>CM077169.1:39986679-41309179 GCA_039654105.1 Coreius guichenoti | reverse complement strand
CATTATGAAATTATGAATCATCTTATTATGAATAGGTGATGATGACAGGTGAAGTGAATAACACTGATTATCTCATCCTCACAGCACCTGTTAGTGTGTGGGATATATTAGGCAGCAAGTGAACATTTTGTCCTCAAAGTTTGTGTTAGAAGCAGGAAAAATGGCCAAGCGTAAGGATTTGAGCTAGTTTGACAAGGGCCAAATTGTGATGGCTAGACGACTGGGTCAGAGCATCTCCAAAACTGCAGTTCTTGTGGGGTGTTGATGGTCTGCAGTGGTCAGTATCTATCAAAATTGGTCCAAGGAAGGAACAGTGGTGAACCGGAGACAGGTGGCCTGGTCTGATGAATCACGTTTTCTTTTACATCACGTGGATGGCCGGGTGCGGGTGCGTCGCTTACCTGGGGAACACATAGCACCAGGATGCACTATGGAAGAAGGCAAGCTGGCAGAGAAGGTGTGAGGCTTTGGGCAATGTTCTGCTGGGAAACCTTTGACACGTACCACCTACCTAAGCATTGTTGCAGACCATGTACACCCTTTCATGAAAACGGTATTCCCTGGTGGCTGTGGCCTCTTTCAGCAGGATAATGCACCCTGCCACAAAGCAAAAATGATTCAGGAATGGTTTGAGGAGCACAACAACGAGTTTGAGGTGTTGACTTGGCCTCCAAATTCCCCAGATCTCAATCCAATCGAGCATCTGTTGGATGTTCTGAACAAACAAGTCTGATCGATGGAGGCCCCACCTCGCAATTTACGGGACTTTGAGGTTCTGCTGCTAACATCTTGATGCCAGATACCACAGCACACCTTCAGGTGTCTAGTGGAGTCCATGCCTCGACGCATCAGGGCTGTTTTGTACTGTATGTATATATAATTTTTGGAACGCCTGCCTTTTACATGCACATGAACTTTAATGACATCCCATTCTTAATCTGTAGGGTTTAATATGGAGTTGGCCCACCCTTTACAGCTATAACAGCTTCAACTCTTCTGGGAAGGCTTTCCACAAGGTTTAGGAGTGTGTTTATAAGATTTTTTGACCATTCTTCTAGAAGGGCATTTGTGAGGTCAGGCACTGATATTGGACGAGAAGGCCTGGCTCGCAGTCTCCGCTCTAATTCATCCCAAAGGTGTTCTATCAGGTTGAGGTCAGGACTCTGTGCAGGCCAGTCAAGTTCCTCCACACCAAACTCGCTCATCCATGTCTTTATGGACCTTGCTTTGTGCACTGGTGCACAGTCATGTTGGAACAGAAAGGGGCCATCCCCAAACTGTTCCCACAAAGCTAGGAGCATGAAATTGTCCAAAATGTCTTGGTATGCTGAAGCATTAAGAGTTCCTTTTACTGGAACTAAGGGGCCAAGCCCAACCCCTGAAAAACAGCCCCACACCATAATCCCACCTCCACCAAACTTTACACTTGGCACAATGCAGTCAGCCTCGGAATTAGTCTCAGCCTCAGACGTCACTCCCACGGAACGTTGGCTGAATGTCTGATGCATATGGCACTTATCTGAAAACATGTCAGGAGTTTCGAAGTCATCATCTGATTGGTTGAATTCTACAGGATGTTGTCCGCGAGACGTGTGTGTTGAGTTCTTTAACGGTCCGCTTGGAAACAAATGCTGTGACGCCAAGCTCCCTCATAGAAGAATGGCGTCGTGTTTACAAATGTGACAATGAGTGCTTACCAGGATCAACTAAACGCTGGATTTTCAAAAGTATGTGAAGTTCGTGCCTCCATTGTTGCAGTAAACTTGCACAACATTCTTGAATTAATAATTTATAGATGCACACCGGTCTGTTATTGCAGGGACATTTTCATGCCCCTAAGCAGGATGCGGAACAAAACTAACTCTGATTTGTTGCATTACATGTAAGTCAAACGTCCTCTTGGGCGGTCCTTGACCAATGAAAGCTGCTATAGAGTCCAGACCTTCTGCCGTCAATCTGAAGAGTCCATTCTAGAGAAATTCCAGAGTCCGCTCCAGCCCATGAGCCCGTTCCAGAGAGAGAAATTCCAGTCCGTTCCCAAGGATGAAATTCTAGAGTCCATCCTAAGGATGAAATTCCAGAGACCGTTCCAGAGAGAGAAATTCCAGAGTCCATTCTAGAGAGAAATTCCAGAATCCGCTCCAGCCCATGAGCCCGCTCAAGAATCCGTTCCAGCTCATGAGCCCGCTCAAGAATCCGTTCCAGCTCATGAGTCCGCTCCAGCCCATGAGCCTGCTCCAGAGTCCGCTCCAGCCCTTGAGCCTGCTCCAGAGTCCGCTCCAGCCCTTGAGCCTGCTCCAGAGTCCGCTCCAGCCCTTGAGCCTGCTCCAGAGTCCGCTCCAGCCCTTGAGCCTGCTCCCGAGTGCGCTCCAGCCCTTGAGCCTGTCCCAGAGTCCGCTCCAGCCCTTGAGCCTGCTCCAGAGTCCGCTCCAGCCCTTGAGCCTGCTCCAGAGTCCGCTCCAGCCCTTGAGCCTGCTCCAGAGTCCGCTCCAGCCCTTGAGCCTGCTCCAGAGTCCGCTCCAGCCCTTGAGCCTGCTCCAGAATCCGCTCCAGCCCTTGAGCCTGCTACAGAGTCCGCTCCTGCTCATGAGCCTGCTTCAGAGTCCACCCCAGCACCAGAGCTCAGCCAGAAGCCCGCTCACGCCCCAGTACTCAGTCCGGAGCTAGTTCAAGCCACTGGGCCAAGCTACGGCTATTGTGTGTGTTTGGGCAGCACACACCCCTCTAATTCTTTCTTTCTTGCTTCCTCGTCACAGCCACGGGGACCGCCCCTGAACTGTCAAAGTACCCTGTGCAACCGGCGCCACCCTGGCTGCTCCCTGTACTGCCGGCACCTCCCTGGCTCCCTACACTGCAGGCATCTCCCTGGCTTCCTGTACTGCTGGCATCTCCCTGGCTCCCTGTGGCACTAGCACCGCCCTGGTGGCTTCCTGTCCTGCCAAAGCTGCCTTGGTCACCTACCTACATTTATTCCTGGATTTCAGTTGGTGGATTTAAATAAAAGTTTCCTTGGATTTCTGCACCTTCGTCTTGTGCTTTGAAACTAAACCACAGTGTAAACGCGGGAAATGCGCTTTACAAATAAACTTGGATGTGCTTAAACTTGTTTTGCATGCTTGCCGTTAATTGTATTACAAGTCCCTTTTGGAACATGTGACAGCACGTTTCAGATGATTAAAAAAAAAAAAAAAAAATTAAAATAATAAATGAAAATATGGTAATATCTGTAACCAATATCAAATATGTATATGGTGCATATCTGTAGAAATTACAGTTACAGTTGTTATGGTAAAATGACTTGAAATGTCTACAGTTGTCTTACAAAAAATTGTCTGTTACACGATGTGCAAAATGTTTTGCTTTTGTTTATTTTATATAGCTTTTGGTGTTGTATTTCTTGGCTTAAATCTAAGAGGAGCTGGTCATAGTGGATGTTTGCTGAGACACAGCCATTACTTCACCATCTGTGTGAGTTTAAAGCATTTTCTAGCACTTTAATTGTTTATCTGTTTGCAACAGTACTAGTGCAAAGTCCTCAAAAAGGCAGCAGACCCTGACTTCATGTGGGTTCATCCTCTCCTCTCCTCCACCTCAGTCTATTTCTCCCTTCAGCAAGCATTACAGCTCGTCATGGTGTACAATGAAGCGCTTGTGTTTTCATTCTGATTTTGGACCCGTTGAGCCAAACAAATCTTAGCCATATCCACTGTAAGAGAGAGCCAAAAATCTGATCTAAGATCAGCGTAAAGATTTAACCTGCTTCTGTCATGGCACCTTGTCTGTCCTGAGCATGATTAACTTTGACAGGAAATCAATACAGCTCCTCCTGGCCAGATATGGAGATAAGACATCATAATCCTGATGTTGAGGCTTTGTGGCCGCGAGACCCTCTTCATTATTTTGGCCAGAGATGTCCTTTACTGATAACCGTGTCTTTTGTCTTAGCTTGTTTTCTAGAGCCAGAACTGCAAGGCAGGAAGAATAACGTCACTTGAACAACGACTTTTCAGGTTTTACATTTGTGCTTTAAAGTCATTCTGAGGTATCATTTTAAATTATTTGCCTGAGCCAATAAATGCTGCTTACGTACTTTCTAACATACTTTATTTATGTATGTATTTATTTATTTGAAATTCTGTTATTTATACACTAGTAGTCAAACATTTGGATAATTACATTTTTAAAAAAAAAATTTTTAGAAAAGTCCCTTGCTGTATACTCACCAAGGCTATATTGTGTTATATATTTGATCAAAAATACAGTAAAAAGAGTAATTTGTGAAACATTACAATTTTGAATAACCTTTTTTTAATATATATTTTAAAATGTAATTTATTCCTGTGATGGCAAAGCTGAATTTTCAGTAGTCATCACTCCAGTTTTCAGTTTCACGTGATCCTTCAGAAATCATTCATGTTGATTTGCTGCTCAAGAAACATTTCTTATCAATGTTGAAAAAAGTTTTTGCTGATTAAGGGATGAATTAAATTGATCGTACGATTGATTGACAGTAAATACTAGGCCTGTCGATTTAACGCGTTAATTTAATTAGTTAAAAAAATAATGCGATTAAAATATTTAACACAATTAACACACCTGCCCTGCCTCCAGACCTATGTAGGTCTTCTTACATTACATACAGTTGATCAGTGACGAATATGATGCTGGGCAACAACTCACTGTGTGATGTAGCCTATAGAATGCAGTTAGAATGCACCTAAAATTCAAGATATCAGGGCAAATCAGAGAGTTTTTGTCTCATATTTATATCATATGATATAGTTAAGCAATTCACACAAGCAACAACTGCAATATCACACGTGTGCAGTTTTTTTCCGAATAGCACAATTGCAAATGTGATATTGATTTACAACAGTTTAATAAATAAGAAGTATATATTGTGGTATATTTTAGACACAATATTGTCTTTTTTTGCTTAAATTTTGTCAATAAAAAAAAAAACGCCTACCAATGAATCCACAGCTAAACTGTTGTTCTGTTGTACCGTGCAACACAGTAGGTGTGTTTGACTTCAAGCGGCGCTGTGCTGACCGATCAGTGTATGACATTTAAAGTACCGTGAGAACAGTTAGAGAGCAGATGGCTCTGTATGCTTTCGAATCATTCTTGCGCAGCGGTACATTTATGTCATACACTTATCGATCTGCACAGTGCTGCTTCAAGACGAACACACCTGTTTAGTTTCTGAATTAATTTGCATATTGAGCTAATCAATCGGGTGAACCAGGAGCTGCGGCCCAATTCAGAGGCTGCATCCTTCGAAAGCCGATTGCATCACAGCGGCACAACGATGGCTGTCCCAGTTCGAAGGCTCCTTCAAATGCAGCCTCGAGATGGATCCTTCGCAGCTTTGCCTACCCCAGAATTCATTGAGCGTCGGTGACAACAGGATTTTTCTTTTTAGAGAAATTGCAGAATTACACTTTTAAATGCAAGTATTGGGTTTAAACTTACTCATATCTAATAATACAAATGTAAAAAAAAAAAAAAAAAAAAAAAAAAACCTTTAAAGCTGTTCAATTGTTGACTTTTATATCTTACTAAGATGCGGTTATATATAGTTTATACTCTTTATTATATATAAATGGACCATGGTGAACACATTTAGACAGTTTGTGAACCCTGGTGTGCCGCAAGTGTTTTAGCTAGTTTCAGCTCAACGCAGTTATCATTTTCACGTCCAGCGCCATGTTGTTTAAATGGCAAATGCACTCGCGCCCATCTGTTCGCCCTTGGGGGTGCTGGTCTGAAAACGAGGTGTTCAGGCGCATTGTTGGTGTGTTGTTATTTTGAGGCAACTGAAATAGACTGCGCCATTGATCACAGTATTTTTTTTTTATTTAAAGAGCGCGTTAGTAATATGCGCCTATAGGCGGGTTCACAACGTGCGTACACTCTGCTTATTACACACACAGGGATGCGCAGCAGCACACAAACATGCCAAATATTAAAAATAAAAGGATTACAATGTAAAAGATTATTATTTTGTACATAAAGATAAAAATGCCTGCATGTCATAATGGATAGTCATTGCATGTATCAGAATTACCTATTTGCAGTAATGACGAATAAAATTGGCTACTTATTTAACCAATCGTGGCAATACACACATGTATTTAAACTGACTTGTCAGGGTGAGGGTGTCTATATTCTGCCATGTAAATAGTGAATCCGCCATGGTGCAAGCACAACTGGCTTTTAAAGGGAATGGGAGATGAGACTCTGATTGGTTTATTGCACGTTATGCCCAAAACACACCCATGACTCATTAAGAGAGTAGGTACAACCCTTTTAGACTATGCGCCTGGCACGCTGACTGTTTTTCCATCATTAAACTAGTAAAAGTGGATTTGTACACGCCCTAAGTGCACCTGCGCCATGCGCTTCAGACGATGCGCTCAGATCTTTAAAATAGGGCCCAATGACTCAGTGACTTACTTGTTTAGACATATACCTACTGGTAGTTTTAGTTTCTTATTTAGAGTATCACTTCATAAAAAAAAAAAGTTTCATATTTTGGGTATAGTTTGCCGAAAAGTATAAATTCTGTTTATTTAGATTTACTCATGTCGTTTCAAACTTTTTTTTTGCGTAACATAAATGAAGATATTTTAAAGAATGTTGGTAACCAAACTGTTTTGGTCTGTAAATATATCTAAATACCAATTCAGATGCAGCGTCTGAAAAACAAAATCGTGGTCCTTGTAGCCTAAAAGTTTGCGTAATAAATTCTATATTGAATCAAATACAATATTTCTATCTAAAGCTACTCTTTGTAATGTCTATTTAATGCTTTTCTCATTTAACACAATCGTGAATTTAAATTATCTTTTGGGGGTAATTTCTCAGCCAATTTTGATGTGTGAGTAATTTGTGATTAGATTATTCGGCACATCGTGTAATTTATTAGATTAAAATTTTTAAATCACATGACAGCCCTAGTAAATGTATTAATTCATTAATTTTTGTGTTACAGAAGATTTCTAGTTTAAATAAATGCTGTTCATTGAACTTTCTGTTCATCAAATAATCCTGAAAAAAATTATCACAGTTTCCACAACAATGTTAGTCAGCAAAAAACTTTCAACATTGATAATAAGAGCCATTATTAATAATTGAGCACCAAAAAGAACAGAAAATAATTTAGCACTAAATCTGCTTATTAGAATGATTATCAAATAAATGCAGCCCTGGTGAGCATAAGAGACTAAAAATTAATTATTCCAACCTTTTGACCATTAGTTTACGTCAGCATTATATTAGCCATTTGCCACCCACCTCTCTGGATATATCAACATTTGACATTGGAAACTACATAGAGGTCGACTACTTGTGTTTAATGTTCAATTTTTTTAAGTAGGACCCAAAAGAACCTTCTGTATTGCCTGGACAGTATTGCTGTCCTTTCTTGTCGTATTTTGCAGTGGTACATATATCTGTTTCCCTTGACCTTCAAAATCATCTCAGGAGGGCTATAAGAGGTGAAAGCCTCGTTTAGTAAACCCGAATTGAATTACAGACATGCTGCATGTCAGTGTGTACACAGGGAGACGGCAGTTAAATGGGAACTGTCTTTCTGATGAAGTGGGAGCAGTTGGGATGTTGAACCCTTGACTCACTGGTCCGTTCCATTTTGAAATGGTTTTCTGTTGAAATATCACTGCATTAACCATCAGGTGAAATATGACATTGTTTGTCATATTTTACAACCTTCAAAGTGTTACAAGATATAATTGGAACAAGTGCAATAAAAATGTTGTAGGCAAGTACACATTGCACCTACTGTAATTAGGGCTAAAAAAACACTACATAAAATATATAGTATATTTATATTTAACTCACCAACATAACTGTACATTTACTTTTTGATTGTTTTTTGTTTTTAAATGTTCTTTTTTTTATGAACGGGCTTTCCACACTGTTTTTGTGAAGAACACAATGAAGCATATTTATTTCATTTATATGCACTAATATAACTATACGTATATACACTACCGGTCAAAAGTATGTAATTAAGATTGTTTAACGGTTTTGAAATCAGTGTCTTTTTTTTTTTTTTTTTTAATCAAAAAAATATTTTTACCAATTAAAATTGTAATATATTATAAAATGTAATTTATTCCTGAGATGGCAAAGCTGAATTCTAGTTCAGTAATGTATAAATATAAATATATGACCAAATATATGATTTACAAAAATGAACCAAGCCTACCCCACTCCATTTTTCTTCTAAAGTTTAAATAAACTTAAATTGTAATATTCTTAAGCTTGAATCTAATTTAATGGGATGGGTTTTAGAAAACGTAATGGCCAGTTAAAAACTGCATTTGCGTCATTGTGTTTATCACTTATAAGTTGCTTAATTTTATATTGCTAAATCAAAAGTCAAAAATTGTGGCATGTTGTTTTAATACAATAATATGAACTACTGAGACCATGATTCTATTGCATGACATCACTATTTGCTCTGATATGATACTCATACTGCAGGTGCTCTGTGGTGGCCGGCAAGTTTGCCCTTGCTGTTTGATGTGTCAGTAAAAGCGTGCTGTTATCAGGCCTGGTGGGACAGACTGTGCCTGGAATGGTTTTAGGTCTGTGAAGCAGCGTTCTCTGTGTGTATTTGGTCTCTGCAGGCCAATGGCTCATATCCTTACGTCCCTGACAGACTCAGATGGACTAGAACGGAGCTCGACCTCACAGGTCACTCAATCAACCTTCACCACAGGCCCCTCTGCCCTCACCTCTGAAGCCCCTTTCCACTCTACGTCTCTTTCTCTATCTCTCCATTTCCTTTAGACTCTCTCTCTCTCTCATGCCCATCTTCCATATGGAAGCCTCTCAAGTCTCCCACCCACTGAGAACAAAGAGGTCTCTCACATCCTGTCATGAACGTTGGCCAAAGCCCCCTACCTCACCTGCAATGACCTCAATGCTCCCCATTTTCCTCGTCCCCAATCCTCATCAGTATCGGACAGGATGCACATGCACAATGTGATTTAAGTACAAAACATCCTTTGTTGGTCCTGGAACTTCCTATCAAACAATTATAAGCATATCCACAACCCTAATCCTAACCTCCTCTATCCTTACTAGACCTTGTAACAAATCTTTAGAGTTTTAATGAGATTTTACACCTGGAGAAGGGCTCTCTGTTAGCATTCAACTTAAACGGAGTTGCTTGGCTATAGTGCTTTAATTTAGTAAAATGGCTGCTGATTGGCCGTCAATAGAGAAGGATGGATTTTATCCACAGAATGGTCATAATTACGTCATCTACCAAGGATTTGAGGGAGCAAATTTTAATGTGTATTGGAAAATTTAATTTATTTTTAGGGCTGTCCAAGTTAACTTAAATAGGTAGTTCACCCAAACAATGAAAATTGTCCAAACCCATGAGTGTTTTTTCATCTTTGGACAGATTTCTGCCCCTCCATTGAAAGTCCATTCACCTTAAACTTTGATGCTTCTAAAAGTTGATAGAAAATTCCAAAAGTAAGCCAAATGATATATAGATATTGATTTATATGATGAGTTTATATGAACAGATTTAATTTAGGCTTTTATTAATAAAAAACATTGATCAACTCGCATACATGGAGAACATGCTCAACCGTACTTGTTTGACACGGGAGAATCAACCTCATTGATCATTTACGATAATTAAAACCTTAAGTTCCACCCTCTTCTTCACATAAAGATATTGTATGGTTTTAGAAAACTTGGAATGCAACAACTTTTTGTAATAGTTTTATACTGTTTTTGGTTTAATTTTGCAATAAACACCTTCAACTGTACTTTTATTTGCCTTCTATATGCATTATATTGTTGAGAATTGGTTAGGTTTAGGCAAGGGGTGGGGTTAGGTGCTTTACAATATCTATGGAAGTATATATATTTATATAAAGTCCTTTCTACTTTTACAAATGCATCCAACAAATTAAATGCATCCTGATCTGACACATAAAGCAAACAACTAAGAGCTAAACTAAAACTAAATACGGTGGTGTACTGTGTGCATTAAATAGTGATGCCAAGGGATCCTGACCAAGCATCCATATGTGACGAACTAGGAGTGAGAGCGTTTTGCCAAACCTATCCTTAAAAACAAGGCTACTATAGGACCCAATGATGATCCAGAACCAACAAAGATGTTGATCCAGGAACAAGTTGTACTTGGGTAAATTACATCACACGGTTGTTTCAGCAGTTGGGTTCCTCACCGAATGTGTTTCCTGCAGTTCTACGAGCAATAAGGGTGATTGTGTGAGTTTTGTCAATGAAGTTGTTTCCAGCCAATTATGTTTTCAATTCCTGCGAGGAAAAGCTTTGTTGTCGAAAACCATTTCCTTGAAATACTTGAGGAAGTTCAGTGTTTGCATTTATACGCCGCCACAGGGAGCGTTTCCATAACCGAATGAGAAATGACAAGTGCTTAACAGGCACTGGTCGTCTTTTGCTTTAACTTTGAAAGGGAATGTTGTAATTGTTCTCTTCTGCTACTGTTCACAATACTTGCTGAATTGGGACTAATTCTCCCAGGATAATCTTCTACAAATGTTCCTTTACAGAGAAGAGACATATTTTAATACAAGCTCAGTCTCAGTTTGGAGAATTTTAAAATGTCAGCGTCAGATTGCATATCATCCTCTCACCAAATGACCCCGGTCTACTGTAAGCAAACTGTGGTAGATGAGATGACGAAGAAGAGTTTATTACATTTTTACACGTTTGACCTTCTAGAATCGTTTTCGTACATGTTCTGCAGGTAACTGTCGATCTCTTTTGTGCTGCTCCGTAACTGGCATTGTTCAAGCTTCGCTGGAGAAACAAGGAGAACTGGGGGGAACCCACTTAATATTCACATGGCAGTCATGGTGAATTGAAATGAATGAGTGAGAAAGACTGAGGGTTTGTGAGTGTGTTGGAGCGAGAGAGTGTGTGTGTGTGTGTGTGTGGGAAGGTGAGAGAACGTGTGAGAGAGGGTGAGCAAGAAAAAAAAAATACACAGCAGACTGTGAAATTGACGATTGGGATTGGCACAATGGCCGTCGTTTAAAGTTTCATCTCTACATGTTAATAAGACTGCACTGCTGTATAACACTCCAGGAGAAAAAGTTGGGTGAATGGATGTTTTAAAAATATGACTACAGCTGCCCATGAAATCACACTATATTGACTCCTGATCAGTGGCGGAGACAGATGGGTGTCCAGGGTAGCACTAGACACCCCTGACATCTGACTGGCCACCCAGGGTTGCACTTTACCATTTTAGCACGCAACTGCTGAGACTAGGATCAGCTACTGACCAACTTGGACCAACTAGAAACAATGTAAAACCAGATATCCTGTTGAGCAAGTTTTAGCTGCATTTTCAAACAGGGGAACTGGTTGAACTTTTCCACTCAGTTTCTCCAACCATTTTAACCACTCATATGTTTGTTTACACTTATGGCCTGGGCTGTTAAAGAATATTGCAGTATCATTAGCTTATTATAGACTCGCAAGAAAAGTAGCAAATAGAAATAGTCTGTTGGCTGTTCTATGTAGTAGACTGGAAGGTATAGGAAGATATTGATTTGAAATTATAGACTATTATAGACAGATAGCAAATGCTAAATTTGCCAAGTAGTACAAAACTACGTGTTCAAAAAGTTGGAGGGGGAGATTACCAAGTTAACCGATTTTCAACCAACTTCGTATCGTTAAAATGCCAATAACAGGGGTGTCACTAGTGTGAGGAAAGGTGGAACTTGACCTAACATTAACATTCACCAAGCACCAAAAAAAAATGTGCATTTGAAAATCATCATCAACCTCTTCCTCTTCCTATTCTGCGTCTTGTTCTTGTTCTTGTTCTTGTTCTTGTTCTTGCTCTTGCTCTTGCTCTTGCTCTTGCTCTTGCTCTTGCTCTTGCTCTTGCTCTTGCTCTTGCTCTTGCTCTTGCTCTTGCTCTTGCTCTTGCTCTTGCTCTGCTTCTGCTTCTGTATCTGCTTCTTCAGACTGGTAACCCAAAGGTTAACCCCCAAGTGTGTGTTCACTACTCAATACTCCTAATGTGTGTGCACTAACTTGGATGGGTTAAATGCAGAGGATAAATTCCGAGTTGGGTTACCATACTTGGCCTTCACGTGTCACTTTCACTTTCACTTTCTTCTTCTTCTTCTGCTTCTGCTTCTTCTGCTTCTTCTTCTGCTTCTTCTTCTTCTTCTGCTTCTTCTTCTTCTTCTGCTTCTTCTTCTTCTGCTTCTGCTTCTTCTGCTGTTTCTTCTTCTGCTGTTTCTTCTTCTTCTGCTTCTTCTGCTGCGTCTTCTTCTGCTGCGTCTTCTTCTGCTGCGTCTTCTTCTGCTGCGTCTTCTTCTGCTGCGTCTTCTTCTGCTGCGTCTTCTTCTGCTGCGTCTTCTTCTGCTGCGTCTTCTTCTGCTGCGTCTTCTTCTGCTGCGTCTTCTTCTTCTTCTTCTGCTGCTGCTCCTTCTTCTGCTGCTTTTTCTGCTTCTGCTTCTGCTTCTTCTTCTGCTTCTTCTGCTTCTTCTTCTGCTTCTGCTTATAGATTTTAACTAACATTTTAGTTACGAACATCACTATTCGATTTTATTCCCCCGAAATTGTAGTAGTACTAGTAGTTGTAGTAGTCGTTGTACCCTGAAACAAGATTTTAACCAAGGGGCAGAGTCCTGCACTGTTCCTGTTTGGTAAACCCACAGTACTTAACAGTACTTAACCTGTTATCCGACAGCAGCACTAATTTAATTTGTACCCAACCTGTTTGACATAAAGACCGCGACCTGAACCGCACCCACATTAAATCTACTACATCACAGGGCTCGATAGTGCGACCATTTCACTCGCATTTGCGACTAAAAATAGACGTGTGAACTATAAAATGTATTTTGGAGCACGTGTGCGAATAAAAAAAATCCCTGCGGATCAGTTTTCTTAAATGTAAGATCATAACAAGCGTCTTAATGATCATTTAAGACATCTTATATTTTGGGGATGAAAAAACATAAATCGCAATACAGCCACTGTGATTATTAAACTTCAAAAGGCTATGATTTCATTAAATAAATGCACAAGCCAGAAGATTTGGATTTGAAACGTGAAGCGCTGTTGTGCATTCTACAGGCTCGCGCTTCAGACAGCTTGAGATCAGTTCGCAATCAATGAATAGCGCACATTTATGCCAAGCGATTGCTTATGAATTAATACTGATCAATTATGACAATGTTTACTTTACAGTGTTTATAGTGTAAGATGTTGCATGCCGTTGTAAGAACACATATTTTATCTCCCTCATCTGAATTTGAATAAGCAGCTGCATTAATAAAGCAAAGACATAAGTCACGCAGTGTGTCCAATTTCCACCCCGGTTATTATTTGGTTATACAAACTGTATGTAATTTTTTAATTTAATTTTAATTTAATTTAAAGGTGCATTGTGTAGTATTTATGAGGATCTATTGACAGAAATGCAATATAATATACATAACTATGTTTTCAGTGGTGTATAAAGACCTTACATAATGTACCGTTATGTTTTTATTAAATGAGCCATTTCTATCTACATAAACCGTGGGTCCCCTTACAGTGAAATTGTCATTTTTTGCACTGTCATGTTTCTACAGTAGCCCTAAACGGACAAACTTCTCTACAGAGCGCTAGTGGTCCTGTGTCAGTCCCCGTAGCTTCTCTGTGTGCTTCGAAAGGGAGGGGTGAGTGGGAGTGGGTGATTGCAATTCACAACCTCACCACTAGATGCCGCTAACATTTACACACTGTACCTTTAAAGGAAACTATTGTAGCTTCTGTCTGGGATGCCCCATCACAGAAAGGAAAGACTAAGAACATTATTTGATGCATATTATTAAATATATAGATTTTACTAGTATCAGTGTTATTATAGCTAACAAAAACTAAAACCATAAAAAATCTCTTTACTTGAAATAAATAAATGTTAACTGACATAAAATACAACATAACAGAATTACAAAAACTTTTCACTAAAATTAAGATGAAAGCAAAATTAAATTGAATTGAAAATATTAACAAAAACTATATAGTATCTCAGTGATACTAAAATAACACTAGTATGGCAAAAATATGTTACAGTGTGTATAATATATAAATGCAGAAATAATTGGTTGTGCCCCTAAACTTTCTAAATGCGCTCCTAAATTTTTCAACTTAGGAGCGCAGGTGCTTCTTGGGAAAAAAAGTAAGCGTCAAGCCCTGCATCAGGTAGACAAAATATTTTTTTTTTTTTCCTCATGTGACACATGCAATCAAACCAACATTAGGCATTCTGAGTTAAAGCATTTAAGAAAAATAGATACACAGCCCAACATGTTAATAATTGGGAACTACAGATCCACTGCCCAGTTAGTTATGTCAACAAAAATGATTCATGTAGTTTTAACACAAATGAATTAAGTACACTTGTTTTAAATATATTAGGTAGATTGAACTCAATTAAATTAAGTTGTGACAATGTTTTAGCTCATTTTAATTAATTAAAATAAACAAGATGCAATATATATATATATATATTAGGGCTGTCAATAGATTAAAATTCTTAATCTTATTGACAAAGGTGACAAAATCGCGATTGATCGCACACTTATCGTGAAATTAAGCATACGCCATTTATCTCATTAAACAAATTCATTTTGTCATAATTTGCTATATCCAAAGTAAACAGTCAGAAAACTGTATTTTCTGTAAGCTTCAAGGATCATTGGAGACTCCAAAATTACACCAAATAACCAAATATAAGGAGTCCATATAATTCTATTATATAATAATTTTATACACACCTAAGCACCCATGAAAAAAAAAAAAAAACATTACATAAAAAAACTTTACAGAATTCACAGTGTATAGTATGTGTACAGAGCAACAACAACGAGATTGTTTTCATTTTAGCCGAATCAAGCTGCGATACCGAACAGGACCACACGGAGACGCCAAAAACTCCTAAGTCAACCGCTTTGACTGCATAAACCTACGATTACTAATCACAACAACGTACATATGACAAATTAAACATTATCCTTCCTGAGTGTGTGTGGAAACAACGTGAATACTGAAATGTCTGTACATGAATGCAGCGTGCGATCAGTGATCGAGAGCGCGCACATACACGGTTTGTTGTTTGTGCATCAGGCTCTCACGCGCTTAATGTACGACTCCGGTACGTCACCAAAATTGCGCTCTCCAGAAACAATCGCAGAATACGACAGAGCTCGTGTTTTAAAGCAAAGCATACTTGAACGAACAATTCACTAAAAACGCAATGTGAGTCTCTATTCTCTCTGAAATGTCTGATGTAGTCAGCCTGGCCTTCTTTACATTAGCGCTGTTTTGGACTGTTTGAATGAATTCGATTCCTGGATACCTGAAAACTTTCCCAGAGTTTAACGGCTTGAAATGGCCTGATCACAAAGAGAGAAGCAGAATCGGGTTAAAGAGTTAGAATGGAAATGTCCTCCTACCAGCTTACAGGTGCTTGTAGATGCTCAGTGTGATTGTGATAAACTCCCGACTTCTAACATCATCTAACTGCGTGACGAAAATTACATTAATGACGCAGCTTCATGTACTTCTGTAATTAATTTGCGTTAATTGCGTTAAATTATTTTAACGCGTTAAGGACTTTAAATTAATCGCATGCGTTAACGCTGACAGCACTAAACAGGCATATCATTATGACCACTGACAGGTGAAGTGAATGACACTGATTATCTCTTCATCATGACACCTGTTAGTGGGTGGAATATATTAGGCAGCAAGTGAACATTTTGTCCTCAAAGTTGATGTGTTAGAAGCAGGAAAAATGGGCAAGCGTAAGGATTTGAGCAAGTTTGACAAGGGCCAAATTGTGATGGCTAGACGACTGGGTCAGAGCATCTCCAAAACTGCAGCTCTTGTGGGGTGTTCCAGTGGTCAGTATCTATGAAAAGTGGTCCAAGGAAGGAACAGTGGTGAACCGGTGACAGGGTCATGGGCAGCCAAGGCTCATTGATGCACGTGGGGAGCGAAGGCTGGCTCGTGTGGTCCGATCAAACAGACGAGCTACTGTAGCTCAAATTGCTCAAGAAGTTAATGCTGGTTCTGATAGAAAGGTGTCAGAATACACAGTGCATCGCAGTTTGTTGCGTATGGGGCTGCATAGCCGCAGACCAGTCAGGGTGCCCATGCTGACCCCTGTCCATCGCCGAAAGCGCCAACAGTGGGCATGTGAGCATCAGAACTGGACTTCGGAGCAATGGAAGAAGGTGGTCTGGTCTGATGAATCACGTTTTCTTTTACATCACGTGAATGGCCGGGTGTGTGTGCGTCGCTTACCTGGGGAACACATAGCACCAGGATGCACTATGGGAAGAAGGCAAGCCGGCGGAGGCAGTATGATGCTTTGGGCAATGTTCTGCTGGGAAACCTTGGGTCCTGCCATCCATGTGGATGTTACACGTAACCATTGTTGCATTGTTGCATTGTCTTTCATGGAAACGGTATTCCCTGGTGGCTGTGGCCTCTTTCAGCAGGATAATGCACCCTGCCACAAAGCAAAAATGGTTCAGGAATGGTTTGAGGAGCACAACAACGAGTTTGAGGTGTTGACTTTACCTCCGAATTCCTCAGATCTCAATCCAATCGAGCATCTGTGGGATGTGCTGAACAAACAATTCCGATCCATGGAGGCCCCACCTCGCAACTTACAGGACTTAAAGGATCTGCTGCTAACATCTTGGTGCCAGATACCACAGCACACCTTCAGGGGTGTAGTGGAGTCCATGCCTCGACAGGTCAGGCCTGTTTTGGCAGCAAAAGGGGGACCAACACATATTAGGACAGGTCATAATGTTATGCCTGATCTGTGTGTGTGTGTGTGTGTGTGTGTGTATATATATATATATATATATATATATATATATACACAGTGGGGAGAAGAAGTATTTGATACACTGACGATTTTGCAGGTTTGCCCACTTACAAAGCATGTAGAAGTCTGTAATTTTTATCTTCAACTGTGAGTGACGGAATCTAAAACAAAAATCCAGAAAATCACATTGTATGATTTTTAAGTAATTAATTTGCATTTTATTGCATGACATAAGTATTTGATACATCAGAAAAGCAGAACTTAATATTTGGTACAGAAACCTTTGTTTGCAATTACAAAGATCATATGTTTCCTGTAGTTCTTGACCAGGTTTGCACACACTGCAGCAGGGATTTTGGCCCACTCCTCCATACAGACCTTCTCCAGATCCTTCAGGTTTTGGGGCTGTCGCTGGGCAATACGGACTTTCAGCTCCCTCCAAAGATTTTCTATTGGGTTCAGGTCTGGAGACTGGCTAGGCCACTCCAGGACCTTGAGATGCTTCTTACGGAGCCACTCCTTAGTTGCCCTGGCTGTGTGTTTCGGCTCGTTGTCATGCTGGAAGACCCAGCCACGACCCATCTTCAATGCTCTTACTGAGGGAAGGAGGTTGTTGGCCAAGATCTGCAGGATTTTAATCCATGACGGCTTAGTGTGTTACTAATGGTTTTCTTTGAGACTGTGGTCCCAGCTCTCTTCAGGTCATAAGTGTGTTGCACAGTTCCTGTTGGATCCAATAGAAGACACAAGCAGAGGCGCCTTAAGATAACCAAAGGCACCTGGGCTACAGCATTACGGTGGGCCTCCCTACCCCAGATAAAAAAAAAAAAATAGCTTCCTGACAATTATTTATCTTGTCGATAACATTTAACATTTACAACACTGAATATTTACCTATATTTGACCCAAATTCTTACACAGCAAACATACAAATTCAGTAGCACCACGCTTGTGGAACAACAGAATTTATAGCAGTTACATAAACAAAGCAGCGATGCACTTATAAACACCATCAGTGTTTCTCAACTTTTGTTCTTTTTTTTTTGCCACGGTACAGTTTTGATATGTCATGGTACAAAAAATGAAGCGCTATGCACGTGATATTTAAAACTTGCTTCAACTAGACTGCAATTGCAATGGCAATTTAAATAGAGGACTAAGAATATTCTCCACTCTTCAAATACAAAAAAAAAAACGTTAGCCTTAATGGACATAGGGCCCTATTTTAACGCAAGGGCGTGTCCGAATCCACTTTTGCTAGTTTAACGATGGAAAAAACGGTCATGTTGTGTGCTGCTTCGTGTCCCTGTGTGTGTAATAAGCAGAGTGTATGCGCGTTGTGCACCTGCCTATAGGCGCATATTACTAACTATAATTTTATAAAACAAAAATGACAAAATATAGAGACGCACAGTGGTTGGGAAACACTGCACTACATTATAGGCATTGTACGGAGGTTTAATGCTTTTGTCACTGCTGCAAATTCCCATATATACAAATAATTATTTGAGAAATGATTGAATGTGTAAGCCCCTGGGCTTCAGCCCATGGAAGCCCATGCGTTAATGTGCCCCTGGACAAAAGCGTCTTTTTTATTATTATTTCATTCTCTCTGCAAATCCAGCTTCAGAAGGAAGGTTATGCAGCAACTGTGTTTTTCCACAACCTGGCACTGCGCAACATTTTGCACTCTTCAAAGGCATGTTTATCGCTTAGTTGCTCGATCCAATGTTAGCGTACACGTCATGTTATTTACCTACTACTTGTCATGCGCGAATCAGTGGGCAGGGCTACTGTGGGAATGATGTAGAAGGCGGCGTTGATCTTTTTCTGCAGAGGCGGTCTTTCACCTATTTGTGATGTCATAAATAGAGTCGATCTCTGGGCTTAGTTTCAATAAAAGCTGTTTTTGGACTAAGTAGGAAGTTTTCAGTTCTGAAACTTACAGGATATTCTCATAGTATGATGACCTCTTATATGTCAGAAGCTCAAAGAAAATTTGATTTCTCAATTCATGACCCCTTTAACAAAAAGATGCTACTTTTTGAGAAGGTTTTATTGTGCAAGATTGTTTATGCTGAAAGGGAAGGAAATCTCATTCCTTATTCCCATCAGCTTTGGCTCATCACAATAATGAAGGAAGTGCTTACAAACTAGACGTTACAGGATGCCCCGTGTACCCCGTGCTCTCATTGTGTGGTCCTTCCATCTTTTTTCTGCCCAATTTACCCTGGCCATGACTAGTCTTCTGACCTTCACTCCAGACTCCTTATCTGCAGCTCCAGTTGAAAGACAAATAGAAACTCAATATTGCTCGACATCAAATCGCCAACACCATTGACCAAGGGCGGCCGCGCACACAGGATGCCAGCTGCATTGTTTAGTGCTGGCAAAACAATGCACGACAGGATTTCCTGCCTTTTCTCTCCCCGCAAGCAGTCACTCCGGCCACCACAGAACGTGGCTGCTTGGGGGGTGGGGGGATGAATCGGCAGCCCTCGTGGGATTTTATACTGAATTTTAGCTGCCTGCCTTCACCCCCTACTTCTCTACTCCTCTCTCACCCCTCCTGCATTCCCTATCTCTCTTGCTTTTTTTAATCAAACATGCGTTCACAAGCTCTCTCTCTTTCACACGCTCACATCTTCTCTCCTCTTCAAACACGTACATGCTCACACATTGTCCTGAAGTTCAAAGAGAGTGAAACGGGCGACATGTCAGCTGACCGGCCCCCCTCCAATCAGATAAGTTCTGATGTAAGTCTTTAGCAGCTGCTTGGATCAGATGGAGTGTGCCTGTAGGATCGTGGGAGCGCTAGAGGAGGCAGTGCGGTGCAGTATGGCTAAGTAGCGGTGAGACGCGCGCACACACAGCAAGAGAGTGCGAATGAGAGAGTCTGCGCTCCTCTTCTCTGGCATGGATGAGTCCAGCATTCTGAGGAGACGCGGGCTACAGGTAGGGAATATAAAGCGATGTGGGGCGTGGGTGTTTGCCGCTTCGTTGGGAGTTTTGTTGCTTTTGCGTGAAGACCTGGATGTGGGCTGAATTACAGAATGGAGTCTGTGTCTCCGCATGCTGAAACATCCAAATGCTGCACTGGAAGATGAAATGTGTGAGTTTTGTCTTTGAAAAGACTGCAAAGTGCAAATATTGGTACTTATTTCTGAATGTCTGCAAGTAGTTTATACCTTTTAGAAGTTCTCAGTTTCTTGTAAAACAAGATCAACTTCACAAAACTGATAGAACGCAAGAAAATATATATATATTTTTAATTTATTTAAAAAAAAGAAGTTGTCTTTGTTTTGTCTGAGTTCTTGGTAATGGTAATAAAACCGAAGGAAGCTATACTTTTCTGGCAGAACACTTCATACCAAGATATGACAGCACATTTAATGCAACCAGTTGTCGTCATTGTTAATGAAATCTTTAATCGTTATTTTATTTTATTATTTATTTTATTAATTTATTTTTTATTTTATTTTATTTTGAATATTGAATTCAGGCTGGATTCTGTCTGGTTTCAGATCAGTTTTAATAAATACTAAAAAATAAATGATCAATCGGTCTTTTCCATCTTAGTGTATTACTCGTGTGTTATTGGCAATAACTGAAAATATCCAAGATATTTAGTTGGCTTAAAAAAAAAATCAGAAAACTTTTTATGTCTTTCGTATGTCATTGATACACTAATGTATTTCAAACCTGAATGACTTTCTTTCTTCTGCAGAACAAAAAAAAAAAAAAGTATTTTGAAGAATGTTGGTAACCAAACAGTTATACTAGTATTCCTTCCACTGGCTGTTAATCTCAGTGCTCTTTGTGAAACGGTGATAAGAGATAGAGACTCCTGCAGTCTTTCCTTTGTTTAGGCATATTAGTCCAGCGCTGTGGGCATCACTGCAGCTGATGACAAAAAAAAGGTGGTTTGCCCTGAGGACAAGATTCAGTTTTCTGCTGTATGTTGGACACAGTGTTTTCATTTGTCAGTCAAATACATGTCAATGCACTGTTCTGCACTCTGCCTCAGGCTATGATCTCATAAATCTGAGATACTATAGCGTGTGTGTGGGGGGACTGGGACATATTTGTATTCGGTTTCTTTTATGTTAGGGAACTTCCTGAAGTCATTGAGTTAATGTTGTAATTGTCACTACAGCAGAGAAAGTGAGTGTGTTACATGGCTAAATTTAGACAGGTTGATGTCAGTGAGAAGGTTGAGTCAATTAGCAGCTTTATGTCAATTACATCAAGGTAGCTGCAGCACGCAGGGCAATTGTTCTGAGACCCACTAAACACATAGCGTCACTTCTAATTGTGTTTGGGAGAGCTTTCACTTGAATATAATTATGTTGGAGTTTAAATTTAAAAGCTTGTTCACACCAAGAACACAATATTCGCCACAAAGTCTTGAATTGAAATAATGTGTTTATTTTAACTTAATGAATTCCTATTTACGGCTGGGAAGATAATTTGTATTTGTCAGACAACAGACCAAGGCTTTTCCCCCCTAGATAGATCATTCATTTAATCAATCAATCAATTATTCACTGGATCATTCATGCATTCATTTAAACGATCAGTCATTCCTGGCATTATTAGTGCATTCATTCATTTGTGCATTCATTCTTGTTTGCATTCATTTACTCATTCCTTTTCATTCTTGTATTTTTTTGCATTCATTCACTCATTCCTTTTCATTCTTGTATTTTTTTTGCATTTATTCACTCATTAAAGGGGATTGTTCACCAAAAAATGAAAATTGTCATCATTTACTCACCCTTATGTTGTTCCAGACAACATACTGTATTCTTTCTACTGTTGTACTAAAAAGAAGTCAGTGGCTACCGTCAACTGTCTGGTTACCAACATTGTTCAAAATATCTTCCTTTGTGTTTAACAGAAGAAAGAAACTCATACAGGTTTGGAACAACGTAAGGGTAAATTATGACGACAATTTTAATTTTTGGGTGAACCTTTAATTCTTTTTTTTTTTTTTTTTTTTTGCAATCATGTTTTATTTATTATTTTTACTTTATTTATATAATCACAAGAAGTGTGTATATTCAATTGAATTGTTACAGTCTCAATTTAAACATGCCGTATAAAATGATCAGCCATCTTTCACTTTCCAAAGAATTGACAATATTTTCTCACTACCTCCCAAATGTTCTGCCTATTATGACATTAAATTCAGTAATGCAATTCAAAAAGACTAAAACATATTGTTTAGCAAATAAACATGGGTCTTCCTGGCTGTATCCTGTAGGATTGCGTGGATACACTGGGATATTGTTGTCAGCAGAACATATTGAAATGGGCAGTTGATACTGGCAGGTAATTAGAATGAATAGACAGTAGTGGTGCTGTATTAGCTTTGTAATTACAGTTGCAGTGAATGTGTGCATTCAGAAGTCTCACGGGGTCACCTCTCCCTGCATTTATTTAGTTGCATTGAGCTTCACCTCACATTTAGGCCTGGTCTAATAAAAAAAACATGGGGTTTTGGTTTTAATGAGATGTGTACATGTAATTTGCATGAAAGTAATTATTTGGCAATCTTGAGGTATATGGATTGTTTTTTGTTTTTTTTTGGTTAAATACCTGTTGTGACATACACCGAATACCGTACGTTGTTTATTTGGTGAATATCTTGCTTTTATATTTGATTTGAATTGTGTATAGTGAGCAATCTTAGTTGGTCATTTTCACAAAGGCTGGCAAAGACAAGAATGCTTTGTTGAGCATGATATACAATGATATATCAGAATTCAATAAGTGTGATTGATAATGTCTAATGAAGGAGGTTTGTGCCCATAGTGACACAACAATCAATTCTCATTTTCCACACTATTAATGTGCATGATTCCCATATTAACTGTCTGGCTTTTTATTTTTATGCATTGGACAGTAGACTGTGCTGTGCATTCTCTATGGCTACGTTCACACTGTCACCTGTATTTTATCTCGAAATGTCCCGTTCACACAGCAACTTACAGCAGCTTCTCAAATACTGAGTATGAATGTGCAACGGGAGTCAAGCCTGTGTTCTCTCATCAGTAACCATAGCGACAGTGACCAAAGTAATATCAAAGTTGGCGACGTACATAAACATCAACAAACTGAATCATCACTTTTGACACAACAAAAGAGTCCAATCGAGTCATGAGTTCATCCTTCAGATCTTCATTAACCGACAGCAGCTTTTATATCTGGGTTGACAGCATAGCATTTGAGTCGTGCGTAGAACTTAAAATGTACGGGAACAGCTCCGGTGGAGAACAGTGACTGGATCTAAAACCTTCAGATGACGCACAGCTCATATCTCTATCACTGTAAGATACCGAACCTTTCATGAAATCCCCCAACACACGGTAGACGCGTTTGTGCAGCACAGACAACTAGCTGGTTCCGTTCATTACAGTGCAGGTTTTCTGAGAATGCGGTTGCGAGTCCTGAAAATGTATGGATGTGAGTTCGGTTCATAGACTGTAAAAAAAAGATGGACGACGCGCCTTCACTTTCTTCCATTGAGTTAAGTGAAGGCACCACTGTCCAAATAGGGCGCTGACATCTTGGGTCTCGAGTCAGTAGCAACTCGGAGCCCGAGTCTGCGCAATAGTGAGCTCGAAGTGGAGCCGTGATATCAAGGACCCGCCCACACTCCCGCCTAATCAACAAATGCAATAAACAGTTATGGAAATTAAAGTTAAAGCGCCAATCTCCTCCTGAAGTTCCCGAAAATGTCCGTTGGAGAAGCTGTCAATCTCAGCTGTCAATCATAACATCACACCCCCGTTTTTATAGCATCAAATAACTAACTAAAACCAAACTTATTTAAAGAACGAACCCTTGAACTAACATCAGCGTGATTAAAAACTGCCTAAAATGACAGAAACCATCTTTGGAAAAAATGTATTTGAAGTGTAATTTGATTGTTTGTTTGGTTTGTCTATGTCCCATTACATTTCATTGAGAAGGCGGGTTTTATGGCCTATACTGCATCCAGTCACCTGGGGGCGATCGAGACGCTTTGGCTTCACTTTTCAGGACTTGCGTGGCACACTTGGTTCGGTTATAGAATGAGGTTGTCACTCCTGTAAATAACTGAACTGTGTGTGAACGTAACTATATTAAGGACACAAATGCAGAACTGACAACCATCAATTATGTTGCTGTGTGGAAATTTTGTGTGGCTTTTTGAGAGTTTTTTTTTTTTTCAGTGCTAAAATATTTCCACCTATCCCATTTTAATGCAGACAAATAGATGTAAGCCATTCCCTAAGAGCAAAAACATTGACCTTGTGATGCTTTCAGAACATCGCTCTGTTTTTCTGAGCATCCCGATCCAGACAACATGATGTCAACCAATGGCACGAGTTTGGGGCGGGGCTATCTTTTTAAACAACCAATAGAAGACAAAGGCAGTGTTTGGGGAAAGTCATTATTTTTGCAATTCCAAGTGTCAATTAAATAATAAATTATATAATTATATAATGTAATGTAATAGTTTTGATATTATGCTAAATTTAAACTCTATATCCTGATGCTGGATTCAACTAAAATACTACTACTGCAACAACAGCATGTTTGTTCTGATATGTGGTGTAGTTTTGAGTTCTTTCTATATTCATGGCAACATCAAAAGCCCACCAGTCCAGCTCAGTGTGTGTTTAGCTCTTTTGGAAGTTATCAGCACATCTAAGTTATATTTGTATGCACTGCGTGCCATATGCTGCCTATCTGCTCGGTTGACACAGTGTCAATCTAGCCATGGGAGCCCGACTCTTGGCCAGTAAATACACACTTCTTCACATACGCTTCTTAGACTGCGGGCGATTCATAATTTGGGAGGGAAAAATGGAGATATAGCCTTGCATGGATTGCAGAAGGTAAGTTAAGTTAGACTTTGTGGAGAGACTGGAAAAAAATGATGAGAAAATCGCAAAAGTGGGTCTGACTGACTGACATAAATCGGACTTTAGAAATGTTGAAATTAGATTGCGACACTGAGGTGCTTTTCACTTTCAGAGGTGCTAATGAAAGGAAACAAGTGCAGGAAAGGTTAAATGACCCACATCAAACTAATGTACATTTTCTCTGATTGGTGCTTGATAAAGATTAAATTGAATTTGCTTGGAAATCTTCCATTGTTTTTATCTTACGTAGAATTAGATATTTTAAAATGCAAAATCTAATTTACATTATTTAAATTCATATGATACAGATATGTGCTCATTAATGTATTACTCATGTTTACATATATTTGATATTTACAATATTTTCATTTTATTATTATCTTAATATTATGTAAATGTTTGGGTTTTCGACATTACATATCAAGCAGTGGCAGCCGTGTCCTGCAAGGTGACAGTGCTATATTTATCATTTTTTCTATTTCTAGTAAAATTATTGTGTATTTTATCAAATAATATTAAGATTACCTGTAATATTTATACTGTTAAAAATTTATTTGTCACTCCACAGACCAATTTAAGTGAACAGCAAAAAAAGATGAAAAAACTTATTTAAAAATGGCGATAAACTAAAGAAATGCCTGATAATTACATTATCTGAAAATGCACAAATTTTAACCTAAACCTATAAAGTCAAGCACACACTATATTATGTCAGTTAAAACATCATGCAACATGAAGGAAGTGAGAATGCTGTAAGTCCTATCCTGGCGCCACCTTGAGCTCTTTCACTCTTACACCATGTCATTTTGCTGTTGGTTATTGCTGCTTTCACACATTTTTTGACGATTGTTTTCAAACCAGTTTGAATCCACAAACCAGCCTGTTCAGCATCTGTGACTAATTAGTGCATATTTAACTAATAGTATGAATTTAATTTGATTTGAGGTAGCAAACAGGAAGGTAATTTGATTTTAAAGAAACAAAACAATCTTTGAATGTTGTTCATATGAAGTGCAGATTTAGGTTGAGTAGATGCAGGTAACAGCGTCTTTTGTATCATTTGTATGAATCACTAAAGAAAACCTTAACTGTTACAGTGTGTTAAACGATCCTATTTGAAGTGGAAAGCAGGGTGTTTGTGACTGTGCTGTGCTGTCTAAACACAAGTTACTAAAACATTAATGAAAAGAAACAAGCTTTCTGTGCAGTTGTCACTTTCACTGTCTCTTTTATTGCATTCTCTATGGTCTTTTAGGTATGCCATATAATTACAGACTTTCACAGAGTTGAGTAGTAATATACATCGAAATGCACAGACAAAAGGACAAAATACTGCAGGGCAACCGATATGATTGTGTGAAGGGAAGCTAGGCAAGTTCCTTCAGCCTGTCATATCAGCTGACCTTTACAGATGATGAAAATACTGGTTTGTGGCCCTGAGGGATCTCATGACCACATTATTAGCTATATTGACCTCCATAGTACTTCCCAACCCTTGTACCCTGACCACTGACACCAGACCTGCTGTCTAACCAATACAAACTTCAGCTGGATGCTGAGTTCTTCCTTTTTATTAGAGGAACAATGTAAGCACTCCCCTACCTCCATAGTTTTCTTAAGTTTGGTCATTTTGATAATTTTTCATGCCATAGAAATGCTGTTTATTGATCAATAAATTATAATGTGTATCAAAGAAAGAAAATTAAGCAATAAAACCCAAGAAGCCGTGGTCTAAAATGGTAATTTTCCTGCACATTTTTGTCCATTTATGTTTTATATCTTCTTTTTATATTCTCTATAAAATGATTTTGTTTGGGTTTGAGGATAGGGTTAAGGGATCTAAAATGTATCTATAAAATGGTAAAAGGGCAATTATACAAATATATTTTTGACAAAAGATCTGTAAATATTTTACGTTTTTAGCTGTAAATATGTAATAATGTCTATGTTTATATCTTATATCTCAATATGTCCATATGTTATGTTTCAGCATCTATACAAATGTACAAAAATGTATGTTTTGTATCTCTAAATGTTACGTATTAATACCTATGTATTAACGATGGGACCAGGCTGAGAGTTTAGACAATTTTTTTCCAACTATAGTAACCTTAATTTATAGGTCACCCCAAAAAATACAAATTCTGTCACTGGTGCTGATTTATACCGTTGAGCTCCAAAAAACATTACAGTAGTTCAGACGACTCCTGCACTATCCTCTGAAGCCATGCAGATTTTTGGAGAAACAGACTGATTCTTATTCAATGAAAATCATCTCATCTTCCTGTACTGTAGCTCTCAAATCTCATTTGCGTTTGTTCCATTCGAAGAACAAATGATGTTTGTCACCAAACCTGGCACGATGTGTATTGACGTGCTTGAAAATGCACCAGCATAATGAAATTTGAAATCTAAAACACAAAACTATATTACTGAAGACTTGGAATATAGCGCATGAGTCTTTCATGATATTGTTACACCTCTGTTGTTATTTTTGGGGTTTATTAGTATAAATCATTATCCATTTTAATTAAGGAAAAGAGCTGATTAAGTATTCTGCAAAATGTTCTGTTATACTTAGTCATACAGGTTTGTATCAACAAGGAAGAGTAAATTTATTTTTTGCTGAACTATCCCTTTAATGCTTGTAGATTATAGTGGCTTATTAATAATTTGGTAAACACTGCAGAGTCTAAAACAGGAAATGTTGCAGATTTCACTCAGAGTCACTCTGCTTGCTTTGTCTCTGAAGATAAAACATTCATCTTATCATAAATCTTAATGTAAACATTGCTTCTCTTGACCGGAGGACTCAGCACCACTGTCCTTGGGGCGAATAACAGATGGTAGATCCTGTCAACCTTTTCCATCAGAAACTCATGTTGAGAAAAAAAAAAAGTTGAATGAGGGGGGAAGCCCTTACAGATATAAGTCAGCATTTCACACTGCCACACTTTTGATCTTGAGATGGTGCAGAAATGCAGCAAATTCAAAGGGAATTATTAATATGCTATCATGGCAATACTGATTTAAAACAGTATCACTAAAGCTTTGATGTAACTGGGATGTTTGGAAGTTTCATGTCGTGGTCAGGACGTGCAAAAATGCTGAGATGTTTAAGACAGTTGACAAATGTTTTACTGTTTTTTTCTGTTATGTGACATAACAGTTGAGTAACTGGGCTGCTTTGCTTTGGAAATTTGCATGGGAATTACATGCTGTCATTGAATTTACTGAAGGTAGATGTCTTCAAAAGCCCATGGAGGGTTTGAAGTTGACTGTCTGTCAATACATGAAACATTATGTTTGAAGGCACCATGACCTTGTGCTGATCTCAGATTTAATTTATTCATAGTTAAAAAAAACAGAGGATCCAAAAGTGAAATCTGGAAAGAGTGAAATTTGGTCATGTAAAAAAAAAAAAAAAGGGTGCTCACAAGGTCACCGTTGTTACCAAGTAGATTCTGATTGTTAGAAGCAAGAAATAAAATGTACTTTAAAACATATAAAAATAATTCACACTTAGCCACACTACTTTTTACAAAACAAAATGTAAATACTGAAACAATTTTTGCCATTTTGATCTAAAACAATGCTAAGTGGGGAGTTTCTATGCAAAGCAGTGACACAAACAAATAGTTGAATCAATTGAAAAGGGCAATGATGAATTACTGATGGTTCAGTTTGTGTCAGGGGTTTAGGGTCACGTTCTCGGTATGGTTCGGCATGTGCTATGTTCAGGGGAAAAAGGACTACTGTCAAATAAAAATAAAGAAGAATAGAGCAAAGATGCAAATGAAATAAACAATGCTTTTCAGGTTTTTCAGGTAGGTCTAACAGTAGTTTTCAGGTACAGAAATTAGTAATGAAATGTAAAATAACTGCATATAATCTTCACTGTATAAAATAAATATAGATTAATCCTTATTAAAGTTACAAAAGTTATTCAGTCAAGAGCAGTGAGTGATTTCTTTGTCTGTTTTTAGTTGTTTGATTAACATTAAAAACAGACAACAGCAGGAATATTAGGCTGCTGTCATTTTAAGACATAATGCACGGATCCAATATACTGTACAGATGTATTGTCTTTCTCGACTGATTACGTTCAAGACTCGCCAGGACAGGCATGTTGACATAATATTTTTTTTGTAAATGTATCCATCCGATCGCAAGAAAAAAAACGTCTCTGGTTACTTTCGTAACCTCGGCTCCCTGAGAGAAGGGAACAAGACATTGCATGTTAACGCTTTTGGGTTCCCTTGAAATACTGAAGCCTGATTGCATTGTGCCAGTAAAATTTACTGGCCAATGGCGTTTGGGCCATAGACTGTAAAAAAAATATGGACGTAGGGTCCGTAACGTCACCCGTAGGTTTCTGAAGAGCAGTTTTGAAGCGTAAACTCGGCCGTTGCCATCTTGGCAGTGCGTCAGCGCGCGTCACTGCGTGTCACTCACGGATAACTGAAAATGGGCAAAGAGGCGGGACATGGCTGGAGCTGAGGTGACGTGATGACTAACAGACAGCAGACAAACGGCAATCCACCTGTCAATCAAGTGGCCACGCCCTTAATTATGCAGAACTTTAAGGCTTAATATAATTTAAATGAATGAGCTATAAAAAAAATTCACCCCCTCACAGTTGTCACGAAGGGAAAAATTTGCTGTATAGACCAAAACTACAATTTGTACCAGGCTGTAAACATATTTTTTTTTTCTGCTGTAAAGTTGGGCATTTTACCATGGGGCTCAATGAGATTCTGTTCCCTTCTGGAGCCTGTCTCTAGCGGCCAGTCGATGAATTGCAGTTTAAGTCACTTCCATATTGGCTTCAAGAGAAACTGGGGGAGGTTGCCGCTTGGTTTGGGCACACAAGCTGGGAGGAGCCACCGGCTATATAGCTCAGCGCTCCTCGCCATTGTCTCAGAAACTTTTGACTGCGATGAATGGCCTGTAAGACTGAGTTTGTAACACAGTGGTGAATGCAATGTCTCGTTCCCTTCTCTCAGAGAAACGAGGTTACGAAAATAACCGGAGGCGCGTTCTCCTCAAAGGCGAACAGATCAACCTCCGTTTGATGTATGAGAACGCTGTATTGTCCGTCCGAACCAGGACATGATGGTTGGAAGAAAGTGCTGCACGATTTATGTGCCACCTCGACTGCACACTCGTCAAGTGCCACAAGCTATTCTGCCATCGCAAAGGGCTCCCCAGCCCGTCAACGAAGCATGTTCGTTGTTAAGACTTTCCTCCTGACCACTCTACCATCTGGCATCGTACATGGCTTTTTCGAGCTAGGGTTTCAGCATGTTTCAGGGTTTCATCTGACACTTCCGATATCAGTGCACCACTGAAGCAGGGCGGTAATTGAAGCGTGTAGCCGTTTGTGATTGTGCTCATCACCCATTCCGACACCGCTGGCAGCGCTCACCACGCACTGGCAAAGTGGGCGAGTGGCTGCTGCTCTTCGTGATGCGTCTGAGGCTGCCTTCTGCCTGGCAAGAGCGGCGCTCTCGTCTAAGGGGGCAATATCAGCAGGTTCTGTAAGAGGTGTGTCGCCAGCCTGCGCCAGGGGATCACTCGTACAGGTGATCAGTGAGCGCACAGGGCTTACGCTTCGCAGGACGCCATTCTGAAGAAGGATCTTGCTTATGTTGTTGTTGTTTTTACTGCAAACATTCCAATTTTTATCTCTGTTGCCAGCAACACACAGGGAACAGAAGGAACAGACATAGCAAGGCAAACCCGCTTGCTTGGTGGCTCGTAGTCCACGTCGAACACTTCCATCAGGAACGAGGCAGGGATTCGGCTGGGGGCTTCGCCAGGCGGGGTTACTTTTAAACAGCATCACTTTAGGTCTCACAGCTGGCTTCGGGTCTTTCCTTGAGCCCGAGAAAGATGGTGCGGGCGATCTGTCCTGCCGCCTTTTCCGGAAAGGAGCCCATTGCCTCACTCAAGAGATTGTGGGGGCTTATGGACGTGTCTAGCAGTCACCGTAAGCCACATGCTCCTGAAAGACTTCTAGACTGCACATGCTGCATCCAATGCCCGGAGTGCCAGGTCCGTGGCCAAGCACAACTTCTTAAATACTAACAGTTGATTGGACAGCTACTCTCATGTAAAAACACATATGGAGCGTTTCCATCAACAGAAACATGGGCTGTGTCTGAAATCCCCACCTATACTCTCATTCACTATTCCCTACATTAGTCCACTAATATAGTTCACTTGAAGGAGTGAATGAAAACGAGTGAGCAAATTTGGACACTGAGTGTGCCGGTGTTGTGGCGAATAATGTTAACTCCCTGCTAAATTATTACCCTCCTCGTTGAGGCCACTACCTGGTTGCCTAATCCTAACCCCACACCTAATCCTAAACCTACCTATACTGTGGACTAAGTGGGGTCATAATCTGGTGGGGGTCAGAATTTGGCACAACACCCGAAGGGCTGCCACTTTTGCATAGTTTGTGCTTGCTGTTTAATAATTATTTGAAACTTAGCAAACTGGCAGCTCCAGTAGTAAGATGAAAAGGTTTATCTTGAACTCAGTCATGGAAACTAGCATGTATAAACCGTAATTAATCAATTTAATAATCAATTTAAAAAGGAATTTATACCTGTATGATGTTATGCTTTAGCCACATTGGACCAGCGGGTTTGGAAAATGGATAGATGGTTGGTTCAGCTGCGGGTGGCATATGCTGGTCAGACGCAGGGATTCATTTGGTGCGCGACTCTCACAGTGCATTGTGGGTATTCTCTAGTCGTTGAGCGTACATCGGTTGTACACTTCTTAATGCGGTGCATTGTGGGATTGAATGAGTGCACTTGATAACGTCCACTATGGTTTCAGACACCACTACAAATGTATAGGGGAGATTTGGACACAGCTATACATTAGCGGAACTTTGTACTGTTTTACACGTTTTTTTTTTTTTTTCAACAAACCGTATTATAGATGCGTCGTCAGATTTGAGGTTAACTGTGGTGCAAGTGCATGCCGAACCATGGGTTCTATTTTTTTTTTTTTTTTATACCAAGATCCATTACACCCTAGTAGACATAAGAAGCAGTCCCAAAACTAGATAAAGACAAATGCTGTTCTTTTGAACTTTGTTAATCAAAGAATCTTATATTATATCACAGGTTCCTTCAAAATTGAGTAGCACAACAGTTTTCAACATTGATAATAATGAATGTTTCTAGTGAACCAAATCAGCATGTAAAAATTTTTTTGCACTGGAGTAATTTCTGCTAAAAAGTCAGCTTTTCCATTAGAGGAATACATTTAAATTGTATTACAATAGAAAACTGTTATTTTAAATTGTAATACTTTTTTCACAGTAATATTGTTTTACTGCATGTTTGATCAAATAAATGCAACCTTGGTGAGCATAAGAGAATTTAAAACAAATACAATTTTTCAAAATCATTAAAAAACTTACCAACCCCAACATTTTGAACATTAGCGTATCATTTGAAAATGTAATGTCTAAATAAAAGGTGCATTAAATTAAATATTAATAAAATATATTAATATTTTAATATCTTATATCAAATACCAAGTATACTGTAAATATTTGACATACCTATACATAATCTAACCTGAATTTCTTGCTTGCATCATGCGTTCTTGTACCACGTACAATGGAGCAGTTGGTGTGTTTCGTCTTCATGCTTTCAATATGGAACTAGGCAAAGCAAGACAGACCTTTTTCTCAAATATTATAAGCCGCAACTCAAACACCCGCACTCTTTTTGCTACTGTAGAGAGACTAACAACCCCCCCAAGTCACATTCCCAGTGAAATGCTCTCAGACAGCAAATGCAGTGAGTTTGCTTCCTCCTCCTCTGAGAAAATCAATAATATCAGAAAGGCGACCAGCACATTCTTGAGTTGTGCTGGGATCAAAGAGATCAGACCCATTGACTCCCTGTGCCAATGCATTGATGAAATTAACAATTGGATGTACCACAACTTTCTTCAGTTAAACAAAGACAAAACTGAACTCATTGCATTTGGAAACAAAGATGAAGTTGTCAAGGTGAACGCATACCTTGACTCTAGGGGTCAAACAACTAAAAATCAAGTCATGAATCTTGGTGTGATTTTGGAGTCAGACCTTAGTTTCAGTAGTCCTGTCAAAGCAATAACTAAATAAGTATACTATCATCTCAAAAATATTGCAAGAATTAGATGCTTTGTTTTCAGTAGAAACTTGTTCATGCTTTCATCACCAGCAGGGTGGACTATTGTAATGGACTCCTCACTGGCCTTCCCAAAAAGACCATAAGACATCTGCAGCTCATACAGAACACTGCTGCCAGGATTCTGAGCAGAACCAGAAAATATGACCATATCACGGCAGTCCTCAGGTCCTTGCACTGGCTTCCAGTTACATTTAGGATTGATTTTTAAAGTATTGTTACTTGTTTATAAATCACTCAATGGTCTAGGACCTCAATACATTGCAGATATGCACAGATTACTCAGATCATCAGGATCATCAGTTAGAAATACCAGGGGTTCACTCAAAGCAATTGCTTTTAGCTATTATGCCAGACGCAGCTGGAATTAGCTTCCAGAAGAGATCAGATGTGCTTACAACAGTAGCCACATTCAAATCCAGACTCAAAACACATCTGTTTAGCTCTGCATTTACTGAATGAGCACTGTGCTACATCCAACTGATTGCACTGAATTTTGTTTTTGTAAATTTTATTGTATTTTCTAATATATTTTATATCATTTTTTTCTTCTAACTTTTTATAGTTATTTTTTTATTTCTTTTGATTATTTTAATTCCTTCTATGTAAAGCACTTTGAATTTCTATTGTGAATGAAATGTGCTATATAAATAAACTTGCCTTGCCTTGGTATTGATTCTTTAATTTAGATTTTTGACATTTTTAAAATTTACAGTTTGAACTGGATTAAGGTTTTCCATAAAATCGTTATGCATCTTATGCAGTATGGATCTTTTCCACATTGTTCATAGTCCGATCCTCTTTAACTTTCCCCCATGACTTTTTTTTTTTTTTTTTTAGCATTCCATTGAAACATGATGGAAATATAATTCAATTCAAATTCTCGACTTTCCACAGGCACATCACTCCTAGTAGCTTTGAGAGTGAATAGTAATCATATATTCATGTTCAGCCGTGGGTGAGCCTGCCCAGCGTTGAATTCATGGGTAAACCCTGCTAGTCGCACCATTTCACTGCTGTTCCCTGCTGTGCTCTGCAGCAGCTCCAATGCCGATTTTCATTCATTATTTTTGAGTAGCGTGAGGCTACGGTATCTCAGGGTGGCGCAGCACCATACAGCAGAGCTTGAAGTCACAGTTGCACATCAGAAGTTCAGAACTAGTTGCTGCTGGAAATGTGACATTCCATTTTTGGAAACAGTGGTCCAGCTTGATCATATTGAAGCTGAGCATTTTATCGTTTTCTGTTAATGAGAGTGATGCAGGAACAGAGATGAGGTTAAATTAAAAATGTATTTCAATGTAAATTACAAATTACTGATTAAAAATATAATCCTAATACTGTATGAAAGTCACTGGATTTACTCACAAGACACTTTTGTGTTAATGTTGTGGTTGTACAGCAACTACTATCTTCCTTTCGTTTTCCCTTTTATTTTTATATACAGGCTTATAGACCTTTGTTTTACTGAATTAATTACCCTGTAATGGTAATATCACCGGGTATACAGTATGTATGTAATTATACATATATTAGAGCCCAGAATACCATAATACTTTAGCTCTTCATCCCTCCTGTAAAAGTCAAAGGTCTCAAATTGGATCCATAATGTATCAGCTCAATTGCCCTCTTGTGGCCTCCTGTGACTATTGCATGTGCTCATTGAATAGTGATAACTGCTGCATATACAGATGGTCAAATAGGAATGTTGTATATTGTATTAATTTACACCAGTTTAACCATCATTACAGATTTGCTGACAATCCAAATTAAGGTTATATGTTACAAACCAAGAAATATATTTTTGGGCAAAAAAAGTTGAAAGTTATATTATAACTTCACTTGAGGTTTGGAGGAATAAAAATATAATCTAAAATAGATTATTTATTTTAATATATCTGCTGCTGTGACTGCAAATAAAAATAGACCAAATCCACTCCTGTTTCAGATCAGATATCCACTACAGTTCAAATGTTTGGGGTCAGAATTATTATTATTTTTGAAAGAAATTAATACTTTTATTCAACAAGGACGCATTAAACTTATCAAAAGTGACAGTAAAGACATTTTATAACGTTATAAAAGATTACTATTTCAACTACTGTTCTTTTGAACTATGTATTCAACAAAATATCCTGGAAAATAATGTAGCTTCCACAAAAATATTAAGCAGCACAACTGTTTTTAATATTGATAATAATAATTTCTTGAGCAGCAAATCAGCATATTAGAATTATTTCTGAAAGTGTATGTGACACTGGAGTAAAAGCTGCTTAAAATTTATTTTATTATTTTTTAAATATTAAAATGGTTATTTTAAAGTGCAATCATGTCTCACAATTTTACTATGTTTTACTGTATTTTTGATTAAATAAATGCAGACTTGTTGAGCATAAGAGATCTTTTAAGAACCCCCAACTTTACCTTATTGACCCCAAACCTTTGAACGGTAGTGTATTCAGAACTACACCTCCAAATGTTTGTGTTATCACAGAGGCAGAGATGAGGGCTGCGTGAATGGTAAAGGTTAAATATTCATGTTTTCTTTGGGACTGAATGGATCTGGAGAGATTGAAAACTAGGTCACCACTGGCATCACTGGGGTTACTGTTGAAATCTGGGACACCTGTTAGCATCCACTGACGATAAATGACTAAGCAAACAGGCTGTCATGGTGCCCAAGCTGCACATCTAACAGGCACAGGAGAAATGATTTTAACATTAAAAAACATCACCATTAAACATGAAATGTTTCTTTACATGATTTTTTTTTTTTAATTATTATTTTTGTTTTATGTATTATGTCATGTAAATGAACTTGGTTCTTTTTTTGTGCTTTCTTACAGAAAGAGCTCAGCCTTCCCAGACGAGGAAGTTTGTGAGTAAACCTACTTTGATTGTCTTTAATTCACCCAATATACAAGCGAGCCTAGATATAAACCCACATCAACAGCAAAACATTTATAGATTTTCATCCTCTTCAGACTGTAGTCAGGGTGGGCACAGTTTTAAACAGTGAATTAGATTGTATTATTAAATTAATAAAAGCATCTCTTTCTCCTTTCTTTTGGTCATATTAGTCTTCTCCTTCTTTTTGCGGTTTATTTTCTTGCTTTGAAGATTTTGAGACAAAATTTAAAAAGAGCCTAGTTAGCTAAATTTCATTTTTATGTAAATTACCCTCCCAATTATTTCCCATATGCAAGTTGATGCGTAAACAATTCTTCTGTTGTCCTCATCCACATAAAAAGATTAGCTTTTTTTAAAGCATGGCTTGCATTCTTTATATGTACAGTGGGGAGAACAAGTATTTGATACACTGCCGATTTTGGAGGTTTTCCTACTTACAAAGCATGTAGAGGTCTGTAATTTTTTTCTTAGGTAGACTTCAACTGTGAGAGACGGAATCTAAAACAAAAATCCAGAAAATCACATTGTATGATTTTTAAATAATTAATTTGCATTTTATTGCATGACATAAGTATTTGATCACCTACCAACCAGTAAGAATTCCGGCTCTCACAGACCTGTTAGTTTTTTTTTTTTAAGAAGCCCTCCTGTTCTCCACTCATTACCTGTATTAACTGCACCTGTTTGAACTCGTTACCTTTTATAAAGACACCTGTCCAAACACTCAATCAAACAGACTCCAACCTCTCCACAATGGCCAAGACCAGAGAGCTGTGTAAGGACATCAGGGATAAAATTGTAGACCTGCACAAGGCTCGGATAGGCTACAAGACAATAGGCAAGCAGCTTGGTGAGAAGGCAACAACTGTTGGCGCAATTATTAGAAAATGGAAGAAGTTCAAGATGAGGGTCAATCTCCCTCAGTCTGGGGCACCATGCAAGATCTCACCTCGTGGGGCATCAATGATCATGAGGAAGGTGAGGGATCAGCCCAGAACTACACGGCAGGACCTGGTCAATGACCTGAAGAGAGCTGGGACCGCAGTCTCAAAGAAAACCATTAGTAACACACTACGCCGTCATGGATTAAAATCCTGCAGCGCACGCAAGGTCCCCCTGCTCAAGCCAGCGCATGTCCAGGCCCGTCTGAAGTTTGCCAATGACCATCTGGATGATCCAGAGGAGGAATGGGAGAAGGTAATGTGGTCTGATATGACAAAAATAGAGCATTTTGGTCTAAACTCCACTCGCCGTGTTTGGAGGAAGAAGAAGGATGAGTACAACCCCAAGAACACCATCCCAACCGTGAAGCATGGAGGTGGAAACATCATTCTTTGGGGATGCTTTTCTGCAAAGGGGACAGGACGACTGCACCGTATTGAGGGGAGGATGGATGGGGCCATGTATCGCGAGATCTTGGCCAACAACCTCCTTCCCTCAGTAGGAGCATTGAAGATGGATCGTGGCTGGGTCTTCCAGCATGACAACGACCCGAAACACACAGCCAGGGCAACTAAGGAGTGGCTCCGTAAGAAGCATCTCAAGGTCCTGGAGTGGCCTAGCCAGTCTCCAGACCTGAACCCAATAGACAATCTTTGGAGGGAGCTGAAAGTCCGTATTGCCCAGCGACAGCCCCGAAACCTGAAGGATCTGGAGAAGGTCTGTATGGAGGAGTGGGCCAAAATCCCTGCTGCAGTGTGTGCAAACCTGGTCAAGAACTACAGGAAACGTATGATCTCTGTAATTGCAAACAAAGGTTTCTGTACCAAATATTAAGTTCTGCTTTTCTGATGTATCAAATACTTATGTCATGCAATAAAATGCAAAATAATTACTTAAAAATCATACAATGTGATTTGTCTGGATTTTTGTTTTAGATTCCGTCTCTCACAGTTGAAGAGTACCTATGATAAAAATTACAGACTTCTACATGCTTTGTAAGTGGGCAAACCTGCAAAATCGGCAGTGTATCAAATACTTGTTCTCCCCACTGTATATGTATGTATTTATTTATTTATTTATTTATTTTTGGACTTTCTCATTTGCGTACAAATAATATGAAATAAAACCTTGTTTAGAAATCATGCAGATGTTAACTTACGGGTAATGCTATAACGTGTTATGCACACAACAATACCCAGGTTTGAATCCTCCTCTTTTGTTTTGTTACTGCTCTACCATCATTTCATGAAAGCAATAGTTTACCCAAAAAACGAAAATTTCCTGATTATTTACTCACCCCAAGGCAATCCAAGGTATATATGACTTTCTTTCCTCAGCCAAAGAGAAATTAAGGTTGTGGAGGAAAACATTCTAGGATTTCCCAATGTAGACCATTTTTGACTGTCCAAAATCCAAATTTAGGCAGCTTCAAAGGGCTCCACATGACCCCAATCGATGAATAAGAGTTAGCGAAAGGTCAGTCATTTTCTGAATAAAATAAAAATATATATACTTTCTAACTACAAATGCTTGCCTTGGTCCAACTTTGCGAAACGCCTTCATGAGACGTGACATGCACATTTGGAAGGTCGCGCATGACACGTTAAATGGAGAGAAATCCTGGAATGTTTTACTCCAAAACCTTCATTTCTCTTCAGCTGAGGAAAGAAATTCATATACGTCTTGGATGACCTTGGGGTGATTAAATAATCAGGACATTTTCATTTTTGGGTGAACTATTCCTTTAAAGGCAAAAAGATAATTTGTAATAATGATTAAAAAATAACACGTTTTAGCATGACTAGGACACTAAAATGACCAATTATATGGCAGGACCAGAATGAAAGGGATAGTTCACCAAATAAAAAAAAAAATAATGTCATCATTTACTCAGTGGGATCCATCCATTGTTGTTTTAGACTTTCATTGATTTGACAAAAAACATTGAACATTTTTCCACATCGTTCCACAGAATAAATAGTCATTAAGGTTTGGAATGACTCAAAGGCAAGTAAATGATGACAGAATTTGTATAATGTTTTATAATATGATCTAAAGTCTCTTTACTCAAGTCTCTTAATAGAATGTATTTCATCCCTTACATTGATTAATGAAACATTAACTTCCTGTGGATGATGCCTGGCTTTATCTGGGAATTGATCCATCAATAAGTGTTGTGACAACCTGTTATGATCTGAGGGAGTCTTGGGTAACAGAACAAACCTGACAGTTCACATAAATAAATCTACATCCCAGCCATTGGTTTGGATTTTCAAACATGAGAAGTTTTATAATATTGTATAATATTGTATCTCTGCCATTTCCTGTCTACTATTCATCTGTTAGTTGTTCACATTGGTTCACACAACTGTTAAATAAAAAAATGTTTTCAAAGCTCCTACATATTGTTAAATAAAAAATAAAAATAAAGTATTTCCTAGAGAATCAAATTTGTCTGTTTCTCCTAAACCTTTGTTTAGAACTTTTTTAGGAGAAACAAAATAAATATATAAACATAACATAATAAATATACAAATATAGAAATGTGATTAACACAGATGTGATAAAGAATGTTTGAGCTCATATTGAAATCTGACATTTGATTGCCGACTTTATCTTAGCATAGATTGTGAAATTGTTGAGATCTCTTTTGAAACTTTAGAGGTGGTACAAGTGAGAGAACTGGGTTGCCTGTTTCTCATATGTTTATCTCCATTTGATCTTTGTTTAATCTCATTAATGTCCAGGAGAAATATATATATATATATATATTATACAAACCCGATTCCAAAAAAGTTGGGACACTGTACAAATTGTGAATAAAAAAGGAATGCAATAATTTACAAATCTCATACATTTATATTTTATTCACAATAGAATATAGATAACACATCAAATGTTGAAAGTGAGACATTTTGAAATGTCATGCCAAATATTGGCTCATTTTGGATTTCATGAGAGCTACACATTCCAAAAAAGTTGGGACAGGTAGCAATAAGAGGCCGGAAAAGTTAAATGTACATATAAGGAACAGTTGGAGGACCAATTTGCAACTTATTAGGTCAATTGGCAACATGATTGGGTATAAAAAGAGCCTCTCAGAGTGGCAGTGTCTCTCAGAAGTCAAGATGGGCAGAGGATCACCAATTCCCCCAATGCTGCAGCGAAAAATAGTGGAGCAATATCAGAAAGGAGTTTCTCAGAGAAAAATTGCAAAGAGTTTGAAGTTATCATCATCTACAGTGCATAATATCATCCAAAGATTCAGAGAATCTGGAAAAATCTCTGTGCGTAAGGGTCAAGGCCGGAAAACCATACTGGATGCCCGTGATCTTCGGGCCCTTAGACGGCACTGCATCACATACAGGAATGCTACTGTAATGGAAATCACAACATGGGCTCAGGAATACTTCCAGAAAACATTGTGGGTGAACACAATCCACCGTGCCATTCGCCGTTGCCGGCTAAAACTCTATAGGTCAAAAAAGAAGCCATATCTAAACATGATCCAGAAGCGCAGGCGTTTTCTCTGGGCCAAGGCTCATTTAAAATGGACTGTGGCAAAGTGGAAAACTGTTCTGTGGTCAGACGAATCAAAATTTGAAGTTCTTTTTGGAAAACTGGGACGCCATGTCATCCGGACTAAAGAGGACAAGGACAACCCAAGTTGTCATCAGCGCTCAGTTCAGAAGCCTGCATCTCTGATGGTATGGGGTTGCATGAGTGCGTGTGGCATGGGCAGCTTACACATCTGGAAAGGCACCACCAATGCTGAAAGGTATATCCAAGTTCTAGAACAACATATGCTCCCATCCAGACGTCGTCTCTTTCAGGGAAGACCTTGCATTTTCCAACATGACAATGCCAGACCACATAATGCATCAATTACAACATCATGGCTGCGTAGAAGAAGGATCCAGGTACTGAAATGGCCAGCCTGCAGTCCAGATCTTTCACCCATAGAAAACATTTGGCGCATCATAAAGAGGAAGATGCGACAAAGAAGACCTAAGACAGTTGAGCAACTAGAAGCCTGTATTAGACAAGAATGGGACAACATTCCTATTCCTAAACTTGAGCAACTTGTCTCCTCAGTCCCCAGACGTTTGCAGACTGTTATAAAAAGAAGAGGGAATGCCACACAATGCTAAACATGGCCTTGTCCCAACTTTTTTGAGATGTGTTGATGCCATGAAATTTAAAATCAACTTATTTTTCCCTTAAAATGATACATTTTCTCAGTTAAACATTTGATATGTCATCTATGATGTATTCTGAATAAAATATTGAAATTTGAAACTTCCACATCATTGCATTCTGTTTTTATTCACAATTTGTACAGTGTCCCAACTTTTTTGGAATCGGGTTTGTGTGTATATATATATATATATACACACACACACACACACACACACACACACACACACACACACACACACACACACACACACACACACACACACACACACACACACACCATTCAGGCATTACATTATGACAGGTAGGTAGGTACTGATAGGTAAAGTGAATAACACTGAAGATCTCTTCATCACAGCACCTGTTAGTGGGTGGGATATATTAGGCAGCAAGTGAACATTTTGTTCTCAAAGTTGATGTGTTAGAAGCAGGAAAAATGGGCAAGCGTAAGGATTCGAGTGAGTTTGACAAGGGCCAAATTGTGATGGCTAGACGACTTGGTCAGAGCATCTCCAAAACTGCAGCTCTTGTGGGGTGTTCCCGGTCTGCAGGGGTCAGTATCTATCAAAAGTGGTCAAAGGAAGGAACAGTGGTGACACCGGGCGACCGGGTCATGGGCGGCCAAGGCTTATTGATGCACGTGGGGAGCGAAGGCTGGCCCGTGTGGTCCGATCAAACAGACGAGCTACTGTAGCTCAAATTGATCAAGAAGTTAATGCTAGTTCTGATTAGGCATGTGACGGTATCAAATTTTCATGTTACGATTTAATTGCTGAAGCTTTTATCACGGTATATGGTATTATCACGATATTGAAAATACGTAATAAATAATTATTCACGGTATTTTGAAGTGCCCACGATAACAATATCGTGCATGTTCATTATCGTGATATATCGTATTACCGTATACCGGCACATGTCTAGTTCTGATAGAAAGGTGTCAGAATTCACAGTGCATCGCAGTTTGTTGCGTATGAGGCTGCATAGCCGCAGACCAGTCAGGGTTCCCATGCTTACCCCTGTCCACCGCCGAAAGCACCAACAGTGGGCACTTGAGCATCAGAACCAAGGTGGCCTGGTCTGATGAATCACATTTTCTTTTACATCACGTGGATAACCGGGTGCGTGTGTGTCGCTTACCTGGCACCAGGATGCACTATGGGAAGAAGGCAAGCCGGCGGAGGCAGTGTGATGCTTTGGGCAATGTTCTGCTTGGAAACCTTGGGTCCTGCCATCCATGTGGATGTTACTTTGACACGTACCACCTACCGAAGCATTGTTGCAGACCATATACACCCTTTAATGGAAACGGTATTCCCTGGTGCCTGTGGCCTCTTTCAGCAGGATAATGCGCCCTGCCACAAAGCAAAAATGGTTCAGGAATGGTTTGAGGAGCACAACAACGAGTTTGAGGTGTTGATTTGGCCTCCAAATTCCCCAGATCTCAATCCAATCGAGCATCTGTGGGATGTGCTGAACAAACAATTCCGATCCATGGAGGCCCCACCTCGCAATTTACAGGACTTAAAGGATCTGCTGCTAACATCTTGGTGCCAGATACCACAGCACACCTTCAGGGGTGTAGTGGAGGCCTGCATCGTATATATACATATATATATATATATATATATATATATATATATATATATATATATATATATGTATATGTATATGTATATGTGTACATAATGTGTATATAGCAACAGTGTTCAACATTTCAACAATGTTGAATAAATCAACAGTAAGATACCTTAAAATATTTTAACTGTTTCTCCTGGACATTAATGAGATTAAACAAAGATCAAATGAAGATTATTATAATTTTTTTTTTTTAATTGTTGTCAACATGCCATTGGTTAAAATGTTTCCTCGCAATGAATTCATTATGATAACATAATGGAACATAAACACAGCTTGAGAAGTGATCACCCAGGGCCATCAACCCTTGCATTCCTTCTGAATGTCATGTTACTGTATCTTCTCTCACAGCATTTGCTGGTGTCTGTAAACACAGATAATATTACCAGTGCTCGAAGTGGGCCAGTACGCATTTCTATATTTTAATCTGTAGTGTACCATCACTTTGCCTTGCTTACCAGCATTTCTCACATGTTGCCGGTACTCAGACCATCCACACCGCATACCCCCACAAGATTTTAACCTCCCCCACCAAGGGGGACCACCCCCAACCAAGAACCTCCAAACATGATCTAAATCTATCTGAAAGGTTTTCTATCAAATAAGTCAATGTACTTGATGATACCTTGTTTAGAGTTATAAGCCATTACTTTTTAGTTTGCCATTTGAAATCACGTGAAATCATTAAAAAAGGCATGTAGTATCATTGAAGCATATCTTAATTTTCTAATAATTTGGTAGACAAATGTAAATATATTTAATGTAATCTAGTTGGATATAATGCAACATTTACTTTTGTTCCATGGCCCTCAGTCAAGTTTGATTTTTGGCCCATTTTTGTTAAATGTCTGTGCACCTCTAAGCACCTCAAATATAGGTGTTTATTAAGGCTGTTCATTTAACACTATAATTTAGTTAATATTTAATTATGAAAAATCTATGGAATTAAAAACATTAACATTTTCAATGAATTAATTGAATGTCATGTAATTAATTCTATTAAGATTGATTGATAGATCTAGTATTAGCCCTGACAGGTCCTGATTATAGATCAGACCCATGGTAAAGCCTATAGACACTAGAATTAAGCATTTTAAATATCTCCTGAACCTGTTCATTATGCATTTCAAACTGTTTTATACTTTTATCAGTAAAGTTTGGAGTCAAGATGATAATAGTTCATGTAGCATCTGGCTGTAATATGTTTAAAGGGGTATTTGGTTTTGCTGTCTGTTTTGACTGTGTTTGTTATAGGTCAGAGTTTTGATTATCTATATTTAGAAACCATGACAGTTGGCAGTTTTTTTTTATAGTGACTGTGTCTGGTGTCAGTTGACATGCCAGATGTATGTGAAGATGCGAATCAGTACTTTACCAAGATCAGTAGATCCAAGGTTGGGCAACGTGTGTGTGTGTGTGTGTGTGTGTGTGTGTGTGTGTGTGTGTGTGTGTGTACGTACCTAATGTTTATATACAGAACCTGTAAAACCGGTGTTCTAACTAACCCTTTTTGGTTAACTTTACATAATGTGCAATTATTTGTTGAACTTAATTGTAAAAATGTAGTAATCTGTAATACTAATTTTACTAATTTCCTCCACTTCTGCATTTATCTTTCTCCTTAGTTGCATTCACCCATTTTCCAAAGTAATCCTGAATGTTAAATTGTCAATACAACTGAAAATTGAGAGAACATCACATAAGTTGTCTTTATAAATTGATGATGATTACCTAAAATGGTTTCCTTTTCAAGGAAACTCGCACTGCGTCATAGTATTAAGGCTATGGGAACACCTCTGCGGGATTGCGTCTTGAAGCACGTGTGAAATCAGTCCAGTGGCATGGTGGAACGTCACAGGTGGGGTGACGTCATGACCAGGAAGCTATAAAGTGCACCTGGATCAAACAATGTCAGCTTCTGTGCTTTCAGCAAGCATTCTGTGTGAATTTTTCCCTGTCAGGTATTGTTGTCGGTCATAAGCAAACTACTCTAATATAAGGGGGCTGAAAGAGCACAGGTATGGGGTGATGCCCAAAGTGGAACAGACGCTCGCGAGCTATCTGTCCCCTAACATGGCATCATCCATCAAGGCCCCGACATTACACACCAGGCCATGCAGAACATGGATTCCGGCCTTGGTGGGTAAAGCTTATAGGCAGCAGATCAGGCCAGTGCGTGTCTTCATACAATGTCGCTGTTGCAGGCATACCAGGCCGACCTGATTTCGAGAACTTGACGAAGGTGAGGAGGTGGGCCTGGATGCAGTTAAAGAGTTGCGTCAGGCCACAGATTTGTCTCTCCAAGGAGATGGCCACAGCCATTGATCTATGGCAGCCCTGGTGGCTACGGAGAGGCATCTTTGGCTAAATTTGTCTGATTTAAAAGAACGAAACTTTTTTTTTTTTTTTTTTTTGGACACTCTGCTTTCGCCTTCTGGCCTCTTCAGAGACTACATTAACACTGTTGTCGAGAGGTTTATGAAGGCTAAAAAGCAAGCAGTCCAGCTGCTCAAGTCTCGGGGACTGCTGGACGGAAGCAGCCCCGGCCGTTAACCAGCTCCTCATATAGAACGAGGCAAAAAGTGCTGGGAGACTCGCACCCTCCGAGGAGGTTACTAGAGGAGCCAGCTCGGTTGTTCCATGCCGGTTGTCTGCTTCAGGGCGCTGAGTTAACTTCTTCACTCTTGAGAGACTGGTTCCTTTTGTAGACCATCTGGCGGCGTTGAAACTTCTGCCAAATGTGTCTCAGTGGGTCTTGCAGACTGTAGAGTGAGGCTACAGAATTACATTTGGTTCTCATGCGCCTCGATTAAACAAGGTCCTTCCCACAGTGTTCAGCCCTGAGCAGGCTCTGATAATGGATCAAGAAGTAGTAACTCTCTTGGAGAAGGAGGCCATAGAACATGTTCCTCCACCTGAGAGAGGCTTCCGGGTTCTACAGCCAATATTTCATCGTTCCAAAGAAAGATGGGGTCCAATTTTAGATCTGAACGATTTTAGTACTAAATTGTATGGTCAAAGAGTTCAAGTTCAAGATGTTAACATTGAAACAAATCGGGACTCAGAGGACTGGTTTGTCAGATCAGAGGACTGGTTTGTCACGATAGATCTCAATGGCGCATACTTCCACGTATCCATCCTTCCACAACACAGGAATTTCCTGAGATTTGGGGCAAAGCATACCAATATTGAGTTATTCCCTTCGGCAATAACCCCAAACACAAGGAAAAGTGTACTTTCTCCAGCACAGAGGACCACTTTTCTAAGTATGGTGAGGGATTTGACGGCGATGCAGGCACGCCTGTCTCCTACTCGTACCGATTTGATCCTCGTAGCCACAAACCAGCTAAAGCTAGGCCAGTCGCTCACTGTCAAACATTTCCATAATCTTTTGTGGCACATAAATTGCCTGGAGATGATGCATCTTTCTAGCATTTAAACACGTCTTCCCGGACCTACAGGGCCATCATCTACAGTGGGGAGAACAAGTGTTTGATACACTGCCGATTTTGCAGGTTTGCCCACTTACAAAGCATGTAGAAGCCTGTAATTTTTATCATAGGTACTCTTCAACTGTGAGTGACGGAATCTAAGACAAAAATCCAGAAAATCACATTGTATGATTTTTAAGTAATTCATTTGCATTTTATTGCATGACATAAGTATTTGATACATCAGAAAAGCAGAACTTAATATTTGGTACAGAAACCTTTGTTTGCAATTACAGAGATCATACGTTTCCTGTAGTTCTTGACCAGGTTTGCACACACTGCAGCAGGGATTTTGGCCCACTCCTCCATACAGACCTTCTCCAGATCCTTCAGGTTTCGGGGCTGTCGCTGGGCAATACGGACTTTCAGCTCCCTCCAAAGATTTTCTATTGGGTTCAGGTCTGGAGACTGGCTAGGCCACTCCAGGACTTTGAGATGCTTTTTATGGAGCCACTCCTTAGTTGCCCTGGCTGTGTGTTTCGGGTCATTGTCATGCTGGAAGACCCAGCCACGACCCATCTTCAATGCTCTTACTGAGGGAAGGAGGTTGTTGGCCAAGATCTCGCAATACATGGCCTCATCCATCCTCTCCTCAATACGGTGCAGTCGTCCTGTCCCCATTGCAGAAAAGCATCCCCAAAGAATGATGTTTCCACCTCCATGCTTCACGGTTGGGATGGTGTTCTTGGGGTTGTACTCATCCTTCTTCTTCCTGCAAACACTGCGAGTGGAGTTTAGACCAAAAAGCTCTGTTTTTGTCTCATCAGACCACATGACCTTCTCCCATTCCTCCTCTGGATCATCCAGATGGTCATTGGCAAACTTCAGACGGGCCTGGACATGCGCTTTCTTGAGCAGGGGGACCTTGCGTGCGCTGCAGGATTTTAATCCATGACGGCGTAGTGTGTTACTAATGGTTTTCTTTGAGACTGTGGTCCCAGCTCTCTTCAGGTCATTGACCAGGTCCTGCCGTGTAGTTCTGGTCTGATCCCTCACCTTCCTCATGATCACTGATGCCCCACGAGGTGAGATCTTGCATGGTGCCCCAGACCGAGGGAGATTGACCGTCGTCTTGAACTTCTTCCATTTTCTAATAATTGCACCATCAGTTGTTGCCTTCTCACCAAGCTGCTTGCCTATTGTCCTGTTGCCCATCCCAGCCTTGTGCAGGTCTACAATTTTATCCTTGATGTCCTTACACAGCTCTCTGGTCTTGGCCATTGTGGAGAGGTTGGAGTCTGTTTGATTGAGTGTGTGGACAGGTGTCTTTTATACAGGTAACGAGTTCAAACAGGTGCAGTTAATACAGGTAATGAGTGGAGAACAGGAGGGCTTCTTAAAGAAAAACTAACAGGTCTGTGAGAGACGGAATTCTTACTGGTTGGTAAGTGATCAAATACTTTGTCATGCAATAAAATGCAAATTAATTATTTAAAAATCATACAATGTGATTTTCTGGATTTTTGTTTTAGATTCCGTCTCTCACAGTTGAAGTGTACCTATGATAAAAATTACAGACTTCTACATGCTTTGTAAGTGGGCAAACCTGCAAAATCGGCAGTGTATCAAATACTTGTTCTCCCCACTGTACTTGTCTGGACAGACAACACATTAGTGGTCTCCTCAGGGGCTGAGGCCCGGGGAATGGAGGCTCCACCCCGAGGTGGTGGAGCAGAAATGGAGGGAGTTTAGCCAGGCAGAGGTGAAGTCCAGGAAATGACACACTGTCTGCTCTGGTTCTCCCTCACGCATCCAGCTCCTCTGGGGCTGGGTGCCATGGTGCAGATGTGGCCGATGCTACGTCTGTACGCTTTTCCCCCGATCGTTCTGCTCCTGGGTGTTCTGAAGAGAGTCTGTTGGGACGGAGCCTGTCTGTTGCTAGTAGCCCCATTCTGGCTGGCCGAGTGTGGTTCTCGGACCGTTTGTCCCTCCTCGACGGCTTCCCTTGGGAGATTCTGATCAGGAGGGGCCTTCTGTCTCAGGCAGGGGGATTAATCCTTTAACCCCGCCCAGAGTTGTTGAAGCTGTGGCTTTGGCCACTGAGGTTGTTCAGACCATACTTCACTCCAGAGCTCCCTCCATGGGGAAACCGTATTCCCTGAAGTGGAGAGTGTTCACTTCATGGTGCGAGAATTGTCAGCTGGACAATTGGTCCCAGTTGGTACAGTGCTAAAGTTCCTGCAGGATTGGTTCTCCACAGGGTTATCCCCCTCTGCCTTAAAGGTGGCGGCCAATAGCTGCCTACCAGGTACCTTTAGGGGGTGAGTCTTTTGGGAAGAATCCGCTGGTGACATGTTTCCTCCGTAGTGCTTTGAGGTTGAGGCCTGCAATCCGCTCTAGGGTACCAGCCTGGGATCTGTCCGTTGTGTTAGAAAGTCTCTCTATGGCTCCATTTGAGCCCATGAAAACTGTTCCAGTCAAACTTCTGACTCTTAAGAGACTGTTTCTCTTAGCTATTACTTCTCTAAAGAGAGTAGGAGACCTCCAGGCCCTGCCGGTTGCCCCGCCGTGCTTAGAGTTTGCACCAAGAATGGTTAAAGCATTCTTACACCCGAGACCGGGTTATGTGCCTAAAGTGCCACGGCCTATAGTTTTGCAGGCTTTCTGTCATCCTCACTTCCACTAACTGTCCAGTTAGAACACTGGACACTAATGTCCACAGAGTTGCCCTGTAGAGAAAGTCAGATCAGTTATTTGTCTGCTTTGGTTCGCCTAAAAAGGATTGCCTGCGACCAAACAGATGCTGAACAAGTGGATAGTCAATGCTATTTCTCCTGCTTATGAGGTTTCTGGACAGCCATCACTGCTCTGCCTGTCAGAGCTCACTCAATGAGAAGTATGGCAGCTTCTAAAGCGTTATTGTCAGGAGTATCCCTTCAAGATGTGTGTGATGCAGCAGGCTAGTCCTCTCCACTCACATTCTTAAGGTTTTATGATGTGGACTTGGGCTCTGCACCAGGTTCCCAGGTGCTTATGTCATAGTTGTGCTCGCATGATTCACACTAGAACAGGCCCTTGTCAGTACGGCAGAGTGGGTATTATTGTTCCCACAGCATTGCTACTATGACGCAGCACAAGTTCTCTTGAAAGGGAGCATCTCTGGTTATGACTGTAACCATTGTTCCCTGAGAAGGGAACAAGACGTTGCGTCGCCCTGCCATACTTCCTGCTTGCCTGTGATCGGCTTGCTTTGGCTTTTCAGAAGCTGACATTGTTTGGTCCGGGTGCGCTTTATAGCTTCCCGCTTCATGACGTCACCTCGCTTGTGAAGTTCCGCCATGCCATTGGACTGATTTCACATGCGCTTCAAGACGCAATCACATAGAGGCGTTCCCACAGATGCACTACGATGCAGCGTCCCATTCCCTTCTCAGGGAACAATGGTTACAGTTGTAACCTGAGACGTTTTGTTTGAAGTCACCATTATGGTGATTAGTGTTCCCTTTGGTTAGGCACTTGGAACTTAATTTATATTACTATAATTATCTTCCTATTGCTGCAGTAGGAATCAGTGCACTCTGGGTAGTCTATACTAAGTCAAGAGTAACTCTTCAACTAAAGTAAATTATCAATGCAGTTCTTTTTAGTTACTTGAACTCCCGTGTAAGTGAACTACACTAACTAAGAATTTGTCAGTACAACATACTATTGCTATTTCACTTTACTTAGTTTTTTTTAAGGCAATTGGTTTACCAATATGTGTGTGTGTGTGTGTGTGTGTGTGTGTGTGTGTGTGCGTGTATATATGTATATATGTATGTATGTATGTGTGTGTGTGTGTATATATATATATATATATATATATATATATATATATGTATATATATATATATATATGTATATATATATGTATATATATAATATGTGTGTATGTGTGTGTATGTATGTGTGTATATATATATATATATATATATATATATATATATATATATATATATATATACACACTCACCTAAAGGATTATTAGGAACACCTGTTCAATTTCTCATTAATGCAATTATCTAATCAACCAATCACATGGCAGTTGCTTCAATGCATTTAGGGGTGTGGTCCTGGTCAAGACAATCTCCTGAACTCCAAACTGAATGTCAGAATGGGAAAGAAAGGTGATTTAAGCAGTTTTGAGCGTGGCATGGTTGTTGGTGCCAGACGGGCCGGTCTGAGTATTTCACAATCTGCTCAGTTACTGGGATTTTCACGCACAACCATTTCTAGAGTTTACAAAGAATGGTGTGAAAAGGGAAAAACATCCAGTATGCGGCAGTCCTGTGGGCGAAAATGCCTTGTTGATGCTAGAGGTCAGAGGAGAATGGGCCGACTGATTCAAGCTGATAGAAGAGCAACTTTGACTGAAATAACCATTCGTTACAACCGAGGTATGCAGCAAAGCATTTGTGAAGCCACAACACGCACAACCTTGAGGCGGATGGGCTACAACAGCAGAAGACCCCACCGGGTACCACTCATCTCCACTACAAATAGGAAAAAGAGGCTACAATTTGCACAAGCTCACCAAAATTGGACAGTTGAAGACTGGAAAAATGTTGCCTGGTCTGATGAGTCTCGATTTCTGTTGAGACGTTCAGATGGTAGAGTCAGAATTTGGCGTAAACAGAATGAGAACATGGATCCATCATGCCTTGTTACCACTGTGCAGGCTGGTGGTGGTGGTGTAATGGTGTGGGGGATGTTTTCTTGGCACACTTTAGGCCCCTTAGTGCCAATTGGGCATCGTTTAAATGCCACGGCCTACCTGAGCATTGTTTCTGACCATGTCCATCCCTTTATGACCACCATGTACCCATCCTCTGATGGCTACTTCCAGCAGGATAATGCACCATGTCACAAAGCTCGAATCATTTCAAATTGGTTTCTTGAACATGACAATGAGTTCACTGTACTAAAATGGCCCCCACAGTCACCAGATCTCAACCCAATAGAGCATCTTTGGGATGTGGTGGAACGGGAGCTTCGTGCCCTGGATGTGCATCCCACAAATCTCCATCAACTGCAAGATGCTATCCTATCAATATGGGCCAACATTTCTAAAGAATGCTTTCAGCACCTTGTTGAGTCAATGCCACGTAGAATTAAGGCAGTTCTGAAGGCGAAAGGGGGTCAAACACAGTATTAATATGGTGTTCCTAATAATCCTTTAGGTGAGTGTGTGTATATATATATATATATATATATATATATATATATATATATATATATATATATATATATATATATATATACACATACATACACACACATACACACATATTATATATATATATATATATATATATACACATACATACACACACATACACACATATTATATATATATATACACTCACCTAAAGGATTATTAGGAACACCTGTTCAATTTCTCATTAATGCAATTATCTAATCAACCAATCACATGGCAGTTGCTTCAATGCATTTAGGGGTGTGGTCCTGGTCAAGACAATCTCCTGAACTCCAAACTGAATGTCAGAATGGGAAAGAAAGGTGATTTAAGCAATTTTGAGCGTGGCATGGTTGTTGGTATCAGACGGGCCGGTCTGAGTATTTCACAATCTGCTCAGTTACTGGGATTTTCACGCACAACCATTTCTAGAGTTTACAAAGAATGGTGTGAGAAGGGAAAAACATCCAGTATGCGGCAGTCCTGTGGGCGAAAATGCCTTGTTGATGCTAGAGGTCAGAGGAGAATGGGCCGACTGATTCAAGCTGATAGAAGAGCAACTTTGACTGAAATAACCACTCGTTACAACCGAGGTATGCAGCAAAGCATTTGTGAAGCCACAACACGCACAACCTTGAGGTGGATGGGCTACAACAGCAGAAGACCCCACCGGGTACCACTCATCTCCACTACAAATTGGAAAAAGAGGCTACAATTTGCACGAGCTCACCAAAATTGGACAGTTGAAGACTGGAAAAATGTTGCCTGGTCTGATGAGTCTCGATTTCTGTTGAGACATTCAGATGGTAGAGTCAGAATTTGGCGTAAACAGAATGAGAACATGGATCCATCATGCCTTGTTACCACTGTGCAGGCTGGTGGTGGTGGTGTAATGGTGTGGGGGATGTTTTCTTGCCACACTTTAGGCCCCTTAGTGCCAATTGGGCATCGTTTAAATGCCACGGCCTACCTGAGCATTGTTTCTGACCATGTCCATCCCTTTATGACCACCATGTACCCATCCTCTGATGGCTACTTCCAGCAGGATAATGCACCATGTCACAAAGCTCGAATCATTTCAAATTGGTTTCTTGAACATGACAATGAGTTCACTGTACTAAAATGGCCCCCACAGTCACCAGATCTCAACCCAATAGAGCATCCTTGGGATGTGGTGGAACGGGAGCTTCGTGCCCTGGATGTGCATCCCACAAATCTCCATCAACTGCAAGATGCTATCCTATCAATATGGGCCAACATTTCTAAAGAATGCTTTCAGCACCTTGTTGAATCAATGCCACGTAGAATTAAGGCAGTTCTGAAGGCGAAAGGGGGTCAAACACAGTATTAGTATGGTGTTCCTAATAATCCTTTAGGTGAGTGTATATATATATATATAATATGTGTATATATGTATATATATATATGTATGTGTGTTATATATGTATATACATTTGTGTATATGTGTAGGCTATAGTTCACAGTATCATGAATTTCTACTTGCTTGTTTGTTTCATGTGCTATTGGGAGGTGGGGCATTCTCATTCTAGAGAGCGTTTGATTGGACGAAAATTTGTGCAGGATATCAACAGCAATTTTTTTTGGTCCATTTGCTGATTTACATATCCTGTTTCAACACGTTTTAGGCTTGTCACACTTTCCCCCACTCTACAGCACTTGCATCCAATATTCACTGTTATTTTCAAAACATTTATTCATATTAAGTCACCTTTATTTATATAGCGCTTTTTACAATGCTGATTGTTTCAAAGCAGCTTCACAGTGTTAAGCAGGAAAATAATGCAACAGAATTTGATTCGGCTGTACAGCCGCTCTGGTGAAAACGGTGATGTCATCCAGCTCATTTCAATTATCATATAGTGTCAATGCGGGCAGATCAGTAATATAGTTGAAAATTTAGTGTCCCCAACTGAGCAAGCCAAAAGCCAAAGGCGACGGTGGCAAGGAACCAAAACTCCTTCAGGAGTTTAGAAAACAAACTGAGTGCTAGTGTAATGCCACTGACAATGCACGCTCATCGTACCCGTTTTGTGTCAGTTACACTCATGGTTGGATGTATATGATAGATCTTCTATGTATCAAAACCTGTCAGAAACAAATTAGAAGAAAAAAACATGTCAATGAATTTTATCTGCCTTTTGCGTTCGTGATTTATGGCCTGTCGGTTATGATGGCGGCACGGGCATTGTGTGATGAATGTGCTGTTACGGTTGTCTGTTTGTTTCTGAGAGGGAGTGAGTCAATGAAATGATCATGTGACTGGGCTCGATCAACAGTGGGGTGGAGTGAAGTGGTGGATGGGGAGGTTATGGGCACTCAGGCCATGCTCTCCAGATGCGTTTACTGAATTGTTAATGAGAGGTGAGTCACCCGTTTATACACCAGCATCGGTGGCAGAAGGTGAATGGCTCTGGGATTTCTTTTTAATTAAATGTTATACTGCTTAAAATTTGGTTTTGTGGTGTTGTTTTTTTTTATTAAAAAATATTTATTTATTTCAAAATAAAGTAGAATTTATAAATGTTTAAAAATTCTTAAATAAAATAAATTAAATTATTGCTATTATCAAATCCTAAAAAAATTGTTTAGGGATTTAGAGTGTCTTGTGAAACTGAATTACTGCCAGTGTTATTTTGTATCATTTTATATAATAATGTAATTTAGATTTTGTCTTTTCATTTTCATTTCAGTTTAAGTTTTAATGTTTTTTTTTTTTTTAATACATCTATATAGGTAATTTTTTTTATTTATTTTAGTTTTAGTAATTTTAGTACTTCAACTTAAAGTTATATATTTCAGTATGTTGCCAGATCAACATTTCTATTTTTTGTTTACCTTTTTTTTTAATTCACCACAATGTTGTGATATTGTGTGTGGTTGACAGGGCATTTATATGAGGTTTCTAAGGTATTCAGATTGGTTTTAGAGAAATTTTAATTATATTTCATTCTTATATTTTCAGTGTTAGTAATTTTGCTGTGTGCTGTTTGCTTTATTTCAGTATGAGTTTTAGTATTTTTAGTATTTTAACTGATTTCATTTGTCAAGGAAGCAACTTTCAGTTAAGTTTAAGTTGTTCATGTACTATTTGTATTTTATTTTGTTTTAGCTTTATTTCAACTACCGTAAACAATTTTTAAAATAAAATTTAATGGAAAAAAAATGACCTCTTTAAGTTGAGGCTTTTAATTCCTTTAGATATACTTCTAACATACATAATATGTGTTATTATCTGATGTATGATGGCAGTTTGGAAAAGAAAGAGTTACAGCAATTAGTGAATGTAAATAGAGGGTAATAAGTGAAGTGTGACCTGTTAAATCCCAATGAAGCCGTCCCAGCGGCCTCAGCTGATTGCTTCATTCCCTTCACACACATGCACACAATGAGCCTTGAACATTCATTTGAATCTAAAAGATGAAAGCTATTTTAATACAAGTATATGCCCGTTTGCTTCAGATAAATAACTAATACAGTTTCTTAACATGAATGTTTAGCCTAATTCAGCAGAACCTCAGCAGGTGTTTAACTGGGTTCTGTCCTTACGCCCCACTTCCCGTTTCCCTGCTGCTTCTGCTTGATCTTTGATGTGATGTTCACTGTCATCTGCAATTGTGAATTCTCATGAGCCTGCCAACTGTGGACAATTTACTTTTCCTGAAAAACTTCCCAGTGGATTTTTTTGTTCTTTAATCAGTTTTGCCGTTGCATCCTCATCCTGTTATTTGTTGATGTTTTGTAGTTCCAGGCATGCACACTTCTAAGAGCTAAAGTATGCATTTAAATTAGGGATGTACCAATGCATCGGCCAATAATTGGTATCGGCCGATAAAAGCAATTATTTTCACTATCATCCATCAGCCGATTGTTTAAAAACAGCTGATGATCAGGGCCGATTATATCTTGTCAATCAAAAGGGTGTGGAAAAACATGTCAGACTGCTTAAACTCTAAAATACTGTGTGTGTAGAAAATTTCTTGTGTTGAATTTAGGGCAAGTTAGCACAACAATAAAAAAGACATATTTTGACGCTCTTAAATGTTCAGTTTACGGCAGACGCCTCAGTTTAAGTGGCAACACAGAGCACAAGTCTTTTCTTCCACTTTTATACAAGGTATAGCATGAAAAAACATGCATGCACATCTAAAGGTATGTTGAAAGATACAGTACAACTTACAGAAATGTATCATGTCTCGTGTAATCGCTCAATCAGTTTCAACCGCAGAAAGACATTAATAAAACAGCTTGTGAACAATGTCACTTAACCTTGCATTTACCTCAGGAAAAGTATCCAATGTTCACAGTTAGTTAGCTATAAAAAAGCACTAGAGAGGAGCTTATTTACTGTTAATTATATACTGTATGTACTGTATGTTTGAATAAATTTGTCATGAAGACAATTGTTTATGAAAACCACCTTATGTGCAACTGAGTTGTATACATTTGTATACATACAGTGTTATTATTATATCTGAAAATAAATAGCCGTTGAATATAGTAATTTGGGGTTTGTTGTTCATTTAAACCCTTTAATATTATAGTATTGTACAAAATTAGAGGGTTCCCAAGTATAGTTTACAGCTTTAGTTGGGAGAGTTTTTTTTCCCCCCTTTAGAATTTCAAAGATATCATTCTCCGCTATCAGTATGGGTTGAGAAATTTAGTGTTGTGCATCTCTAATTAAAAAAAAATAATAATAAAATTATATGCTGATTGTAGCATCCATGGTTACAGTAAGCTCAATATTGCACTCAAGCACATATTGCAGAAAGTACAAAGTGCACAGGAAGATCAATTATTATGCAGCCATGAGAGAGTAAGTGAATAGAAAACAATGGGACTTGTGATGTTAATACAACTTTTGCAGATTTATTGATCCTATTACTTTTGTTGGCACCCTTGTACTTTGAAAGTACATTTCAAAATAATGTGATGTATTTAAATATGATGTTGCAATACCTGGCTAGTAATGTTTTTTTTTTATTTTTTTTATCCCATTTAGCATGTAGCAAGTGTTAATTTTACCTTTTCAGCCATTCCATACATATCTGCTAGGGCTTTGAGTAATATGTCTCTCATTTTACTGTCTGTATATTGATGTTGCTAAGCAGAAGGACACATGGTGGTCTCAGGTCTGATGTCTTTCTCGGCTTTATGAGTTTCATTAGCAGGTATTTAGGGGAACTCTTGAGCTCATTATAGCAGCGGTCTCCAAGCACCTTTGTCCCCAGTGAAACTCAGTGCCTGGTACAGATTAGTGCAATATTCTCCATCATAATCACACGATTCTGTTCAAAGTGTTCCAGTAAATTTATGCTACTGTGTAGTTTTGTCATGACCAGGTGTATCCCTTAAAGTTTTCAACTTTAAAAACTAGTTTTGAAAGATGCTTGCCTGTGCAAAACTCACCACCACAATGATGTGAGGATGGGGTGTTCTAGGTGGTTGACAAGGCATTTGTATGAGGTTGTTAAGGTGTTTCTGAGATTTTGCTGGGCTATTTCAGCAGGGTTGCTAAGGTGTTCTGACTATGCAGCTGCAAATATGTTCTGCGTGGTTGCCAGGGCATTTCTGTTTATTTTTGTTTCAGTTTATTATTTCAACTTAAACTTATGTCAGTTACTTGTCATAGCAACATTTCTAATTTTCATTACTTCATTATTTCACTATGGCAAGTAACTGATAATTAAGTTTTTAATTTAATATTTACACCGATTAGGCATAACATTATGAAGTGAATAACACTGATTATCTCTTCATCACAGCACCTGTTAATGGGTGGGATATATTAGACAGCAAGTGAACATTTTGTCCTCAAAGTTGATGTGTTAGAAGCAGGAAAAATGGGCAAGCGTAAGGATTCGAGTGAGTTGGACAAGGGCCAAATTGTGATGGCTAGACAACTGGGTCAGAGCATCTCCAAAACTGCAGCTCTTGTGGGGTGTTCCCGGTCTGCAGTGGTCAGTATCTATCAAAAGTGGTCCAAGGAAGGAACAATGGTGAACCGGCGACAGGGTCATGGGCGGCCAAGGCTCATTGATGCACGTGGGGAGCGAAGGCTGGCCCGTGTGGTCCGATCAAACAGAAGAGCTACTGTAGCTCAAATTGCTCAAGAAGTTAATGCTGGTTCTGATAGAAAGGTGTCAGAATACACCGTGCATCGCAGTTTCTTGCGTATGGGGCTGCATAGCCGCAGACCATGTACACCCTTTCATGGAAATGGTATTCCCTGGTGGCTGTGGCCTCTTTCAGCAGGATAATGCGCCCTGCCACAAAGCAAAAATGGTTCAGGAATGTTATGCCTGATTGGTGTAGATTTAATTTATTTCAGCTTTATTTCAATTAATGAAAACTGTTAATCAGTTTAAGATAACAATAACAACACTGGTTATAGTTTTAGTGCTGTGCAGTTTCTAGGTTGTTGCTTACTAGTCCAAGCTAAAAAATCTCACTTCCAAGTCTCTGTGATTATTCTGTTCTCTAAATATAGCTCAAGTCCTTCCATCATTTAAAGTATGTAGGATTTTTTTTTTTTTTGCCCATTTTATCGTGAAACCAGTCTAAGTCTAATTGCTTAGAAAAATAAGCAATTTTTTTGTTATTTGTGTTATTATTTTCATTTGTAGAAACTGTGCTGGACGAGTTACACACCGAAGTTTAATACTCTGGGTTAAGGGTTTGTACAAATCCATAAACCTAACTATGAGAAATGATTATGTTTGCCTTAGCAGACACCAATGAAGTGTTTCATGTCTTGCCCTTGATTTCTCTTTGAAGACTTGTCCTTTTGAGACATTTATTGCTTATTTTATAGAAGAACATTCACAGTTTATGCTGCAGCGTGATTGGGGAAAAAAAACACCAACAACTTGAATGATGGTCAACAGCCCTGCTGCAGATAGGAAGTGCTGCATGTAGACTCCTCTGACTGTGCTTTGCTGACGTAAGGCTGCTTCCTCGGTGGAGGAGGGGCGTGTAGGTCTGTTTAGTGCTGGTGCGTGAGCGACAGGGGAGGGGAAAAGGACTTTCGCCCAGCCTCCCTGTCCTCCACAGGCAATTGATGATCACATCTGACAGCTTGGGTGGAAGTTAAATGGCTCAGAGCGCTAGGTCCCCTGTATCTACTCCTCCCCTGTGAAAAGCTCTCAGCCGGGTTCTCCACACCAGAGCCTGGCTTTGGCTCTTTGTCAGCGCATGGGGGTGCAGGCAGGCGGACGATGTGAATATATCATGTACACAATAGAGTGAACGTGCGCGACCATGAAAGCCCAGCGGGAGAGACTGAGGATTCCAGGGTTGACATTGGAGTGAGTATTTTCCCTTCTCTCTCACTTTTTTCTGGCTGTGATGACAGCAGACTGTTTATCTGCAGTGTGTCTGTCGCTGTAGTGGTGACAGCACATCTGAGCTGAGCAGTGCAGCATTACCACAGTAGCAGCGTCTGCAGCATGTGTTGAAGGGTAAATATAGGTTTGCTAGCTTGTGTAGATCCAGCTAGTCCCTTTGCGACAGCTTTGCATGTGATTTTGATAGCACAGGCTCATGTTTGGATAAAGGATGATGATGCTAGATCAATACTGGATCATCTTCTAGTCACGGCTTGTCAGACCAGAGCCTGAAGGACTTGCGCAGCAGCTGCCTTTCTGTTTGGCTATGCTCCCCTCTGCGTATTTATAGTTTATGATCACCGTCACTTATTAAATCATGTGGCTGAATTACCCCTACAGAAGGCCTGATTGTTGTCAACCTTTTAGCAGGTCAAAGACGTCAACCGTACTGTTGCGTTTGATGCAGCAAAACACAATAAACGGTTAATATCTCTTCATATTAGATTGGCCATTGACGTTTTGTTAAGATGAGGCACCGCCTTTGTTTTTGTTTACAGAGGTCGGTGTTTGCGGCTATGATCAGGTGTTGCATCATGGCTGCTGTTGCTAAGGATACAGATACATGCGTATCTCCTGGACATGTCAGCTCAGCAATTTTGCCTGACATGTTTTGTTTCTCAGTGAAAGCACCTTCGTAACGCTTGATAGAAGAATGATTGTAGATTAACAATGATTATTTTTATGTTTACCTTTGTTAAATTATATTTGTGCATGTGGCCAGTCTGTATATCAACAAGTGTACAATCCAAAACCATTTCATGCTTAGGGCAATGAATGTAATGGGCCATTGTTGTGGCAACCTTTTTGCAACGCAGCGTTTTACAGAAAAAAACCTTTAACGGTCATGCATGACGCTGCTCTGTGGTTAATGCATGCCAGCTCGTGTATGTCTCTGCATATATAAGCTCTCAACTTCAAAGGCTGCATCCTGAGAGAGACTGTTCTTGTTCATGATGAACATTCACAAAACTCAATTTGACTTCCAGCCTCACTCCACGAAGCTTGAGCCCAACTCCCACAAGCCCTTGCAGCCCATGCAGCCCGCTGCACGCGTTTCATTTTTGGAGGTAAGCGCGTGCTTCTTTCACATAGCCATTTTGTTTTGAGGCTTAATATGTTCAAGGCTCTGTGTTCCGCCACTGAAAATGAAAGCATGGAGTTCAGTGATCGAAACGGCACAGGGTCTCCATTCATTTATCTCTTTTGAGTTTTATTATTTTTTACATTCAATGCCTTTGATTGGGATTTAATTTTCTAAAATTGCGGGGAATAGGATTGTTTCTTGTGCTTATATAACGTTCTTAGTGTCACCCCCTTCCCCCAGCCTTTTTTGGCGAGTCTCTCATTCACCCTCTTTAATGTGATAAATAGGATTTGCTGCTTTGGCCATTGAACATTTTGTTGGAAAGAGCTCTGCACCATTTTTGGGGAAACCGGGACAGGTCATTTCAAACTCTCAAAATGAAGAACTGTGGCTGTGAATTCTTTTTACCACAAAGACAAAGAACACATACTCTCAATTAAAAAAAAAAAGACTTTGTCCTAAGACTTTTTAAATAGTACTAATAATTGGTCTTTGCAGGCCTGACAGCACAAACCAGTTAGAAGAGTTGTAAAAGTTACCATAAAACATATTAATGTGCCTTAAAAAATTAGATGCTTTAAATTTATTTTTATATAATACATATGCTTTATGAACATGCAGTGGAATTCAAAATCATGCAGTGGAACAAAATCAGTGACCCTCCCTTTGAAATCTGATCACCAGTGGTCACCAGGGGCGCCTTAAAGGTGCTATAAGTGTTGTTTCAAAAACGCTGTTGAAAAGTTGTTGGACCGAGCACCACTACAAACGTGTAGCCAATCAGCATTAGGGGGCGTATGATGGTGGAGGAGAGAGAGTGAGCAAGAGGGAGATTTGAAGCAAGACTGTTGAAAGTGAGATGAGAGACAATACAAAAGAGAAAATCTTAGAGGAATATCACTGGAAAAAGAAGGGTTTTGATCAGGCAAGAGCTTTAGGGTCTGCGCTAATATTAGAAAAGCTTTCTAGTGCTACGGTGACGGGAAGGCCTGAAAACAGACACCGAGGTTGCATTGTTTCGGCTCCATACACGAGTAACATTGTTTTTTCAGTTTCACAGAACCAAGAAATACTGTTGTTGTAATGCTAGCTGTAGTAACAGGACAGCTTTGAATGTCATTGTTTGTCTGGAGCTGCTGGCCACTAAGAACCAACTATTGCTTGTATTTATTCTTGTGTACTCTGTTCATTTTTTGTGTTTCCTTGTCGTTCGTTCATCATCTTCGCTTTATTTTTCGTGAAGCATTATTTTGCTTCACTTCTGCTATGATAAATAGACATCCACTCTTGCATTGCATGTGTAACGGAGGCCAGCTAGTGACAGCTGTGCAGGTAAACCTCACTCCCTTGATCTCAAGAGGCACTCTGGCAAATGAGAGAAAGCGATATTTAGCGTCCTTGTTAGTGTGTCGGCCTCACATGCCGACGATCAGGGTTCGAGACCAGCTCAGAACGGGCGGTAAAGTGTTCGTGATTTTTGGAGGGGTAGGTCTGTTTGGGTTGATGTCAGATATCAACAGTGTTCAACAACGATTTTGGGAGATCGGATACTGCACCTTTAAGACAACCAGAGGCCCCTGGGCTACAGCATTACGGTAGCCCACCCCAACCAAAGATAATTATTTGTCAAAAATGTATTTTGTCGATAGACTGGTTAACATTTACAACACTGTGTGTATGCTGCATAAAAATATGGGTCAAATATAGGTGAATATGCAAATTCACTCTTTGCCAGTAGGTGGTGCTTATGAAACAGCAGATAGTGGTTACATAAACAAAGAGTGTTACAACACTAGCAACACTACGTAGCAACACTGCGTAATTACAGGCTTTATACAGAGGTAATATGAAAAGAAAATGTCATCAAAACTTTCCTGGCCGAAATTGAGTTTACAGGTATGGTATAAAAAACAAAGCAATCACTTGGCATAAATGTGGGCTATTCGGTGATTAAAAACTGCTCTGTAAATGTAAGCACATAGAACGCGCAACAGCATCGCGTTTTTACTTGGAAACTTGCAGTGCTCATGTTTATTTAATTAAATCATAGCCTTTTGTTTATTTGTCACAAGCAATATTGCGATTCCTGTTTTTCCGTCCCCAGATTTAAAACCTCCTGAAATTAAAATAGAGACATAGCCAGCACCAACGGAGCACAGTGACTGTGACTATATCCAAGCTTGCACTGTATGTCCGGTCTGGTTCCATTCACACAGCAGGGCTGAAAATGCGGTTGCGACTCTTGAAAATGTACAGGTTTACGAACATTTATGAAAATTTTATGTCACTGCTGTAAACTTCCATATTGATTGCCTAAGATGAATTTCTCCTAAGGGAGATAATAAAGGATTATCTATCTATCTATCTATCTATCTCTCTATCTCTCTATCTCTCTATCTATCTATCTATCTATCTATCTATCTATCTATCTATCTATCTATCTATCTATCTATCTATCTATCTATCTATCTATCTCTCTATCTCTCTATCTCTCTATCTATCTATATCTATATACAAAGAATTATTTAAAAAAATATAATTTCCGTGCAGCCAGTAGGGCCTTCCCCAGTGTAAGACCCTGGGCTTCAGCCCATTGAAGCCTGTGCGTTAATGCGCCCCTGATGGTCACAGGAGACTCATTTGAGACATGTTGCTACCTGTAAACAGCAATGTGTCTCAGCTCACCCTCTTGTAATTGGATCACTCAGGACAGATTTTAAAAAACTAGGTATAAACAGGACCATTGATTGCTTGAATCGAGACTAATTCCTTTGGAACAAATCTGACAATCATGTTTTGTTGAAGCTTCCTTTTGTTTCACAAGCTTTGCTTCCTATAACATTGTTATGCTGTACTTTGTAGCCTATTCTGGAATTCTCCATTCAAAGACCTAATGATGAAGTCAATCTGCCCTTGTTTTTTATCAAGTAAGTCTTTTGGGATTGCTGATGAACTGGGTCATTGAGCTGTTTGAACTAGTTTGATTAGTTGATGTTTACACACAATCATCTGATACCAGTAAACAGTGGAACTGTTTAGATGAAAACAAGGTCATGACTGCATTACAGATCATTTGCATGATTTCTGAAAAATAATACTGCTTGAGTCGACTGAATCTTTGATTAGTATTTGAGGTTAATGATAATCCCATTCCTTGATGAGTGGCAGGATCAAATGGAGATAAAGAGAATTCCACAGATGTCCATAGAATTGCATTGGCTGGCATTCACATCCCCCACATTGTTTGAATATTTGAATCTTTGATTGAATATTTTGTAAATTTTTATTCCAGTTTCCAATACAAGTGTAGTACTGTTAGCTTAGTTTTCCCAAGATTTTTGAAAAAAAAAAAAAAAAAGTATTTAGATTCTGCCTGGGCATGCTGACAATTTTCGCTAACTTTCTCAGGCATAACTAAAAGGTGTTTGCTTTAGGGCAAAATAAAAAAAAACATTACTAGTCCTGTAAGTCAAAATAAATAGTATCACTAATGTCCAAAGTACTATAGAGAGACTAATATTGTATTTGCTTAAAATTTACAGTTAAAGGTGGTGTATGTATGTATGTTTTTGACTGTACTAAAGCATAAAATACTATAATATGTTTGCAGATATTTAGGAAACATGCTAAGTTCACATACTCGTTTCTCTGAAAAACAATGCTACAGCCAGTTATTTTAATTGAAATGTGAAATGTGAGTTCCGTGTCGGAATGTTTTTTTTTTTTTTTTTGGTCTGTGCGATAACGCACGTTCTTCTATCCATCTAAAAATCTCTATGAACGGAAGCACATTAAAACGTGGAAAATCAGCTCATCAACTTACAGTGTGTAAGTCTCCTCGCTTTCCATTGCCAATTGCGCTCGTTCCTGTTGCGTGTCCTCAAACTGGCAACCCACGCGGTCGAGTCTGAGGAGGAGGGGGCGGGGCAAACTATATTTTGAATTTGGACTGCAGTACCCATTTCAACCACTAGCTTTCATTCTTACAGCACCTTTAAGTGTAATATTTGAAAACTTCAGTTTGTAAATGCTGCTGTACTGGTAGGTCATTACTTGAGTGCTGTTATCTTTTTATAGTGTGCTTTTATAGTGTGCCCGGTTATACTTAGTTTTCCATGTTTTGCACAGTCTTGTGCACAGTTTGACACAATTCTTTCTAAGTATACCCCATTGACTGTGAATGCTGATGGACCTAGTGGCTCTTTCTTTTCACTTAAATCACTTGTACATGTGCTGTTTTCTGTGCAGACAAGTGAGGTATATTCTCAGCTTTAAGAGCTACATTGCACTTTGTTGAATCAGACCACTGGTATTGTTTCTGGTTCGTCTTTTCCAAATGAGAACACTGAAAATGGTGCATACATATATAGAGCACTGGCTGACACAGAAGAGAGTGGGCTTGGATTGTTCCCAGATTTAAGTTTCTATAGGTCACTAGTCTTGCAGGAAGAGATAAGAAGTCATGAGACTAAACTTGATGATGATTGAGGTAGACTTTGCTCAATTCATGCGTAACCAGGGTACTCATGATTATGTCCATATCTGAAGCAATATTTGAGGGTTTGATCAGTTGTCTGTGTGCCTGGCTTAGTCATATGTTCTCTCAGGCCTGTCCTAACTTGTCTCCTCTTAATGACATCCTTTGCCTCGCACCTTAGTGGCTAGCGGCCCCTCTGCATTCAACAGCTAATTGTCAAGACCGATTGGCCCCATTCCACCCCACCAAGTTCATCTGTCATGTGTCAGGAAGGTTGGGCCTCTCTGTGTCCCTGCCTGCCAAAAGAGCAGATTGAAGAACAGAACAGGAGCAGATCAAAGGTGCTGAAGTGGAAGAGAGAGGGTGGTTTTCCTCATATGGCAGGTCCACCGAAGAAAAAAGAAGAAAGGGAAAAGAGGCTTGGTTACAGGGTGCAGGACTTGCACGTGGTTACGGTTGAAAAGCTGTGCATTTCCATTTCAAATGGCCCGATGGGTTCTGGAGTGGGGCCAGACAGGGAGAGCCGTGATTGCATTCACTGCGTCGTCTGCTGATGATGCATTGCTGCTCTGACTCACACCCCCCTCCCTTCCTTTCCTCTCCCCTCCCTGCCTCAGGATGTGGTACGGTAGGTGCCTGTTACATGATATGGAGCATTCTTGAGTCTCAATGAGTCTACAGGATAGCGGCAAAGCCACGCAACTCTCACATCAAAACAAAAAATCATCCTGCTGCAAGTATTCTTGTCCCTCTGTCCCAGAGGCATCCAGCATTCGAGCAGGAATGGATATGACCTGAATAGGAAACAGCTCAGAGGAGCTTTCTCACTATTCGATTTAGGACACTTCAAAGGACACACCGTCCCCTTGACAGCCTGTGTATGCTGCAACGACCAGCAGATGTGCCTGGACGAAACTCTGTAGTCGCAGAGCATTGTGCTGGGAGGACTTCCCGGGACTCTTGCTCTGGGTGCCTGCTTCTCTTGGAAGCCAGGCATTTCACCTCACTATCTTTTTCAAGACAGCTCAGAGCACTCTGGGGGTATGACTTTGGGACAATGTCTGACTCCAGCTTGTGGACTATACTCTCCAACTTTTCTATGCCTCACTTTATCAGTGGACCAAGTTTACGGCGCTCCAAAAGGTAATCAAGTTCTGGTTGGTTGATTGTTTGTCGCCACTTTACAGTTTTGTGGGTTTGGGCCTTTAAGTCTTAGAACTTTATCAAGAATTAAATGATCTGAGGTAAGAACAATATGGTAATGCAGGTGCTGTGTTTTCTATTGTGTTAAATTTCCTTTGTGAATGCTGAACTGGAGTACCTCTTGATTGTAATCAGGGCGTTATTGTTCAGTGCATGCTGCAGGCACAAAAGATGTTTACGCATGAGCGTAATTACTGTGCATTTGTCTAAATATGCATGTTGAATGTGAGGAAAAGGAATTGTTCTGTAAATCCGCTTGAGCATTGCTGGCTGTGTCCGTGTTATTTGACGGATACAGTTGGATACACTGCTTTTTGCAGTTAATGCTGATGTTGCGCCGTATCCTTTTCACCTCTCATGTGACAAGACCAAACCTTCACCAAAAGGCCAACCAGCCATAGATATCTCTGCTATCAAACAGTCATGTGCGTTTCTGCTTGTCCTTTTCCTTCTTGCACACATTTTAATCCTGGGAATGACCCATTTTACCGTTGATGATACAGATGATCCGATTAGTATCCTCAGGATGAGTAAATCTGACCGAATCTGTCATTTGTTTGAAGTGAATTAGTTGTGGAATGCATGCAAGGAAGACAGGATTGTGCATTGTGCTTTCTTCAGAGTGCTGTTTATTGGTTTGTACTGGGTGGAGGTTTCAGTAATGTGTACTATTTTTATACGTAATAACTGTGATAATGTCACTCAATTATGACACCAATAGCAAAGCTTTCCTCATGTGTTCCTTAGTAAAATAATACAATAACTAACTTTTATACTGTGTATATATTACATATATACAAATTTTATATTGTATATATCTTCATAATTCACAAAACTGACCTTGATTTAGTCTCTTAGTTCTTCAAATGTGTCCTTGTATTCAATCATATTTTTACAGTACACAATGTTTTATCTGACTATTGTTGACTTTCTGTTGAGTCTTTTGACGTTGGCCATGAAGAAATCATGTGTTTTGTTAACATGATATAAATTAGTGCCACTTGTAAAGTAATTTAGGTATCAGATCTTTCTTTTGTTCATTTCTGTATTGAATGGCATGGGTGGATGCTGTGCAGATCGTACTTCAGGGCGATGTTTAGAAGTTACTGAATGTTTCTCTGGTGCTTGATAAATTGAGGTTCATATAATTAGTATTTATTAGCATTGACTCTGAAATTAACTAAAAGCAATAATTTGATGATTTGGTAGGAAGGTAAATAGATCCAGGAAAGTAATGTGAAAAAGAAAGGGACATGGGAATAAAGATATGACTGGATTCAAACAATACTTTCCCAGGAGTATTACAACTCAAGCGTGTGCAAAGCACATGCACCAAACCACATTGTCATATAATTTAACAGAGACTCTGTTTATATGCTATGAACAAGGATGGATTTAACTCTTTGTAAGATAAACAAAGGACTCACTGAGGACAAGCAAAGACCATTAAAGAGACAGCTTCACAATTAGCTTTTGTAAAGTGTGTGTAAATGCCTGAATGACTAAAGTCAGTGACGGAAGCAAAATTTCTGTTGTCAAGTAGCATAACATTGACTGATACTTTATGATTCAGTCATTACGTTGCTTACAGTCATTTCTGTGTGGGTTTCTTCCAGATGTAGCACGAGTTACTGAATTGTCATCATAGCTACAGTAAGAAGTATGGAGCTGAGCACCGTCCATTCCTAATCTGCCTGTGTGTAGGAGCTGTATAAATAGCAAAATCTGATCCTCTTTAACCGAGCGCTCATGCAGCAGATATTATTCTCTACCATGCCTCATATTTAAAGGGGTCTTTTCTTGCTCTTTTAAAGAAACTTTCACATCTCAAAATTCTGTCAGCGGTCCAAAACACAATTTATTGCAAAAACAGCTTGTCACGAAATCTTAACACCATAACCATGAGCTCACAAGAGTACCATATGACTTCATATCTAAAGTTATGTAATTTTACATATCTGAAGTCTAAGGGTCAGATTGAAGGTGAAAAATGGTTGTGTAAAACTAAATTGCAACTGTATTCAGTGCAAGAAACCTTGACTATCATAAGGGGGATTCAGGAGAAAATATTAAAACAAAAATTGTACACAAATGTAGGGTACGGCCCCTTTAAAGTGCTTCATCACCATTTTTGACATTTAATTTTTTTTTTTAGAGTCATCTAAGAGTCATAGAGTCATCTGCTGCTCCACCTGCATTCAGTAAAATGATTTAAATAGTTTTTGATTTTCTTGCATAAGTAGCCAAATGTCATATTATTCAGTGGTTTGGTGTAATGTTTCTAGATGTTTTATGAATCATATTCGACTGCACTGGTAGTAGATCACGCTCAGATACTTAAGATTGTTGTCTAATTCATCTTAGTTCACTAAAAGCTGGAAAGTGTTTCTTGTTTTCCTAAAATCATGCACATTTTCAGCCAATGTGCTGACATATCTAACTCAGAGAGGAATACTCAACTGTTTTAACCATCATGCCCATAATAAGCTGTGGCGAACACTTATTTCTCATGACCTTTTCTTTAATACATTATTCATGCTTTCAAGTGGGAAATGATAAATTAAGAATCATAGAGATGGCTAAAGTCATAGTTCACATCAAATGTATGCAAAATAGCAGCCTGGACATTGTGTTAAATATTTACTTTTGAGTTCCTCAGAAGAAAAAAAAAAAAAAGCATGTTGAAAGTGATTTTTTTGGGGTGAACTATTCCTTTAACACTACCATGAATGTGATAGATTCACTGGCAGTTGCTCTTCACAGTCTCTTTGCTGAGGTGATGATCACAAGGGCTTTGCAATGTCATCTGTGATGTCTGCCAGGCTGCCATTTAGACACCAGCTTTGGGATCAATGGCTAGAGAAGAGGCCACAGTCACATGTTCAATTCCCCTCTAGGATTTCACCCTGTCCTCCACTACTGTGCTGCTGAAGCATCACTATTCCAATTGCCCATACTTGGGGTTAGGGATTTGTTGGGGAGAGATGTGCTATTTGTGTCATTATTTTTAAGCTATCAAAATCATTTTTCAGTGGAACAGGTGAAAAAATGTATACACCAGAATATCATAGAGACTTGATGGTGGGCTCTTTTAACAAGTAAAGACAATAAGTAATCAGTTACCAATGTTCAGCAGTCTCCCAGAACACATTAGCAATGTCCTGACATCACGAAGGTTTACAAAGGCAAACACTAAAAATCAAGTTCTCTATAATCTACACTTTGGGTAGGTTCTAACAGTTATGCTTAATATTTGTGTATTTTTTTGCCGTATGTATGTATGTATGTATGTATGTGTGTGTGTGTGTGTGTGTGTGTGTGTGTGTGTGTGTGTGTGTGTGTGTGTGTGTGTGTGTGTGTGTGTGTCCTTGTTAACTCAACATAATACACAAAAATGGCAATATCCAAAATCCTTGTCCTTGTGGGGACATGTTTTGGTCCCCTTGAGGAAAACAGCTTATAAATCATACTAAGTGATGTTTTGTTTTTTTAATTTGTGAAAATGCAGAAAGTTTTCTGTGATGGGTAGGTTTAGGGGTAGGATTAGTGTAGGGGGGTAGAATATACAGTTTGTATAGTATAAAAATCATTATGTCTATGGAAAGTCCTCATAAAACATGGAAACCAGGTGTGTGTGTGGTCCTGGTAAGCCCTATGTTATGGGGACAAAGATGGCACAAAGATGGCAATAGCCGAAATCCTTAACCTTGTGGGGACATTTTGGTCCCCATAAGGAAATCGGTTAACGTGATTTCACCATGTAGAACATGTTCCTGGATCAACATTGTTGATCAACGTTTCAATCAACCAATCAGATTTGAGGGATAGTTTTTTAGTTAGTCTAAGTTTAGGCTTAAAACAAGGGTTAGGGGCTTCTATACCATTCTTATTCACCTATCATTTTCCTCTGATATTAGGGATAAATGATGGGTAGGGTTAGGTTTAGCGGTAGGGAAAGGGTTAGGACTGTTTTTGGGCAGGAATTTTGTTCCAGGATCAACAATAGATATTGATCCAGGAACATGTCTTACTTGGCAAAATCACAGCGACCATAGGTTTAGGGTAGGTGGATAGAAAAGGATAGGACAGTATGAAAATCATTTTCACCCGCAGATGAAAACTTGATGGTTCTGCATGAATCGCCTAGGCTGTGTGACATTTTTTAGCTTCAAAACTAAGAATTTCACCAATGCAACTTTGCATTGTTCATTTTGTAGGCTACCTTCAATATTCTAAGATTAGAGTGAGCATGTTGGAATTTAGCAGTTGATCATGTGACACTGAATTTTCTAATCACATTATCAGAAATAAAAATATTATTTTTTTTTGTCTTTTGGAAGCTGCATTCAAATCCATTTGGCTCAAAAACCTGAGGGGGCACATGCCCCCCCCACACACCCCACCCCCCCCACCCCCTTTTTTTTGGGATTGTGCATGATGCCTCTGCCCATGACATAGAGTATGGATGTGAAATGGTGTTAAATAATTCCGTAAGATCATGTACAGTAGGACAGTAAGTTTAAATTTCATTACTTTTTTTTATCCTTGTTTTTCTTGGCATGTTCACAGATCAGTGTTAGAGGAAATGATGTTTACTATTTACCTATGCAGTTCTAACATAAAATCAATTATCTATAATGATACATCTGTCGTTATTTACATTTGCTACAGTGAGACTTAATGACAGATGCACAAATAAAGTATTAATGCCTCTCAAATAGTCTTGTTTTGTGACTCGCCTGTCTTAATGCTGTTGTTATTTTTCTGTAAGACGGATATTATTGCAGCTGTCTGTTCACAAAACACAATCATTTGGTTTGTTTTTCTAGCTGCAGAACAAGCAACAGAAAAAGTCTAATAGGGAGTGGACAGTCATCAGCCCTTCCTCGACCTCACTCACCTCTGTCATCACACACAGGTAACCGGCTCAGTGTGTTTGTCTGTTTGCGTATGTGCACATACGGATGGTTTTGATGTCTGTCCATGTGAAACAGCACAACTAACATTTTCTCAGCACAGTCCTGCCCATTGTAAAATCTTATTGATCCAAAACCCACTAATATAATGTATACAGTTTTATATTAAACATCAACTTTTTTATTGTCTCCTTTCTTGAAAATGTATTACTTTTCACACTTGATTAAGGCACGGTGTAATACATACCTATGTTACAGAGTGCAATCTGTTGTAAAACGGCCAGGCCCACCAAACATGATAGTGTGTTTGAGCAGTGATCTTGTGTCTAATTCATGAGCTGTACACTAGATCTTTGTCTTACTCATTCTGCCGACTGCGCACACACTGCCCCTGTGCTCTACTGGAAACCTTTAAAGAACATTCAGCATTACTGTTGATTTAATTACAGTGTATTAATTTGATGAAACGTCACTTTAGTTTTATAGTCATGAAATCTAGAGGCAGTCAGCTGGCTCATAACAGCATGTGCTCTCAGATGCCATTTAGAATAGCATTTATAGACTTGAATTATGAGTTATGTGAGGATAAAGTTTAATACATTTATAAATTGATTTACACTACTGTTCAAAATATGCGGGTCGGTACGATTTTTTAAAAAAGTTTTAGAAGTTTCTTTAACAAGGCTGCATTTATTTGATCAAAAATACAGTAAAGACATTACTACAATATCAAATAACTGTTTTCTCTTTGAATGTATTTTAAAATATAATTTATTCCTGTGATTGCAAAGCTGAATTTTTAGCATCTCATTAATCTTTAGTGTCACATGATCCTCCAGAAATCATTCTATGTTGATTTTGGTGCTTAATAAACATTTTTGTTGGAAACAGTGATACTTTTTTCCACAATTATTTTATTAATAGAAAGTAGAAATACATTTAGTAAAAATCTTTACTGTCAATATTGATTAATTTAATGCATCCTTGCTGAATAAAATAATTTTTTTCTTTAAAAAAAATCTTCTGACCCCAAACTTTTGAACAGCATTTTATATACATTTAAAATTGTAATAAAATTTTATATATATATATATATTATGTATTATGCATTGTATTTTATATGTTGTATTCATGACACTATATCAGCCATTAGATATTGGCATCCGCTGTTGAAAACCTCAGTTGATAACATGCTAATTCCACATCATTATTAATTCTTATTTCCATTATTTTACATCATTTCTCTCTGTTTATCAGTTGTGTGGAATATCAGTAAAGGAGTCCATGAGCAGCCACTATCAGCAAAGCTCAGGGGCCTCTCTTTATCAACACCGGTGGGGCCATAGACATGTCTGTTAATTAACTATTAACTCCTTCCCCTGTTCAATCAGGTTAATTATCTGTAATTATTACAGGGCAAAAGGCTGTTTTTTTGTTGTTGGTGGAAGTGGGACACTGGCTCTAATGGCCATGATTTGGGATGTCCCAGACCCTCAAATGTGGCCATATTGCCAAAAGCAATCCCCAGAAACAGTGGGGTTCAGCTAATAAGAGCGAACATATGGTGACAGTGGTGTGGGGCATTTCTGGCCTGTTTCTAGGTTTAACTCACCCTTATGTTGTTTGTTATTTCTGTTTGTCAAAAAGGCATCATAAAAATACTGTTAAAACTGCCTAGATGAGTTGTTTAATATGAACCAAGGCATTTAAAGTGATTATAATAGTTTTGTGGGACAAACCAAAATTTTGTTATTTACTGAAAATGTTCCCTATCTCATCAAGAAGAAAGATGATAGAGCTAGATCGGCCATATATTTGAAACTGCAGAAGATGTTGATGTTAATAATATTGTTATAAGATTTAATGCTGAGCAGAGAGTATTGTTGGCACAGTAAAAAGTGATTGATTGATTGATTGATTGATTTCTTTTTTTAGGCACCAGTCCACAAGACAGCCCTAGAAACTTCTCCCCTAGTGCTTCAGCTCATTTCTCCTTCACACGCAGGTAATGACAAGTGATATCTATATGACTCACCTCAGTTTTCTACATTTCTAAGCTACCAAAAATGTACCTTGAGAATGAGGGGAAAAAAAAGAGGAGGGGCCCAAGTCATATCTAAGGACGAGAGTATCATAGAGACTTGGACTGGGCTCTTTTGACTTGGGAGGGCAAGCAAACACCCAGGATATTGTGGTGGTGTGATTACCAGAAAATGAAAATGTTGAAAGATGAACGTACTGTATTAAACCAGTGCTCAAAATGCATAATCTGAGAGATAAATGGCTGTATTATTAGAATAGGTGGTCCAGATCTGTCAGGAATGTCAGGATAGTAGTGTTCAAGTAAACAATGATCTTTGATGTGAGGAGCATGTGGCTGATGAAAGCTTTTGGTTTCTGCTTTTGAAAACCTCAGGAGCTGACAGGCTTTCTACAGTTTTAGACGGAAACAAATTTAAAACCGTGGTTCAGAAGTTCAGATTTAAACCTGTCAAGGCAAACTCAGTTCAATCAGACAGGATGGGGTGAAAATGGGTCTTTTGTTTCAAAATTCTTATACTTTTTTTCTTTCTTTTTTACTCCAATAACTTTTTTTTTTTTTTTTTTTTTACTATTTATAATCCTCTAGTCATGGACTAAGAGCAGACAGGTAATTCAAATGAAGCCTATTGAGCAAATCTCATAACATGTTCAGGTCAGATTGAAGCTTTTTTTTTTCAGGCAATAAAGCTTTTTAGGACCATAAAACGTTTTTTTTTTTCCAATGTGACATTAGACATCCATATATCCATATAACATATTATTATATGTTCTTTCTTCTAATTTTGAGGTGAAATGTGACCTGGATATGAGATTCATGAGATTCACTCTATTATACTTGTACATGTGTCCCAGATATCAACCATAATGCATCACAAACTTCCCCATGTACATTGAACTGTTCACTGTGGATATTGACATCAAGTGCTTGCACAACCATTTTTGGGATTTTTCTGTATTTAATCGGCCCATATATCTCTCCTCCTAGTGTTTGTGGTGTTTGTCTTCCTGTGGTTATCATCAGACCATTCAATCAGCCAGGCCCTTAGGAAATTGCACACAGAGCACTGCTTGAAATGATAGCAGCCCTAGTTCATGGATTACACTGCCACTGTCTTTCATCTGATCTACTTTGAAAATAAATGACTCACTCAGCATTTTCCTTTTATCTAGTGTAACACTCGCCTCTCATGTCTGGGAGCCAATGCAGTGCAATCTAGCATATGCCATTTACTGATGGTGATTCTATACAGTACTTGTAATTATTTGAGACTATATGGACTGAAGGATTGTCTGTGTTTGTAGAACTGACGGGCGACGCTGGTCCTTGGCATCCCTTCCCTCCTCTGGCTATGGAACAAACACACCCAGCTCCACCGTCTCTGTAAGTACTGTATGTTTTTCAGACAGTAGAAGTATGTGTGCATTCACTGGCAGCGATTTGAAGCAACAAAGTGACTCTAAGTCATTAATTTTCAGTGGCTTTTGAAGAGATTCAAGTAGTAATGGACACGATTGGTACAATTTGTGTAAACTTCCACCATGTGAAGCAGTTAGATACTTTAGTATAATAAGAAGACATACCTGCAAATGACAGCAAAGAGATTTGGTGGCATCAAGCAAATAAATCGCTGTCAGTATGAATGCACCATTAAAGTGAACCTAAATTAGCTTTGAACTTTATAGACAACGGCTTGGTTCCAAAACCTAGTGAGGTAACTTTTAACTGAAATGGATCCTCAGAAGAGTAATAAGTGGCAGAAATTGTGAAGCATGACTCGTGATATATGTTAGCATGTTGCTAAGCTAACAGCATTCCAGTAGAGTCAGATGTTCTTGTGGGTTCCCACCATTTTTAACCAGTGAATTTACTATTAAGTAATCATAATTTAGTTTTGATTAACTAAAGGATTAAGAATAAGGATTTTTTTTAAATATATTTTTCCTCACAAATTCTACCTGATAAAATATTTTAAAGCTTAGAATAACTAGAAAAAAACCTTCTTTCTAAAAATGCCTATAGTTTATTTTATTAATTTACATGACTTTTCCAGGTCTAGAAAAAAAACACTGTTTGTGAGAAAACCTGGTTCAAAACTAGAAAAAAATTATTAAAGCTTATTTTATTAAAGCTTAAAGCTTATTTAAATATATTAAAGCTTGTTTTGTCTTATTTTAAATCAGCTTAAGTCATTTTGAGGAGATATATAGATAGATATATATACTTTTAAGTATTTAATGAAATAATCAACATTTCTATTGACTCATCTGCAATCTAAGCAATACATTCTGGAATTGCCTTTTCTGCAAATGTGATGCTACCTTAAGAAATATAAGCAGCTCACTAGGTTTTGGAACAGAGCTAATATCACACAGCCATTGTAGGATCTCCAACTAACAACTAAAATTGTATGCAGCTTGTTGTATACAATGAATGCTACCAACATTACTTCTATGTATGTTCTCGATATTGCAAGCTTCAGTGCTGTATATGCTTTGAAGCGTTTGGTTTGTGTCTGTGTCCTTGCACTTATATGCACAACTGAACTGATACTTCGCTTAGGCTGCCTGCCACAGGCAACAGATGCTGCCATGACTGTCTCCCAGTCTGATTCATGTGCCTCTGAGCAACGCCAGATTTGTTTGCTGGTAAATATGTCCCTGAATCTGCGCCAGACTACCCATCCACTCACTCACTCTCTGGTTGTTGTTGTTTAGTGACACAGTTGCTGCAGCTGCCCATCCTTACAGGAAATGACAAGCGGTTTGATTCTGGCACACCAGCCAAGCAATGTTCAGTTAACAGAAAATTTCCCTTTTACGTTTACAAATAAATATATTCAAAAGAATCCTGACAAAAAGTATTCCCACAAAAAACAGTAAGCAGCACAACCATTTTCAGTTGTGATTTAATAAGAAATGTTTCTTGCACCAAATCAGCATATTAGAATGACTTCTGAAGGATCATGTGAGACTAAATCCTGAAGTAATGGATGTTGAAAATTCAACTTTGCCATCACAAGAATAAATGACACTTTAAAAATATAATGAAATTGAAAACAGTTATTTTAAATTGTAATAACATTTCTCAGTATGAATCTTGGTGAGCGTAAGAGACTTCCTTCAAAAACGGTATTGAACGGTACTGTATATATTTGTTGAGCAAGATTTTGGACCAGTGTGATTTCAATGTGGAGGAGGCTACTTGGCACAATATTACAAATGTATTAATTAAGCTACACTCAAATTATCCTTATAGGCAAACATTCTGATTAATATGGGAAAAATGGGGTTGGTTAGTTGGTTAGGACACAATATAAATGTGTCGCCTATAGGTGAACTAGGCTGTCGCCTATAGGTGAACTAGGCAGCCGCCTAGGGCGGCAAGAAAGAGATTTAATTTTTAATTTAAATTATTCCTTTTTTTTTTTTTTTTGGACATTTGTTTGATTTATTGCACTTATATCAACAAGTTATCACCCCATTAGATATTCTAAATCTAAATGAACTTTCCTTCATTCTACCTAGTAGTGCCACTCCCACTCTATTTTCTGTTTTTGTTTATCCATAAACAAAATCTCCAGTCTTTCACATACATCTCGCGTTTAATTGTGAGTGTGAAGTGGGGGCGGCACAGCAGTGTTTTGCCTAGAGCGGCAGTTGAGTTTGTGCCCTGATTGTCAGTTTAAAAAAAGAATAATTGTTTCATAGTTGTCAATTCTGGATTAAATTTAAGATTCTCATGTTTTAGGATTTTCTCAAATATGGAATGATATGAGTTTGAGTAAATGTTGACATTTGTTTTATGAGTTAAAGGATTAGTTCACTTTATAATTACCCCATGATTCACTCACCCTCAAGCCATCCTAGGTGTATATGACTTTCTTCTTTCTGATGAACACAATCTGAGTTATATTAATAAATATCCTGATGCTAACGGGGCCCATGAGTTTGAAACTCAAAAAAGTGCATCCATCCATCATAAACGTACTCCACACGGCTCCGGGGGGTTAATAAAGGCCATCTGAAGCAAACTGATGAGTTTTTGTAAGACAAATATCCATATTTAAAACTTTATAAAGTAAAATATCTAGCTTCCACCAGACCGCCTTCCATATTCAACTTAAGCAGAAAGTGTAACGCCTCTCGCAGTTCAAAACGCTACGTCCGACGTCATACGTCGCGCCAGTTATGCTTTTTTCGTAAGTTGAATATGGAAGGCGGTCTGGCGGAAGCTAGATATTTTACTTTATAAAGTTTTAAATATGGATATTTTTCTTACAAAAACCTATCGATTCGCTTCAGAAGGCCTTTATTAACCCCCCAGAGCCGTGTGGAGTATGTTTATGATGGATGGATGCACTTTTTTGAGCTTCAAACTCATGGGCCCCATTCACTGCCATTATAAAGCTTGGAAGCTTCAGGATATTTATTAATATAACTGATTGTGTTCATCAGAAAGAAGAAAGTCATATACACCTAGGATGGCTTGAGGATGAGTAAATCATAGGATAATTTTCATTTTAAAGTGAACTAATCCTTTAATTAATTATCTTTTTTTGAGTACCTCACTTAAATACTTGCGTATTGACTGAGGTCTCCGCTCCACATCCTTGCTGGATTACATCATCATAAAGAAACAGGAAAATAGTAAAAATCCATTGCTGTGTTTTAATTTTCATCCATCACCTGCATTATCCACCTAATGATGTGTAATGTAACACATCAGTGGGCATCTTTTTATTTTTATTTTGTTTTCATTTTATTTCTCTTCTTTTCTTTTCTTTTTCAATGTATTTTCGTTTCATTTCCAGTCGTCCTGTTCATCACAGGAGAAGCTCCATCAGCTGCCTTTCCAGCCCACACCAGACGAGCTCCACTTCCTGTCCAAGCATTTCTACACAGAGAGTATTGCTGGAGACGACCGCAGAAGAGCCACACCTATGCGGCCACGCTCCCGCAGTCTCAGGTACAGGAAGCTTAGATGTTGTCTTTTACACTGATTTGAGGTCTTTTTTGCATCTTTGTTCACATACCATCTGCCCTAAATAGTATACAAGAACTGCATCTGAAATCATAATACATTGAAAGTAGTATGCCAAAGATGGTACATGCTTTTTTTTAGCAAATATTACCCACATCCCTTTGGACTGCTGAAGAGAGTTTGTTACTGTTCGTCTTTGACTTTTAGAGCTTAATAGTAAAAGCTAAAATTTAAGTATGGGATCATTTACAATCAGCTGGTCATTATTGCAAAATAAAACTTGACACAAACATGACATGAAGCAGTGCAGTCTTCTATCATCCTGAAGGGCTTTATGTTGGTATGAAGATGCACATTTATTAATGTTGTAGTATGTCAAAGTATCTATTTAATAGAGTATTGTAATCCTCGCATATATACTACTGCGCACTAAAAGTATGTATGCAAACTATGCAGCCCATATCTTTCTCACAATATTAATATTACGGTTTGTATAAATAATTATGACAGTATATTGAAAAAATTGCTTCTCTTCAATTGCATTGATAGTCCTGGAAGATCCGCATCATGCTGTGACCATGAGATTATCATGATGAATCATGTATACAAAGAGAGATTTCCCAAGGTAAGTGTAATCTACTTTCTCCAATCCTCTTCAGTGTCATGTGATTGGATCTTTAAAGCGGAATTCATTGTTGGTTTGTATTCTCCACCCTTCAGGCCACAGCTCAGATGGAGGAGCGCATCAAGGAGATCATTCAAAGCAACTCCCCTGAGAACGTCTTGCCTCTGGCTGATGGCGTCCTCAGCTTCGCACACCACCAGATCATTGAGCTGGCCAGAGACTGCCTGGAAAAGTCCCGTCTTGGTCTCATTACCTCACGATACTTCTGTGAGCTCACAGATAAACTGGAAAGGCTCTTTCAGGAGGTAAATTATGCCTTCAGAGACATTGTTTTCTTCACTAACTTTCTATATTTAAAATATTTTTTCCCCTGTGTATTCTTCCATTTAGAATGTGTTTCTGATCAATGCGTTCATTGATGCATGCATATTGATGGCCACTTGTGATGTGTTCTGTTATTGTAATGCAGTCGACTGAGCGATCAGAGAGTGCAGAGGTGACCTTCATCAAGGAGCTGGTAAAGAAGATTCTCATCGTCATTGCCAGGCCTGCGCGACTCCTTGAATGTCTGGTAGGTTATAAACAAGTTCCTCAACAATGATATGGTCTGGCTCAATCAGCCTTGTGACTTCTGCTGTGATGTGCTTCAGAATGCTGTTGCTTCAGTTAATTTTCAGATGTTTACCAAATCAATATGACCAAATCCTTTACTTTATGCATAAAGTGAGAATCTATTAGTACAGTCTGGTCAAAGTCTTGTGTCAAAGATAAATACTTTCTATCTTGCAGGAGTTTGACCCTGAAGAGTTCTATCATCTTTTGGAGGCTGCAGAGGGTCATGCCAAAGAGGGCCAAGGCATCAAGACCGACATCCCACGATACATTATCAGCCAACTTGGTCTGACAAGGGACCCACTTGAAGGTAAGAGGACGTCGATACATGGGTTTTCAGTAGTTTCGCCCTCAGACGGTGCATCACTGGGCTGTTGAAATGAAACGAAATCTACAAATTGGTCAATTTATTAGTTATTAAATATAAAATAATCTTTTGCATAAATGTTCTAATCTTCTAATCAGTATTCAATAAATGCTTGTTGGTCAGTTATGGAAATCATTTTCAGATCCACTAGTAAATTCTCAATTGGATTGAGACCTGCATTCTACTTTTTATGTTCTAGTGTTGTAAAATAAATCACGAAAAAGTCTAACAGAATAAATACATTTTATGCACTTAATTTTGGATAAACAAAAATCCTGCACACATTTTCTACTACTTTGGTGTTATTACAATTTTCACTGCAGCACAATTATTCAAAAGAGCTACTGATTTGTATTACACCAGTTTATTGTGATCTGATTTCATATTTCACATTTATTTGCCCCTGAACTTCACACCAGGTCATACCAGGAGGCTTTAAAGGCTTTAAATGTACAACTCAAGTGGTGTATCAATGCATTTTATATGTTCAACGTCAGGAGCCTATGTGCAGAAAATATTATTTTTTTCCTGTCTTTTGGGTTTTAGTTCTTGTAATGTTAGCCGAAAGCCTTGTACGAACACAACATTCTGTCACAAAGCTCTGAATTTGTACTCAAGACTATAATTATCGGTAATGAGAACAGAATACGCCCGTAGACCTTGATGCCTCTGTTTTGCCATCTCTGCCAAAGCAGTGTTGGTTACAAAGCCCTCCAAGGCTTTCTAATCCTCGGAGAACATCCAAATCATTTGTTGTGATGTTTGGAAATGGAGATAGGCAGCTGTTGTGAGGGCTTTCTGATGGGTTTAGTTCTCTTTAGAGACAGCTGAACGACCCTCCAGTTCATTACCTCCTGCTGTTCATCAGTAACTTTTGGAGCCTCCAGAGAACTGCATCACTGGGATTTGTTTAGAGTGGCAGTTTTTCAGCATAAATGTTTCATGATGTGTGTAGATTTTACTGTGGATTTCCACACCATTGAACTCATTTAGAAACCTCAGCAGTCAGCGCTACCAAGTTACTCTTTTGGAAAAACTGACTTTTTTTTTTTTTTTTTTTTTTGGTCATTCTGGGTCAGAAATGTTCCCTCTAAAGTATGCACTAATGTTGTTCCTGCAATAATGGAAAAAACATTCTGCACAGAAGACTGTCTCACAAATATATAGTGAAAAAAGGCTTTCTTGAATCAGAGCTTAACTGTAGTCAAAACATTTTGTTCAATGATTTTGAAAAAATCCCCTAAAGCACCTTTTTATAATATCTATACCACAATAATATTGTCTTTTAAATGATCTGTTGTTATCCAGATTTTTCCGTTCTAGTATAGATGCAGTGAATTTTTAGTCCAGCATCTAATTAATTGTCATTGTCTTGCAGAAATTGCCCAGTTAACTAGCTACGACAGTGGGATTGCAGAAACCCCTGAGACGGATGAGTCTGTCAGTGTAAGTACTTTTAAGTACATTACCCAAGACAGCAGTAAACTACTGTAATCACAATTGTTTTTCAGAAATGCATGGAATATAAAACAGATAACCAACTATGGTATAAGAGAAAACAAAGAAGTTATTAAACAAGAAAATGCACTTTTAGGTGTCCTTGTTACAGTGTAATTATACATTTAAGTACTGAGTAATATTAATTAACTACATGTACTTAATATAGGGTTTAGTTTTGGTTTGGCTTGCATGTAATTATACAGAATTTATAATTATTACTATAGTAACTACATGTAACGTAACAAGAACAAAATAAAATGTAAAATAAAGTGTTTCCTCATTTTCTAGAATAAAATTGAATGTAAGGAAGAAATATACAAATATTATTACAGTATTAGAATTTTGATTCATTTGCTATTAAAAGTCTACATAACACATGTATATCTAGTCCCACAGTTTGAGCGCAGCACTACGGTCCCGGCGCAAACCCTGTGAGCTCGACTTTGAGATGATCAAACTGATCAGTAATGGGGCTTATGGGTAAGTGACAGTGAATTATTAGGTAAAATATTTAGCATTGTATACTGCATATTGTTTAACATCCTATTTTTAACAAATGGTTTGCAGTACATACAGCACAGTAAGCAAATTCCTAATAATCATTACAAAGCATAGTCCTTTAAATTTGTTTTCTCTGTTATACTTCTTGTTACTATGTGTTAAATCATTGTACATTTGTCTGTTAGTTTAATCCAAGAATGTTTTTTCTTCCCAGTGCGGTGTATTTAGTAAGACACAAAGAGACAAAACAACGCTTTGCCATGAAGAAGATCAACAAGCAGAACCTGATGCTGAGGAACCAGATCCAGCAGGCCTTTGTGGAGAGAGACATTCTGACTTTTGCTGAAAACCCTTTTGTGGTCAGCATGTACTGCTCCTTTGAGACACGTAGACATCTATGCATGGTTATGGAGTATGTTGAAGGTAAGCTGTAGCACATGTACATCATTTGCAGTGCTGGAGAATGTTTACTTTTGAAACTGGATTCATTATTCTGTTACTCCTAATAAAACTTAAGTACATTACATCATGGGTGTCGGAACCACCCCACCCACTTTTTAAGACCAATGATATTGGACCCACTCACTTTTACCGTCTCTAATTCAGCGCATGTCTGGCATAAATAAATAAGTGTTTGGAAAGTAAAATAAAAAGTGTTGTCTACCAAGTGCTTTCTCATGAACCAACAAATAAATTAGACTTTCAGATAAGCAAAAAATGTAATATTTATGCAACATGTGCTGTGTAAAATACCCTTAGCCCTCACGTTGATATAAAATGTCTTTTAATATTAATATTTTAATATTTAATATTTAATATTCACGGTTTGAAGCCAAAAAGCCAGAGTTGTATGCAGCATTCATTTGTACATTTCCCATTCTGACAGGAGGGGATTGTGCTACGTTGCTTAAGAACATGGGTCCTCTCCCTGTGGACATGGCCAGAATGTACTTTGCTGAGACTGTGTTAGCCCTGGAATATCTCCACAACTATGGAATCGTCCATCGAGATCTCAAACCAGACAAGTGAGCTGCTGAAAAATGAAACATGCACCATTCACTGCTAAAAAAAAAAACCACACAACTAAAACCAGAATCTGGTAGCTGATTTAACATGCTTTCTAATGGTCAAATCTGTTTACTGGTACAAGCAGCTAGTGGACCTGGTTTCAACCTGGAAAACCATCTTTAAGCTAGTTAGAGCATGTAGATCTCTTTGGACTGGCAACAAATCAGCTATCAAGTTCTTGGCATCTTAAGCTGATATGATGAACAGTTTTTTTCCAGTAGGGTTTAGCTCTGATAATGCTAATACATGGCTAATTATTTTTTTATTGTCTGCCCTGTGTTATTACATTACGACAGTTTGTTGGTCACTTCAATGGGACACATCAAGCTGACAGACTTTGGCTTATCGAAAGTTGGTCTGATGAACATGACCACTAACCTCTATGAGGGTCACATTGAGAAGGATGCTAGAGAGTTCTCTGATAAACAGGTATGGGTCCAGTTCTCTATGAAAGTCCTGAGAACTTGATATTTCATTTGAAATTGCAGTCATTGTCATAACCTCTATGATTTATATTTGCTCTAAAGATCTGGGACCAGTTGCATAAATACAGCCACTATGTTAAGACTGTGTCTTAAGAACTAGTCTGACCAACTAGCAGTTAACCAAGGTGTAATCGGTCTTACTTTTCAGATTTAAATTAGGTCAGTCTACATTTTTGTGCAAATGATTTAAAAGCTATGACCAATCTTAAAGAAAACAAAATAGATGACTTGTAAGATTAGCCTAAGCAGTTTATGCAAGCGGCCACTGGTCTTTAGAGAAACATGAATTTCCATGCTGGCCTAGGCTTGTTTATTCTGGTTAGTGCTGGTTTGGTTAAGCTAGACACCAGCATCCAAGTCTACTGATCACCAGCTATGTTGGTCTTAAGGGTTGTAACATCTGCAAACATTTCTCTCTACAGGTGTGTGGGACTCCTGAATACATTGCTCCAGAAGTGATCCTGAGGCAAGGCTATGGGAAGCCTGTGGATTGGTGGGCAATGGGCATCATCCTGTATGAGTTTCTGGTGGGCTGTGTACCATTCTTTGGAGATACTCCAGAAGAGCTGTTTGGCCAGGTCATCAGCGGTCAGTCACATTCTGAATTCCTGTTATGCAATACATTCATGCTTCATGCAGCAAGAGCTTTAGCAGGTGCAGATCGTGTTGCATAATCTCAACTCTGCTTCTCATTAATGCATATAAGTATCCCATAGGATCAGCAAAAGACCCCGCAGGCATGACAGTCTCCTGATCTTATCCTCCACCTGTCATTCTGCAAACCTGCATCTCTCTGGATTTGCTGTCTAATGCAAATGAAATCACATGTGATTCTATTTTATATAAAAAAAAGCAAAGTGTGAGTTGTCTAACAAAATGTTAATTTAAGCTGCAATTCAACCTAAGTATTAAACATTGCCACATAAATTAAGTGTTCAATGATACAAAAGAAGTGACTTGTTCACTTGAAACAGCCTGGAATGTGGACATTTATTTTGGATGTATTTTGAAATTGATTAAAATGTAGGGGTGGCAATACAGGGGGCCTCAATAATAATAATAATAATAATGATAATAATAATAATAATAATAATAATAACATCATCATCATCATTATTTTATTTTCTAGTAAGAAATAAATATTTTTTTAATGTAGTATGTTTTCATGGTTGTGCATATTCATGTCTAACCAGTGAGTTTCTCTGTCCTACAGACAGAAATGATTGAACACAGCCACTTGTTTTAGCAGTGTTACATACAGTATAGTTAAGCCAAGTAAAGAGACAAATATGTGCCCTCTCTGAAATATCAAAATAATTTGTCCTCATGACTCTGCCAAAATGTTCTTCCCCTCACCCAAAAACAAACCCTTAACATTATATTTCAATATATACACTCACCGGCCACTTTATTAGGTACACCTTATTAGTAACGTGTTGGACCCTCTTTTGCCTTCAGAACTGCTTTAATTCTTTGTGGCATAGATTCAACAAGGTGCTGGAAACATTCCTCAGAGATTTTGGTCCATATTGACATAGCATCTCACAGTTGCTGCAGATTTTTCGGCTGCACATCCATGATTCGAATCTCCCATTCCACCAAATCCCAAAGGTGCTCTTGGATTGAGATCTGGTGACTGTGGAGGCCATTTGAGTATAATGAACTCATTATCATGTTCAAGAAACCAGTTTGAGATGATTTGAACTTTGTGACAAGGCATGTTATCCTGCTATAAGTAGCCATCTGAATACCATCTGAATGTCGCAGCAGAAATTGAGACTTATCAGTCTTTTTTCCAGGTTTTCCAGTCTTCTATTATCCAATTTTGGTGAGACCATGCAAATTTTAGCCTTAGTTTCCTGTTCTTAGCTGACAGGAGTGGCACCTGGTGTGGTTTTCTGCTGTTGTAGCCCATCTGCTTCAAGGTTTGATGTGTTGTGCATTCAGAGAAGCTTTTCTGCAGACCTCGGGTGTAAAGAGTAATTATTTGAGTTACTGTTGCCTTTCTATCAACTCGAACCAATCTGGCCATTCTCCTCTGACCTCTGGCATTAACAAGGCCAATTTATTCCAAACATTTGACTGGTAGTGTAATAGGTTTATATATTGTTATTTTCCAAAGAGATTTATGAAGATCTTATCTATATTAAAGGGGTCATGAACTGCATTATTTTATTATTTTATGTTTCCTGCGGTGCACTTATAATGTTAGTATGAATTTTACATCAAAAAATGACACAACAGCCATAAATGATTTTGAGCAAAAGAACATCTGACTGTACATGAATCAATACATATCAGAAATAACTGGTCACTGGTGATTTTGGTTAGACATCTACACATAATCAGTACATCTCAAATGATCTATAACAAAGCAATAGTGACACAGTAAAAACTTTTTTACTCACAAAAAATTGATTTCTCAATTCATGAACCCTTTAAAAAGCCATTTGAAAAATATATAGTTATAATACACTTTCAATCATTTGTAACTATAAGATTAATTTCAATCCAGTATATTTGCTCTGTCCTAAATTGGACCTAAAAATGTAAACTGCCAAAATATGTGGATTCTTTCGTTATCTACTTAAGCCACATAACTTGAAACAACCCCCATATGTATCGTGGGTGTGAGGCTTAATTAATGAGCACAGGTAGCTGCTATTGCCCTTGGCTTGGATGCATATTCATGCTCCTTAATGTGATTCAAAAGTTACAAAATAAACAAAGTACAACTCTTCATTTATATCCAAACCACCCAACCCCCCACCCCTTGCCCTTTAAACGCAGATTTCTTTTTTTATCTTTTTTTTTTTTTTTTAAACACTTGGTTGATTAAGATTGTGTCAAGGGCCTGGACTTTGATTAGTGAAAAACGCCAAATAACCAATGAATACTGGAAATTCATACACATTCCTAGAATTGATGCATGTGAAAGTGGATATTAGGATGTTTTATGTATGCCTGTTTGTGTAGTAGGCATTTTTATGCATTTTAATAATCACGTTTGATTCATATGTAAATATATTCTCTGTATTCATTAGTCTGTTGCTGTGCTTGAGTGAAAGGTTCTGTGTTACAGTGCAGGGCCAAAAAAACAGAAAGGAGCTTTCATTTTGAATGAAAAGTAATTTTTTTTTTTTTTTTGGTTTCATTCCATTTAGTTAATGAGGATCAAATTGTTTGCTTCTTGTCTTAGATGAAATAAACTGGCCAGAGGGAGAAGAAGCTCCACCAGCTGATGCTCAGGAGCTGATCACCCTACTGCTCAGACAGAACCCTCTGGAGCGCCTCGGAACTGGTAAGGGTCCAAAATACTTGTAATAATTCTTGCCAAGACCCAAAAGTGAGTAAAAATTGCTTTTGGAAAGTAAATAAAATGTCTAATTGGCCATTAAGGTATTTTTAGGATTTTAAGTAATGCATGGTTAAAATGCAATGTAAAAACATATGTACATTCCATGTAAAAGAAAATGAATAAAGAAACATGATTTTTTTAAATCAATTAAAATCGATTCTTGGGCTCAAGATTTGAGTAAAAATCGATTCTCGATTTTAAATCAAATTTCAATTCGATATACAGTATGCATATGTTTGATTTTAGATTTGATTCTAAACTTGATTTTGAATTTAATTTATTATCATTGAAGCCCCCCTTCTTATCTATAAGAAAACCTGTGCCCCCAGTTAATTGATATTAAATACAACTCACAGGTGTAATTACACTTTAAATAAAGTTTTGTTGAATTAGTATTTTTTTTTTTAATCTCATGTTAGTGTTTTAATTTAACAATCAATGTATAATATCTAAATATTTTATATTGAACTATTTTATTCATAATAAATTAAATTTCCGCTTTACCAGTGAGATTTTAGATAATTTTTTGCACATTAAAATTTCTGGCGACACAAAAAAGATTCCAGGGGCATGTTTCTGGCATCACTGGAAGTGAAACTGTTGCTGTGAAATTGAACAAAATCACAACTAATTTAAAATTTTGGTTACACTTATTTTAAGGTGTCATTGTTACAGTGTAATTATATATTTAAGTACTGAGTAATTTTCATTAACAACATGTACTTACTATAAAGTTAGGGTTGGATTTGGATGAGGGTTAGTTGCATGTAATTATGCATAATTTACTGTTATTACTGTGGTAAGTACATGTAACATATGTAACAAGGACACTGTAAAATAAAGTGTTACCAATTTTTTTATATATATATATATATATATATTTAATACCCCAAGTAGACAGTAATAGAATGTATTGGCTGTTGCTTCATCGCATCATGCCTGTTTAGGACATGATAAGGCTGTTGGGTTTTTCTGAAATTTTGGATGTGTATCTTTAAGCAGGAGGGGCATATGAGGTCAAGCACCACCAGTTCTTTCACAGTCTGGACTGGAACAGCCTGCTGAGGCAGAAGGCAGAGTTTATCCCCCAGCTGGAGTCTGAGGATGACACTAGCTACTTTGACAGTGAGTGACAGCAGGAATGAAGTCATTGTCCTTCATGGTCCATGCAGGCAGAACAGGGCTGAGAGCCAGTGTCCATGTCTGTTTTTTATGTCTTAAGGGAGGATCAGATGTTCCCAGACTGATTAGTCACATATTAGTAAAGCACAGTTGGTTGGTGATATGATTCTTGGTCATTTGTTTGGAGAAATTTCAATAATTTGCTCTAGCTAAGTGCTTTGGACTCTTCGTTGTCAAATTGTTTGCATGTTACAAAAGAAATATAGATTTAGGTAAAAATACAGTTTCTTCTCCTTCAGAAGTTTGTGCATTGTATTATTCATGACCAAGCTAGATGACTTTAAAATGTATAATGGAGTCTTAAAATAACTGACATGACATCACAGCGCAATGTGACACATTTTCTTTTAATCGCAGCACGATCTGATAGGTACCATCACTTAGAAACTGAGGAGGAGGATACCAATGATGAAGATTTCAATGTGGAACTGCGGCAGTTTTCCTCATCTTCACACCGATTCTCCAAAGTGAGTTGTGTCTCTCTCTCTTTCCTCACATACAGTACACTTGTTAAATACATGCAGTGCAGAATGACTTAGATGAGAGTCCTATTCAGTGGATGAATTATATGTTTGTATTTTGCAAGTTTTAATAAAGACTTCTAACACTATGGCCAATATTGTCTCTGGAATAAAGCTCAGCTCATAGATTTACATGCATTTGCTTTTGATATAGGGATTTATTTTTGTAGGTCAGGGAACAATAACACACACAACAAATACTTGTGCACATTCTTGTTCTCAGGCATGCAGGGCTTTGGTGCATTGCAGTATGAGTTGCTTCCAGAAACTGTCATGCTTGCAGTGAAGATATCTGGTGAAGGCTGTGTTTTATAGTGTTAGACGAGTGGTTCTCAACAGTGGTTCTCAAAAATAAAAATAGGGAAATGATTACTTGATTCTATCTATTTTTAGCATTTTTATTTAACATTGTTATATATTGATTTGAATAATTTTAATTCATCCTCCCTCAGAAGTTTGCTGAGGGCCCCCTAGTGAGTCCCGGCCCCTTCATTAAGAACCACTGTATTAGACAGATTTTAAATAGTGAGATGGTTTTTGAAATGTAAAATTTAATTTTAATTTTATATGAACGTTCTCTGTCATGCATTTCAGGCATCTGATAATTAGGGGTGATTGGTGATTGCCATTTTATGAATTGACTGTTTAGTACTAATTTCATACAATGTGATTCGTATGAAAATGTATGATTTGTATTTAAATTGTTTAAATTTGTATTGTATATTAAGCATGAAGCTGCATCTCTTACCTCAACCCAAACATAGCCCTAAAGTGGGGCATGAGAAGATTAGACAAAATGAGATTGTACAAATGTATATGAATTTGCCACCAATTTGGCTTGGGAGAGTAGTGACCCAGAACAACCTAGCAGTAACCTAGAAACCAACAGAGACATTTCGAGTTACCTTTTACATTTCTGTGCTTCAGCATTCATTGTCTCATTCTCATGGTTGTATTCTGTGGCATATGCCTATGTTTACTTAGAGATCTAATGGAGTTTATTGATGTATATAAATGCTGTTTGTTTGTGTCTGTGTGGTAGGTGTACAGTAGTCTGGATCTGTCTCGAGGACAGCTGGAGGAGAAAGGAGAACAGACAGAGAAGACAACAGACAGTCCTCTCACTGTTGACTCACTGAGCTGGACTCCAGACTTCACTGAGATGTATGTTTCCCACAAACCCTTTCCATAAAAAGGCTCAGATCCAGTGTGAAAATTAAGACCTCATCATAGAATGAATGCACCTATACTCACATGCCACTTGCCAAAATGTTTGTTTAGACAATATTTATTTTTCAATAAATTATTTATTTTGACATTAACATTCAATATGCAACAAACCAGCTACCATGTTCCTAAAACCACCGTAACTTTCTAGAACCTAATTTTTCCAGGTGGATCATATTATTTTTTCTTGTTTCTCTTCTTCAGCCCCTCTCTCTCTCATTCTTCTGACACTGAGAGCACCAGCTTGAGCAGATGCTCTGGTCTTCTCCCAAAGTTTGCCATCTCAGCAGAAGTGGAGGATGGTGAGGGCTCCCTGTCTCTGGAAGACCCCAGTAAAGTGACCTTCAGTATTGGGGAGTTGCCTCAGGATGAGCCTGATCCTACCACACCCTGTAGCACCATCAGTAACTCCACCCTCTCGGGTACAGTGCTGATTTGCTCCACAAAAATGTTCAGTTACACTTTTTATTTCGATGGTCCATTTTAGACATTCTACTTACTCTAAGTAACTTTGCAACTACATGTCAATTAACTCTAATTAGAGTATTAGCAGACTATAGCAGACTGTTAGGTTAGGTGTTAGGGTTCGGGTAAGTAGAATAAGTTGGCATGTACTTGCAAAGTAGTCAATAGAATGTCTGTTTTGGGATAGTCAAAATAAAATGTTAGCAGTTATTAAGTAGACAGTCTACCGATACTCTAATGACTGGTAGTTGACATGCATTTGCAAAAGTTACTTAGTAGAATGTCTAAAGTGGACCATCAAAATAATGTGTTACCAAATATTCAATTTTGTCTGGGGTCTCAAGAGAGTCCAGGTAAAAAAAAAAAAACATTATTAAATGTATAAATAAATAATAAGTAAATTGTAATATAATTATTATACTTAGGGTATGTTTTCACGACAACGAAAAAAAACAAAAAAAAAAAAACTCTGCATTATGCATGCCAAGTCAGTAGTTGGCGATGTCACTTTAGGAAACACTACGCGCCTATAGACTGAACACATAATGTGTATGCGCATGATATTACCGTTTTCACAAATTCACATTTTTGTAGTTTACATGGAGACAATAATAAAAAAAGTGCACTTTGAAAATGAAAATGAAATTGAACGCAGATTCAACTTTTATGTATTATATTTTATTTTATTAACAAATTGTGCAGACTCAATGGGAATGCTCTGGAAATAGTGTGTGGTTTGTTTAGTGCATTTTTCTACTTAATTATATATATATAATTTTTTTTTTTTTTTTCTGAGTAGGCAGTTTCTCCGAGCACCTGGATCAGGTGCCGTCCCGGGGAGATGGAGGGGAGAGTCTGGTCAGCTCCTGTAAGCCCTCCTCAGACACAGGCTCCTTCCTCACTGCTCCCAAACCTGAGACTACGGACAAACAGTGTGCAGTCAGCAAAGTGCCAAAATCAGTATCTACCAGTGCCCTGTCACTCATGATCCCTGGAGGTGAGTGTATGTGTGTGCTGGAAGAACATGTGTTGTGTTGATGTGTATGTGATCGAGTCTGCTGAGGTGTCTTTGTATGTATGGCCAAGTGTTATTGTCCATGTCAGGGGTTCCCAACCTTTTTGTCATCTTTTTGTTAGTTATTATGCTTGCTGCTTATTTCCTGTACAAGAACTACATAAGAAAGTAATGTTTTAACCTTTACATTAAATTATTATTTTAATTTATATATAAATGGTATAATAAAAGATTTAGACAATTCTAAATCTAAACAATTTAAATTAACTGCAGAAAAGTGATGAGCTTACAGCATTTGAAAAGCACATTTTCTCCTGCACATTCATATACATTGTTAAAAAGTTAGTAAGTTAGGCATTAGTAAGATTTTTTTTCTAAGAAATTAATACTTTTTTCAGCAAGGATTTGTTAAATTTATCAAAAATGACCATAAAGAATTTTACACTGTTACAAAAATGTTCTATTTCAAATAAATAATGTTCTTTAAATTCTAAAAAAAATGAAAATGTGTCAATTGTTTTCTGTAAGAAATTATTCTTGAGCACTAAATCAGCATATTAAAATGATTTCTGAAGGATCATTTGATACTGAAGACAGGACTAATGGCTGTATTAAAATAGAAAACAGTTCTTTTAAATTGGAATAATTTTTCTTAAAAATTTTTTGATCAAATAAATGCAGCCATGGTAAAAAACTTGAATTTCTTTCAAAAACATTTAATACAATATTACAAACCCCAAGCTTTTGAACAGTAGTATAAAGATTACCTTAATATCTTATTGAATAAAATTAATTTCATCTATGTGCTGCACTTTACGCTAATGTATACTAAAGTTAAGTAAACAAATCCACTGTTCAGTCTTCAGTAAAGGTAAGGTGGTTACTTGCTTATGTACAGTACCAGTCTATTGATTTATTAATATATGATTTAGCCATTCTTCTTGTTCCCCCAGATGTTTTTGGTGTGTCACCATTAGCAAGCCCCATTTCTCCATACTCACTGTCATCAGACCCATCCTCTAGAGACTCCTCCCCCAGCCGAGATTCCTCACTTAGCGGTGTCAGCAGTCGTCAGCCAATCATCATCCACAGTTCAGGGAAGAAGTTTGGCTTCACTCTGCGAGCGATTCGGGTCTACGCCTGTGACAGTGACGTTTATACGGTTTATCACATGGTCTGGGTAAGTCTGGGCGAGCTGTCCAGCACATCACAATAAAAGCCAAACAGCTGACAAAATGTATTCTTTCTTGTTGAGGTTGTGGCTGGTTAGGGGAAAAAGGAAATTAAAATGAAATAGATTTTTTATTTCTCATTTTACTGCATTACACATAGTTAAGACATTTATGAAAGCTTTTGAACTATGTAAGATTTTTTTTGTTTGGTTTGTTTGGGAATAGAATGTAGAGGATGGTGGTCCTGCTCACAAGGCTGGTCTTAAGGCTGGAGACCTGATCACTCATGTGAATGGAGAAACAGTTCACGGGCTGCTTCACACTGAGGTGGTAGAACTACTGCTGAAGGTGCAAAAACCAGTTGATGTTAAAACCACAACACTATTTTCACTGCTTGTTTTTCATTTTGTGTTAACAGTATTTCTGTAAGTGAAACTTACATGTGTTTTTACAGAGTGGAAGTAAAGTTGCTATATCCACAACCCCTTTTGAAAACACTTCTATCAAAACTGGTCCAGCTCGAAGAAATAGTTACAGAAGCAAAATGGTGAGAAGAACCAAGAAACCCAAGAAAGAGAAAACACAAGAAAGGTAAGAAAACAGAAATATCACTATTCTTGTCTATTTTAGATTTTACAGTTGTCTGTTTACATAACCACAGAAATTTGGATAAGCTACCTACACCTAAGTAGCAAGATCCCCCCGACTGCCACTAGATGTAGCTGTTGTTGCAATATTTTTGTAATGTACACTCACTGACTGTGCATTCTTCTTGCAAAGAAATTTTTACATTTTAATCCTTTGTTGTTGTTGATTTTTGATTTGTTTTGTTTTTTGTAAAACTCAAAAAAAAAAAATATATATATATTTTGATATACTGACTTTTGATATTTCTTAGCGCATTGCGTTAAGAAATATAGTATTCCATTAAGTGTGCTTTCAATATATCCTGTACATTCTTACAAATGATATGCATATTGTATGCTGCAAAAGTAATATGAGTAGTATGGTACTATGTCATTCTGAATATTCCAATTGTTTTTTCAGTCACACTTTTTCCCTCTCCAGGCGGCGTTCTGTATTCAAACGCTTTGCCATGCAGCCCTCTCCACTTTTACACACCAGTCGCAGTTTCTCCTCGCTGAACCGCTCTCTGTCTTCAGGAGAGAGTCTGCCTGGATCTCCCACACACAGCCTCTCACCACGCTCCCCCACAGCTGCCTTTCGCCCAGCACCTGACTTCAGCCAGTCAGGTTTGTGTCTTACATTACCTAGACAGTGTTTCTGATAAAAGAACACATTTTAATCATGTTTCATGTCACATGTCAAGGGAGGTAAATATTTGCTGCTTTAGTGCTCTGTGCATTTCCTGTTCAGTTCAATGTGGAATTATAAAATCTGAATCGGAGTCATTTTAAAAAAGAATGTTGCCACTGTATATTATCTTCATATGTTAGCTTTCCATTCTTTGTTGTAGGTGGAACTTCATCACAGAGTAGCTCCCCCAGTTCCAGTGCACCTAACTCACCTGCAGGCTCTGGCCACATCCGACCCAGCACTCTACATGGCCTGGGTCCCAAACTACCTGGACGGCTCCGTCAGGGCCGACGTAAATCAGCAGGGAGCATTCCCCTCTCACCATTAGCTCGCACACCCTCCCCTACTCCTCAGCCTCAGCCAACTTCTCCTCAGCGGTCCCCATCTCCCTTGCTGACTCACACTGTGGGAAGCTCCAAAACTTCTCAGGCCTTCCCTACCAAAATGCACTCACCCCCCACTATTGTACGCCATATGGTGCGACCAAAAAGCGCAGAGCCTCCTCGGTCCCCACTCCTGAAGCGAGTCCAATCCGAGGAGAAGCTCTCCCCTTCTTACGCTGGTGACAAAAAACATTTATGCACCCGAAAGCACAGTTTGGAGGTCACCCAAGAGGAGTCTCAAGGGGAGGCCTCATCTAGAGGGGAGTATACCTCATCATGCATAGAGGAGAGCACTTCTTGTGAGCCACCCACTATTACTCGGGTGAGGCCTGCTGAGCAGGGTTGCCTAAAGCGGGCTGTCACTCGCAAAGTTGGCCGACAGGAGTCAGTAGAGGAGCTAGATAGGGAGAAGCTGAAGGCCAAAGTGGTGGTGAAGAGGCAGGACTGGGCTGAGAGACGGGAGTCTATGCAAAAACAAGACAACATGCAAGATGTGGAAGGTGCTGCTGCTGAAGAAAAGGAGTGGGGTGTCCTAACACGTTCCACTGCGAGAACCCAGGTTTCCGAATCTGGATCCTTGGATAAGTCTACAAATGCTACTTTAAAGGATGTCCTCTACAAAAAACTAAACCCAAGAGTCTGTGAGAGCATAGCAGAGTCTGTCACCAGTGGGGACTGTGTATCACTTTTAAGTGAAAATGTGAGGTCACCTTCATGTCAATCAGAGCGACAAATGTCTTGGTCAATGAAGGAAGGTAATAAACCAGAGAGGTTAGATTTCAAAGCCTCCAACATGGAGTTTGCTAGGAAGAGGCAGTCCTTTGAGGAGAGGGAGGAATCCTTGTGTCGAATATCCTCTGGTGTTCATGAAAGCATTCATTTCAACACCACCAGGTCCAAAAGTCTTCAGCTGGATTCTGCATTGGCCTTAGAACATGTTAAAGGGGGCATGTGCAATATCCATGGCACTTCTGAAACTTTGGCTCCTAAGCTTTTTAGTGGGAGAGGGGAGAGTGCAGTAGAAAAACTTCAGATGATCGCTTCTGATGGCCCTATCAGGAAGACCTCCTCAGAGTACAAATTGGAGGGACGGCTTGTTTCCTCTTTAAAGCCACTAGAGGGCACCTTGGACATTGGTCTGCTTTCTGGACCTCGTGTATCCAAGACTGACACATGTCTTTCCAAAATGGCAGAAAGCCATGGTGAAAGTGCTATATTAGCTGAGGATCTATGTGTAAAACAGCCAATTCAACAGAAAACCACAGAAAAACAGAAAGGTCCACAGACAGGGATGCCCGGGACACTTAACCATAAAGACAGTGTGTATTTGAGCAGTAAAACCATTACAAAAGAAGAGTCCATTTCCAATAAGGACTGTACAATAAATTCAGCTTGCAATGAGGCCCTGTACGATAGAAATAAAGTTAATGATGGACTGAAGTTGCAGATTACAACCAGTAAACTAGAGTCCATAGACACAAGTGTGAAATCTGAAAGTAGGCTAAAGACAGCTCAGGAGATGAGGGCTGCACGACACAGCGCTCACTTCGCATGTGGGAAAACACCCTCCATCAGGGAAGTCAGCAATGAAGACCAGGAAGATGACATGGAAAATATAGAGGAGACCTCTCCAAAGCAAAATGAAACTCAACAGATACAACCAGTCCTTACTAAAGCCAATGAACCTGACAAGTCCCTAGAGCCTTCTGCTGTTATTGCTCAACTCAACTCTGTCCAGCAAACCCAAGAAGCAAATTCTGGCAAAAATAATAGTAGGCTGAGTGAGACACCAACCAGTTTGCCCAGTTCAGCATTGTCTACTGAGAAGGATAGCATAAATAAAGACAAACCAGCCAATACATACGCTTCAGTGATAAAACCGATCCATCCATCGAAAGACGTTACAGACAACGTTGCAACATTAAGCCCAACCTTGGCTGCATCCAAGTCTCTGATAGATAAAAAGAATAGGGCTGGCAGCACTAAAGACTTTTCTGACCTCAGTCCAGAGCATTTTCAAGATTTTAAGGGAAGCACATCATCTACCAGAGTAAAAAGTTTAGACAAAAACATGGAGTCTGCAATCAGAGACACAACTGATTGTACGCCAACCTCAGCCGCTGACTCCGGGCAGGCTAAACCAGAGAAATATGTCAAAGAAACAGCACCCACCCCACACAGTCTATCTTTAGCTTCTTCAGTCACAACATCTATTGTGTCTTCTGTCTCAACACTAGCAGATGCACCTGAGGCCCCTATTATTAAAAACTCATTGTCTCCCAAGCCTACCCTTCAAAGAAAAGCCTCTCCATCTACCATTGCCGCCCCTCTGAAGACCATGCCTGCTACTGATTCAAAATCCCAGGCCTGTGCAAGCACTACCCCACAAATTTCTGGGTTGGCTGAAGTAAAAACTACCACCATCCAACCTCCACAGTCTGATCAGACATGTGCCAAAATTTCAAGCTCTGTTGGCTTGGCAAATAAACAGACAGCAAATAATTCAGCTCAACTCTCCAAACAAATCTCAGACAGAAAACAAAATTCCGATGTGTCAAGTGGTAGCAGAGTATTCAATGTGCAAACCCATCAGTCTCAACTGGCCTTAAACAAAAGACAACATGCAGACAAGGTAAATCCGGAGGAGGCAAGTAGCCAATTCAATTTAACGGTAAAGGATCGGCCAGCATGTGGAGACAAAATGGACTCAAGAGATAAAATAGCCCCTAAAAAGGACTTCAAATGCAGTGTGACTGAAAAGATTACCTGTGCCCCTAATCCTAACTCTTCAGGCAAAGCTGAAGTTTCAAAAAACTGTGAAAAGCAAGAAGCCATCTTCAGAAGCCAAGTAAACATGAATATCACATCAAAGGACACAGGTGCAAGCCCACTAAAGACTAGAAGTTGTGACACTTCAACAAAAGACACTGTGCATGTGCAATCCACAATGAAAACAGAAGAAAAGCAGAAATTCAAGAGTGTTCTTGACATAGACACCCAGAAGGTTGATAAGCAAGTTATGGACATGTCCACGACAGAGACAAGTCCAGCACAGACTGCAATAAAACAGACGTCTAGCACTGCTATATTGAAACAAACACCTTTGAGTTCCAAAAACAAGCCCAGAGTAGACTCTCCACTTGTTACGCAATCTATTGGGAAGGCTGTTGAAGATAAGGGGAAGCAGGAAAACAGAGCACAGCTACAGCCCATTGTCAAGGACGACATAGTAAATCCAAAGGAGCTAAGAGAGTCAGTCTTGTCTACACCTAAATCCCAGCCTCAGAAAGAGACCCGCTCTGGTTCTCAAGGTGGATCTGTGCCAGTGTTGCCAGTACCAGCTGTTAAAATACATGTGTCTAGTGGGCTTCTTCCTGGTAAGGGCAGTGCTGCTGTAGTTGAAACACTCGGACCTTCCTCTAAGGAACAAGTAAAGTCCAGAATTGACGTTCCAAGATCAGAGTCTCTCAAGGGCTCCAGCACAAGTGATCCCGTAGGGAAGACTACGACTGCTATATCTAGTCCTGACCCTAAACATGTCGCCAGTGAGTCAAAGGTGTCTGACAAACAGATTTCATCCAACCGAAAAGAGCAAGTAGAAAAGAAGAGAAAGGAACCCACTCAAGATACATCGTCAGCACCCAAAAATAACCGTAAAGACTCATCAAGAGGCATGCCTTTGGCAAAGGATAGTACTACTCTTGAAAAAGATTCAGTCCGTTCTAAACAAACAAAGGATCCGCTACGTGGTTTAACTTGTAAAAAGTGATGTATTGTAGTTGCCAATCGTATTACATTTTAAAAGGACTGAGGATGTAAACTTAATTTTTGTCTATATGTAATAACTTTAAGCCTTCCTATCTGAGGACCGGTGAAGCTGTTACTTTGGGTTTTCATGAGAAACCAGAGAAATGAATTTGTTTGTTTGTTTTGTGATCTATAATGCTTTGTTAATATTATGTCTAAAAAAGTGTAGTCTAAATGTTAACGTTTTGCTGCTGATTTGTGGTCACGTTTTAGATCTTGCAAAGCGCCAAAAGTAGACATTGTATTGTGTTGCGGTGTGATGTAACGAGTGGCGTGTGCAATAACTGTGGAGACGGAGTGTAGATGCCTTTTTTAAGGCTTAAATGAACTGTGCCAATTATGGAGTATAATTATACCAAACAAAAAGCACCTCAAATTTAAAGCTGAAGGTGCATGTTAACTGACTGTGTAAAAAAAAAAAAAAAAAAAAAAGGCTTCACGCTCATTCAAGCTAGAGTTATGTATTTTACTGGTTTTTGATGTATTTAAAAACCACTAGGAAAGTATATGTAGCAATGGTGCTATTAATATGGCTTACACTCTGCAAGTAGAACAGATCACTACAATTTATTTTTTGTTTAGTGTCTGAACTTTTTTTGCTTTGTGTTTTTTTTGTGTTTGTTTGACCTTATCAGCAAAGTTTTGTTTTGGGTAGTGGTGCACAGAGGGAATGCACTTTGTCCTGTGCTTCTCACCTGGAACTATTTTATATTGGAATCATCTTATGGTTCTGGAATCGTAGTGGAAGGGGCCTTAGAGTTTTTTGGGGGAATATGACTTGCTGTTCTTAGCAGGTCATGGCAAAATTCACATTCCTTTCCCATGCATTTCTACGGATTAATTTTTATGCAATATATTGTAAATACAGCAGCATTAATTGTACAGAGGGATCGGTTGAAAATGAGTGTTGTATGTTTTATATGTATATATTTTGCTATGTCATATGTTTGTATACTGTATTCAATGTTAGTCGCTAGTGATGTCATCTGCTCAGTAATTGCGCTGATATAGAGTCTAAACTAGCAGAATAATCATAGTCTCACTCTGAAATGAAGTGTATTTGAAGTTTCACTGAGGTATGTAGGGGTTAACCACATGCATTTTCAAATATGTATTTTAAGTGACGCAGCAGAGTTGTTCTCTAAATGTTCGTACTTGATGCCGCTTGAAATCATGCATTTACATTAAAACAGGGACAAGGCAGATGTAGAACATTATATAATAGGCAAGTTTCAGAAACTGAAGGATTACCCCATGATTAAGGTTTGCTACTATGTAGATTATATACAATCTGTTTTTCAAAAAAAGAAAAATATCAAGCTTTTAGGGCTAACGTTTCCCATTTGGCATACAAGAACATGATGTACTTCCCCTGTTTTGGTTAAAGGGGCTTATACAGGGATAATCAAATGTGCATGACATTGTGGTATGCCAGGGTTTAATCATGTCCAATCAGTTTCTAACATATTCATATGCAAAGTACAACACTTATAAATGGCGATTGTGTAATACTGTGCTAAATGCATTTGTGCTATTAACATCTCTAGTCATGCAGTAGGACTGATAAGTGCATTTACTGCACTTTTTACCTTCGAGACCTTTCAAAGCTCTCTTTCCTTTTTCCTCGTTCCCAAACATTTAAAAGCATAATTGTCATTAGTTACGCTTGATTTGATCTTTAGGCAGTTGCATAGTGACCACTGAAGGTTAGCATCAGAACAGGAGTGGGGGGAATCGTTGTGTCTTTTGATATTTGGTCTTAACTTTAAACCTGCTATAGCTCTACTGGTATGTATACATCACGTACCAACTTAAAGCAAAGGAACTCTATATCTAGGTTCATTTCAGTATACTTATATTGTGAAACATCTAGGCTATATTACAGTATGATATTGAAGTATTTGCAATTAATGTTTTATGTAAACTGAGCATATGAGCTGGACACACAAATGTGCATAAAACCTAAATAACAGAATATACCATGTAAAAAGTAGCCAATTCGGAGTTGATTGTATAGATTTTAAACCATATTAGCACACAAAGTTTCAGTAACAAGTTTCTGTTCCTCACTCATAGACTTCACAAATGTAGTGTAGGAGGTCTGAAGAGATACAAGGCACCTTAAGATAAAAAAACACAACACTTATTGGGATTTTTAGGACAACATATTAACTTTAATGATAATGATAAAGTGTGAATGTTTTATAGGACATATGCATTGTCTGTTCTCAAATATCAATAATATTGCCATGAATTAACCCCAGACATTTATTTTGTTGGTATTTCTTTTCTTTATCCCCCTTCCTTTTCTGACAATTAATGTTTGAATCCTTAAAGAAGCACATTAAATGCTTGTTTACAACTACTTCATGGATGTATATTTTGTACATTTGTGTTATTTGCCAAATTAATGTGCTTCGTCACAGGCAGTTATGCTGTGATTGACGTGTGTGTGTGTGTGTGTGTGTGTGTGTGTGTGTGTGTGTGCGCGTGTGTGAGTTCCTCTTAGCGGACACTTGCTGTTAAGAATGTCTGTGTGGTAGCCTAATTGTTTGTTGTCTTTCCAGTTCAGTATGTTCTTGCTTGTTTCCTGGAGTTTTCTTTCCTCTCTCTATGTGTGAATACAGTGTTTATGTAGATGACTCTGCTTATCATTGTCTTTTAGGATCTGTGCAATAAGAGATGTGGTTTTGAGTTTTGTACATCACCCACAGAAAGCTCTATGGATGTCATAGATGTTGTATACTATAGAAATATTTATACTTCTAAAGTTGTATAATACTGAAAATAAAAAGGCATGTCAAAATTACCTTTTATTGTATTTCATTGTCCTTTTGCTTTAAAATTACTTTAAACGTCTCAAACAGAATAATCAAGGAAGTAGTTGACGAGACTGAAAAGGGACATTAGTCCTGTATATGTTATTTAAAAAGTACATGTAATAATAACAATAAAATAATACATTTTTTTAAGGATTTGATACTGTCGATAGCCAACTTTGATCTCCAACTTAAAGCAAACATTAATGTTATACATTTGAGTAGTCTGCAATTGCAAACAAACTGAATTTACAGCTGTGTGTATCTTGAATAACTTCTAATTCTTCTGACAAGGCAGAAAACCGCAAATGCAGTTATAATCACAACTATAATTATAACAAATGCAAGTACACCAACAGGAAATTCACATTGAAGTTTAGCATCAATAATTCTTGTTCCTGTAGCATTACAAACGGTCTCCATTAAGTGTTTTACTTTGATTGTGTTTTTCTTAACCCAGTTGATGAACTGAAAGTTGCTACAGTTGCATACTAGGGGATTGTAGCTCAGATCAACAGTACTTCCTTTTCCCAAATTCATAATACTCTCAACATCCACTGTCACAATGGCATTACTGGCAAAGTTAAGTTGTATAGAAAACAGGGAGTAAAATCCAGAGGTGCTCAGTTTGACAAGCTTGTTTTCACTCAGGTCTACTTGCCTGAGATGTGTGAGACCTTTGAACAAGTTCTCTCCAAAGGCAGTTATTTTACATGAAGATAGAATGAGGGTTTTCAAAAGAGAGACATATTTGAAGAGCTCTGTCTGGGCAAGAACCCCTCCTTGAATGGGGTTCCCCTTCAAATTGAGGAGTTGCAAGGTTTTCAAGCCTTTGAAGATGTGCATATTTGTCAGATTTGTATTTGACCAGGAAAGATTTAGAGTTCGGAGACTCTGTAGATTGCTGAATGGTGAGCTGTCGTTCAGAGTGTAGAGTGAATGGCTGAAGTCCAAGTGCTCCAGCTGTGGAGTAGCACTGAAAGGCTGTGAACTCCAGAACGTTGGTAAGCTATAGCTGAGATTGAGGAGCTTCAGTTCACCCAGACCAAACAGCTGGTTGTTACAACAAGGTCCTCTGTGGTTTACTGAACTAAGACTGAGATCCAGCTCCTCTAGGACTCTGAGACTCTCCAAGCATCTATTGCTGAAATTGAGGTGTTTTGAATTCCTGCTCACAGACAAGTGCGTAAGCATGGGAAAGTTTCTGGTGCTGATGTGGCAGACATCTGAAAATCTGTTCTCATCTAGCACCAGATGGGACAAGGTGGACAGGCCAGTCATGTTGAAGGGCAATGAATCCAGGTGGGCTCTGGTAAGGTCAAGCTTTTTAAGCCCTTCAAGGCAATGAAATGTGGAATTATTTAGGTCTAAGAAATGCTGAAGCTGAAAATCTAGGTCAGTAACGAGGATCTTGCAAAAAGATTGTAGAGCAGCTGATGGTATGTACACATTTGGATCGGTTTCATACAATCCCAGCTTCAGTCTGTTGGTTTTAATACCTTCAAGCCCTTTCAGTAGGGAGGAGAAGTCCATTTTGCTGAAGCAGCCACTGAAATCAAGACTACTCAAGTTCAGTGACTGAAAAGCACCTGGTTGTATATAGACAAAATCGTTTCCTTTGAAGCTGATGCTCATCCCGACCAAATTGTGGATTGGTTCTAAGTCAGTCAGAGTTATCCGTTCAATAGAGTTCATATCCAGCTGCAGGCTGTTTAATTTTTGCCAGTGGAAACTGCTTAGTCCATCTAATGAGCGAATGTCACTTCCCTCAAGGTCCAGAACCTCCAAATATGCAAGATTATCTGATGGGATGTCTGATAGGCTTTTGATTTCTGACTGAGCTAGGCTGAGATATTTCAATGCTAGTGGTCCAGAAAAAGCTCTACTTGCGATGAACACAAGTGGGTTTCCGATTAGGATTAGTACTTCCAAGTCAGGCTGATTTTTAAAAATGTCTTCATACATGAAAGTGATGTCACACCTGTAAGTTATAAGGTTTGAGTGTAAGAAGAAGAAACATTAGATTCTCTGATACACAGTTTTATAAACTAAACTTGAAAGAAAACTTTGCTCACTTTGTCAGGTCCAACGAATGCAAGTTATTTAGCCTCTGAAAAGTGAAGTTGTATAGGGCGGGCAGGTAGTTGAAGCTAAATTTAAAAATTTGGACAGAATTTGGTACCTCATCTGGAATGAACTGTAGGTCCATATCGCTGCAGTCATAGCCATTAGCTATCTAAAAAAAGTATGAGTGTTACATTAAACAATAAAACATAAGATGATAAAACTTGACATTAACTGTATATTCATTCATGCTTCACTTTTGTCCATCATGTTGAAAATCATGCAAAATAAACAACCATAAATGTACCTGTTTACACTGTCTCCTAGCCCATGGTGTTGCTTCGTTATAGGCTAAAAAGTGAAACAGAATAGTGTAACATAACATGTAGAAAAAAAAATGCCTCTCCATGGTGTACAGGACAGAAGAGAACAATGTCTCCTCTTCAATCAAATATATAGATATAATAGAGGAACTATTGTAAAACAATTGTTCACTTCAGTAATAACTTCCTATATTCAGCAAACTTCTCAGATTCTACTCAGATTCTAGTTCCTCAACTGTTGTGGGTGGGGCTAAGTTCGGCTGGCATCCAGGCTACAAACTTCCCATCTCAACAGTGGGTTTCTGTATGGTTATAGGAAAACAGAATTTCATTGTTGCTGAAGTACAGAAAAAAAAAACGAATGTAAACAAATTCATTCTCAGTCATGTGGGGATTTTTAAAAAAAAAAATTAAATATGGTTAAATAGATCAGAACATTTAAAAAAATCAGCTGATCCTCACCAGATTGGAAAAAAATATGAATTTTTGCTTGGGGGTACAACAGGTCTAAAGACCTGTCTTAAGAAAATGGGTTGTTAATTGTTATAGTCCTAAACAGCAGTACGATTAAAGCATACAAAGGGGGGTTCTGATTGGTTTATTTCAGAATGAGCACACCAACAACAACATTAGTTTATTTATGCCAAATGTCCACATTGTACCCTCAAATATTTTGGGTCAAATTTGATTCACAGAGAAAAAAAAGATAGGGGAGAGCGGGGCACAACCTAACGCTTTTTGACTTTCTCAGTTTGTGTAAATCCACTTGGGGTTCAGAGTATTTATTTTTCCCCACATTAATTTCACACGTCTAGTACAATTATGTGGTTTTGTTTCATTAATACAGTGTATACTTTTTTTCTTGATTTACCCCGAAAGAATGGAAGTGAAATGTGACAACATGCCCCATAGGTGGGGTTCATGGCATCTACGCTAATGTTAGTCTCTCTGTTTATCCCGAGGTTTACTGCAGTCGGCCGGATCCGGGCCGTATCCAGACCAGATGGTGGACCTTAGCCTGGACATGACGACCATATCCCTGAAGTGTCTGTAGAGACAATAGTGTCAATTAAACTCCCCCCTGTAAATGCCGCATCGACACGACATCCTCATTAAACCCGTCCCCGGCGTGACAACTCCAATCTTTCGAATAATCCTACGAATATCTATTGATCTAATATGACTTCTGACCTGTAATGTTGCCAGAATCATAATCATACACTATTTGTTCGTCGGCCAGAGGAGAACTGGCACCCCGACTGAGCCTGGTTTCTCCCAAGGTTTTTTTCTCCATTCTGGCCCTGAAGGAGTTTTGGTTCCTTGCCACCGTCGCCTTTGGCTTTTGGCTTGCTCAGTTGGGGACACTTAAATTTCAACTATATTACTGATCTGCCCGCATTGACACTATATGATAATTGAAATGAGCTGGATGACATCACCGCTGTACAGCCGAATCAAATTCCGTTGCATTATTTTCCTGTTACCACTGTGAAGCTGCTTTGAAACAATTGCCATTGTAAAAAGCGCTATATAAATAAAGGTGATTTGATTTTTGATTTGATTCATTGTAACATGTGAGGGGTACATTGTAACATGACCAAATGGCAGCTTCAAATGTTATCTGATATAATCCAAAAAAAAAAAAATATCCAAGACAAACTAAAACATTTTGTCAATAAAATGCAATTATTAACTTTTTTTAAATAAAATAATGGCATTTTTTAATCATTAAAAATAATACACTAATTTTTGAGTTTGACAACAAACACCACAAAACACAACTATACAGCATAGTTCAAAACATAATAATTAATAACTTCTGAACATTGACTCTTAGTCTTTACTCACCTTTTTCCTCATCGTTTCTCAATAGAATTCATAAAAGTATAGAATATAATAGGATAGTTCTAATAGGGGCGCAGCGTTACAACATGCCCCACCTGAGCAACTGGGATTTAAACCCGGCTTGTGTCTTCTGCTGGTTGGATCAACATTAAAGAACTATCTCAACTCTAAAATAACATATATAAGATTAAAATAATATAGCTTTGTCTTATTTTAAATAAACACAAAAAACAGAGATGAAAAATCTTTTTTTTCTCTATATAGTGTTGATATAGCAACTAGTAAATACACTAAGTTTCGTCATCCTGGCATGTGTGGAAAGTTTTAAACCATGTATGTTACAACTAACCCCGCGTTGTGCCCCGCTCTCCCCCGCATTAAGCATGCTGAAAGGCCTAAAACACATTTTGTGTTTTTTTTATTTATGTTAATGTCCCAAAACCACTGTCCCCACTACAACTACACTGTCACCACTTATCTGGTAAATAATTACATTTTAAGTTTGTCTTTTTTCTAATTCTGGGTTGTCTAATTATAGAGGTTAGTGAGATCAGTGGTTGGTATTTAGGACCTGATCAAAATATAAGTAGAAGAGGGTGTGCCTATATTTGGCTGGAAGGTTGTTGAACTGTTGAATACACAGGTAGATCAAGTCAGTTTAATCAGAATCAGAAAGAGCTTTATTGCCAAGTGTGCTTGCACACACATTCACACAAGGAATTTTTTCATGGTACTGAAGCTTCCAGTGCACATATACAAAAATATAAAAGTATAAAGACACAGTTAGGTTTAGTCACAATAAACATTTATGAATTGTGGACATGTTTACAGTATTATGAATAATATAAATAAATACTAGAATAATAGATAATAGATGTTCTAGTGCCCAGTGTTCTAGTGCCCAGTCTGAATTACCGTCCAGACGGCAACAGTTCAAACAGGTGGTGGCCAGTGTGAGTGGAGTTTGTCATGATTTTACCTGCAGGTCCTAGAGGGTGGGCAGGGGAGCACCAAAAATCCTCTCAGCAGTCTGGACCATATGTCTGATTTGGTAGCTGAACCAAACCAGACCAACACATTCTCACTCCCAACTCGTCACATATTGACGCTTGGTCAGGACCCCTTTGGCGTCACTTTTTAACGCACAGGGTACCCCTTTAGAGTCATTTTTCGACGCGCAGGGTGCTTTATTGATTTCAATGAGAAACTTTTGGCGTCGTACACAGACGCGTTGGGCATATCGTCATGATGAAATTATATATTGGGTTATGATTTTGCCATTATGACATGTTGGAGTGTGATCCTAAATTTAATCTGCCAGCATACTTTTATTTACATTTTTATTTTATTTACGCTAGTTAAACACGTTTGAACATGTAACCCAACCCCATCCTATCCCTAAACCTACCCATATGTGTATTATATGACATAAAACACAGGATATAACAGGCAGATACGACTGCATGCACAGTTTATTCAAAAAGTACAAATATTCCAAGTGTTCCGAGGCCAAACGATTGATCTGTGTGAAGAAAATCCGCAAATGCGATCAGCGTCTCCGTCCGCCTCCACCGAAGATCATGAACACGTTCAAAAATTGCCGCCCGAAGAAACGTTACGTCAGATTTCATAGTGAAATTGCATTGGCTCTCGCATGTCTCGTGACCAATTGCGTCATTACGTCAGCTTTGATTGTAAAATGTCATTGGCTCTTGTATGTCTCGTGACTGATTGTGTCATGCTCAAGAGTCGTGTGTATCATTTGAATGAGATATGACTGTGTGCGTGCGTGCGTTCACGGAGGCGGGATCATCATTTCAGTGATTAAAACAATAAGATCAACTCTGTTCTTACATGAAGTTATCGTATGACTTCAGAAGACTTGGAATGCAACATGAGTTAATACTTATATACTGTTTTTGGTCAGTTTTTTGCAATAAAAACCTGTGACTACTTTTATTTGCCTGTTACGTGTTTTATATTGTTTAGAAGTGGGTAGGTTTAGGGTAGGAGTGGGGTTAGTTGCTCCAAAATATAAAAGTAGCCTATAAATATTCATAAAATCATGTCTACTTTTACAAATGCAAAGAATTAAATGCGTCTTGATCTGACGTATTGGGCAAACAATTGAAATCAATGGAGTACCCTGCGCGTCGAAAAATGACGCTAAAGGGATACCCTGTGCATTAAAAAGTGACGCTGAGGGGTCCTGACCAAGCGTCAATATGTGACGAGTTGGGAGTGAGAACGTGTTGACCAGACAGGTATAGAAGTGCATAGAACAGACTCATTGACTGCTGAGTCGACTCCCGTGGTAGGTTGAACTTCCTCAGCTGGCGAAGGAAGTACAACTTCTGCTGGGCTTTTTTTTTCTCAGAATGGAGTCAATGTGATTGTCCCACTTCAGGTCCTTAGAGATGGTGGTGCCCAGGAACCTGAATGACTCCACTGCTTCCACATTGCTGCTCATGATGGTGAGTGGAGGGAGTGCGGGGGGGGTTTCTCTTGAAGTCTATCATCTCCACTCATCAGACTCAGACTCATCACCATTGTGTATGAGGCCGATGACAGTGGTGTTGTCTGCAAAATTTAGGAGCTTAACAGATGGATCTTTTGAATTTGTGTAGAGGGAGAAAATCAGTGCGGAGAGGACAGAACCCCGAGGAGCACCTGTGAGGGTCCTGGATGTGAGTTTCCTCAGTCTCACTAGCTACTGCCTATCTGCCAGTTAATCGCTGTTCAAAATGAATGCACCTCCTTAACTCACACACACTGAGACAAGTGTAACTTGTTGTCAATGCTAAAATAAAGCACTGATATTTCTAAGCCACAATTTTACAAAGGAAGTTGTAAAAACAAACTAGTTGTGCATAAGAATTTTCTAAAACATAGGCACAAATGCATCAAATGGATCAGGCTTATACACTCACCTAAAGGATTATTAGGAACACCATACTAATACTGTGTTTGACCCCCTTTCGCCTTCAGAACTGCCTTAATTCTACGTGGCATTGATTCAACAAGGTGCTGAAAGCATTCTTTAGAAATGTTGGCCCATATTGATAGGATAGCATCTTGCAGTTGATGGAGATTTGTGGGATGCACATCCAGGGCACGAAGCTCCCGTTCCACCACATCCCAAAGATGCTCTATTGGGTTGAGATCTGGTGACTGTGGGGGCCATTTTAGTACAGTGAACTCATTGTCATGTTCAAGAAACCAATTTGAAATGATTCGAGCTTTGTGACATGGTGCATTATCCTGCTGGAAGTAGCCATCAGAGGATGGGTACATGGTGGTCATAAAGGGATGGACATGGTCAGAAACAATGCTCAGGTAGGCCGTGGCATTTAAACGATGCCCAATTGGCACTAAGGGGCCTAAAGTGTGCCAAGAAAACATCCCCCACACCATTACACCACCACCACCAGCCTGCACAGTGGTAACAAGGCATGATGGATCCATGTTCTCATTCTGTTTACGCCAGATTCTGACTCTACCATCTGAATGTCTCAACAGAAATCGAGACTCATCAGACCAGGCAACATTTTTCCAGTCTTCAACTGTCCAATTTTGGTGAGCTTGTGCAAATTGTAGCCTCTTTTTCCTATTTGTAGTGGAGATGAGTGGTACCCGGTGGGGTCTTCTGCTGTTGTAGCCCATCCGCCTCAAGGTTGTGCGTGTTGTGGCTTCACAAATGCTTTGCTGCATACCTCGGTTGTAACGAGTGGTTATTTCAGTCAAAGTTGCTCTTCTATCAGCTTGAATCAGTCGGCCCATTCTCCTCTGACCTCTAGCATCAACAAGGCATTTTCGCCCACAGGACTGCCGCATACTGGATGTTTTTCCCTTTTCACACCATTCTTTGTAAACTCTAGAAATGGTTGTGCGTGAAAATCCCAGTAACTGAGCAGATTGTGAAATACTCAGACCGGCCCGTCTGGCACCAACAACCATGCCACGCTCAAAATTGCTTAAATCACCTTTCTTTCCCATTCTGACATTCAGTTTGGAGTTCAGGAGATTGTCTTGACCAGGACCACACCCCTAAATGCATTGAAGCAACTGCCATGTGATTGGTTGATTAGATAATTGCATTAATGAGAAATTGAACAGGTGTTCCTAATAATCCTTTAGGTGAGTGTATATACAGTACATAGGTAAATATAATATTAGGCTATATATATATACAGTACATAGGTAAATATAATATTAGGATATATATATATATATATATATATATATATATGTTTGCACTGAAAAGTAGTCAATTCATTGTCCCTCATGTTATGAATCCTTGCAATAGAAACAAGCTTCCAGTAGGGGGCGTTATTTTGCTGTCTTTGCAGTCTTCTGTAATAGGGTGAAAAATTGTGATGTTGTCAGTTACGCAAAAATTACATCCAATTGAGAGATAAAGGCGACACTCATTATAATGTACGTATAAATAGAAATAAATCTTTTTCAGATTATAGTGTCTCAGTGGAGCCAGAGGATTACTGTTTTCAAATCCAAATGTTAATACACAGGACATGACAGATAGGATTTAATGACTTCCTGTATAGTCTGGACCACCAATTGGTTTAATGGATTTGTATTGATATATGCATTATATAATTATAATGTTAAGACAATTCATGTCTTTATGGGATATCTTCACATATCTAATTTATATAATTGCTAATTTTTCTAAATGCATGTACTTTTTCATCTCCATTACTTGTTTGCAAAAGGTTTACTAGGTTGAATGTTTCCCATTCCAGCAGTAAGATTGTTAAATATTGTGGATAGTTATTGCAAAAGTAAAACTTGAACATGTCAGATGTCACCAAGTTACTAAGGAAGGAAGCTGAAAAAAGGGAACTGTGAAAATGATGCACTGATGATCATCTGCATTGACATTTGACTCATAAATCACTTGGTCAGTATACATGGCAGGGTTTCAGCAAAAGTGATGATTTTGAAAAAATTCCCCAAGAAACTTTTGTTTAGTGTCACATCAACTGATTTCAAGTACTGGGCAAAATGGGTTTTACCAGGCATGTGTGAGTAAAACCTCATGAAGAAAAAAATACCTCATAACATTATTTCCACCAAATTAATGGACATTCCATAGTTACAATTTTTGTAGCTACAACTGTCTTTCAAAGAAATTAAACAAAACGATCAAAACATTCTGAAAGCAATGTACATATTTCGAAAATCGTTCAGTAGTATTTAGTGAATTAACTGTAACATTTTGATGGAATCTGTAACCACATAGTACAAATATCAGTCTTATAAAATTCCCAAAGGCAAAAGGTTTTGTGGTCTAGTAAATTTGGAAAACTGATTATTATTATTATTATTATTATTATTATTATTATTATTATTATTATTATTATACGCAGTTCAAGAAAGTCATGTAGATTGTGCTACAAAATACTTTGTATTTGCTTAAAAAATATTTTGAGTTATGAACAATAAAACCAAAGAGAACCATTCACTACGATCATGGCACAGTTGTATCTGTGAAACAACAGCTTTTCCTTTTCTAAAATCTTTTTCTTATGCAGTTTTCTTCTCCAAACTGAAGCATTAGTGTGTTTGTTTGTGTGTGTGTGTGTGTGTGTGTGTGTGTGTGTGTGTGTGTGTGTGTGTGGTATCTTTTTGGTATCTTTTTGCTTTGGTGGATGAAGCTGCAATTTGCTCAAAGTCATTATATTGCACATTTAATACACTTGTCACCCCTCCTTTTTAATTGTTGAATTAATGCTGTCAGTAATAAAGGATTAGAAATAGAGAAAATCTGCCACGGCCGCATGCTGAAATCACACCCCCGCATCGTGACACAGAAACAAAATTACTGGAGGGCCTATTCCGCACACCACCCACATCAGCTGTTCTCAGTCGTGATACTGCAGATGCACTTGTGCCCACTCGCAGATATTACTAAGCAGAAAAAAAAAATCCTTCCTCCCAGACCATAAATCCTCTTACAGACTTTAATGCCCCCTTCTCTCCCTCCCTCTCAAAGTGAGCCTCAATGAAATGGGGCAGAAAACGGCACTGGGTATTTAGGACAATTGTGGCAACTGTCATAGCTGTGTGAATGAGATGTCTCGTACGAGTGGAGCAGCGCACAAAGAGCACACAGCAGGCCTCCTCTGACCCAAATCGCTAAATTAGACATCAATGAGTAACCCTTAATCTCACCCGACTATATTGAAATCATTCTGACAGCCCCCTCATCAGAAGTGAATGCAGGAAGAAAGAGGTGTCCATTCCTCCGTTTCGCCTTTTATTCACTGTTCATGTTGTATTTTATGCAACACTCCACCCTCCACCGTTCTCAAAACACATGCACTTACGTAAATCGATCAAGGTGATTGCAGAAAATAAGAGAACTGTAATTATAATCGTTTGCTATCATATGCTGTACTCCTATTATACGTGATTTCTGTGAGGAAAATCTTTCCCATAGCCTTGAAGAAGTTTGCCTCGGAACCCACAATCTTGAAGGCTGCTTAAAGAAATACAAACAAATGAGGTGCGTTAAGAGTGCGTGGGATTCTTTTTCTTTAAGCAGGCCAAAGCTTCTGGAGGAAATATGTGTTTTATTTGTGTTACATAAGTTATTTGCTTGAGTCAGATGTTGGATATTTAAGAATCAGAAATTAGAAATTGGAAGTTTTTAAATAAATACAACAAAAACAATAAAAAATGGGTTACACTTTATTTTGATTTAGACATCCAGTTGACTATAAGGTTGCACCTACATGTCCACTATCTCTCATTAGAGTATTAGTTGAGTTATAGAAGACTGTTAGGGTTGGATTTCCAAAACGCTTATCCATTAAATATGAGACAGTACCCACTTTATTTGGACTAACTTTCTCCTCAGAATCACAACCTGTAAGTATGATAAATTATTAATGTATATATATTTCTACCGTGTTCAAAATACGTAGTTTTGTGTTTTATATTGTGTAGGTCTCCGGCTAACTGGCTAACTCACATTATTACTGTCTTACTGAAATAGTTCTGCTAATCAGCTGTCTGCCACTATTACCTAAAATTGTGTCCATTAATGCAGATTGTCTTTTGTTCTTACTACTTTGAGTAATGATAAAGGATGGAGCAAGATTTGATTTACAAACTTTAATGTTACATCAGTCATTCACGTTAGTGCTCGGCGTATGCACAGTTATTGCTACAGTTACTGATGTTGTTCCCACATGTGCACCGCAGTAAATTAGAAATATACATATTGGTTTGTTGATGGACATACACTTGTTAATGCTGATGGTAAGGAATTACAGTTGCAACATCTTGTAATGTACGTCAAACTGAGTAGCATATCACTGAGAAACGTCCTGCTCAAGTCGTCCTTGCGATGGAGGTTTGGGTTGAATAATTAGTTCTTCCAATGCTTCATGATATGGTAAAATCGACGCCATCGTTACTGTCTTTACATTATGTACATTTTCTGAGCTTTAGGAAGCCTCCGGAGTTGAAATTCAGCGGCATTCAAGCTGAAAACTAATGCTGCTTTTTGCCACTCAGTGGGCGTAACCGCAGTCACTCAGGCCGACGATGACGTCACGTGCATACCATCTATTGGTTAGATAGTCCCACCCCAAACTCATGTCATTGGTTGAGCCAGTGTTACTGTGTCCAGCTATTTGGGAGGTTTTAACAAACAGAATATTTTGATAGCACCACAGACTTAAGTGTATTTTGTCTCATTAAGATGGGATAGGACATCCAAAAAATTACACATCAGCTTTAAGCAAAGCAGTTCTTAAAAATTCATTTGGGGGTTGATAAAACAGGGTCACGCCATCTTAGACAGGCAAATGGAACAGGCGAGTGCACACTCAGTATATCAGATAGGACGGTCAGCATTTCACTGATGTCACAACACATTTCACAGACCTGCCAGGAGTAAATGTTTGTTCCAACTGGTTGATTTATGTAATCTGCCGATGCAAAAGTGTGATACATAGCAGATGTCCATTGGCAAAGCATACATGCTGAGTAAAATGGAGCAAAAATGCACATTTATTTAATCATTAGTAATCAAGCAAGTTATTGTTGTAGACAAGGACACTTGTGAGACTTAGGACAGTGGCCTTATTATCAATACAACAATATTTGCCTTTGTTGCATTGTGCTGCAGGTTACAATGCCTATTCAGTGATATGTAAATTCTGACATTGCCCTTGCAAACCAGTACAAGAAAGATAACGACTCGGTTACTAACGTAACCTCGGTTCCCTGAGAGAAGGGAACGAGTATTGCGTAAGTTAAGCTTACGCTGATGGGAAAACTCCTTTTCTCGAGAATATGAAGCCAAAAACTATCCTTATAATTTTATATATGTAAAACGCAGTGCAGCTGCACAGCAGACCCAAGCGCGCTGATTGGCTGTGCTGCGGCAACTGCACGAACCTATGGCGAGGCGGCTGAGGCGTGCGAACCAATGGGGTCACTTCGCGCCCAAGCATGTCAACTCCCGCCTAAATTTGCGTGGCTAAGCTATAAAAGCCCGTACTATGCCATAGGATTCAGGTTAAATCGACTGATGCAATCCCCTGATCTAAGCACAATAGCACAGCGGGTTACGCAATACTCGTTCCCTTCTCTCAGGCAACCGAGGTTACGTTAGTAACCGAGTCGTTCCCTTTTGAGAGTACTCTCGTATTGTGTAAGTTAAGCTTACGCTGATGGGAACCCAATTTAAAACGCCGTGCGTGCTTAAAAACTTCGTCCCATACTATGGCCTGGGGTGACCAGGCCCTGTGGGTTATCAACTGCGTCTCTGATTGGGCTATAATGAGCCACTCGTCGAGGTAGTTGAGTATTCACACTCCCCGTAGTCTCAGGGGGGCGAGGGCTGCGTCCATGCACTTCGTAAATGTACGAGGTGTTAGGGATAGACCGAATGGTAGGACTGTGTATCGATAAGCCTGCCCCTCGAAGGCGAATCTTAAGAATGGCCTGTGGTGGGGTGCTATCTGAATGTGAAAGTAAGCATCTTTCAGATCCACTGTGAAAAAACAGTCCTCTGGGCAAATTTGCGAGAGGATTTGTTTCGTTGTCAACATTCTGAACGAGTGTGTCATAAGTGCTTTGTTCAGATGTCCGAGATCTAGTATGGGTCTGAGACCGCCATCCTTCTTTGGAACGAGGAAGTGGTGACTGTAAAAGCTTGACTTATTTATTGCTAAGGGGACAGTTTCCACAGCTCCTTTTTCTAACAGTTTTGACACTTCGGTGCGAAGCACGTGACTCACGTCGCTGTTCACCGATGTCTTGACCACGGCGCGAAAGCACGGGGGTCTGTGAGCAAACTGTAGCAAGTAACCTCGTTTTATTATGTTCAACACCTATTCTGATATACCGGGGAAGGCCTCAGCCCGCATAGCAAGGGGTTGAATTAAGTTTGGAGACGGGCCACTTTGTAATAGGGACCCGGTCGCCCGGCTGGTTTGTGCTTGACACTGTGGGGACAGCGCTTATGTGTAGTGGCGCGCACTTTGTAGTGGGCGCGCGCTCTACATTCAGAACGCTCTCGGCGCGAGCTGGAAAACGAGTCAACAGAGGATAACAGTGCTTATGTGCAGGGGTGCATACTGTATAGTGGGCACACTGCCTACAGTCAGAACAGAGGAAAAACTTTGTGTTTTATTAGGGTCGTTGTTAAAATGGCGTTTGTGTGCAGGCGTGCGTGTTTGATAACAGGCTAGTTGACTGTAATATTTACATCTCCAGCCTCCTGAACAGAGGGGACTGGGAGAATGTAAAGGAAGTCTGTGGTGGTAATCCGGCCACGGTGGGACTTTTGTGTGATTTTGTGGCGCTGAATTAACAGTGCTTATGTGCAGGGGTGCATACTGTATAGTGGGCACACTGCCTGCAGTCAGAACAGAGGAAAAACTCTTGTTGTGATTTATTAGGGTCGCCGTTAATACGGCGTTTGTGTGCAGGCGTGCGTGCTTCATAACAGGCTCGTTAACTGCAATGTTGAACCTCTCCAGCCACCTAAGTAGAGGGGACTGGGAGAAGTGTAAAGAGAGTGAAAATGGCGCATGGCCGCCATTTTACGACGCCGCTAGCCGCTGGACAGTGAGCGCGCACTGTGACGTAAGCTGCGCTCTCATCCGCACCGAGTCTATGACTGTTCCCAGAAAGAAATATTCTGGCTGGGAGACAGCGCTGACACCACTGGCGGCTTGAGTAGAAGGGAGTCAGTGACAGAGTCCGACCACTCCTTACTTGCGGATGCAGCGAGTGTGTAGAGCCAAAGCAGCCTAGCCGGCGGAGGCATACGCTCGATCAGCGAGAGCTGACGTAGTGCGGTGGGGCTTGGATGGGTGCGTCGCTTTTGACTGCCGTCCCCTAGTGAAGGGCGGGCAAAGATGTGCGGTGACCGCTTCCTCAAGAGGGGGAAGACTCTCATAACCTTTTTTCTTTGCGCCGTCGAGTGTCGGGAGCGCTGAAGAAGCAGAGGGTTTGAGACGAGCTGAAAATGGCGCCTTCCGCGATTTCGTCAGCTCGTTGTGCACGTTACTTCCAGGAAGAATTGGGATGAGACCAATCGAGCCCGAGGTCTCCGAGGGCCTTGGACAGCAAGCGAAAAGCTGTCATCCTCGTCCTCCTCCGCTTCTGGTCCGCCGAAGGAAAATAGGACCGGCCGCTAACTGAAAGGGCCACTGGTCATCCTGGATGAACAAGACCGGCGAAGGGGATTCTGGGAGCGAGACACGCGGGGAATGGTCTGGCGTGGGCTCGCTCGTCCGCTCTGGCATTCTCTGTCCGCGGCACTTCTTCTGCACGGCGAGAGAGAGGGAGAGCGGAGGGGGTCCTCATTGATGCTGGCGAGTCGAGCCCGCAGGGTCGACAGCGCCATTTCATCGCACTCCGGGCAGCCGCCCTTAGAGAGTGCAGCTTCAGCGTGGTCACGTAACACACGGTGATGATCCCCGCCGAAGAGAGGGCCTCTGCACGATTCACGAGGCATTTGAAACAACGCCTCAGCTCTTTTGTGAGTGTGCGTGTTGCAGCGGCGAACACACACACAAAGATAGAGAAGGATAAGAATAAAAGGATATCAAACACGTCGGATGGCGCAGCTGGAACAGCAAGGGCTGAAGGCGGAGTGCCGAAGAAGGAATCTGGTTTTCTCAGAGCTGCAGGGCAGGAGCTAGTTCCGCTGAAGGCTTGTCAACGGCGGTGACTTCACAATCCGGAGGTCAGCGAAGGGTGAGTCCGCTGAAGGAGATTAAATCTGAATCCTATGGCATAGTACGGGCTTTTATAGCTTAGCCACGTAAATTTAGGCGGGAGTTGACGTGCTTGGGCGTGAAGCGACCCCATTGGTTCGCACGCCTCAGCCGCCTCGCCATAGGTTCGTGCAGTTGCCGCAGCACAGCCAGTCAGCATGCTAGTACGCTCTGCTTGGGTCTGCTGTGCAGCTGCACTGCATTTTACATATATAAAATTATAATTTTTGGCTTCATTTTCTCGAGAAAAGGAGTTTTCCCATCAGCATAAGCTTAACTTACGCAATACTCTCGAAAGGAAACTTCAATACACAGCCATTTTTGGGCACCGTAAGCTAAGCATTTAAAGCTCTTTAGACTTTTTTTTAAGGGAGAGTTGAAAAATGAAATGTGTCATTTGTCGAACATTATATTGTTCTGAACTCTGGGAAAAAATAAGAGACCACTGAAAAATTAACAGTTTCTCTTGATTTACTTTTTATATATATATAAATAGTAATAATAGGCATAGACAAGTTTTAGACAAAGTTTTGGTCGTCTAAAGAAACTCTCACTTCCTTGTCTCTCTGCCACTGGTTAAATAAATATTATGATTATGTATACACACATTTTTAAAATGCAGGACATTTGGTAACAGAGTATGGCAACGCTTAACCTCGACACAGACCAGTTGTATACAGAGCAATCTGAGAGACAGATAAATCCTCTGCCTGTATTAGCTTCAGATGGAATTAGTTCAGGAACATTTTGTGAACTGGGAGCAAGCCAAGCTTCAGTCCAACAGTCCCATGTTGCAATTAACAGTCAAAGTTCCAGTCTTAAAAATGGAAATGCTGGTTACTCATACTAAAAGACAAGAATAAATATATCAATCAGAGCCAATTTGTTACACCAGAGTTTCAAAAGAAAAACACATTGCAATGTTAACATCAGGAACAGCATTGTGTGGAATAGTCTGGGATTGGTATGTGTTTAGATCGCAGGAAAAGCACTGAAATCTTTCCAGATGCATATGGGGAAGAGCTTGCAGCACTCATTAATCTACTGTTTACTTTTGGATTGAGAGCTGGCAGATGTCCCATCTTATTATATGTTTAAGATTTAACTAAACACTATTTTTTTCAAACAATCAGTGGCCTGGTGAAATAATGCAAATTTTGTAAATAAATGACAAAAAGTGCCTATGTTATGGTTCATTACAATCAAAATATACTATATTTTTAAGAAAATGTGAGTGATACTTGCTAATGCAAATTGATGCCATGATGGATGGTGGATGATTGCCAAGGTTTGTTCTGTTGCTAAGGTGTTCTGTGTGTGTGTGTGTGTGTTTGTATATTTCTGGGTTGTTGCAAGCTGGTTACTAACTGGTCAAACGTGATCATTGTAGTGATTGTAGGTATTCGTTTCGTATGTAAAGTGTGGTTCTAGCACATTTTGCATGTTTGCATAGAAAATAAAACAAGCATTTTACATATGGAAGATGGTATAATTACATAGGGGCGTACAAATGTTTATGAATCATATACAGTGCATCTGGAAAGTATTCACAGCACTTCACTTTTTCCATATTCTGTTATGTTACAGCCTTATTCCAAAATGGATTAAATTCATTATTTTCCTCAAAATTCTACAAACAATAGTCAAGTCAAGTCACCTTCATTTACTGTGGGGAGAACAAGTATTTGATACACTGCCGATTTTGCAGGTTTGCCCACTTACAAAGCATGTAGAAGTCTGTAATTTTTATCAAAGGTACTCTTCAACTGTGAGTGACGGAATCTAAAACAAAAATCCAGAAAATCACATTGTATGATTTTTAAGTAATTCATTTGCATTTTATTGCATGACATAAGTATTCGATACATCAGAAAAGCAGAACTTAATATTTGGTACAGAAACCTTTGTGTGCAATTACAGAGATCATACGTTTCCTGTAGTTCTTGACCAGGTTTGCACACACTGCAGCAGGGATTTTGGCCCACTCCTCCATACAGACCTTCTCCAGATCCTTCAGGTTTTGAGGCTGTCGCTGGGCAATATGGACTTTCAGCTCCCTCCAAAGATTTTCTATTGGGTTCAGGTCTGGAGACTGGCTAGGCCACACCAGGACCTTGAGATGCTTCTTACGGAGCCACTCCTTAGTTGCCCTGGCTGTGTGTTTTGGGTCGTTGTCATGCTGGAAGACCCAGCCACGACCCATCTTCAATGCTCTTACTGAGGGAAGGAGGTTGTTGGCCAAGATCTCGCGATACATGGCCCCATCCATCCTCCCCTCAATACGGTGCAGTCATCCTGTCCCCTTTGCAGAAAAGCATCCCCAAAGAATGATGTTTCCACCTCCATGCTTCACGGCTGGGACGGTGTTCTTGGGGTTGTACTCATCCTTCTTCTTCTTCCAAACACGGCGAGTGGAGTTTAGACCAAAAAGCTCTATTTTTGTCTCACAGACCACATGACCTTCTCCCATTCCTCCTCTAGATCATCCAGATGGTCATTGGCAAACTTCAGACGGGCCTGGACATGCGCTGGCTTGAGCAGGGGGACCTTGCGTGCGCTGCAGGATTTTAATCCATGACGACGCAGTGTGTTACTAATGGTTTTCTTTGAGACTGTGGTCCCAGCTCTCTTCAGGTCATTGACCAGGTCCTGCCGTGTAGTTCTGGGCTGATCCCTCACCTTCCTCATGATCATTGATGCCCCACGAGGTGAGATCTGGGATGGTGCCCCAGACCGAGGGACATTGACCGTCATCTTGAACTTCTTCCATTTTCTAATAATTGTGCCAACAGTTGTTGCCTTCTCACCAAGCTGCTTGCCTATTGTCCTGTAGCCCGTCCCAGCCTTGTGCAGGTCTACAATTTTATCCCTGATGTCCTTACACAGCTCTCTGGTCTTGGTCATTGTGGAGAGGTTGGAGTCTGTTTGATTGAGTGTGTGGACAGGTGTCTTTTATACAGGTAACGAGTTCAAACAGGTGCAGTTAATACAGGTAATGAGTGGATTCCGTTGTATGTAATGTTTTAGATTCCGTCTCTCACAGTTGAAGTGTACCTATGATAAAAATTACAGACCTCTACATGCTTTGTAAGTAGGAAAACCTGCAAAATCGGCAGTGTATCAAATACTTGTTCTCCCCACTGTATATAGCGCTTTTTACAACACAGATTGCTTCAAACCAGCTTTACAGTGATAATAGGAAATACATTTTTGTTTTAGAAGAAAAGCTAAAGTAAATTTTTGATTGTTTAATTTCTGTTGTAAAAACAACACCGTCCTCAAATAAAGTAGAAAACCAGACCGCATCCGCACGGCAACAGCACTTGGTGGCCTGAGAACGCAAACCATGAAATAGGTTTGAAATAGTTTTGAAACTATACCCGCACAAACCCCAAAAATGGCGAATCCGTGAAAACGGCGACGGCATACACGCAAGCATTACGTGTTCAGCCTATAGGCAAGCGCGTTTGAATACGTATGAGTGCATATGTGTTTTTATCTGTACAGAGGGGAAGGGGAGGGAAGGAGGCCTTCACAGGGGAGAGTCTAGTTGGTACGGTCTCTGCCGACACCTCAGGGCTTCGTTGTGGTCATGTCTAGGCACAGGTCCACCATCTGATCTGGATACGGCAGACTACAGTAAACCTCGGGATAAACAGAGAGACTAACATTAGTGTAGATGCCATTCTTTTTATGATGTAACGAGTACATCAGGTGTTATGGAAAGTGTTCCCGGTTCCGGCAGACCTAGTTAATGCAGCCTAACAATCAATTAACTGATTTAAATAATAGAAATTGATAATGTTCTATGTGTATGCCATAGTAAAGAGATGTGTTTTTAGTCTAGATTTAAACTGACAGAGTGTGTCTGCTTCCCGAACAATGCTAGGAAGACTGTTCCAAAGTTTAGGTGCTAAATAGGAAAAGGATCGACCACCAGCAGTTGATTTTGATATTCTAGGTATTATCAACTGGCCAGAATTTTGAGACAGCAATAGACGTGATGGAGAATAATGCGTTAAGAGCTCATTCAAGTACTGGGGAGCTAAGCAATTTAGGGCTTTGTAAGTAATAAGAAAGATTTTTAAAATTTATACAATGTTTAATAGAGAGCCAGTGCAGTGTTGACAGAACCGGGCTAATATGGTCATAGTTCCTGGTTCTAGTAAGAACTCTAGCTGCTGCGTTTTGGACCAGCTGCAGTTTATTTATTAAGCGAGCAGGCCAACCACCCAGTAGAGCATTACAATAATCCAGCCTTGAGGTCATGAACGCATGAACTAACTGTTTAGCGTTTTGCATTGAAAGCATGTGCCGTAATTTAGATATATTTTTAAGATGCTAGAAACGTGGCTTTCAAAAGAAAGATTGGTACCAAAGAGCAGACCCAGGTTCCTAACTGACGACGAGGACTTGACAGAGCAGCCATCAAGTGTTAGACAGTATTCTAGGTTACTATGTGCAGAGGTTTTTTGTCCAATAATTAAAAATTCTAATTTTTCAGAATTAAATTGCAGGAAATTACTAGTCATCCAATTTTTTATATCAGCTATGCATTCTGTTAATCTTGTGAATTGGTAAGTTTCGTCAGGGCGTGAAGAAATATAGAGCTGAATATCGTCAGCATAACAATGAAAATTAACGCCATGCTTCCTAATAATATCTCCCAGTGGTAGCATGTACAGGGTGAAAAGCAACGGTCCTAGCACTGAGCCCTGCGGTACTCCATACTGAACTTGTGTTTGGTGTGACATCTCTTCATTTACTGCTACAAACTGATAACGGTCAGATAAGTATGATTTAAACCATGCCAATGAAATTCCACTAATGCCAACATAATTTTCGAGTCTATTCAAAAGAATGTTGTGGTCGATAGTATCGAATGCAGCGCTAAGATCGAGTAACACTAACAGAGAGATACAACCACGATCGGATGATAAGAGTAAATCATTTGTAACTCTAATGAGAGCAGTCTCAGTACTATGATATGGTCTAAATCCTGACTGGAAATCCTCACAGATACCATTTCTTTCTAAAAAGGAGCATAATTGTGAGGACACTGCCTTTTCTAGTATTTTTGACAGAAAGGGTAGATTTGAGATTGGCCTGTAATTGACTAATTTTGTAGGATCAAGTTGCGGTTTTTTAATAAGTGGTTTAATAATAGCCAACTTAAAAGTTTTCGGTACATATCCTAATGTCAAGGATGAATTAATGATATTAAGAAGAGGATCTATGACCTCTGGAAGCATCTCTTTTAGTAGTTTAGTCGGTATGGGGTCGAGCATACATGTTGTTGATTTTGATGATTTAACGAGTTTAGCCAATTCTTCTTCTCCTATAGCAGTGAATGAGTGTAATTTTTCCTCAGTGACACTACAATGCACTGTCTGATGTGATACTGTAGTAGACGGCTGCATGGTTATAATTTTTTTCCTAATATTATCAATCTTACAAGTAAAGAAGTTCATAAAGTCATTACTGCTGTGCTGTTTACAAACATCAGAAGGTGAAGCTTTATCTTTGGTTAATTTAGCCACTGTATCGAATAAATACCTAGGGTTGTATTTGTTTTCTTCTAAGAGAGTCGAGAAATAAGCAGATCTAGCAGTTTTTAGGGCCTTTCTGTATGCAATCATGCTCTCTTTCCACGAAATGCGAAAAACTTCTAGTTTTGTTTTTTTTCCAGCTGCGCTCCATTTTTCTGGCTGCTGTTTTAAGGGCCCGGGTGTGCTCGTTGTACCATGGCGTTGGACTATTTTCTTTAATCTTCTTTAAGCGCTGGGGAGCAACTGTGTCTAAAGTGCTGGAAAAGAGAGAGTTAATAGTTTCTGTTGCAACATCGAGTTCCTCTAGGCTATCTGGGATGCTGAGGAGATGAAACTGAGGAAGATTATTTACAAAGAAATCTTTAGTCGCAGCAGTGATAGTCCTGCCATATTTGAAACGAGGGGACGGCTTTGCAGCCTTTGCTAAATTAAGTGTACATGATACTAGGTAATGATCTGAGATGTCATCGCTCTGCTGCAGAATTTCAATGGTATCAACATTTATTCCATGTGACAGTATTAGGTCTAACGTATGATTACGGCGATGAGTGGGTCCTGACACGTGTTGCCTTACTCCAATAGAGTTTAGAATGTCTCTAAATGCCAATCCCAATGCGTCTTTTTCATTGTCTACATGGATATTAAAATCACCAACAATTAGGACTTTATCTGCAGCCAGTACTGACTCTGATAGAAAATCAGCAAATTCTCTGGTAAAGTCTGTATGGTGCCTTTGGTGGCCTGTATACAGTAGCCAGCACAAATGTCAAACGGGATTTATCAATTTCACTACATAACATTACATAAAGCACCAAAACTTCAAAGGAATTATATTTGAAACTAGACTTCTGAGTAATACCGAAGATATTATTATAAATTACAGCAACACCTCCCCCTTTACCTTTCAGACGCGGCTCGTATTTATAACAATAATCTTGGGGGGTGGACTCTAAAAGTAATGTAATGTAATTTAAAGTAATGTAATCGTCATTTTTTAGCCAGGTTTCTGTCAAACACAGCACATCTAGGTTATGATCTGTAATCATATCATTAACAATAAGCGCTTTTGAGGAAAGGGATCGAATATTCAGCAGCCCGAGCTTTATCATTTGATCATCTGTATTATATCTGTTGTTTATTTGTTGGACATCAATTAAATTTTTACCGTTGAATGTGTCTGTTCCACGAATTAGTAAATACAAAAAACCATCAAAACCAGTCTCTATGTGATAATATCTAGGTGAAAGAGTCTCTATGTGCTGGGATTTATCTGACTTCTGTGACGTGAGACAGCTAGCAGGCGGTCGGGTAAGCCAGTCCAGTTGCCTGGCTGCTCGAGCTCTACTGCCGGAACCGAACAATGTACAGAGTTCACTAAGCTAGTCGCATCCAAAGCAGTGTCTAAAGCCCTTGCATTCTTACTATTCTCAAATAAAGTTTGGATGCATGTCTCTAATTCTGAAATCTTCTTTGTCAGCCTGACTATCTCCCTGCATTTATCACACGTGAAGACCTCTTCGCTGACAGAGAAGGTTATACTAAACATGTGAGAGGCAGTGCAGGTGACAATAACAGGAGATGACATGGCTTACCGTGTTTGTTTACTAATCCAAATCACCCGAGTTGTTCGATGGACTCACAAAAGGTGCGCGAGAGAAAAACAGGAGACCCGGATGCACGGATGGCAGGCTAACAGGCTAACGAAATGCTAATGCATTGTAATAGTGATTTAGATTAAAAGCTAGCGATGTCAGATTTAATGTGATAATATTAGATGTAATGTGTAATGTGGCAATATTAGACAATATATGGTGATGAGCAAGTTATATTTAGCAGTATAAACAACAAGGAATGATATCAAATAGAGATTCAAAAGCAAAGCTGTACGGAACTACAGATGCAAACACTCAGCAGCGAGGCAGACAGGAGGCAGTCAGGAGCAATCGATCACCGATCCAATCATAATACCCCATAATGACAATGTGAAAGAAGTTTGTTTGAAATTTTTGCAAATTTATTAAAAATAAAAAACGAAAAAATCACATGTACATAAGTATTCACAGCCTTTGCCATGACACTCAAAATTGAGCTCAGGTGCATCCTGTTTCCACTGATCATCCTTGAGATGTTTCTACAACTTGATTGGAGTCCACCTGTGGTAAATTCAGTTGATTGGACATGACTTGGAAAGGCACACACCTGTCTATATAAGGTCCCACAGTTAACAGTGAATGTCAGAGCACAAACCAAGCCATGAAGTCCAAGGAATTGTCTGTAGACCTCCGAGACAGGATTGTATCGAGGCACAGATCTGAGGAAGGGTACAGAAACATTTCTGCAGCATTGAAGGTCCCACAGTGGCCTCCATCATCCATAAATGGAAGAAGTTTGGAACCACCAGGACTCTTCCTAGAGCTGGCCGCCCGGCCAAACTGAGCGATCGGGGGAGAAGGGCCTTAGTCAGGGAGGTGACCAAGAACCCGATGGTCACTCTGACAGAACTCCAGCGTTTCTCTGTGGAGAGAGGAGAACCTTCCAGAAGAACAACCATCTCTGCAGCACTCCACCAATCAGGCCTGTATGGTAGAGTGGCCAGACGGAAGCCACTCCTCACTAAAAGGCACATGACAGCCCATCTGGAGTTTGCCAAAAGGCACCTGAAGGACTCTCAGACCATGAGAAACAAAATTCTCTGGTCTGATGAAACAAAGATTGAAACAAAGATTGGTGGTGGCAGCATCATGCTGTGGGGATGTTTTTCAGCGGCAGGAACTGGGAGACTAGTCAGGATCGAGGGAAAGATGAATGCAGCAATGTACAGAGACATCCTTGATGAAAACCTGCTCCAGAGTGCTCTGGACCTCAGACTGGGGCGAAGGTTCTTTTTCCAACATGACAACGACCCTAAGCACACAGCCAAGATAACAAAGGAGTGGCTATGGGACAACTCAGTGAATGTCCTTGAGTGGCCCAGCCAGAGCCCAGACTTGAACCCGATTGTAGCCTCATACTCAAAAAGACTTGAGGCTGTAATTGGTGCCAAAGGTGCTTCAGCAAAGGCTGTGAATACTTATGTGCATTAGATTTTTTTTCCTTTTTTATTTTTAATAGATTTGCAAAGATTTCAAACAAACTTATTTCACGTTGTCATTATTTTGTTTGTAGAATTTTGAGGAAAATATAGAATTTAATCCATTTTGGAATAAGGCTGTAACATAACAAAATGTGGAAAAAGTGAAGCACTCTCTGAATACTTTCCGGATGCACTGTAAGAGCTCCAGATTGTCCTTTATTGTACTATATGAGCCAAATGCATGATGTATCAAATATGATACTCAAAAAAAAAAAAAAAAAAATTTTGATTTTTTTTATTATTTTTTTTTTAATATTTTGTCTAAAGGTTCAGATTTGTTAATAATTTACCCTACAATCAACGTATGTACAAATAAACCATGCCTCTATCTGTTCTAGAGTTGTCAATAAAAATAAATTAGTCATAATAAAGTCATAATAAATGTAATACATTTGAATGTGTGTTTATTAGATAAAAACAAATGTGAATCATGGAGTTACACAACTGCAGTTACACCTTTTATAACAGCCTCTTGCCTTTTGACTGACAAGATGGCTGTTGCTTAACAATATGACACCTGCCACACAGAAGATACATTTCACTATGTGTGACCACTACAATTTTTTAAAAACAGTTCAAGCGACAACATCTGAAGAGTTTGTTTTGAAAAGTAAGACCATGAAAAGGTATGCACGAGCCAAATGTGGTCACTTAATGTCAGTTTGTTCTCGCTACCAGTTTCTAATACAAACATTTGGAATTTACCTTTGGGGTAAATGGCTTTTAGCCAAATTCTTTCTTCTCTCATACTTTCCTGGTTTTCTATTTTGTTTTCTATATTTTGTTTTTAGGAAAACACCTTCTGCTTTCAATGAGGTTATGCAACCTGTCACCCAAAGCTATGTTGTACTGATAAGAATAACGTAAGTGGAACAGTTTTTTCCTTTGTTGAGCAAAACCTTTATTATAGCTCTGAGAAAGGGCTTGTCATCATGTTTATAAAGAGATCAAAGTGGTTGTTGTGGCTTAAATTTCACTCAGAGTGTTTGAATTCATAGGGTTCCATGGCCACTGGGATATGTTTCATCTGTGATCTTTTAGACCAGGTGGTGGATAATACGTTTCATCATATCATTTGGCCGTCTATCAGGAAAGTCGAAATACAGCATATACCCCAGTGTGAACTGGGCTCACAATAGATCATCGCATTAGGTGTGGTTTAAGCAGTGTTAGAACATTGCTTAAATTGCATACCAAAGATACTGTCAGACTGCATAAAGAGAATTAATGTTGAAATTGAGTGTTGTTTTGTGTGTTTTTGTACAAGATTAGGGAGAGATGTGTTTAATGGTCTTCAATGTTCGGTTTTATATGGGTTTCTGTTACTGTCATGCTGTGGTTGCATCATGAATGATAAAAAATCAGCAGGATCTATGTGCAGCAGTTTTTAATAAGTAAATCAAAATAAAAATACTCAGGCATCTAGGTAATCTTAATAAACTGGAACAGAACAACCTCAAACATAGACAATAACGGACAAAGGGCAACTGAAACCTAGGGCTATATATACAAGTGAAGTCAAGCTTTATTTATATAGCACTTTATACAATACAGATTGTTTCAAAACAGCTTTACATTAATAACAGAAAAATGATTCAATGATGCAAATCGTTCATTTTGGCTGTACAGCAGCTCTAAAGGAAAATAATGTCATTGCTCAGCTGAGGTCAGTTCAGTGTGATTCAGTTCCATTGTATAGATAATCAATTATTAAACTAGTTCATTTAATCTATAAAGCAGTTCTGCATAAAAACAGTGATGTCGTTCTCATCCAATAGTGTCAGTGCAGTCAAATCAATAATATTGTTGAATATTAAGTTTTCCCAACTAAGCAAGCCAGAGGCGACATTGGCAAGGAACCCAAATTCCATCAGGTGACAGAATGGAGAAAAAAGTAGCATTCATTTATTTCATCCAGTTCCTTTTGCTTGAAGATCAGATTCATCACGCCAGTATGAAGACAAAGCTGGTCATAGGTCTGTGCAGAGGACTTGTCTGGTTCTTGTGGCCTTTGCTGAGGATCTGTGAAGATGACTGTTGTGTCGACGAGGCCTTCACAGGGGATTGTCTAGTAGACACAGTCTCTGCTGACCTTCAGGGCTGTGTTTTTGTCATGTCTAGGTGCAAGTCCACCAACTGATCTAGATACGGACCGGATACAGCTGACTGCGGTAACCTTGAAATAAACAGAGAGACAAATATGAGCGTAGATGCCATTCTTCTTACGATGTAACTAGTACATCGGGTGTTATGGGAAATGTTCCTGGTTCCGGCTGACCTAATTTATGCAGCCTAACAATCCTTTAATGGATGTGAATTATAGAAATGTGATAATGTGTAGGGATTGAAGAGATTTAGGGGCCGTTTACACGACACCATTTTCAACTGAAAACGGAAAAAAAAATTATGCGTTTTGGCCGTTCATTGACATGACACCGCATTTTGGGGGCCTGAAAATGCAAACTTTTGTAAACAGGTTTCAAAGTGTAAGTTTTTGAAAACGATACTGTTATTGTCTCTGTGTAAACAACAAAGGCTTCATGCGCATGCATTTTACGTGTTCAATCTATAGAGCTCCGGAGATTGACGTCACGCAATCAGGGGAGCGCTAAAGCGGCTGTTGCATTGGTATCTATAGTGGTCGAACAATAATTTAAACCAGACTGTTTAAACCTTACTATTTCAACATGGTGGACAGCTGCTGTGCGTCAGGATGCCAGAACAGGCGGGGGAAAGCAAAGAGGAAATTATTTTATCGTAGTAAGTTGCCATGAATTTCAGTTTATTCTCCATTCTAACTACTTTTGCCTCACGTAACTAATGATACAAATAAGTTCCCATTAAATATGATACTTAATCATGAATAACATAAGTGATTTTATAAATAACATTCAGAAACTGTAGACGATTTGAAACAAAATTAAGGATCAATAAATAAATACTGAAACAAAAATTACATTTATTGATTATGACTTTATTTGACATGCACAACACGGACCGATATGGGACAGATGCACACAGTGGCTGTTTTGGACGGGTTCGTGTTAACCGCTAGCATAGTAATCTATTCACATAATGTTTTCTCTCTTAAAATGTAAGCGAGTGTATACACTCACCTAAAGGATTATTAGGAACACCATACTAATACTGTGTTTGACCCCCTTTCGCCTTCAGAACTGCCTTAATTCTACGTGGCATTGATTCAACAAGGTGCTGAAAGCATTCTTTAGAAATGTTGGCCCATATTGATAGGATAGCATCTTGCAGTTGATGGAGATTTGTGGGATGCACATCCAGGGCACGAAGCTCCCGTTCCACCACATCCCAAAGATGCTCTATTGGGTTGAGATCTGGTGACTGTGGGGGCCATTTTAGTACAGTGAACTCATTGTCATGTTCAAGAAACCAATTTGAAATGATTCGAGCTTTGTGACATGGTGCATTATCCTGCTGGAAGTAGCCATCAGAGGATGGGTACATGGTGGTCATAAAGGGATGGACATGGTCAGAAACAATGCTCAGGTAGGCCGTGGCATTTAAACGATGCCCAATTGGCACTAAGGGGCCTAAAGTGTGCCAAGAAAACATCCCCCACACCATTACACCACCACCACCAGCCTGCACAGTGGTAACAAGGCATGATGGATCCATGTTCTCATTCTGTTTACGCCAAATTCTGACTCTACCATCTGAATGTCTCAACAGAAATCGAGACTCATCAGACCAGGCAACATTTTTCCAGTCTTCAACTGTCCAATTTTGGTGAGCTCGTGCAAATTGTAGCCTCTTTTTCCTATTTGTAGTGGAGATGAGTGGTACCCGGTGGGGTCTTCTGCTGTTGTAGCCCATCCGCCTCAAGGTTGTGCATGTTGTGGCTTCACAAATGCTTTGCTGCATACCTCGGTTGTAACGAGTGGTTATTTCAGTCAAAGTTGCTCTTCTATCAGCTTGAATCAGTCGGCCCATTCTCCTCTGACCTCTAGCATCAACAAGGCATTTTCGCCCACAGGACTGCCGCATACTGGATGTTTTTCCCTTTTCACACCATTCTTTGTAAACTCTAGAAATGGTTGTGCGTGAAAATCCCAGTAACTGAACAGATTGTGAAATACTCAGACCGGCCCGTCTGGCACCAACAACCATGCCACGCTCAAAATTGCTTAAATCACCTTTCTTTCCCATTCTGACATTCAGTTTGGAGTTCAGGAGATTGTCTTGACCAGGACCACACCCCTAAATGCATTGAAGCAACTGCCATGTGATTGGTTGATTAGATAATTGCATTAATGAGAAATTGAACAGGTGTTCCTAATAATCCTTTAGGTGAGTGTATGTCAGCATTATCATACACGTGTAAAGAATTGAAGTATGTCATGTAAAACGAGCTTATTGATGCAGTTCAGTCTGCCTGCTATTTTATTCTATCCGTTAACTACTCCTGATCGGAGGCTTCTGTAAATATTTAGTTTATACGTAGATTTAGGCTTCAACTAAGTTTAATGGTGCAACGCAAAAATATTTAGTAGTGCATAAGTTGTAACTTAGTGCTCATTTACATCAAAACTAGGCTAATTGTAACTTGCGCACAGCTGGTGCAACCGGCCCCAGGATACCCCAGACATGACCAACGTATCCCTGAAATGTCTGCAGAGACCGTGTCAATTAAACTCCCCCCGTAAATGCCGCATCTACACGACATCCTCATTAAACCCGTCCCCGGCGTGACGACTCCAATCTTTCGAATAATCCTACGAATATCTATTGATCTAATATGACTTCTGACCTGTAATGTTGCCAGAATCATAATCATACACTATTTGTTCGTCGGCCAGAGGAGAACTGGCACCCCGACTGAGCCTGGTTTCTCCCAAGGTTTTTTTCTCCATTCTGGCCCTGAAGGAGTTTTGGTTCCTTGCCACCGTCGCCTTTGGCTTTTGGCTTGCTCAGTTGGGGACACTAAATATTCAACTATTTTACTGATCTGCCCGCATTGACACTATATGATAATTGAAATGAGATGGATGACATCACCGTTTTCACCAGAGCGGCTGTACAGCCGAATCAAATTCTGTTGCATTATTTTCCTGTTACCACTGTGAAGCTGCTTTGAAACAATTGGCATTGTAAAAAGCGCTATATAAATAAAGGTGATTTGATTTGATACTGCAGGTCAGGAAAGCTATCCGTTCCTTTATCGATACACGTGAAAAGCACCCTGGGGGAATTATAGGGATCTGTTATGTTTAATCTATAAAATTTTGCTATGTACAGGTCTATGTCTTTTGAATTAAAGTGTGCAGTGAACTCTGTTGTCTTGAAACTCATGCTGGCGTCATTCATTTCATATTCGCTCCCAGCTGTCTCTGCCTGCCAATATGGCGTTGTAAACAGAATGGGTCACGTGACGTCCGGAGCTCTATAGGTGCGTAGTGTTTGTTTACAAAGTGACATTGCTAACTACTGGCCTGGCAGCATAATACGCCATTTTTAACTGTTTTCGGTGATCCGTGTGAATGGGGATCATTTTGACATTGAGGAAGCTCCCTGAGGATTCATGAGCGATGATACACAGGTGTAACTTTCCCTTGCATTCTAAAGGCGTGGAGCTAAGATGCAAGGAAAGGAAACGAAGATTCACAAATAAGAAATGAGAAGCACCCTCTGTCTATATACAGAGAAACACTATGGACTAAACAATATAATTAATTAAAAACAGGTAAGACACATGAGGGCAAGTCAAACACTATGGCAACAGATGAACAGAGACAAAGGAAACTGAAGGAACAGTGCAAAACTAACAGGATAACAACTTAAACAATGGCAACAAACAGGGTTATCAAACAAGAGGAAAACTATAACAAAGGAAACATGCACAAAAACGCAGAAAACAGAACATAACCCTAATAGTTACGTTGCAATTTTTGCAGGGTTAACATTGTGGTGAAGAGTAGAGCCTGTGGTCGAGGCATGTTGCTTAACTATACACCTGCTTACATGCAAGTAATAGTAATAGTCTCTTTGCTAGCTGCATTAGCAAATGCAAGTGTGCTGTAGCTGGCTAGCTGTTAACTGCTAAAGATTTGAGTTAATATGATGAGTGTGCAATCAAATTATATGATTTAGCTTTGTCAATATTCCAGTTTAATTGCAAATAACATGCTTGTGTAGTACAAAATCAAAACTTAAAGTTCTAAACTTAATCTTTGAGTTTATTAACATGAAAAAATTATGTAACAGATGGTAACACTTAAATTCGATAGTCCACTTTAGACATTCTACTAACTATAAGTAACTTTGCATCCGCATGCATCAACTACCAGATTTTAGAGTATTAGTAGACTGTCTGCTTAATATTTGCTAACACTTTATTTTAATGGTCCCCCAACAGACATTCTACTGACTATAAGTAACTTTGCAACTAGCTACATGTCACATGTACTTATTCTAACCCCAACCCCAACCCTAAACCTAAGCTAACGGTCCACTAACACTCTAAAGAGAGTTAGTTACTTATAGTTAGCAAAGTTACTTATAGTTAGTAGAATGTCTAAAGTGGATTGACCGATTACTCAGTTACCTCTGCTAACTTATTAGGGTTTACAGTGTAAACATTTTTAAATTATGACAGATGGTGCATTATCTTTGGCAGCCCTAAAGTTCTAAAACTAAATGAACTGAAACTAGAAAAATAAACTAAAACTTATAATAATGGATTTAAAACTTAACCAAAATAGACTAACTGAAAGTGAATAAACTTTTTTTTCTTTTTTAAATAAAAACTAATATCCTAGAGAACTATAATTAATATCCCTGGTTATCTGTGGTTATTCACTTACAGTACTAACTCAATGATTTTCTGCTCCCTGTATGAAAAAAACCCTAACCTTACGTGTGTTCAAGTGTAATAATGATGCTATTTAAGTACAGTATTGATTTGAAGCAACTAAATGACTACTTGTGACAAAAAAAATTAATAAAATGAAATAAAATAAATAAAAAAAACTCCACATATTCTTAGGCCTATACCTCTGGTGCAGCTGTACACATAGTCTTCTTCAGAGTCTTGCTGTAAGGGCCAAATATAACAATAATAATGGCTGTTTATCTAAGCCTTGGAAGCCATGCATTGACCTGCCAATGACCAGCTCTGTCCTGGGAAGCAGAGGAAATTTAATGAAACTGTGGTGTGAGTGTTTGGCCTGAACAATGTGGGCAAAGCTCTACAAACCCAAAACCGACCCACAACTTTTCATTTCAAAATACTGCTTTGCTCCTAAACTACTAATAAGCAGAGTTTGCAGAGTTATTTTGAAACAACTTTTCGTTTCTATATTTCCTTGACATTTTAATGAAACCGTTGCTCTGTGCTAATGTCAGTCCTAATTTTATCATTCCAACACTAAGTTTTGTAATGACATATGATGTTAATTAAAGGTTTTTGAATTAATTCTTCAAAGCTTGTGAAGAGTGCTGCTTAAGTTTCTTTTTACAATCTGGGTTTTGGAACAATTGTATGCAGAACTTATATGGATTTAAAGGAACAGTTCACCCAAAACTAAAAAGTCTGTACTCACTCTCACAATGTTTCAAACCTGTATGACATTTCTTTTGTTGAATGCAAACTAAAATATTTTGAATAATGCTCATGCTGCTCTTTTCCATACAAGACAAGCATGCAGGGGCTGTCAAGCTCTGGAAAAAAACCCTAAGTAGTCCATACCACTCATCCACCATGTCTTTTGAAGCAATACAATATCTTTCTGTGAGGAACAGATGAAAAATAAGGTTGTTATTGAATATTACTGAGAACTATAGTGGAGAGCAAGATTTTTTTATAACTGACTAAATTTTAGGCTGTTCTTCATGCTATCATGTGGGGGTATGTTTGCTTAAAATAAAGAAAACAAAACAAAACAAAACAAAACAAAAGATGCACGATTTTTAAGTTACGGGTCTGTTGAAAATCAGAAAAGAGACCAGTGCTAGAATAAGTATTGAGGTAAAATAGAGTGAAGGAAGGCTCCGGAAAGGAAGAAGGAGTGGAAATCCCCTCTCAGACACTAGGCCAAGACCTTTAGCCTAGAGGAGTGCCAAGCGTCCACAGCTAGTATATATAGTCAGACTGATGAGGATTTAGGCTTAGCACAGATCAGGGCAGCATTCTACAGATGCAATTACATGACCATGACAGAGGAGTCACCCAGTGCGATATTAAGGTCACTGCAAAAGACGTGATTAGTAAGGTTAAGCAGGGTCAGAGGAGAGGAAGATGACACGAGAGAGTTCCCTCATCACAGACCAGAGATAATATAATTTGAACAGGATTGAGTGAATAAATTATTAGTCATTATTTACAAAGAATTCAGTTTTAAACCATTTCAAGATTATAAGTTACCTCTGGTTTTCTCTGTCTACTCATTTTGTGTAATGAATATAGAGCTGGAATATAGCGCAATTAATGAGGTCAAAGTACCTGAAGTCAGACAAAGAGACAAAGAGACAGAGGTACAGAACAAGACTGTACTAATCCCATGATGCATTGTATAATTATATTGGTGTTCAAGACTGTAGGGAGACCAAATCAAGGAATCAGTTTATGATACCACTATGGTCAGATTGTTGATTTGATACATTCGCTAAGGCCAAAGTACTTTACATGTCAAAAAAACACGTTATATAACATTTAACATATACACTCACCTAAAGGATTATTAGGAACACCATACTAATACTGTGTTTGACCCCCTTTCGCCTTCAGAACTGCCTTAATTCTACGTGGCATTGATTCAACAAGGTGCTGAAAGCATTCTTTAGAAATGTTGGCCCATATTGATAGGATAGCATCTTGCAGTTGATGGAGATTTATGGGATGCACATCCAGGGCACGAAGCTCCCGTTCCACCACATCCCAAAGATGCTCTATTGGGTTGAGATCTGGTGACTGTGGGGGCCATTTTAGTACAGTGAACTCATTGTCATGTTCAAGAAACCAATTTGAAATGATTCGAGCTTTGTGACATGGTGCATTATCCTGCTGGAAGTAGCCATCAGAGGATGGGTACATGGTGGTCATAAAGGGATGGACATGGTCAGAAACAATGCTCAGGTAGGCTGTGGCATTTAAACGATGCCCAATTGGCACTAAGGGGCCTAAAGTGTGCCAAGAAAACATCCCCCACACCATTACACCACCACCACCAGCCTGCACAGTGGTAACAAGGCATGATGGATCCATGTTCTCATTCTGTTTACGCCAAATTCTGACTCTACCATCTGAATGTCTCAACAGAAATCGAGACTCATCAGACCAGGCAATATTTTTCCAGTCTTCAACTGTCCAATTTTGGTGAGCTCGTGCAAATTGTAGCCTCTTTTTCCTATTTGTAGTGGAGATGAGTGGTACCCGGTGGGGTCTTCTGCTGTTGTAGCCCATCCGCCTCAAGGTTGTGCGTGTTGTGGCTTCACAAATGCTTTGCTGCATACCTCGGTTGTATTTCAGTCAAAGTTGCTCTTCTATCAGCTTGAATCAGTCGGCCCATTCTCCTCTGACCTCTAGCATCAACAAGGCATTTTCGCCCACAGGACTGCCGCATACTGGATGTTTTTCCCTTTTCACACCATTCTTTGTAAACTCTAGAAATGGTTGTGCGTGAAAATCCCAGTAACTGAGCAGATTGTGAAATACTCAGACCGGCCCGTCTGGCACCAACAACCATGCCACGCTCAAAATTGCTTAAATCACCTTTCTTTCCCATTCTGACATTCAGTTTGGAGTTCAGGAGATTGTCTTGACCAGGACCACACCCCTAAATGCATTGAAGCAACTGCCATGTGATTGGTTGATTAGATAATTGCATTAATGAGAAATTGAACAGGTGTTCCTAATAATCCTTTAGGTGAGTGTATGTGTGTAGTAATACATTCCAGACATGTTACATCCACCATGTTCCCTTCAGAAAAAGAAGTGCACTTAATTTTATTGAATGTGCAATTGTAGTGTACTTCGAAACTTAAAAGTATGTTTTTAAAAAAACTGTATTTTGCAGATAATGTAATATTAATTAAATAAAATGCCACTTAAGATTTATTAAAGATAGTACACTTTCTTGCTTATGGGCTAGGCTGGATGCTGGAGCGTGCTCATGGACTGGAACGGACGCTGGAGCGGGCTCATGAGCTGGAACGAACTCTGGAGCAGGCTCATGAGCTGGAACAAACTCTGGAGCGGGCTCATGGGCTGGAACGGACTCTGGAGTGGGCTCATGGGCTGGAGCGGAGTCTGAAGTGGGCTCATGGGCTGGAACAAACTCTGGAGCAGGGGCTGGAGCCGTTACTGGACTCTGGTCAGGGGCTGGAGCCGTCACTGGACTCTGGTCAGGGGCTGGAGCCATCACTGAACTCTGGTCAGGGGCTGGAGCCGTCACTGGACTCTGGTCAGGGGCTGGAGCCATCACTGGACTCTGGTCAAGGGCTGGAGCCGTCTCTAGACTCTGGACAGGGGCTGGAGCCGTCTCTAGACTCTGGACAGGGGCTGGAGCCGTCTCTAGACTCTGGACAGGGGCTGGAGCCTCAGGCGTGGCAGCCATCTTGGCTGAAGGCTCTGGAGTGGCGGCCATGATGGGACGAGACTCTGGAACGGACTCTGAGATTTTACACACTGGAACGGACTCCAATCTACTGTAACAGAACGTGGACCCAGACACAGATGGCGGAACAACAGAACAGTTTATTTTGCAGTTTAGAGCACAATGGGGAAATCAAGTGAGCATATAGTTCAAATATATACATGATAGTGATAGAATAGTGACATGACTTTCCTTTTGTTGCAGGTGCAGGAGAACGAGGATGACAGCTGATAGGAGGATGGATGCACACACCTCGTCTCTTCGTTGTGAGTATAAAGGTAATCCTTACTTTGAAAAGCAGACTGAAGACAGGAGACACGTAGGAAGGGGATAACTTGCTGTAAGTCGACACAGGAAAACAGGAAGTAGTCCACTACGTAAAAATGAGACTGGACAATGATGTGAGATGAGATGTGTGTTTATGTAGCAGGCTTGATGATGGTGCAAATGAGAAATAGGTTCGGGTGATGGCTGAAGGAGTGCAGGTGAGATCAAGGAGGGATTCTGGGAAATGTAGTGTCAGAGTGACAGGTGACCAAACTGGTGGCCGTGACACTTTCATTACTATAGGTGCATTCCATTCGACTGTAAGTGGACTGCAAAGTGGACTTTACAGGGTATTCCTGAAGAGAGTGAACATGTTCAGTACATTGATACATCACAGGAAGTAGAGCGGAAAATTACCATTTACCATTAATTTTAATTAATTGCAGATAAGTGTCCCTAATACATTACATTTAGTTCAGACTTAAGTATATTCTTTTAAAGTATACTCCCTAATAAGTAGCCTACTCATTTTAAATGTATGCTAATGCGTATTTTTTCACAAAAGTTGGCATTGTCATGTGACCTACAATGTCAGTAGGCCTATTCAAACCCATTCATTGTACTATAACACAACATTCTGTGGTAATCCATACATGAAAGCATACATTTCTAAGCATGTTCATTCTCCATGCAAATGTTATCAAAAACCACCCCTTAAACTTGTCATTGACTTGTTATAAACTTATATCCTGTAACTCTCCATAAAAAGTGTAACTTTAGCTGATTGTTGCCCAGATATTTTTCTTCCAGAATGACAAGGAATAAGGGAGCCAACCCAACATTTCTCTTACAGTGATTGTGCAATATAATAAACATGGACCTTTTTGTAGAAAAACAATGCTTCTTTTGTTTATTTGCAACCACGTGTTGTCTTTTTCAATACCTCTGTTATTCTTTGCGCTCTGGTTTGGTCTAGGAAAAAGGAAAGCAACCCAAGGACTGTTATGTAAAGCCAATCCCAACATGCGCTGACCACAGCTGGTATGTCTTGCATAAGAGTCACAGAATGTCAAGTGGTGAGAGCGAGCATTGCCAATCCAATGCCTACCCAAGCTTTCCCAGGCAGTGATATCTCCTGCCGCTGCCCAGAGTGGATTAGCCCTGATTGAGGCTGCTGCCCTGATTACTGTAAAGTATAGGACAGAAGGAGGTCACTCAGATTTAGAGCTTAGTTCATAAAAAAATGTGTATATGTAATACCTGGGTCAAGTGTCTGCTGGAAAATATACTAATCCTCCATAGACCACTTTAAGTCTTTAACTTTACACTTTCAATGGAAAATCAAGAGGCAAAAATCATGGCGAATTCTCTGATGGTTGTGCTACACAGTATTATGGACACATTTAATTTTTAAATGACTTTTACCACACATCACAAAAGAAGAAGGCTATTTCCAGATCTACCGAAAACCAAGGATATGGTCCCAACTTGACCAAAAGGTTCAGGTTTCAGACAATGACTTGGTACTAAATGTACAGCTGTGGCCAAAAGTATTGGCAGTGACATAAATTGTGTGTTTCGGTGTGTTTGCTGCTTCAGTATTAGGATTATTTTTCACATATTTCTATGGTATACTGGAAATTAATGGCAAGCATTTCATAAGTTTTCATAAGGCTTTTATTGGCAAAAACATTCAATATACTGTATGTAAAGAGTCACTATTTACAGTGTTGATCCTTCTTCTTTATTACCTCTGCAATTCAGCTAGATATCAGATTTGGCCAATGAAGCTTTTTGCAATTATTTAAAATGCATCTGATCATTCTGCACAATAATCTAGAATCAATGTGAATCAACACCACAACAACTGAAGCAGCAAACCGTGCAAAACACAGAATTTATTTCACAATACAGGATGTATTGGCCAAAACATGGCTGTATCCTGGTTTAAATTAAAAGAAAGAATACATCACATTAAAAAAAAAAAAAAATCAAATCAACTTTTGTACTTCCCATATGCTATGTTCTTGCAGTGGATTTTTTGAATCCATGCCATGCCACTCTTATATAGTGACCAGGGGCTGTCAAACTCATAAAAAAAAAAAAAAAAAAAACTATGAGGGTATCATGGTCTGGTAGTCTATATGTTTTGCGCACTGTATTCTCTTGTGAGAAACAGACTGATATTTAATTCGTTTTTCACTGATAATTGCCACCCCCCAATGCTTATGATTGTCCAGAATTCAAAGAAGGCACAATGCATTTTTTTACTGCACATGCAAAAACAACAATGTATTGGCATCAAGAAGACTTGGAATTTAGCGCATGAGTTGCTTGATGATATTTTTATGGAGCTGCATACCAATTCTTTAAAGATATCTACTTGGGTAACACTTTAGAATACTGTTCCGTCATTAATGAATAACTACACAGGAACAAATGAGTAATGCATTATTAACACTCTAGTAACTACTATTAACTAACAAGAAACTCTAATTAACGAATTAGTAAGCAATAGTGCTTAGTTGAATGTGGTAGTTCACTATTAGCTAATCAATAACTACTATTTTTTCACACTTCCCAGAGGACTACTAAGAACTACTATATACAGATTCATAATTAACATGAATAATGCATAGTAATAATTCTAAAGTGAAGGTCATATTAACCCACTATTAATGACTCAAGTATTACCAACACTTAGAAGTAATTACTGATTATTTGGATCAGTATTCTAAAGTGAAAAACACAATAACTCTCTAGTAATGACTGATGTCATTGTAAGATTTTAAGGTTTTGGATAGTAATGACTCAAGTGTTGCTACATCCTTCCAAAGGAACTACTAATTATTTGGATCAGTATTCTAAAGTTAAAAACATGATAACTCTCTAGTAATTACTATGTAAGCTTTTGAGGTTTTTGTAAGTTTTTGGATAGTAATGGCCACTGATGGATTTGGTAACACTTGAGTAATTACTAGTGGGTTACCATGATCTTCACTCTAGAATACTGATCCAAATAATTAATTACTTTAGAAGGATGTAGTAACACTTGAGTCATTACTATCCAAAACTTTACAAAAACCTTAAAAGCTTACAATGACTTCAGTCATTACTAGAGAGTTATTGGGTTACCATGATCTTCACTTTAGAATACCCATCCAAATAATTAGTAATTCCTTCTGAAGGATTTGGTAATACTTGAGTCATTACTAATGGGTTACTATGATCTTCCCTTTAGAATTAATTATATATTATGCCTTATTCACATTTATTATGAATTTGTATATAGTAGTTCTTAGTAGTCCTCTGGGAGGTGTGAAAAAAATAGTAGTTACTGATTAGCTAATAGTGAACTACCACATTCAACTGAGCACTATTACTAATTTGTTAATCAGAGTTTCTTGTTAGTTAATAGTAGTTACTAGAATGTTAATAGTGCATTACTTATTTGTTCCTGTGTAGTTATTCATTAATGAGGGAACAGTATTCTTAAGTGTTACCTCTACTTGTATTCCACAGAAGAAATAACAACGTGAAAGTGAGTAAATGATGACAGAATTTTAATTTTGGCGTTCATTTAACCATCACTACAATGACAAACATTTTTCTATACCCACTGACAGGTAGTTGTTTGACTATGTCTAATAAATATGATTGAAATATAAAGTTGATAATAAAACAATATTACATTAGAAATTAAATTAGATATTGATTTAATAAAATGAGAAATTCTTATCTAATAAAGATCTAAAACAAAATCTAACAAATATTAAATGTTTAATTTGCTTGCTCACTTTTGTCAATTGTCAGTAAAATTCGTACTCTGAGTGTATGTTTTCATATCTCTACGTAGCCTTTCAAAGAATGTGGCATTCATACATCATACAATTCACATTTACGTTCACTATTCATGACGTATAAAATTCAGCAGGCCCAGGCATATATTAGAATGCATATGCATTAATGCATTTATTCATTTTCTATACTTTATAGATTGACAATCTAATAGACAAAAAAAATAATTCTGTTGTTAATGTTTGAGTGGTTACAACATACCATGGTTCATTAATTTGATCTAGCAGGCATAATTTGGATTTTGAATACATGAGCTTCACTGTATATTTCTACTACATGCATGCGGCACATGCTTCGATGGGCGACTGCACTGAGCCCATGCATGCCAGTGAGGAGAGGTGGTGCTAACAAGCACAGATGGGCACTGATCAGATGCTAATGCACTTACTCTGGTAAGTGGGGTTAAGTGCGTAGTGTATTATAGTAATACAGTGGATTTGTAGATCTGTGTCAGAAAGTGAATGAGAGAATAACTAGGGTTGGCTTTAGGACACGTGGGTCACAGCTGTGCATTTCATCAGCCTCCGCCTGAGCCATTAGTGAAAGAGGCTTTGATACCCTCAACACTAATAAGCCATTGTCAGATGAAGGACGCAGAGGTGGAGGGTACGGATGATTTGTTGGCCAACTGAGGTCAAAAAAGCTTAACCTCCCAGCATTATGACACAGAAGTAGTGTGTTGTTAATGAAAAGGACAGTCCCTTTTAATGGGACCGTCAAAAAGCATCACTCATTTTCATGTGCATTAAGTTAACTCTCTTAATAAAATGCTGACCACTCATTTTTTTTTTTTTTTCACTAGGATGTACTAGGATGTAAGACAAGGTTGGTAATGTGTCTAAAACTGAAAGGCCATTGTAGAGATATAGGTCGTAATGGTAATTTGTTCATGTGTAAAAGGTTCTTAACAGTGTAAGTAAGTCACATACATTTTCATCAAATCTGTTTAAAAGACCTAGTGTCTTGTGTCAAATGTATTGTAAGCATTTGCATTAATAATGGATTATCTTAATCATTCTAAGAATTGGAGAAAAAAATGCAAATGCATTGTAGCAAAAAGCAATAAGCTACAGTAGGCTTAATTTTATCACAGTTAATGGGGAGTATAATATTATATATAATATATTAGTAATGTACATATTAATTATATTATATTCATCTTGGAATTTTTTTTTTTCTCTGGCCAAATCAGTAGGGGATAGGGTTCAGTTTAGGACTATGACTTTGTTTCCACAGGACATATTTTTGGACCAGAATATAGAATCGTATGTTTTATTGAATAATATTGTTGCTGTTTTGCTGTTTAACTGTATCAGTCTTACAAAATATGCTCAGCATATGCGACTATATTCACATTTTTGCATTCTAAAACACAGATCAACACATTTTGGTTCAAAACACACTGGTAAAAGATTAAAAGAAACATTTCACAAAACAGTACAATAGCTTATTGTACTTGCAATTGTGCCTAATAGATATTTGAAACTTAATACTTTAAGCTTATTAATACTGTAAATCAATCAACATGTTTTTATATATAAAACAGCACATTATAACAACCGTATTTTGTACTGTTACATACGTCACGACACATATAAACAATAATAACCATAGTTATTAATGATTTCAAAAATAGAAAGATGAAATATATATCAGCCTGAAATCCTCTTGCTTGTCCAGACATATGACTCCTGCACATAAAAGTTTTTCATCAGACATTGTGACGGAGGACAGCAGGTGTTATTAGTACATTTAACCTTAACAGCAAGGAATTACAGCTGTCACCTGCCAAATTCCATCTACGATGCTGAAACATTCTAGAAGTAATGACCATGTCCTTTTCCCAGAACTAGCACACAGAGTGGAGACGCGTCTATTGTTTCTGTAACCTAACTTCTTGTATATTTTTCCTCGCTTGGACATGTCAGGCCAAGCATTGCGTTAAGCATGTGCCTGTGTAATCCCATGGTATGTGTATATTTGAAATAGTTTGGACCTCAGATGTGTGACTTGATAAGAACACACCCTTGAATGACTGAAAGTAGTCCTTACCTCTGTTGGAAGCACAGCTAATTTGGAGAGAGGGACAGTGCAGACAGAAGCCACAGGCTGCAGATGTTCTGTAATTATGGGTTAGTGCTGTAATCAGCTTGAGGGGGAAATGTGCTTTCCTTATCCTGGCGCACTTATTATCTCTATCTATCTTCCACTTTACCTGTGTCAGAAATTACAGGATGGCTTTCAAGTTTTCTGTGTCTTTTATGACATAAGAATTTCATAACAATATGCTCATAGTGTGTAGCGCTCCATAATGCTTACGTCGCCTCATTTAGGATAAGTATTAAATGTCAGGTCATGCATAGAATATTTTTTCTCTTTGAATTTAAATATAGATTTATCCAGATTGGCCCTTCTCGAAAAAAATGCACAGGGGACAAATTTATGTTTAATTGAAAGTGCATGGGACATGTCCATCGCATCCCCCCCCACCCCCCATATTCTACGCCCACGCTCATAAATACATTATGACGGTCACACTTATGTATCACAATCAGTGTTGGGGAGTAACTAACTAAAAGTAATTATACTAACTTAACTATATTCTTAAGTAACATGACAGTAGCTACTAATGTAAAACTGTGTCGTTTCTCTGGTAACAAACCCATTTTTCCAATAACACTAAGCTGCATCACTGTTGTAACATTGTATTGGATTATACTGATTGTATATATTGTATTAATATATTATTATTGTATAACTTCATAACAGTGAAAACAACAGTATTCTATTGTATTTGTATCTAAACATGTAAATGAATGTCTTTTAATATAAAATAACTGCTCTTTGGAGTTTTATCCAGTTGCCCTAACTGAGATACAGATCAAGGGAAAACATTCACACAATCCGAGCAGTTAAAAAACAACATTGCCTAAATATTCTTCCAGTTACTTTTATCTTGTACAAATGTTTTATCTGAAATAGTTCACTTTTTAAGTTTCTCACTACATTTTTATTTTAGAATGAGAAAGGAATGAACCCTTCTATTCATCATCTTATGAAAACAAGCATGAACATGTTTTTCCTGTTTGCACAGAAAAACGCAAAATGTTGGACATGAACTACACGCATAATTATATGTATAGAAATAACCATCCAAAGTTTTGATTATGCCACAACCATATTACATTCTTTATGCATAACTTACATACTTTATGCAGCATTCAACATCAATCATGTTAATGGCAGTATCCAAATATAAAACTAATCCAATATTCCAGTTACGCTATAAGGGCTGCTCATAAATACTTCTATACAGTATCAAATTGCAGTGCATGCCAATTCTTTCCATCAGGGTTTTTCCAGGTCTTACGCCCCTCATGAGAAACAATGTGAACTGTGACCCAGAGGCCAACACTTCAGCCCAGCTGCACAGCTGGAAGAGGCCTGCATGCCACCCGACCACTCAAGTTTCTCAGAGTCGCCAAGAGATATAAACCCTCAAATGAACTGACCCATTCTAAATTGGACATGCTTTGAATTTATGCTGAGAATTTAGCATGCCTGTCCTTTAATAACGGGTAATTTTCATTGTCATTTCTCTCTGGCTACAGCTGTCATGGATAGGCTGTGTAGATAATCCAAAAATGATGCGTGATGCAGAATGAACGATAATAGTCTTTAATAAACACAAAGAACTATAGCATACACAGAAGTCACATAACATTACATAACATTAACGAGAGACTAAACAGGGACTCTGGCAACAAATGAAGAACTAGAACTTAGGCACTGACAAAGATGATGAAAATGAAGACTAAAACTAAACAAGACAGAGATTTGAACATGACCGTGACATTACTCCTCCTCCACGAAAAGTGCGTCCTTGCACTAAAAAACAGTCCATACTGAGGAGGGAGGAAAGGCTGGGGTTCTGGAGGAGGACACAAATGAGACGGTGACCAGAGGAATGAGGGTGTAGATGAAGGTGGGACGAGCCAGGGCAGAGACAGGAGGGGCAGCAGGATGACCAAAGCCATGAAAGGTTGAAGGTTCACGGAGGAGCCAATGGAGGGATGAGCCATGGTGGAGCCTTGTACAGGGGTCAGGCAGAATCAGGGAGACGACTGACTGAGGTGGAGACCAAGGCGGAGCCGAAGAGCCAGGGTGACAGCGAAGGCCTGGAGGGCCACGTTGGAGCTGCAGGCGGGCCAGACTAAGGTACAGGTGTGGGTTTGGGCAGACTGGGGCGGAGATGGTGGTTGAACCGGAGGAAAGGAGGAGCCCAACGGAGCCAGAGGGGTGGAGGGTCGAGGCGCAGCTGCTGACTCTGATGTCTGAGGTGGAGCCTGAGTGACAATGGGCCAATATGGAGCCAGAGGGATGAGGAAACCCGGTGGAGCAGGGATGGTTGTCCATGGTGGAGCCAAGGGAGCGTTGAGCCAAGGCGAACCCGAAGGGTCGGAGGGCCGAGGTGGAGTCCAGGACTTAGATGGTTGAGGTGGAGCTGAGGTATCCACAAGCCAAGGCAGAGCTGATGAATGGAAAGCCCCTGGCAGATCCACTATTGTGTTACAGAAAAAATGGGGGATGTGGGGGGCAATAGTAATAGTGAAGCTGTGAGTTTAATTATAAAAACAGCGAAGTTGTCAACTCTTTGCTGAGAAATGTAATGTAGCTTTCAGTAGCAAAACTGTTTTATTTTTTATGGTGCAGAGGTTGAAAACAAGTTTTTGTACTCCTGAATGTTTCTGTGTTTGCACAATCTCTTACCAATGTACAAAGTTTCCACCTCAATAGTGCGAGTACATACAGGCACATCTAATAATTCGACATTAAAAAAGCTATCTTTGTGGGCAAGCGTTTTGCCCTCGTCTTATGGTGGCTTGGAATTCCAAGGGGAATCGGATCGGAAGGGTCAGATGTCCAGATATTGGATATGTAGGCTGATTAAAAACCATATTTGGAAGTCACTCAGAACAGATGCAAAAAAAAACGTATCTTGTGCGGATTTTTGTGTTTACAAGTGCAACAAATTCTGATCTGTGTTGTGTTTTTTCTCACCTAAAGGATGATAAAATAGGCAAAAAGGTAATAGACTTACATCGAAAGTAGGACTGGTGCCAGAATATCACAAGGGTTTAACCTCATTCTACTTGGGCCAGTAAGCAACCCCTCAGCAACATCATGGAAACAACCCAGAACACTCTAGCAACTGCATAGCAACACACTTAAATTCATTCAGAACACCTTAGCTATCACAAGTAAGCCAACTGGCAACACACTAACATCACCAGCAAGCTTTGCATAATGAAATCAACACCTACATTTTCAAAATTTTCTTCAGAAAATGTAAAAATAGCCCATCTTGTTGGCAAAGGCTCCGTCTATCATTGTCTGGTTATGCCAGACAAAATAACAAAGAAACCCATCTGGTGTAACAGGAACAGTGGCGTGGAAACTAAGGATAGTGTAATTAGCTTTTGACACGACTGACTCGAGTTCAAATGCATTTTTTTCCCCCGATGCCAGCTCTGAGATTTTTTATTTAAAATAAAAAATGAAGAAAATATTAGTGGAAATAAAGTAGAGATATTAAAATAGGCCTATAATTTAAATTTGCTATGGCCTCCTCAAATTTATTGGATGGGCTGGCATATCGTCCACAACTCCTTTAGCTCAAATTGTTACCATACTTTCCTGTTCAGCAGATTCAGTATGGTTAGGGGTAGGTGTAGGGTGAGCTTTAGGGATAGGGACAAGTAAAATCCCAGTATATATAATCAAATGCACTGAATATGTTGTTATTATTGCATATAATCTGCTCTGTTTTTCACTAAGTATAGACAGCATTTACCACTATTTACGATTAGTGCTAATAACATCTGACAACTGTTTATACTTAGTACAAAGACAATGCTATTATTTTCACTTAATGTAAATATCATCTATTGCTGTTTATCGCAAATAGCCTATGCCTTTTTTAGATTCTGTTTGGTTTGGCTATTAGCACAGAAATTACACAATTAACCTTTGAAGAGAATGTGGTTTATGTAAAAACAAAGTTGTCATGAAACTCTAGAAGGCGCAGGCTAATAGGTCCTTAAATCAACTTGCTTGTAATCACATCATTCTCGGGCACAGCTGATTGGTTCCTGCTGTATCAGAGCTCATGTGTTCAACCTTCAAAAAATTAGTTAGCATTTGCTGTAATAATGCAGCATGCTTTCAGAAACCCTCCACCTTCCTCAGCTCCACCTGTATAGATCTGCTACGGGTAATTCATGTACACTGTATTGTACATCAGCAGCATGTCTTACTTGCTCACAACAGCGTGTCGTGTATGTATTGGCAGTAGCAAGTCCCGTACTTGCTCTGCAGCAGCAATAACCAACAGCAGCAGCACAGCAGATCTATTCCGCCAAGACCAAACATATCAACATTGTCATACCCTTTACCATGCCAAACACTCAGAGACTTGTTGGATTTTGGATTTTTTGGATTTTGCACTATAGATCTTGTGAAACCAAATGTTTTGGATATGGAATCATCCAAAAAAGCGGAAATAAAAAAGTATGGCCTTAGCCAAAATGATTGAGAAAAATCTTTAATCGATGAGAGCAACAGACAGGCAGCGATGAGTATAGTTTTCAGACACAGGTGGAGGCGGGCTGATGGCTATTGTATTGTGTAAAACTCAAAAGATGGTCTTTTAATAATACATTTGTTGGATGTTCCCTTGCCCAAGCTGATGGCTATCATAGCACAATGGGTTCACTCAGGGTTCAGCAGACCCCCTCCTCCTCCCCACCCACCTAACTAGCTGAAATAGAATAGTGGGTTGGTCATTAATCCTTTTGAAGCTCATAGGTGACAGGGAGTGAGTAATCCTGTGCTTTCCAGCCAAACTCTTAACTTCTTTCCACTGGATGATCATGCAAATCCTGTCTAGGGGCACAGACAGGACTGCTGAGCTACTTAAGGGGCTTTCACAGCATTTCAGATTACTTGTTGATTATATCACCAATTATATCAGTCTTGCACAAGGAAATATACTCACAATTAATACACTACCAGTCTAAATTTTTGACACACTGAGTTCATGAACTCAATGGGCTTTGGATCTAAAGGTTTATAAGCAAATAGATGATTTGCAGCTCATTTGCAGCTCAAAACTTTATTTATCTGAAGCATTTATCCCAAGACCCTGCTTGTAGTTTAACACATAAATGTTTATTTTATTATTTATACCACAAAAAGTGTCTTTATATAAATGTTATAATAAATATTGTCAAAAAAAGAATTTTCTCTTCAATTTAAATTTATACAGTCGTACTCAATGGATTACTTTATTTAGTACTGTCCTGAATAAGATATTTTACATAAAAGATGTTTTCATATATGACCCCGTTCAAAAGTTGTGTCGTTACCTGGATTTTTTTTGTTTTTTTTTTGTTTGATGTTTGTTCTTAAGTCCCTTGTTTGTCCTGAGCAGTTAAACTGCCCACTATTCTTCAGAAAAATACTCCAGGTCCTGCAAATTCTTCAGTTTCCAACATCTTTTGCATATCTGAACCCTTTCCAGCAGTGATTGTATGATTTTGAGATCCATCTTTTCACACTGAGGACAACTGAAGGGAACACAACTATTAAAAAAGGTTCAAACATTCCCCAGAAGGAAACACGATGATCCACTTTTGAGAAAGACTGTAAAACTACTGTATACTGTCTGTACACCATAGTTATACAAACCCGATTCCAAAAAAGTTGGGACACTGTACAAATTGTGAATAAAAACAGAATGCAATGATGTGGAAGTTTCAAATTTCAATATTTTATTCAGAATACAACATAGATGACATATCAAATGTTTAAACTGAGAAAATGTATCATTTTAAGGGAAAAATAAGTTGATTTTAAATTTCATGGCATCAACACATCTCAAAAAAGTTGGGACAAGGCCATGTTTACCACTGTGTGGCGTCCCCTCTTCTTTTTATAACGGTCTGCAAACGTCTGGGGACTGAGGAGACAAGTTGCTCAAGTTTAGGAATAGGAATGTTGTCCCATTCTTGTCTAATACAGGCTTCTAGTTGCTCAACTGTCTTAGGTCTTCTTTGTCGCATCTTCCTCTTTATGATGCGCCAAATGTTTTCTATGGGTGAAAGATCTGGACTGCAGGCTGGCCATTTCAATACCCGGATCCTTCTTCTACGCAGCCATGATGTTGTAATTGATGCAGTATGTGGTCTGGCATTGTCATGTTGGAAAATGCAAGGTCTTCCCTGAAAGAGACGACATCTGGATGGGAGCATATGTTGTTCTAGAACTTGGATATACCTTTCAGCATTGATGGTGCCTTTCCAGATGTGTAAGCTGCCCATGCCACATGCACTCATGCAACCCCATACCATCAGAGATGCAGGCTTCTGAACTGAGCGCTGATAACAACTTGGGTTGTCCTTGTCCTCTTTAGTCCGGATGACATGACGTCCCAGTTTTCCAAAAAGAACTTCAAATTTTGATTCGTCTGACCACAGAACAGTTTTCCACTTTGCCACAGTCCATTTTAAATGAGCCTTGGCCCAGAGAAAACGCCTGCGCTTCTGGATCATGTTTAGATATGGGTTCTTTTTTGACCTATAGAGTTTTAGCCGGCAACGGCGAATGGCACGGTGGATTGTGTTCACCCACAATGTTTTCTGAAAGTATTCCTGAGCCTATGTTGTGATTTCCATTACAGTAGCATTCCTGTATGTGATGCAGTGCCGTCTAAGGGCCCGAAGATCACGGGCATCCAGTATGGTTTTCCGGCCTTGACCCTTACGCACAGAGATTGTTCCAGATTCTCTGAATCTTTGGATGATATTATGCACTGTAGATGATGATAACTTCAAACTCTTTGCAATTTTTCTCTGAGAAACTCCTTTCTGATATTGCTCCACTATTTTTCGCCGCAGCATTGGGGGAATTGGTGATCCTCTGCCTATCTTGACTTCTGAGAGACACTGCCACTCTGAGAGGCTCTTTTATACCCAATCATGTTGCCAATTGACCTAATAAGTTGCAAATTGGTCCTCCAGCTGTTCCTTATATGTACATTTAACTTTTCCGGCCTCTTATTGCTACCTGTCCCAACTTTTTTGGAATGTGTAGCTTTCATGAAATCCAAAATGAGCCAATATTTGGCATGACATTTCAAAATGTCTCACTTTCAACATTTGATATGTTATCTATATTCTATTGTGAATAAAATATAAGTTTATGAGATTTGTAAATTAATGCATTCCTTTTTTATTCACAATTTGTACAGTGTCCCAACTTTTTTGGAATCGGGTTTGTACAAATGAATTAGGTCTATGCATTTATTTCCATTCAAAGGGATGGAAACTGATAGAAAAACATAAAGGATTCTTTATCCAGCATTAAAGGGTTAGTTCACCCAAAAATGAAGCGAAGCGATGCGTTTGTGTAAGAAAAATATCCATATTTAAAACTTTATAAAGTAAAATATCTAGCTTCCAACAGATCGCCTTCCGTATTCAACTTATGGAAAAAGTGTAGTGCCTCTCGCAGTTCAAAATGCTGACGACATTGCTGGCTTTTTTCCGATCTGGCGGAAGCTAGATATTTTACTTTATAAAGTTTTAAATATGGATATTTTTCTGACACAAACGCATTGCTTCGCTTCAGAAGGCCTTTATTAACCCCCTGGAGCCGTGTGGAGCAGTTATTTGATGGACAGATGCACTTTTATGGACTTCAAAACGACAATAAACAACAACAATTCACTGCCAGTATAAAGCTTGGACTTTTTTAATATAACTCCGATTTTATTCATCTGAAAGAAGAATGTCATATACACCTAGGATGACTTGAGTGTGAGTAAATCATGGGCTAATTTTCATTTTTGGGTGACCTAACCCTTTAATATCACAGCCTTCATTTTTCAGTTGAAATGGCTGATCGTTTAAATCACTGTTAGCCTCCCAAGCATCATAAATTCATTAAACTAAGCATGTTTGCTCAGAATGACTTCCCCATAAATTTTTAGAAGTTTAGACTTTGTGCACACAAGATATAGGCATAATAGGCATAATGGGTCATATCTGCTAAATAGTACAAATGGCCTAGGATGATTTCGAAAAAGTAGGTTTTTTAGCTAATTAAAATGGCAGATAAATTTTTTAGATAATCATAAAAATAGATTTGCTATTGTTGGTGCTTAAGCAAGAATTCAGAAGAAACAATCATTTTATTCTGTCACACACAGTTGCTGAGATATTAGCTAAAATGTAAATTATAGCACCACCTTGAAGTTGATTTTCACAAAATTTGATACATATTCATTTTCACACAATGTACAAATATATCCATTTTTGTAATAGTAGGTCTTTCAGATTTGCTGTTATTAGCCACTGAAAACTGATTAGCTGCTGTCAGCCTTGTTTATTTTTTAAGTATCCGAGTCATATTAGAGGATATGTTAGGGCGTTCACCATACCAATTTTCAACATCATGGATCATAGGTTACGGAGTTATAGGGCCCTATCATACACCTGGCGCAATGCATTTGTGCCCATTTGTGCGCCCATGGGCATGCTGGTCTGAAAACGAGGTGTGTTCAGGCGCATTGTTGGCACGTTGCTATTTTGAGGCAACTGAAATAGACTGTGCCATTGACCAACAAAAACCTGGTCTAAAGTCAATAGCGCAGTATTTTTTGTTGTTATTTAAAGGGTGCGTTAGTAATATGCGCCTATAGGCGGGTCCACAACACGCATACACTTTGCTTATTACACAAACAGGGACGCGCAGCAGCACACAAACATTAAAAATAAAAGGATTCCTCTCTGGAGAAGCGTTCAGTCTTTCCGCTTGCAAATTCCATCATGTAAATAGCGCAACTGGCTTTTAAAGAGAATAGGAGAAGAGACTCTAATTGGTTTATTGCACGTTACAGCCAAAACACACCCATGACTCATTAAGAGAATAGGGACAACCCTTTTAGACCATGCGCCGGGCGCACCGACCATTTTTTCCATCGTTAAACTAGCAAAAGTGTATTCGGACACGACCTAAGCGCGCTTGCGCCGTGCGCTTTAGACCTTGTGCTTAGAACGTTAAAATTAGGCCCATAATGTTTTTTTTTTTGTTTTTTTTTGTAGCGCCCCCTATTGGCAGAATTGTACGAAACTTGGTGTGCATCCTCACAATGTCCTTTCTATATGTGTCAAGTTTTGTTAAACTTGGACATAGTGTTCAGCAGCTATAAGTCAAATAGGCATTGCCTGACCATGTAAATGTATCTTTAATGCTTCGATGTATCAAAGTTCTTTTGATAACTTTTTTGCCAGCACACAACTCCTGTGTGGCTATTTTGGTGAAGATTAGACCAACGATCTAGGAGGAGTTAAAAAAAGTAGGTTTTTAAGAAAGTCCAAAATGGCGGGAACATTTTAATTAGATACATGCAGAAATGATCATTTTATAGAGATATAACTACAGAATTATATTAAAATAGAAAACAGTAATAAATTGTAATGATACTACAATATTACTGTTTTCACTGTATTCTTGATCAAATAAATGCAGACTTGGTGAGTATAAGAGACTTTCAAAAACATTGAAAAATCTTTCCAACCCCAAACTTTTGAACGGTAGCATTAGACAATCAGCCAATAAGTGTCCAGCATACATGTAATTTCAATAGTTTTACCAAAAAGCAACCAAGAATGTTCCGCAGTGCGCAGAGCTGACATAATAGCTCAAATACAGTATTGTTTTGATTTGTTTAATATTTTCTTGTTTCTTCATTATTCCCATTATTCAATCTGTTTCTGTGTTTATTTGGCCATTTAGGCGCACAACCGAAGACAAAGGCTGCTTGTCCGTGTTGCGCTCGGAGCGCGCGCACAGCATCCTGTCAGTATAGAATTCAGTTCTCTTTCGCGAGTTATCGCGCTTTTATTATTTCTTTTCAATAGAAAGCACATCCCGCTCTTTTCTTTCTCATTCATTCATGTTTCGTTATTAATAACTTTAAAAAGTATCGTCAACTGAAATCTGCGCAGATTATCATAAGTATGACACATTTAAAGGACATAAAGTGTCTCTGCGGCAAAAACGAAAGTAGCCTACCAGCGGGTGAAATGTTTCGAAATGTCTCTTTGCACAGCAAAGTACCAGTTTCAATCAAAATATATATTAAAGTTTATATAGCCTACGTTTACATTTTACATTTTTAAACAAGCTACGCAGCTGCTTGAGTCCCAGTGCAGGAGCTGTAGGTTACCACAAACGTAACGACTACCACAAACGTAATGACCACAAACGACTCGTGACACTCGCGAACAGCACTGAACACGCGCGGCCGGTACAACTTGAATATCATTATTAGCATAAACTTTTAATTAGCTTCGACAGGCTATACAACAAGGGAATTGTAATTGGCTGCTTTTTCTGCAGAGAGTGGATCTCTGTTTATGTGTCTAATTTTTTTTATTGATCATTTGTTGGTAAAGGGTGAGAGACCTGGCCAGGTCCTGACATGATTTTTGTCAAAGCGCCAGGTGTGGCTCGCGAGCCATAGGTTTCCTACCACTGGTATAGAGTATGTCCAAATGCTTGACTGCTAATGTATGTAAACAATGTTACTGTCTAAAGTCAAACTATTTCCTCTTTGCAGTTGGCTGGATATGACTGGATGAAATTAGGGTTTTTTTATCACTATGGGCTGCTTCTCTCACACCACCATTCTTAAACAGACATTTTATTTCAGAAACTTCAAGGCTGAGTTATCATAAACATTCCACTCTTACTTTATATTCTGTGCCAAAGCATTCAACTGAAGTTTACATCTTCCACCTCCAGTCCAGGGTTTGTGTGTGGTCTTTAGCATCAGCCGACCATCTGTGTACACGTCTGTGGAGAGTGGGGTCAATGAGTGGAAGCAGGTTTACAGGTGAGGAGATGAGCTGTGTTAATTCTCCTCTAACCTCTCCTTTACCTTATCCTCTGCTTTATCCACATAAAGACTCCATATGTGTGAAATCCACTGGGTTCAGTCATGCTAAGTACATCTGACTTAAGTCAAGATCTGCTGTAAGTCACAAAGTGTCAAATGTTAAAAATGTCTATGTAGTGTAATAAAGCCATTGCAAATTTTGCAAACATTTTTTTTGCTGTTAGCTTAAATGTATTTTAAAAATCTTATAAATAAAGGTTTACATAAGGAATTATATATATATATATATATACATATACACACAGTGGGGAGAACAAGTATTTGATACACTTTGTGATACACATGAAATATTACGTCCTCTTTTCCATATTGCCCCGTCATCTGCAAATAATGCCCTTCCAATGTCGCCTTTAAGATTACTAAAAATATCATTTATCATAATATTAAAAAATACTGGACTACATACGCTTTCTTGAGGAGTTCCATTATCTATCATGTATGTCTTAGAATACTCTACTCCTACCCTAACTTGTATTGTTCTTTCAAGAAGAAAAGCCATAATCCATTAATACAACTTTCCTCCAATTCCCATACATTTAAGTTTCATTAAAAGTCCCTCTTTCCAAAGCATATCATATGCTTTCTCAATATCGAATAAAACCCCTATCCATACTTCTTTATTTATTTGAGCTTTCCTGATATCAGCTTCTAGGCTTAAAACAGCATCCATTGTATTTCGACCTGCCCTGAATCCACTCTGATATGGCGATATATGTCCTTTTATTTCCAATATATAGTTTAGTCTATGTAAAATCACTTTTTCCATTAGTTTACATAAATTAGAGGTTAATGCTATTGGCCTATAATGAACTGGATTGGATTTGTCCTTTCCAGGTTTGCCTACTGGTACTATTATTCCATGCTTCCACGACGTAGGAAGCTTTCCTGCCTTCCATATCTTATTGAAAAGATTTAAAATAATTTTTAAAGATCTATCTGATAAATGTTGAAACATTACATAACATATATTATCTCTTCCCAGAGATGTATGTTTAACTCTACCTAGAGCCATCTTTAATTCATACATAGTAAAATCTGCATCTAAAGTGTCTTCTTTTCATCATCACGTCTGGGTGCTGATTCTTATTCTGGATTCTATACTTTTTAATATCCTCTGATACATTATCATCACTATGGACTTTAACAAATACTTTAGCCAGGATTTCAGCTTTTTCATTATCTGTCACAGCCATTCTTCCTTCATCATTTTTTAAAACTGGTAGAGTTTGATTTCTATACATTCCTCCCATTTTTCTTATTGATCCCCATACTTCACTTATGTCAGTATCTTCTCCTATTGTATTACACCAATCTCTCCAGTACTTCTTTTTAGCTGCTCGGACTATTCTTCTTACTTCTGCTTGTGCTTTCTTATATTTAATAAAATCTTCAAATAAATTTGTCTTTTTGATTTTTCTGAATGCTTTATTCCTGTTACGTACAGCGTTACTACATTGTTCTGTCTACCAAGGCACTGCTTTCCTCTTTTTACACTGTCCGTTTTTCCTATAACATTATCGGTTACATTATACAATACTTTACAAATTTTATCATTACATTCATCTATGTCCTCCATCATATTTAGATCTACTGCTGTTAATTGTACTTCACTTAGATATTTATATGCTTCCCAGTTTGTTTTATTAAATCTCCATCTTGGAGCTAAAATCACATTATGTTCTTGGAGCTAAAATCACATTATGTTCCAATACACTTAACCCTACCTTACATAAAATTATAAAGTGATCACTACCCATATTATTATCTTCCCAAACATCCCACACACATTTAATAGCTATCTCTTCAGAAACCAATGTTAAATCTATAGCGGACCCAACTTCAAGTACCAAATCTATTCTGGTGTTTCTACCATCATTTAAACATACTAACCCATTACTATGGGTCTATTATTTCTTCTACAACATCCCCATTATGATCATTATTGCTGTTCCCCATAAAGTGCTATGTAATCTCCACACCAAATTATTTTATGATTTCCTGAACCAATAACATTTCCTAATTCTTTACTTAGTCTACTACAAGGATTATAATAATTTATTATTCTAATATTTTGTTTCTCTGCATATATATCTATAACCATCAATTCATATTCTTCTATCTCATTAATGATTCTGTATTCTAATTCATTTTTAATAAAAGTGGCCATCCCACCTCCATTACCTGCCCTTCTATCTTTCCTTACAATGTTATATCCTTGCAGTACAAAATTTAATTGAGGTTTTAACCATGTTTCTTGTACACAAATTATATTTGGTTTATTATCCTGTTGATCTATAAAATGTTTGAATTCTGCACCATTTGCAATAAGACTTCTGACATTCCATTGCAGAATCGTTAAAACCATTATTATTATTATTATTATTATTATGTACTTCCACATGTTGTTTGAGTACTTGTTTGAGTCTTAAGCATGTCATTTATTTTTTCCAAAGTTACACCTACTACATTCAAGTATCTCTCAGCTGCCCTTATTATGATTTTAATTTTCTCCGTTCTGCTTTCTGTTTGAGCAGAACAATTTATCACTTCGGCCATAAACGAAACAAATTCCATTTTTCCGATCACCAATCTATCCTCGTTTATCTCTCTCTGAGCCAAAGCATTCCCAGTCCATTCCTGTGTTTTTATCTCTCTCTGTGTCTGCTCATTTTGTTTTGCTTTTTGGGCTGCTTCAGCATAAGTCAACCCCTCTGATATTCTCACATTTTGAATTCTCAAAGCATGCTTGTGAGCAATGCATCCCCCAAATCCAGCACTATGCTCACCTCTGCAATTGCAGCATTTTCCCTTCGCTCCTTCGCCACATTTACCATATTCATGGTCACCCCCACATCTCGCACAACATTGTTTTCCTCTGCAAACCGCACTAACGTGTCCATACTTCTGGCACTTGAAACATCTTAGTGGAGGAGGTACGTATGGTCTTACTGGGTAACTTACATAGCCTATTTTTACCCTCTCTGGCATTCTTCATCAAACTGAAGCATAACCGATAGACTATCCATCCTTTCTTTATTTTTCACATATTGAAGCCGTTTTGCCTTCCCCCCTTCAATGCAACTTTTAATATTTTCAGCAGGAATCAGTAGGAATTCCAGTTATTACACCTCTAACCCAAGGCTTCCTATTCATCAATGTGCATGATACTGGGTATCCAAGCATCGACTTTATACTTAGTCCCTTCTTTTGTTGTGTTTCGTCTTTACACATGATAATCAAGTTCCCATCTCTCAGAGTCTTTGCACTATTTATTTCTCCTAACGCTTTATTCAGAGATTTGGTCAGTTTAATTGGGTTTCAGCAAAAAACCATCCTGGTTCAGCAAATTTCAACATTACTTATATTCTTCTGTATTTTTCCTACTCACGTGATCCTCCTTTCCACTATCCATAAATTATCCTTGACTATTGGTTTTCTTTCTTTTCCGATTAACTACTTTCCACCATTCATTCCCTCCAGCACTCCCACTACACGATTCCTCATCCATTTCCGGATCACTACCGTCATTTCCTGCCATCAGTGCACCAGTCACAGTCCAGTGTTGCCCCCTCCTCACTCTCAGGACTCGACCTCCTAGACAAAGACTGAGTGAACAAGAGGAACTTAAATAGCAGACAGAAACAAGATAATTAACTAAACACAGCTGAACAGAACTTAACTAACGAGGGTAACCTAGTAAACAGACAAGTGGCGGGAAACTAAGACAAAAGAACATGTGACAGAATCAAAACACAACAGAAAGACCAAACACACAGACAGACATGTGACAACTAGTGAGGTCCAGTGGGTTATAATGATGAAATGGAAATTCCTTATTATTCTATAGGCAGGATCCCAGTTTTGGATCTATGACTCCAACACATGACCTTTGCTTCACTTCTACAGGAGGAGTTCCTAAAGATCACTTTACATACAGAATGTATTTATCAGGATATAGCATATGCACATGGGCATGGAAAGAACATAAATAACAGTATGGCTGTAAATTCCTGATATGAATGTTTTACGTTGTGGTGTGAGGTAAGACACAAGACCAGCAACTCAAGGACAAAAACATGTACTCTAAACTTACATTATCAGTCAAAAAAGACATTAAAGTCATAAAATAAAAGGAAGTGTATAGTGACATAAAAAGAAAAGATAAAATAAAGCATGGAATCAAAGCATAGAAAATAGTAATTATAGTAATAATTAGAAATAGTTAATAAAAATATAATTTTAGAATTAAAAAGTATAAATCACAACATAATTGACAGTGAAATATTTAATTGGATATTTAATGGGACAGTACATGTACAATCACAGTAATTTTTTTGTCTCACAATGACGCATCACATTTTATTTTTATTTAATTAAATAGTAATATTTCCTCTTATTTTGTACACAGTTTTGTAATGGATAACACCAGGGGTGTCCAATCCTGCTCCTGGGCAGGGGCCACTCTCCAGTTTATGCTGCGTTCATGTCGTAATTACCATATTACGAAATGAAAACACGTGACTTTCTACTCTGAGCTGTTCGCATCCACGGAATTATGAGTTTCTATGGCAACAATATCAACATCAAAATGAATCTCGTAATTACGGTAATGACAACACGGTGTGAACACAACTTTAGCTCTATCCCTAATTAAACACACCTGAACCAGCTAATCAAGGTCTTTAGGATTACTAGAAACTTCCAGGCAGGTGTGTTGGAGCTAAACTCTGCAGGACAGTGGCACACTCCTGTGTGAATTTGGCCATCAAGTTGCCTTCAGTTGTACGTGGGTGTGGCCATCTGTATTAAAGTGATCAGAGTATTTTAAAACCAACCAGTCTTGGTCTCCCCTGTGTGTTTGTACAGTAGGCCTATTGCTCTGCGAGAAGATATCTGCGAAGGTTATGTTGAGTTTTGCATTCATAGAATATTTAAAATCTTTCCTGCGCAGCTGTTTTCAGTTCTCTGAAACCAGAAGATTCAATTACCTCAAGGCCTGGTAACTGGGGCAGCATCATTTTTAATTTACATGCAATGACATGCATAGAAGACATGGTGGAATGCAACATACAGGGTCTCTTTGAATCAGATACATGGAGCAATGCCAAGGACAGCAAACATTTCAGTACACTGCTTATGTAAAGATCTCTCCTTGGTATGTCAATGTTATGTACATATATTTACACCAACTGCTATTAATACTTATACTCTGGGATGTTTACCACACTCTTATATGGGCTCAAAGCCTCTAAGGAAATCACACACAATACAGTCTAAACTCTAAAGCCTCTCAATCAATATTTTAACACAAAAAATGTCATATTCGTCTTCTTAAATGCCTGCATGCATTATAACAATATTCATAAGTCTGAAATAAGTGCCCATACTGTATGTATTTTGGATCCACTGTAGACGGAAAGCTGCACTAGATAACCTAAAATTAAAAATGCTATAAAAAAAATAAAATAAAAATAAAAAACATCATGCAATATTTATCTATGACAGACAGAGAAGTGTGTGTGTGTGTGTGTGTGTGTGTGTGTTAAATAGAGCTGAGAGTACTTGTATTAGCAGTTAGAAGTATAATTAAATTAGGCAACAAATTGTATACACAATCACAAATTTATCGCATTTAAGGAATGATCTGTGTTAAAATTCTGCAAAAAATCTTTTACAGAATTTTCTACAGAATTCTGTTGCTGCAGATTCTGTGTGGACATGGACATGCACCATATTGCCTAAAAATGCGTTTTGCAAACTTTGTTGTTATTCACAAAAAATGCTTTGTCAAATATAAATGATTTTCTCGGGGGCTGTTCATGGGACTGGAGTGAACTGGCATGGTCTGGAAAGAGTTTTGATTTACTCAGTATTCACTCATGTGACGGATGGACTTTTATTGCATTGCCAAGGCTTTGCTGTCATATGCTGGTCCAGAGGAAACCTTTACTGCTCAAAGGTTGCTTTTTCATAGCTCAGAAGACTTCAATTGAGTTTTCAGTTATGATTTAAGCAACTTTGTCTTGGATGTTTCACTTAAAATATCCATATGAGCAATAAAAACAGAAATAAATGAGGCAATTGTTACCACACAGTAATAGTATAGACTTAGTACAGTCCAGATGGTCACGCAATAATGATGCTCTTCATGTCGTTGATATTTTAAACAAAAATTGATTTATAGATTTACAATCTTCAGACATATGGCAGGGGATTTCTGATGAAACCATTTTGCCTCTCTGGCAGAACCAGTCCCAGGTCAGAGAAGAGCTGAAGTAGCATGGGAGGAGAGTAAAAAGTAACATTGTTAGTTTATTAGGAAAACAGATGTTGAACCCCAGTGGATTCACATTAATCTCAGATGTAGCTGCTCTGTTGGTGTTATGACCAAATTTCAGTAAAAAAAAATTTTTGTTTGATCAGTGCAAAATGATGCCAAATATCAGTTTGACTTTAAAACAAAACAAGTATTACCTCAAGCATAGGGTGATCTTGCATTTCTGCAACCACTGATGTTCTACCTGAAATTGTGTTTTGGATACCAGAAAGGAAATGTTCTACAGCTTTTCAGAAAATTGTTCTGTAATGCATATACAGATGTCATGTATGAAATTGTTTATAGAATGGAATTTTGAAGAATTTTGAAGCACAGATAATATTTGTGTAACATACAGAATAGAACACTAACTCTTACTATTTCTGCAGCATATATTAAGTATACTGTAAACACAGTTAACCAATTTTGTGTATGCATGCTCATGACCATGCCCATGACCTATTATCTGTGGCATGCTACTATTTTAAACATTTGTAGGTTATGTTAATAGTTATTGCATAATGTATAGGCCTAATGTTCCACTTACTATTTATAAATACAGTGTACACTCTAAAAAATGCTGGGTTAAAAACAACGCATGTTGGGTTGAAAATGGACAAACCCAGCAATTGGGTTGTTTTAACCCAGCAGTTGGGTTAAATGTTTGCTTAAAACAACCCAATTGCTGGGTTAAAACAACCCAATTGCTGGGTTTGTCCATTTTCAATCCAACTTGTTTTTAACACAGCATTTTTTAGAGTGTATACTACACACTTCAGTAAGGAGTTAGCTAGTATTTAGAGTTAGCAGACAAGTTTAACCTTATTCCAAAGAGGATCTTTGTATGCTTTATGTCTAATTCAGAAAGAAACTTGACTAATGTTTTCAGGGATAAAAATAAACACTGAATTCCACATTCTGGGGCAAGTTTCAAGGCCAATGTTTTATGCAGTGGATCTACACCAGGGAACAGCTTTATTCAGCTTTTTTTTTTTTTAAAGAGATACACCAAACAAGTTGACAGAATCTGAATGACTGTTAAAATGCATAACTAAAACAAGCTAAATTGAGCAATAAGATCACGATGCTTTAATAATTATTAGTCAACAATATTTTATTATATATATTCCCTCAAAAAAAAATAGTGGATAATAATAAATACTTTGTATTTATAACCTTTGTACTGTTCCATAAACATGTCATAATATAAGATGGGCCAAAACACTATACACGAGTTGTGCATGCTACAGTGCTGTCAAGCATGATGCACATCAGATCATGAATGCATTTGATCTCAGTCACTTTTCCAATTTCTTTGCTAATGTAATAAAGACATCTCCATGGCGGACAGTCTTTTATTTGTATGATGACTCAACACGCTCTATTAACACTAGTTGACAAGAACATGAAGCGTACCAAATGTTCCCAAGCGACCTTGTTTTGCTTCTCAAAAGCCCGCCCACACACTCTCTGTGCTAGCAATCTGAAGCCTTCTATCTCCAACCATAACACACAGGGCTCCGCTCCAACCTGATGGGCTACTTAGTATGCATAGGGCTCTGTAGCAGATGTAATGTGCAGACAGTCAAAAACAAGCTGTCTTGTTCTGTAAGAGACAGGAGAGCAGTTGGTTGAATATGCACGGTATAGATACATTTCATGGGTGTGAGGATTTAGAAAAATAAAGTAAAACTTGCAAATGCTACATTATCACGCTGAAATTTATACGATAAAGATACTTTTTATTCATATTTATTTCAATTAAAAGTAAAAAACATTTTTACTTAGATTTAGCAGACCATAGTTCTGATATGTCTGTTCTTGCATTACCACTTAAAGGTGCAGTGTGTGATTTTTAGCGGCATCTAGCTGTGAGGTTGTGAATTGCACCCCCTATGCTCATGCCTCCCTTTCGGAGCACATAGAGAAGCTACGGGGGCCGACACAGGAAAAAAATGTCGTCGTCGGAGAGAGCAGAGAGTGACTAGCGCTCTGTAGAGAAGTTTGTCCGTTTAGGGCTACTGTAGAAACATGAAGGCGCAAAATGGCGATTTCACTGTAAGGGGACCCGCGGTGTATGGAGATAGAAATTGCTCATTCTAAGGTAATAAAAACATAACGGTACATTAAGTTCGTTCTTTATACTCCCCTGAAAACATAGTTATGTATATTATATTGCATTTCTATCAATTGATCCTCATAAATACTACACACTGAACCTTTAATGTGCTCTACTGCTTTAGAAGACTGGTTGATTTGCAGGCTCTTTTTCCAGTCAGAGTAAAATCCATTTGCTGGATCCGGTTTTGAGTGCTTTTTTATTCGCCTTTGGAGTATATTCATAAATATTAATTAGTTTCAGAAATCTGTGCTAGCAGATGTTATTTACTTTAGGGTGAAGAGGAAGCCAATGAGAGACTAACACACAAACACTCAATGTACAATGTAAATCAATGTACAACTTAAAAATTAGATGATGGATAAATGGAGTGTATCAAATCAAATCAAATCACCTTTATTTATATAGCGCTTTTTACAATGCCAATTGTTTCAAAGCAGCTTCACAGTGGTAACAGGAAAATAATGCAACAGAATTTGATTCGGCTGTACAGCCGCTCTGGTGAAAACGGGGATGTCATCCAGCTCATTTCAATTATCATATAGTGTCAATGCAGGCAGATCAGTAATATAGTTGAAATTTAAGTGTCCCCAACTGAGCAAGCCAAACAGAGAGACTAACATTAGCGTAGATGCCATTCTTCTTATGATGTAACGAGTACATCAGGTGTTATGGGAAGTGTTCCCGGTTCCGGCTGACCTAGTTAATGCAGCCTAAAACAATCATTTAACTGATTTGAATAATATAAATTAAAAATGTTTTATGTGTATGCCATAGTAAAGAGATGTGTTTTTAGTCTAGATTTAAACTGACAGAGTGTGTCTGCTTCCCGAACAATGCTAGGAAGACTGTTCCAGAGTTTAGGTGCTAAATAGGAAAAGGATCGACCGCCTGCAGTTGATTTTGATATTCTAGGTATTATCAACTGGCCAGAATTTTGAGACCGCAATAGACGTGATGGAGTATAATGCGTTAAGAGCTCGCTCAAGTACTGGGGAGATAAACCATTTAGTGCTTTGTAAGTAATCAGCAAGATTTTAAAATGTATACGATGTTTAATAGGGAGCCAATGCAGTGTTGCCAGAACCGGGCTAATATGGTCATACTTCCTGGTTCTAGTAAGAACTCTAGCTGCTGCGTTTTGGACCAGCTGCAGTTTATTTATTAAGCAAGCAGGGCAACCACCCAGTAGAGCATTACAATAATCTAGCCTTGAGGTCATGAACGCATGAACTAACTGTTCAGCATTTTGCATTGAAAGCATGTGCCGTAATTTAGATATATTTTTAAGATGGTAGAATGCAGTTTTACAGATGCTAGAAACGTGGCTTTCAAATGAGAGATTGGTATCAAAGAGCACACCCAGGTTCCTAACTGACGACGAGGACTTGACAGAGCAGCCAGTATTAGACAGTATTCTAGGTTACTACTTGTGGAGTTTTTTTGTCCAATGATTAAAAATTCAGTTTTTTCTGAATTAAGTTGCAGGAAATTACTAGTCATCCAATTTTTTACCAATTTTTTTGTTAATCTTGTGAATTGGTAAGTTTCCTCAGGGCGTGAAGAAATATAGAGCTGAGTATCATCAGCATAACAATGAAAATTAACGCCATGCTTCCTAATAATATCTCCCAGTGGTAGCATGTACAGGGTGAAAAGCAACGGTCCTAGCACTGAGCCCTGCGGTACTCCATACTGAACTTGTGATCGGTGTGACATCTCTTCATGTACTGCTACAAACTGATAACGGTCAGATAAGTATGATTTAAACCATGCCAATGAAATTCCACTAATGCCAACATAATTTTCGAGTCTATTCAAAAGAATGTTGTGGTCGATAGTATCGAATGCAGCGCTAAGATCGAGTAACACTAACAGAGAGATACAACCACGATCGGACGATAAGAGTAAATCATTTGTAACTCTAATGAGAGCAGTCTCAGTACTATGATACGGTCTAAATCCTGACCCGAAATCCTCACAGATACCATTTCTTTCTAAAAAGGAGCATAATTGTGAGGACACTTTATGTAATGTGAGTGTATGACATTACATAAATGTCAACAGCATTCACAATCAAAAGGAATGAATACTAATGGCAACATTCATGTCATAATTCCACCTGTTGATGTATGCATGCATGTATATTCATTTATTTACTTACTGACTGACTGAAGACTTTTTAGACATTTTCTCCAAAGTTAGTACACTCTAAAAATGTATTTTTAGTATATGCATTAAGACTGTGTTCTTGACTCATTATTTGATTGTACTGCCAAGAGTTTTTTCAGACATTTTTACACAACTGTAGTAGGGTATTAAAAATGCAAGATGATAACTGAAAAGTTTGCTCTGGTTACATAAACACAGACTCTGCCTCTGTAACTTTAATAATGGAGCAACTGAGGAAATGTCTCAGAGAGTTATTCAACCTCACATGCACACATCACCAAGTCACAATATAAACAAACCGCTTTCCCAATGTACTCTCTTCTTTGAGAAGAGAGTACATTGAGGTAAAAGCACCAGTCAGTTCTTTTCTGCACTGGGAACATAAAATGAGACATTTGATAAGACTGTTGTTTGTGTTTGTTTGAGTGATTGGGTGTATTTTTTTTTTTTTTCTGTGTTCTGTTCCCGTGGTTCTGTGAATGTGCCCTTTGAACAGTGTTAGCAGGTCATAGCTCACTCAGAACTGGAGGAGTACAGAAGAGTGGGTGTGTCTTGAACAGCCAATCAGGAAGCATTTTATGAGAAGCCATAAAATGCCTCCAGAAATCATCTGTTTGAGAAACAGCAGTTTTATTTTTTCACATAGCAACATATTTTTCTATAGTGTCATCACAATTTACATCATATTCTGCAGTGGCCCAAAAAAGTATTTGGACACTAAGTCACACTTGAAAAAAAAGCCTTATAAATGACAATCAGGCATTTTAAAATTTGTATAGTGTCCAAATACTTTTGTCATCTGCAAAAAGTGTCATCTTCAGATAAATGCATTAACTTTTCTCAGAACTAATTTCATTTTTCTGAGCCAATTTTTGCTACAACATTTAATCATTAATGTCTTTCATTGAATGTATGACTCTGACTAATGACTCTATGGCTGTCCAGCAGAGTAACCACAGGTGTGGTTCATTACATTAATTTTGAACATGATCCACTAAAGAGCCAAACAGAAGTGTCCAAAACATCCAAAACAATTTCTTTTTGTGAGATGTTAGATTTTTGTGCTATCTTTCATTAAAATGCATGCTCTTTAGTTTGATATTTTGTATGCAATGCAATGACAAGCATACATTTTTAAGTGTCCCAATGATATGCTGTTTCATAACTGGCTTATAGGCTGACACAATGTATAAGATGGCAGTATGATAAATACAAAGCTGTTTATGATGGGCCCCTTTCATTTCAGACGGTTTGACATAAGAGTTATGCTCACCATAGCTGATATACAAGTCTAATCCCAATGCGAACAAAGGCGTGGAAGCACAAGTTTTTCAATCCTTTATCCATAGCTTTTGTATTTCTATAATAGAAACACACTGAGCAGTATATGGGTCATTCTATAATTCCGGGTACATCTCATGTCCGTGATGTATATTTTTAATATATTTCCATAAATATAAAGCCCAAGTGCTTATTTTCATAGTACAAAATTATATTTTCCCCAGTCACACTACTACATGTGGAAAAACCCATATCTTTTGTTCAAAAAATAGGTTCATATCACATAGAACCCTGGTTTTCAGCTGTCCTTGTTTTGTAAAGTTGCTCATTCTGCTCTGCATTTAAGCATGACAGTTATCTCAAACATAAATTAATTTTATAGTTTTACCTTCACTTAGATTAGATAATCAAGACATTAGGTTGTGCTCTTCAAAAATAATAAGTGTTTATTGTGATATACCTTATTTTATGTGTGTCCAAAAAACCATTGTCAACTAAGATACCCACTAGGAAAACCCCCTTCAAAAAGAAATGGATTGCCCCAATCTCACACAATTTGCATAGTGTGATGTCATTTCATCATGAAGCACAGGGATGAAAGACTAAAAGTTGAGTCCTCTTTCTTTTCCATAATATTAGTTAAAAAAGCAAACCTGTGTCAAGAGTGGATTAATTGACTGTCCACAGTGTTACATAAGTATTATTGTTGCAAATTTTAACAACAAAATTTTACAAAAATTTATGTTATGTTTATGAAAATATATTTCTAAACATGCCATGATCTCAGTGGTTCTGGGCTTCCATGTTGAGCACAGGCCCAAAATGCTAAAAAAATGTCAACTACGTTACCGTCAACTGTGTTACCCAGTAAAGGTAACATAGTGGACAGTAGCAAACTTTTACAAGTGGTGAAACTCAGGGACCAAGGCGAGAGGATCCAAATGCAGATGAGTTTTAATAATAGAATTAACAGGAACCAAAACAACAGAAACCATGAACAGGACAGAACCAAACACATAACAGCCATCAAAAGACTAGACCTAGACTAGACCTAGAACATGAGCAAATACTGGGGTATTTATACACAAGTTAACCAGGGCTGACGAGGGATAGGTGTAGGTGATTTGTTTACCCTTAAGGCCAAAGTATACTTCACTTTTTACGTGTACGCGAGGGTCAGCGGACAGTGCGTGTGATGCGAATTTTGTCATCAGAAGAGTATGTGCATACTTAACGCGCACAGCTGGATTTTTGTAACCGTGCATACTTTTGTAACCGCGCAGGTTGCACATGCGATTTAATTTTTTAGCAGTATTTACATGGGTTGTAACTCGAGGCGAGAGATTGCTCAACTGCGCATGCGTCAAACGCCTGTGTACGCATACGAGTCAAAAGAAGTATACTTTGTAAGGCTGTGCGCTCGACTGTGCACATACGCTCACGTCCGCATAAAAAAACTAAGTAAACTTTCGGCTTTACACCTTACACCTTGACCTTGTTGGCATGGTAACTAATAATAGTTAATAATCAATTAATTTAATAATCGATTAAAAAGGAATTTATACCTGTATAATATTATGCTGGACCAGTGCGGTTTGGAAAATGGATGAATGGATGATTCAGCTGCGATCACCATTTTCTGGTGAGAGGCTGGAATTCATTCAGCGCGTGGCTATCAAAGTGCATTATGGGTATTCTCTAGCCGTTAAGCGTACATCAGTACACTCATTTTTGTGGTGCATTGTGGGATTGAATAAGTGCACTAAATAATGTCCACAATAATTTCGGACACCACTACAAATGGCTGTCCCATCAAATAGTGCCCTATTGAAGGGTATAGGGGGCGATTTCGGACAAAGCCAAGGACAAGAACTAAACAAAGGAAATTAAACATTTCTCTTGTCCAGTCAACTATGTTTCCGTGTGGTCAACTGTGTTACTGCTGAGTTTTTAATTTTCAAAAATACCCAGTTGCCTACTGTACAACATGTTTAGTGTTATGAGATTACCAGAGGTGTCCTTTGTCCATCAAGGTTTTTTTCTTCCAAAACAACATATACAAATTTGACTTGTTTGAGAAAATGTTAGGACCATTTAACTACTTTTTTGAAAATAGAGAGGTGTTATACCTCTAAATAAAAAAACAAAGTGTTAATGATTATAATTTTTTTATTTTGGTAAGTGGATACATAATCTCTCAGTCAAGTGACTATTTAAATTGTAGGTATTTTTCCAAGCTATGAACAAATACTTATTTTGTCCGTAACATAGTTGACCGGAATATATCTAACATCCACTTTTTGGGGGGGGAAATTCCAAAACCAGGAAACCCTGAGTTTGCCTAATAGAATAATTACTTGATTTAAAGGGTTTTATGTAAGGTCCTGTTTGTGTTTTGGGAAAAAAGAAAACTTGATTTCTTCACATTGTCAACTTCCAAATGCACCCCTAATGACCCATATGTAGGTGTCAATCGTTCTTTCTGGGTGATTCTTCTGTAACTGTGCAGGTTAATGCTTTAGTATGTCTTAAAGCCAAGCCTGTCACTATAAACTATTTTGCCTATAGTATTGGGACACCCCTCCAAATCATTGAATTCAGGTGTTCGAATCACTTCCATGGCCACAGATGTATAAAATCAAACACCTAGGCATGCAGACTGCTTCTACAAACATTTGTGAAAGAATGGGTCGCTCTCAGGAGCTCAGTGAATTTAAGCGTGGTACCGTGATAGGTTGCCACCTGTGCAATAAGTCTATTCGTGAAATTTCCTCACTACTAAATATTCCACGGTCAACTGTTAGTGGTATTATAACAAAGTGGAAGCGATTGGGAACAACAGCAACTCAGCCACGAAGTGGTAGGCCACGTAAAATCACAGAGCGGGGGGCACAGTGCGCAGAAGAACTTTCTGCAGAGTCAATAGCTACAGACTTCCAAACTTTGTGTGGCCTTCAGATTAGCTCAAGAACAGTGCGTAGAGAGCTTCATTAAAAGAGTTTCCATGGCCGAGCAGCTGCATCCAAGCCTTACATCACCAAGTGCAATGCAAAGCGTCGGATGCAGTGGTGTAAAGCACGCCGCCACTGGACTCTAGAGCAGTGGAGACGTGTTCTCTGGAATGACGAATCACGCTTCTCTGTCTGGCAATCCGATGGACGAGTCTGGGTTTGGTGGTTGCCAGGAGAACGGTACTTGCCTGACTGCATTGTGCCAAGTGTAAAGTTTGGTGGAGGGGGATTATGGTGTGGGGTTGTTTATCAGGGGTTGGGTTTAATATAGCACTCTATATTAAACCCTAAAGATTAAGAATGGGATGTCATTAAAGTTCATTAGCATGTAAAGGCAGGCGTCCCAAAAATGTTGGCAATATAGTGTATATAGCATATATATACAGCTCTGGAAAAAATTAAGAGACCACTTAACATTGATTTCTCAATGTTAAGTGGTCTCTTAATTTTTTCCAGAGCTGTATATATACACACACATATAAGTCTAAGAAATTTTACGTTTTCTTTCCTGTGATAGTGTATTTCTAAATTTCTAATTGAAGTTGGAATGTTTACTTACAAATACACTAGCATAGATGGCCTCAAAACTAACAGAAGCAGATTAAAAGCCAGAAAACTTCAAAATAAACTATTATGATTTATTGAATTGAATTTTGGCAAACATCAATGTTGTGAAAACTCCACCATGCCCCCAACACAATTTTTGTGCCCCCTTTCCTGTTCTATTGAACTGCTTAAATGTCTAAAAAAAATGCTTTAAAGTTTAAAAAAGGTATTGCTTTAAAGTTATTTATACTGGATGGTTTTCTTGGAAATAAAAAAGAGCACGGATGCTTAAATATTTTATGAGAGGGATGAATCACACACCACAGTCGTTGGAGTTTGACCGCCTCTGCTTGTGTAGCACGCGATAATGACCACAGCTAGTCAGTTCACTAGTGTGCGCGCTCTGTGCTTCCGTCTTTCTGTTGCCAGTTTTCATCTTTCATGGGGCCAGATGGCCATTTTTACATTTCTCTCTTAAAATGTGTCATCTTAAATTCTTATTTCATTTATATAACACCCCCAAATCCTGTGTACGTTCAGTTTTTAGCTCTCTCATGAAAGTGGGAGAGGTGGGGGGGGGGCCAGCAGGCACCAGTGTTGCCCGTTCAGGCTGCTCCTCCCTCGTGAGAAATGCATAAAGTCTGCCAGGCACCACAGCTCTTCCAACGAAGCAGAGTTGCAGTGGCTCTCAGCAGCATGCATATGTACACCATGTTCAGATGGGATGCTAGTGTACTACTTATCAAAATCAAATCACCTTTATTTATATAGCGCTTTTTACAATGCCAATTGTTTCAAAGCAGCTTCACAGTGGTAACAGGAAAATAATGCAACAGAATTTGATTCGGCTGTACAGCCGCTCTGGTGAAAACGGTGATGTCATCCAGCTCATTTCAATTATCATATAGTGTCAATGCGGGCAGATCAGTAATATAGTTGAAATTTAAGTGTCCCCAAATGAGCAAGCCAAAAGCCAAAGGTGACGATGGCAAGGAACCAAAACTCCTTCAGGGCCAGAATGGAGAAAAAAACCTTGGCTCAGTCGGGGTGCCACTTCTCCTCTGGCCGACGAACAAATAGTGTATGATTATGATTCTGGACACATTACAGGTCAGAAGTCATATTAGATCAATAGATATTCGTAGGATTATTCGAAAGATTGGAGTCGTCACGCCAGGGACGGGTTTAATGAGGATGTCGTGTCGATGCGGCATTTACAGGGGGGAGTTTAATTGACACGGTCTCTACAGACACTTCAGGGATGCGTTCATCATGTCCAGGCTAAGGTCCACCATCTGGTCCGGATACGGCCCGGATCCGGCCGACTGCAGTAAACCTTGGGATAATCAGAGAAACTAACATTAGCGTAGATGCCATTCTTCTTATGATGTAACGAGTACATCAGGTGTTATGGGAAGTGTTCCCGGTTCCGGCTGACCTAGTTAATGCAGCCTAAAACAATGATTTGATTTGACTGATTTGAATAATATAAATTAAAAATGTTTTATGTGTATGCCATAGTAAAGAGATGTGTTTTTAGTCTAGATTTAAACTGACAGAGTGTGTCTGCTTCCGAACAATGCTAGGAAGACTGTTCCAGAGTTTAGGTGCTAAATAGGAAAAGGATCGACCGCCTGCAGTTGATTTTGATATTCTAGGTATTATCAACTGGCCAGAATTTTGAGACCGCAATAGACGTGATGGAGTATAATGCGTTAAGAGCTCGCTCAAGTACTGGGGAGATAAACCATTTAGTGCTTTGTAAGTAATCAGCAAGATTTTAAAATGTATACGATGTTTAATAGGGAGCCAATGCAGTGTTGCCAGAACCGGGCTAATATGGTCATACTTCCTGGTTCTAGTAAGAACTCTAGCTGCTGCGTTTTGGACCAGCTGCAGTTTATTTATTAAGCAAGCAGGGCAACCACCCAGTAGAGCATTACAATAATCTAGCCTTGAGGTCATGAACGCATGAACTAACTGTTCAGCATTTTGCATTGAAAGCATGTGCCGTAATTTAGATATATTTTTAAGATGGTAGAATGCAGTTTTACAGATGCTAGAAACGTGGCTTTCAAATGAGAGATTGGTATCAAAGAGCACACCCAGGTTCCTAACTGATGATGAGGACTTGACAGAGCAGCCAGTATTAGACAGTATTCTAGGTTACTACTTGTGGAGTTTTTTTGTCCAATGATTAAAAATTCAGTTTTTTCTGAATTAAGTTGCAGGAAATTACTAGTCATCCAATTTTTTACCAATTTTTTTGTTAATCTTGTGAATTGGTAAGTTTCATCAGGGCGTGAAGAAATATAGAGCTGAGTATCGTCAGCATAACAATGAAAACGCCATGCTTCCTAATAATATCTCCCAGTGGTAGCATGTACAGGGTGAAAAGCAACGGTCCTAGCACTGAGCCCTGCGGTACTCCATACTGAACTTGTGATCGGTGTGACATCTCTTCATTTACTGCTACAAACTGATAACGGTCAGATAAGTATGATTTAAACCATGCCAATGAAATTCCACTAATGCCAACATAATTTTCGAGTCTATTCAAAAGAATGTTGTGGTCGATAGTATCGAATGCAGCGCTAAGATCGAGTAACACTAACAGAGAGATACAACCACGATCGGATGATAAGAGTAAATCATTTGTAACTCTAATGAGAGCAGTCTCAGTGCTATGACACGGTCTAAATCCTGACTGGAAATCCTCACAGATACCATTTCTTTCTAAAAAGGAGCATAATTGTGAGGACACTGCCTTTTCTAGTATTTTTGACAGAAAGGGTAGATTTGAGATTGGCCTGTAATTGACTAATTCTGTAGGATCAAGTTGCGTTTTTTTAATAAGTGGTTTAATAATAGCCAACTTAAAAGTTTTCGGTACATATCCTAATGTCAAGGATGAATTAATGATATTAAAAAGAGGATCTATGACCTCTGGAAGCATCTCTTTTAGTAGTTTAGTCGGTATAGGGTCGAGCATACGTGTTGTTGATTTTGATGATTTAACGAGTTTAGCCAATTCTTCTTCTCCTATAGCAGTGAATGAGTGTAATTTTTCCTCAGTGACACTACAATGCACTGTCTGATGTGATACTGTAGTAGACAGCTGCATGGTTATAATTTTTTTCCTAATATTATCAATCTTACAAGTAAAGAAGTTCATAAAGTCATTACTGCTGTGCTGTTTACAAACATGAGAAGTTGAAGCTTTATCTTTGGTTAATTTAGCCACTGTATCGAATAAATACCTAGGGTTGTGTTTGTTTTCTTCTAAGAGAGTCGAGAAATAAGCAGATCTAGCAGTTTTTAGGGCCTTTCTGTATGCAATCATGCTCTCTTTCCACAAAATGCGAAAAACTTCTAGTTTTGTTTTCTTCCAGCTGTGCTCCATTTTTCTGGCTGCTGTTTTAAGGGCCCGGGTGTGCTCGTTGTACCACAGCGTTGGACTATTTTCTTTAATCTTCTTTAAGCGCCGGGGAGCAACTGTGTCTAAAGTGCTGGAAAAGAGAGAGTCAATAGTTTCTGTTGCAACATCGAGTTCCTCTAGGCTATCTGGGATGCTGAGAAGATGAAACTGATGAGGAAGATTATTTACAAAGCAATCTTTAGTCGCAGCAGTGATAGTCCTGCCATATTTGAAGCGAGGGGACGGCTTTGCAGCCTTTGCTAAATTAAGTGTACATGATACTAGGTAATGATCTGAGATGTCATCGCTCTGCTGCAGAATTTCAATGGTATCAACATTTATTCCATGTGACAGTATTAGGTCTAAAGTATGATTACGGCAATGAGTGGGTCCTGACACGTGTTGCCTTACTCCAATAGAGTTTAGAATGTCTCTAAATGCCAATCCCAATGCGTCTTTTTCATTGTCTACATGGATATTAAAATCACCAACAATTAGGACTTTATCTGCAGCCAGTACTAACTCTGATAGAAAATCAGAAAATTCTCTGGTAAAGTCTGTATGGTGCCCTGGTGGCTGTATACAGTAGCCAGCACAAATGTTAAACGGGATTTATCAATTTCACTACATAACGTTACATAAAGCACCAAAACTTCAAAGGAATTATATTTGAAACTAGACTTCTGAGTAATACCGAAGATTATTATTATAAATTACCTTTCCCCTTTACCTTTCAGACGCGGCTCGTGTTTATAACAATAATCTTGGGGGGTGGACTCATTTAAAGTAATGTAATCGTCAGGTTTTAGCCAGGTTTCTGTCAAACACAGCACATCTAGGTTATGATCTGTAATTCATATCATTAACAATAAGCACTTTTGAGGAAAGGGATCGAATATTCAGCAGCCCGAGCTTTATCATTTGATCATCTGTATTATATCCGTTGTTTATTTGTTGGACATCAATTCAATTTTTACCATTGAATGGTTTTGATGGTTTTTTGTATTTACTAATTCGTCGAACAGACACAGTCTCTATGTGATAATATCTAGGTGAAAGAGTCTCTATGTGCTGGGATTTATCTGACTTCTGTGACGTGAGACAGCTAGCAGGCGGTCGGGTAAGCCAGTCCTTACTGCATACTGCTTTTTTTAGAATAATATATCAAACATTTTAATACAACAATGGTCAACAAATCTTTTATGATATTGATATTTATACATATATGCTCTAAATAGTGTGCTTCGATTAAATATATTTTTTAATTAAAAAAAAAAACTAATATTAACTAAATGGATGCTATTGTAGTGTTTTTTTTTTTATGTTCTTCATGTAGATTTCAGAAAGTAGGCTAGTCTGACAGACTTTGCATCAAAATTAACATTTGGTTTTTGGTTTTGTCAAGTCAAGTCACCTTCATTTATATAGCGCTTTTCGCAATATAAATTGTTTCAGCAGTTTTACAGTGATAATATGGAAGAGAGATTGTTTTGGCTGTACATCAGCTCTAGAAAAAAGTTACTGTCCAGCTAAAGTAAGCTTTTGATTGATTCATTTACGAATCATTACCCAGATAGCATGTAATCATTGAAACAGTGTTGATGCGTCAACGCTAATTGCACTGAATTAACGTTGCAAAGTGATGTTGGTTCAGTATCACTCTTGCACCCTCAGTTAATGTTGAAATTGATATTTCAACCACAAATCAATGGTAATATCGATTCAACATTACAAAGTGATATTTTTTCAACATCACTTTTGCACCCTCAGTTACTGCAAAATCAATTATAATATCATTGATTCAACATTATGAACAGATGTTAGTTCAATATCACGTTTGTACCCGCATTTAATGTTGAATCAATGGTGAACAAAAAATCAATGGTAATGCTGTTGAATCAACATTACACTATGATGTAATCTACATCACTGATGTTGAATCAATATTGAAATTAACAAAAATAATCAATGGTAATATTGTTGAATCAGCGTTACGTTATGATGGATTCTACATCACTGATGTTGAAGCAATATTGAAATTAACAAAAATAATGGTAATATTGTTAAATCAACGTTACACTATGATGTTCATTTCTACATCACTGATGTTGAATTGACACTGAAATTAACAAAAAATAATCTTTGGTAATATTGTTTGATCAATGTTACAATGTGATGTTGATTCTAAATCACTTTTGTTGAAACTGAAAATACAACTGAAATGTAATGACAACATAAAACAATGTTGCCATCTGATGTACCAAGTTAATGTTGAAACAACATTAATATTTCAAAGTTTGGAGAAAACCTTTTAAAATATAAATGACACCTTCCCAGCAGTTTAGTAAATTTTTTATTTTTTATTTTAACAGTTTAACACAATGACAAAAAAAGATTTAAAAGATCATTCTTTAAAAAAGAAAGGGGGAGAAATAGGACAAAAGCATTACAACCTTTAAAAATAAAATTAGCTTCAGAAATCTGATGTCATAACTACAAATGGTCCAACGGTTCAGGTTTTAAAAATCTGGCTTGCATCAGACTACTGCATCTTTTCCTTTGGGTTCTCTGAAATCTGAAAAAGAAAGCATGATATTACTCAAGAACAAGTCAATTCAGTTTTCACACAGTCACATTCAAGAATGTTAATATACTAACACAATATGATTCACTTAAATATGAAAACACAAAAGCTGCTCAACACAAAATATTCAAACTATGATTATAGTATCATTAAATTCTGTATATTTATTCTATTTTTCTAAAATCTATTAATGCTTCAATATCAAAAGAAAGCATGTATTTTCCCACCAGGTTTATCTCCAGCCCTAATTAAACAAACCTGAAGCAGCTAATCAAGGTCATTATGATCAATGAAAACTTCAGGCAGGTGTGTTGAGCTAAACATGTAGAGGAATAAACACCTCTGAGCTATGGCCAGTACATAAATCTCAGTTCATTTTCCATGAAACTACATAGCTTTCAAATAACTTGAAGAATAAAAGAGCTTAGGCTTTTTCAATTAAAATTTCTTTAAAGGGATAGGTCACCCAGAAAAGAAAGTTCTGTAATCATTTACTCACTCTCAAGTTGTTCCAAACCTGTATGAGTGTCTTTCTTCTGTTGAACACAATAAGACATTTTAAAGAATGTTGGTAACGAGACAGTTTACGGTAGCCATTGATTTCTATAGTAGGAAAAAAAAAAAAGTCAATGGCTACCGTCAGCTGGTTACCAACATTCTTCACTCTTCTTCTTCAATCTTCTTTTGTGTTCAGCAGAATAAATAAATTCATACAGGTTTGGAACAACTTGAGGGTTAATAAATAATGACAGAAATTTTATTTTGGGGTGAACTATCCCTTTAAAGCTGCAGATTCACCTTGTAGACCTTAATCTCTCTAAATATCACAAAATAGCCATGCCAGTCACTTTCTCAATAAATACAAGATGTAGTGTTTTTTGTGATTGTGTTTCAGTGGAAACAGGCTAAGGAGATCAGTTACATTCCCCAAATGTAATAGTGATTCAGGAATATGAATGATTACCTGATTAATCAGGGAGCAGGAGTTAAGGCACAGGATAGCATCAAGTCCCAGGTCAGGTGAGTATGCTGTCGACAACAACTCAATGTATAATCAATGTCAGCATTATCAGGAGGGTGCTTCTAATTTTTTTCATTGTCCATCTTCATCTGCCTTCACTCCTACTAAAGGAGTAACGTGCTCTGCAAGCACTGATGGATGAAGACATGGGCTGTGTGCAGTGTGACATTCTTGCTCATGTCCACATCTCTTGCACTTCAAGAAATCTGTTAAATGATGTTAGAACTTTATTCAGGAATTCCCCAATAAACATTACTAAAGCAAGATGTGTTTTTTTTAAGAATGTAGAAAAATGGATGTTGTGCCTTCAACGGAGTGTCTATTTACACCAAGTTCAAATAGCACACCTTGTTGGCAAGCGTTATTTGCACTAACTCCGCCCAACAATGCCTAGTTGGGCCAGAAAAGACAAAAAAAAATGCACACTTTCCAATGTCTTCAGTGGTGTAGTCAGTAGACTATAAGGCTCATGGAACTTGGTTTTGATGCCATTGACATGGGTTCGAATCCGCCTTTTGCCGAGTTCGCTCTTCTCCCTTTTCCCATCACATATCACAACAGAAAGGCATTTACTTTCAATGAAAATGTTCTAAAAGTGGAAATAAAGTGCCTAACGAAATGTTTAATCTATCGCTATTTGCACTGTAAATAGCCGCTGCCTTTATTCAAACACTTTAATAACATTTTAATGTTTCTAATTACAGTCAGTAACAATAAAAATCAAACGCAAATAACAAGCATGCAAAATAAAGGAACAGAGAAATAATAAGGTAGATGCAGCATTGTTTGAAACTGTGCTAGAGAAGTCATGTAAGTATGTCAGGTGTGTACACCTGTGTTTTCTCTCTAAAGAGGAAGCATCAATTAAACTACTGAGCAGTGCACATGCAAAACCAAAATGGGCATTTACCAATCAGTGGCCAATTTCAAATTACAATAGATGTTCTTCAAACATTTTTCAACAGACTTGCTAAAACCATGAAGGCCCACCCCTAAACCAAGCCCCCAGTGGATTAGAGCAAATCGGGTAACGCGGTTGAAAATGCCCATCATGGTTTGAAAACGCCCCACTGACTTTCCATTCCACCCATGTATGTGTGCTCATGCGTATGTGTTTGTGTAGATTAGTTATGCGTTCATGTTTTAGTTAAATAAACTTTGTGCACATTCATACGAGTTGATTCTGGTCTGCTTATAAATAAACTGTCACTTTAACGAATCGATCATAGCTATGAGCTAAGAAAGAGTCATTTTTCTGTGGCCACAGAAAAATATCCTTTCCGAAGAGTTGATAGACAATCAGTACTGTTTTCGCTGGACAAACAGATTAATTGATTGTAATATTAATTCAGTTACATGAAGTTAATTCAGTTAACTGATCCAAATATTTATAATTAATTATAACGAGTTATGATTAATTATTAATATTTCCCCTTTGAGCTAATTTGTTACACAGTAGTGTTCTGCAGAGATACACACCTGCATGATCTTATGCTCATCAACTACAAATCACCAGGTGTGTTTGACATCGGCTGCGGCTGGATGTAACCGATTGGCGAGAGTTGCCACGTGCAGGCGGGGAGGAGCTGCAGACGTAGACGTGAAGTCGGACACTTTCTGCTTCCTGTAGTGACGCTCGCGCTGTGTTTGCATACTTTATCACAGATAAAGTGAAATAAATGCAATATTTGTCAAATACACAGATGTTTCAGAGACATTTTCATTCAATTCTTTATGTATCGCTGTCTGTTTGTACAAGAATAAAGTTCAACATAAGCCTATACTATCAATGAAGTGGGGTCTTCGTTTTTTATCAGTTTTATTTTGACAATATAACATCGTGACTACATGAAAAGAGGTTTTACTGTTATAAAATACAGATTTGTGAGCATTATTGGAGCTGAAGATTTTAGAATAAACACGAAACACATGTGATCGCTGTCACGCTGTGAATCCAGCCAATCGTGAAACAGCTGTCGTCATCAGAGCTTGTGCAGTCGGTCTGGAAAAGCTGCGCAGAATGAACTAGCCGGCTGCTCTCGAATCGCTCTCGCGGCACTTTGATGGCATGCATCACAGACACGTGGCGTCGGCGCTGTCTCAAGACGGACAAAATTTCTAAACCGGCATGCACTACTTCAAGTCAGCCGCCGATCGGTCTGTGCAGCACTGCAGGAAGTCGAACAAGCCTACTGTTAGTTCAGTGTCACTGTCTCCACCCATGTGTGCTGTTGACTTTCATCACAATTTCAATGCTGATCCAACACACTTTAAACATCTCAACCAAAATGATGGTTTGGATCAAAACTCAACACTGTATCAATGTCACCATGCTATCTGGGTAGTTATTTACTTTGGGGCCACTTACACAACACCATTTTCAACCAAAATAGAAAATTCTCAATGCGTTCCGCTCATCCCCACGGCAACTGCGCCCGGCGGCTAGAGAACGCAAACCCCAAAACAGGTTTTGAAACGATACCGTTATCATCCGTGTAAACTTCAAAAAAACGCGAATCTGTGAGAATGGTGACAGCATGCACGTAAGCATTACGTGTTTAGTCTATAGGCAAGCGCGTTTGAATACTGATCTGGATGGCCTGGATCTGGAAGACTACTATAAACCTTGGGATAAACAGAGAGACTAACATTAGCGTAGATGCCATTCTTCTTATGATGTAACAAGTACATCAGGTGTTATGGGAAGTGTTCCCGGTTCCGGCTGACCTAGTGAATGGGCGTTTTGTATCACATTTAGGTTTTCATGTCTTTTATTTTGTATCGTCACTGTTCCTGGTTTTGTCATGTAATTGAGGGTATGCACATGACGTCACCGTCGGCCGGAGAGTGACTGTGGTTACGCACACTGAGTGGCAAAAAGAATGAGACGCAGCATTGGTTTTCAGCATGAATGCAGCAAAAAACACAAAACCAGGCCCGGCACCAGAGGGGGGATCGGGGGATCGGGGGATCGGGGGGTCTTGCCTTCCCCCCCTTGAACATCCCTGGACAGAGGGAGATGGACTTGATAGCGTGTAATAATTTTCTCACTCAAACCACTGCCGCCTGCTGCTTCTTCTACTGATTGCTTTTAGAGGGAAAAGCTGCCCATAACTGTTGGTCTAGGATATTATTAGCGAAAAAGAGTTGTCAAAAGATCCAGTGCATATCTGTATTTGTGCTCGTCAAATGATTAAATTTCCGTGTTTTTGCTTCGGTGAGTAATGTAGCCAATCACAGATGTTTGAGTTCTAGAACGCAATGGCCAATCACTAGACTGGGTAAACCCAGCCTGATCTGCCAGTAACCTGTACATTAATTTATCCTGCTTCTATTACACATTTGCAGGAACCAATCACAGACTGGCTTATCCACCTGGCGCGCTATTGGTGGGTTTAACACAATGACGGATAGAGAAGCGATGGATTGATGCCCGTTGATCACGCCTCTTGTGGTCTGATTGGTTGAAGGACTATCCAATTGCCTACAGAGTCATTTGAATTATGCTCATTTATCACACCTCTTGTGCAGTAGAAAATACATAGCAGACTCCCCAGACCAATGTTTAATCTTAAAAGATTGAGCTTGGTCTGGTGATAGCCAGACAAGCCAATCACAGGTGTTGAAGTTAGAATCCACTCACCGCTCGAGTTTTTGTCCAGTGCCGAGTTCTGCACGCATGCAAATCCTCTCTAACAAAGTGTAGACATTATGTAAATAAGAGATTCATTGTGCAGTCAGCTTCACTGATTAATATAATGGAACTTTGTGAGATCACGTTCATTGAATGAGTGACAGCTTTTAGTGATTTATAAAGGGAGCGCTCTTTGCGTGCTGTCTAGGCGATATAAAAAATATCCTATAATATATTCAGAATTTGAATAAAACTTTTGTTTTCCATTCTTGACAAGCGGCCACATACACACTTCAATACATAGGCCCATCCACATATACTGTACATGTGGGATACACTCTCGAAATTGTGATGACTGACAGACAGTGATAAATATTTATGTATCAAAATCAGGCTCATATAAATGTCAGGAAAACACGATTCCTGGCTGCATGTCAGTATCCATGGATCACTGGAAAGGATCCAGTGGATCACTTTGGAAAGTTGTAAGTATATACTATATATCGAATCCAACCTTTAGTTTAAACTGATAACCGTTTGTTTTACTCACGTTTTCCCCTATTAACTCCAGTCATGCAGCAGCTCTTCTGCCACTTAGTCCCGGCTGAGGGGGTGTGTTCTGGTGGGAAAGTGACGTCAATGCATACCCCCCATTCCCTGATCCCATCATGTGATCCTGTCATGTGCCACTTTTGCTCTGTGCGTCTTGTTTTCATCGGTTCTTTTGTTTCATGTGTCATGTTCTTATTGATTCATTGTGTTGATTACTTTCAGGTTTGTCTTATGTCATTAGTCTTTGTGTATATATAGCCCTCATGTTTCTATTGTTTCTTGTAGCTTTGTTAAATGAAATCTGCTGTTGTTAAATTTCTTCGTTTCATGGTTTATGGTCAAGTCATTGTCTGGTTCTGTTTATCTGTATCTATTAACGTTTATTCAAATAAACTGCACATGGGTTCAACTCTGCTTGCCTTCAGTGGACTAAACATTACAACAATAAAGGTTCCTTTTAGGCTGGCCACACACTTGATTTTAAGCCCAATTTTGAGCCCGATTTGCACCCCCAAGCGATCGAGGGGCGTGGCCCGATTCAAGGCTTGTCGCAAACGACTTTTTGTCCAAAAAATCCTCCATTGTGTGGTGTCATAACGATTATTTTACTGCTCCCGATTGCGATGCAGCCCACATGATCCCAAATCGTAAATGTCAAAAAATTTGATATTTACAACTCTTGATCGGGCTGCCTCTAACGTGATACATGATAGCCAATGAGAGTGAGCAAGCTTCACCAACCGGATGTTGCGTGCTTTTATAGCTGAATCCTGGCAGCCACAAACATGGTTAAAATTGGTTAAAATCCCCCTGTGGTGAAAATCAAGCTTTTAATGTTGTTTATATGTCTATGTGGTGTTTCTAATATGCTTAATGTATGCTTGCAGTGTTTCAAGAGAGCTTTATCTTTAAATAATTTAATTTTTAGTCCAAGTTCCCCTATCTGCACTCCCATTGGAGTCAATGTATGAATGGTGTTCAGCCATGTGTTTGTCATCTGTGCAGCAGTTCAGGAAGACTGTTAACTCTCACATTACAAGCCAACAGAGGAATGAGATTAGTTTCAGCTGAATGAATACTGATCAGTTTTTACTCTGTTACTGTGATGCACATGCTTACCTTTGTCACTGAGAATGACATGGTCTCATAAGACAAACAAGTAATCTCACTGACAGTCTGAAATCAGAATTTTAAATATGGTCTCCATTTTATCAAATTGTTCAGATCTGAGCAACTGAACAGAAAAAAAAAAAAAAAAACAATACCAGTTTGGAATGACATGACGGTAAGGAAATGACAGAATTTTCATTTCAGTCAGGTCCACTTAAGTCAAAAACACCATAGACAAACTTTTAGTCAACTTTTTATTGGCATATTTTGCTAAATTTACATTTGGCGATATGGCTCTGTTCTAAATTCCCCATCCTTATCATGAGCTCCATGAAAAGCCAAGACAGGGAACAGCAGCAGCTTCTGGGGACAACCTCCCATTTTTTTAAACTGGGAGGGCAGCGCAAATCCCCCAACAGACCATACCAGGCAATCCTCCCTGGCTCGTCCTGCTAACTGAAGAGACAGCAGAGGATCCAAAAGAGCGTTTCAGGAAGCCAATCTAACTGAATTTAATTGTAAATAGCCAATCGATCTATGTGAAGCTAGCATGAGGAATGTAGCTAGAGCTAATGATAGAAGTAATTAATATATAGGTAAATAGGCTCAACAGCTACTGAAGCTATAATATTCAATTTTCAAGTGACAGATCAGGGAGCAGCACTCATAGCTTTTCTTATGGATGGCTCGAGCATCGGGCCAGAGGTAACGTTCATAAGCGGCTGAAGACCATCGCCTCATGGCCTTCAACGTAGAGACAGGAGTGGAGGAAGCTGCAGTTGTAGCAGCCCCTATGCGCAGAGAATGAGCTGTATAACGCTCTGAGGGAAGCTTGCAGTATTGGCAGAGCAGGGAAGACAGGAGGCAAGCCAGGCTCTGGGCATGGGCTTTCCCTCCTCCATGGCAAATAATGGGTCCTGCTGACCAGCTTCTGGACGGCTCCTCAGGTAGGCCAACATAGATGACATAAAAAGCAGAGTCAGATTCAGAGATAAAAACGTCTCGGTTACGTATGTAACCCTCGTTCCCTGAGGAGGAACGGAGATGTAACGTCAGTGACTGACGAATGGGGGTTTCGCCTAGAAGCCTATCATCTTCGAGATCTAGAAAACGCCCAATGGCAGTGCCAATGCCATGGGCATGCGGAATTTGCATAGCGTAACTCCGCCCCACAGCGTGGGTATATAAGGAAGTACGCTGGCAACATCGCATTATGTTTACCTGCTGAGGAGCCAAGACTGAACTCCCGGCCGTTCCAGCGGTACAGCAGAAGTGGCAGAGGGACGTTACGTCTCCGTTCCCTCCTCAGGGAATGAGGATTACATACGTAACCGAGACGTTCCCTTTCGTTCAGTCACTCTGAGTAACGTAAGTGACTGACGAATGGGGGTCCCAATGTAATCACGCCACTCGGTTGTCATCCAGTGCCCTGCGTAAGCATGAGCTCCCTGTCGTAAGCTAGTACGGACGAAGGACTCCCACTTAACACAGGAATACCAAGGTACACTGGGAAGCATATTCCAGGTGGAAGTATGCGCCAAGTGCCTACCCGTAGGGAGGACTTAAGGATACACATATGACCCGCGAGGGGCTGCATATGGAAGAACTCTGGGGTAACCAGCCGAAGGTGGAAGAATTTTACCCCCAGGGGAGGCAAGGCTTGCCGAGGGAAATACACATGCTCGGAGAGGCTTACAGTGGAATACACATGTGGGGGTCGCCCATAGGGGGAACCATGCACACGGTGGCACCTAGCCTGACACGAGGGCCTGAGCGAGAGGGCAGACGCACTGGTGTCGGCATCAACAGTGCTGGAGGAACTCAGGGCTTCAGGGAAACTACCTGAGGAAAATAATCGCACGTATCCAGTCTGTGGAGTGGAAATGGCGAGCAAGCGAAGACACCTGAGCCTAGTCCATTACCGGCCACTAGTAGAGGCGAGTACAAGAGAGGACATTGACTCCACTCGGAGATTATAGAATCTGGTTAATGTGTTGGGTGTCGCCCAGCCTGCAGCTCTGCAGAAGTCTGTTAGCGAGGCGCCATGCGCCAGAGCCCGAGAGGAGGCCACACTCCGGGTGGAGTGTGCCCTGACCCCAAGGGGGCATGGACGCCCCTGCGTCTGGTAAGCCAAAACAATGGCGTCCACTATCCAGTGAGACAACCTTTGCTTGGAGAGAGCCTTTCCCTTCAGCTTCCCACCATAACAGACAAAGAGCTGGTCAGAGGTCCTGAAACACTGTGTTCTGTCTACGTAAGCACGGAGGGCGCATACTGGACAGAGCAGTGCCAAGGCTGGGTCTGCCTCCTCCAAAGGCAGTGCTTGCAGGTTCACCACCTGGTTGAACGGAGTGGTGGGAACCTTGGGCACATATCCAGGCCGGGGTCTCAGGATCACGTGAGAGTTGGCCGGCCCGAATTCCAGGCACGCTTCGTCAACCGAAAATGCCTGCAGGTCCCCTACCCTCTTGATGGAGGCCAAAGCGATCAGGAGCGCTGTCTTCATAGACAGGAACTTAAGCTCGACTGACCACAATGGCTCGAAGGGAGCCCTCTACAGAGCATTTAAGACTACTGAGAGATCCCAAGAGGGTACGAGGGGAGCGCGAGGAGAATTCAGTCTCCTCGCTCCCCTCAGGAACCTGATGACCAGGTCTGACTTGACCTTTTTCGTCTCCACAAGGTCGTGGTAGGCTGATATAGCGGCCACGTAAACCTTGAGGGTGGAAGGAGACAGCCTTCGTTCCAACCCTTCTTGGAGGAATGAGAGCACGGACCTGATCGGGCATTTCCAGGGGTCTTCTTGGCGAGAAGAACACCAGGTGACGAAGAGGTTCCACTTCAACGCATAGGCGTGTCGGGAGAGAAGGCCCTAGCGGAAGTGATGGTAGCCACCACCTGAGGTGGTAGGGTACTCAAACCTGCCGCGTCCCATCCAGGAGCCACACGTGGAGGTTCCAAAGATCGGGACGCGGGTGCCAAAGGGTGCCCCATCTCTGAGAAAGGAGGTCCTTCCTCAGAGGAATCGACCAGGGAGGGGCTGTTGCAAGGAGTACGAGTTCGGAGAACCAGGTCCGGCCGGGCCAATACGGGGCGACCAAAAGGACCTGCTCCTTGTCCTCCCTGATCTTGCACAGAACCAGTGCGAGAAGGCTCACTGGGGGAAACGCATACTTGCGGTTGAGACATATGGCGGGAACGTAGACCACCCTGGTGGTTGATGTACGCTACTGTGGCCGTGTTGTCTGACCGGACTAGCACGTGTTGACCCTTGAGCAACGCTCGGAAGCGGTGCAGGGCGAATCATACTGCCAGCAACTCGAGGCAATTGACATGCAGGAGGTGTGGGGTCCTGTCCAGGAGCCCGCAGCAGCATGTCCATTGCACATGGCACCCCAGCCCGTAGTGGAGGCATCTGTTGATACAACAATATGCCTGGAAACTCGTTCTAAGAGAACACCGGCCCGTAGAAAGCTGAGGTTCGACTACGGGGTGAGGGTCTGCAGGCAGGCCCGAGTCACTGGGAACCGGAGCGTGCCCGACTGCCATGCCCATCTCGGGACTTGATCGCGAAGCCAGTGCTGAAGCGGTCTCATATGAAGCAATCCGAGCGGCGTTACCGCGGCTGCAGATGCCATATGCCCCAGGAGCCTCTGAAATAACTTCAGTGGAACCGCACTCTTGCTCTCGATTTGATCCTCTGCACTGGGCAGAGTTTGCTCTTTTCCCAGTTGACCCGAAGGCCCAGACGGGCTAAGTGCTGGAGCACCAGGTCTCTGTGTTCGCACACCTGCTCTCGAGAGTGACTCAGGATCAGCCAGTCGCCGAGGTAGTTCAGGATGCGAACCCCGTGTTGCCTGAGTGGCACAAGGGCTGCCTCGACAATTATCGTAAAGACGCGAGGGGACAGAGCTAGCCCGAATGGGAGGACAGCGTACTGATATAGAAGAAGGCGTCCTTCAGGTCGATCGCTGCAAAAACCAATCTACTGGACGAACGCATTCGGGCGCTTCGCTGTCAACATCCTGAACGGAAGCCTGTGAAGGGATCGGTTCAGGACGCGCAGGCCCAGGATTGGTCGTAACCCACCGGTTTTCTTGGGTACAATGAAGTAAGGGCTGTAGAAGCCGGACTTCATTTTGGCTGGAGGGACAGGCTCGATCACACCCTTTGCCAGCAGGGTAGCGACCTCCGCACGCATGACCGGGGCGTAGGGCCCCACCATGGTGTATCGGACTCCCCGGAACGGGGAGGAGCCTGAGCGAACTGAATCGCATAGCCGAGCCTGATGGTCTTCGCGACCCAGCGGGACAGTCCGGGAAGCTCTAGCCAGGCTCCCAAAAACTGCACCAGCGGGGTCAGGCGAACCACAGACGTACCCCGAGTGGGGCAGCGACGTGGCGTGATCGGCCCAGACGTGGGAGGCATGGTCATCAGCCGAGTCCTGACAGAGGAGACCAGGGAAGGACGTGCGTTCCACTGGGGTCTGCTCTGAGAGGAGACTGGCGTCAGAGAGGGACAAGAGTGGCATGGCCCGGGGGCGGCACACACTGCCGTGCACGGTCTCTGGGTGCTCAGGGTTAGTTCTTTCCTTAACCACATAGGGTGCTGCTGACCCGGGGGCCAGCAGCTGACAGAAGATTCTCCCCCGGCCTTCAACCAGGGGAAGGAGTGGCCCTGCTACCATCTGCTTGAAAGAACTGGCCATCCCTGAGCTGTCCGCGTCAGTAGCGCCGCTTAGCCTGGCGTTTGGCGGGCTGCGGGGCTGGGGAGCGGACGGGGGCGTCTTCCTGCGACCACCTCCACGGCGCGGCCCGGAGAAGGCAGCTACTGCTGGGGCCAGACGGGAGGGGTGGAAGCCGCAGGAGGGCGCCCTCGGCGGCAAGCAGACTGAGGCGACTGAGCCGGCGGCTGAGTAAGGCAGCAGCTGGCCGCCGGGGCAGTACATGTTTAATGGCCTCAGTCTGCTTCTGGGCGGCCGAGAACTGTTGGGCGAAGTTCTCGGCCATGCCGCCGAAGAGGCCAGCCTGGGATATGTGAGCGTTGAGGAACCGGGTTTGCGCAGCCTCTCTCATATCGACCAGGCTGAGCCACATCTCTCCTGGACCACAGCTGTGAACATCACCTGACCCAGGGAGCGCACGGTCACCTTCATCGCCCGGAGAGCGAGGTCGGTGGCGGCACGCGGCTCATTCAAAGCCCTGGGACAGCTCTACCCTCGTGCATGCTGCGAGCATCCTGGCCTGGTAGACCTGAAGGATGGCCATGGCGTGCTGAGAGGCAGCAGCCTGCCCCGCAGCTCTGTAGTCCCTCGCCACCAAAGTCGAAGAGAACCTACAGGCCTTGGAGGGGTGCTTAGGATCACCGTGCCACCTCCGGTCTTTGGCTGTCAACTCCGGGTCGGACTCGGGCAACGCTGGCACGCCCGAAGACAGCATAGCCGAATCTTCATCCCCAGAGGACTCCAGCCCACCTTGAGATGCGGCGATCGATGTCTCATCGTCATCTGGAGCGCCGTACGAAACACGCGGGGCGTCCGCAGATGGTCCCACTGCTTCAGTCCGACCACTTGCGGGTAGCGGTGTGCGAGAGGGGGGTGTGGCCCGAGGAATGATCGTCGGGGTTTATTCCGCACCGTAACCCTCAGGTCACCCTGGCCACCAGCCAAAGTACCATCTCTCTCGGAGACGGTAGATTGGGGTGTGGTAGAGGGGACTCTCTTTCCTTACGGAGGTCATTGAGTCTCAACCACAACATCGCGATGGTCATGTTCCCGCAGTGAGAACATGACTCATCCACAAACGCTGCTTGAGCGTGCTGAAGCCCAAACACGTCAAGCAGTGATTGTGCCCATCAGATGGCAACAGAGATCGACCGCACCCAGAAGTGCACGGGCGAACCGTCTTTAAAAAGACGTGCCACGCGCAAGCTCTTTTTGTGAGAAAAAGCTCTGCAGAGTGCTGAAGCGCCCAGGGAAACACACGCACATCTGTTGCAGATCACTGCACAAATCAGCAGGCAGGCAATGTGAGATCGCTGGAACGCGCCGTCACACCAACACCGACTGGAGAGCTGCTTGTCTCGAAGAAGCTTGACGATCTACTCAGAAGGCTTAAGGAGTGAAGAGATAGATGCTCTTGGCTCCGAAGCAGAAACATAATGCAATGTTGCCAGCGTACTTCCTTATATACCCACGCTGTGGGGCGGAGTTACGCTATGCAAATTCCGCATGCCCATGGCATTGGCACTGCCATTGGCCGTTTTCTAGATCTCGAAGATGATAGGCTTCTAGGCGAAACCCCCATTCGTCAGTCACTGATGTTACTCGGAGTGACTGAACGAAAGGGAACAACTGTTCATCCCATTTTCCTATCAGTTTAGTGTGCTTAGAATTATGGTGAAGTGGTAAGAATAAATTGATACATCAGAAATGTGAGGTCATGTGACGGATTAAAATAATATGTAGAAAACTCACCACCTGAGAAAGCCGTGAGCAAAACATATCTTAGCAATAGATCAGGATAAGGCCCAAAGAACACCTCCATCAGCTTTAAACTATCGCTTTAAGAATCATATTTCCAATAGCGACTATAGCTTTAAGAAAAGCATTTTCCAATAGCGACTACAGCTTTAAGAAAAGCACATTTCCAATAGCAACTATAGCTAAAGTATATAACGAAAGTCCTCATGAAATCAAAATTGACCCCATTTACATTGTTAACACACATTACAGGTCTTCGGGTGAACAATTAATCCGTGCAAGTTGATACACAAAGAAAAAAAAAAAAAAAAAAAAAGTTTGTCGTGGTAATCTTTAATCAAAATCTGAAAAGTTACTTCCTATCTGGAATGGCGTTCCTTTTCCGATCACGTCAGTTTGACGGCTTGGGTTTGAATATCCTTAACCACTCTCCTCCAACCGTTAGTCTGCTATGAGCGAGATATGGAGAGGAGGTGTGCTGAAGTAAAACCCCGCCCACTATTCAATATTCAGTTTCACTTGGAAATACGTCACAGCACTGAAGAAAACTCAGTTGCTACTTCCGGTTCATGGGGACTTTAAAGAACCAATAGCAACTATAGCTTTAAGACAAGTGAGTTTCCAATAGCACCTATAGCTTTAAGAACAAGTGCGTTTCCAAATAGCACCTATAGCTTTGAGAACAAGCGTGTTTCCAATCTCAATTGGTACCCATTACCAAAACTCAGTTGCTACTTCCGGTTCACGGGGACTTTAAAGAACCAATAGCAACTATAGCTTTAAGACAAGCGAGTTTCCAATAGCACCTATAGCTTTAAGGACAAGCACGTTTCCAATCCCAACTATAGCTTTAAGAACAAGCGTGTTTCCAATATCAACTACAGCTTTAAGAACAAGCGTGCTTCCAATATCAACTATAGCTTTAAGAACAAGCACGTTTCCAATCTCAACTATAGCTTTAAGAACATGCGTGTTTCCAATATTAACTACAGCTTTAAAAACAAGTGCGTTTCCAACATATATAGCTTTAAGAACAAGCACGTTTCAAATAGCACCTATAGTTTTAAAAACAAGTGCGTTTCCAATATCAACTATAGCTTTAAGACAATGTTTCCAATAGCAACTTTAGCTTAAAGAACCAATAGCACCTATAGCTTTAAAAACAAGTGCGTTTCCAATAGCCTTAAGAACAAGAACAATATCCATAAGCCTAGCATTTTACTAAAAACGACTAGAAGCTTAAGCAATGCAGATAGCCTTGTCAATTACGTTGCCAATGACCTGATAGCTTTAAAACGGTGTTAAAAAGGAACTTAGCTTTGTGAAGACATTCAGAGATGAATGGAGAGTGAAATATTGCCAGCTGTGACATATGCTTGATATCCTTCATGTGGGGAGTGCAGATCTCATCTGAAATTGTTCTTGAGTCAGTCACATACATTAGTAGGCCTATAACTTAAGCGAGTCCATGACAATGCAGCGATGCTAACTCCAAACTAGTCAGCTTATGATCAATGCCACGAATTCGCGTGTTCAAGTTTACAAACCTAAATGAATCTGAGGTGAATCCGTGTGGGGGCGAATTCCTCTCTAAATTCCCAATTGCACAATTCCTTGTGAGATGATTATGTTTTGCCTGCCGAATTCGCCAATTTTAATTAGCTCCTGACAAATTCTGTTATTAAAGCAAAACATCGCGTGTGAGCAGTGAGTGGTTCTGACTAATAATAAACGCCTCTGATGGCCACCGCTCAGGATCAAACATGTCCGCGAGGATCGGCCACCGCCCATCGCTGGTAAACACGCCGCAAACGGAACACATGACGTCTTTCTGAGCCCAAGACACAGAACCCCAGTGAAATGTTTGCGAAATGATATAATTACAGCATCAACTCGTGTGCTCTTGCTTTCGTTGAGAAATAGCCTGTGACGTTAGATCTTGAACCGTCACACTCCGGGTAAGTTGAAATAATTATCATTCTTACGAGGCAGCAGTGAAGTCTAGTAATAAGCTGACGATAAAGTATCCGACATTATCATAATTTTTGTTCCTCCCATAGTTATGAAATAGTATATGCCCTGATATAATTCTGCTGAAATTGCAGTTGCTCGCGTTCGTACTTCGTTCGTATGTAAATAATGAATACATTGTTTGCAAAATCATGATAATACTCACATTGCGCGAATCATTAGCCAACACATGACTCATCTTACTCAAACGGAAAAGCGAAAGGCAATTTCACTTTAAAGAGCCTTGTGTATAGTTACTTCATGATGAATTGATGAAGCAGACCGCACAAAAATGCATAGTAATATAGCACAGGAAAACCAATAAGATCACTTATCCTGATTGCAAAGCAGCGTGCAGTGGAAGCAGCCAAGCAGGCAGACTGAACTTAATCTGCACTTAAGTAAGGCGCCCTGTTTGAGAGTTGCCAATTGAGTGCATAGGAATCGGATCAGCTGATATGGGCAGAGTTGGAATTTTTCCAATCAGCTGATAGCAGAGCTTGACTACGTGGCCTGCCTGAACTAACGCAGAATGCTTGATTTTTGGGTGAATTATTCCTTTAAATCTATTCAGCTCTGAAAGCTCATCCTCTGTAACACAATAATTATCTGTGAATTTTATGTCTTAATTTTCTTCTAAATGTGAACATTATCTCCTAGCTAACTTTTAACACATGTACACAGTCTGCATTGTTCTCAACAGAACTGAAACCTACACAGTAATGCAATTTGCACTAAATAGAACCATCACACTGCTTTTATCCAGCACTCAGTGATCCATAATGCCACAGGGCACTTATCACAGGGGTACTATCCATTTAGAGCTGTGGTGTTCTTAAACTTTTAGCATTCAACGTAAAATGCAAGTGGAATAGAATGAAGCGTGTACTTAACTAAGAATTTTATGACATCCCCTACTGAACTACAAAGACTTTTAGCCTTGGATATGTTACAGGAATATGACACAGACCGTGTAATAATACCTCAGAATTACCACATTTTGTCAGAAGTTTCAATCATTCTACATATTGTGACCAGATTCTATGTGGTTTCTTTGGTTTAACCCTATAGTGGTGAAATGCATATGTAAAATAATTTCCTCTTTTAAATGGGGCGCTGTAGAGCTGTTTGCTCGGCTGTTGCAGAAGATGCTTAGAGTTGCACCAAATATTCAATCCATTAAAACCTAAAACCTACTGAACATGTGTACATAAGCATAGGCATGAATCCTTGATCTTGTGTTAGTGTGGCCATAGCAATCAAACCTCAGCATGTATGCATTTAGCAGATGCTTTTATCCAATGTGTACAATGTTTATTAGAAAGCTACTCCGTACTCAAGGGAGCATCCTTTAAATATTTTTGTCAACCCGAAAAAAGTAAGAATGAAGGTCCACCTAAACCTAATGATCAGTTGGAAATAAGCAGGTCATATGAAAACGTACGAATTAGATTACAAATTAAAATACAAATTTATCCAAATTAGACACCAATTTACCAAAACATAAAATAGTTACTAATTACCATGAGATTGTGTTTTAAAGCAGATATACTATTATTCAGGTGGCTAGCTATAAACGCATCAACAGTGTAACTAACTAAGACTGAGTAACTAAGTAAGCTGATTGTTGACCTGGCATGAAATTAGTTGACCAAAAAGAGAAAAATGTATCATACAACGACAGTTTATGCCGATGCCCACTTTAGCGCCCCTTACGTCAGTGCTAAGAATGCATTGCATATTTGTGTAACAATGTTCTTCGGACACATTTTGGCATGCAATCAAACATGAAATCAAACTAGAGTAGCTACCAAAACATTTTCATGCTTGTCTAGAGTGTTTTGGACCTTCGACTAAAGTATTTATGGTATCGCATTTAGGGATGTTTATATTAATAGGAATAACATTGCATGTTTTGCCTGAATAGAGTAGTGGCAAAGCCAAGAATTTGTTCTCTAATTTTTTTTTTTTTTTTTTTAAATTTAATGTAAAATTGAAACATTCCAGTGACCGAAATAATGTTGCCTTAATGACAGCCTTACAACTCTGTCTTCTGGATTTGTGCTGCATTCCATTAAACTCAGAAGATTTTAGACCTTCTTACTTGGAAAAGTCCAATAATGGCACTTGATGCAAGACCTCCAATTTGGAAACTCATACAGGCATTTACAACTCCGATGCCGCAGATGATATAACATAAATGAATACACAATCCTTTATTACATAATGAAATTTGTTGAGCAAACATTTGCACATCCAGGTGTGTAAAAATTATCCACTCTGTTGATAATCAAACACCTGCAGAATGAATGATAGCATTGAATAAGCTAGCATCACTTATCCTCCACAAATTGGTTGCAGTGTGCCAGTAGGCAGTGGTGGGTGACTTGTGACTTGCTTGACTAAATGAAGAAAATTAATTGACTTGACTTTGACTTGAGAACCATTGTCGAGGCTCAACAATGACTTTATAACAACAAATTATTTTTTTAAAACCATTGCAACATCAATTAACAAAACGCGAACCACGGAACAACCAACACCACTGATTAGATTATGCATGATTGTATGACGCTGCACAAGGACAAAATAATAATAATTAAAATAAATATGCAGAAAGTAAAAAAGAATCTCCCAAGATCTCTTCTTTTGGATATGAACACTTCGAAATTGACCACATTAATAAAAGGACATTTACTATATGCACAATTTGCAAAGTCAGGATATCGGATGGTCATCACAACCTCAGACTTCACTCTCTACGTCAAAATGGAAAGGTATGTAAGCTAACCTGTTTGTTATAGGTAATGTCACTAATCTAGAGAGAATAATGTGAAAAACAACATAAATGCTATCAAAATTAATCAAATGGCCCCAAAATTTATATGGTGGCAAAATGCCCCAATAGCTCGATTGCAAATGTGGTATTTTTACAGCAGTTCAACAGGTGTTTTGTTACTAAACAAATCTGGGTATTTGAATGAATCGGTTCAGTGAATAAAAACCCATTCTTGAACAGTCAATTGCTTCATTCCTAAATGAATCAGCCATTTTGAACAAATCAGCTTAATGAATGCTCACTCTTTGGCTGCTTCCAAAATTGCATATACTCTGTTGAGTAGCTACTTATTTTGAATAAGCAATTACTTCACAACGGCTAAAAAAGTATGTTTTACTGTATATTGTATAAATGTGTTTAGTATGAATGCAATCTGGACATACTACATTGACGTTGCCCTTATCACGTGACCTACCAACGTCAGTTGCATCACATCACTGCCATTCACAAATCCTCTCCCATGGCCTCATGGGATAGTAAAGTGTCCACTGTATGCACACTTCAGAATCTTTTCGGAAGAAGTAGGTCATCTGGGTACTTTTTGCCTACTCTTTTATGAGTAGTCCTGTGAATTGGGACATACTTCTTTTGCCACATACTGTTTTTTGCTTACTAGTAGGGAAGTATGCGATTTCAGGTGCAGCCATTAAGACAATAGGCATGTTCAGTTTGAAGTGAAGCTGCGCAGACCGATCGGTTTATGACATCAAAGTACCGCAAGAGCGATTCGAAAGCAGGAGCCGTCTGCTCTCTAATCGCTCTCGCCGTACTTTGACGTCATACACCGATCGGGTTTGTTCGACTTGGAGCGGCATTGCGAAGACCGATAGATGTATGACATCAAGGTACCGTAATCACACTTGCGGTACTTTGATGTCATACACCGATCGCGCAGCGCCGCTTCAAGACGAAAACACCTAGTGACTTCTTGCCGCCTACTAACGGTTTTAATTTCATAATTAAAAGTATCAGTTCTTCCATTATTTCATATTTCTATTCAAAATTGTATATTTAAAACATTAATCTCATGACATTATTTATGGATTTGTGCTTCTGTAAATTTAATTCATTCATTCCACCTCTAAGATGACACATTTAAGGTTAGAAAAAAACAATCCTGGAAATCAATTAAAAGGGGGATGTAAAGCAAAGGATGAAAAATAGAGCAGCAGGATCTATGTGCAGCAGATTTATTTTAACAAAAACAAAAATAACAAACTCTCTGGCTTCTTAGTAATCTTGGAAAACATGAACAGAACAACCACATGACAATGCCAATAACGGACAAACTCAAGAACAAACTGAGGGCTAGATATACACAAACTAATGGGTAAAACATGACAGGTGTGACTGAACTAATGAACTAATGAGTCAACAAGTACAGAAAACAGTGCAAAAATCAACTCAATGTCAAACTCAAACACAGATCAAACAAGACATAACTCAAACAGGGGAAAATACCGGGCCTTAATGGAAACGCCTAAGTTAAACATGATATTTACTATAAAAATAATAAAATCCATTGTAGATGAGTGATTGGTTAAAATCTGCTCTTGACATTTCGGGTGATATCTTTTTACACTTCAATACAGCTATATAATTTATGTAAATAACCTTATTCTATTGGAAGGGAGTTTAAATAAAGGATGGATTTCTCTGTCTATTTTATATGCAATTAAATTGAATGATGGGCCTTTACTCCTCACACAAAGGAGGCGCTGGTTGCCTCATAAACCAGCACCTTTGATCCAGATCTCATCCCATAAAGATAGAAAATCAACAATAAATAAGGGAGAAAAATTACTGATGAAAGAAGCTAATGGGTTTGTGGTTGCAGGGTGACATCCCAGATAGCATGTAATCATTGAAACAATGTTGAGTCAGTGTTGATGCGTCAACGCTAATTGCAAGTGATGTTGGTTCAGTATCACTCTTGCACCCTCAGTTAATGTTGAAGCAATGTTGCGATTTCAACCACAAATCAATGGTCATTGATTCAATATTACAAAGTGATATTTTTTCAACATTTTGCAACCTCAATTAATGTTGAGATTTCAACCACAAATCGATGGTAATATTATTGATTCAACATTACAGAATGATATTTTTTCAACCACTTTTGCACCCTCAGTTACTGTTGAAACAATGTTGAGATTTCAACAAAAAATCAATTATATCATTGAATCAACATTATGAACTAATGTTAGTTCAATATCACGTTTGCACCCGCATTTAATGTTGAATCCATGGTGAACAAAACATCAATGGTAATGCTGTTGAATCAACATTACACTATGATGGAATCTACATCACTGATGTTGAATCAATATTGAAATTAACAAAAATAATCAATGGTAATATTGTTGAATCAGCATTACACTATGGTTGATTCTACATCACGAATGCTGAATCAATATTTAAATTAACAAAAATAATCAATGGTAATATTGCTGAATCAACGTTACACTATGATGTTGATTCTACATCACTGATGTTGAATCGACACTGAAATTAACAAAAATAATCTTTGGTAATATTGTTTGATCAATGTTACAATGTGATGTTGATTCTAAATCACTTTTGTTGAAACTGAAAATACAACTGAAATGTAATGACAACATAAAATAATTTTGCCATCTGATGTACCAAGTTAATGTTGAAACAACATTAATATTTCAACTACCATTTCAAAGTTTGGGGAAAACCTTTTAAAATATAAATGACACCTTCCCAGCAGTTGAGTCAATTTATTTTATTTAACAGTTTAACACAATCAATGTCAAAAAAGATTTAAAGATGTAGTTAGCATTAACTAGGTCAGCCGGAACCGGGAACACTTCCCAGAACACCTGATGTACTCGTTACATCATAAAAAGAATGGCATCTACGCTAATGTTAGTCTCTCTGTTTATCCCGAGGTTTACTGTAGTCAGCCGGATCCAGATCAGATGGTGGACCTGCGCCTAGACATGACCACAACGCATCCCTGAAGTGTCAGCAGAGACCATGTCAACTAGACTCTTCCCTGTGAAGGCCTCCTTCCCTCCCCTTACCTTTTGTACAGATAAAAACACATATGCAATCATACGTATTCAAACGCACTTGCCTATAGGCTGAACACGTAATGCTTGCGTACATGCCGTCGCCGTTTTCACGGATTCGCCTTTTTGGGGGTTGCGCGGGGATGATGATGGTATAGTTTCAAAACTATTTCAAACCTATTTCATGGTTTGCGTTCTCAGGCCACCAAATGCTGTTGCCATGTGAATGGGGTCCAGAATGCATTGGGGGTTTTCTGTTTTAATTGAAGGTGGTGTTGTTTAAATGGCACCAAATTAAATAACTAATCAGTTTTTACAACAGAAATTATTCAAAAACTTTATCAAAAACAAAATTAAATTTCCTATTATCACTGTAAAGCTGTTTTGAAGCATTGTGTTGTAAAAAGCGCTATATAAATGAAGGTGACTTGACGACTTAAAAGATCATTCTTTAAAAAAAGAAAGGGAGAAATAGGACAAAAGCAACCTTTTAAAATAAATTTAGCTTCAGAAGTCTGACATCATTATAACTACAGGTGGTCCAACAGTTCAGGTTTTAAAAATCTGGCTTGCATCAGACTACTGCATCTTTTCCTTTGGGTTCTCTGAAATCTGAAAAAGAAAGCATGATATTACAGAAGAACAAGTCAATTCAGTTTTCATAGTCACATTCAAGAATGTTAATATACTAAACACAATATGATTCACTAAATAAAAAAGTTGCTCAACAAAATATTCAAACTATGATTATAGTATCATTAAATTCTGTATATTTATTCTGCTTTTCTAAAATCTATTAATGTTTCAATATCAAAAGAAAGTGTGTCTTTTCCCACCAGGTTTATCTCCAGCCCTAATTAAACAAACCTGAAGCAGCTAATCAAGGTCATTATGATCAATGAAAACTTCAGGCAGGTGTGTTGGCACTAAACTCTTCATGAAGAGGAATAAACACCTCTGAGCTATGACCATTACGTAAATCTCAGTTCATTTTCTGTGAAACTACATAGTATTCAAGTAACAAGTTAATCTTAAAGAATAAAAGAGCTTTTTTTTGCCAGAGAGCTTACTCACTCTCACGTTGTTCCAAACCTGTATGAGTGTCTTTCTTCTGTTGAACAAAATAAGATATTTTAAAGAATGTTGGTAACGAGACAGTTTACGATAGCCATTGATTTCTATAGTAGGAAAAAAAATACTATGGAAGTCAATGGCTACCGTCAACTGGTTACCAACATTCTTCACTCTTCTTTTGTGTTCAGCAGAAGAATTAAATTCATACAGGTTTGGGACAACTTGAGGGTGAATAAATGATGACAGAAATTTCATTTTGGGGTGAACTATCCCTTTAAAGCTGCAGATTCACCTTGTAAACCTTAATCTCTTTGAATATCACAAATGGCCACGCCAGTCACTTTCTCAATAAATACAAGATGTAGTGTTTTTTGTGATTGTGTTTCAGTGGAAACAGGCTAAGGAGATCAGTTACATTCCCCAAATGTAATAGTGATTCAGGAATATGAATGATTACCTGATTAATCAGGGAGCAGGAGTGAAGGCACAGGATAGCATCAAGTCCCAGGTCAGGTGATTATGCTGTCGACAACAACTCAATGTATAATCAATGTCAGCATTATCAGGATGGTGCTTGTCATTTTTTTAATTGTCCATCTTCATCTGCCTTCACTTCTACTAAAGGAGCAATGTGCTCTGCAAGCACTGATGGATGAAGACATGGGCTGTGTGCAGTGTGACATTCTTGCTCATGTCCACATCTCTTGCACTTCAAGAAATCTGTTAAATGATGTTAGAACTTTATTCAGGAATTCCCCAATAAACATTACTAAAGCAAGATGCATTTTTTAAGAATGTAGAAAAATGGATGCTGCCTTCAACGGAGTGTCTATTTACACCAAGTGCAAATAGCACGCCTTGTTGGCAAGTGTTATTTGCACTAACTCCGCCCAAAAATGCCTAGTTGGGCCACACAAGACTAAAAAAACCCCACTTACATTCCAATGACTTTAGTGGTGTAGTCCGTAGAGCGTAAGGCTCATTGAACTTGGTTTTGACGCCATTGATGCGGGTTCAAATCCGCCTTTTGCTGATTTTTCTCTCTTCTCCCTTATGCTCATCAACTACAAATCATTGTTAGTTCAATGTTACTGTCTCCACCCATGTGTGCTGTTGACTTTCATTACAGTTTCAATGCTGATCCAACACACTTTAAACATTGAAATGTCAGTCTCAACCAAAATGATGGTTTGGATCAAAACTCAACATTGTATCAATGTCACCATGCTATCTGGGATGTTCCTTTGTTCTTGTGTCTGAATGTTGTGCTGTGCCCTGCCATCTCATATTGTCCACTTTAGCATTTAAACTCAAAATTGCATCATTAACAAGATCTTTTGAAAAAAAAAAAAAATCCTGCTCTTTTTCATATAACAAAAGCATACAGTACTGTTCAAAAGTTTGGAATAATTCACTTTTTATAATTGTTTTGAAAGTCTCTTATGCTCACCAAGTCTGCATTTATTTGATCAAAAATACAGTGAAAATAGTAATACTGTACTAGTAATAAGTATTATTACAATTTAAAAGTTTTAATATATTATAAAATCTAATTTTCAGCAGCCATTACTCCAGTCTTCAGTGTAACATGCTCTTTCAGAAATCATTGTAATATGCTGATTTGGTGCTAAAGAATCATTTCTTATTATTTTCAATGTTAAAAACAGTTTTTGCTGCTTAGTATTTTTGTAGAAATTACACTTCCATTGGCTTATTTATATGGCTTATACAGTGGGGAGAACAAGTATTTGATACACTGCCGATTTTGCAGGTTTGCCCACTTACAAAGCATGTAGAAGTCTGTAATTTTTATCATTCAACTGTGAGTGACGGAATCTAAAACAAAAATCCAGAAAATCACATTGTATGATTTTTAAGTAATTCATTTGCATTTTATTGCATGACATAAGTATTTGATACATCAGAAAAGCAGAACTTAATATTTGGTACAGAAACCTTTGTTTGCAATTACAGAGATCATGCGTTTCCTGTAGTTCTTGTCCAGGTTTGCACACACTGCAGCAGGGATTTTGACCTTCTCCAGATCCTTCAGGTTTCGGGGCTGTCACTGGGCAAAACGGACTTTCAGCTCCCTCCAAAGATTTTCTATTGGGTTCAGGTCTGGAGACTGGCTAGGCCACTCCAGGACCTTGAGATGCTTCTTACGGAGCCACTCCTTAGTTGCCCTGGCTGTGTGTTTCAGGTCGTTGTCATGCTGGAAGACTCAGCCATGACCCATCTTCAATGCTCTTACTGAGGGAAGGAGGTTGTTGGCCATGATCTTGCGATACATGGCCCCATCCATCCTCCCCTCAATATGGTGCAGTCGTCCTGTCCCCTTTGCAGAAAAGCATCCCCAAAGAATGATGTTTCCACTTCCATGCTTCACGGTTGGGATGGTGTTCTTGGGGTTGTACTCATCCTTCTTCCTCCAAACACGGCGAGTGGAGTTTAGACCAAAAAGCTCTATTTTTGTCTCATCAGACTACATGACCTTCTCCCATTCCTCCTCTGGATCATCCAGATGGTCATTGGCAAACTTCAGACGGGCCTGGACATGCGCTGGCTTGAGCAGGGGGACCTTGTGTGCGCTGCAGGATTTTAATCCATGACGGCGTAGTGTGTTACTAATGGTTTTCTTTGAGACTGTGGTCCCAGGTCTCTTCAGGTCATTGACCAGGTCCTGCCGTGTAGTTCTGGGCTGATCCCTCACCTTCCTCATGATCATTGATGCCCCACGAGGTGAGATCTTGCATGGTGCCCCAGACCGAGGGAGATTGACCGTCATCTTGAACTTCTTCCATTTTCTAATAATTGCGCCAGCAGTTGTTGCCTTCTCACCAAGCTGCTTGCCTATTGTCCTGTAGCCCATCCCAGCCTTGTGCAGGTCTACAATTTTATCCCTGATGTCCTTACACAGCTCTCTGGTCTTGGCCATTGTGGAGAGGTTGGAGTCTGTTTGATTGAGTGTGTGGACAGGTGTCTTTTATACAGGTAACGAGTTCAAACAGGTGCAGTTAATACAGGTAATGAGTGGAGAACAGGAGGGCTTCTTAAAGAAAAACTAACAGGTCTGTGAGAGCCGGAATTCTTACTGGTTGGTAGGTGATCAAATACTTATGTCATGCAATAAAATGCAAATTAATTATTTAAAAATCATACAATGTGATTTTTAGATTCTGCCACTCACAGTTGAAGAGTACCTATGGTAAAAATTACAGACCTCTACATGCTTTGTAAGTAGGAAAACCTGCAAAATCGGCAGTGTATCAAATACTTGTTCTCCCCATTGTATATTTAGCCCTGAGCCCTGAGCTGTTTTCTGGGCCCTGGGGGTGTTTTGACATGCCCTGACATTTGTGCTTATTTCTGTTACTTGTAACATTTTCATGGCTAAAGTCTGATTACTCTGTATTCAGCACAAACTCTGCTACAATAATATGTGAGCAGCATGTATGTAAAAGTTTGTAGCTTTGGGAAAATGACGTTTATGCGTGGTTTGTGGAAAGAAAAAAAAATTAAGTCACTGTTATAAGGCTATAAAACCCATACTGAATATTTGTTCACAAGACTTTTGAAAACTGGATCACGTAGGTAGAATTTTTGCTTCAATACGATGTAAAAGTCACTCTGGCCACTCATTCACATAAAAAAATATGTTAATTTAAAATTTGTAAGACATGTTTTGTGTCAGGAAGGCTTATGCAGGGAGGGCGTGAATCATCATGAATATTGATGTGTTTCACACCTGAAAGACAAAGACACTCCCTCTAATGGCCCTATCAGCTGAATGGGACTGTGAGGGAACTAGAACAAACTATGTGAAGAGATTAAAAGAATGGCTTTTTGAATTGTTTGCATTTATCTACAACACAACATAATCCAAACATACACAACGAAGGACAAAAAGTGGGACAAAAATAAGGGACAATCGTGGTTCTTTATAAGGGACACTCAAAGTGTATGTTATTTCAGTGTCTGCAGTTAAGTGTGTGTATAAAAGGTTCTCAGATATAAACACATTTGATTTGCTCAACCTATTAATGCACAATTTAATCTTAAAAAGAATTTTAACGTCATAGAAATAAATGTCAATTGTTACACACAAACCATCTAAAGCTTTTGTAGCATTATACACTGCCGTTCAAAAGTTTGGGGTCAGTAAGAATTTGTTTTAAATTAATAGTTTTATTAATAATTAATCATTTTTAGAAATTAATAGTTTTGTTCAGCAAGAATGCATTAAACGTGTCAAGAGAGACAGTAAAGACATTTTAATGTTACAAAAGCTTTCTATTTCAGATTAATGCTAGTTTTTTTTACTTTCTATTCATCAAAGAATCCTGAAAAAAATTAACACAACTGGATCTCCCATTACAGTATCACAGTTGAATATCATGACTTGTTTGCAATATAATCTACAAATGCATACACAAACAGATGTTCCTGCCACGTTTAAAGGCGTTTTACTCGAACCCACCTACTTTGCAGAACAAACTAAACGCTCCAGTGGTGTCTGCCGTTGATGAGAGTTTTCATCTCGCTGAGGCATAGACGCGTCTAGGAAAAACGAGCGCGCCGCACCGCATGAGCGTCACGACGCCGTTGCTCTCTATTTTGTGTCTACATTTAAAATAACGAACTTGAGCGTGCAAAAGACGCAACATATGTGAACGACCCCTTAGTCAGTGGTTAGATCAGCATAGCAGTCAATAAACGGGACAAGGGAGGTCACGTACGGGACATTTAGGCCCAATATACGGCTAATACGGGACAGTTGGCAACCCTACTTTTATATCATGCTGTGCTTAATATTATAGAGCATAAAAATACCCTCAGTACGTGTATCTTTATTTAGCATTGAAAGGTTGCCTACCTGTCTATATTTCATTTTCAATATGTTTCCGTTGATTTCACACATTTTAGTCTAGCGAAAGTTCAACTAGTAGCCTACAATGTGAAGTTTATGCAACAATAACGCTAATATAAGTGAGAAGAAATGTTTTACCTTAGAAATTCTCATCTTAAAATCGCGTTCTTCTTATTCTGAGGTAAATCAGTTTCATTCTTCACTTAAAAGGTACGTAATTCTTTCATTCGCACAGAATTTTTTTTTTTTTTTTTGCTTTTTTTTTTTTTTATCCACAACACCCACATCTCCTGCATGAGCACCACTGCTTATTATGTCTTGAGCTTGTGTGCTGCTTGACCGCTGCTGCTCCTACAGTGTTTGACCTTATACACTGGATGCAGTGTCGTCCACTAGGTTAATGACGTTGTTGAGGACGAGGTGAAAAATACCTTGGCTGTTTCTCCAGCTCTGGGTTTAGCAGATCAGTGTGGTATGTGCCTCGTCTCTTTAAGCCCTGCAGCCTGAGGCTGTTCTGTCTCCTGTCTTCTATCAGCACTCACAGTAAAGTACTTGTTGACTGTCTCAGCCACAAGCGTGCAGGATAAACTGCATCAGAAGAAGAGTGTGGCCCAGATGGGTGGCTTAACCAGCGAGAAAGGTCAAATCATTTCTTGACGTGTCTTACAAGATGCTTGAACCAACATCTGGGAGTACAGTTATATTTGCTGTGTGCCACTTGCCAATGTGTTTTAGTAAATTCTTTTTCAGTTGTAACATCTTTTTTAACTCTTTCCCCACCAGAGTTTAAAAAAAAAAACTTGCCAGCCACCGCCAGCATTTTTGATCATTTTCACAAATTTTTCATGGCCCCCAGAATATTTTGTTGTATGAATATTTGAACAAATATATCAAAAGAAAGAACAGAGCCTCTGCTTGAAAAAACTTTTATTCTAGCCTAATGCATTCATTTTTTTATCAGCACTTGAATGTGGGTAAGTTTCATAACAAAATGCAACATTTTGAGCAAAAAGCTGAGAATTTTTTTTTTTTTTTTTTTGTCAGACTATATTCAGAACAATGATCCAAACATAGATGGAGTAGATCGAGTCCAATGTTGATGATTGCATTATTTTACATATGCATCTGCTTACATGCTATTGCTTGTTTCTGCTTCTTTTTTCCTGTGTTTTGATCCGGAGAGTCTGTACTCATTCAGAAGATGTGTCATAGCGCCCCCTACCATATAACATTGAAAACACGGAAAGCTGGAAATTTACGTCACCAACACTGATGAAGTTGTGAAAAAGATGATGTGTCCAGCCTGACCGTTTGTAACTTGCTTTATAACTCGCAATTGTGAGAAAAAAAGTCAGAATTCTGAGATAAAAAGTCACAATTACTCTTTTTATTTTTTTATTTAGTGGCGGAAACAGGCTTCCATACTAGACAGATAAAGGCATAGTTCACTGAAAAAATGAAATGATTATTTACTCATATTCATGTAGTTTGAGTGAACTGCCCCTTAAAATAACATAAGGACAGAGTTTTTAGTATAGAATTAGACTGCAACATGATAACTATACTGCACATTCACAAAAACAAGCTCTAACTGAAGAGGGATGGTGATGACGAGCAATGGCGATAAGTATTTTAATGAAATGGAGAGGGACATTATTATAAGCCTTGGGTGAGTCACGAACAGTGTGAATAGGAGTCTGTTTCATGTGGTATGAAGCTTTTATCCAGGCTCCGCAAAGTAGTAAGTACTCATGAAGAGATGTCAGTCGTGATGATGATACAAGAGTTCCAGTAAACAGGGGGAACTATATTTACCACCTCCCATCAGAAACAATTTGATTCCTCGTTTCCTTGGTGACACAATGAACACAGTGGATGGCTCTCAGTTGCCTATAATTACAAAGTGATTTATCATGCTGACTTAGATCTGCCGAGTTTTGGGTTGCCTAAAGCAACCATCATTATTAGCATTTTTAAAAAACATGTACATCTCAGCTTGTGCAGCTTGATAAAGAGAGAGTGCAATTACTTTTCTAAGCAATAATGGACTTTATTGCAGGTTATGTTATAACCTGCTGACTTGAGGATGGCTTCTTTTGACTTGGGCCAGTAAGTGATCATCTAGCAGTAATCCTCCATAACCTCCCAGAACACCCTAGTACTGTATGCATTCTTCAGAAATGTATATAGTTCAACTACTTTAGCATCCTCATGCCATAAGTGTCTTGATATCCATTTCCTGATAAAGCAGTTGGAGAATTAAAAATTAAAAGAAAAAAGGCAATTAGGCTGTGGAGTAAAAAAAACAAAAAAACAATATGGTTTCATTTATTAACATTAGTTAACTACATTAGTTAACATGAACTAACAATGAACAATACTTCTACAGCGTTTATTAATCTTAGCTGATGTTAATTTCAACATTTATTAAAACACTGTTAAAAATCAAAAGTTGTATTTGTTAACTGTCACAATCACAATCAGTTTGGACTCTTCGTCTGCCTTCGTCACTCATTTGTTGTCACGGACACTAATTATGTTTAGCTGTGCACTCAATCATCATCATCATTATCACCTGTATATATGTTCGCTTCTTATTTAGTTCAGTGTCCGGTGTTGTCTATAGTGTAAGTGTTTATGTTGCGCTGCTCCTGTTTGGATTTATTAAATATTACCTTATTTCCTTCATTTTTATCTTTGTGTGTTTATACAACCACCCTGTGTGACAGAACACCAGACCAAAAAGTAAATAGCAATGTGTTTTTGTGAGATTTTCTTTTTTGTGATCAGTGTTTTTGTTCTGTTGTCACCCCTGCTTGCACCATGGACTTTCCTGCAGTGAAACTCATGTGCCTTGAGCAGGGGTAACGCTCCCTCGAGGAACATTTTTAGAGGAGTTTTTGGATCTCGCACATCAGACCACCTTCCCGGACAACTGCCTGTGTACGTTCATGAGTGTCAGTCTAGAGTGTCATCGAGGATGCTGCCAGCCCCACTCCCAAACTAATGCCCAGCCAGAACCAGGATCGACGGCCTGAGCAGGCAGTTTGAGGGAGACCGTCGCAACGTACGAGGCCACGGCCAAGGATCACATTGTCACGGAGCCCGAGCAGCGCGCGTCAGACCAGGTGTGTGAGCTGGTCGAGCCATCCATGCCGAGGGAGTGTTGGCGGACTTCAAGGGTTCAGAAGTGAGCCCGGTATACCACCTCTGCCTCCTGCAAAACTGACTGTGAAAATTTGTTTTTGCAATCTCTCCTCTTAATGTTTCATTCAAAATATTCACAAAAACCTAATTTAAAGTCAAATAGTTAAAAGAAAGTCAAAAATATACATTCCACCTATATTTACCTTCTTCAGTTTTGTCCTGCATGAGTTTGGACTTTGGGGGAAACCAGAGCACTTGTGAGGCAGAACTACATCTAACAATCAGCAATTATTTCTAGCCTTCATTTTTATTGAAAGTATAAAGTTATGTACCATTTTGTGTAAAACGTTGACTTCCATTTTCATCCACTAAAGTAAAAGTAAATCCTTCATTCTGTTGTGTAGCCTATAATACAAAAATTGTAAAAAGGTGACCACAAAACATTATTCCTGTCTCCCATCACTACTTTTCTGTCCTCGCTATAGTATGGGCTCTGATATGTACTTAGTAAAGTAGCCATTACTACTACCTGTTATAGTGTCACACTGGTAACTGGACCTCACATCATATCAATACATTAATACAAAAGAACTTACATTTCAAATTTTGTTAGCTAATGAATGTATCCAGGCTGAATAACCACCATGTAGAACAGGGCCGGACTGGGACAAAATTTCAGGCCGGGAAATCTGTAGTAAAACCATTGTTAATTTTTGTAAGGGTTGTGTTGTTGTCTGCCCTAGCTCCCTCTAAACCTATTATAAAACGATGTGAATATTTGTCTTATAAATTACTACCATAACTTTACAATAGATAATGATGTCCTTTGAGTGATAATAGTAATTGCTGCTACTGCTAGCAGTTTAATGCTTAACTAAGTAAAGAAAGAAAAAAACTACAATAGCCTATTCACAGATGAAATTGACCTGCCACGCTGCTCCACCTGGGCACTTCCAATCCTTTCTCGAGTCTCTGGCACTGCACAGTAAAACCCCCGGTGTTCATATGTGAACCACCAGCAGGGTGTTAAAAGTAATACCGAAGCAGTGTTTGAGTTAATGAAATAATTAAGCGATTAATTGAGTGATGATTGTTTGATTATTAAAGACACCTGATGATAATGAGCAGAATCACTGAAGGAAAGAGAAACAGAAGAACTACAACTGAATTCCAGCAACAGCCTTAGGCTGGCCACACACTTTTAAGCCTGATTATGAGCCCGATTCACACCCCCAAGCGATTGGGGGGCGTGGCCCGATTCAATGCTTGTCACAAACAACTTTTTGTCCAAAAAATACTCAATTGTGCGGTGTCATTACGAATATTTTACTGTTCCCGGTCACATTGGAGCCCGCATGATCCCAAATCGTAAATATCAAACATGTTGACTCTTGATCAGGCTGCCTCTGACGTGATACCCGCGGTAGCCAATGAGAGCGAGCAAGCTTCACTAACCGGATGTTGCGTGCTTCTATAGCTGAAACTTGGAAGTCGCAAATATGCCACGATAACCCATATTCTTTTTTTTCTCTTTTGTTTTTCTTCCCATAAACAAAACTCACGCCAGGAGAACCATCTGACGGCGTTGATTATCCTCCATTTGTTTTTCTTCTCAAGGCACGCTTGATCTCGCGAGTCTCCGTGAAAATGTTACAATCAGTGTGTGGTCTCGCAGTCTGGACGAATATTCTAGTGTGTGCATTCGGAGGATTATAATACTAAAAATCGATTGAAACTGCCCTTATGTCTGTGGTCTCCCACAATTTTAAAATTGATTAAGATTTGAAAATTGTCTAGTGTGTCCCAGGCCTTAGATGAAATCAACTAAAGACATTACATTTCTCTTATTACAAACCAGAATGACTTTATATTTGTCACTTGTCTACAGTTCTTTTGGATAATTAACAGGTATAGATGTTTTGTTTTACTGAAAAATGTTTGGTCACCATTATGGTGATCAGTGTTTTCTTTTAGTTGTGCAGTTTAACTCTTGGCTTTTTATGTCAGTTTTTGGTCTTTGTCACAGTGTTTAACAAAACACATAATTTGTTTAAAGAAAGCCAAAAACAAGAACTATCAGGTGTTATAACTTTCATCATCATAAAATAACTCACTGATTATGTTCACCAACAAAACTTTTTTTTCCACAGACCAGATATTCTGACTTTTAATTTTTAAATACAATATGGAAAAATTCATCAAGAATCAGCATGTGAATCTCAACAATGGTAACATGCTTCATGCCCTTGAGTTGCCCTACTATGGCATGAAGCGTGTCAAAAGTAAAATCACTGTAATTTCAATGATGGTCGGTTTTGTTCAATTACGAGATTTCAATGTCGGCTGGTTTTGTTCCATTATGAGATTTCAATGACAGATGGTTTTGTTCAGTTACGAGATTTTAGTGATGGTCAGTTTTGTTTGGTTATGAGATTTCAATGACAGTCGGTTTTGTTCCATTACAAGATTTCAATGAGGGTTGGTTTTATTCAGTTATGAGATTTCAATGATGGTCAGTTTTGTTCCTTTACAAGATTTCACAGAGGTTGGTTTTGTTTTGTTATGAGATTTTAATGACGGTTGCTTTCGTTCCTTTACGAAATTTCAGTGACGATATGTTCGGTTACGAGATCTCAATGACTGTTGGGTTTTTTTGTTACTAGATCTCAAGGATCCCAATCGATTTTGTTCCATTACAAGATTTCAATGACGGTCGTTTTTATTACAATACGAGATTTAAACGTTGATCTGTTTTGTTCCATTATGAGATTTCAATAATGGTTTAGCTGATTAGCTGGTCGAGATGTGTTTATTTAGGGTTGGAGCTAAACTCTGCAGGAGTTGGCCCTCCAGAAGCAGATTTGGGCACCCCTGCTTTACAAGATTCCAAACATGGTCTGTTTTTTTTAGTTACGAGATCTCAATAATGGTCGGTTTTGTGTTGGTTGAACTTTTGTTGTGAATCATTTGTTCTGAGTTTTAAAAGTTTGTAGGTGTTATAATAAGACATTTGTGTAATTTAAAAAGCAGTGTCATGCACAGACCTCTGTGGGGGCAGGGGCGCATGCACTTACTTAATTACTTTCACTTTCGAGATTAAAGTGTGCACACCACTGTTATAAAAGTTAAGAGTAATAATAGTTTATAGCATCTTATTGGCCTGTTTAGCTGAGCCATCCATAGAACAAACAAAACATTTGTTTTGAATTCAATTGTTTCTCCCATTACAAGTGTAATGTAATAAGAAAGCTTTTTTTCCAACATGTTGAACTTCTATTAACAATTCGCCCTTTGTGTGGACTGGAGAGTGAGCGCCATGGTTTGTCAGATGTAGCAACAGTATCTTTGTGAAGGGTCAAATTATGAAGTTAAACAATACAACAATATTTAAACTATTTTCAGCTTACCCTGTCAGCAATTTGATCTCACCATGTGGTCACAATGTCAAGTCAAGTCATCTTTATTTATATAGCGTTTTTTACAATACAGATTGTTTCAAAGCAGCTTTACAGTGATAACAGAAAAAAAATGCAATAAAGTTTGTTTCGGCTGTACAGCAGATCTAGAAGAAAATAGTGTCATAGTCCGGCTTAAGTAAGTTCAGTGATGGTTCATTTCTGTTGTAAAAATGTTATTAATTTAGTTCATTTATCTGGAGAAAACAGTGATGTCATCATCCAGCTCAGTTCAATTCTCATACATTGGTGTCAATGCAGGCAGAGCCATAATATTCTTGAATATTTGGTGTCCCCAACTAAGCAATCCAAAAGCCAAAGGCGACAGTGGCAAGGAACCAAAACTCCATCAGGTGACAGAATGGAGAAAAAACCTTGGGAGAAACCAGGCTCAGTCGGGGGGCCAGTTCACCTCTGGCCAACAAACGAACAGTGCATGATTATGATTCAGGCAGCATTACAGATCAGAAGTCAGATTGGATCGGAACATTCAGAATATTTATCCACTTCCATCTGGTTGAAGATTGGAGTCATCGTATTGGAGATGGGGTTGTTGAGGATCAGTGCCACTGGCTGTCGTATCGCTGAGGCCTTCACGGGGGAGAGTCTAGTTGACACCGTCTCTGCAGACACTTCAGGGATGCGTTGTGGTCGTGTGTAGGTGCAGGTCCACCATCTGATCTGATCTGGACACAGCCCAGATCCGGCTGACTACATCATGCGTTGTGGTCTAGTCTAGGCACACGTCCATCATCTGATCTAGATACAGCCTGGATCCGACTGACTACTGTAAACCTCGGGATAAACAGAGAGACTAATATTAGGGTAGATGCCATTCTTCTTATGATGTAACGAGTACATTGGGTGTTATAGGAAATGTTCCCTGTTCCGGCTGACCTAGTTAATGCAGCCTAATAATCATTTAACTGATTTGAATAATATAAATTGATAATGTTCTATGTGTATGCCAGGTTAAAGAGATATGTTTTTAGTCTTGATTTAAACTGACAGAGTGTGTCTGCTTTCCGAACAATGCTAGGAAGACTGTTTCAAAGTTTAGGTGCTAAATAGGAAAAGGATCGACCGCCTGCAGTTGATTTTGATATTCTAGGTATTATCAACTGGACAGAATTTTGAGACCGCAATAGATGTGAAGGACTATAATACGTTAAGAGCTCACTCAAATACTGGGGAGCTAAACCATTTAGTGCTTTGTAAGTAATTAGCAAGATTTTAAAATGTATACAATGTTTAATAGGGAGCCAATGCAGTGTTGACAGAACATAGGCTAATATGGTCATACTTCCTGGTTCTAGTGTGAGCAATGTGAGGTCACGATGATCTAAAAGTGTAACCTCACAGTGCACTAACTGTGTGCTCATACTGTGGCCACAATGTGAGGTCACCCTAGCTAGAAATGTTATTGTTCTAAGAATGTTTTGAGAACATTGTTATGTTCTTATGTTTTTAGGAGCTAGTTTTATTTTTGTTACCAGAATGTTCTCCTAAAAGGTAGGATAACACTTTCTAAAAACATTCTGAACATGTTCTATCAATGTTATCACTAAACATTATCCCCTAACATTCTTATAGAATTTTAGCGGGAAGTTTCCCAGCAGGCACTGGACTCCAACATCGTTCAGATGTCAAATTCTGGTTGAAAGTGAAAATCATGTTGACGTCAAGCTCCATCGCCATTAAACAACTCCAAAAACAGCATTAGCAGCTTCAATTATTACAAACAATATTGACTTTATTTTTGTCATATGTGTACAGAAGTTCTTATTGAGATTAAAAGATGTTTAGATGTTTGTTTGAAAGTAATAGTTTGGTTTGGTTACCATTGTGGAGGTCAGTGTTTGCTTTAGTTGGGCTCTTTGGCCTTGATTTTTTTAATGTTAGTTATTCTCTGGCTGCTGTAACTCTTTGTTATGGCAAGAACAATAAGATAAAATGTGATCAAGTATGTTGGCTACTTGTGGATTAGAGTTAAACTCCTGTTAATTCTCAATAACAACTTTTGTAGATATCTAACAGACATAATGTCAAACTGGTTAGTAATAAGTGAAGCTGGTAATGCTGTTTGTGGAGTTGTTTAATCCTCCTCTGCTGAGATCTTTAGAGGTAATAGGCCCTATTTTAACGATCTGAGTGCATGGTCTGAAGCGCATGGCGCAGGTGCACTTAGGACGTGTCCAAATCCACTTTTGCTAGTTTAATGACGAAAAAACGGTCGGCGCCAAGCGCATGGTCCAAAAGGGTTGTATGTAGTCTCTCAATGAGTCATGGGTGTGTTTTGGGCGTAACGTGCTATAAACCAATCAGAGTCTCATCTCCCATTCCCTTTAAAAGTCAGTTGCGCTTGCACCATGGCAGGTTCACTATTTACATGGCGGAATTTGCAAGCGGAAAGACTGAACGCTTCTCCAGAGAGGAATCCTTTTATTTTTAATATTTGGCATGTTTGTGTGCTGCTGCGCATCCCTGTGTGTGTAATAAGCAGAGTGTACGTGCGTTGTGCACCCGCCTATAGGCGCATATTACTAACGCGCCCTTTAAATAACATAAAAAATACTGCACTATTGACTTTACACCAGGTTTTTGCTGGTCAATGGTGCAGTCGTTTTCAGTTGCCTCAAAATAGCAACGCGCCAACAATGCGCCTGAACACACCTCGTTTTCAGACCAGCACGCCCATTGGCGAACAGATGCGCGAGAGTGCATTTGCTATTTAAACAACGTGGCGCTGGACGTGAAAATGATAACTGCGTCAGGCTGAAACTAACAAAAAACACTTGCGTTGCGCCTGGCATCGCATTGCGCCGGGTGTATGTTAGGGCCCTTAATGTGTTCTTTTATCTTCAGTTGATTTCATCTAAGGCTGTGGCTGGAAGTCAGTTGTAATTCTTGTGTTTCTGCTCGTCTCTTTATCTGTTCTCTTCTTTCCTTCAGTAATTCTGCTTGTTAAGAGGCTTATTAATGTTGAGATGACTACACTTTTATTATACAAAGATTTTATGGCTCAGATACCCAGAGGGACCCAGTTCTGGTTTATTTTTGTGCTCTTGGCTGACATGTGGCATTGCTATGGCCTGCTTGTGGCCCAGATCTGGCAAACAGAAGTAGTCCACCCAAGTGCCATCATTCCAAGCTGCATGTGGGCCAGATCATCATTCCACATGTGCCAGATGTGGGCCGGATCTGGGCTGACACAATGTTGCTATCTGGGAAAAGATTAAAACAGTGTCAGTTCATGTGGATCATATAGGTACAGTTTATAATCTGTTAAACCATACCAGACAATGGTACACTGAATGTGCAATAACCTGAATAACATAATGGTTATAACTTACAAGTCTAATAACTCAAATTTGCACAAAAATTGCATTGGCTTCTGTCTTGACCATTTCCATGAAATACAATTGATATTTTTACAGGAAAAAGGAGGCATTTGGAGGTCACTCACAAGGTTTTACGTCAGCAGTGTTTTAGCCAGTAAGTCTGGAATTATTAGCTTCACATGAGAGTTTAAATAGGCACACCAAACATGCAAATGCATCTCAGTTTAAAAGTACTTTTATGCAATTGAGAATATTATGAAACATTACATTCAGTTAATATATTTCAGCATAGTACTTTGTGAAATAATACTTGTGAAATAATACAGTGGCCTGGCAGTATGGCATACTTCACAAATCATGCAGCTTAAGGATAGGTGATCTCATAGACTTTTATTAAAAAGAGGTCCCACATATCCAAGGATCAGAATATCACAGAGACTTGGGATGGGCTTCTTTGACTTTGGTCAGTAAGCAAGTATCGAGCAATATGCTGGCAACTGCATAGCAACGTATCAACAACTACTCAGAACACCTTAGCAACCATCCAAAACACTATACTAACTACCCAGAATACCTTTTATTCTTCTAATAACCACCAAGCAACCACCTAGATTACCTTAGCAACTTACCCAGAACTGTTCATAGTGACTACCTAAAACAATGCCCAGTAAAAGCTTAGCATCATCACAGCAGTTTTAGCATCGGTAAGCACCACTTACAAGATGTTAAAAATTGTTTTATATCCACGTTGTGTTACAAAATTTCAGTAGAAATTAAATATCTTAGTCATTGAAGACCACATTTTGCAGTGAAACAATTAAAAGCATTTGCGAGATGGATTTTTTTCCCCCCGATCCTTTTTCCCCCGTTTGCCTTTCTAGAATTTCACACAACATACAATGTATATATGACCTCACAGTAATCTGAACTGCCATGTCCATGAAGCTGAAGTCCTTCCATATGACTGGAGCATTTTATGTCATCTCAATGGCCTTTTTAAGGCATTACTGTTGGAACTGAGAAGAATGCCTAGAGCAAGGCTGTCGTGTCTGCTAGAGAATTTACTAGTCTGTGCCCATCACCCATAACCATGTCAGAGCAAAACTAGGTCAACCCTTCCTTTCACAGATCATCCAGATCACTTCAGTGTGCTTGTGAAACAGCCGCTCTATTCTCCAGGGTCTTACTCGGCCCCCAACCCCTTCACTACTCCCTTTGTCCTTCCATTCCATATACATCCCTGTATCCTTTCCCTGCACAAAATCTCTCTTGTGTGTGTGTGTACCATTCCTTTTTCAATAAAAGTCAATAAAAATAGGTCCCATTGTATACCTGTTACATGTCGAGTCTGTTTTGCTTCTCATTTAGCTTATTCGTTTGTTCAGTTTTCCCGCCATTGTCATTAGTCCATTCCATCACCTGTTAATTAGTAATGTCTATCACCTGTGTCTTGTCAATTACCTTGTTTGCCCCTGTGTATTTAGTTCTCAGTGTCTCCCTCAGTGTTGGTCGGTTCTCGTCTACGTATACTGGTGTTTTTGAGTGTTCCCTGTGAGTTTGGTCATTAAAAGTTCCTGTTCTGAGTTCTCCTTCATGAGTTTCATCTACACCAAGTTTGTAACAATACCACATTAATATGAAAGGATTTTTCTGAATAGATTTTTCACATGTATTTTACCCATATTTTGAATTACGCATTGTGTTGTGTTTTAGCACTGTTAAAAATTTTAGTGTGAAATTACAGTGTATTCCAGGTTAATAATTGCATGACTTTCACAGTAATTCCACAGTAGCACTTCTCTTGTATCTAACTGCACTCTTGGAAATTTCTTGTAAAATCTACAATATCATACTGTATTTCTACAGTGCATATGTACTATGAAGGTATGCATGCAGTGCGGCATGAATTTGATTATTAATTATGAATTTGAAATAAGATATTGGTAAATCTTTATGCTGAAATAACACTAATAATAGTATAGTTTAACTAACTTAAAATCAGCCAATTAGCTTATTTTATATTCTAGCTTGTCATTGTTTTAACAGATGTTTTCATTTGTCACACTTCTGACTTGGCTAGATCAGAAATTTAAATAGGAATATACAAGGTTCAAGATCCCAAGCAAACACTAATTACCATTATGGTGACTTCAAAACAATTACAGTACTAAACAATATAATTTCTTACAGTGGCATGGTTAAAGACAACTTTATCATGTGAATTCACAGTAAATTACTGTGATGTCAGCATCATTTTGCTGTTGATTCACAGTAATTCATAAGAAAATGACCCAGCATGCATTAATTTCACTGTAAATTTCTGACTACAGTAATTTATTGTAAAATAATACTCTTTAATCCTGTAAATTCCTGGCAATTTTTTACAGTGTAGAAGAAAATGTCTGTAGATTTATCGGAAAAGGTCTGCCGGGACATTAAACGTTTTTCTTTTTCTTTTTTCTCTCACAATAATATATTTATTATGCAATAATATTTTGTACTATCACATATATGCGAAGTAGTGGCCAAAAATGTTAAATCAAAACTCTTATATTTGAGTTTCTTTACTAGTTTTGTAAAGGAATTCTTACTGTACATAGGCACAATGCTTTGTTTACGAAACTAATATCAAGTGTCGTAAGAAACATGAATGAGTCAGATGTTTCTGAACTTTGGTAATGTAAAATTCCTCTAAAGGACATTTCATAAACTTCTGCACAATATTCATTGTCATAATTTATTCATTCTTATCAAAACAAGTATAAGTATAAAGAAGACATTTTGCAGAAAGTCCAAACTTCTGTTTTCTGTACACTGAAAGTGGAAGTTGACCAGGACTGTCAAGCTCCAAAAAAGTAATTTTAAAGTGATACAACAGCATTAATTAATTGTTGGAACCATTATAGTACCTGTGTTTTCCCTCTGTGCCTTTTTCATATTTCAGAAGCTAATGGGTTCCAATGTTTGACCCAAATCTTTTAACAGAACAGCAAGTTCATAAATCATGCTTATGGTCTTTCTAATGCTTATGGTCTTTCTCTCATTCTGCCCGAATGTGTGTGTAACATAATTTATAGGGAAAGCTGAACTCTAGTCAAGATACAAAGTTCCAAAATACTTTCATGTTTTTCCACTGAAAACTCACAAAACTGTCAGGAGTAGGTTTTGATAAGCCAAAGATGAGAACAGTACTGGAAAAGTATTTAAGACCTTTTTTTTTTTTTTTTAAGTCCTTCCATTTTTTCCCCATGCACCAATATTAGAAAACTAAACAGCACATGTATTAGCCAAGGTAGCTTCAGGCAGTTTTGATTTGATTAAGTGCACATATGCTCATTTGTACAAATGCAGGTTTATATAAGCCAGATCCGCTTGGTACACTGTAAGGTACATTATGTACCCACTCATTCAGAAAGGCTTGTATTTCATTACAGGATGAACAGGCTTTTCAACTGAGGTTTGAAAATATTTTGTGGTTACCTCTTGGAAACAATATTTCATGTCTTTGATGGGAAGACTTTATAATCTCTTGTATTGCAACATTTGTCTTTTGTCATGATTAATTTGGTTATTATGAAGTCTCATGAGCCACCTCAAGTTTAATGCAAAATGTATCTTTTTTGAATTATTAAAAATGTTGAAAGCCAAAAAGGTGTTTGTGTAAAAATATTTTGGCAGAAATCACATGTATAAATGTGATCAGTCCAATCAAGTCTCACTTTCTGCAACAAAAAAAAAAAAACTTTAAAAATTACAGTTCTCTAAATGCTCTAAACTCTTTTTGAGTGGAAGGAAAACATGCTGTTTTCGTGCATGTATCTTTAAATGCAAATGAGCTGCTGCTCCCCACCCCGCTTTCCAGAAGAGGGCGGAGCCTTTTGCCTCAGATACTCTGCCAAAAACTAAAACATCTGTTTGGTTTTGATTATGTTCAAACACCATGCAAAAGTGAATTTTGCATAATAGGTCCCCTTTAAGTTATCCACCTGCTTCTAGTTTTGTTAATTATCTAGTTCTGTAAGCCCTAGTTTTCTCTGTTCATTGTTCTGTGTAATTTATGTTGATGTGGTTTTGTTCTGGCGTTATTCCTGTAATGTCCTATGTATTATTATATGGGTTATTTTGTAAATAAAGAGTTCTTCTGTTACTTCGTTGTGCGATTACTACAGCCACAGTACATGACAGAACACCGAACTGAAACAAAGAATATGGACTTACTCGGCTCCACCTTGGCTCCTCACCCCCTCAGCTTCACCTGGGGCCGTCATCCTTACGGCTCCACCGGGCACCCTCGTCCCTCTGGCTACGCTTTGTCAGTTGGCACTCTGCCTACGCCACGAACTTCCGGGCCTTTCTGTGTTCTGGGTTCCCACCTAGCTCCTCCTGCCTTCATTGCCTCCCTGGCTCCTCCCTCCGTCATCTCCTCCGTGGTGTCTATATCTGCTGGCTCCTGCCAGTTTCCGCCTGTCTCCAACTCCTTGACAAGCCTTCTGGGAGGTGGGTGTACTGTCAGGGTTATGCTTGTTTCTGTTTTATTTCATTGTGTTTTGGTTCCTTTTTCCCTGATGCTGTTTTCCTGTGTTCTCGTTCATTGTCAGTCTCAATGGTTTCTGATTAAGTTATGCACCTGTTTCTAGTTTTCTAATACCCATAATGAGAACATGAAAGAAATTTATTTGAAATCTTTGCAAAATTTTTTATTTAAAAAAAAAACCAAATAAATCACATGTACATAAGTATTCACAGCCTTTGCTTAATACTTTGTTGAAGCACCTTTGGCTCCAATTACAGCCTCAAGTCTTTTTGAGTATGATGCTACAAGCTTGGCACACCAATTTTTGGGCAGTTTCTCCTATTCTTCTTTGCAGGACCTCTCAAGCTCCATCAGGTTGGATGGGGAGTGTCTGTGCACAGCCATTTTCAGATCTCTCCAGAGATGTTCAGTCGGGTTCAAGTCTGGGCTCTGGCTGGGCCACTCAAAGACATTCACAGAGTTGTCCCGTAGCCACTCCTTTGTTATCTTGGCTGTGTGCTTAGGGTCATTGTCCTGTTGGAAGATGAACCTTCGCCCCAGTCTGAGGTCCAGAGCCCTCTGGAGCAGGTTTTCATCAAGGATGTCTCTGTACACTGCTGGATTCATCTTTCCCGCGATCCTGACTAGTCTCCCAGTTCCTGCCGCTGAAAAACATCCCCACAGCATGATGCTGCCACCACCATGCTTCACTGTAGATGGTACTGGCCAGGTGATGAGCAGTGCCTGGTTTCCTCCAGACACAACGCTTGCCAATTTTAGATTTTTTTTTTTTTTTTTTTTTTTGAGAATTTAGTTTCTCATGGTCTGAGAGTCTTTCAGGTGCCTTTTGGCAAATTCCAGGCAGGCTGTCATGTGCCTTTTACTGAAGAGTGGCTTCCGTCTGGCCACTCCACCATACAGGCCTGATTGGTGGAGTGCTTCAGAGATGATTGTTCTTCTGGAAGGTTCTCCTCTCTCCACAGAGAAACACTGGAGCTCTGTCAGAGTGACCATCGGGTTCTTGGTCACCTCCCTGACTAAGGCCCTTCTACCCCGATCGCTCAGTTTGGCTGGGCGGCCAGCTCTAGGAAGAGTCCTGGTGGTTCCAAACTTTTTCCCATTTACGAATGATGGAGGCCACTGTGCTCATTGTGACCTTCAATGCTGCAGAAAATTTTCTGTACCCTTCCCCAAATCTGTGCCTCGATACAATCCTGTCTCAGAGGTCTACAGACAATTCCTTGGACTTCATGGCTTGGTTTGTGTTCTGACATGCACTGTTAACTGTGGGACCTTATATAGACAGGTGTGTGCCTTTCCAAATCACGTCCAATCAACTGAATTTACCACAGGTGGACTTCAATCAAGTTGTAGAAACACCTCAAGGATGATCAGTGGAAACAGGATGCACCTGAGCTCAATTTTGAGTGTCATGGCAAAGGCTGTGAATACTTATGTATATGTGAATATTTTATTTTTCTTTTTTTTTCGTTTTTTTTTTTTTTTTTTTTTTATAAATTTGCAAAGATTTCAAACAAACTTATTTCACATTGTCATTATGGGATATTGTTTGTAGAATTTGATGAAATTTAATCCATTTTGGAATAAGGCTGTAACATAACAAAATGTGGAAAAAGTGAAGCGTTGTGAATACTTTCCGGATGCCCTGTATGTTGATGTGGTTGTGTCTTGGCGTTATTTCTGTAATCTCCAACGTGTTCTGAGTTATTTTGTCTTCTGTTACTTTGTTGTGCGATTACTACAGCTACAGTACATGGCAGCATTTCTTCAAACTATTAATATAAAGGCTTAATTTAAATGCATGGCAAAGTTTTCCTCAATTTAATTGAGTTTGTTGAATATTTTATATTAAAAAAAATTCATAAACTACTTGTAGAATTAGATTTTTCTTATTAAAAGATTGCACCATTTTATGTCAAGAGCAATGCATAAAGATTGTTTAATGCAATGCAATGCATAAAGACAGTTGGGGTCTAAGGTCAAATGTCAAAAGTGTGATTAAAAGAGAAAAAAAGACAAAGGTGAATCAGAGGACAGCATAAATCACAGCTTAAGAAAATTCTATAAAGGTTTAGTATTAGCCTTTAGCTTAAAGGTTTTTTTCCCCTCTTCCCTAACATGAATACTGTTCAGAGTAGATTTTTATTGCTCAGAGGTTGCTCTTTAATACCTCCGGAGAATGTGAGATAGGAGAACTTTGTCTCCGAAGTTTCTTCTAATTCCTTAAGAGAAATATACACCAAATTGTATATTTGTTGTATATTTGGTCTTATATCATTTTGATGAGAAATGTTTGAGTTCATATTGAAATCTTTGACCTTTAATTGCAAGCTTTAGCATCTTGGGAAATCTAAATCTTTTTGCTAAAAAAGCAGTCTTTTTTTCCCATGAGAAAAATCTATCAAATCAATAAATAAATTATTAATATATATTATTAATATTATATACGTATTATATTTTATATATATATATATATATAAATTAAAAACACTGTACTTTAAATGTAAATCATTAGTGATATTTAGTTTAAAGTTTCATGTTAGCACTGCACACTGAAGAGCAATGAGACTGCAGCTTGAAAGAGGGAAATACTGTTGTAAATAGTGCTGTGTATTCACTGCTGATCAGTGCTGGGGAATAAATGGGTAATAATTTATATTTTCAGCAACGTGACTGTGTAGGTTTTTCAACAAGATCCTTTTTCCAACTTATTTTAAGACAAAACGTTACATGCTTTTATGTCTTTCTTTATTGCAGCAAATAATTAAATGCGCAATGAAACCATCTCATATGAAGTGCTGGGAAATACATTCATTGTAGACCTATAGGATCATATAGACCAAATGTTTAAAAACTGTTTCACTTATTCATTTGAGGTCAAAACTTATTTTGAAATGGTTTAAGTTTATTTTATTCTTTGTTTAGATTAGCATAGTCTTTTAAATGTAATTAATATGATTTTTTTTTTTAATGGCTTACACATAAAAGGCTTTTGTAAAGTAACAAAAATAAACGATGAAAATGGTGAAAAGTTCAAATATAAAATAATAAAAATGACATAAAAGTGTCTGGAGTTGTAGAAACACAGCCTACAAAGGTTTTATGGTGATAAACATTCTCTGTACTGGGCTGTGAACTTAGCTGCTAATGTTATTACAGATAAGTTTAGTGTCTTCAATTCCCCGTTTCACATATTTGCCCGTATAAATGTCAACATATGATATATTCTTCAGTATATTAAGTTGACAACCGAGGTGTTGTCTTGCAAGAAGGATGGTTCTTTTAACGTCTGTGTCGGGGAGCGTTGACATGCATGAATTATTGGACTTATGGAAGCTTTGGCATGCATGTATAATGTTCAGCACAGCAGCGGATGATGGGGAGAAAAAAAAAGAAGAGAGATGCATAGCAAGAAAAAGGGCTCTTTTCCAGTTTTGTTTAAATAAGCGTTGGTGGGTGATGCATTTCACAGGTTCCTCTTATGTCAATGGGTATTATGGGATAGGCTGTGTGAGAATTCTCAGCTTGCTCACAAAAGTGGGAGAATCAGTGAATGGGAGGCAAAATGAAAGAAGAGAGTCAAAAGAGCCGTAGCTGCAGCAGTGGAATAAGCAGTAAATAGGTCCGATTAATGGTTTAGGGGGCCCAGTTTGTGCAAAGGGAATTTTATTAAAAGGTTTGGAAATTCACTGAGGGGGTGTAGAGAGACCTTCTGTTGCCTACCTGCAGCATTCTTTCAAACCTAGAGAGAAAATCATAAGTGCAAAAGGTTTGTACTGCGCCTGAGAGTCCAGAAGACTTAAACTACTTTCTAGGAATGTGTCATAAATTAATACATGTTCTTACTGTACAGCTGAAATTTGAATCATGCTGCACACAGCGGCTGATCAATTTCAGTTCAGGTTGTTCAAGTCGGGGTGTTCTTTGTGTTTTTGTTTTTTTCTGCCATTTTGTCACCAATCAGGCAGAAATCACAAATTTGATTGTTTAGAAGAGTAATAGTACACATTTCCTCAAAAAGCCATATGATTTGAGGCATTATTATTATTAAACTAAATCGAAAGCTGAATAATAATAATAATAATAATAATAACAACATACAGGAACATTTACAACATACAACAACATTTACAGGAAAAAGCTGAAACAGAATACATTTTCATGACTCCAAAACTAAATTAAATAAATAAATTAAATAAAATAATGATTATGGATTAATACATTACTATATAATGATAATGACAATAGGGTTTCATACATTTACAACTCGCCTGCATTAAACATGAAAATGCTACTATAGTCTATGCTAAGAAATTAGATTAATTAATGTGTTTATTTTAAGTTTTGTAATTCTACCAATTTAGTGTAGTTGGCAGTCCTACAATACCAAAATATATCGATAATATAATAAAACAAAACAAAAAATAAATAAATAAAATCTAACCCAAAACCCAAGAATTAAACTAATACAATGGAAATACAGTGAAAAACTAAATTAAATCAAAATAACAAATTAAAAATACAATTTTAAATTGAATTAAACATAAAATTAAATACTGAACTCTAATAACCCTTCATGTCCATGGCATAAACAACCAAGGATGAGCAATTCGACCATGTCTTTGAGAAGTAGGACATTCTTCGCTTCTTTAAGCTAGTATCACGGCTTTCTTCACGCTATGTGTGTGCCCCACTTTCAATCTACATCTTTGAGTGGCAGTTGGTGGTCTGTGCGGACCTGTCTGCTTTTATATCCATATTTGATTAGCATAAGAATAGCCATGGCTGCAGAGGTTCCTGGTTTGGTGGCCCCCCCAGCTTTATGAGATGGTCACAAACAGGTTTGGAGCCTCAGCATAACTAATCTACAGCAAGAACAAAAGACCAGCTGACAGTTCCAGTAAAAATTGGTTAGGCTTTGGAACAGTTCACTCACTTCTCTCCAAAATCCTGTCAAAAGTATATTCTGTATATTGTTTAAGTGTCAAACATACATACACTGAATGTTATGATACACCCCTCTGTGGTCATGTACAAACATTAATATAACACATTTTGATACTACACTAACTCGCAAGAGCCAAGAGCAACAGTCTGCGGATAGGACTGATTTGCTTTGCTTTCAGCCTGTGAGAAAAAGATGAGTGAACTGGGGGAGGTCTTTTTTAGTCTGCAGTTTATTCTATACTTTATTAATAAGATTCAGTTCCTTTCAAAACAGTAATGATGCATCGTAAAAATGCATTGGGCGTAAATGTCTGCAGATGGTAAACATAAAGATGAAAATAGAGAGAAAGAGGCATTGCATCTAGCAACATGATGAGGATTGTCTGGATTTGCTTTAAAACACTGCGGCACATTTTAGTGGAGACTCTAATGGGTTCTCATTTATAATGCACATCTTCAGGATACAAAAGTGTTTCAAGGCCACTCCTAAAAGTATATTTTTCAATTACAAATGCATTAAAGGTATGCAGTAGTTCACCACAAAATGAAAATTTACACTAATTTTCTTTCTTCTGTAAAACATAAAATGGTATTATAGGCAGAATATCTGAAGTGCTCTTTTCAATATGAATCCATAGGAGTTTTGTGTAAGGAACAGACAAAGAAAGAATTGAATCCTATGACGTCAATTTTGTCACCAAGTTTTAAATTAAAAATTAATTAAAAAAAATTTAATTCATGATCTTGAAAAGAACATTCTTTAAACATTGGAAATATTCAGTATAAATTATCTGTAAAAATTCAAGTTTTACGTCACAAATAAATCTCTCAGTGAGTAAAACTGGCTTTGTCTATGTTATAATAGACTACATAGCATTATGATATTATTTGCAAATTTATTTTTAAATTATTATTATTGTTTTAATTTATTATTGTCCCTGGTTCATTAGGGTATTCTTGTAAGAATGTAGCAGTGGCTGAGACAGACTTTAAGTATCACCTCCGCTTAAAAAGATGCAATCTATTCCTGTTTACACGAAATAAGCCTGCTCCCGAGCAGGTTTGATCTTATGGGCCTGTTGCCTATGACAGCAACTCCAGGATGAGCTTTGAAGAACCTAACAATCCTGGGTCATGTCAAATCATCAACAATGAAATCCAGCTTATTGAGTAATCCACGTACGAAGAACGGACCCCATATGATATAAATCTGATGCCATATTATTCTCACATTGAAAACATCTGTCATGTGACCATTCCAACCTGATCTCACAGCAATTCGTACATATTTTACGAGGTGGCTGATTTTTGCTAAATCGTATGTATTTGACGAGTTGGTCAATTCGTATGATTTCGTACAAATGACCTACCCCTAACCCCGCTCCTAAAACCTACCCATCACTGCAGTATAGACAAATCGTACAAATTCATACGAGTGAGGTCGCACAAATACGTACGAATTGGTCGTGAGATAGCGTTGGACCATTCACCATGCTGCAAGTCTGAAAAGGCATATTAATGAACAAAGTTTCTGGCTGTTTCTCACACAAAACTACTATATGACTTCAGAAGACTTGGAAAATAGTGTCATGATTAGTCTTTGTTTGGGTTTCATTGTCAGACTTTTATTTTGTATTCTTTGTTTTTCATGTGTTTTCATGTGCTTCCTTTCCATGTTCATGTGTTCATTGGTTTGTTACCATGATTATGTTGCACACCTGTTTCTTGTTGAGTTACTCATTATCCCTCAGATTGTTTCATTCATGCATGGTTCGGTATTGTCTTTACATTGTGTAAAGCTGTTGCGTTCTTTTTCACAATTTGGATTACCTTGTATGTTTTATTTGTGTTAATAAAGATAATAAAGTAGCAGCGTTTGATCCACGTCACCTCGTTTTCCTCAACCCCCCAAGTTTAGAAATTATTTTATCGATATGAAGCTTGAAAGGTAATTGACTATCAAATAGAATAAGTACTTATAACTAGAAACAAATTCAATTTTTGTTCCCTGGAAGGATATATAATATCAGGAAGATTCATTGGTAGAGCTTTGAAATTTAAAAATGTCTTTCATTTAGATTTTATCTGTATTTAAAATAAGTTTAATTTGACAACATAGACAAGACTGTACAATATCAAACACTGATTGCAAGTATTGAAGAGCTTGTGAGGCTGATGATACGCAACAATAAAAAGCGGTATCATCTGCATAAAGATGATAACTAGCATTAGGAATGTAATTTATACAACAGATTTTATGTATATACAAGGAAAATAAATAACATCTGTGATAATATTCCTAATGCTAGGTATCATCTTTATGCAGATGATACCACTATTTATTGTTGTGCATATAAAAGCAAATGGGGGTTGACAATGCGCAGGGTTTTGCAACATAAAATTGCATGTATTCTTTAAAAGTACCTTGGAGGACCATGAAAAACCATATGATTATATGACCATATCATAACTGATAATACCACCACAGTACTTTTTTGCAAGGACATGTTTTGTAAGGACATAAATCATGATAAAAGTGAGTTGGTAGTATAACTGCTAATGAACAGAAAGAATTCAAATCATTATGCTACACCCCTGAAGCTTAGAGCAGTGGATGGGATCATATAGCGGTGTAATTACATGAAATTGCATGTTGCCTGAAGGTCCGACTGCTCAGCTTGAAAGTGCAGGCACTGTGAGTGAATGTTGTTGCTCATTTTCTGTGAACTACAGTAAACTCCTTGCTATCTAACATTGCGTAATTCATCTGCTATAGGTGAAAATGCAAAACAGCAGTATTTCGGGACAAAATGTTCCACAAGTCATAAACAGGCTATCTGTGGAACAATGTTTTTGGATCTGACCCAAGGTCTGGATTTGCAATGTTGAATTGAGAGCCTGCAGCTGACGGGCTGGAATGTTGCCAACTTCAGCACACTTCAAGTAGCCGTACACTTTTTGTCTGCTTCCGCATGTAGAATACTCATATGTCACAATGTTTGGCTAATTTACGATCATGCAATATGAGTGAAGTGTCTTCTCTAGCAGTGCACTATATTTGAACAGTATTGTGTGCAAATCCAACCTAAAGATACCCTTGTGGGAAAAAGTGTGCTTAATATTGAATGTGCACTTGCAGTGTACTTCAAATGTATATGTAGATAATATAATAGTAAATAAACACCACTTGTACTTAGAGTAAACATTCATGACTGTTTCTTAATACCCTTTTTAAAAGGTGAACTTTGTAATCAAATAAAAGTTTTACTTTAAAGTACATTTTAAATCATGTTTTAATCTTTTGTCATGCTTTAAAGTACACCAATTGACAAACAACATGTAAAGTATACTATTTTAAACTGTACACTAAAACATGATAGCCCCATTAAGTTATTTGAACGTATTTCTTCTCTTTAACTCCAATTGTTGTGACACGTTTTGGATTGTAAACTCAAGTTTATATGTTTTCAAAAATTAAACTTACAGTAATCCATTGTCTTGATTTGGGAGTTAAAACAAAGGTCATCTTCAAGTTGATGTCAGGCAGCAGGTGAACTTTCGTTTCTAAGTTTAACCACCTGGAAATGTTTTACATATAGTGTGTTATTCGATATTACATGTAAAGTTAATATATTTATGTAAAGTTAATATAATTTACTAAATAGCAACGTCATCATTACAGATGTGTAATTACAAATTTATTTAAATACATGACATACAAGTTTCAATAGAAATTACAAACCCGATTCCAAAAAAGTTGGGACACTGTACAAATTGTGAATAAAAAAGGAATGCAATAATTTACAAATCTCATAAACTTATATTTTATTCACAATAGAATATAGATAACATATCAAATGTTGAAAGTGAGACATTTTGAAATGTCATGCCAAATATTGGCTCATTTTGGATTTCATGAAAGCTACACATTCCAAAAAAGTTGGGACAGGTAGCAATAAGAGGCCGGAAAAGTTAAATGTACATATAAGGAACAGCTGGAGGACCAATTTGCAACTTATTAGGTCAATTGGCAACACGATTGGGTATAAAAGAGCCTCTCAGAGTGGCAGTGTCTCTCAGAAGTCAAGATAGGCAGAGGATCACCAATTCCCTCAATGCTGCGGCGAAAAATAGTGGAGCAATATCAGAAAGGAGTTTCTCAGAGAAAAATTGCAAAGAGTTTGAAGTTATCATCATCTACAGTGCATAATATCATCCAAAGATTCAGAGAATCTGGAGCAATCTCTGTGCGTAAGGGTCAAGGCCGGAAAACCATACTGGATGCCCGTGATCTTCGGGCCCTTAGACGGCACTGCATCACATACAGGAATGCTACTGTAATGGAAATCACAACATAGGCTCAGGAATACTTTCAGAAAACATTGTCGGTGAACACAATCCACCGTGCCATTCGCCGTTGCCGGATAAAACTCTATAGGTCAAAAAAGAACCCATATCTAAACATGACCCAGAAGCGCAGGCGTTTTCTCTGGGCCAAGGCTCATTTAAAATGGACTGTGGCAAAGTGGAAAACTGTTCTGTGGTCAGACGAATCAAAATTTGAAGTTCTTTTTGGAAAACTGGGACGCCATGTCATCCGGACTAAAGAGGACAAGGACAACCCAAGTTGTTATCAGCGCTCAGTTCAGAAGCCTGCATCTCTGATGGTATGGGGTTGCATGAGTGCATGTGGCATGGGCAGCTTACACATCTGGAAAGGCACCATCATTGCTGAAAGGTATATCCAAGTTCTAGAACAACATATGCTCCCATCCAGACGTCGTCTCTTTCAGGGAAGACCTTGCATTTTCCAACATGACAATGCCAGACCACATACTGCATCAATTACAACATCATGGCTGCGTAGAAGAAGGATCCGGGTACTGAAATGGCCAGCCTGCAGTCCAGATCTTTCACCCATAGAAAACATTTGGCGCATCATAAAGAGGAAGATGCGACTAAGAAGACCTAAGACAGTTGAGCAACTAGAAGCCTGTATTAGACAAGAATGGGACAACATTCCTATTCCTAAACTTGAGCAACTTGTCTCCTCAGTCCCCAGACGTTTGCAGACTGTTATAAAAAGAAGAGGGGATGCCACACAGTGGTAAACATGGCCTTGTCCCAACTTTTTTGAGATGTGTTGATGCCATGAAATTTAAAATCAACTTATTTTTCCCTTAAAATGATACATTTTCTCAGTTTAAACATTTGATATGTCATCTATGTTGTATTCTGAATAAAATATTGAAATTTGAAACTTCCACATCATTGCATTCTGTTTTTATTCACAATTTGTACAGTGTCCCAACTTTTTTGGAATCGGGTTTGTACTTTAAAACATACTTTAGTTTACCATAAATTCTTGTCAGTAGTGCATTCAGCATTTTAACCTTTCTATGACATTACAAATAATTATGAAATTACATATAAAAATGTACTTATGTGGGTCAAATAAGCACTCTTACTGTAAGTTCAACTAATTGCATTCAATAAAAATTAAAACTGTAATACATTTTCATTGCAATTAACAATACATAAAACATTAAATTCAGTTTGCACATAGGTATATTCTTTCAAATATGTTATTTCCTTAATACGTGCTTTTTTTTTAAAGTATGCTAAAGTTTACTAATTTTCATAAGAGTTACAGTGATAAAATTCTGACAACGTCGATTTACTGAACAGGTCAAATTAGCATGATCTCTGGGTGATATACTGACAATCTCCTTTCCATTATGACCAACACAATCTACTAAGAGTAGAACAAATTAAGGTCGCAATCAAGCAGAGCCAATGATAATCAGGTTCAGGTAATCTACTTTGTTTCACTGCATGTCTTTAGTAAATCCTGACTTTTTAACAGCAAAAGAGGGTTCCCTTTTGAAATTGACTTTTGACACTGCATCATGGAGTTGACACTATGGGGAATGCCATCAGCGTGACCGGTGTCTGAAGCATGTGTAACCACACACCAATATTCATTGGCCGACGACAGTCCATGACGTCACAAGCATGAGTATTAAAGGCCACCTGCAATACACTTCATCAGCTTTTTTTGTCTTCAGGAGCCGTTTGTTTGTAGCGTGTGATAAGAAGGACAGAAGACGGAATTATGGAGAATACAAGTAACAAATGCTTCAGTCCTTGTCCTCATTTTTTGATAACCAAGGTTCTGTGCATTGTTTGCTTGGGAGCGAAGCACGCACGTGGTGCTGGATGCACTCGGGGGTGCTGGATGCGTTCACTGTGACAAGTTCTCAGTGAGGAAGCTCAGCTCACACTTGGACCTCTTCTCAAGGGAGGAGGGACAAGCGTCTGTACCCCGTGGTTCAGGTCCAACTGCTGTTGAGGAGGCTCGGAGCAATCTGCTGGATCAGGAAGCCCAGTCTCTGGCATCTTCTGATTCAGCAGTGAGGATGTTGCTGATGCCATCTTGCTCTATGGAGCTGGATGTAGTTGGAGAGGACAAAGAGAGTGAATGTGTTAAGCCCTCTACATCCGTCAGCTCCACATACAGGGAAGTGTTGGATGTAATGGCCAGGTTGAATCTGACTTGGAAGCGTGAGAAACAGGAAGTCGCTCGTAGTAGATTCAATGAGCGATTCTAGGCGATTTCCGGATCACCGAGGTGGAGAGATCATGAAAAAAAAAAAACATATTCACACCTGAAGTGGTCACCACAGACTTAGCCCTCTGTACAACCCAAACAACAGCCACTGCCATTGGTTGCTCAATGGCAGCGATGGTGGTAACGGAAAGGCATCAGTGGCTGAACCTGGCGGACATCAGGGAGAAGGTGAAAAATTTCCTTCTCAATGCCCCGTTTTGCCCTCTGGACTTTTTGGAACCTTGTGAACGTTGTGGAGAAGTTCAGAGAGGCGAGAGCACAGTCAGCGGCATTTAGGAGGTATATCCCATGCCAATCTAATTCTCCGTCCAAGACCTCCGTCACTTCTGGCCCATTGAGAGACAGATGGAAGGCCCAGAAGGCGAGCATGGCCAATTGTGCTCCCCCTCCAAGGAATAGGGGACAGAGGAGGTGCGATGCCAAAAAAAGGAGGCGCATTTTCAGGGAGACGATCGAAAGAAATGGTCAGAAAGAAAGAGTGAAGACAGCTGAGGGAGTTTGAAAAAAAAAGATTTCCCATCTCTGCCCCTGCCTCCTTATTCTGACGAGGGTGCTGGGGCACAAGAGATTGTTAAGTCAGGGTATGAGCTGCTCTCCCCCCAATACTTTGGGGTTTTTAAGTAGGGCTTCCTTGTGGTTTAGAGACTGGGTGATGAGAGATATTGGGCAAACTGCAATATGTCCAGCTCTTGTTTGCTTCCCTTTCCTGAATAATGGTAATCCAATTACGCTTCAAATATTTTTTTTTCCAAAGATGGATTCTGTCATTTTAGGCAGTTTTTATCACGCTGATGTTAGTTCAAGAGTTTGTTCTTTAAATAAGTTTGGTTTTAGTTAGTTATTTGATGCTATAAAAACGGTTCTCAGTACTGGAACAGTACTGGGGTTGTCATGATTGACAGCTGAGATTGACAGCTTCTCTGAGTGAAGAAGTCAATGAGGCGCCAACAGACTTTTTTCTGCATCTTCGGGAGGAGATTGGAGCTTTAACTTTAATTTCTACATTTCCATAACATTTCCATACATTTATTTTACACCGACATTGCAGTAAACTGTATTAACCGATTCTGCGGGAGTGTGGGCAGGACCTTGATATCGCGACTCCACTTCGCGCTCACTACTGCACAGACCCGGCTCCAAGTTCACTACTGCGCAGACTTGAGACTCAAGATGTCAGCGCCATATTGGGACACTGGCGGCTTCATTTATGGTGGGCAGTTCGCAAGAGTCCCTCTGTTTCGTTTACCTCCCTCCCCAAATACCGTTGGGTCTTGAAAAAGGGATATAAGCTCCCCTTTGGATGGATGCTTCTATAGGCATCTCTAGTATGATCCGTGTTCAAAAGTATGCAACCCGGTTTCCTGAGACTGGGAACAAGACGCTACGTCTTGTTGCCATGCCTCAGACTTGCCTGCACGTCTCCTTCAGACAAAAGAGTTGATCACATATATTGCATGCAGGCACGTTTTTATACTCACGGGCACTCCGCTTGTGACGTCATGGACTGTTGCCACCCAATGGTTACGTGCTTCAGACACTGGTCACGCTGATGGCATTCTCCTTATCAGGGAACCGGGTTGAATACATTTGGGCTGGCCCAAGCTGTTAGTAAATCTGACCCCACATGTTTATTTTGCACAGCCATTTGTCAGAAATAATTTTGTTATCTATACTGCTACTGCTCTTTCTCAGGGTTAGGGATTGTTTAGTCAAGTACTGGTATTACTGTAAACTTTTGCGTATAACTCGTCCCACATTATGTTTGCCAAAAACAATACATCTAATCATGTGGCTTGTTAAAAAACTGCTTTTGAAGAAGCCATGCATATTTTATTGAACAAACCATTTGAACAATCATTTGGGGAATTCAGTGAATTCAAATAAATGCTTGCTGCTACACAAAATTAGCTCGTTAACTGTATCAACATTGTCATCTAAAATTATGATATTTTCAGTTGTGTGTTTGAGACTTAAAACAAGCACAAATTTGAACTGAAGTGGAATGTTTATGTTTTACAACATACAGTATGCTTATATTGTGTGTGTCATTCACTTGCCCAAAATAAGTGTTTTTCATAAAACCCTGGTCAGGTGGAATATGTACAAATGAAGAACATTCAAAACCACTATTTCATGTCTGAGGTTTTCCAAACTCAACCTAGATTATTCAGATGGCTACTGGAAGAATGTGATACATGATGAGACAGAATAGGATCTTTTTCTCAGTATGAGAAATGTTTGGAAAACAATACTAATAAAATAGACACTGCATTCCCCAAAAAAGAAAGTGATAGAGGTATGATGGTGGGATACACATTTGATAAAAATAAAATAAAAAACATTTCTGAAGCATACATCCACTGATATGCACTGATTTGTTCATGTTGTCAGGTTTAAAATCTGGGAGCAATTACATCAAAATGGTTGCACAGAAAACATTACTTACTGCATCTTTTACATTTAGGGTACGCTTTGTGGGGGGTTAGAAAAGATAATAAAAGTTTAGAACTTTTTTCACATCAGTATATTATGTGATTAATCTGTTGCTTTACATTTTAGTATTACAGTAACTTTGGCTGCAATCCTTTCACAGTATAACTCTGACAAACTCTCTAGCACAGAATGATGTGAGCTCTCTCTGTATCCTTTGGAAGGTATGCTACTCACACCAGGGGATTTCTGCAAGTTAACCTCCCCCATGATCAGGCCACCCACATTCATAGTCATGTGCCTGGGATTGGCCATTCTAAATGAGTCCAGTGTACTCTCTATTGAATCCTGACTGACAAGGAATAAAGAAACACAGGAAATGGCCCCTGCTTGGAATATAACCACTAAAGCTTAAATCTTGGAGCTATATACATTTTGTGAATGTTGAACCAAACCCGCCCAAGTCAGCTTGAAAAGGCTGAAGGAAATCTAATTTATTTTCAGAGAAAAATCAAAGGCCATGTGATCATAGATGTGTGAGATGGTATTTTTTCTTTATGAAATTATTTTATAAAGAAAGGTATTAAAAAAAATAATGGTAACACTTTACAATAAGGTTTTATTTGTTAACAGTAACTACATTAGTTGACATGAACTATAAATGAACAATACTTCTAGCATTTATTAGTCTTAGCTAATGTTAATCTCAGCATTTAATAATGCATTTCTTAAATCAAAAGTTGCATCGATTAACATTAGTTAATGCACTGTGAAGTAACATTAGGATGAACATTTATATTCACTAACATTAACAAAAGTTCATTAATGCTATAAAAATATATTGCTCATTGTTAGTTCATGTTGGTTAATGCATTAATTAATGTTAACAAATGTGACCTTGCAGATGTAACCTTATTGTAAAGTGTTAGCACAATAATAAATAATAAAATAAAATAATATAAAACTATCTAAAACAATAAATGACAAATAAAAAAGAAAAAAAGAAAGAAAGAAAGAAAGAAAGAAAGAAAGAAAGAAAGAAAGAAAGAAAGAAAGAAAGAAAGAAAGAAAGAAAGAAAGAAAGAAAGAAAGAAAAAGAAAGAAAAGAAAGTTTTCTTGGTTGAAATCAAGCAATAAGATCACATTGCATTTATCCTTTTTTCACAGACACAGCATGGTATATTAAATTGTATTTAATTCAGCTTCTTGTCTTTTCCTTGAAATTCGTTACTGTGTATTGTATGAGGAAAATGTGACTGAATTAAGATGAATGTGCCCCATTAAGTGTTTTTTTTTTTTTGTTGTTGTTGCAATATCACTGCTTCACAGTGTCCTTAGTGCACTGTCTGCTCTATTCTGAGAAGGCTAAGTGTTCCAGTACTGAGAAACTGAGGGTGATTGGAATTCAGCTTGATTTAATTAGGCAAACGGAACAGGCAGTAACAGAGAAAACATTGCATGAGACTCTTATGCTTACAATCTGCACATAATGCAGCAAACATGTTAACAAAACATTTGGAAAATAAACAATTTAAAAATGTGAAATACTTGGGATGGCTCTTTTCATAATACACATAAAAATGTGCCAAAATTATGGCACTTTGATATATACCATGGAAATAAATTATTACCTTACTCATGAACCGTGTTATTTATAGAACATAACATACCATACCATATCATTTCGCACTTGTAGCCTAGTGATTCCTATCAGGTTTTGGCTCACAACCCAGATTTTACATTGAACATTAATTGCAATCCAAAACAGTAGGATACCAAAATTATGGCATTTCAACCATTAGAAGAGACTTGTAGGCTAACACACTTACAAAAAAGCACTGTGATCTAACAGTATCATGGATTATTTATTTCGACATACTTTTGTTCGAAATACATCAGTAGGCCACCCCACTATATATAAAAATACTACATTAGCATCTGATACATCACTGTACCATTGTAGAAGTAACTACTTTTTGACTAACAGTAGCCACATTATGATTGCCGCTTTGTAACACTCCAAGCATTACGATAATTTCTTAAGATTATCACGACTAAAATCAAGCTCTCAAAACACCCCATGTGCAAATTATGTATCTCCACTATGACTATCGACCTTTTTCCTGAGCAAATGATGAGCGCCGCCATGTTGGATTGTAACTTCTGTTTGTATGTTGTCCTGTTTCGGTCTCCATAGGATCCCATTGTTAAAACTGGGCAAAAAGAACAACTGAATTAATTAAACAGAAACTTTTTGAACATTACTAAAAATTAAAATCAATGCAGAGTTAATCTGTGCTGTTGTTGGCTGCCACAACAACCATTTTCATGTTTAACGTTATGTTATCAGCTCGGAAAACACGCTAATTGACTACAAACACCGGAGACCTGAAATGTAAAGGATAATAGTTTGGTGAAGGTATGACGTCGCTTTGTAGGCCAACCGGCAGTTAGCATCGCACTGATTCCCTCGAGAAAAACCCAATAGGATTTTCCCTTAGGCTTTTGGATTATCGTTAAAAACAAGCTCTGTGATCAATAAAAGTTTATGATACTGATACTTTTGTCCATTAAGATAATTATCACAGATGAACACAACTTTTATGAATTTTGAAGCCTAAATGCAGCCACCAGAAGTAAAAAGCTAAAGGTAGGCTATAAACGAAGTACAACACGGTCCCACGAATTCAGCGTCACCATCACTAAGCTTCCAAAAACTCTTCTCAGTTTTAGACTGAGCTTACCTTGTCAGCATGATGATGTTTAATCTCCCTGACAGCCTCTGTAGTCCCATTTAGCCACTTGTTAGCAACCGCCTTTTTCAAGACACGTAACAGCTTCAAAAAATCACGAGTGGGGTAATACTGATGTATTTTATGTCGTACAATAAAACGTGAAAGTGTCTTGAGCGTGTGTTCACCACAGACATTATTTCAGCCATTTAACCAAAACCACATTCAAAAAACCCATTGACTTCCGATGGAACCGGAAGTGCTAAAAATGCTAACTTGTTTCCACATTTTGGCCTACAAAGTGATGTCATACCTGCACCACTCTATTCCGCAGGCACTACGAGTCAGACGAGACTTCCATGTTCAGGAAAAAGGTGGATAATATGACATTATTAAAGGGATAGTTCACCCAAAAATGAAAATTCTGTTATCATTTATTCACCCTCATATTGTTTTAAACCTATATGTGTTCTGATGAACACAAAAGAAGATATTTTGAAGAATGTTGGTAACCAAATGGTTTCTGGTCCCGTTGAATTTTTTTTTTTTTTTTTTTTTTCATATTGGGGCCTTAACAGAGCAAAGAAACTCATACAGGTTTAGAGCAACTTGAGGGTGAGTAAATGAAGACAGAATTTTCATTTTTGGGTGAACTATCCCTTTAACTAGAGGGGCTGATGTGAAGGGGGACTGGCGCTGACGCAACGCAGAAGGCGTGGTTTGCGTTCTGCTGTTTCTGCCATTGAGGGGATTGTGGTGACTCGGGCGGAGTCGGCTTTACTGTCGGAAAACGAGCTCAATCATTAAGTTAAAGAATAAAAAAAAATAAAAAAAAAATAAAAAAAAAACTCAATTAGCGGGTTGAAATTTACCCAACTACTGGATGTTACTTCCCCGAAGAAGCGTCGTATGAGGAGTGTTTTATAGTGGTTGTGGTGGGTGGATTTGTTGGAGAGCTGCGTAAACTGGAGTTACGGGAAGCGAAGGAGATTTTCTCGGCCCTGGTTTTCATGAACGGGCCCCTTACAACTTACTAAAGTTCGCAGATATACTTCAGTTTCTCTCTGTTTTAACCATTGCTCGGTAGGTATGCTTGTTTTATGAAGTTTACAATGTGTTTAGGATGGGTGTGTATTGTAATGTTGAGATTATGGGAGGTTTGGCAGGATCGCTTTACTGTGTCGATTGTTCAGTACAGCGTGTCCAAACTGAATCCTATTACAGTCGACTCTCCGCTTACTTCATTACTTGACACTGGCGATTTATTTTCTACCTCAACTGTGCATTTAGCGTCGTAAATGAAGTTGTAAGCGTCGTAAATGGAAGCTGTAATCTTTCTAATGTTATTTTGTTTATACATTGATATGGCTCACTAATAATAATCCGTTATATTATTTAAGGCTAACATTAGCCCATATGCTAACCCCGACCATGCGAAATTAATATAAATCTATAAGTGTAAGCGTATTCTATTAACGCCTCATGCATTGAGTCGTCATTCGGAAAAGCACAGGTCGATTTTAATGTATCTGCTGTGTGATTTTTGTCTGATTTGATTGTGGGTTTTAGTATTAATATTGCATTTTAATTCCATAAACTCACACTTTGCCTTTTGAATGAATTCAGTTTATGTTTGGCCAAGTTATTCATGTTCGTACTTAATGTTGCCCCGATTAATAATTGTAATCTGTTACCCCGATTAATAATTGTAATCTGTTACATTAAACTCAAAGGAGAGTTTTGCTCGGTCAGCATTTTACTCTTTGAAATTTCTTTTGCGCCAAATTGTTTTTTTATTTGCACGTTTTCAAAAAGTGGTTATCTCCTTTGACGCTTTCTTAGTTAATTTAGGTATACAGTGCTTAACATTTTTTTTTAAAAAGAAGTTTCTTGTTAGATAGAGATAGCATTTTATTCTAAAGCTACAGCACATTTATAACCTATTGTTGTTTATGCTATTAAGCTACCACCAAAAAAAACAACACTTTTTTTTTTGTGCATTTTGGTATTATATTAACGTATTTGTTTTTATTATATCAAATAATTTGTAATTATTAATGTGTAATTAACTAGTACAAGAGTACTAGTGTTTTCACCATGGAAGTTGTTTAAATGCTTTTTGTGTGGCTTGTGTAAAATGGCTTCTCTTCTGTGTTGCAGGTTTGAGTTACTGTGAGATCCACAGGAACAGGCCTCACACAGATGGGAAGAGTCTGTATGAAGCACCTTGAAGGTGCACCCAATCATTGGACTATTAGTTTCACATAATCCACTTGTCCAGACAGACTATCCAGTGTGGATGATAATGATAATAAAGGCTTAAAGTCTTTGGATAAAACCTTTTTTTCTTTGACTCTTGCCTAAATATTGGTTCAAAGAACCTTTGTGAGCGGTTATCATTTTTGTGACACCAAAACTTTACCATCAAAATGAGCGCAGAAGGATATCAATACAGAGCGCTGTATGACTATAAGAAAGAAAGGGAGGAGGATATTGACCTGCATGTAGGGGACATTCTTACAGTCAATAAGGGTGCACTACTTGCAGTTGGCTACGTAGAAGGCATGGAGGAGAGACCAGATGAAATCGGATGGCTGCCTGGCTTTAATGAAACCACTCAAGAAAAGGGGGACTTTCCTGGTACGTACGTGGAGTTCATCGGTAAGAAAAAGATTTCTCCACCAACTCCCAAACCAAGGCCCCCAAGGCCTCTACCTGTGGCTCCGGGTCCTGCAAGGCCAGACTCGGACTCTGAGCAAAGTGAGTGAGCTAAAAGTTTTTCCCTAAATTATATTTTCTGCCTTTTTGCCACATCCAGGGATCTTGAAATATTGCTATCTGTACTCAAATATGCCTTGCATATGATGCAGATGAGCTTTTGAATTCAAATTATGATGTCTTAAACCCTTTAATTTTCTACCACTTTGAGCTGCTGCTTAGACAGCTGCTTAATTCTACAGAAGCTGTATATAGTTAACCTTTTGATTTATATGTGGTCACCATAGTTGACCTTAACCAGTGGTCACAAAGCAGATCTTCATTTATTTACAGTATAAAAATTGTCAACCATTTTAGCTTGGTTGGTGCATAATTTTAACGAACCCTTTTTCCACTTAACTAGATCCATTCATGCTGATGCCAAACCCACGTGCCTCTCTCAAAATACCCACTCACCATTTATTCCATTTTCGTAACTGGTGACCAGATTTTACACCACCATTTCATCAAGAGATTGGATTTATAGCTGCAGCACACAAATGTCGCCTGAATATTTAAGACTGTTTAAGGTTTGCACTGGGCTATGGTTCGTAATTGCAAACATGGCAGGAAGCCCAGATTTGGATGGAGGCCTGCACACAGTAGTTTGTAATTGTCTGGCATTGCTGCGTCTTTCGCACAGCCAGAGTATGAGTGCTTAAAGCCCCCTATGGCTCCTTTAAAATCACCCAGCTCTCTTAATCTGTAGTTTTGGTCTTTTTGTGCCATTTTTTTTTTGCGATTTCTTTTCTAGTGACATGACTTAAATGCTTGATCTATATATGTATTGTACACGATACAATACAGATTCTAAGGGCACTTTCACACTATAGCTTTTGAGGCTTGTTTGCCTTAGGTTCTTAATAAGACACTCTGTTGCCATGGTCACAACCAAACTAGAGATGTGTTATCAGGTTATGGAACATAGATCATAAGATACGGCACTCAAAACCAACTTGTGTGCTACTTCCTTGTCCTTTGTGGTTCAATGCATAAAAACACAAGTGCATAACTTTTTATAATCTTTAGTGGGATCTTTTTTTTGTTTGAAACCCAGCTAACTTTTTCCCGGTGTTCAAGATTGCTTAAGCAGCATAACTGTGGCTAAAGTGACACTTTTTTTTTTCTCTCTCTCTCTGAATGACTATTTGATTAGTGCCCATGTTAAGGGAAGGGAGAGGAAGCTTACACTGGACAGGGGTTGAGACTTGGAGAATGGAGTTTTGAGGAATGTAAACCAGAAGCAGATCTGGAAGACTGCCAGAGCTCATGGCATTATGCTGCTCACACACTAGAACCAGGACTCAAACCCGATCCCCCACTCTACCACTAAAACCACATAAAATTCCAGATAAATCCAGCTCTCAATCTCAAGCACTTTTGACTTGGCAATGATTATTTTTCTAATCTACATAGGACATAAATAATTAAAATCTGATGCTGTTTTACATTGTACACTTTTAGAAATATTATTTCAGCCTTGCTAGTAAATCTCTGGTTTCTCTTCCTCATTTGAAATGACTACCGTCAGTTTTTTTTTTTCTCTTTGAATGCCCTATTTGCGTAACTGTTCCATAAAGAATCAGTGCAGAGAGAAGTGAAATGCCAGAAAATGCCCCTGATTCTCAATATTGATGCTTGAGGTATTATGTGACATTGTGTGGTATTATGTGTCATTATATAACATAAATGTTATTCCTGGTGAATCTCCAGAGCTAGCTGAGCTCATTTAGAAAAGTGTTTTCTCCTGCCACATTTTTCATTAAAATTAAAAAAAGAATGAAGAATTGCCAAAAGTAAAGTGCTTTCCAGTGTGACATTTTCCTGTACACTGTTAGTACCATTTCTGTGTGGTGCCTGAAGCAGAGACTCACCGCATAAGTAACTTTTGGAATGTCTTGAAAAGACGAATCTCACAGATTTCGAACAATTCAGCAATTGGTTCTTCCTCTTAAGTGTTCATTATATTATTCTACCAGCACAGGAGAATTCCGGGCCGAGAACGATTGTTCCATGCCGAACAAAGCTCTGGAAATTTAACTTTTAACCGTACGGTCTGACAGTGGGAAAGTGACTTAAGGGCACGCTTAATATGCCGACGCCACCCACGCTGCCTGGAGAAATGTTTAAATGAATATGTAAATATATGCTGCACATTTTCCTCTCAATAACAAAAACGCGCAACAAAAATCGACACCGATGAGAAAACCGCAGTAAAGAAAGCATCTGATCATAGCGGCGTGGATATGTTTGCAAGAGTTCTGTAATTCGTCACTCAGGTCAAGTCATGTACATGTTTATTTATATAGCACTTATGCAATAGATTGATTTAGTAGTAAAAGTAAAAACGGTGTCACTTTCAATTATAAATACTACAAAAAAAACTGCTCATTTGAAATTACGTCACACCAGTTATGATGTATGGCTGTATGATGTGGACAAAAAATATTGCAATTTCGATTTTAATCTCGATTGGCATCAGTTATTTATTTATGCCTCTTTGAACTCTTTTCGTATGTTGTGCATTTCGCAAATGCCTGTAGTAATGATTTTTTTTTTTGTTCATCTGGTTCGGAATGTGCTATTGTTTTTCTATGTAAACACTAGACAGACGTCTTTAACCGTTAGCCTTGTGTCTTTTGCAGCATTTTCCGCGTGACACTTGGCGCTCAAAGTAAAAGAAGTTAAACTTTTTAAAAAAACGCGTCTCTAGACCTGCGTCTTGTGTTTTTAACTGCAAAAATGTGTTCTGTGTTAATGGCCCCAAATACTCTGTTTTGCTGCAATGATAGTTTGATAGGTCTAGTAAATTACCTGGCTCTGATATATCATCTCTCCTGTATCCAGAATATTCCCAAACCACGGATGCAGTTTTTTTTTTTTTCTTTTTTTTTTTTTTCTTTTTTTTTTTTTCTGCCAAGTCCTTATCCTGCCCTGAATTTGTCTTAACAGTAAACCCGCTCTGTTCTTATTTAAGGCTTAGCTTGTGGAAAAACTGATTCATAATGTTAGTCTGTGTAATGTAAAGGTAAGAAAGATTTTAGTAATTTAATATAATTACATTAGATCAGTTAATGAAATGCTGTTTTTACATACGTAAAGGTTTTTTTTTTTTTTTTTTTTTTTAACGGTCTACCAACTATACAGTTAAATTGGCATTACTGAGATCAGTGTGAAGGCATTGTATATTTAAGGCACCCAGGTTGCACTTCTCATTGCCACTGATTTTCTCGTAGCTCTCTCTTTACTCCATCTTCCTCTTTGAATTATTCTTCTGGGGTCAGACCTGATTGAGGATATTGAGGGGGAGTGTTTATCTCTCTCTCTCTCTCTCTCTCTCTCTCTCTCTCTCTCTCTCTCTCTCACTCTCTCTCACTCTCTCTCACTCTCTCTCACTCTCTCTCACTCTCTCTCACTCTCTCTCACTCTCTCTCACTCTCTCTCACTCTCTCTCACTCTCTCTCACTCTCTCACTCACTCTCTCTCACTCACTCACTCACTCACTCAACAGCTGAGACTCACTTCAGAGAACAGCAGATGTGGAATTTCTGTCCGTTTTGGCTCCCAGGCTTTTTTTTAAACGCTAACATACTCCTTTCTATGGGCCTCTAGAGTGAGAGGATCCGTATGTGCCCAACTTTGTGCACAATTCTTGTTTTATTGTTAACTCATTCTTGGTAATGCTTTCAACTGCATTCTGGGTCCACGAATTGTATTGATCAGTTTTTCCATCACTTAGGTTCCAAGTTGACTTTTTATGTGTGTGACTCCAAACAGGGATTGAGATCTATGGCTTTAACTTCTGTACTATGGAAATTAGAGTTCCTCTTTATCTGCCACTGTTCTGTTTTATTGCATGTAGAATGACAGAGTTGAGCTGGTAAACATACACTGTTTATGAATTCTTTCCAACATAATAGCGGTTGAATGTTTTTTCAGTGACCAATATAGTATAATACAATAACAAATAATATGAACACAAAATAGCTTATAGATAAGTATACATCACTTAGATTTAGGGATCTTTTAGACAGAATAACCAAGGAATATGTTCAAAATGTGGGGCTGATGATGCAGTATTTGCGTGCTTTATATATAAAACATTCAGTAAAGCCACTAAATGTTCTTCGTTCTGGTATTCTGGAGTTCAGGATTCTGTGTTTCCATGGCTAATTAAAGTAGATGATGCGATCAAACCTTGTATGTACTAACAAGTTTTGATCCAACCACAAACAAGTCCATGCAAGGCCCACATTCCTGTACTTGTGAGGTATGGCAGTCTTTTAGCATGCAGTTTGCAGGGGTGATGCAGTCTGGGCATTCAATTTAGAGAAGCTATATGCTTATCTGTTCTTTTATCTTTTTCAACCTGAGATGCAGGTCTTGGTTGTTGCGAGGTCCATGTAATGCAGTGAGAATTTATTTCAAGAATGCAGATAGTGCTGGGCAGTATAACCACAAAATCTGTATCACAGTATTTTTTTAAGATTCTGGTGGTTTCACGGTATATCACAGTATTTTTTCATGTCTGGTCCTTTATATAAGTTTATAGTGGCTTATTTTACTGTACATAAAATAGAAAAACACTGTAATGCCTGCCGAGACGGGCATTTTGACTTAATTTTATGTGCACTTGTCCGTTCAAGCTTAAATAGAAGAGAAAGAGAACTGAATTCAGTGTTCACGTGCTGTATGCGCGGCTCTGTGTGCGCGCACAGAAAACAGCGAGCGAGTTCCAGTCTTGCACTTGATTAACTGACAGGACTTAAAAATGCATGTAAATGATAAACTTTGAGTCTATGATGAGTCCCGTTTCCACAGAAATTACCCAGAACAATTTGTTCCAGGAACTTTTTTCCCACAGACCTGTTGCTGTCTGGGTTTCCATCGTGGTGTAAAGTACCGTGAAGATTAGTCCGGTGACGTAGGACTGCATGCAACTTTCCAGTTCCTGCTGGATTTCGTCCATAAGCATAATAAAGCCTGAACCTCGTCTTCGGTCCATCGGTTGTATTTTTTAACTCCATTGTTGATTCGAATAGCAAACAACTCTTACTGCACACACCGCAACCAGACTTTTAAAAATAGGGTTTGAAATAAAATGCTGCGTGGAGTCAACCAATCAGCATGTTCAGCGCCCAAGTCCCACCCCCAAAAGTTCCTGAACTTTGAAAAAGTACTACCTCGCGAGCAGGGACTTTTTGAGGGGGAAATTTTTACCCGGAACTTCATTTAGACCCTAGTCCCTGTGGTCGAAATGCACAGAGTACCACTCCAAAGTCCCTAGTTCCTGGGGAAAGTTCCTGCGGTGGAATTTGGTTAAACGAATTCTATGCGTTCCAAACTGGGGGCAGCTGGCCTGTACGGATCCCAGATCAACTGCAATCCCTATAGTTGACATCGCACATCCTGCGATGTGCTCATCCACGAAAGTCACATCAAGATATCGATGCTAAAATGATATACTGTCCAGCCCTAGTGTGCAATAGTTTTTCTTGAATGAAATAGTAAACTGTTTATGAAGTGAACTCTCAAAGCAACTCTCAAAGGAGAAGTTCATGTGGAGTGTCCTTATGAGACAGCAGACGCTGAAAACCCCATGAATGCCACGCGTCCTTCAGTATGTGTGTAGTAGGCGAAACTGTGGCTCTCATTCACAGACACGCAGATTTCAAAAACGTATGGTGCTTTATAATGCCTTTTTGCCGTTTGTGGAGCGTAACAGTAACAACCATGAGTACGCACCGTATCGGATTTGGATCATTCCTGTCAGACCGGCAAAAATTGCAGTTCAGTCGATACCGATACTGAATATCGGAATGGTGCATCCCTATTCCCTACACACTACATAGTGCTCTTCATGCCCATTGAATAGATGCAGAAATTGCTTCAGCTACGCACTGGTATGGTGGTACTTGAAAAATATGTATTGTATGCAAAATTGAAACCAGCACTAAATGCAGGGCATCACAAATTAATTAACCATAAAAATGTTTCAAACAAAAATTATCAGAGAGAGTGCGTGTGAAACTGCCACAGCTCTCCCTGGCAGTTTAACTGAAAGTATGACCTGGTTGGGGGAAGGCATTGCTGGTGTTTGAGATAATGTGCTTTTCTCCTTTTCGAGGGGCCTCTTCAGCACTCGATGGAACATCTGCTGCATGGAGCAGCTCTCTGAGAGAGAGTTGTTGCTGGGTTTTGTAAAGAATGTTCAATTTGTCCTAACAAGCAGTAAGCCAATATATAAGTACCTTAAAAAAAAATTTCAGCAATGTTCTCAGTGTTCTATCAGCTCTTACCATATTTGTGATACTTGCCACCTTAAATTGGTTTCCAGGGGAACTTTTTTTTTTTACTAGTTTTTTCCTAACCTTATTAAATGTATGTCATCTTTCTTGTCAAATTCTTTATTTTGACAAGTTCAATTAGAATAAGACACTATAGGGCTGTTACCAATCAAATCAGTATAAAAAAAAATCCATATTTCCTCCACAGAGGAAACAAAAGCTGCATCTGATGGGTTGATGTATTTACACAGGCTATTTAATGAAGCACAGAGGTGATAAATAAATATAAAAACATTTTGAATTAATTCTTTGTATATACTGTTGCGCTCATTTCCACAAGAGTCTCTCACACACACAGACGGGCTGCACGAGCTTTAACTGGCATGAACTTGTTACAGTCAATACATTATCCATTATCAGTCGTTCTTTACAGTGAATGTAATAAAATCATAATCATTCTTGCATGAGAATTTTGGTGGCCAAAGTTTCGGTGCTTCCTTAGTTATTTTTTGTTAGTGACGTTTTAATCGAGCTACTTGCCCCTTTAAAAATCCACTTGTCGCGGGAAAAAAACATTAATGTCGAGCACTGCATGATATATGTGTGTAATGAACCATACTAATAAACATTCATTTCAATTGTACACTACCATTGAAATGTCTTAAACACATGTATTGCCTACAATAACCTAATAATAGTCATCAAAAATCAAGGTCACCACTAGGGGTGTAACGATACATGGTTATATCGAGATATCATAATGCGATATGTATCGCTGATGTAAACAATATGATTCACGATATAGAGTTACTTTTATCCGAGACTTAGCTTACTGAATTTATTTGGTATAATTCACCCAAAAATGTGCATTCTGTCCTCATGTCGTTTCAAACCTTTTAAGATTTTCGTTCAACTTCCAAACACAAATTGAAGAGATTTTTGTATACATAGTGAAAGTGTATATTTTGTCTATCATATGTTGTCAACCGATGGAGTATATAATGGAGTGTATATATACATACATACGCACGCACGCACACACACACACACACACACACACACACACACACACACACACACACACACACACACACACATATATCCATTATATATCCATATGTATGTGTGTGTGTATATATGTATGTTTATGTATAGGTATATTTGTGTGTTTCTGTTTGTGTATGTATTTATACACCCCATTATATACTCCCATCGGTGGACAACAAATGATAGACAAAGTCTAGCCAGGTTTTTTTCCCTGTTAAGACTTCGTTCCCATGCAGGGTAAAGGCGCTCATTAGATTGTGGTGGTTATAACCGGGGCAGGACTGGTTTGTGGCAGCAAGCGTAATGATGCATGTTCCTGTGACTTAGCTTGAACAGTCTGTGCCCGGTCGCAGTATTTAGCATCATGACGAATCAGTACAATCGTCATTAAGTCCTGGTGTAGTAAGCGGTGGAAAACTGCTCTAGCGAAAAGAATTCTGATGTTGACCATGTTTGCCAGGGTATGGAGCTGCCATTAAACATCCACTATGTTTTAAATTGGCATGTTCTCTGAGCCCAGATAAAGCAAAAAAAATTATTTGCAACTCTTTTTGTAGGATGAAGTGCTGCGTTGCATAAGTCACAAGATATTTGTATCTCTTGAAGCCTATGGGTCAAAAGTGCATTGAAATTGAGGTGGAGCAAAACCTGGAAAAAATCCTTGTCAAACTGCAAGGACTGGACTTCAGTAGAGTTGACGTGATCTGGAGGTGGTACCGTGGTGAAAGCTGGTGTTTATTTGGATGTGCGTGAGAGCGTGAACATGTGGTCTTCATTAATGGTCGCCTCCAGAGACACTGGGCTGAATTGGCAAATCTTCTTACTGAAGGACAAGCATGTCTGCTGGGCGGATTAACAACACATTGCAAAAGGTGGAGCAAGAGCAGCAGAAAAAAAGCAGAACTGAAATATGCACAAAGGGATAACTGAGTTTTGGTACTGTCCCCATCCCCCATTTATTGTTGGTGTGCGTGTTGGTTATGTGAGGAGACATGGAAGTGTTTGTATAAGTTATATACCAAACATCAGCGGTTGGAGAGAACATAGCAGATGTAAAACCTTTTTATGAGACGATATACTACAGTCCAACTTCTTTTAGTAATTCAATTTCTTTGGATCGTTTGTTGAAATGGTTGAAAAAAAAATGGGTGAGTCATTGCTTGGATTTTCCTAGAAGTCCATACATGGTATTTTGTCTTTTTTATAGTAGTTAAATATTTTGTTTTTAGTGGGTAGTTGACATGTCCATATACTCGTATATCAAAATCAGGATTTTAGGTTTAACCCCTTACCTGTCACAACCCTTGCACCCCCCCACCCCCATTTTGGCAAGTGGGGCATTTTGACATACCCAAAATAGTTTACAGTTCAAGACTCAGAATTACTCCGACTGTTATTATTATGAAGATATATAGGCTCAAACATTAAAACAAAAATAAAAAATATTATGTGAATGTAGTATAACAACTTATAACCACAACTAAAGTGAAGCCACAAGTGTGGTCATGCTTTATTTCAAATATGAGGATGATATCTCTAAAACTACACATTTTATGAAGCATATTGTATGGCATGTCATGAGTTTTTAGCGAAGGCTAAGATAAGATGCTATCATTATGTTATTGGCCTGTAAAACACATAATTGCAGTCTTCTAACGGCTCAATTCATACTCTATTGTTTTCACTCAATGAAATTTTCACATGTCTGTCATGAATGACTTAATCCTCATTATTCTTTTATAGTAATTCTTTTGTTTGTATTCAGCCATTATAGCCTATTCAGGCATTCTGGATTGCCCATCAACCCCACATTCATTCCACTTTACATTAAAACCTATTATCTCAAGTCTTTCTAGCAAACAAACAAACAAAAAAAGCATGTTCTTGGTACCTATGTGAAATAGATCGTGAAATAGAATATAGCTCCTGGCGTGACAGGTGCATTTGAGCCACGATTAGCACAATATAACACAATATAAAAGATTGTTACACTTTAACTCCAAACTCCCTTTAAACAGCCAGTGAGTGTTTGTATTTACTTCCGATTGCTATATATTGTGGGTTTCAGTGATGTTAAAATGTTATATTTAGCATTTTATATGGAGCTAATCACTACACCTGCTTAGCATGTATACTGGAAACATTCTTTATTCATATGAAAATACACCAAATCGCATGCAAATCACACACAAACCATATGCCATCGTAATCATGCGTTTATTAGCTTCTTGTTTTACGTGTTCTGGCAATGTTTACAACAGAGATGAGAAGGAGAAAGTGTAAGGAACAGCCTGACCAGATGGGGCAGGATTGTCACGTTGAGCCACGTAAGATGATCGACAGCTGTACAGCGAATGAGAGAGCTCTGAGATCATAAGTGACGTGCAGCAGGAAGAATCAGACACAGAGCTCGCTCTGAATGTCATTCAGTTCTTCAGATCAGCATAATTCAGTGAGAAATGAATAGAAATGTTATTCTGTATGGTGAAATATTTTGCAAACATGTGGTGATAAATCTTTTTTTGTCCAAATGCATGCGCACTTTTGGACTAAGAGCCTGAACGGACGCGGTTTAGTGCATGTATGTGACCACAAACAAAAACGGATCTCCTTACCGTAGCCCCATTCACAACGGTAAGCTTATAATAATGTGTTATAATTAGAGTGGAATGGTGGATTTCCGCGAGAAATTCAAGCATGTCTTTGCATCATTACGTCACGTCTGTATACATAAAGAAAGAGTCCGGCTAGTAGTAGTAGTAGTAGTAGTAGTAACGCACGTGAGGAGCATGTTCTTCAGCGGATCATTTATAGCCTTTTCTCACAGCAGCTGGAGTAATTAAATTTATCATTTTGATGGCGGATTGTAATCCAGTCCCAAATGTCAATCATCAGTGACAAGTGGAGATTCACCTGTAGTCAAAAGCAAAATATTAGACTGTACAGAAACTTAAATCTACAGGTAACCCTAATAAACACTAAATACACTTAGTCACGCAATGCAAATGCTGTTAACGTTAACAATTTGTGAACAAAGTATAACAATAATAATAATTTGCACGGTTTGATGTTATACGAGCGCTCGTTAGATTTAATCACCGTTGGTAGCGCGATTTTATTGTAATGTTTTGTTCCCAAAAGTGGCAGACATGTTACTTGTTCAGATGACATTTTCCGGTGAAAATTCTTATTTAGGTTATACTCCAAGACGTAGAATCTGTGATTCTGAAGTACAGTATCCACACCGGTGTGGTGAATGAATGACAGCCACCCAAACTCCTCAAAACATTAGATTCATCCGCGCTGAGGAGCCGCGCTGACGCACAACTCACGTACAGATGATAACTCTGCAAATAACTGCAATTGCAGGTTTCAAACAGAGATGGTGACACAGAGGCAAAACTTACAGACTGCAGCTTTAAGAAAAATTTGTTGATTTATAATTCTGACATATTACGGTGTACTCATTTATTCACAAGCAAAGTCCTCCCTTACAGCACAATGATTTACAAGCGCTTTGCGAATAGATTAGGCATGGATGATTTTAAAGCATAAAAAAATTATTGTTTGATTTGCTTATGAATAGGAAATCCAAATTATACAACTATTATGTAGCGTAACACCATGTCTACACCAGATGCAAACGACTCGACAAAAGCAAATAGAACGCATAATCAGCGATGCTAGTGATGCACCGAAATGAAAATTCTGGATGCACTTCGCCGAAAACCGAAACCAAACTTAAAAAAAAAAAAAATTATTTTCTTATTTTAAATTAGTTTTTTGTATAATTGTATTATTATTATTATTATTATTAGACTTTTTAATTATTCATTTTACTGAATCCGAATTTAAAAAATACAAGCCAATAAAATAAAATAACCACACTTTAATTTAATGTAACACACAAGAAAACATTGGACAGAAAATAGGCCTATATTAAATATCAATATATTAATATCGATATATTATATAATATATATATTCCAGTGAGCGTGGGTGTTACATGAGTGGAGTGTTGCACACACGGAGCGGAACATACAGAGAGCGCAGGTGCGAACACGGAACAGAGAGCGTGACGCGCACACAGAGCGGAACAGACACTTCGAAGTTGTGCGGATTCGCTCGCAAAGTTACAAAACATGCTGCGCAAGAGCATGCATACTGATCGCTGAACACGGAGGGGTGGGGTGGCATATTTTCGGCTCAAATTTTCTGCCTTTTTTTCTCTTTTCAGCCAAAAACCGAAAATGCCATTTTCAGTTAATAACATTCGGCGGCCGAAATTTCAGTGCATCCCTACTGGATGCGGCACAACATAAGTTCCCGACAATAAACTGATGCCCCATTCTATTTCTGACGTACTCCAAATGCCTGCGCTACTTCTGACACAGACAAATGATTTTCAGCAGTCACTGTGTAGCTTCTAGATCAGGGATTGGCAACTTTTGGTCCTGCCTGTAGCTTTTTAGTAATCCTGAAGGTATTGATTAGCTTGTTCAGGTGTGTTTGTAATCAATGTCTTCAGGATTAATAGAAAGCTACAGGCAGCTAAACTCTGCAGGACAGTGGCCCTCCAGGACCGAAGATGCCCATCCCTTTTCTAGATTCTAGACAGGTCGCGTACCATGTAGACACGATGTAAGATCTGATCTTAGACCTGTAGTTGATTTTATTATTCTCAGCAGGTCAGCAGCAGGAGTGTGTTGTGTTGACTGATATAATATTGATTTGCCATTAGTGAACAAACACTGAGCAGGTAAACCCTGCATGCAAACTAAACCATAAACACTCATTAGAAGGAATTAAAGTATTTTTATTTCAGGAGTTTGATATTGTTACAAGATTAAGCTCTTGAAGCAACTGGAAAAACATAGAGCCTGTTTTCTTTAAGATCACAAATAATTCATGCTGTTTTTCAGGGCATGAAGATTGAAAACATGGAAATAACCCATCTGTGTCACAGCAATATTTCTCCATGTAACCCTGGATTAGTAGCCTCAGATATGTCATGTGTGCTGTAAATGTTTGTTGTGTGCTGAGGTGAAGCATTTTCACACACTGCCCTGGGAGAGACGCTGTCCCTCTGCTTTACATTGAATGTTTCATCACTGTAAAATCGCAAAATGCAAATACAGTAGATTTCAAACAATCAGCACTAAAGCAGTGCCTTTTTGTCTGTAGTCTCTATTGAAACGTGGGTTGTTTAAAAAACCTTTTTTCTGTTGATTTGAGGTGTTGTACTTTTTTTAACCAATAGGGGGCAACTCTGAATTTTCCTAATGTAGGCAATTTTAATAACTGTTTTGGTAGCCTATTTCTTTCATTGCATGTTACTAAAGATTTAGTGTATACAACTGATTACATAAACATGATTTATAGGAGACATGAACTTATTTATAAATGCTCCAAGTCTCTGAATTTCAGTTTAGGAAACAATCAGTTTTTGTGTTAAAGGGATAGTTCACCCATAAATTAAAGTTGTTGTTTACTCACCCTCATGTTGTTCCAAACCTGTATGAATTTCTTTATTCTGTTGAACACAAAAGAAGATATTTTGATAAATGTTACAGTCTGGTTACCAACATTCTTCAAAATATAATCTTTGTGTTCAACAGAAGAAATAAACTTTGGAACAACATGGGGGTGAGTAAATTTGACACAATTTTCATTTTTGGGTAAAACCCTTTTAATAGCAATATTTTTTTTTTTTTTTTTTTTTTTACAATTTTAAAGGGATAGTTCACCAAAATGAAACTGATGTCAGTTGAAAATGATTTTTTTTTTTTTTAATTGGAACACAGTTTTAAAGAATCTTCACACAGCTCTTTCTTTTAAATTTGAAGTGACCACTTCTGTCAAGCTACCAAGAGGAAAAATTATGTGTAGTGTATGTAACATACACAGTACAAATATTCACAGTAACTAGAGCAGCTGATGAAAACACTGTTTTCTGCTACACCTTGACGATTGATATCAGTTAAACTGGTTCCTCAAAAGCAGGTTTAACCACTTTTAAAAAAAGTACTTTTATTGATCCCTGTGGAAAATGTGATCACTTAGTAGTTTGCTAGAATGACATTTCAAAGACGAACTAGTCAGTGAGGGAAATGCTAGATACCTGAATAAACCCCTAAAATTAACTGCAGAGGAAACTATCTTTAGCACCATATGCAACTCTTCTGATCTTGCTCTGCGGTTCAGACATGCTGAGATTGTTCCACAAAACCCATACAGCTGCTTTCCCCTCCTTAACCTGTGGTCCCCTTCCTTGCATCCTATGGCATAGAAAAAAACAGGACCGACACATCCAGACCCTACGCATGTTCAGACTTGCACATAGACCCCTTCTTCCTCTTCCAAGAGTTGCTACGGCAACCAAAATCTGCAGTCACCGATTGGCTGTCTGAATCTGAGCTGGGCCATTTTTGCCTGTTTTCTGATTGCTTAGTTTTCTTGCAGAGAGCTAGAGGCATTTTAACCTTTTTTTCATGCACCAGTATAGTTAATGTTTATCCTTTACCCGTAAAGTCTTACTGCACTTGGACTTGACCATGAATGCACCTTTAATTGTTTCCATTGCCCGGTCGATTGCGTGATCTCAGCTGCACAGCTTGGATAAATTAAGCCTAGTAGTTGGAAACAGAAGGTTTTTTCCTGTGGAGCTTTCTAGAGCATTGTTCACAATAACACTCACTAAGTTACCACTATTGCTACTCACAGTGGGTCGATGAGCTTGGCGTGATTATAATATTGTGTGAGATCACGACACTATTGCTGAACTGCCCAGTTCTTAGTGTTACTTGCTTATACTTGGCACGTAACGTAACGCAGCTTTTTAAGGAGAGTGTAAGGAGACTTACACTGTAGAACAGACTCTGGGTGAAACTTTAGGATGGGCTGTTTTAACTTGTTTAACTTAACTTATGACCTGTAAGCAACCTCCCATTGCGGTGTATTTTTCATGGTCGAACACCTAGGAACTATAGTCTAGTTCTTCTTTAGTTACTCAAGATCCTAGAGACGGTGTCTCTGGGACATAGTGGAACCTTGAACTAAAACATTTGGACTATTCCACTATCATCAATCCTGAATGTCATTCAATCTAGCCCCATGGAAGGCCAGTGCTATCAAGTCACCCTGAGTTACTTAGAAGCAACTCAATCCCCCCCCTCCCCTCTCAGCCTCGTGTCCTCTGTGGAAATGCCCATCCAATGCATGTAAATAAACACAAGACTCTTGGAATATACATTTCTACGACGAAATTGAGTAGGTCATAAATAAAAGTCATAAATAGTGCATTATGACTTATGATTTAATTATTTACTTATTTTGTAATTACAGACCAACGTAGTGTGACTTAAACTGAGCCAGTTTCAATATCAAGACAGCATAGTGACTTAAGCTAATTCACCAAACTTATATGGGAAATGTTAAGAATCTGTTAAATTCAAGAACCATATTTGTTGCTTTTGACCGGAACATTTTGAACTAAGGTAAAATTAGCCCAGCGCTTTGAATCTGGATTCTAAGAAGTAGCAGGCTGGATAAGGTGTCCGTCTGGGCACAAGGTTATCCCTCAGCGCGGCGTACCAAAGTGGCACTACTCTCCAAATTTCTATATGAGGAATCTGTCATTCACTCCCCCTGCCTCGAGTGCAGAAGTTCTCAGAAAATGAATAACTCCTTATGCTCTGTCACTTTGAAAGGCAACAGCCATCTGGAGTCCATTATTGGCAAAGTTGAGTTCAAGAGAAGGGGTGTGAGCAATACAACTTTCTTTGCTTATCTCCTAGGCTAGCAAAAAAAAGTCCCAGAGCCTTGGGACTAAACAAGACTATTATTTCTGATGGCTTAAACACCCATTTCCTCATGTGTGGTTGTTTTTTCCATTTAGGCAGCCTCCAAAATTTTTTATTTGAGTCTTCTAAGAAACTGTAAAGATCCTCTTGATGCCTTTTATAAAAAAAAAAAAAAAAACTCTGTAAAGGGAACCCATTCATAATATACTGTGTTTGGACCTGTGGCTTCGGACGCTGCTAACAGTCAAGTCTTTTAGAAATCCAAGCCTTTTAAAATGCTGTGCACCAAATCCAAATAAAGCGCAAGCCAGTCCCGCAGCTCTTTCATGCCCGCACCTGGACTGGTCTGTTTACTTTATCCTTCTCGTCCACCTCCACTGCACACTTAATCATATCCTACCGGTCAGCACCAGCCTTAAACACACTTAGATGTGCCGTCCAAACGTGTTCCTTGCTGCACCACATAAATACATGAAGACGACTATTGATCTAAGCGTCCCGTGACTGTGGAGTGGGTCATGGTTCTTGTTTTCCTTGGAGGCTTTGAAATGGTGTTTGGTGCTTAATGAAAAGCTGGTAGAGTTGTTCAAAGGTACCTGGCGGCTTTTTGATATGATTGTTTAACTTTCTCTCCTTTAGGCTCAAGCACTCTGTTAGACTTGACGGAGCAGTTCGCTCCTCCAGAGATGGCTCCGCCCATGCTGCTCAAGCTCCTTGAGGCCATTGAGAGGAAAGGTGAATCAATCACGCATATTTCTTTGTCATGTGTACATGCACATCGTAATTATTGCATTTTCTACATGTATTAACTCGCATACAAACTCTGTACAGGTCTAGACAACCCTACTCTCTATCGAAACTTCACTGCTGGAGGAGGGCTGGATGTCAGACAGTGCTTTGATAGTGGTAAGTGACATATCCCATTAGCTGTTGCCACTGTTAACTGTTGTAAACTGGTGCGATGCGACAAATGCTTTTCTGTCCATGCTGAGTGCGAAATGCAACAAAATCACAGCCTTAATCAGCACGCCTGGATATTCCTATTGTACTAATTTTTCAAATACTCAAATTTTTCAAGTGACATCTAATCTCACACAATTTCTCAGCTACTCAGAATTTTTAGAAACCACATATCAACACCCTGGCAACCACCCAGAACAACCTAGCATTGTAACATTGAGCACCACGCTGAATCTGGTTGGGAAAAAAAGTAATTGAGCGAAAATAAATAAATTTAATTAATTAATAAAAAAAAAAAAAAAAAAAATATATATATATATATATATATATATATATATATATATATATATATATATATATATATATATATATATATATATATATATATATATTTTGCTCGTCTCCTTGTGCCTGGTTATTATACCTGGTCATTCCTTCCTCACTGATGTTTCATGTTTGTGTTCTTTGAATCAGACCCTGCCTCTGTGGATCTTGAGCAGATGGACCTTCAGATGTTGTGTGATGGTCTGCGGAGGTATCTTCAAGATCTACCTCAGCCTGTCATCCCCTCTACGATCTACACTGAGATGATGCGCATCGCTCAAGGTGAGTTTCCATAGGATTACTGCAGATCAGCGTTCGGTCAATAGCCCTAAAACTCTCATGGGATTTCTATGATATAGTATTAATCCATGTTAATACTGCCATGTGAGTCATTGGATTTACACCTGGATGAGTTTCCTTTTGTTTAAAAGGATGAAATGCTATTGCTTAAGTGTTTTCTTTCTGTTCACTCAGCAGCCATCTTTGTTAGGGGTTTTCAAACTTTTTGGAGCCAGGAGAAAAATTTCCATGGACCCCCTCATAATTATAACAGTGGCTAATGTTAATGTGGGTGGGAGTAATGAACATAATATGCTTGTTTTATTGGTGCAAACAATCCTCATTGTATATGCACTTTTTAATACAGCACAATTTTATTATTTGCCTTATTTTCTGTAAAATAAGTTGCACCAGGACAATCTTGCGTTAAGTTGCATCGGTGTGCAAGTCGCATTTTATGATTACATTCAGAAATAATGTAAAATACTGCTAAATAAAATGCAACGTTAACAAAAATTATAAGACTGTAAACATGAATTCCAAATCCTTTAAATTTAATGGTAGCCTTTTCAGAACAGAACAAAAATGAAAAAATTTGTATATTAAAAAAAAAATTTATAGTGCCATTTTTATTACAGACAACATTTATTTTAAATGCCAAGCCCATAACAAACTTAAAGCGAAACTGGAACTGAACCCTGCGGTGGGCTTGCGTACCTCTCATTCGACATGTATCGTTTCCATGAATGGATCGTTAGTAAACTGAAATACTATTAACTACTAAACTATTATTTAATATGTAAAGAAGGCTTTGTACTTCTCTCTTGTCCCAATATCCACTTAAAGCAGCATTCACATACGCAAAAAAAAATGTGTTTGGAATAACATCGCGGCAGAGCGATGCTCACGCTGACCTGCACAGCCTACCCAACAGACAAATTAAATTGAACCGAATAACTTCTCTTTGTTTAGCTGTCTCATTTAGTTTGATGATGAAGAGGCTGCAATGTTAAGTTAGCCATGCTAGAACTGATATGTTGTGTGTGCTCGTGAGGCGCTGCCATGATCACTTGGATTATATCAGTGGAAACAACTTAAAATACTCCGTCAGAAACGCTAAAGGGTCTATTTTTTGTGTGTACCTTCAAAATAACAGAAGAACTTTTTTTTTTGTAAAATAAAGAAAACAAAGCCGTCTCTGTCTCTGTCTCTGGGAACTTCTTTCTGAAGCATGTCACAAAAACAAAAAAAACTCAACAAATACTGCCTACTTGTCTCACAGACATAAGAAATATATTAATAGAAACCTTGAAGTGCCTACTTTTAAGTGTCTACATTTTGTTTAATTGACCTTAAATGCATTCTATGAGTCACTTTGGGATATAAATCATAGCATGTTTCAGAGGATAAATGTGACTTGTAGTCCGGAAATATAGTGCAGCAAATTATTTCGCGGACCCTATGGGTCATGGACCCACACTTTGAAAACCTCTGATCTTAGTAATGTCCCTCAGCTATGTCCTAGCTGTGCAAGTACAGCGCCTATGTTACAGGGTTAGATTTTGCTAAAAAAAAAATCACTGTCACAAATTTTGCTGCTTTAGCTCAAATCAAACTAGTGTGTGTTTTGAAGCATTTTAATCAGGCTGGTTCAGCCAATGCAGTTTTAGAATAAGGACTGTTGAATATTTAAATTAAAATGTAGGATTTCCTTTCATGTTATCATGTTCAGAGTTACAATTATCTGTAGTTAATTTTTTTACGAATAGTCCGGCTCATTCTACGGTTTCTGATGTAGCGCACAACTTCTATGGTCCTTTAAATGCATGGAATAATCAGACCATTTTTCATTGATCTCATTTCATTATAAGAGCCACAGGGTGGTGCTATTGTTTTCAAGATGTGTGTTAGGCAGGTGGTGAGCCTCTTACAATGGTAGTAAAGTAATGCAAGGAATCACTGTCCCGTGACCTTTTAAAAGCAGCAGTGCAGACTCATCTGTCAAGATTGTGTGATTGTATTATCACAGCGCATACTTTTATGAGTACACATGTTCCAGCACTTATCTGATTTTGTGTCTACTAACCCTAGCCAATTCAACTGCAAAAAGTATTCCAGGTGTTGTATTGGCCATTGAATTTATCTGCCCTCGCTGCATGACTGAACATTCTGTACGTGTGCAGAACAAATGTTTGGCAGTGTAAACTAGCATTTCTCCTATTTGAGAGTGAGCAGTGTTGGGTTTTTTTTTTTGCTTCGCACTTCTCTTTTGGGTAGTGTAAAGTCACGTGGCTGGAAACAGGATATCTGTGGTTAATAGACCTAAAGCAAACCTGAAAACTTATCTGCGACATCAGTGCTGTCAACCAATCACCTCTCACAGTACCTTACTCACTCTGTCATTGCCTCGCTTAAGATCTTGTGCGGTTAGTTGCACACTGAGTGCTATTTTCCACACTATTTTTGCATATGTCCTCACTGATTATTGATGTTTAGCTCACTTTAAATATATCACATGACGCCACTTTAAGTGTATTCAGGTGGGTGTTAGAAAGCCCTTGTTTTACACTCTTCTGTCTGTCTCTTCAGAAGTGCAGGGTACAGACGAATGCGCACATCACCTGCGGCTGGTGGGCAGCTCCGCTGCACTTCCTCCGCAGTACTGGCTGACCCTGCAGAGCTTGCTGCGCCACTTCTCCCGTGTATGCCAGGCCTCAGCAGCTAACCTGCTCAGTGCTCGTGCCCTCGCTGAGATCTTCAGTCCGGCACTCTTCAGACATCAGCCCACCAGGTACATCCTGACACATATGCTAATGAATCATGCGGTTGCCAGCTAGCCTGCTAGCAAAAAAATCTGATGTTTCTATTTCCCTTTCCAGCTGTGAGCCCAGCCCAGAGGCTCACATCAGGATAGTTGAAGTCTTGGTGACCAGCGAATGGAGTGACAGTCAGGCAGCTCCAGGTAAATACACTATAACAATGATAACAAAACACTTTAAGACAATGGTTCTCAACCAATCTTTAAATTATTTAAATTTAGTTATCTTAAGAATCCTAATTAATGCTGGGAAAAAAACTTTTTCATTTTTTCAACATTTAACTGACGTCATATTTGAATAAAGGCAGGTCTTGGAGTCAAAACGGTTGAAAAAACATTGCTCTAAAGCTTTGCATACAGTGTAGGCAATGGGATAGTGATAGCAAACTGGATTCAAACCAGGGTTGTCCAAATAAGCACCATGGTCACACATGCGCATTCAGTGATGTATTGGAGTAGATGAATGGGCTGGCAACAATGTGGAGAAGATGGGGAAAGGTAACTGGTATTGAAATATGTGTGTAATGGGCTTGCACCTGGGTTTGCCGCATGAGACACCTTGGGTTAATGGTAATTGCTAGCCACTAGGCCACAGCTCCAATGGATGTTTACACTTTTACAACAGATCAAAAAGCACACACTACTCCAAAGAATAGCTAAAATGTATAGAAAAGAGATGTACAAAAAAGGGAGATGTCTGGTTCTGATGTGTTTTAAGCGGCAAAAGGGAAGACTGCATTGATATTCTTAAACTCTTATATGAAGTAGCCTTTTCACTTCAGCAGTATGCATTCTTGGCTGCAAAATACTTTGATATAAATATTTAATGGCTGGTAGTGCTCTGTCGAAAAATCTGTTGCACTCCCTTGCTTTTGTGGGTCAGGTTCATTTAGAGATGGGACAGACCACAGACACTTCTGCTGTGTGTCTGTCTGTGTGTCTGTCTGTGTGTCTGTCTGTGTGTCTGTGTCTGTGTCTGTGTGTGTGTGTGTGTGTGTGTGTGTGTGTGTACACTGCCCTGAACACAGACCAGTTGTCTAGTTGGACTTTTATAGCACTAGTAAAGTCTCTCTCCCTGCTTCACTCCCTGTCTTTATCTGTCTATCTCTCTCCCAAGTCTGGCTGTGTGACCGTTTAAATGTTTTATTACCTGTTAGGGCCTATTTATACATTGCCCTGGCATAGAGCAAGCTCAGCTGTCAGTAATTTGCACCTGCAGGAGGCTGGGTTGGACAAGACGAGTCCAGACTCAAAAGCACACTTGCCTCCTTGCTGCTCGGGCAGCTCAGTTTCTTCCTGAACCTCCTGTACAAGCTTTTACACAAACATGGGTTACACAAGTGCCACCTTTTACTGCTACTTGTTGCCTTACCGACCTGCCCATATACGATTCCTGCACATGTGGTGGTGTGTAGCTGTTGATATGTGTTAATTTGAGCGTGTGGATGCGTGTGTGCACATGTTCCTAGTTACTAGGTGGCTAATTTAAGCAGGTGGCAAAAGGCCCACTTGGATTGGTTTGGCTTGAAGTGCGGTCTGCTCCACAGAGCTCTCTTGTTAGCTTGCAGCGGCGGCTGTTCTGTCTTGCATGCATTCTAACACACACACTCGCAATGATCACTTCCGAGGACTTTACTCCACCCCTACCCCCCCGGCCCCCTCCTGCCTGTGCCACATTCCCCTCCCAAAACATAAGGGTGCACAGCTCAGCAAATATTTGAACCTGAGCGAGTTAATCATGAGACTGAACCCTTGGAGCCAGAGAGAGTGAATGAGCAGAGAGAGAGAGAGAGAGAGAGAGAGTCGGCTAGCAGCAGTGCGACCCCAGCAATCATTTACCCAGCCGTCCCGGAGCAGGCGTCATTCTCCACCCCTCTCAGACCTGCTTTAGTTCTCCGGACTCAACCTGTCGCACCAAATTTTCTTTCTCAACTCGGATTTTGCTGGATTTCTTCAGACTGCCGCAGTGATTTTTAGACTCCTACACCAGTCAAGTGGGAACATTTTTCAAAACCACAAGAGTACCGTCTTTTGGATTTACCAAGAAACACAAGAAATGCTTACTGGACAGACTTGCTGAGCGAAAAGGCTGCTTGACTTCTGCTGAACATGCACAACCTGCAATGTAAGTGTGTGGTTTTGGTGTCTCAGGAAGTTTGGTGTAATGATCAAAAGCAGTTTGGTAGACAGAAAATGTATCAAAGTAAAGCAACATGTCATCACTTCGGGGAGTTACCAGGTTTTTCATAGCGCATGATAGTGGTTCTTTCAGAGGTCCTATTTTGTGTCCTGTTCTAGATCTTCCACTAAAGCTCTGACAGGCTTGTATATCAGTGCTACTCTCCTGTATGAGTGTGTACTTGATACTTGTGTGTATCAAGACTAGCACTCCAAATGCGACCTGCTACGAAAAGTGGGTTAACCTGTTTGACTGACACCGGCATGTCTGAGCATGCGAGGTGAATGTGTTGCATTATTCATCAGCTCCAGTAAAAGTTAGGGTATAGAATATCTTTAAAATGCAAGGAGTCAATGAAGTTTTAATTTATTTTTTTTACACGCTTCCTTATCCATTGATGTCCCAGTGGCGGTCAGTTACACTTGACTTACTGCATGGCTGTTAAGCCCCCCAGCTGAAGTGCCTTTCTGACTTGTCATTAGAGTGCCAAGCATGACAATAGCCCACGTTCCTGTGACTGTTTTAACCCTACTGAGTATTGCGGCTATATCAGGTACCCTCTTAAGCACGAATAGCTGATCTCTACACTCCTACAGTCCTATGTGAGTCGCATGTGGGGATTATAAGAAGTATTTGCAAGCCATGCCTGCCTCCTGACCTGGCCTTGTCTTTGACGTAGGGACTGCCTACGTGCCGCTGCAGCAGCGATTTTGTCTGCCTACCAGCACAGAGGCTGTGCTGATCGCTTATGTTCAGAGTGAGGCGGGGCTTAGCAAAGCTGCATCACAGATACAGGAAGGGAGGGGGTGACAGAGAAAGACAGTAAAGCTTTAGTTCCTTTTCTCATTCGAAAGATGCTGTGCTGCAGTGCACCTTGTCTCTGATTCACCTCCCTCTGTTTGGCAGCATTAAAACAGCTTGGATAACGCATGTTTTCATCACGGATAAAGGATATTGCTGGATCACAAGTTAGAGTATATACGTCTTGCTTTTGATGCACTTTTCATTGTCGACTTTTGAACGGACAAAGCACTGTTGCAATGACATCATTGCACTCAGTACTTGGAAGAAATAGAGGCAGGTGATGAGGCAGGAGTGGCCAGCAACAGTCCTGCAGCACCATTGGCTGGGGTAAGTGATGTAATGGCTTTCACTGACCCCACTCTCCAAGGCTTTTAAAGAATTGATCTCAAAACGATGAGTGAGAAGAACCTGGATTCATAGTATCCATTCAGAGGAGGTTTGCAAAGAAACTGCATGCGTATCCTTCCAGATATGCAACACACCATTAGGCATGGCGGATTTAGAGAGTCCAAGACTTGACACTGGATCAGGATCAGACCTGCTGTTTTACATAGAAATAGACACGCCAGGTAACTGTTGAAGTTGGTGCATTACAAACATGTCATTCTTAAGTCTTAATTTGATGGGTGACAGCTCTGTCCGTGCTCTTGGATGCATTTTGTTGGTCTCAAAATGGGTTTAACATTTTGCCATTGACGTGTTGGTGACAGATACATTAGTCGTTGTGTGAAATATTGTGTATATGTTAATGGAGGACGCATCTGCTTTAGGTACCACAAAGCATGGGATGATTTGTTGGTTAGATTCTTGTATCTGGTTTAATATCTTTGTCTGTGAGTTTTATACTCTGTGATTGCACTTGGCAGAAAATGCTTAGCGACGATAGTGACTGAAGTGAACAAAAGAAGAGACAGTGAGTGTGCATGAGGTGGTGGTGGGGGTGGGTTGGTTGGAAGATAAAAATAGCCCACCGCTTCAGCTCTGCCTCATGCTCCACGGAGACTGCACTGCCCCCGCTGCTTCCCGTCACACGGTGCAGCAGCCAATCAGATGCATCCTCTGCCTCTACCCAGCGAAGCAACATGTTCTTAATGGTTAAGGATTCTTGCATGAATGTGCATATTGCATTGCTTTGAAAAGCCCATTAGTGGGTATATGCCTGCTGTCCAATGTCATTGCTTCTAGAAACAGTGCTAATTTTGTTCTGAAGCACTTGTTGTAAAAGTCAAAGGATGCATCAAATAACTGATATCAAATCCAAATTAAAGCTCCTTCTCCCTGTTTTGTATCTCCATGACTCGTCTGTGTGATCGGTGCATCTCACGAATAGCTTATACGGTATAATGCTGGCCAAATCAGGAAATGATGAAATTAGGTTTTTTGGAAGGGGCAATGAAGTGTGTTCTCCCTGAGTCAAGAATCTGACTCCCTGCTGAGCGCTCAAGAGGCATGTGCTCAGCTGGATTTAATGAAATGGAAAACACTGGGAGGGGAGGAGGCAAGAGATTTGGAAAACTGCAGTAACCGTTACATGCTTTTAAAACATGACTGACGCATTAGAAGGAAACCTGCATTGCAAAATTGACACAGCCAAGGGATGTTTTGAGGGTTTTCATTTCTCTGCATAAGATTAGCATTCTTGGGTTGTACTGTTATTTCATATTGAAAACATAGATATGTCAGGATGCATAGGTTTGGGCATGCCTGCACATGTTGTGTATGTAAATGACCTTGAGTGCTGCTAGTTCATCAGCAGTTCTGTTCTCAAACAGTTTCTCTCTCTTCTCTTTACAGCACTACCTCCCAAGCCACCCAAACCAACGCCTGTCACTAACAACGGTATGAACAACAACATGGCTCTGCAAGATGCTGAATGGTACTGGGGGGACATCTCCAGGCAAGTACCTAGTGTTTGGTCAGATTAGCATGCATTTTTTTTTTTTTTTTTTTATTCTTATTAATTTTGCTTCATGTAACAGTTTGAACCTCTTTCTTTTGCAGGGAGGAGGTCAACGAAAAGCTTAGGGACACTGCTGATGGTACGTTTTTGGTCCGAGATGCCTCCACTAAAATGCACGGGGATTACACGCTCACACTGAGGTATGTTCTTCTTTTGTAAACCTGTGCTTCTGAATTCCTTTTTATTTAAGGTTCTTGCACTGACACTGACTTTCAACTTTAAGGATTGCTCTAAATCCTTTTTATTGACCATACAGGAAGGGTGGTAACAACAAGCTAATCAAAATCTTCCACCGTGATGGGAAGTACGGCTTCTCAGACCCCCTGACTTTCAACTCTGTGGTTGAGTTGATCAACCACTATCGGCACGAGTCTCTTGCCCAGTACAACCCCAAACTAGATGTGAAACTACTGTATCCTGTGTCCAAGCACCAACAGGTAATGGAATATGGAGTGCCCTCCTGCAAAACTTTACTCTAGATCATCTCGTTTATAATGGAAACATTTTATATATATATATGTTTTTTTTTTTGTTTTTTTTGTTGTTGTTGTAATTATAGGATCAAGTGGTAAAGGAGGACAACATTGAAGCTGTTGGGAAAAAGTTGCACGAATACCACCAGCAGTACCAAGAAAAGAACCGAGAGTATGATCGACTCTACGAGGAATACACTAGAACATCACAGGTTTGTTCTCCCTAAATATATTTATAGTAGACGACCGACGATATGTATTTCAGTAAAGCAATCACAGAGCTCGATAGAGTGCTTACATTATTTTTGCCTCCTCACTAGGAAATACAAATGAAAAGGACTGCTATTGAAGCTTTTAATGAGACCATAAAAATATTTGAAGAGCAGTGCCAGACGCAAGAACGATACAGCAAAGAATATATTGAGAAGTTTAGAAGAGAAGGCAACGAGAAGGAAATCCAAAGGTGAGTCCTGAAGCTGAAAACCCCCCAAAATAGTCTGGAGAACATTTCAGAAGTTTAATGCAACATCTCTGCAATGTTTCATCGCAGGATCATGGTCAACTATGAGAAGTTAAAATCACGCATCAGTGAAATAGTGGACAGCAAACGACGTCTCGAGGAAGATCTGAAGAAGCAGGCGGCGGACTACAGAGAAATCGACAAGCGGATGAACAGCATTAAGCCTGACCTCATCCAGCTCAGAAAGACCAGGGATCAGTACCTCATGTAAGTAGCTCATCCATAGGTTCTGCGCTTCAAATTTAACGCACAGGATACAATCTTGCATTCAGTGCACCCTAATGATTTCTGTTGCTGCACAGGTGGTTGACACAGAAAGGGGTCAGACAAAAGAAACTCAACGAATGGTTGGGAATTCCAAACCACAACCAGGACGAGTGAGTATTCTTATCACATTATAGCTGCTTGATATTAAAGTCTTCCTGCTTTCAAAATTGAACTCGTCACTTCTTTGCTACAGTCAGTACTCAATGGTGGATGACGATGAGGATTTGCCACACCATGACGAACGCTCCTGGAAGCTGGGTAACATTAACCGCAACCAGGCCGAGGCCCTTCTGCGGGGCAAGAGAGATGGAACATTCCTGGTCAGGGACAGCAGCAAAGCTGGATGTTACGCCTGCAGTGTTGTGTATGTATCACTTTTTTTGTGCTCGTTTGATGTTTTACTTAATTATTGGAGAGTTCCTATGCTGGTTGTTCTTACCGACATCTGTTGACATTCTTTGCAATTCATTGACTGCTAAGACTCAGTCTGAGAGTGCGTGTTGAAATGGGAAATTGCAAAAGGCAATGATGACTAAAACCATCTCTTTGTCTTTTCGCAGTGTGGATGGTGAGGTCAAGCACTGCGTCATCAACAAGACACCCACAGGATTTGGCTTCGCTGAGCCCTACAACCTTTACAGCTCTCTCAAAGAACTGGTCTTGCACTACCAGCACACATCCCTGGTTCAGCACAATGACTCTTTGAATGTCACGTTAGCATACCCAGTCTACGCACACCAGAGGCGGTGAGGACTCGTGAACACACCCTTGGGACTCGTTACAAAACACAGGAGTTGAGGAAGGGCCTCCCCTTGAAATGGTGATGCCTCCAGTAAGGCTGCTTTTTGCCTTGAAACGACCATGTCAGAAAGACAAGAAAGCAAAACCCAAAAGGAACATTTCAGCCACTGAGACTGAATGTAGTTTTCTGTGAGTGGAAACTGCTAAAATGAAACTCACTCTCCCAAAATGGAGGACTTCGGAGGCCTTTTCCAAATGGTGCTTGTTCATTTCAAAGCTTTACCCGCTGCTGGAATGTGGAACATTGATTAAACCTCTAGAGTGATCTTTTTTACCTCTTCTAACCCCTTACCTGCTCAGTTCAGGTCCCCTTTTGTGTGTATGTGTGTGTTTGCGTGTGTACGAGAGAATGTGATGTGACCAAAACTCACAGTATCTGAAAGCTATCGGGATGTTCAACATGTTGGTGTTAAACTTTCACGAACAGACCATAGAATCAGCTGATCAAATGTAGCAAGATGGCACTTTCGAAACAGTATCTACTAGTTTTCCTGTAAGAGACTCCTACACAAACTTTGATATGACACGTCTCGCTTGAAAGTAACAGCGTGACGAGAAGCGAATGAGATGCTTGGCATTTCCTTTGCGAGCATTATAGTGACAGACTCTAAATCCTTTTATGCTTTTATGGACTGGCAAGAGAGGAACTTAAACGGACTTCACGCTGTACATACAGATAGCATCAAAAGCTATGTGACGACACCATATTGTACCAAAAAACGCAGTTCCTTCTCAGTTGTATTCTAATCTGCTATGCAAATTCTGTATTTTCCGTCTTCTCTGCAGAGTTGTGATTTTATTTTACATGTTGCTATCCATAATATAAACTTGTTTTTATTGCTTAAAGTCTTTTTGTATGTATCTAAGATAATATTTTAAGTGTCAAAATGCCAAGAAAGGTGGCTTCAGTTTTACAGAAGAAGTGAGGAAAAAAGTACTTTATTACATATTTCTTTATCAGCCGCTGGTGAAATTAAAGAGAGAGTATTTTATTAGTCTTTTTCACTTGGAGCTGATTTTCTCTTGGGCAGAGCCTGGAGGTCATTAGTGCTGCTTCTGTCTACATTAATGGTTATATATCTGAACTAGAGCAAACATTAATGAATAAACCATGACGTTTCAAATAACTGCAACTGAATGATCAATGTCACAACACAATACTGCAGGTTCCCAATCAAATATAGAAGTTTATTTTGTGATATTTTTCCCATAATCAACAGCATATTGATTTGATCCTCTGGAATGATGGGGGGGGAAATCATTTCGGTGATAGACAACTCCCTCTCATTCCTTGTCAACAGTATTTTTTCTGTATCAGAAAATCCTTAATAGTGTTTACATAGATGGATCAACTCAGTTCGACCAGTACCCAACGTTATAGTTTGTGCCACATTCTCTGAAACAACATTTTGCAACAAAGTCAGGGGAGCCTACCAGCTTGACATTCACGGCTAGCTACAGTATTTCCACTTTATTATCAGTGACGTCAGTATTGCTTTTGTTTTCTGCTCTCGTCTCACTTGGCAAATGCATTTGATGTTTTGCATAAATAAACATCAATGTGACATCAGTAATTAATGTGTTTGTTCAAATTTTCATTCATATATTTTGACTAGGCCCAATTGCCTTAAAATTAGTCAGTTATGTGTTTAAGCAGACAGTACTGTTAACGCCACCATTTTGAGTTTCTTGAATAGAAGTATATTTGAAGGTCTTTAATGTAAGATTTTCAAGGAGAATGGTAATGCATTTTTCTGCCATGTCTATACGCACAATTGTCCTACACTATTATGATTTGCCCAGCGAGTTGGCATATAGTTCTCAAATGATAAGGTTATTACACCAAGTAAACGAAATTGTGGTTTGAGGTAATTATTAAACTTCACATGCCAGTTCTTTTCAAACTTTTACTGCTTAAGATTTTTAAAGTCTTAAGAATTGAGAATTAAAGTTTTTTTTTTTTTCTTTTTCTTCTTCTTTCTGTTGAATCTCTGCAAATGTCCCTCTAAACCTGTACACTCTCAATTTCGATGAAGAAAAGAGTCTTTCATGGTTACTTATCTGGGGCTTTTTTTCTTTTTTGTCTCCCATTTGACTGTTCTATTTTTTTTTTTTTTTTTTTTTCACCTCTCGCTAAAGGCTACAAACTTCATGTTTCACATTACCATGATAGTACTGTCTGCAGACCGTTCTCTGAATTTTTTCATTTTGTGAATCCAGTTTTTTCTTTTCTTTTTGAAATTGTATAGTATTGATTTACAGTCATTGTTACCACAATGTTGAAATTGAGATTAACCAGTGTGTTACAGTTCTAAAAAAAAAAAAAAAAAGCTTCAGATGTTTTTTTTTTTTTTTTTTTTTTTTTTTTTTTTTTAAGATAAATAAAATCGTTTTAGAAAAAAAAAAAGTCTTTGGTGTTTTTATGATAATTTCTAGTCTGTTCTATAGATGTCTAGCATTTGACAGTTGACTGTTGAACTCCATTTTCTGTTTTAGAGACTTTTGAGGTTATGCAAATGTTGTGGTGTGATATGATGCACGACATTGATGTCACCAGTCACTGGATGGGCTGAAGGTTATAGAACATTTTGTTCTCACAGTTGCTTTTTTTTCTTTTTTCAGTTCTTTCCTGGCTAACAAATCGTGAAGTTATTTCACTGAAACAAGTGCCTTACTGGTTTTGCCCATGATTTTCAAAGGTGACAATCCAACACAGTAACAACAACGATCTTTGATTTTTGAAACACTGAAGTGTGTTGATATTACTGTGACCTGCAGTGGCCCAATAATATGGAAAATTAATGACATGACAAGCTGAATAGGAAAATTAATGTGACTAACTTCAAACACCTAGTTTCGATTGAATGCACAGTCTCAGCAAATTATGTCTCTTTATTTTGCTATCCTAATTATATTATAAGGTTGGTGGCACTGGTCACACATTTTATAATGGAACTTTCATTACTTAAATGTACACTACCATTCAAAAGCTTGGAGTCAGTAATTATTTTGTGAAATTAAAAATTATCATTTTTTGCATTAAATTGATCAAAAGTGACAGTAAAGGCTTTTGCACTGCTATAAAAAAATATATATTTCAAATAAATGCTGTTCTTTTAAACTTTCTATAGAGATTCCTGAAAAAAATATTTGTACATACCTTTGTACATGTTTTTACATCGATCTTACATGTATACAATACGTACATTGTTCCAAATGCATGGTTTTGAAATTAAAGACACCCAATATAAAGTGACACAGCTAAACTGACTTTAAAGATGCACCAATATTTAAATTCTGGTCAGATATGCTTATTTTTTTTCATGTTATGGCCAATATTACAGTAATATTTCATCAATTTAAATTTAAAAAAAGAAACAAATACTAAAATCAAACTAAAAAGTTTAACACTTTTTAAATTTGCTAAAAAAAAGTACATGTTATTAAATTATTACCGATGGTGTGAGGACCCTATTGGAATTGCTCAGCCTATTATTCTTTTTCTCCAAAATGAATCGCATTTTTGAGGGCCTAAACATGCTCAAAAACTCATGAAACTTTGCACATGCATCAGAAGTGGTGAAAATTTACATCTGATATGGGTTTCAGAATTGGGTGTGGCCAAATGGCTCAATAGCGCCACCAACAAAATTCCAATTAAGCGCAATTCGTGCTACGTTTCACGTACAAGTATGACATTCGGTAGACACGTGTAACAGCCCAATACCTACAAAAAAGTCCTAGGGAGCAAAATCTGAAAACCCAACAGGGAGTGAGATAGATGCCATTTCCAGAAGTTGTACTTTAACAAACTCCTCCTAGAGATTTAATCAGATCAACATCATATTTGGTCAGTCTAATCTTAAGGTCTTGGTGATGTTAAATTGTGAAGATCTTGAGTTTTCGCTCAAGGGCGTGTCCGTGGCGGCCTGACAAAATTCGATGTTTTGCCAAGAAACAGGAAGTTGTTGTAACTCGGGCATACAATGTCCGATCTGCCTCAAACTTCACGTTTTATCAGAGTCCTGTCCTGAAGACATCTGCATGCCAATATTCAGTTAGTCATAGCACCACCTGTTGGCAACAGGAAATGGCATGCTTTACACTGTAATTCACTCCCAGAAACTCATTTAAATATACCATGAAGTACCAAACATGCTAGAAACATTAAATCATGCAACACTTGGCTAAGTGCTAATGTATGCGATTAACGCCACAAAACAGGAAGTTGTTGTAACTCAGACATACAATGTCCGATCTGCCCTAAACTTCACGTTTGAGAAGAGTCCTGCCCTGAACACATCTACATGACAATATTCGGTTATAGTAATAGCGCCACCCACTGGCAACAGGAAGTGACGTGTTTAACGCTGTGATGCACTTCTAGCAACATACTAAAATATGCAATTAAGTACTAAACATGCTAGAAACATTCTAAAACATGCTAGCAACACTTAGCTGAGTGCTAAAGCATGCTATTATCGCCATGAAACAGGAACAGGAAACTCAAGCATACAATGTCCAATCTGCCTCAAACTTTACATTTGATAAGTGCCCCAAAATTTAGTTATAGTCATAGCACCACCAGCTGGTAGCAGGAAGTGTGGCAAATACAAATGGCTGACGTAGTCCTCCTATTTTTATATACTTAAATGTATATTGCCCACCGTTTTCCTAAAGCCACCGGTGGCGGTGGCACGGGTGCGAGGGCCCTTTCATCGCTGCTTGTTTTCAATTGTTATTAACTTAAGGTGAGTGTTAGAGGATGGCAAAGGTAATCTATACATAAAAGTAGGAGAAATGAGCATCACAATTAAAATATCCAATATTGACCAAAACAGAAACATTAAAATATGTATAATAGATGGCAGATGACCAATATATTGAGCTAACTTAATTTTATTATTTATATTTAGCATATGTTTTTCCTTGCTACCTGTGACCCACCAATTGAAACTCACTGGGCTGAAGTATTTTCAGTCACACTTTATATTAGTTATCTTCAATTACTATGTACTTACATCAAAAAAAAAAAAAAAAAAAAAAAAGAAGAAGAAAAGTACAGTGTACTTATTGTGTTCATGTTGTATTGCAAAACACTTTTGCTGGTGAGATACGGATAAGGTTAGGGAAAGGTTTTTTATGATTGGTTTAAGGGTAGGTTAAGGTGTAAGGGAAGGGTCAGCTGTGTGATTATAGAGGTAATTACAGAAATAATTATGGCTGTAATTACATGCAGGTATTTTTTAAATATATGTACACAATAAGCGCATTGTATCCTATTAATAATTAAAATAATTTTATATAGTAAAGACACTTAAAATATAAAGACAATTTTTTTTCTATAAACAATGCAAATGATTGCATGTCTTTTGTATGCATACTCTTATTTATTTGTTTTTTACTGTTCTGAAGAGATAAAAAAAAAGACATCCAACTGTATGCCACACGTGCATAAGGACAGGCACGGTCTCGCAACTTCTTGTGTAACCGAAATACTCCGAAGTCAGAAGCCATATTGATGAACTGCTGAAAAGGGGATTATTTTGAGAAATGGATTTACATAACACACACTGCATTCATGTCCCCTCTTACAATAGCGTGTATACCTTCTAAAACCGGATGTCTTCAAATGTGATTGACATCTCAACTGCAACAATTAATGCAGCTCTTACACTTTGAATTGTGACGTTGATATTGCAAGACTTGAGAAGTGGCTTTGAAAGTTGTGACCTGTTTTCTGTTGTACTATAGGATCTGGTTGACCATGCAGCTCTTTACAAAGCCACTCTGTAGCAAGAATATGTGAGACGGAAACAGTAAACCACAGACATGAGCAGAGTCAAATGCACTGTTCTCAGGAAAAGAGAAGAGTCTGAAACCGTACTCTTACATCATTAAAACTAATCTTCTGATATAGATGCATGCCACGCATTTGCCACCAATGGCATGTACATTGCAACACAGGTTCGGAATGACATGCATAAAAGATATCTGGAGTATGACTGACAGACTGCGAGATTTCATCACTTGTGCAACATGTATACACACTGACTTGTGGTCGTCAATATACTGGGTTTGAGGTTATATGTCATTTCTTTTTCTTTTTGCAACAACATTATTATCATATAGAGTACAATACACTCACCTAAAGGATTATTAGGAACACCATACTAATACTGTGTTTGACCCCCTTTCGCCTTCAGAACTGCCTTAATTCTACGTGCCATTGATTCAACAAGGTGCTGAAAGCATTCTTTAGAAATGTTGGCCCATATTGATAGGATAGCATCTTGCAGTTGATGGAGATTTGTGGGATGCACATCCAGGGCACGAAGCTCCCGTTCCACCACATCCCAAAGATGCTCTATTGGGTTGAGATCTGGTGACTGTGGGGGCCATTTTAGTACAGTGAACTCATTGTCATGTTCAAGAAACCAATTTGAAATGATTCGAGCTTTGTGACATGGTGCATTATCCTGCTGGAAGTAGCCATCAGAGGATGGGTACATGGTGGTCATAAAGGGATGGACATGGTCAGAAACAATGCTCAGGTAGGCCGTGGCATTTAAACGATGCCCAATTGGCACTAAGGGGCCTAAAGTGTGCCAAGAAAACATCCCTCACACCATTACACCACCACCACCAGCCTGCACAGTGGTAACAAGGCATGATGGATCCATGTTCTAATTCTGTTTACGCCAAATTCTGACTCTACCATCTGAATGTCTCAACAGAAATCGAGACTCATCAGACCAGGCAACATTTTTCCAGTCTTCAACTGTCCAATTTTGGTGAGCTCGTGCAAATTGTAGCCTCTTTTTCCTATTTGCAGTGGAGATGAGTGGTACCCGGTGGGGTCTTCTGCTGTTGTAGCCCATCCGCCTCAAGGTTGTGCGTGTTGTGGCTTCACAAATGCTTTGCTGCATACCTCGGTTATAACGAGTGGTTATTTCCGTCAAAGTTGCTCTTCTATCAGCTTGAATCAGTCGGCCCATTCTCCTCTGACCTCTAGCATCAACAAGGCATTTTTGCCCACAGGACTGCCACATACTGGATGTTTTTCCCTTTTCACACCATTCTTTGTAAACTCTAGAAATGGTTGTGCGTGAAAATCCCAGTAACTGAGCAGATTGTGAAATACTCAGACCGGCCTGTCTGGCACCAACAACCATGCCACGCTCAAAATTGCTTAAATGACCTTTCTTTCCCATTCTGACATTCAGTTTGGAGTTTAGGAGATTGTCTTGACCAGGACCACACCCCTAAATGCATTGAATGCCATGTGATTGGTTGATTAGATAATTGCATTAATGAGAAATTGAACAGGTGTTCCTAATAATCCTTTAGGTGAGTGTATATGGACAAAACGTACAAACCCGATTCCAAAAAAGTTGGGACACTGTACAAATTGTGAATAAAAACAGAATGCAATGATGTGGAAGTTTTAAATTTCAATATTTTATTCGGAATACAACATAGATGACATATCAAATGTTTAAACTGAGAAAATGTATCATTTTAAGGGAAAAATAAGTTGATTTTAAATTTCATGGCATCAACACATCTCAAAAAAGTTGGGACAAGGCCATGTTTACCACTGTGTGGCATCCCCTCTTCTTTTTATAACAGTCTGCAAATGTCTGGGGACTGAGGAGACAAGTTGCTCAAGTTTAGGAATAGGAATGTTGTCCCATTCTTGTCTAATACAGGCTTCTAGTTGCTCAACTGTCTTAGGTCTTCTTTGTCGCATTTTCCTCTTTATGATGCGCCAGATGTTTTCTATGGGTGAAAGATCTGGACTGCAGGCTGGCCATTTCAGTACCCGGATCCTTCTTCTACGCAGCCATGATGTTGTAATTGATGCCGTATGTGGTCTGGCATTGTCATGTTGGAAAATGCAAGGTCTTCCCTGAAAGAGACGACGTCTGGATGGGAGCATATGTTGTTCTAGAACTTGGATATACCTTTCAGCATTGATGGTGCCTTTCCAGATGTGTAAGCTGCCCATGCCACACGCACTCATGCAACCCCATACCATCAGAGATGCAGGCTTCTGAACTGAGCACTGATAACAACTTGGGTTGTCCTTGTCCTCTTTAGTCCGGATGACATGGCGTCCCAGTTTTCTAAAAAGAACTTCAAATTTTGATTCGTCTGACCACAGTACAGTTTTCCACTTTGCCACAGTCCATTTTAAATGAGCCTTGACCCAGAGAAAACACCTGCGCTTCTGGATCATGTTTAGATATGGCTTCTTTTTTGACCTATAGAGTTTTATCCGGCAACGGCGAATGGCACGGTGGATTGTGTTCACCGACAATGTTTTCTGGAAGTATTCCTGAGCCCATGTTGTGATTTCCATTACAGTAGCATTCCTGTATGTGATGCAGTGCCGTCTAAGGGCCCGAAGATCACGGGCATCCAGTATGGTTTTCCTGCCTTGACCCTTACGCACAGAGATTGTTCCAGATTCTCTGAATCTTTGGATGATATTATGCACTGTAGATGATGATAACTTCAAACTCTTTGCAATTTTTCTCTGAGAAACTCCTTTCTGATATTGCTCCACTATTTTTCGCCGCAGCATTGGGGGAATTGGTGATCCTCTGCCCATCTTGACTTCTGAGAGACACTGCCACTCTAAGAGGCTCTTTTTATACCCAATCATGTTGCCAATTGACCTAATAAATTGCAAATTGGTCCTCCAGCTGTTCCTTATATGTACATTTAACTTTTCTGACCTCTTATTGCTACCTGTCCCAACTTTTTTGGAATGTGTAGCTCTCATGAAATCCAAAATGAGCCAATATTTGGCATGACATTTCAAAATGTCTCACTTTCAACATTTGATATGTTATCTATATTCTATTGTGAATAAAATATAAGTTTATGAGATTTGTAAATTATTGCATTCCTTTTTTATTCACAATTTGTACAGTGTCCCAACTTTTTTGGAGTCGGGTTTGTATGTGGATTCCCACTTCTAAATAATGAGTTTGGCTAAGAGCCTTAATTCCAGTGAAAACAAATATTAATGCTACAGCATACAATGACATTCTACAGAATTGTGTGCTCCCAAAGGGCCCTTTTGTTCCAACAAAATACCGATGTGCACAAAACTCCATATAGAAATGGCTTATTGAGTCTGTTGTGGAAGAACTTGACTAGCCTAAACAAAGCCCAGACCTGAACACCTTTGATATGAATTAAGTGAGTCAAGCCCAATGCCATTGACTGACCTCCATGATGCACTTGTGTCTGAATGGGAACAAATCGCTGCATCCATGTTCCTTCCAAAATCTGGTGGAAAGACTTCCCATAAGAGTGGAAGCCGTTAACTCACTATTAATTTTAATTAACACACTGTAGCAAAGTTCAATGATCAGGGAAGAAGGGGGCAGAAACCAGCGTAAGTTTGAAACAACTTCAATAAATCAAAATAAACAAACACAAAACGAAAGTAAAAGCGGCAGCCCCTCACGGACGACTGCCGCACACACTTAATAAAACATAAAAAACCACGTAAAGTCCAGGCCTGGTCCTCTCTCGTCCTTCACTGTTGTTGCTCCTCCTTTTATGCTTCCAAAGCTCCTCCGTGAGAAACTCGAGACCGGTACGGCATGCAGCTGGAGCTCATTATCACTCACCCAGTTCTCACGGCATTCTGCCTCGTCCTGCTTGCCACACAAACACATCTCATATGTTTGGTGTTCAGGTGCCAACATATACTGGCCATGTAGTATGTAGATAGTGCGTAGATTGTACATGGGATTACAGATGATAACAGCTTGCACAATTCAAATTGATGTTTCTAATCTACATTTATGGAGTAGGGAGCTTATGACAGGCAGACACGTCAACTATATTATAGTTTACCTAGACTTTCTGCAACATCTGTAATAGGGTCAAAGACGAAAAGGGGATTTCAAGCATCAAAAAAATAAACGTGTAATACAGCTTTAAATTTAGTTTTTTTTCCTGTACATTAGAATGTGTCCTGTTTAATTTTATATTTTTCTGGGCAAAAAATAATGACTATCATACATTTTTTACTATGATTTACAGAAGACACCCACTAAAATGTCATTTAGTGTAACAATATTTATTTATCAGAAAATCTTATTTGGCATATTTAAAACAGGAATCATTTGATGACATAATAAAAGACTCTATATAAGGATCACAGTGCAGCCACAAATACTAATTAACTGTCATTTTTAAATCTTTATACTTTGCCACTATCCTTCAAACCAATAGGTTTACCAATTTGTCAGCAAGAAGTTTTTGTAAGGAAATGAAAATCACATATTTGTCCATGCTAAACATTCCTCATTTATCTGTAATATAAATAAGATGCTAAAAATGATGCTACAATTATTCACAACATCTACTACTTATTTTTCAAAAAATCTAACAATATAAGTGTTTTTTGGCATTTCACTGAATGACGTGCGTTTTTGTAACTTGGGCTACCACACCTTGAAAAGATTATCAAATATTTAAGAGCAATGGACTTTTCTGCAGCACCACATGGTCTTCAGGGTGCCTTTTGATGATGTCTCAGACTGTCGAATAACTATCTGTTTTTTATATGATTTCAGAATGGCTTCTTGATCCTGTTACACTGAATGATCTCTTACAAACTGCATTTTCGGGACAAAAGTCCCCTGGTTATTTAAATACTAAAAAAATAAAACAAGACATAGTCCTTTTAATATAACACAGCCAATACTTATTTGAAAATGCCAAGAAAACAAATATATTTATGTTTTTATTTAAAGATGTAATGGCAAAATCAAAGTCCGGACCATTTACGCTTTGGAACATTATTTCCCCCATATGTTGACATTTTATTTTGACAAAAGTTATTTGAAACATTATAGACACTTTACTTGCATTTAACATGTTTTTTATGTATATAAAATGACTTCTGTAAATTTAATTTGATGCGGACACCAAAACTGTGACGTCTCGTCTTTGACCCAATACATACAAAATTAAAAATGGGGCCCATTAAGTATATTTTGTAAGGTTATATTTTTGCAATACATTTTCACAGAAAATATTTTTTTCATCGACCTTCTCAGTATTCTGTACTTTTAATGAACAAAATAGGGTTCTAAAATCTCATTTAAATTTGTAAATAGAACACTTTAAGTGCCAGATTTACTAAACAAGGCAAAATAGCATGAGAGCACAATCCCATAAAAGCGCCAATGGGAGTGGAAAGTTCTGCGCGTGATCTACTGACAAATTAAAGAACACAGACGCAGCCGGATCATTTCCATAATGACCAACGCAATCTACTAAGAGCCTCGCAAATTAGCATCTAATTTAAGACACGCTTTTTTGGTGGGGGCGGTATCTTGATAGTAGTTTTTTAACGCCAAGAGAGAGCGTTTGCTCTGGCGCAAGCTCTTAGTAAATCTTGCCCTAAGATTGTACAAAAATTAAAGAAATGTTATGGGCCAGATTTACTAACAGCTTGCGGCAGCACAAATCCTCTTTTGCCGTTAAAAAACTACTCTCAGAATTTACTAAAGACACGCAGTGAAAAATTTGCGCTGAAAAGGTGTGGACAGGGTTATTTTTGTGGCTGACCTTATTGCACATGAATTTGTAGGAGTTTCCCTTTCAGACAATTTATAGGAGACAAGCTATTTATTCACGCAACGCGATTTACTAAGGTTTGCGCTAGTCAATTTACTGGTATTTGCGTAATTATTTAACCTCCAAAAATAGCATGTCTTTAACCAGACGTTAATTTGCGCTTCTCTTGGTAAGCGTTGGTCATTATGGAAATTATCCGGCTGCATCCGCAGAACTTTCCACTTCCATCTGCGCTTATAGGATTGCGCTCTCACGCTAATTTGCCCTGTTTAGTCAATCTGGCCCTATATATGTTATATACTCAATGCATTATTTCTAGGTCAAATTTGTGGTATTGACAATGTGAACTTTGTGCAGATGGTCAGATGTTCTTACTTCCATTGAAGCACAACATGTTCTTTGGATCATTCTCAAATCATGCCTGAGAACATCAGGTTGTACACAAATGTGGAGTTCATGCAGCTTGCTGCTGTTATTACAGCAAAAGAGGGACATATACCATTATACTCTGACATTCATGTTATTTTTTTAATTCAACACTTAAATTGTTATGCTGAAATAATTTGTACTAAATTAGTAAAATACAAAACAGAAGAGTTTAAACTAGAGGTCTTAACATTTGGAGTTCATTCTACATCTCATTTGCACGGTTGGTTTGGTGTAATGTATCTCCGACTAAGCTGCTGATCTGTTAGCAAGGCTGAGTGAACGTCAGTGTGTCGAGCTGTAATCTTTCACTGTTAAATATTCATTAGAGACTTTGCACTTCCTGGTAGCTTTCAACCTACTTTCAGAAGACAGGCTCTCCACTTCTAGCTTGAAAAGACCTGATCAATCCAAAGTATTAAAAAGCTTTTAACACCAAGTCAACTGTTTAATTCAGCAGCACATCATCCAGTGTCAGCCAACATATTTAATGTCAACATAAAATCAAAAAAAAAAAAAATAAAAATATATATATATATATATATATATATATATAGCCTATTGTTTATTCCAAAAAGTCTTCTGTAATCATTCATCTAAATGTAGCTCCACCTCTGAAATAAATTTCTTTTTCAGCTTATGTGACCAAGTCCTCTTAAGTTTAATTTGAAGGGTGTCAGTTGAAGGGTTTTGCATATGTTTCTTGCATAAATATGTCACATTTCATGTCAACTTTTAAAGAAAACATTAAACTGTTAAAAGCAACTCTTCTTCGTTGTTCTGACTGTACGTGTACACTGGAGCAGAGTGATCAAAATTAGACAAGCATTTCTAGTTCCTTATCAGCAGGCAGACTTGCACAGGGAGTGACAGTAGAGAGCTCGTCATAAAGAAGAATTCATTCATTGTAGAGCACAGCTGTGACTTTATTCACAACATAGCACAGTCTCAAGTGCTATACAATGTCCACAGTTATCAGTAATGTGTGATGTGCTGTAAATATACACAGTTGTTTTTGATCAGGTGTCATAGTTGTTTTAGCTGTTGTCCAAGCTCTTGTTCTATCCAGACTGAACTATTGTAATTCTCTCTTGGCAGGCCTTCCAGCATGCATTGTCAAACCTCTGCAACTGATCCAGAATGTTTCTGCAAGAGTGGTCTTTAACAAGCCGAAGAGAGCACACATCACACCTCTCCTCATAAAATTTCACTGGTTGCCCTATGCTGCTTGTATCAAATTCAAGGCACTGATGTTTTCCTACAGAACAACCACTGGCTCTGCACCCTTATACCTAAACTCACTACTTCAGACCTATATGCCCTCCAGAAGCTTGCGTTCTGCAAGGAAGCAGCGCCTTGTGGTGCCATCCCAAAGAAGCACAAAATCACTTTCACGGACCTTTACCTTGACTGTCACAAGCTGGTGGAATGACCTGCCTAAAGCCCAATTTATACTTCTGCGTTGAGTGTACGCCGTAGCTACGTTGTAGGCTGTGTGTTGCACGCGTAGCCTACAACGTACCCTGACGTGCACCTCTCCAAAAATGTAACAACGCAGCAATTCTACACAGACCGCAAGCGCTGTGATTGGTCTGCCAGAACCCCTCCCTCAGGAGTACACATGTTCCCTCTGCATGTGTAACTGCACGTCGACGCAGACAAGGACGCAGAAGTATAAATGGAAATCGATGCGTAGCCCACGGCGTTAGAGGCTACGGTGCAGGTCCGACGCAGAAGTATAAATCAGCCTTAACTCAACCCGAGCTGCCATTTTCAAGAAACTGCTGAAGACGTATCTTTTCCATCAACATTTGACCTATTAATACTTACTATTCTATATATTCTACAGTATATATCCTTTTAAATAAAAAAAAAAAACTTGCTACGTGCACTGCGCTAGACTAACTGGGACTAGTGACAGCAATTACATATTGCCCTGTTGTTGATTTGATTGTTTTTATTGCTCTCCTCATTTGTAAGTCGATTTGGATAAAAGTGTCTGCTAAATGATTCAATGTAAATGTAAATATTTTAGCACAGTTGAAATCAGTGGCGTAGCATCTGGGTATGCAGGGCCCACAGCGTGCCCCATTGTTTAAAAATAATATTTTTTGCATATGGGCCCAGGGGGCTGATTTGCTACGCCACTGGTTGAAATGCTCTATTGACCGATCAGCAGGACTGGAACAATGCATTTTGTCATTTTGATTTTTGTTACTGGCATTCTACTATAAGATCATTGATATTTGCAGGGCCAGCCCCTGGGTTATGAAGGTACTGATACTGATACTTTTAGTGTATATAACCAATAAACAAGACAGATGTACTGAAAAATAAATCACTACAACATTAAATAAGGAACAGTATACATTTTAGACTGTGCCATTAATTAAGTGTTTCACTATTTTTAATCAACTTTCAGCTTTTATCAGTAGTGGTGTCATAAATAATTATTTAAAGTAAAAACAAATTATGTAGAGATACATGTGAGGTCATAGAAACTGTTTATATAAAAATTGTATTAAGGAATTGATGGTTAAATTTGGAATTTGACACTTGAGCGCTTGAAATTCAATATCAACTATATGATGTTTTATTAAAGTTCGGGAGGAACACGTTCAAATGATCTATTCAATTATCATGTCATTCCAACCAGCTGTCAGCAATCAGTAATCAACATGTCTGCCCAATTATCACAATTATATAAATACCCAGTCAACTGTTCCTCGACAGTTTTTCAGCATCCTTCCACCACCCCGTCTTCCTCACACTCACCTGGTTACATCCTAACCAGAAATACGAGGGGAGTACTCTGGGTTCGGGCCAAAATACCGAGCTCGGAGCCCTCTCCTCGGACAGCACGCCAAATACGCATACTACTTTACACTATCCGACTTATTAGTAAGTATGAACAGATTATTTGTAAGTGTGAACTCGTGAAATAACTATACACCGATCAGGCATAACATTATGACACTGACAGGTGAAGTGAATAACACTGATTATCTCTTCATCACGGCACCTGATAGTGGGTGGGATATATTAGGCAGCAAGTGAACATTTTGTCCTCAAACTTGATGTGTTAGAAGCAGGAAAAATGGCCAAGCAAAAGGATTTGAGCGAGTTTGACAAGGGCCAAATTGTGATGGCTAGACGACTGGGTCATCGCATCTCCAAAACTGCAGCTCTTGTGGGGTATTCCCGGTCTGCAGTGGTCAGTATCTATCAAAAGTGGTCCAAGGAAGGAACAGTGGTGAACCGGCAACAGCATCATGGGCAGCATCATTGATGCACGTGGGGAGCGAAGGCTGGCCTCTGTGGTCCGATCAAACTTACGAGCTACTGTAGCTCAAATTGCTCAAGAAGTTAATGCTGGTTCTGATAGAAAGGTGTCAGAATACACAGTGCATCGCAGTTTGTAGCGTATGGGCTGCATAGCCGCAGACCAGTCAGGGTAATGGTCAATGGGCAATGTTGCAATGTTGGGCAATGTTGCATGGGCAATGTTGCTTTGGGCAATGTTCTGCTGGGAAACCTTGGGTCCTGCCATCCATGTGGATGTTACTTTGACACTTAAGCATTGTTGCAGACCATGTACACCCTTTCATGAAAACGGTATTCCCTGGTGGCTGTGGCCTCTTTCAGCAGGATAATGCACCCTGCCACAAAGCAAAAATGGTTCAGGAATGGTTTGAGGAGCACAACAACGAGTTTGAGGTGTTGACTTGGCCTCCAAATTCCCCAGATCTCAATCCAATCGAGCATCTGTGGGATGTGCTGAACAAATAAGTCAGATCCATGGAGGCCCCCCCTCTCAACTTACAGGACTTAAAGAATCTGCTGCTAATATCTTGGTGTCAGATACCACAGCACACCTTCAGGGGTCTAGTGGATTCCATACCTCAACGGGTCAGAAGTGGGACCAACACAATATTAGGTCATAATGTTATGCCTGATCGGTGTATATAAACACTTATTTAGTGCAGCAAAATAAATGTGCACAAAAAGTGGGACAGAGCGTGCAAAAGTGAACAGAAATATAAAAAAACCTCAGTGAAAACAAGTATGAAAAAATTAATTATAAATAAAATAAAAAATAATTCATAAAATTAAATTAATTAAATGGGGTCCCCACACACATAGGCAAGAATTTATTTATTTATTATAATAAATAGGCTCCAGCATCATGCAGCCCTTGCACAAGTGGTTTGAAGAATTGATAAATGTATATATAATAAACTAATAAATACTGTTGATAAGTAATGACTATACACATACTCTGTCTATTTATACTTTTGCTGTATTTATTGTCATTTGGTAATTGAAGTTATTTGTCAGTTATTTGTAATTCTGTGGTTGAAATCTTATCTTTAACTAAGCATTATTTTTTTAGTTGCCAGACATTGAGGATGAGGTCCATGTGTGTCTTTTATGTATGAGTCTGGCCAATGTCCCAATCGCATTTTGTTAATAAAGAGCAAAAAAATATTTCCTCGGCAGTAACTATACTAAAATGGGTTCATAATAAGCTCAACTAAAAAGATTTTGACTTTGTTAAAATACAAACCTCATTAGAATGCTGAAAACAGCGTTTTTAACAATCTTTCGATTTCAAAAGCAATTCACAGTTTGAAATTCAAGCATAATTCAGTAAAAACAATGTCAAATGAATAGTAATTTCATTTCATTTGCCAAGATGTATCAGTTTCTAGGGTGTTTTTTTTTTTTTTTTTTTTTTTGCCTGAATTTTAATATTGACTCTCACTGGCACTGAATGGATTGGGTGCTTTTGACTCTACTGAGGGTCCTGAGGTTCCGATGTGTGGTATGAAGATAAGATAAAGGTTCAAAGTGCACACCTGAAACAGCTCAGACCATTAGTTTACTCTTATGCAATAAGCTGTTAATTTTTTGCCAGGCATATCTATGATATTTGAGTGCTCCTGTATCTGTAAGAAGAAGTATCTACTAAAAAGCCCTTATGGAAAGGATGAAGCACTGAACTTGTGAGTCTACTTATATTTAGGGGTTAATGAGCAACAATACAGTAAAGGAATTTTAACCAACATATGCTCACACTAAATGTAATTTCAAAACAGTATGAAAAAGATATTTAGTCCTGCTGCTCTTTTCCATATAATGAAAGTGATTAAAGTGTGGCAGAAAAAGTACCACAAAAGTAGTCTATATGACTTGCTATATGATTTATACAAGATTGATACAAGTGTTCTGAAAGTATATGATAGCTTTGTGTGAGAAAAAAACTTGCATTTGGCTTCAGAAGATTTGGAAAACAGCGCACGACATTTATGATACTTTTATGGTGCTTTTTTTGTCATTTTAGAACTCACAGCGAAAGTCTCCATTTACTTTCATTGTATGTAATAGAACAGTCAGTACATTCTTCAACATTTCACCTTGTGTGTGTAACAAAAGAAATACGCCTCTCTCCCAGATGTGAAATTTATAAATCGCAAATACCTATTAATATTAATTTCTAAATACCTGCAGCTACTCCGTCAAAGACCATTTTTATAAATATGAACGTTGCAGTGGATTTTAGCGTACGAACACTCTGGGCCCTATCATACAACCGGCGCAATGCGCCGCCAGGCACGACGCAAGTGTTTTTTGCTAGTTTCAGCCCAACGCAGTTATCATTTTCATGTCCAGCGCCACGTTGTTTAAATAGCAAATGCATTTGTGCCCATTTGTGCGCCCATGGGCATGCTGGTCTGAAAACGAGGTGTGTTCAGGCGCATTGTTGGCGCGTTGCTATTTTGAGGCAACTGAAATAGACTGTGCCATTGACCAAAAAAAACCTGGTCTAAAGTCAATAGCGCAGTATTTTAAAGAGCGCATTAGTAATATGCGCCTATAGGTGGGTGCACAACGCACGTACACTCTGCTTATTACACACACAGAGATGTGCAGCAGCATACAAACATTTTTAAATACGAAAAATTAAAGGATTAAAATGTAAAAGATTATTATTGTGTACATAAATATAAAAATGCCTAAATGTCATAATGGATAGTTAATGCATGTATCAGAATTAGCCTACCTATTTGGAGTAATGACGAGCAAGCAGGCGTCATTGGACGAGCAAATCCGTTTTCTCGCTAGAGAAGCATTCAGTTTTTCCGCTTGCAAATTCCGCCATGTAAATAGTTAATCCGCCATGGTGCGAGCGCAACTGGCTTTTACAGGGAATGGGAGATGAGACTCTGATTGGTTTAATGCACGTTATGCCCAAAACACACCCATGACTCATTAAGAGAATAGAGACATCCCTTTTGGACCATGCGCCTGGCGCGCCGACCATTTTTCCCGTCGTTAAACTAGCAAAAGTGGATTCGGACACAAGTGCACTTGCGCCGTGCGCTTTAGACCATGTGCTTAGATCGTTAAAATAGTGCCCTCTAAGTTCAAATCTGTGCGTACGCACGTTTTATAAATAAGGCCCCAGAGGAATATCCTCTTATTCTGTTTCTAACAGATTTCTGTTTTTTTCTGCTTTTCAGTTTCTGACAGTTCTGTGCAGGCTACGCATGTTATAAGCTCATGTCAAGTATTTCCAGCAGCTCATATAATAAGTGATTATCATCCCATGGCCTGTTCTATGAGTGTCATTAGCGTACGCCAGGTCAACAGCTGAAGCTATAGCTTATAGGAAAAGGATTTAGCTTTGTGCTGTTTTCTGTTGGAAGACACTAATCTTGCTTAGCCTGTGAGGTTATGCACTTCCAAATTTATTACAGGTGCAAAAACTATTACTAATAACTATGAACAGAAAAAGAGCGTGCTCAAAAAGGATTCTCTTTCTCTTTCCTTTTCTATCAGTCATGCCCTTCAGTAAACCTGATGCTATCTCTCATGGTAATTCCCTCCAAGATTAATGATTCATCTTGTCTTTAGCAATGTGCCTTGGCTGTACTTGGTAAGTTGCGGTGTTACTTGGCAACTGTGTACTACACAGTCTGTAAGCGGTTTATCTAATATTTATTTTTAATTAGATTTTTACTATTAATAAATTATAACTATTTATTAAACATTAGTGTTTTTGTATTATGCCCATAGTATACTTACCTGTAGTAGAATCAGTGAAATGGAATATAAAATAATACTTTTGTTGTTACAGAAAATTTGCAAAGAGATTTGTTGCTGCAATTGAAATAATGATTAATGATTTTCATTTTTAAAAAATATCTCAGTGGCAATATGCTCAAAAGGTCAATTCAGGTTGTTCATTTTAGAGCTCAGTCTATGTTTATTACATGGGCAAGTAGAATCAGAAAATGTACATCGAGTTTAATGCTCTCCAGAGATTATGAGATTAATATCCCAGGAGATGAAGTTGTAGGGCTCCTAATTCACTTAAACAGAAAACATGACTCAGATCACTAAGCTATTGTGCCTAATTGAAAATGCTCAGCCTATCAGAGATCACTATAAGCTATGAATAATTGAGAGGATGCTGTAACAAGGACATCTGTGTCATCTGAATACGGAGTTTGAGTGTCCAAGGAAATAAGACCTGATTTCTTTTATTTTATTTTTTGAATATTGCCTTTCACATTTTAATACAATAAAAATATAGAGAGCACCAGAAATGATGGGAAAGTGATCCAAAAATGTTGCAGGCCAGATTCAAATTTGTGTCATCTGCATAAGATCTGCATCAACATTTTAGCACACACTTTTAACCACCAAAGACCCAACACATATCACAAAACGGAAAATGTTTTTTTCACAGCAATATTTCCACTGCATCACCAAACCATTTTCTAAGTGTAATTTTGTGCACAAGAACGTAAATGTAACTATTTCTATTAAATGTGACCCTAAATGTGATCTTAAAGTCCCCATGTAGTCAATCATTTTAACTCATCTTTGATCACCAAAATAATGTTTTAAACGTTTTGTTTTGGGGGTTTTTTCTGTGGAAAAAAATTATTCATGCCTTAAAATAGCTTGAATGTAACTCTACACCCTTGCTTCATTCAGTATACCCAGAGTCATGAATATGCAAATTAGCCCCACCTCCACTCACTTACACCAGCTCAGAGATCCACTCGGTCAACTTGGCAAGTAGAAATACTGGGCTAATTCAGCCATATACACCGATCAGACATAACATTATGACCTAATATTGTGTTGGCCCCCCTTTTGCTGCCAAAACAGCTCTGACCTGTTGAGGCATGGACTCCACTAGACCCCTGAAAGTGTGCTGTGGTATCTGGCACCAAGATATTAGCAGCAGATTCTTTAAGTCCTGTAAGTTGCAAGGTGGGTCCTCCATGGATCGGACTTGTTTGTTCGGCACATCCCACAGATCCTCGATTGGATTGAGATCTGGGGGATTTGGAGGCCAAGTCAACACCTCAAACTTGTTGTTGTGCTCCTCAAACCATTCCTGAACCATTTTTGCTTTGTGGCAGGGTGCATTATCCTGCTGAAAGAGGCCACAGCCACCAGGGAATACCGTTTACAAGAAAGGGTGTACATGGTCTGCAAAAATGCTTAGGTAGGTAGTACGCGTCAAAGTAACATCCACATGGATGGAAGGTCCCAAGGTTTCCCAGTAGAACATTTCCCAAAGCATCACACTGCCTCCGCCGGCTTGCCTTCTTCCCATAGTGCATCCTGGTGCCATGTGTTCCCCAGGTAAGCGACATGCACCCGGCCATCCACGTGATGTAAAAGAAAACGTGATTCATCAGACCAGGCCAACTTCTTCCATTGCTCCGTGGTCCAGTTCTGATGATCACGTGCCCACTGTTGATGCTTTCGGCAGTGGACAGGGGTCAGCATGGGCACCCTGACTGGTCTGCGGCTATGCATCCCCATACGCAACAAACTGCGATGCACTGTGAATTCTGACACCTTTCTATCAGAACCAGCATTAACTTCTTGAGCAATTTGAGCTACAGTAGCTCGTCTGTTTGATCGGACCACACAGGCCAGCCTTCGCTCCCCATGTGCATCAGTGAGCCTTGGCCGCCCATGACCCTGTCGCCGGTTCACCACTGTTCCTTCCTTGGACCACTTTTGATAGATACTGACCACTGCAGACTGGGAACACCCCACAAGAGCTGCAGTTTTGGAGATGCTCTGACCCAGTCGTCTAGCCATCACAATTTGGCCCTTGTCAAACTCGCTCAAATCCTTACGCCTGCCCATTCTTCCTGCTTCTAACACATCAAGTTTGAGGACAAAATGTTCACTTGCTGCCTAATATATCCGACCCACTAACAGGTGACGTGATGAAGAAATAATTAATGATGCACTAATGATGTTCGACTTCGCCAGTCGGAGATCACCAGAATTAACATTAAAGAGGTGTGTGAACTTGCAAGCACGATGTCACGTAAAGTTTTTTGTTCTGGTCCCCTCCCCGTTAAAAGGAGTGATGAGATACTTAGCAGACTATCATCACTCAGTGGCTGGTTGTCTAAGTGGTGTCCGCAAAATAATATAGGGTTCATAGACAATTGGAAAGGCTTTTGGGGCAGACCTGACCTGTTGAAAAAAGATGGCATCCATCCTTCCTGGGATAGTGCCGCTCTTCTCTCTAGTAATTTGGCACATAGTCTTAGAGCTAAACCTTGACTAACTGGGGCCCAGGTCAGGAAGCAGACGGACTGGCTTACCCGACCGCCTGCTAGCTGTCTCACGTCACAGAAGTCAGATAAATCCCAGCACACAGAGACTCTTTCACCTAGATATTATCACATAGAGACTGTGTCTGTTCCACGAATTAGTAAATACAAAAAACCATCAAAACCATTCAACGGTAAAAATTTAATTGATGTCCAACAAATAAACAACAGATATAATACAGATGATCAAATGATAAAGCTCTGGCTGCTAAATATTCGATCCCTTTCCTCAAAAGTGCTTATTGTTAATGATATGATTACAGATCATAACCTAGATGTGCTGTGTTTGACAGAAACCTGGCTAAAACCTGACGATTACATTACTTTAAATGAGTCCACCCCCCAAGATTATTGTTATAAACACGAGCCGCGTCTGAAAGGTAAGGGGGAGGTGTTGCTGTAATTTATAATAATATCTTCGGTATTACTCAGAAGTCTAGTTTCAAATATAATTCCTTTGAATTATAGGTGCTTTGAGTTTTGGTGCTTTATGTAACGTTATGTAGTGAAATTGATAAATCCTGTTTGACATTTGTGTTGGCTACTGTATACAGGCCACCAGGGCACCATACAGACTTTACCAGAGAATTTGCTGATTTTCTATCAGAGTTAGTACTGGCTGCAGATAAAGTCCTAATTGTTGGTGATTTTAATATCCATGTAAACAATGAAAAAGACGCATTGGGATTGGCATTTAGAGACATTCTAAACTCTATTGGAGTAAGGCAACACGTGTCAGGATCCACTCATCGCCGTAATCATACTTTAGACCTAATATTGTCACATGGAATAAATGTTGATACCGTTGAAATTCTGCAGCAGAGCGATGACATCTCAGATCATTACCTAGTATCATGTACACTTAATTTAGCAAAGGCTGCAAAGCCGTCCCCTTGCTTCAAATATGGCAGGACTATCACTGCTGCGACTAAAGATTGCTTTGTAAATAATCTTCCTCATCAGTTTCATCTCCTCGGCATCCCAGATAGCCTAGAGGAACTCGATGTTGCAACAGAAACTATTGACTCTCTCTTTTCTAGCACTTTAGACACAGTTGCTCCCCGGCGCTTAAAGAAGATTAAAAAAAATAGTCCAACGCCGTGGTACAACGAGCACACCCGGGCCCTTAAAGCAGCAGCCAGAAAAATGGAGCGCAGCTGGAAGAAAACAAAACTGGAAGTTTTTCGCATTTCGTGGAAAGAGAGCATGATTGCATACAGAAAGGCCCTAAAAACTGCTAGATCTGCTTATTTCTCGACTCTCTTAGAAGAAAACAAACACAACTCTAGGTATTTATTCGATACAGTGGCTAAATTAACCAAAGATAAAGCTTCAACTTCTGATGTTTGTAAACAGCACAGCAGTAATGACTTTATGAACTTCTTTACTTGTAAGATTGATAATATTAGGAAAAAAATTATAACCATGCAGCCGTCTACTACAGTATCACATCAGACAGTCCATTGTAGTGTCACTGAGGAAAAATTACACTCATTCACTGCTATAGGAGAAGAAGAATTGGCTAAACTCGTTAAATCATCAAAATCAACAACATGTATGCTCGACCCTATACCGACTAAACTACTAAAAGAGATGCTTCCAGAGGTCATAGATCCTCTTTTTAATATCATTAATTCATCCTTGACATGGTATCTGTGAGGATTTCCAGTCAGGATTTAGACCGTATCATAGTACTGAGACTGCTCTCATTAGAGTTACAAATGATTTACTCTTATCATCCGATCGTGGTTGTATATCTCTATTAGTGTTACTCGATCTTAGTGCTGCATTCGATACTATTGACCACAACATTCTTTTGAATAGACTCGAAAATTATGTTGGCATTAGTGGAATTTCATTGGCATAGTTTAAATCATACTTATCTGACCGTTATCAGTTTGTAGCAGTAAATGAAGAGATGTCACACCGATCACAAGTTCAGTATGGAGTACCGCAGGGCTCAGTGCTAGGACCGTTGCTTTTCACCCTGTACATGCTACCACTGGGAGATATTATTAGGAAGCATGGCGTTTTCATTGTTATGCTGACGATACTCAGCTCTATATTTCTTCACGCCCTGACGAAACTTACCAATTCACAAGATTAACAAAAAAATTGGTAAAAAATTGGAGGACTAGTAAATTCCTGCAACTTAATTCAGAAAAAAATGAATTTTTAATCATTGGACAAAAAAACTCCACAAGTAGTAACCTAGAATACTGTCTAATACTGGCTGCTCTGTCAAGTCCTCGTCATCAGTTAGGAACCTGGGTGTGCTCTTTGATGCCAATCTCTCATTTGAAAGCCACGTTTCTAGCATCTGTAAAACTGCATTCTACCATCTTAAAAATATATCTAAATTACGGCACATGCTTTTAATGAAAAATGCTGAGCAGTTAGTTTATGCGTTCATGACCTCAAGGCTAGATTATTGTAATGGTCTACTGGGTGGTTGCCCTGCTCGCTTAATAAATAAACTGCAGCTGGTCCAAAACGCAGCAGCTCGAGTTCTTACTAGAACCAGGAAGTATGACCATATTAGCCCGGTTCTGGCAACACTGCATTGGCTCCCTATTAAACATCGTATACATTTTAAAATCTTGCTGATTACTTACAAAGCACTAAATGGTTTAGCTACCCAGTACTTGAGCGAGCTCTTAACACATTATACTCTATCACGTCTATTGCGGTCTCAAAATTCTGGCCAGTTGATAATACCTAGAATATCAAAATCAACTGCAGGCATTTAGCACCTAAACTCTGGAACAGTCTTCCTAGCATTGTTCGGGAAGCAGACACATCTCTTTACTATGGCATACACATAAAACATTTTTAATTTATATTATTCAAATCAGTTAAATGATTGTTTTAGGCTGCATTAACTAGGTCAGCCGGAACCGGGAACACTTCCCATAACACCTGATGTACTCGTTACATCATAAGAAGAATGGCATCTACGCTAATGTTAGTCTCTCTGTTTATCCCGAGGTTTACTGCAGTCGGCTGGATCCGGGCCGTATCCGGACCAGATGGTGGACCTGCGCCTGGACATGACCAACGCATCCCTGAAATGTCTGTAGAGACCGTGTCAATTAAACTAATGCCGCATCGACACGACATCCTCATTAAACCCGTCCCCGGCATGACGACTCCAATCTTTCGAATAATCCTATGACTTCTGACCTGTAATGTTGCTAGAATCATAATCATACACTATTTGTTCGTCGGCCAGAGGAGAACTGGCACCCCGACTGAGCCTGGTTTCTCCCAAGGTTTTTTTTCTCCATTCTGGCCCTGAAGGAGTTTTGGTTCCTTGCCACCGTCACCTTTGGCATTTGGTTTGCTCAGTTGGGGACACTTAAATTTCAACTATATTACTGATCTGCCCGCACTGACACTATATGATAATTGAAACGAGCTGGATGACATCACCGTTTTCACCAGAGCGGCTGTACAGCCAAATCAAATTCTGTTGCATTATTTTCCTGTTACCACTGTGAAGCTGCTTTGAAACAATTGGCATTGTAAAAAGCGCTATATAAATAAAGGTGATTTGATTTGATTTTGATAATTAGTGTTATTCACTTCACCTGTCAGTGGTCATAATGTTATGCCTGATCGGTGTATGTTGGAACCAGAAACTGATTCAGAAGAAGAAATGGAAGAGTGAATTATACATGCTCATATACAAGTCGATGTTTCAGAATGGTAATGCGTTTTATGTATCGCTCTCAACAATGTTAGACACATAACAGTAATTAATATGATTAACCTTTTGCTTGACTACGTTATCAAACAGCTAATAAGGTGTGGCTAATGTTCCCAAACCATGTTCCCATTTGCCATCTCAGAGTCAAGACAGCTGCCTTCTAAGAATCAGTATCCTTAGAAACTTTGAATAAGTTGAACGTCAGTGGAGAAAGGCATATAGTTCATCATGACATCGTAATATACAGTGTGGAGAACAAGTATTTGATAAACTGCCGATTTTGCAGGTTTGCCCACTTACAAAGCATGTAGAAGTCTGTAATTTTTATCATAAGTACTCTTCAACTGTGAGTGACGGAATCTAAAACAAAAATCCAGAAAATCACATTGTATGATTTTTAAGTAATTAATTTGCATTTTATTGCATGACATAAGTATTTGATACATCAGAAAAGCAGAACTTAATATTTGGTACAGAAACCTTTGTTTGCAATTACAGAGATCATACGTTTTCTGTAGTTCTTGACCAGGTTTGCACACACTGCAGCAGGGATTTTGGCCCACTCCTCCATACAGACCTTCTCCAGATCCTTCAGGTTTCAGGGCTGTCGCTGGGCAATACGGACTTTCAGCTCCCTCCAAAGATTTTCTATTGGGTTCAGGTCTAGAGACTGGCTAGGCCACTCCAGGACCTTGAGATGCTTCTTACGGAGCCACTCCTTAGTTGCCCTTGGCTGTGTGTTTCGGGTCGTTGTCATGCTGGAAGACCCAGCCACGACCCATCTTCAATGCTCTTACTGAGTGAAGGAGGTTGTTGGCCAAGATCTCGCGATACATGACCCCATCCATCCTCCCCTCAATACGGTGCAGTCGTCCTGTCCCCTTTGCAGAAAAGTATCCCCAAAGAATGATGTTTCCACCTCCATGCTTCATGGTTGGGATGGTGTTCTTGGGGTTGTACTCATCCTTCTTCTTCCTCCAAACACGGCGAGTGGAGTTTAGACCAAAAAGCTCTATTTTTGTCTCATCAGACCACATGACCTTCTCCCATTCCTCCTCTGGATCATCCAGATGGTCATTGGCAAACTTCAGACGGGCCTGGACATGCGCTGGCTTGAGCAGGGGGACTTTGCGTGCGCTGCAGGATTTTAATCCATGATGGCGTAGTGTGTTACTAATGGTTTTCTTTGAGACTGTGGTCCCAGCTCTCTTCAGGTCATTGACCAGGTCCTGCCGTGTAGTTCTGAGCTGATCCCTCACCTTCCTCATGATCATTGATGCCCCACGAGGTGAGATCTTGCATGGTGCCCCAGACCGAGGGAGATTGACTGTCATCTTGAACTTCTTCCATTTTCTAATAATTGCGCCAACAGTTGTTGCCTTCTCACCAAGCTACTTGCCTATTGTCCTGTAGCCCATCCCAGCCTTGTGCAGGTCTACAATTTTATCCCTGATGTCCTTACACAGCTCTCTGGTCTTGGCCATTGTGGAGAGGTTGGAGTCTGTTTGATTGAGTGTGTGGACAGGTGTCTTTTATACAGGTAACGAGTTCAAACAGGTGCAGTTAATACAGGTAATGAGTGGAGAACAGGAGGGCTTCTTAAAACTAACAGGTCTGTGAGAGCCGGAATTCTTACTGGTTGGTAGGTGATCAAATACTTATGTCATGCAATAAAATGCAAATTAATTATTTAAAAATCATACAATGTGATTTTCTGGATTTTTGTTTTAGATTCCGTCTCTCACAGTTGAAGTGTACCTATAATAAAAATTACAGACCTCTACATGCTTTGTAAGAAACCTGCAAAATCGGCAGTGTATCAAATACTTGTTCTCCCCACTGTACATCATATACATAATTCACTCGCTATATTACTAAATTAACCCGATTTTTCATATCAACAGAAAAATATACAGAGATAACTGGGCTTCTCTTGAGACTCCCCTGCTTCGCAGCATAGTAATGATGAAATGCTAGCCCGTCCGCACATTGACGTGATTGGTTACAAGGTTGTTTGTAACATAGAGAACACCGGCGATTTCAAAACGCGTTTTTGAGAATGTATTTTTTTTCCAGTGCAGTTTTAAGGGGAAAATTAAATGTAAAGCATATTAAAAACACCACATAGACATATAAACAACATAAAAAAATTGATTTTCACCACAGGGGGTCTTTAATATGAGATGTTTACATGATTGTTGCACCAAACCTCTAAGTATGCCCTAAGAATGGTCTTTGACAGGAAAAGGTCTTCACATCAATTAAGATATTTATGAGTCATCAAAATATTTTGCAGTCAATCACTATGGAAATGTTCATCTTCAAGGTCACCTGAGCTCCTATGTTTCTCCAAGTGATGCATAAATAATACATTTAAATTCACTTTGCTGGGAACATTGTTTCTGTAGTCCAAATTCAGTTTGTGTATTCTAGTTAATGAGATGTAACTTGAAGATCAACTTTTACAGTCATCGCCAATTAGTTTATTTTTAGTTACCTCCTTCTCCCTCATCAAACATCTAAAGCACTTCAGCAGGCAGAACACTCTGTTCTTAAAGGGGCCATGAATGAACTTTTGACATCAGGTCATTGTATTATAAAAATATCCTGTAAGTTTCAGAACTCAAAACTTCCTTGTTAATCCAAAAATAGCTTTTATTGAAACCAAGCTCAGAAAACGACTCGTTTCGGGTTGTCACATTATTACATCATAGTGCAACAAAAGACTGCCTCTGATGCCTACTTCTACATCATTGCCTCTTTAGCCCCTCCCACTATTCGTGCATGTCATGTAGTAGTAGGCTAACTATGAGACAGTGGCAAACAAACACATAATTACTCCAGCAACAAAACGATAAAGATGCCTCTGAAGATTACAAAACGTTTTGAAGTGCCAAGTTGTGGAAAAACACAGTCTTTGCATTGCCATCCTTGTGATCCTGACATTAAAGGTGCAGTGTGTAGTATTTACGAGGATCTATTGACAGAAATGCAATATAACATACATAACTATGTTTTCAGTGGAGTATAAAGACCTTACATAATGTACCGCTATGTTTTTATTACCTTAGAATGAGCCATTTCTATCTACATACACCGCGGGTCCCCTTAAAGTGAAATCACCATTTTGCGCCGTCATGTTTCTACAGTAGCCCTAAACGGACAAACTTCTATACAGAGTGCTAGTCACTCTCTGCTCTCTCCGACAACGACATTTTTGTCCTGTGTCGGCCCCCGTATAGCTTCTCTATGTGCTTCGAAAGGGAGGGGTGAGCATTGGGTGATTGCAATTCACAACCTCACCGATAGATGCCGCTAAAATTCACACACTGCACCTTTAAGAAAGCATGGATGATTTTTTTAAAATTAAGTTCCTGTCAGATCGTGTCAGTAAGACACTAGCTGTGTTTCCATTATCCTTCAAATTGTACAAATTGAAATTGAAAATTGAAAATACGCCCAATGGAAACTTTTCGTATCAATTTCGCAAAAAACTCCCATATAGCGGAAAAAAAGTTTTTTATGCTCGCATGAGGTGGTTTTTCAGTCAATTTGAAAAAGGAATATTTCGCAAAACTGCAATGGAAACAGTTTTTTCGCATTTACAGGTCTCCTGTATCATTTTTTAAAGATGGCGTGGTATGTTTGGACAGAAGATGAGACAGAGTTCTTTATTAAACTCATAAAAGACAAAAGAATTACGGGAATACTGGATTCTAAACAACAAAGAAATGCCACAATTTATCAAGACCTTGAAGCAAATAGGAGGAAGAAACACCTCATATGTGGCCACTCCCAAGTATAAGGGTCTTTCCTTGTCATTAATGCTTGGATAACATGCCTACGTCTCCTTCGATTAAAAATAATGGCTAGTGCGGTGGCTGCGATATACGTAAACCTACTAACATCATGATTTTTGGAATGACATCGCGAGAGGAAAAAATGTTTTAGTCGCATAACATCGGTTAATGGAAAGAGTGTCATTTCACGATAGTTTTTTTATCAACATTTAGAAAACATCGCAAAAGTTTTGCGCAAATCTGTCATGGTAACCCGGCTGTTCGTTTGTTGCTTCATTTTACTGCGGATTCGTTTTTTAAACAAGACATAGTTAGACGCAGGCTTTTTAGAGAGACTGAAAATAATAGATGATGTAGTGACAACTACATTGGATCCAACAAGTAATGTCGCATTTTTACCATATGTCACTATTTCTTTGTCCGTTATAGATCTGTTGTTATATGTTTATACCGCAGTCAAACTGAATTGTTGTGATAGTTGTGATTTGCTGTACTTTCCTTCGCGTCGGCATTTATGGGGTTAATGCATTGGATTATCGGATATGGAAGAAAGCATGTATAGCGAACGCTGCTTTTGTTATTGTTTTGATCTGAGTCTTTCGCTGTAATCCTGAATAAAAGGCTTCCGTGAGCGACAACATCTGTTTTGTCATCAATAAGACATTACAACACGTTTCATTTTATTCAAAACATGACACTGTAAATTACATATACGTTTTTCACTTTATTGAAAAGGATGAACTATGAATATAATAGGCCTACATTCATTTACAATTCTGTTTACATGAAACACGGTAAGTCATCCTTTGTCAATTATAACTGTGGTTACTCCAAGGGATAGTTCATCAAAAAATGAAAATTCTGTCATCATTTACTCACCCTCAAGTTGTTCCAAACCTGTATGAATTTCTTTCTTCTGCTGAACACAAAGGAAGATATTTGGAAGAATGTTTGTAACCAAGCAGATCTCGGCAGCCATTGACTACCATAGTGGGGGGAAAAAATACTATGGAAGTCAATGGCTGCCGAAGTCTGCTTGGTTACAAACATTCTTCCAAATATCTTCCTTTGTGTTCAGCAGAACAAAGAAATTTATACAGGTTTGGAACAACTTGAGCGTGACTAAATGATGACAGAATTTTCCTTTTTGGGTGAACTATCCCTTTAAACTTTATTTGCCATGGCACAACCAAGACTTATAAAGCATATTCAATACGCATAAATGTTTCACGCTGTGTTTCAACTATGTAACTATGTAGATATTTTTTAGCATCGGAAGTTTTCGAAACAATTCCACACTTGTAATAACAGGAAGTTGAAAATTATTTTAATATGCAAAACTGTTACCCAATCAATAGCAGTGGTCGTTTCCAAGTCTTGAATGCTCCAAAGAGGAGTGTTCGAAAGAGAGGGCCAAAAACAGGATAGAAATTTACTTATTTCTTATGATGATTTTTTAAAGTAAAAATCTTGATAACATTATTATAAGTGGACCTCAGAGAACATTATAAACTAAAAAAAAATGCAGTTCATGACCCCTTAAAAGTTTTCCATTAAGTATGCCAGTAGTTGTCGAGCACACCTAAAACAGCAAATCTTCTCATCAGATAGGATGTCAAATCTATGTTTAGCAGAAGACTACTACCATTCCCAAATGGAGATTTGAGAATATGAGCTGTCACAGCAGCAGGCTTTTGAGGACCTTAGCACTAAGAGTTCTGACGGATTAATTCCACTCTAATCCTTTTTTTCATCCATTGGTAGTCCCAAAATAAACTTAATGCAATAGCTGCCCTATTACCCAGACTGGCCCACTAGATAATGTCACAGCGCTAGTCAGATGGGCTAAGAGTAGAGCTGAAATTCCCATTTTATTTGTTAACCATTCAGCATAATGGTTTTAAGCATCCAGTGTGTTATATACAGTGGGGAGAACAAGTATTTGATACACTGACGATTTTGCAGGTTTGCCCACTTACAAAGCATGTAGAAGTCTGTAATTTTTATCATAGGTACTCTTCAACTGTGAGTGACAGAATCTAAAACAAAAATCCAGAAAATCACATTGTATGATTTTTAAGTAATTAATTTGCATTTTATTGCATGACATAAGTATTTGATACATCAGAAAAGCAGAACTTAATATTTGGTACAGAAACCTTTATTTGCAATTACAGAGATCATACGTTTCCTGTAGTTCTTGACCAGGTTTGCACACACTGCAGCAGGGATTTTGGCCCACTCCTCCATACAGACCTTCTCCAGATCCTTCAGGTGTCGGGGCTGTCACTGGGCAATATGGACTTTCAGCTCCCTCCAAAGATTTTCTATTGGGTTCAGGTCTGGAGACTGCCTAGGCCACTCCAGGACCTTGAGATGCTTCTTACGGAGCCACTCCTTAGTTGCCCTGGCTGTGTGTTTCGGGTCGTTGTCATGCTGGAAGACCCAGCCACGACCCATCTTCAATGCTCTTACTGAGGGAAGGAGGTTGTTGGCCAAGATCTTGCGATACATGGCCCCATCCATCCTCCCCTCAATACGGTGCAGTCGTCCTGTCCCCTTTGCAGAAAAGTATCCCCAAAGAATGATGTTTCCACCTCCATGCTTCACGGTTGGGATGGTGTTCTTGGGGTTGTACTCATCCTTCTTCTTCCTCCAAACACGGCGAGTGGAGTTTAGACCAAAAAGCTCTATTTTTGTCTCATCAGACCACATGACCTTCTCCCATTCCTCCTCTGCATCATCCAGATGGTCATTGGCAAACTTCAGACGGGCCTGGACATGCGCTGGATTGAGCAGGGGGACCTTGCGTGCGCTGCAGGATTTTAATCCATGACGGCGTAGTGTGTTATTAATGGTTTTCTTTGAGACTGTGGTCCCAGCTCTCTTCAGGTCATTGACCAGGTCCTGCCGTGTAGTTCTGGGCTGATCCCTCACCTTCCTCATGATCATTGATGCCCCACGAGGTGAGGTCTTGCATGGTGCCCCAGACAGAGGGAGATTGACTGTCATCTTGAACTTCTTCCATTTTCTAATAATTGCGCCAACAGTTGTTGCCTTCTCACCAAGCTGCTTGCCTATTGTCCCTGATGTCCTTACACAGCTCTCTGGTCTTGGCCATTGTGGAGAGGTTGGAGTCTGTTTGATTTTCTGGATTTTTGGTTTAGATTCCGTCTCTCATAGTTGAATTTTTACCTATGATAAAAATTACAGACCTCTACATGCTTTGTAAGTGGGCAAACCTGCAAAATCGGCAGTGTATCAAATACTTGTTCTCCCCACTGTATAGATTTTACATTTTCTGAAGAAAATGTCACTGATGCTCACCAAGGTATTGCTAAGGTGTTGTTGGTGTAGCGTTTTTAGCACATTTGTTCTGACTGGTTGTTACGGCTTTGCATTGCTGTTGTTCTGGCTGGTTTTTAGATGGTTGTAGAACACTGCTTGGTGGTTGGATGTTGCTAGAAGAGACCCAACCCCCAAATATCACATATACTGAAATATTAAAAAAGCACACATAAAACAATAATGTCTATATATAATGTATGTTTTGATCTTTGCATTGTAATGAACTGTAGCTCATTGGCGTCTTGTGCACCAAACAAAGGCCATATGCCTGAAACCACAAGCCTTAATATCATCATTTGCTTTCAAAGTGTGGATGAGAAAAGTCTAACTGTAAAAGATTCAAGCTCAGTGCACTCTAGCTGCCCTTGCACAACATGCTTGACTTTAAATGTCATGACGGTTTTTTTTACCTTCATCTAGAGGTTTCTAACCTTTATCAATCCTGTTAACATGTGGTGTGCAAATTGCTTTGATTTTTGGTGTGAGAAACAATAGAAGTAGAATCCATAAATTTGACGAGAGCAATTAGCTAAATGAACAGCACCATAACTCTGATGTGACTGCATGAAAGCCATTAAGGGGGATAAATCAAATTGTCTATGAGTAATGACACCATAACATGGAAAAAGCATCTACAAGATCATTGATATGTTATACATGAACTTCACACATTCCGTGTAATCTAATAGCAACACTAGTAATTGGAAGTGTTTTAAATGCTGTGTTTTTTATTGCTCATTTTTACTAATTAGAGTTAGAAGACTTAAATCCTAGCACATACATGTAGGTCTTTTACATTTAGAATTTAATTATGTAATATGTTAGCAAACACATGAATGTTATACATGTGAACTTCACTTAAAATGACGGTGGACTGGTAATTGCTGCTGGTTTTTGATCTTCATTTGGATACAGATCTTGCTGCTGCTAAGGTTGAGATTAGAATTTAGAATGCTAAATTTAGCATGAAAGTACTCCAAAAACCCGGATTGACCACTTTTCACCATACAAGCTAGTATGGGCTAGTATGATTTTTGATTTTGTCCTAGATTAACTGGCTACTTCTTTTCTAATCTTCTGGATCAGGCTAATCTATCTTGATGGTTCATCAACTGGACTACCTAACTGAGAGGCTGAGTTGAGCTGGTAGACCTTGGTCAAGATGGTTAGAGCTAGTAGACAAAGCTGGATAAAGATCAAACCAAATACCACATTCCAAAAACCTGCTTGGCTAAGAATGATCTGGTATAATCTTCACTTTTGACCCACAGACACTGGCTCTCGGAAAGAAAGCTATCATATTTCATTAAAAAGATCTTCATTTGTGTTCAGAGGATGAACAAAAGTCTTACAAGTTTGGATCAACATGAGGTTGAGTAATTTTTTTTTTAGTGAACTATCCCTTTAAGAACTTTTTTTTTCCAGCTGAATGTTAAAAACATTGACAGCCCATCAGAATCCACTGACTTTAAAATTTCATTGACACTGAGCTTTTAAAGCATCTGACGACATGACAGAATGTAATAAATAAAATAATAAATTATACTTTGTTATAATTATCCTTCTTGGTGTGAACGGGTCTTTAGATGGAGGTTTTTCCATAAATGACGCCAATCCAATGGCAGAATGGCATTAGTTATAAATAAAAAGTTTCACAACCTTTTTACGTGTGTACATTTGAGTGGTGAAATAAGTTTGATCCATTTCCTATTACACCCTAGTTGGAAATGTAGCAATATAAGGTTACATCATCAGAAAACCTTGACATATGAAAAACTTTCCTAATTGATTTGCTTTTGCTCTTTATTTCTAATTTGTCAATGCATATGTCAAAATGACTGGTAAGCAAACCAGTCTCAGTGTTTTCAGTCCCACAAGCAAGACTGATTCTGGTCTTCAGCCACTTAAGAGCATACCCCTTCGTGGTGACCACGGTGTTAACATTACGGGAGGACAAATTGTCGAAAGTGGATGAAACTCAATGAGCAAATAATTACATAACATTTGACAGCAAACACTGGCAGCTGTAATGTGATGTGCTGTTGGTTCCATGAATCATCTGCTAATCTGGACAAACACTGGATATGTGGAGCTTATCAATTCATTGGTGCATGCTGAAGCAAGCATATCTGTTATCATTTATCTTATTCTTAAAGTTAGGGGTTTCTTCTGAACCCTATACTTCTGAGAAAAAATTGATCATTACTTTCCACTACAAAGACAGCAAGTCTCTAAAACAGCTGACAGAATAAGATATCTGGGTCAATGATGTGACACTCTTTTTTTTTGCCCGGATCAGTTAATTGTTTTTACACATGCAATTCAGCAAAAATGCAATTCATACATATGTGATTTGCATACACCTCTTCTATGATGAGTATGTTTTTAGTTTGCAAATTAAGATTCATCAAGTAACAAAAATTGTGATAGTTGTCCTGGTATCATAAAAAAGCATTAAAAATTATTATAATAATGCCATTCTTGCAAAACAAACCTTGAAAAGAAAACCCTGCTGCAATATTTATTAATATTTAAAAAAATAAATTGTCCAGAATGTCAGTCATTTGGTGCGACCAACAAATTCATGTAGCACAATCAACAAGAAGAGTAATGCAGAACGAAAAAATGAAAGAAAAATAAAACAGGAAATTATATAATTTCCTCTACACCTGCAGGCTTTCATGAATAGTTCAAATAAAATGACATGTGGTGCAGTTCCCCAAAATCTTTTTTTAAAAAAATGTTACGGTTCTGTTCTGTCTTGTCTTTTATTTTGAAGTTCTGTTCTATTTCCTTTAGTTCCTGTTTCCCTGTTTAGGTTTGGTTTCCTTTGTTACTGATTATTACATTGTTTGTTTCTATGGTTATGTACTAGTTTCACCTTTCCTTTGTTCTACACCTGTATTTATAGCCTTGTGTTTCAGTTGTTCTTTGTCAGTTATTATTTATATATTATGTGGTTTACGTTTCCTGTCATCTCCTGAGTATTTTGAATTGTTTAATTTTAACTCATTTGTCTTCATGTGTGCTGACCACACAACAGTGTAAGATAGGCCTATATGTTATAACTTTTTACTTGATGGTTACCCTAAAACACCAACATAACATTAACTATTTTAAATACCAACAAAATAGAACATTAAACATTAACAAGTCTTCCTATTTTCTCATCTTGCTAAAAAAATTGCATACAATAACACATTATTTCAACATTTACACTCCCTATCTAGCCCAATGCAAAGCATGATCGGAAATGAAAATCCTGTTCCCCTGAATAAATTCTGACGTAGCGAACATTAAACCTACATCATTAATTGGCTGTTTCCGCTGATGGTGTTTTATTTACTGTTGGTTACTAGGTTAGCAATACTCTGATGGAAACGCACCAAATTCTCATTTGTTTTTTTTGGTTTTTGTTTGTTTTTGCAAACTTTGAAAAGATTTGCTTCACGTTTGGATGGAAACCCAGCTATTGCCCCATCTGTCAACCTGTATATCAAACACTGTTCACTTTAATCATGCATTGCCCTACTGGAGGCCCAAAATACAGAATTTCTGAAGGAGGTCATCAAGATTGTTAAAAACAAGTGGAAACATGCAAGTAGCATGCGCCTTGCATGCAAAGAAACCAAAACAACAAATAACAGATGTGTTTGTGGCTACATTACTTTTTATAGCATGGAGTTGGAAATCACCTTATATTTCTCAGACAGTATATTGTGTGGTAGTAACCAAAGCTTTACAGTGCTAGACCTCTTATTCACAACACACACAGATGTAATCAAAGCTTTGGTTCATGTTTTTAAAATAAAATCTTGGTAAGGTTCAACTGCCATTGTGAAAACAATCATAGAATATCTGCATTAACACTAATCCTCAAATCTGTAGATACTGTCAACAAGATATTATTGGATTGAGTTATTCAAACACTTAATCCAAATATTATAAAAACATACCTATTTTAAATTAAAATTATTGTTTACAAAATTACATTGGATAGCCTAACCTTACCACCATTCCAGAATAACATTTAATTAGTGGTGCTTGCTATGGCTGTTATTCATACTCAGGGCTAGGCATTTGAATAAACCTTGTCCTACATTGTGGTAGAGACATGAATGATAATCATGAGGCTTATTGAGAAGAGGCGTGCTGATGTGATCTACTCACACTTTTCACCTGGTAAATGATAAAATGACAATAGTTGAAGGAAGGACCCGAGCCATATCTGAGGACAAGTAGGGTGGGCTCTTTTGACTTTTGTCAGTAAGCAACCTCACAGAACACCTACACGCTTGGTTAAGCGTCTAGCTAGGTTAAGCTAGCTAAGCGACTCTCACATCTACTTCGGAAAAATGTAAAAATATAATGTTAGGATTATTATTGTTTTCTAAATCCTGACATCATTGTGTGCCTTGGTGGACTAAGGAGTGCACTTGCTGTAATTTTCACTTTGCGACACATAACAAAATGCTGATGATGAGTAAATAATCATTGCTTTATTATAATCATAACTTTAACAGCATGACTGCAGTGTTGACACTTGGCACACAGATTTTTTATTTATTTTTTTACTTGACTTGACTCTTAACACTTGATGGTCCCAATAATTTTGAAAAAGTGAACTTTGACACATTTTTAGCTTCTGACAATGTCTTCCAGTAATCTGTACAAAAAACAAAAAAACAAAACATTAATTAGATATCTTTATTATTATTATTAAAGGGATAGTTCACACAAAAATGTTGTCATCATTTACTCACCCTCAAGTTGTTCCAACCCTGTATGAGTTTCTTTCTTCTGTTGAAAACAAAAGAAGATATTTTGAAGAATGTTGGTAACTAGTCAGTTGATGGTATTGACGTGTAGTAAAAAAAAATACTATGGAAGTCAATGGCTACCGTCAACTGTCTGGTTACCAACATTCTTTAAAATATCTTCTTTTGTGTTCAACAGAAGAAAGAAACTCAAACAGGTTTGGAACAACTTGAGGGTAAGAAATGACAAAATTTTAATTTTCGGGTGAAATAGCCCTTTAATATTTTTATTGTCTTTTTTCTCCAATAGCACAATAATATAAGAACAAACTGAGATTTTTATTGAAGTGTCCTGCTACTCAGATTTGTTTTCTCCTGAGAAAAAGAGCTTTGTGATCTTGCAAGAGATCTTAAATGTCTCACACTGCTCAGATTCATGAGATACTAAAGATAAACACATTTTTAACACAGCATGGAAATTTTTAACTATTTTATGGTTGTCAAATTGGTGGTGAATTCATGATCGGAATTCCTACGATCATTCGAGGTTTAGAGCTGGGGTTATAGGTGTAGACCATGCTTAGTTTTTTTTTTTTTTTATTGTACATTTTCCTATTAATCTAATTGTATGAATTTATACGAAATTGCTTACTCATTAAATATAGTTACATTTTCATAACTTTTTTTAACATTTCTCATCAAATTCTTCCATTTCATAGCTCAGTGTATCAAAATTATTTTTTGATGGTTTTGTAATTTGTTGTTATGTGGTTGCTAGTGCGTTGCTAGTGTGCTATGTTTTTTTTCCTGGGTATTCTTATGCATTGTTTCATTGCTATGCAGCTACTTGGGTGGGTGGTTGCTAGGGTGTTGTTGATGGTTGCTAAGGTGTTCAGAGTGGTTTTGTTGTATGTTGCAATGTGACAATTAATCATACATCGAATAACTTAGAAATGAAATAACACAACCCTGATGAAAAATCCAGCATTGCTGACCACCAGCATAAGGTATGTTTTGCATGCTAGAACCAGCATGGGATGCTGGTTGCTGGTTTGCTGGTTCCCAGCATGGGAAGTGGGAGCTTAGTTTTGCTTGAGAACAGCATGACTATGCTGGTCCACCAGCTAAACCAGCACTATACTAGCCAGCTCTAACCATCATAAACCAGCCTGAACCAACATGGAATTCATTCTGGTTTATGCTGGATTTTTTTTTAAGCAGGGAAACATCCTCAGCAAGACGATTTGAGGCCATGGTTTTGTAGTGTGCTGTTGTTATGTGGAAGCTAGTTAATTGCTGGTGTGCTATGGGTGGTTTTCCTGGATGTTCTTATGCATTTTCTTTCAGTGCTGTACAGTGTTTTGGGTAGTTGCTAGGGTGTTGTTGATGGTTGTCTAGGTGTTGCTAAGATTAGATTAGATGTCCTCCTCAGCAATTAAACTCTAGAATGAGACAGTCTAGTAAGTGTGCATGGCTACGTCACACGTTTTCACCCCCACGGTCATGACACGAAAATACTATTAAAACTTAATTTTGGAAAAATACTTTATTACAAATCTTTATATTAACTGTCTTTCTATTAATGCAATACAGTGAATGACAGCCGTCTGCGGTCTCCCAGTGGCTTACATTTTTGTCAGTTTAGTGTTAGTGATTAATTTCCAGCAAAACAAAAGATAACGTACTCGGTTACTCACGTAACCTTGGTTCCCTGAGAATAACGGGAACGAGTATTGCGTCGTGTTAAAGACGCTATGGGAAAACTCCTTTTTCTCGAAATATTGAAGCCTTATTTTTAAAAAGCAGTGCAGCTGCACAGCCAACATAGAGCAGAGCTATAAGCGCGCTGATTGGTTGGGCTGCGAGAACTGCACAAACCTATGGCGAGGCAGCGTGCGCGGACCAATAGGGGTGACTCCCGCCACCGCGAGCTGAGCCCGCCAAAATGGGCGGAGCTACTGGCTATAAAAGAGGCCCATTTCGCCATAGGCATTAGGTTAATTCGACTGAAGCGACAAGACCTGGACATAAAGCTTAATAGCACGGCCGTCTAGGCAAAACTCATTCCCGTTATTCTCAGGGAACCGAGGTTACGTGAGTAACCGAGTACATTCCCTTTCAAAAACGGTAACTCGTATTGCATCTTGTGTTAAAGACGCTATGGGAACTCAATCCAATCACGGCGTGCTATTTAAGCAGATGACCTCGCTCTGAAGTCCCGCCTGAGGAGTAAAGCCTGAGGTTAGGGAAGAGCTTTGGTCAGAATCCCACGGGGCCCGGACAAGGGTCGGGGCCCACAAAAGGAGCACCTAGTGGTTTAGGCTCTTAGAGGCCAAACTTACTTATACAGAAAGGACTCGTGCCTGCAGTGCAGGGACCTCCAGGTTGTAAAATCTTACAAATGTGGATGGCAAGGACCAACCGGCCGCCGCACAAATGTCATTAATAGGCTCTGACGCCTATGGGGCATTGAAGGTCACTGCGAGAAGAAGAATTGGCTAAACTCGTTAAATCATCAAAATCAACAACATGTATGCTCGACCCTATACCGACTAAACTACTAAAAGAGATGCTTCCAGAGGTCATAGATCCTCTTCTTAATATCATTAATTCATCCTTGACATTAGGATATGTACCGAAAACTTTTAAGTTGGCTATTATTAAACCACTTATTAAAAAACCGCAACTTGATCATACAAAATTAGTCAATTACAGGCCAATCTCAAATCTACCCTTTCTGTCAAAAATACTAGAAAAGGCAGTGTCCTCACAATTATGCTCCTTTTTAGAAAGAAATGGTATCTGTGAGGATTTCCAGTCAGGATTTAGACCGTATCATAGTACTGAGACTGCTCTCATTAGAGTTACAAATGATTTACTCTTATCATCCGATCGTGGTTGTATCTCTCTGTTAGTGTTACTCGATCTTAGCGCTGCATTCGATACTATCGACCACAACATTCTTTTGAATAGACTCGAAAATTATGTTGGCATTAGTGGAATTTCATTGGCATGGTTTAAATCATACTTATCTGACCGTTATCAGTTTGTAGCAGTAAATGAAGAGATGTCACACCGAACACAAGTTCAGTATGGAGTACCGCAGGGCTCAGTGCTAGGACCGTTGCTTTTCACCCTGTACATGCTACCACTGGGAGATATTATTAGGAAGCATGGCGTTAATTTTCATTGTTATGCTGACGATACTCAGCTCTATATTTCTTCACGCCCTGACGAAACTTACCAATTCACAAGATATAAAAAACTGGATGACTAGTAATTTCCTGCAACTTAATTCAGAAAAAAATGAATTTTTAATCATTGGACAAAAAAACTCCACAAGTAGTAACCTAGAATACTGTCTAACACTCGATGGCTGCTCTGTCAAGTCCTCGTCGTCAGTTAGGAACCTGGGTGTGCTCTTTGATACCAATCTCTCATTTGAAAGCCACGTTTCTAGCATCTGTAAAACTGCATTCTACCATCTTAAAAATATATCTAAATTACGGCACATGCTTCCAATGCAAAATGCTGAACAGTTAGTTCATGCGTTCATGACCTCAAGGCTAGATTATTGTAATGCTCTACTGGGTGGTTGCCCTACTCGCTTAATAAATAAACTGCAGCTTGTCCAAAACGCAGCAGCTAGAGTTCTTACTAGAACCAGGAAGTATGACCATATTAGCCCGGTTCTGGCAACACTGCATTGGCTCCCTATTAAACATCATATACATTTTAAAATCTTGCTGATTACTTACAAAGCACTAAATGGTTTAGCTCCCCAGTACTTGTGCGACCTCTTAACGCATTATACTCCATCACGTCTATTGCGGTCTCAAAATTCTGGCCAGTTGATAATACCTAGAATATCAAAATCAACTGCAGGCGGTCGATCCTTTTCCTATTTAGCACCTAAACTCTGGAACAGTCTTCCTAGCATTGTTCGGGAAGCAGACACACTCTGTCAGTTTAAATCTAGACTAAAAACACATCTCTTTACTATGGCATACACATAAAACACTTTTAATTTATATTATTCAAATCAGATAAATGATTGTTTTAGGCTGCATTAACTAGGTCAGCCGGAACCGGGAACACTTCCCATAACACCTGATGTACTCATTACATCATAAGAAGAATGGCATCTACGCTAATGTTAGTCTCTCTGTTTATCCCGAGGTTTACTGCAGTCGGCCGGATCCGGGCCGTATCCAGACCAGATGGTGGACCTTAGCCTGTACATGACGACCATATCCCTGAAGTGTCTGTAGAGACCGTGTCAATTAAACTCCCCCCTGTAAATGCCGCATCGACACGACATCCTCATTAAACCCGTCCCCGGCGTGACAACTCCAATCTTTCGAATAATCCTACGAATATCTATTGATCTAATATGACTTCTGACCTGTAATGTTGCCAGAATCATAATCATACACTATTTGTTCGTCGGCCAGAGGAGAACTGGCACCCCGACTGAGCCTGGTTTCTCCCAAGGTTTTTTTCTCCATTCTGGCCCTGAAGGAGTTTTGGTTCCTTGCCACCGTCGCCTTTGGCTTTTTGGCTTGCTCAGTTGGGGACACTTAAATTTCAACTATATTACTGATCTGCCCGCATTGACACTATATGATAATTGAAATGAGCTGGATGACATCACCGTTTTCACCAGAGCGGCTGTACAGCCGAATCAAATTCCGTTGCATTATTTTCCTGTTACCACTTTGAAGCTGCTTTGAAACAATTGCCATTGTAAAAAGCGCTATATAAATAAAGGTGATTTGAAGGCCCATAGAGGCGTAGGCTAAAGAGATAGCGTCTTCTATCCAGCGCGATAATCTTTTCTTCGTGACCGGAAGCCCTTTGGTGCGGCCACCGAAGCATACAAAGAGTTGTTCTGACTGCCTGAACTGGGCAAAACGCTCTATACAGACTCTGAGAGCCCTGACAGGGCACAGTAGGTTTAGTTCTCTGTCGTCTTCCGATGGGGGAAGAGCAGACAGTGAAATGACCTGGGCTCTGAACGGTGTTGAGAGCACCTTAGGCACATAGCCATGTCTCGGCTTGAGGATGACCTTAGAGTCGTTAGGCCCAAACTCGAGACAGAAAGCATTCATGGAGAGTGCTTGTAAGTCGCCTACTCGCTTGACCGATGCTAGGGCTAGCAGGAGTGCGGTCTTAAGCGAAAGTTGCTTTAACTCAGCCGACTGCAGCGGCTCGAATGGGGGACCCCTGATGGCCCAGAGGACCGTGGATAGGTCCCATGCGGGTATAGAATGGGGACGAGGCGGGTTCAGCCTCCTAGCCCTCTTGAAGAAGCGTACAACTAAGTCGTTTCTTCCTAGGGATTGGCCGGCCACAGGAGCATGGAATGCTGCTATGGCCGCCACGTATACTTTGAGCGTGGAGGGGGTACGACCCGCGTCCAGTAGCTCTTGTAAAAACGAAAGTACCAGTGGTACTTCGCATAAATAGGGGTCTTGACTCCGAGCTGAACACCAGCTGGTGAACACTGACCATTTAAGGGCGTAGAGGCGTCTCGTGGACGGAGCTCTAGCCTCAGCGATAGTGTTTAGGACTCCTTCTGGAAGGTCCCTTGGTACCTGTTGAGGGGCCATACATGGCCACAAGTCGGGATGGGGGTGCCAGATCGTCCTGTTCGCCTGAGTGAGGAGGTCCTTCCTCAGGGGTATCGGCCAAGGAGCTGCTTCGAGCAGCTGCATCAACTCGGGGAACCATATCTGGATCCGCCAGAGAGGGGCTATTAGAAGGACTGCACACTTGCTCTCCCTGATCCATTCGATGGCCTGCGAGAGCATTGAGACTGGAGGGAATGCGTAAAGGGGGAGGCTGGGCCATTCATGGGCCAGCGCATCCCTGCTCTTTGAGAAGAATATTGGGCAGTGAGCGTTGTCTTCTGAGGCAAAGAGGTCTACCTCTGCCCTCCCGAAGGTGCTCCAGATTAGCTGAACCGTCTGAGAGTGGAGAGACCATTCCCCGGGGGGAATGTTGTCTCGAGACAGCAGGTCTGCTCCCTGGTACAATTTGCCCGGTACATGCGCTGCTCTTAGCGAGCGCAAGTTGGCCTGTGCCCATAGCAGGAGGCGTTTGGCCATGACATACAGGCTGTTCGACCTGAGTCCACCCTGGTGATTTATGTAGGAATTTATGTCCTGCCAGGCTCGGGAGGAAGGTTTCTAGGGCCAAAGAGACCGCTCTCATCTCGAGGCAGTTTATATGCAGCCGTTTCTCCGAGCTCGACCAGAGGCCGGAGGTTGGCCTGACCTCGTACAGAGCTCCCCAACCTAGGTTGGAGGCGTCTGTTGAAATGACCTTCCTCCTCGAGACTAGGCCAATGCTTACACCAGCCTGGTACCAGTTGGTGTCTTTCCAAGGGGCCAGGGCTTTGATACAGCCGTGGTTTACCCTTATACGAAGGCGACCAGATAGCCAAGCATGAGTCGGGACTCAGCAGTTTAGCCAACGCTGCAGAGGGCGCATACACAGTAGGCCTAACTGGAGTACTGTCGATGCAGAGGCCATAAGGCCCAATGCCCTTTGAAACGTTCTGAGGGGGAGGTAAGATCCCGCTCTGAACGACGCAGCTAGCTGTTGGATGGTAAGAGCGCACTCCGGCGCAAGCCAGGCTCTCATTTGGACAGAGTCGAGAACTGTTCCCAGGAACGTTATTTGCTGGCTGGGGGACAGTATACTCTTGGATAAGTTGATCCTGAGCCCAAGGCATTCTAGATGGCTGAGAAGCCAGGATCTGTGAGTTAATAACTCGGCCTCCGACTGGGCCAGAATGAGCCAGTCATCGAGGTAATTCAGAATGTGCATTCCCCGCTGTCTCAGGGGGGAGAGAGCCGCATCCATGCATTTCGTAAATGTACGAGGTGCCAGTGACAGGCCGAATGACAGCACTGTGTACTAGGGGTGTAACAATACAATGCCACGGTTCGGTTCATATCACGGTTTTGGAGCCACTGTTCGGTTCTGTTTGCTGTGTAGGAAGGGTTCATGGGCACCAGCAATAATAACACTAGATTCACTTTTAACTTAATAATAACAACAATAATTTAACTTATTAACTTTATCTTTATTAACTTTATACATTGGCTTCACGTGTTCTTTAGAGCAGTTAGCATACCTGAGTAAACTAAAATGAAATAAATGCCTCCACTGTAGACTAGTCAGAAATAATCTACTTATTTTACCATTTTATGTTTAAAAAAAAACAAACAAATTTATTTTATAAAAATTGATGACACACACACACAAGTAATGTCCCAGTTTAGCCTACTAAACAAACACATACATTGTATGAATATGACTAATACTGATGAATAAATAGGCCTATAAGTTAAAGCTATTAAATTGCAGTTTTTGTTAATACAATAAAGTAGCCACCACATTAATTTAAAAATAAACAAAATAACAAAGTGAAAATAAAGTGGCATTTTGGGGTTATGGAAACAACAGTTACCATGGTGAATACACAATACATGTGTAAAAGAATCTGTTAAAGTTCTGTTAAAGAATCATATAGCTGCTCCTGATGAATAGAATGAACATCATACCTGCATGCCTTCCCAGCTAACACACATCGAACCAGTTACGTGATTTATTACTTTTACTTTTATTTCATGACTTAACGTAACGTTGCTCATAGTTTCTTTTGTGCTTTATGAAGTGATACACAGCGTGCGCCACCACATTTGCACGTGTAATTTAAGAGTGTGCGGTACGAGCACAGTATAACAGCTGACATGACAGGACAGGAAAGCAGTTTTCTGAGGTGAGAGAGATTTTTTATTTCATAACAAGCTACGAAAATGACGATGTTGCTGGGACTCCAAGGTAGTATTTAGCCATCCTGGCTAAATGAGGAAACTGGCTCTCTTTGTCCTTCCACCATGCAACTTGAGCGATCACCCAAGTCACGTGACATGCACTTGGAAGACAAAAGTTAGTGTATATTTAGTAAATAATATTATTATAATAATATTTAGTAAAAATACAGCTCTTATTAGTTGTTAAAAGTGTACTAATTACTATTTCATCAAATGTCAAGGAAGAAAAAAATAATTTTGTGGCATAAGGTGAAGTGAGAGCTGGGCTGGGGCAGCAGGGGGCGGGGCACGTTCGGTTCGACGTGAGTATTTGTTCGTACCGTGGGTGGTGTATCGCGTTTTTTCGGTTCGGTTTGAATATCATTACACCCCTACTGTGTGCTGATAAGCCACCCCCTCAAACGCGAATCTCAAGAACGGTCTGTGATGGGGGGGCTATTTGGATGTGAAAGTATGCATCTTTCAGATCCACTGATAAAAACCAATCCCCTGGGCGAATTAGCAAGAGGATTTGTTTGGCTGTTAACATCCTGAATGGCCGTCTCATGAGGTCCTTGTTCAGGTGTCTGAGATCCAGGATAGGCCTGAGGCCGCCATCCCTTTTCGGTACAAGGAAGTAGCGGATGTAGAAGCCTGACTCACTCTGTGAGGGGGGGAACTGTCTCGACAGCTCCCTTTGCTAGCAGATTTGACACTTCGGTGCGGAGGATGTGAGCCACGTTGCTCCTTAACGATGTGTTGACCATGGCTTGAAAGCACGGAGGTCTGTGAGCGAATTGGAGCGAGTAACCTCGTTTTATTATATTCAAAACCCATTCTGACACATCGGGATGGCTTCCCAGGCCGTGGCCCAAGTGGCTAGGGGTTGAATAAAGCTTAGACAGGCCGCTGTGAGTCGGGGGCCCGACCGCTAAGGTGTTTGGAAGAAGAAAAGTGCTCTTTTGTTGAAAATGTTTGTGTTTTGCTTTGGTTGCAAACTGAACATTTCCAGCCGCCTGAACTGAAGAGGGGGCTGGGGAAAACACATGAGCTCTTTGCGGGGGTGGTCCAGTCACAGCGAGACATAACCCCTTTCTCTTCCTTGTTACAACTGGATCAAGAAGGCTTCCGAGGCTCAGGGTCCAGCGTAATCCTAGGCCGGGGTCCCTGGCGCTTAGGGAATGGGTAGCGCTTCGCTGTCTGTGGGCACTGTCTTGTGTCAGCCACTGAGCGTGACTGAGAGACCGGCGGTGCTGGTTTGGCTGGCTGCTGGGTCGGCGCGTTCTTTGGGCGACCTGAAGCAGAGCTGGAGCGTTTTGGCAAGAAGTCCCACGAAGACTTCTGTGCCTCAGTGAAGCGCTCAGTGAAGCCACTTACCGCGGGCCGAAGAGACCAGTGGTAGAGATGGGGGAGTCAAAGAAGGCGGTTTTATCAGTACTTGATCTCCGTCAAGTTGGCGTTCAAGCACTACCAGGCTGGTCATACTCTTCCCAATGGCCTGTGAGGTGGTTTTTGTGGCGCGCAGGGCCAGGTCAGTGGCGCTGCGCAGGTCGCGGAAGGCTGCCGGGTCCGGTCCAGACTCATCCATGGAGCGGAGGAGTTTCGCCTGGAACACCTGAAGGACCGCCATCATGTGCAGAGCTGAGGCAGCTTGGCCGGCAGAGGCGTAAGCCCGGCTGGCGAGAGCTGAAGTCGTTGTGCACGGTTTTGATGGATGCGCCACTTTGGCCTTCCAATGGCGGTGGGCGGGTAGAGATGCGCGGCCACTGCTTCCTCTAGGGGAGGAAGTTTCTCATAGCCCTTTTCCTTCGCGCCGTCCAGTGTTGAGAGCGCTGCAAAGGCGGAAGTGCGTAGGCAGGCAGAGTAGGGGGTGCGCCAGGACTTTGTGAGTTCGTCGTGAACTTCGGGGAAGAACGGCGCTGATCGCTGACGAAGGGCCTGTTGGCACCCCGGCAGGAACCATTCATCAAGGCGGCTTCGGGTGGGCTCTGCTGGTGGAGACCAGTCGAGGCCGAGCTCTTTGACAGCCCTGGCGAGAACGCGGAGAAGCTCGCCTCTGTGCTCGCCCTGGTGTCAGCTTTGGAGGTCTGAGGCGGGGGGGCGGGGTCATCGACGGCGCCCGACCAATGACAAACTGTCATCATGGAGGTCTTCCTCCGATCCACCAAACGAGACGAGTCCACTCGCGTCAAACGAGGGGCGCTGGTCTGTCTGAGTGAAGAGCACCGGCGAAGCCTCTCTATTTGGAGAGAACGAGGCACGCGGGATCTGAGCCGGTGTGAGCTCGCTCGTGTCCGTGTGCTCATGAGTCCTCTGACCCCGCTGTTTCTTCCTCCGAGGTTCCTGGGAGGTTAGAAACGGGAGGGCGTGAGGGGCGGGGTCGCTCTCTGAAAAGAAAGCTAGCCACGAGTTCAGAGAGGACAGCGGCATGTTCTCGCAGTGAGAACAGCCACCCTGCGTGAGTGCAGTTTCAGTGTGGACCTTCCCAGGCAGCAAATGCACTCACTGTGCTCGTCAGAGGCATGCAGAGGGGCTCTGCATGTCTCACAGTCAGAGCACGGCATTTGAAACAACGCCGCAGTAGCTCTTTTAGAGAAAGACTTTTATAGCATGTTCGCTAGAAAGGATACCGTCAGATGGCCGCAGGGAAACGGCGGATCAGCAGATGACGGCGTCAAGTCAAATCGCGCTGAGCAGGAAGCCGCCGTCCACTGAACTGCTGCTGCAGATTCGCTGCGTTCCGCTGCTGGGCTCGATCGACGACGAGAAGGGCTTCAGAGCAGGAGAAATCAGCAAAGATGTGAGTCGTCGCTGAAGGAGGCTGCCTCCTGTTTGTCCTGCTGCCTGCTGTGCTCGCGTGTGCTTTGCTTGCTTTTGAATCTTTATTTGATATCATTCCCTGTTGTTTAAACTGCTAAATATAACTTACCCATCACCATATATTGTCTAATATTGCCTACCACATTAAATCTGACATCGCTAGCTTTTAATCTAAATCACTATCACGTTAGCATTTCTCTAGCCTGTTAGCTTGCCATCTCTGCACTCTGTGGTGAGTTGGATTAGTAAATAGACTCCATCAAACAACTGTGGTAAGTTGGATTAATCAACAAATACGGTAAGCCATGTCTTCTCCTGTCATTGTCACTTGCACTGCATGTTTCATGTTTAGTATATCTTTCTCCGTTGGCGAACAGGGCTTCACATGTGATAAATGTAAGGAGATAGTCAGGCTGATGGAGAAGATTTCAGAATTAGAGACACGCATCCAGACTTTATTTGAGAGTAGTGAGAATGTAACAGCTTTAGACACTGCTTTGGATGCGAATAGCTTAGTGAACTCTGTACATTGTTCGGTTCCGGCTGTAGAGCCCGTGCAGCAGGGCAACTGGGTGACGGTAAGACGGCATAGTCGCGAATCAAAAAACCACTCTTCCGTTCCGATTAGAACATCAAACAGGTTCTCCCCACTCAGTGATGCACCCACTGAGAATCCTGTTGAAAGTGCCCTAGTTATTGGCGATTCTATTACATGGAACGTGAAAACAGAGACACCAGCCACCATAGTCACATGTTTACCGGGAGCCAGAGCGCCTGACATCAAAGCAAATTTAAAAGTGCTGGCTAATGCTAATCGTAAATTCTCTAAGATTATTATTCACGTCGGCACAAATGATGTTCGACCTCGCCAGTCGAAAAATTAACATTAAAGAGGTGTGTAAACTCGCAAGTACGATGGCAGATGACGTTTTTTGCTCTGGTCTCCTCCCTGTTCGAAGGAGTGATGAGATACTTAGCAGACTATCATCACTCAATGGCTGGTTGTCTAAGTGGTGTCCGCAAAATAACATAGGGTTCATAGACAATTGGAAAAGCTTTTGGGGCAGACCTGACCTATTGAAAAAAGATGGTATCCATCCTTCCTGGGATGGTGCCGCTCTTCTCTCTAGTAATTTGGCACATAGTCTTAGAGCTAAACCTTGACTAACTGGGGCCCAGGTCAGGAAGCAGACGGACTGGCTTACCCGACCGCCTGCTAGCTGTCTCACGTCACAGAAGTCAGATAAATCCCAGCACATAGAGACTCTTTCACCTAGATATTATCACATAGAGACTGTGTCTGTTCCACGAATTAGTAAAAACAAAAAACCATCAAAACCATTCAACGGTAAAAATTTAATTGATGTCCAACAAATAAACAACAGATATAATACAGATGATCAAATGATAAAGCTCGGGCTGCTGAATATTCGATCCCTTTCCTCAAAAGCGCTTATTGTTAATGATATGATTACAGATCATAACCTAGATGTGCTGTGTTTGACAGAAACCTGGCTAAAACCTGATGATTACATTACTTTAAATAGTCCACCCCCCAAGATTATTGTTATAAACACGAGCCGCATCTGAAAGGTAAAGGGGGAGGTGTTGCTGTAATTTATAATAATATCTTCGGTATTACTCAGAAGTCTAGTTTCAAATATAATTCCTTTGAAGTTTTGGTGCTTTATGTAACGTTATGTAGTGAAATTGATAAATCCCGTTTGACATTTGTGCTGGCTACTGTATACAGGCCACCAGGGCACCATACAGACTTTACCAGAGAATTTGCTGATTTTCTATCAGAGTTAGCACTGGCTGCAGATAAAGTCCTAATTGTTGGTGATTTTGATATCCATGTAGACAATGAAAAGACGCATTGGGATTGGCATTTAGAGACATTCTAAACTCTACTGGAGTAAGGCAACACGTGTCAGGACCCACTCATCGCCGTAATCATACTTTAGACCTAATACTGTCACATGGAATAAATGTTGATACCATTGAAATTCTGCAGCAGAGCGATGACATCTCAGATCATTACCTATTATCATGTACACTTAATTTAGCAAAGGCTGCAAAGCCGTCCCCTCACTAATCTTCCTCATCAGTTTCATCTCCTCAGCATCCCAGATAGCCTAGAGGAACTCGATGTTACAACAGAAACTATTGACTCTCTCTTTTCCAGCACTTTAGACACAGTTGCTCCCCGGCGCTTAAAGAAGATTAAAGAAAATAGTCCAACGCCGTGGTACAACGAGCACACCCGGGCCCTTAAAACAGCAGCCAGAAAAATGGAGCGCAGCTGGAAGAAAACAAAACTGGAAGTTTTTCGCATTTCGTGGAAAGAGAGCATGATTGCATACAGAAAGGCCGTAAAAACTGCTAGATCTGCTTATTTCTCGACTCTCTTAGAAGAAAACAAACACAACCCTAGGTATTTATTCGATACAGTGGCTAAATTAACCAAAGATAAAGCTTCAACTTCTGATGTTTGTAAACAGCACAGCAGTAATGACTTTATGAATTTCTTTACTTGTAAGATTGATAATATTAGGAAAAAAATTATAACCATGCAGCCGCCTACTACAGTATCACATCAGACAGTGCATTGTAGTGTCACTAAGGAAAAATTACATTCATTCACTGCTATAGGAGAAGAAGAATTGGCTAAACTCGTTAAATCATCAAAATCAACAACATGTATGCTCGACCCTATACCGACTAAACTACTAAAAGAGATGCTTCCAGAGGTCATAGATCCTCTTCTTAATATCATTAATTCATCCTTGACATTAGGATATGTACCGAAAACTTTTAAGTTGGCTATTATTAAACCACTTATTAAAAAACCGCAACTTGATCCTACAGAATTAGTCAATTACAGGCCAATCTCAAATCTACCATTCCTGTCAAAAATACTAGAAAATGCAGTGTCCTCACAATTACACAATTAACACTGCATTGGCTCCCTATTAAACATCGTATACATTTTAAAATCTTGCTGATTACTTACAAAGCACTAAATGGATTAGCTCCCCAGTACTTGAACGAACTCTTAACGCATTATACTCCATCACGTCTATTGCGGTCTCAAAATTCTGGCCAGTTGATAATACCTAGAGTATCAAAATCAACTGCAGGCGGTCGATCCTTTTCCTATTTAGCACCTAAACTCTGGAACAGTCTTCCTAGCATTGTTCGGGAAGCAGACACACTCAGACACAGTTTAAATCTAGACTAAAAACACATCTCTTTACTATGGCATACACATAAAACATTTTTAATTTATATTATTCAAATCAGTTAAATGATTGTTTTAGGCTGCATTAACTAGGTCAGCCGGAACCGGGAACACTTCCCATAACACCTGATGTACTCGTTACATCATAAGAAGAATGGCATCTACGCTAATGTTAGTCTCTCTGTTTATCCCGAGGTTTACTGCAGTCGGCCAGATCCGGGCCGTATCCGGACCAGATGGTGGACCTTAGCCTGGACATGACGAACGCATCCCTGAAGTGTCTGTAGAGACCGTGTCAATTAAACTCCCCCCTGTAAATGCCGCATCGACACGACATCCTCACTAAACCCGTCCCCGGCGTGACGACTCCAATCTTTCGAATAATCCTACGAATATCTATTGATCTAATATGACTTCTGACCTGTAATGTTGCCAGAATCATAATCATACACTATTTGTTCGTCGGCCAGAGGAGAACTGGCACCCCGACTGAGCCTGGTTTCTCCCAAGGTTTTTTTCTCCATTCTGGCCCTGAAGGAGTTTTGGTTCCTTGCCACCGTCGCCTTTGGCTTTTGGCTTGCTCAGTTGGGGACACTTAAATTTCAACTATATTACTGATCTGCCCGCATTGACACTATATGATAATTGAAATGAGCTGGATGACGTTTTCACCAGAGCGGCTGTACAGCCGAATCAAATTCTGTTGCATTATTTTCCTGTTACCACTGTGAAGCTGCTTTGAAACAATTGGCATTGTAAAAAGCGCTATATAAATAAAGGTGATTTGATTTGAAGGAGAATAAATCTGATGCCTATGGTGAAATGGGCCGCTTTTATAGCCAGTAGCTCTGCCCATTTTTGCGGGCTCAGCTCGCGGCGGCAGGAGGCGCCCCTATTGGTCCGTGCACGCCGCCTCGCCATAGGTTCGTGCAGTTCTCGCAGCCCAACCAATCAGCGCGCTTATAGCTCTGCTCTATGTTGGCTGTGCAGCTGCACTCGTTTTAAAAATAAGGCTTCAATATTTCGCAAAAAATTAGTTTTCCCATAGCGTCTTTAACACGACGCAATACAAGTTACTGTTTTCAAAAGGGAACATCTATGCTTTCATGTCCGAAAACATTATTTTTGTCTTACATTTCATAATAAACTCAGACAAGCTCAGTAGCTACTGACTTATTTTCCATCGGTTTATTTTCGTGAATTGGAATATGTGCAAAGGATTGTGGGTGATTTAAGGCCGCGGAGGATACATCTAAAGCATGCTTCAAAACAGGCAGAATGAAGGACGCGAAACGAAGGCTGCCTTCCAAAAATCCTTCAAATTGAGATGGCCTTCAGCAACGTTTGATGACGTGGCAGCCGAGATATGCAGCCTTCCGTTTGAGAAACACCCAACAGCAACCTGAGCTGCTAATGGCACCTGCTGTGACGCAGTGATTTTACCAACTGGCGATTGGCTCTTTTATTTAGAAGGCGGGACTTATTCCGCCATATTGTGAGTCGCACTTTCTCCCATTCATAGTAATACAAGTGCACCGTCTTTGTATATCTAAAGTGTTTGTCACAACTCTACTCAACAAGACAATTCGAGTTATTTTTTAAGTCCGTAAGACAAATGGTGTGGCAGTGAGGTGCCAAAGTTTAGGGGAGTTTAGAGGAGTATTTTGAAAAATTGAGCACTAGTAATATGGCGTGTGCCTTCTTTTGAAAACAGCATGTTTTTTTTAAACAGTTATCTGGTTTGATCTCTGCAAGACTGGTACACTGCAAAATGTTTACCTAGCCAGAGAAAGCAAACATAGTTGACTGTCATGTGTTCTGTGTTGTTCTAAGCAGGAGAAATGTGTTGATACAGTTGCTCTGTCTAGCGGCCTCCAGCCTTCAAAGGCCTTGCCTGTTCCTTGAACAGTTTGTTCCAAGTGGCCAAAAGTCAATCAAGAAGCAGAGCAGAGGAGTGGGAAAAAAGGGGTAAAGGAGGAAGAAAAACTTAATTACTACATATTCAACCCTTGCCTGTTTCTTTTTCCCTCTTTTCCTCCTTTCAGTTTCCATTTTGGCACTGAAAGCCACAGCTTTTGCCAAATACAGCTAATGTGTGTGAAGCATGAATGGTCACACACTGTGCAGAGTCTTGCAGTACTTAATATAGCAGTTCTCCCCAAAAGCAACTCATTTCCTCTGACAAACTCTAGTGTGCTTTGCCTTTCTGTTCCCTCTAAATGCACGCTGAACGCTGGGTGACTCGGTGATGTCATTGCTACTCCACCCAGCGTCCCTTTGCTTGCATTTCTGGCAGGAGAAACCGGTTTTACTGCAATCTTATATAATTCTGTGGTCACATCATTCAAGAATGCACAAAAAGGGCTGACCGGAGACATGAACTCTAATGTTGGCATAGCATTCAACAGCCTCTGAATACATCTTACATTTATTATCAAAGATTTAATTGGACCTTTCAGTCTGAAGAATGAAAGCTGCAGCACGTTTAAAAAAAAAAGAAAAAAAATATTTTTTTGAGCAAGCGTTACAGTGTCTGCGTACATGAAAGTGTAACGTGATGTATGAATGTATCTACGCAATTCCTTGTATTATAATCTATAGAATACATTTTAACTTTAAAATTGTGCCTCATGGTGGCCTCAGTACTTCAGATTGACATGGCTCTCTTGAGAGGGGTTTGAAACCATGTTTTGCACCATACTGCCATCTAGAGGTTGTATTTTGAAAATGGTTACATAAGCCCATTTTGAGGAGACTGATTTAAAACATAAATAAATCAATTCTGGTATTAGAAAACTAAAGGCCTATAGTAAAAAAAAAATGGAAAGAAAAAAGACAGTTCTAATCAACCACATGTTATACCACTGTATCTCAAATAAAAGCACACAGTGGAACTATAACCTAATGTCTTTTTCAGTGTATGGAGTGCATTTGCATGCACTGCATCTCTTAAAGTAATTTAAGATATAAAGATAGCACATCTCTAAACTGCACCAGAATCTTTACCATGACCTCAAGCCATACACTAAAAGGCCACTGCTCATGGCAATAGAATCAGGTGACAATTACAGACATTAAAGGTATACAGTCTAGCCAATTGAGCTTTTCTGCCGAGTACATTATAGAGATATATGAGCGTGACAGCAGCAATGCGAAGGTCATGGCACTTTACACGTATCTCTTTGATGTCATGGCCTCCATCTGTATCCTGTTCTAAATCAATAACACACGATTCACCTTGTGGGAATAAAAATAAATGTGTTAAAGGTACACAATGTAACTATTTTTGTTCAAAATGTACAACAAATTATAAGGACATCATGAATCTATCTTCCAAGCAGTGTTATTGTCCTGAATCATTACGGTAAAGTTACGCCTATAATAAACATTCAGACTATTTTAGACAGAGCGAAACGTCAACCGCTAGGAGTAGCCCAGTACCTGCATGAGTCATAAATAAACAGATAAATAGCTACAATGTTCTTCTGCAAGATGCATGCAGTTCTGTTTATTAACCGCTAGAGCGCATAGAGGGAGTGAATGAAAACGAGTGAGCGAATTCGGACACTGAGGGACCTATTTTAACGATCTAAGCTCATGGTCTAAAGCACACGGCGCAGGTGCACTTAGTGCATACACTTTTGCTATAGTTTAACGACGGAAAAACAGTAGGCGTGCCCGGCTCATGGTCTAAAAGGGTTGTCCCTATTCTCTTAATGAGTCATGGGTGTGTTTTGGGTATAACGTGCAATAAACCAATCAGAGTGTCATCTCCCTTTAAAACCCCAGTTGTGCTTGCACCATGGCGGATTCGCTATTTACATGGCAGAATTTGCAAGCGGAAAGACTGAACTTCTCCGGAGAGGAATCCTTTTATTTGTAATATTTGGCATGTTTGTGTGCTGCTTCGCGTCCCTGTGTCTGTAACAAGCAGAGTATACACGCGTTGTGCACCTGCTTATAGGCACTTATTACTAACGCGGCATTTAAATAACACAAAAAATACTGCATCATTGACTTTAGACCAGGTTTTTGTTGGTCAATGGAGCAGTCGTCTTCAGTTGCCTCAAAATAGCAACACGCCAACAATGCACCTGAACACACCTAGTTTTCAGACTAGCACACCCATAGGCGAACAGATGGCAAGAGTGCATTTGCTATTTAAACAACGTGGCACTGGACGTGAAAATGATAACTGCGTCGGGCTGAAACTAGCAAAAAACACTTGCGTTGCGCCTGGCGTCGCATTGCGCCGGGTGTATGATAGGGCCCTGAGTGCGCCGTAAGGGCTGCTGCGTTTGCATATTTTGTGCTTGTTGTTTAATAATCATTTGAAACTTAGCAAACTGGCAGCTACAGTAGTAATCAACTAAAAAGGAATTTATGATATTGCGTGGTTTGGAAAATGGATGGCTGCGGGTGCCATCTTCTGGTCAGACACGGGAATTTATTCGCCGCGTGACTCTCACAGTCAAAGGGACACTTAAATTTCAACTATATTACTGATCTGCCCCCATTGACACTATATGATAACTGAAACGAACTGGATGACATCACCGTTTTCACCAGAGCGGCTGAACAGCCGAATCAAATTCTGTTGCATTATTTTCCTGTTACCACTGTGAAGCTGCTTTGAAACAATTGGCATTGTAAAAAGCGCTATATAAATTAAAGGTGATTTGATTTTGATTTGATTTGACAGTGCATTATGGGTAACAGTGTGAACGAACCGATTGAAAGAATGGCTGCATCCGAAATCGCATACTCTCTTGAGTAGGGACTTATTTCGAATAAGTACTTCACGGCTAATAAAAAAGTATATTCTATATAGTATGAATGTGTTTAGTATAAATGTAATCTGGAAGTACTACATTCGCCATGTTGTCATTATCATGTGATCTACCAAACGCGTCGCTTCACTGCCATTCGCAAATCCTCTCCCATGGCCTCATGGGATAGTAAAGTGTCCATCATATGCACACTTCAGAATCTCTCCGGAAGAAGTAGGTCATCCGGGTATACTCTTTTATGAGTACTGTGAAGATGTCATAACGTCCTCGTAGAACTCCTAACTTGTAAACTTGGAATTTTCTGAAAGCTGTGACTTGTACCACATGACCACTGTACCACCTGACCGCTGAAGATTCATGCTGTGTTCATGCCATAGGTGTGTTCAACTTGAAGCGGTTCTGCGCAGACCGACCGGTGTATGACATCAAAGCAGGGCTCAAACGATCCCTCGAGTACAAAAAAAATCATCGAGGCAAAATCATTTACCTCGAAGCTTCGTTTAGTCCATTTAACTACACATGGTCATGTTGCAGAAAGACAATTTTTGTCTAAGGACTCGGAGTATGCGCGGATTGCGGTTATATCCGCGGGTCAGGTGGGTAAAGTAATAAAAAGTAACATTCCAAAAATTGCGGGTGGATGAGAGATAAATCATTAATGTGTTGATTTTAATAAAGACGCAGAACTCTCATTTCATGGTAAAACGCAATTAATGTGTGTCATTCTTTAACTTTCGTTTTTAGTTTTTAGCGTAATTTAAATCTGACACTTTAATCATATTTATAGCTCCTAACCTAATAAAACAAGCTGTATTACTATGTTGAATGATTATCTCAAAATGTAGATCTGTATGTGCGATGTACTTTATCTGAATTAAATACAAACACACCTCTCGCTTTTGCTCACGTTCCAGCAATTACTCCTCCATGTGCTGTATAGGTTGTCGACCCTGGTTTAGGTTATTTAAGAAATGTAATTTCTCCAAAGAAGATTCTTTAAAGCAACCTACTTCAGTCTAGCTAATATGTTACAATAGCATCGCGCTTACCGCTGAGAATTTGAATAATTGTAATGGTGACGATCGGGTGCGTATATCTAAATCAGAGAAAATCATGTGCGGGTGGATGGTTTGCTTTTAACAGCGGATTCGGTGACAGAGCTTATCCGCGCTTCTCTAGTATGCCCATCTCTACTCTTGTTCTTGTTCCAAGTTACCTTCCTGTCCAATATTTTTTGCTTCTTACAAAAGCCACAAAGCCTTCCAAGAAGACAGTAAAGGCTTATGTCATGCCTGAGCTGAAACTTGAAAGTTAAGTTGCATAACATAAATGCAATGTTTAGGCATTATTATTATTTATATTACTATTATTTTGATTTATAGGTTGTAGGTTTTGTTTTAGGTTGTACTATGTTTACCTTTTTAAAGTAATTTGAAATAGATTTTTATATTTTTATTATTTTCTTTATATATTTGTATTTGCATTTTGAAAACACTGTAAAAAAATTAACTAAAATTTACAAGAGTACTGTAAATCATTAATTACAATTGTACTGTAAAAATACAGCACAATACTGCATACTGTAAAATTAACCCCCCCTTTACAGCTGTTATTGTAAAACTACAGTAGAAATAATGTATGTATACTATAAATATGTAACTGAAATTACATGTCCTTATTATACATTTTACAGTAAATTAGAGCGATTCACAATGCACTTCACTAAAATAACTACAGGTGGGATTTTTCAGTGCTGTAATATACATTTGTATAAACCTACTTTTGCTGTAAATTCAGTAGTCACATACTTCATTAATCTTTCCCTTTGTCAATTTAATATGTCATGTGAACAATAAAACTGCCAGACAAGTTTTGATAATACAACAAAATGTATTTATTGTACAATAATAACACACTTAACGCTAATATGCATACGTTTCCAAAAGATGATCACTGGTCAAAAAATAAATGACAGTGGAAATTTCACAATAAATCCTAAGTATGATAAAGCTTTGCAAACACTTAAAAAAAAAAAACTTCAGTCATAATCTTACTCTTGAAACAAGCACAAAAGAAATGTTCAGAACTGTCTACCATCTATCATTAAAACTTTAAATTTGGGTCAGAGATGTTTGTCTACCTTGTTTCCATTACATTGTTGGGATCCTTTCCTTTTTTGATCAGCAAGCCATTCAAAGTCCATTAGCTTTCAAAACAGAGTTCATACATTTGGATTTATTCCTTGTGTTTTATTGTATTAGGTTGAGTTTCTGGAATAATTCCCCAATTCCTCTGAAAAAAAAAAAAAAAACAACAACATACAATGATCAAAAAATAGCATATATTCATGAAACAATTAGTCAGACATAGCAAAAGTGTAATTAATCACTTAGTATTATAAGACAAAAATCTCATTTCCTTTAGTGAACAGTCATGATCAGATTTTACCTCAGTAGACTACAGACAAAGTTGAAGCCATTGAATAATCTCCTTACAATATTGCTTCGGGGAGAATTGTCTCTGTCCTTAAACCAAATGTAAACTTGGCATAAAAAAAAACAAAACATCAAACATAAATCAGCTAAATAAAAAGTTAGCCAAAAATGTCCCCACAACAAATCTAATCCTAATAAAAATGGTAATTTACTCACCCTCATGTTGTTCCAAACCCATAAGAAATTTGTTCAATTTTGAAACACAAATGAAGAAATTATGATAATTAGGGCTGGGAGATATGACCAAAAATCTCATATCACGATATAAGTCATCTCATATCCCGATAACAATATTAATTCAATTAATAATAATAATAATAATAATAATAAATAAATATATATTATATATATATATATATATATATATATATATATATATATATATATATATATATACCACATGGAAAGGACTATTTCTTTTTACATTTTATACTCAAATGTACTCACTCATATGCGATTAATTTTCTCCCTTTATTTAGAAGTGTTTGTCATTTGAATCAATCATTTAAAAGATTTATTCACAAACGCTGCTTCATCCAATAATGAAACAAGTCGTGATGAATGAGACATTGACTTCATTCAAATTATTCCATCTTCGCGAGTCTCTGTTATATGGAGTGCCGCGGGCAAAGCCTGCTCTAACGTTTTACTCTGTGGTTTATTTTTAGCACCTGACGTAGGGCTGGATGATTAATCAAAAAGTAATCGAAACCGAAATTCAGAACCGCTAACTGACGTAATTTTCCCATGTCGGTTATTTCGGTTTTAATTCTGTTAATACTTTTCCCTTAAACACACTACAGCGCGTGTAGTCACCTGCCCATCCAGTCAGTGGCATGGAAGCAACACGGAGGCGAACTTAAACAGAGTCAACACACGCAGACAGCGTCCTCACGAAAATGTGTCAATTGTATGTGTTTAAAGGCTTGCTAGTTTGAACATTCAAGTGATTTTACACCGTTAAATAACATCAATATGGAAAACATGGCACTTCAGTGCTCGCAAGCTTTTTTCTGTAACAGAAACCGAGCCGCGTTGTGTCTCTGACAACGGGCGAGCCCTGAAGACAGATCACTTTCACTTGCGTCTTCACTAAAGTTTGTCAACTGTATTTGTTTTAAGGCTTGCCAGTTTGGACATTCAAGCGATTTTAGACCATCGGATGTGTATCATTATATTGAGCTACTGCACTGATTCATTGTGACACAAACACAGAATCCTGCTCAGAGCCACCCGGTTCTGTCTCCCCTTCCCTCGCCATGTTGTTATTCCCGTTTTTGCCTGCATCCTTGTGGTGGCGTGTAAGATTACAGTCATCCAAATCATGAAAAAGTATTGCCGTAAACAATGTTTTTTGCGACATCACGAAATAAACGATAGAGCATAATATGAAACGATAGACTTTTTATTTCGTCCACCCGATATATATCGTCATATCGCACAGTCCTAATGATAATGAAATCTGAGAGATTTCTGTCCCTCCCAGAGTCCTGCACGGGTTCGGGTACCCACGCGTACCGTCGGGTGACCCACAAATTTTGCTGAAACAGGTGAAAAACATCCAAACTGTGTCGGATACGGGTGCGGGTTGGGTCGTAACATCACGTGCAAACATAAAAATATATGCATATTTTTTGGGACCCATCTACAAAAATATGCCTTGCCTGTATTTCAAGTTGATAAAATAATTTCAAAACCGTATCAGTTTATTTGTGCCCGCGCGCCCTCCCAGGTGTCTCTCACTTTATAAAAAAAAATAATAATAATTCACAACCGCGCCCGCACGATCTGCCTGCAGTGTGTGGTGTGCAGGGCGTGTTTGAACCCGAAATTGTCAGATGTAGGCTACGCTAGAGTAGACCAAACTGCGTGGCAGATATAGTGATGTAGCCGCATCTGTTCGATTGGTAAAATGTTATTACTCAGTTTTGTGGTAGCCATGCCATGTTCTTCATGATGTAGCCTTTTGACAGCTTCGGCTGAAGTTGTCCTTGTGTTAATGGTCGTGTAATAACTTCTGTATGACCTGGCAATAAACATTTTTGTAAGTGTGTCTATAATGTGATATGCTAAACTGATTTTATTTCGGGTGCGGGTCGGGTGTCGGTTCTATTTTAAGCGGGTCGGATCGGGTGCGGATTTTAATTAGTGCTGCTGTCGGAAACGGGTCGGATGCGGTTTTAAGCACTGCGTTTACTCAATGTCTTCTGAAGAGACATGATCGCTTTATATGATGAACAGATTTAATTTTGGCTTTTATTCATATATAAACAGCGAACAAGGTTTACGGCATTCAAATTTGGTCACGGAACCTCAAGCGAGCTTCCTCAAGAACCAAAGAGGTTTGTTCTCACGTGTCAAGCAAGTATGGTTGAGCTTCTGTTTATATTCGCTGATCAATATTTGTATATGAGAATAAAACCTAAATTAAATTGGTCGTCTCTTCAGAAGACTTATTTTGTAAGGATTTATTTTACGATCTCTTTATGAATGTTTTGAAGCGCCAGAGTTTTGCATGAATAGACAAAAATCCTGAGGTGTGTATACACTACAGTACTCTGTGCGTGACGTAAATTTCATCATCAGAACTGTACACTGACCCTTGCATACACGTAAAAAGTGAAGTATACTTTGCACTTTAAGGGTTTGGAACGACATGAAAGTGAGTAAATGATGACAAGTTTAATTTTGGTGTGAACTATACCTTTAATGGCAAATTCTTTGGCTGGTGTTAATCTGACCATAATAGACATAAGAACCAGGGGTCCGTTCTTCGTACGTCGCTAACGCCGTTAGCTGGATTTGATTGTTGACGATATGGCATGATCTTGGATTGTTTGGTTCTTCGAAGCTCATTCTGGACTTGCTGTCATAGCAACAGGTCCGTAAACTTAAACCTGCTCAGGAGCAGCTGAGATTGCATCTTGAGGTGATACTTAAATCTGTCCCAGCCACTGCTACTTTATTACAAGAGTTCCTTACTGAACCAGGGGCAATAATAATTTTAAATAATAATAATAATAATAATAATAATAATATAAAAATGTATTTGAAAATAATATTATAATGTTGTGTATAATACTATAGACACAGCCACTTGATTGAGAGATTTATTTGTGATGTTATTGTTATTTTGTGAATTACTTTATAATTTTATTGGAGGTTTACACACATGTTGTACAGTTATTTTTATCCCTGCACTAATTTGAGTGATGATGGATATTATGGGAGTGGCTTGATGCAGCGCAGGAGATGCAGAGAACTTGATCTTCACCCTTAAGAAACTTTAATAATGTCACGTAACAAATCTGCTTCAAATTGAATTAAACAAAATTTAATGAATTGCTAATTACAACATTGAAATAAAAATGTAAAGGGTGTACAAATACTATAAAATCGTGAATATAAATAATTGGGAATCATGTTTTTTAAAAAAAAAAAAAACAAACTGTGCACATTTCATTTATCTGTTATAACTTTTATGTTGGTTTGGTCGTTTGGCTGTTTCCTTATAAAGCTACAAGTTTTTTGCCAGGTGGCTTTTTTAATTACATGATGTCATTACGTTGCTGTCTTGCCGCCAGCCAATCGCTGCATTGCTGATCGTGGTTTTGAGTATCGATGCATCTGCCCTCTTCAGGGAACACAGGAACGCGCAGTAATCTCATAACTTAATCCAGATATTTTAATCCAATCCACAAATTCATTTGTAGAACCAAATTAGCCAGAGATCAGTTATCACGATTAAAAGATCTGGGATCTGTCAAATCATCTCAGATGTATTAAGCGAAGTACAAAGAACAGACCCCAGGAGTCCAAATTGAGATGAAAATACATCTTTACCATAACGTTTAAGTAAGGACAAGTGCATAAAAAAAAAAAAAATTAAAAAAAAAGATGGAAGTCTAGAAAAAAAATTAGTTAAAGCATTGACTCACCTCTGAATAAATTCCAGCATGCAAGCAGCTTTATCCTGATAAACAGGTTGAAGTTGTAGCAAGTAGCAAAAAATGGTGTCAGGCCATCAACAAATGCCTCCAAACATGGGCCCCTTTTTCACTGACAACATCCACCTGCACGGTGTCATCGATTCACCTATAAAAACAAATTCAACCTTTTTAAATACAAATAAAACCAGTTAAGTTAGTTAAGTAAGAGAAAGGTTGAGAGAGTAATTGGGCACAGAAAGTCTTACCTGGCAGGAACATACTGAGTGAGAGCTGTGAGATAGATTATATGCACAAACAATATGCAAAATACAATGAGAAACACAAAGTAAAGCAGATTACCCGGTAAGCCATCTCTTTTCCATATCTGCTGCAGCTGCTCCTAAAATTAAACTAATAAGAAAATGTGAATTAGGCACATTTCTGTGCAATTTCATATTCTGCAGAAAAATCAGGATTGTGCGCTCAAGGTTACAGAACTAACAGATAAACATGTTCAACAACATGACACAAACCTGCAAAAATCAGGACTTCACAAGCTAAAATACAAATATGTATTTTATATTTTTTAGTTTATGTTAAACTAAAAAACACTTTAAAAAGGCATAAATAACAAAAAGAAAACATTTATATGCATCACAGTATGTTAAGTTACCCTCATGTGGAATAAACACGTGCTATTTAGCTAAATTGGTTCTAATGTCTTGGTTGTCCTGCTAACTAACCAATACTATAAAAAAATCAAAATATCTAAATGTACTATCAAAATGTAATAATAATAATAATAATAATAATAATATTTCGTGAATTGCATACCAGAATATAGCCAGAAGAAAATAGCCAGCTAACTGTTGCAGTTTGTAAATCTGTGACTTTGCCTCAGTAGCATACAACCTTACCGACTGTTTAGATAAAACAAGATTTCATACTTTACGTGTAAACTGCAGTATCAACTGTTAGCGACACTCACCTTGCTGTCGTTGAACTCCGACTCAGCGCGGTCCTCCTCTGCAATCTGCATTCGCTATAATGCGCTAAAAAAGCAGGGCCCTGGCTTTCGCCCTTTTCGACCAGCGCGCCCAAAGTCCGTTGCAAATTACGTAATGACATCACACGCACTGCGTGAAGCAGATGTCCACCCGTGCTTTTGACGCAATCGTTTTTAAATGTTTGTTTAAAAAGCCCATATAGTTATTAAAAAATCACCATTGCTTTGGTGTTATGCACTTGTTCTAGAGAGGTACCAAATACTTTGATTTTCTGTATAGGAAGACTGAATTTTTTTTTTTTAATTAAATTTTTTAATTAAGTAATTTAAAACTAACAAAAACAATATCTTATTATAATATGTTGTACAATATCTTATTTTACAGTAACATTTACAGCAATTATTTATGCTCCCACAATTCATAGCATAAAATACAGTAATACTGTAAATTGCAAAATACAGTAACTAATTGTAAATATTTACTGTAAAATTTACAGCAATTTGTTACAGTGATATAATATGGCAATTGAATGCACTAAATTGGTTTAGTTTTCACAGATATTAAATGTATGCAATTTCAGCAATAAAACTTAAAATTTTTCTAAAAAGGAAACAAATTAGTTGTTCATTTTAAGATACCTGTCTTATTTTCTCTTGTATATTTAATATTGCTCTTTAATAAAGAAAGAGTACTTCTTATCCGATTACTCAATTAATCGATGGAATAATCGGTAGAATACTCGATTACTAAAATAATCGATAGCTGCAGCCCTACATCAAAGTACCACAAAAAAGTTTTGAAAGTATACAGAGCCGTCTGCTCTCTAATCGCTCTTGCGGTACTTTGATGTGGTGTGTTCGACTTGAAGTCACACTGTGCATACCGAAAAAGTAGATGACAACATGTGATTCTACTTGGAGCATTTCCAGCTCCACCTCTGTGGAACTAATGAGTGGAGTTTGAACTAATCGGGTTTAGGGATAGGGTTATGGCAGGGGTGTCTAATCCTGCTCCTGGAGGGCCGTTGTCCAGCAGAGTTTAGCTCCAGCCCCAGTTAAACACACCTGAACCAGCTAATCAAGGTCTTACTAGGCATACTAGAAACTTCCAGGTAGGTTTGTGGCAAGTTGGAGCTAAACTCTAAAGGACAGTGGCACTCCAGAACTGTGTTTGGACACCCCTGGGCTATGGGTAGCTTTAGGGTTTTTTTCAAGCTGCACTCATTAGGTCCAGAAAGGGGGAGCTGGACATCAAGTTCCACCCACTGGCTCTGCATACATCTAGAGAGCAGCACCTCGAATTATGTGTTTTTATGGCAACACTATCAACTATCAGCTCTCAGAAAATTAAAAGTTTTAATTACAAGCTTTACGAGGACGAGAATTTTTACGAGACTTAAAAGTTGCAATCTCGTAATTATGGCAATTATGATATGGCATGAACGCACCTTCATATTGGCGTTGAAAATGTTGCCATAAAAACGCATAACTCCGAGTCCGAGGAAGTGAACAGCGCAGAGTTGAACGTCGCGTGTTAGGGTCATTCCTGGTATTCGGTGCCTTTTGGCCATCATAAAATGTAGAAAATCAAACTCAGTTTTTAAAAGATTTTTTGTAGTCATGATAGGGTAAAACATTTAAAAAATGATTTTGGTTAAGCTTAGGTAAATAAATTTAACCATTTATTTAAACAAAATAAATGAAATGCAAGATCAAAAATGTCCACCCTGTTATAGGGACAAATGAACAACAGTTTCAAATACTTATGATTCTAATTTATGGGCACTGTGTACATTATCTTAGACAACTCATGTACCTTTGTCACTTAAAAGCATATCAGGTAATAAATTATCAGAAAATATAAATATTGTGTATGAATGGTGCTTACTTTCTCACAAACACATAATTTTACATTTTTTTGTTTTCAGATACAAATGCCTAAAAGGCATTTTGTTTACTTTTTAAGGTACTGCATTACTGCATAATTTCATTTTCACTTAATTATTAGTATGTTTTTTGCTGATTTTATGAAATTATTGTAAAAACAGGGTGGACAAATTGATAACAGAGTGGACAAAATAATAACAGGCTGGACAAAATAATAACAGGGTGGACAAGTGGTATGAAGAATGGCTGGATGATGATTTCCTATCTCTCACATACAACCAGTTATATTATTACTTTAGTTTTAACTGGATTTAGATGGGAAACCAAATGTAAACATTGCCAAAGAACTTTAAATACACTGCTTCTTCAACTTTAAATATAAATTACTTTCACAGTCACTATCACTCTCAGTGTCCACTCTATTAGATCTTCTGACTTAACAGGGTGGACACTAACAGAGAGGACATACTGACCTAAAATCAGCCACTGCACTGTGTCTGAGCAAAAAGAAGCTAACATAGAAGGTTTAACTAATAAAGAATTGCATGGTCTTTAAAATTGTAATTTTAAAACTGATTTTTCTAACTTTTTTTCAGGGTGGACATACTAAGGTCGACCAAATTAAATTTGAAAGATAAAATTGGTAAAAATAGACAATTAAAATAATTTCCAAAAGTTGTTTTCCCTTCAAATAAGTGATGAGAGCTTTATGCTATGTCATTTAATTTTTCCAACTTTCATTTAAAGGGAACGTAGTCAAAATAACAGGGTGGATAATAAATTGAGGGACAAGCTAAAAACCTTGATTATAATAGCTAGAATACATTTAATAATTGAAAAGAATATATACATTAGAGATAATCTTTTAACAATATAAAAAAAAATGGGGGGGGGAAATCACCTATAGTAAGTGTTGTATTTATCGTTAAATTGGAATACACGGGCCTGGGGACATAGAAAAATGCTGTAAAATGTCTCATAATTTTTTAATGAACTTCAAAACGCTTAGAATTCAAATGGGTGTATTTATAACTAAGACAGGTTTAACATTGATATTGTTCAACATTTTAAGGCAGTGACATCGTGATCTTTACTGGGGACAACGGACATAAAAGGCACCAAATCCCAGGAATGACCTGTTTTTTACACATGGATCATGACGTTGCAACCGAATTTCAAAACTCTTGAAAAGTCAAAGTAAAATATTTAAATCAAAGGACATATAATTATCTGTTTAGGGTTCGTTTTACATATGTCACAATTAGCAAAATTATAATTTTTGTATTCAGAAATAACATAATTAGTAGGATATATTTCATGTAAATATTTTGTCTCGGCGATACATGACTTTTATTTTGAAAGTCTTCATAGATGGTAGCCATATGTGAGGAAATGTTCACGTCACTTCAACTACCACCTCAGTTCATAATGTAGCTGCCAGCTAGTGAAAATAAATGTATTGTTTACTATGTATTTCGAAAATCAACGGTTTTTATTTCAGGGTTCACCGCTGTGGATTACCAGTAGTTACATGAGCGATTTCAGCACCAAAGGACCCTGAATTGTGCTGTTATTTTCGGTTTCAGCTGTCTAAACAGGCTAACGCAGTTAGACACATAACAGCTCTTGTTTCTCAAATATGAGCTCTTAGATAAACAGTGAAAGATCTAAGACATAAACACACAGCAGCAGAAGTATGGATGAAAAATACAGCAGTAATGTCATCTCCAGTGGGAAGCTGGGGCGAGTTGAGGTTCCAGATGCCAGGTAAGACGAAAGTCTGTCCAAATATTAAACTAAATACTTGTTGCTACACAACAAGTAGCCTACTATGGCAGTACCTTGTTACACTAATATTATGAGGTGGTGACGCTGGTTTTACCACGGTACCATGATTAAAAAGAGCTGATGTATTTTATTGGACCATCTTGAATGACTTACAGAAAAGTACCTTAGTATTCTTGTTGGAATACCAATATATACCATTGTATGTTTCATTACCATACATACATGCACCATAATATTACTATGTGATGCATCCTGACACTGTACCATGGTATCACTGCAGTACTTTTTTGTAAGGTATATGCATGGTCTTTCTTGTTTACCACATTAAGAGAATACTTTGGTATTACCATGATGGTTATACAGTCTAGGGCTAACTTAAGCCTGGTCTGTGAAACTGGGGGTTAGAGTTACAAGCATGCAAACTTTGGAAAAACAATACTTGGCACTCAGACAGTGTCATTCCGTGTCAAATCAACCAAATTTCAGAAACTTCCCCAGCTCAAATTTTTGATTTTGTTAATATTTTTTTCTGTAGAAAGACAAGCATAAATTGTGATGAAAGACAAAATATTAAATGTCACAAATGTATATTTATTGAGTAATCCACTGTTTTGTAGAGGGGGGTCAAAATAACAATTTTCACCTGAGAGTTTCCCATTTTTGAACTGTTAATGTTGGCATATAATGCAACAAAGATTGCTAAAGTCAACATATTTTACTAATAGACCTACCAATCTCGTTGTAAAAATAAAATAATGATGCTGCCATCTTTATAAAGTCATTTTTACCTCCCTGTAATTTGGCTCCAAATATCAGGTGAAAATTGTCATTTTGACCCCCCCCCCCTCTACAAAACAGTGGATTACTCAATAAATATACATTTGTGACATTTAATATTTTGGCTTTCATCACTATTTATGTTTGTCTTTCTACAGAAAAATATTTACAAAATCAAAAATGAAAATTGAACCGGGGACCTCTGGTTGAGTTGACACGGAATGACACTGTAGTGTTTTTGTAAGAATAGCTCAGCTTTATTCACCTACTTTTCAGTTTTAACTGAATGTTTTTTTTCTTCTTTCCAGACTGACCCGGTACATAGTATTACTCTTCTTTACCAAGCTGCTGAAGGCTTTTGGGATATTTGAGTCATATGATCTCCTCAAAGTTGTGCATATTGTACAGTTTCTCTTTATTTTGAAAATGGGGTAAGGAGTGACATCACACATGTATATATTTAAGGATACAAGTGTCATGATTGTTTATTTCCATTATTTTTGATCATATAAATGCCTCCTCTTTTCTGCATAGGTGTGCGATGATATTGATTTTTTTTCAAAAGCCATTCTCATCTGGAAAAATGATCCCAAAGAGACAGGTATAAAGTTCTTCTAATATTAGTTTACCTGTTAAATTCCTCAGTTTTAAAAAACGTCAACCGTTAGCCAGTTGCCAAATTTAATACCGGTTAATGTTGATGCATTAACCGCAGCAATACTAGAACATAATGCTAATTCTGGTTATGATATGGAAATAGTGGACCTATTTTGAACATGGCAGCCTGACTCCATCTGTTTTACTTCTGATTTCAGTGGATAAAAATTCTCAAGCATTCTGTCATGAGCTGCATCATTTCCCTTTTGGGTTTCTTTGGGTTGACACTCTGTGGGCCACTCAGGTATGTCTTTGGGCTGAATCTAAAATAGACATGTTCCTTATTTTTGTTCTGTTATTTATAAAGCATTTGGCCTAAACTGATGTGATTTCTTTTAGGACCCTTTTGCTGTTCGAGCACAGTGATGTGGTGGTGATTTCTCTCCTCAGCGTTCTCTTCACCAGCTCTGGAGGGGGACCTTCTAAGGTCAGAACTCTAGAGAAATCATAACCGTATCTCAGAATGAACCATATATACACCAGCTGACACATTTCCATGTGCTTTTTTTTTTTTTTTTTATAGACAAGGGGTGCTGCTTTATTCATAATTGCTGTGATCTGCCTTTTGCTCTTTGATAATGATGATCTCATGGCAAAGATGGCAGAGCACCGTATCCTTACCACTGTAACAGAAATGTGTACACTGTTATTATATCAAGGTAAAGTCTGTCATTTCTGCCCCTTTAATGACACCTTGCAGGCAAAATGGCAGAAATAATAACTGTTTCCGACAAAAAAGGAAAGTTATTTCAGAGGTGGAGCAAGTCATTACATTTTGATAAACATTTTATTCTTTGGAATGACATTTACAGATTAATTGTTCATAATATCATCATAAATGTGTATTTGGAAATGTTTACTTTTTGGTTTTATCTGCAACTGTATGCTCCTTAACACTATGTCTTGTAGCTGAGGGGCACCATGACAGTGCTCTCACCCATGCGCTGTACACAGGGATTGCATTTTTAGGTGTGGCGGACCACAAGGTGTGTTTTTGTTCATTTTTTTTAAAAATCTGTTTGTTTATTACAGTACAGACTCAGATGAAGGATCAGTCAGATCATGGTGATTAACTCTCATTTTCTGAGCAGGGTGGAGTGGTTCTGCTGGTTCTAGCTCTGTGCCTGAAGGTGGCTTTCAACACAGCATCTAGAAAATTATCAGTGGAGATTGGGGGTGCAAAACGCCTATATGCTTTATCTAACCTCGTGTCCGCTTTAGTTCTGATGCCCTGGGTCATAGTGCTGTCTGCAACCACTGAGGTAATACTTTTTTCTAGTTATGTCATTTTTCTAGTTATGTCAGTCTCTAAAATATTTTATTGGTAGAAATTTAGTAATTGTGAGTGGGGTGGCCTTTGAGTCAAAAAAGGTTGAGTGCTTTATTTGCACAAAGAAACATAATTTACCACTATTTACAAAATATTAATCTCCAACGCGCGTTCACGCAACATCTACTCTTGCATCAACACAACACGCATGTGTCGTAGTGCTCTCGTGAACGTGCTCTGGAGATTAATATTTTATAAATAAAGTGAAAAATTATGTTTTGTTTTTGCGCAAACATAGCACTCGCGTTGCTTCATAAAATTGAGGTTAAACCACTTGGGTCACATGGATTACTTTTATGATGCCTTTACTACCTTTCTGGGGCTTGAAAGTGGTAGTTGCGTAGGCTGTCAATGGAGGGACAGAAAGCTCTCAGATTTTATTAAAAATATCTTAATTTGTGTTCCAAATATGAAGAAAAGTCTTACGGATTTGGAACGACATGAGGGTTAGTAATTTAATGACAGAATTTTTATTTTGGGGTGTACTAACCCTTTAAAGACCACATGAAGTAGCTTTACGTACCCATTTACTTTCCTGTGACTTATTTTCTATTGAAACAGGAAATTGGGGTAGGAACATACTGTATTGAAAGATTGGATATAATAGAAAAATGTTTTGCTAAATAGCCAATTGTCTTAAAAATTTCAATTTGCTACTTATTTGCTACTTATTTATACAGGTGGTATTTATAATTTGTTGGGATGAACATCCTCATTATACTGGACTAAATGCCACAAAACTCCAAATCTGATTTTATTGGGAATCAGTTAGCACTTGAGAGTCGGTGTAAGTCAGTGTAAAATGGTTAAAACAAAAACAGTGCACCATCTTCAGATGCATTAGCCTTATCATAAACACTTAAAACAATACAGACACTCTTGTAAGTTCTTGACCTTTTTTTAAAATGGAAATCCGCAGAGTAAGGTGGAATCCTGGTCTGGCCTCATCTTGCCATTTGCCATGATCATCTTCTCTGTGATGATACTGGACTTTTACGTGGAGTCCATCTGCACGGCAAAGCTGGAAACCTCACGCTGTGCTCGATATGGCTCCGTCTTCCTGTTCCTCAGTGGCCTGCTGCTGGCAAACTTCTGGACCCACCCGCTAACTGACCAGCTCAGAGCGATAAGTAAGCCAGGCCAGCAGAGTAGCACCGAGCATGTGCTGTCTGGTGGAGTGCTGGTCAGCGCCTGCTTCTTCATCATGGGTAAGTTAATATCTCTGATAGAAGATTTAATGCAAAGAATGTATTTGAAAGATTTATATGTTCCCCTATCACAGAACCTATCTGATATGTAAATGTAAAGTCTATTATAGGATGTAGATGTAAGCAGTTTGTGCTATAAAAAAAAAAGTGGAAGAAGTAAAAATTATCATCATAGTGTTGTAAATGTTAAAACAGGTTATTAAACCGCATCAATATAAAGGTGTCGATGTAAAACATTGAAAGTAGCACATTTTACTTTGTCCTAACTGAATGTACCATTTAATGTTTTCAGCTGATAGCATACTGTCAGCCCCTTCTTCAAAAGGTCAGAAAGGAACACTGGTGGGTTATTCCCCTGAAGGAACTCCTCTTTATAACTTCATGGGCGATGCGCTTCAGCACACGTCCCAGTCTCTGCCTCGCTTCATCAAAGACTCACTCAAACAGATCCTAGAGGAATATGACTCACGGCAGATCTTCTACTTCCTCTGTCTCAACCTGGTATGTTAGCTTCTTTAGGATGGTCACTCCAACTTGTGTGTTTTAGGTTTTGGCCATGAAGTGTAGAAGATGCTCAGTTTAAGTGCTTTAATGTTAATTGCTTAGAATGTTTGTTATTTCTTGTCAGAATGACAGAAAATGATTGTATGATTCAAATGTTCATAAGCTTTAGAGCTTTGTGGCAATGAAATGTAATTGAATCCCCTCCCTTCATGTAACCCCATGACCTACTTTAACTGTCTGTCTGATATAACTTGCTATTGTATATTGTGTATATACACTCACCTAAAGGATTATTAGGAACACCATACTAATACTGTGTTTGACCCCCTTTCGCCTTCAGAACTGCCTTAATTCTACGTGGCATTGATTCAACAAGGTGCTGAAAGCATTCTTTAGAAATGTTGGCCCATATTGATAGGATAGCATCTTGCAGTTGATGGAGATTTGTGGGATGCACATCCAGGGCACGAAGCTCCCGTTCCACCACATCCCAAAGATGCTCTATTGGGTTGAGATCTGGTGACTGTGGGGGCCATTTTAGTACAGTGAACTCATTGTCATGTTCAAGAAACCAATTTGAAATGATTCGAGCTTTGTGACATGGTGCATTATCCTGCTGGAAGTAGCCATCAGAGGATGGGTACATGGTGGTCATAAAGGGATGGACATGGTCAGAAACAATGCTCAGGTAGGCCGTGGCATTTAAACGATGCCCAATTGGCACTAAGGGGCCTAAAGTGTGCCAAGAAAACATCCCCCACACCATTACACCACCACCACCAGCCTGCACAGTGGTAACAAGGCATGATGGATCCATGTTCTCATTCTGTTTACGCCAAATTCTGACTCTACCAACTGAATGTCTCAACAGAAATCGAGACTCATCAGACCAGGCAACATTTTTCCAGTCTTCAACTGTCCAATTTTGGTGAGCTCGTGCAAATTGTAGCCTCTTTTTCCTATTTGTAGTGGAGATGAGTGGTACCCGGTGGGATCTTCTGCTGTTGTAGCCCATCCGCCTCAAGGTTGTGCGTGTTGTGGCTTCACAAATGCTTTGCTGCATACCTCGGTTGTAACGAGTGGTTATTTCAGTCAAAGTTGCTCTTCTATCAGCTTGAATCAGTTGGCCCATTCTCCTCTGACCTCTAGCATCAACAAGGCATTTTCGCCCACAGGACTGCCGCATACTGGATGTTTTTCCCTTTTCACACCATTCTTTGTAAACTCTAGAAATGGTTGTGCGTGAAAATCCCAGTAACTGAGCAGATTGTGAAATACTCAGACCGGCCCGTCTGGCACCAACAACCATGCCACGCTCAAAATTGCTTAAATCACCTTTCTTTCCCATTCTGACATTCAGTTTGGAGTTCAGGAGATTGTCTTGACCAGGACCACACCCCTAAATGCATTGAAGCAACTGCCATGTGATTGGTTGATTAGATAATTGCATTAATGAGAAATTGAACAGGTGTTCCTAATAATCCTTTAGGTGAGTGTATACAGTGTATTGATAACAGTTGTGTTGATCTTTGTTCAGGCCTTCACGTTTGTGGAGCTCTTCTATGGAGTGTGGACCAACAGTCTGGGGCTGATCTCTGATGGCTTCCACATGCTGTTTGACTGCTCGGCTTTGGTTCTGGGGTTGTTTGCTGCCCTCATGACCAGATGGAAAGCAACAAGGATATATTCCTATGGGTAAGGTAGTGCTACTCGCTAATTTTAGGATAACTTATTTGTGAAATGAATTCACATTATACATTTGTAAGACTGATTTGGCTTGTGGATGATAAAATACTCAAAAATACACAAAAAACAGAGCATAGACTTAAAGGTGCTGTCTCATTTAGCATTACTCTGCAAAATCTTGTGATTTGAAATCAAGTCATTCCGATAGGAATTTGTGCAATCCAGAGTTTCGCAAAAATGTTCCGCAGGCAGATTTCGCTCATTTTCAAGTTGGTCACGTAAATTTGCTGAGCTGACCGACAGAAAGCTGCTTGGTTTGAAAGTGACTTATGTGTGAGCTGTGCATAATACATTGCTATGCTATTGACAATGGACATTTTATGGCTGCAAAAATTTTGCTGAAATATTGCTAATGTGACCGCACCTTAAGGCTGGAATACACTACATGACTTTTAGAATCTGAAAAGATTTTAAAACACTAGGCATCATACACTTGCTGACTTTGTAAATAGTTACAAGGAAAAACGAAACCACTGAGGATGACCGTAACAGACTTTTAAGTTGTTTCAAACACAACCATCATGCAGAAACATGTGCCTCGTTGCTAGGAGGCACATGACAAATAAAAACAAAAGTGTTTTAAAAGTGGCTCAAAATATCAAACATGTTTAATATCCTCCGACTGGATGGAATCATAGTCTGAAGCTAAATAAATCTGTTTCTAAGTCTGTGCTCATCATACACTACACGATTTTTGGTGAAATATGAAACCTCTGACGCGCAAAATCTGCAGACTAGCTGTGACTCTCAGAAACTACTGTAGAATCGTGTAGTTTATTCCAGCATTGGGTAATGTATTCCGGCTTGTAGCCCGGGAGTTGGGACACACCAAGTCGACGTCAAAGAACTAGCGGTGACGAAAGCTGACTCTGTTGTCGCCTCTCGTCGGCTGCTTCTCGGCCAAAAAGCTGCGTTTCAGCACACCAAAAGGTCTACTGACGACTGTCAACTAGCATGTGCGTTCTGTGTCTCCGTGTAAGTAAATATCTGTCTATATCAACTAAGGACTAGGACTGCAAATATACAAACCATAAACAAAGCAGCGCTTGCTTACCATTTGAATATCAATAATGCTGATCACTTTCTTCATTCCACTCGACTCATGTTAATATGAAAATGTTTGCGCATTCGAATGCTCAGGTAAGATTGTCAAATTATTACAGCCTTCTGTCTCTGCCGTCTTTACTTCTTCCCTCGCTTTCATCACTTTCACTTTTTAGACTCGTTCTCTAAGCTGAACAGCCAATCAGAATTCTATCTCTCACAGACGGTGCTGAATCAGGCAAAAAAAAAAACCAGACGGTGTCCGGTTAGAGCCAACGATGCGGAACACACAGAAAAAACTAAGACGATTGACGCTCAAAAACGGCCCAACTGCCGACCATTGGCTTGGTGTGTCCCGGGCTTTACAGTGAACGAGGGACCTATCCAGACACATACAGAGAACCGATTGTCATAAAACTTGGCAGTGGACTCAGTAAGCAACCGCTATTGGCTGAGCACAGTGTGTTGTGGTGCTTACGTAAATCGGGTAGGAGAGTGTCACAGAGGAGAAGAGATTTTTTTATTAAAAAAAAGTCGTTATTTCTGTTTGTATTCTCGTCGCTTCATAACATTAAGGTTGAACCACTGTAGTCACATGGACTATTTTAACAATGTCCTTACAACCTTTCTGGGCCTTAAAAGTGGTCATTGTGTTGCTTTCTATGTGGGGTCAGAAAGCTCTCGGATTTCATCAAAAATATCTTAAGTTGTGTTCCAAAGATGAATGAAGGTCTTACAGGTTTGGAACAACATGAGGGTGAGTAATTAATGACAGAATTTTCATTTTTGGGTGAACTAACCCTTTAATAGCCACACAGTAAGGCGACGACAACCAACAACCCCCACTGTGGCGGAGGGTTTTGGATCACTCACAATTTCTTTCGAATTTTTCTTTAAAAATTTGGTTTGCTTGTCATGTTTTGTTTTGTTTTTTTAAATTAGCCCAGTTCCCTAGAAAGTATGGTCCTATATCATAAATTGTGTTTCTACGATCACTTCTAACAAATGTAATTATCTTTTGGAGTTATGACTGTGTTTAACCTGTAAACCATGTGTGTTGTTTTGATTCTGTTCTTTACAATGAATTGATCAAACTGGTTCACAAAATATGTCTGATTGATTCATGAACAAATCATTCTGAATCAAAAGGTATTTTTAAAAATGATCCTTTAATCATAATTGATGGAAAATACATGGGAACTCATTGGTGTGGGAACCCTGATTACTGGACATAACGGAATTGTGTTATTTTTAGTGCCGTTAAAGGGATAGTTCAACCTAAAATGAAAATTCTGTCATCATTTACTCACCATCAAGTTGTTCCAAACCTGTATGAGTTTCTTTCTTCTGTTGAACTAAAAAGAAGATATTTTGAAGAATGTCAGTAACCAGACAATTGACAGTAGCCATTGACTTCCATAGTAGGAAAAAATTACTGTTTGGTTACCGACATTCTTCAAAATATCTTCTTTTATGTTCAACAGAAGAAAGAAACTCATACAGGTTTGGAACAACTTGATGGTGAGTAAGTGATGACAGAATAGGCTAGATTAATTTTTGTGTGAACTATCCCTTTAACAGTGTGACTTGTCTCATTTCAGGTACGGTCGTGTGGAGATCCTCTCTGGATTTATCAATGGACTGTTTCTCATGGTCATAGCTTTTTTTGTGTTTGTGGAGTCAGTCACCAGAGTCATCGATCCACCAAACATCAACACTGATATGCTAACGGTATGTACAGCTAACCTTCAGGATTGACAACGCTATTGCCAAGTTGGTGTCTTGAATTGATTTTGCTAGGTGAACATATAAAAGTGATGCAAAATTTCACACATGAATCCTGTCACCTCATGCTCATGGTTGTCCTTAATCCATTTGTTTCTTGAAGCCAGTGTCGGTTGGTGGACTCCTTGTTAATCTGGTGGGCATCTGTGCCTTCAGTCATGCACACTCCCATGGGGCCTCCAAAGGTAGCTGCTCTGGGCATGACCATGGCCACTCGCACCACGGGCACGGGCATGGCAGTGCAGAACACAGCCATGGAGGACATGGACACAGTCATGGAGGACACGGCCACTCTCACGGCCACGGGCATTCCCATGGGTCTGCTGGAGGGGGAATGAATGCTAATATGCGAGGTGGGTCTGTAATGAGTATGATTTGTTTTTATTATAGACATGACAAGGTTAGTTAATCCAGAAATGAAAATCTACAAACCCGATTCCAAAAAAGTTGGGACACTGTACAAATTGTGAATAAAAAAGGAATGCAATAATTTACAAATCTCATAAACTTATATTTTATTCACAATAGAATATAGATAACATATCAAATGTTGAAAGTGAGACATTTTGAAATGTCAGGCCAAATATTGGCTCATTTTGGATTTCATGAGAGCTACACATTCCAAAAAAGTTGGGACAGGTAGCAATAAGAGGCTGGAAAAGCTAAATGTACATATAAGGAACAGCTGGAGGACCAATTTGCAACTTATTAGGTCAATTGGCAACATGATTGGGTATAAAAAGAGCCTCTCAGAGTGGCAGTGTCTCTCAGAAGTCAAAATGGGCAGAGGATCACCAATTCCCCCAATGCTGCGGCGAAAAATAGTGGAGCAATATCAGAAAGGAGTTTCTCAGAGAAAAATTGCAAAGAGTTTGAAGTTATCATCATCTACAGTGCATAATATCATCCAAAGATTCAGAGAATCTGGAACAATCTCTGTGTGTAAGGGTCAAGGCCGGAAAACCATACTGGATGCCCGTGATCTTCGCGCCCTTAGACGGCACTGCATCACATACAGGAATGCTACTGTAATGGAAATCACAACATGGGCTCAGGAATACTTCCAGAAAACATTGTCAGTGAACACAATCCACCGTGCCATTCGCCGTTGCCGGCTAAAACTCTATAGGTCAAAAAAGAAGCCATATCTAAACATGATCCAGAAGCGCAGGCGTTTTCTCTGGGCCAAGGCTCATTTAAAATGGACTGTGGCAAAGTGGAAAACTGTTCTGTGGTCAGACGAATCAAAATTTGAAGTTCTTTTTAGAAAACTGGGACGCCATGTCATCCGGACTAAAGAGGACAAGGACAACCCAAGTTGTCATCGGCGCTCAGTTCAGAAGCCTGCATCTCTGATGGTATGGGGTTGCATGAGTGTGTGTGGCATGGGCAGCTTACACATCTGGAAAGGCACCATCAATGCTGAAAGGTATATCCAAGTTCTAGAACAACATATGCTCCCATCCAGACGTCGTCTCTTTCAGGGAAGACCTTGCATTTTCCAACATGACAATGCCAGACCACATACGGCATCAATTACAACATCATGGCTGCGTAGAAGAAGGATCCGGGTACTGAAATGGCCAGCCTGCAGTCCAGATCTTTCACCCATAGAAAACATTTGGCGCATCATAAAGAGGAAGATGCGACAAAGAAGACCTAAGACAGTTGAGCAACTAGAAGCCTGTATTAGACAAGAATGGGACAACATTCCTATTCCTAAACTTGAGCAACTTGTCTCCTCAGTCCCCAGACGTTTGCAGACTGTTATAAAAAGAAGAGGGGATGCCACACAGTGGTAAACATGGCCTTGTCCCAACTTTTTTGAGATGTGTTGATGCCATGAAATTTAAAATCAACTTATTTTTCCCTTAAAATGATACATTTTCTCAGTTTAAACATTTGATATGTCATCTCTGTTGTATTCTGAATAAAATATTGAAATTTGAAACTTCCACATCAATGCATTCTGTTTTTATTCACAATTTGTACAGTGTCCCAACTTTTTTGGAATTGGGTTTGTATTATCATTCATCCATCCTGATGCTTTTCTGCCTTTTGAAGATGACATTTCCTTATCCTGTTTACAGGAGTGTTTCTACATGTGCTTGCTGACACACTGGGCAGTGTCGGCGTGATTATATCCACTATTCTCATCAAACAGTTTGGATGGCTGATCGCAGATCCCATTTGTTCACTCTTCATTGCCACACTGATTTTTCTCAGTGTTATTCCTTTGTTAAAAGACGCCTGTGAGGTTCTTCTCCTGAGAACGCCACCTGAAAATGACAAGGAGCTTAACTTTGCACTTGAAAAGGTATGAATAGAAAAATATACACTACCGGTCAAATGTTTGGAATAATTAAGATGATTTCTGAAGAATCATGTGGCACAGAAGACTGAAGACTGGAGTTTTGTCATCACAGGAATAAAGTACATTTTAAAATATATTAAAATAGAAAACCAGTACTGTTTTTACTGTATTTTTGATCAAATAAAGGCAACCTTGGTGAGCGTAAGAGACTTCTCTCCAAAGCATCTTTCAAAAATCATAATTCCAAACTTTTGGCTGCTTAGTGTAGCTTAAAATGTTTGGATTACCAAATTGAATGCTTTATATTGCCTATAATTTAGTGCCTCCTTGTTTGTCTAAGATTCAGAAAATAGAAGGTGTTTTATCCTACCGTGATCCACACTTCTGGAGACATTCTGCCAGTGTCATTGCTGGAACCATCCATCTCCAACTCATGTCTGATGTAGTGGAACAGCGAGTTATTCAACAGGTATGAATGCTACATCTTAAACATGGCTTGTTTACAAATTTAGAACACATTTTTTGGGCTTTCCAAGGTTTGTATTACCATTTTGCCTAAGGATTAGACATTTAAGCTGTGTCCCAATTCAGAGGCTGCATCCTTTGAAGGCCATGCCTTTCGAAGTCTGCGAAGGTCAGACCAAACGTGGTTAAATGGGACGGTCTAGCCTACGGAAGATTGCTCTTGTCGCCTAGCAACTGTGACAGCTGCCGTTGATGAGTGGCAGTAATGTTTGTACTGGACTTTTTTTGAAAGTTATATTCAACTGTCTGAAAACTAAACAGAGTTCACAATCTGTCTAAATATGTTTACCTTGGTCCATTTATGTACATAATAAAGAGTATAAACCGGGGGGTCCAATCCTGCTCCTGGAGGGCCACTGTTCTGCAGAGTTTAGCTCCAACTCCAATTAATACACCTGAACCAGCTAATCAAGGTCTTACTAGGCATACTAAAAGCAAAGATTGTCTTATTATTGGGAGATGAGACTCTAACCCTAACCCATTGGATAAAGTGTAACGGCTTATTTGGAGATAATGGCAGTGATGTCAGTGGCCAGCGTTCAGAGTTTTGACAGTCAGTTACAGTTTACGTTACACACAGTGTCTCTTGTGGATTAGCGTGTTCGAATAATGGTCTATATTTGGTGTTATATCGCTAGTAAACGTACAGTAGGACTGCAATTGAATGTGTGTGAATTGCTCTGTTAGCTGCAGATTACTGGTCACTACAGTGCACATAAAACCACATTTAAGATTAGATTTGAATCTGTTCATTAAAAAATGCTAAAAATGTAATTGTAATTTAATTATTGAAATCTGGAACCTATATATTTCACTGTTTATATCCTTTTTGACCACTGCGGAGCACCGTACGGTTGGAATGCATTTTAAAGATCTAGCCTACACTTTTATTACTGAAATGCTGGAAAGTATTTACAAGAACAATATTTCTTGTAAATGTATTAACTTATTTCCACATTTTTTAAATGACATCCATAATTTTGATATAAAATTCAAGACAAAAAAAAACGAAAAAACGAGTCTATTTTCCTATTATTTAAACAGGAGATTTGAATAATTAAATAATAATTAGGATATTAATTTTCTATTATTAAATAAAATATGAATTTATTCTTATTATTCCAAGCATATGACATTTTATTTACAGCAGACAAACATGCGACTGACCAGCAGCGCGTTCCCAGGTTCATAGGATCACAAAACTCGCTCCTCCACCGTGAATAAATCGTCATCCGAATGCACGAGTTTTATCACTGAGGTGCCATGCAAATTTATTTTTACAGACGTCCACATGAGAAACAATTACCGTCCGAATAGGGCTATAGTCATTCAAGTCTTATTATAATTGGTTAAAAACCTGAAAGCCAAAAAAAGAAAATATTATTATTGTTTATTTTCTTTAGACAACATGTCGTAAATGAGTCCTACCTGTTGCGACATTCCCTACTCTGCCTTCTCTTCAAAAATAACATTTTTATCAAGTTAAAATCTGCATGTAGTTCCCAACAAAAGTATTGTTTAGTGTAAAATATGTTGAAGATTAGCGAACAGGATGCCGATTCATTAAATGATAAGCTATTTCCTCACAAAAGCTGTTTATTCAGTGTAGTGAAGCCTCTTCTCCATTGATATCCATTAAAAAAAAACAGTCTCTTGTCTCCTTCCCTGCGTACCGCCAAAGCCGGGGCATTAGCTTTATCCATCACGCTTTTTGGCTAAAGGTTGCAGGCTTGCCTTCCAGTGGATTTGCTAGAAACTTCCAGGCCAGGTGTGTTGAAGCAGGTTGGAGATAAACTTTGCTGGCCAGTGGCCCTCCAGAAGCAGGATTGGACACCCCTGGTATAAAGTAAATAAAAAGATATAAGTCAACATTTGAACCGCTGTAAAGGTTGTTGTTTTTTTGTTTTTTTTACACTGTATCATTAGATATTTTAAGCAGTTGAAAGTCAATACTTGCATTTAAAAGTGTAATCCGGCAATTTCTTTAAAAAAATAAAATCCTGTTGTCACCGGGGCTCAGTGAATTCTGGGGTAGGCAAGGCCGCGAAGGATCCATCTGTTTTATCTTTCGTTGCCCGGGAAATGAAGGACGCATTTCGAGGCCACATTTAAAGGAGCCTTCGAATTGGGACAGCATGTGTCGCGCCAGTCTTCGAAGAACTTTACATTAGGGTGGCAGAACAGGAGAATTGACACATCAAGAAATCAGAATATATTCTGAACACTTCAGAGCCAGCAGTAGGGTATTAACCTCTGCTGGTTAATACTAGAACTACAAGAAAGGTCAATAGGGAAAGTTGTTGACAAAGACATTTGCCTAGTCGGCACTGGAAAGATCAGTCACATGACTAAAGTTCCCAGAAGTCAGCAAACATGGCAGCTGCTGAGGTGCAACAGGTTTAAACCAAAAGTGCATTAAATAAGAGGCTATTTCGAATCAGTCTTCGAAGAATGCAGCCTCTGAATTGGGACGCAGCTTTAGTTAAATATAATTTTCCTCTTCATTTTTATTTGTTTATTACTTATACACAAGAGCTGACATCAGAAATGGAGTTTAATAACATACACATTTTTGGGGTTGTTTCATGTATTGGTTTTATTGTTTTGGCCAAAAATAAAATAACTTACTAACCAATTTGTATTGTTTGTACTGAAATAATTTTTCTCAGGTGTCTGCCGTGCTGAAGGATGCCGGTGTTAATAACCTGACTATACAGTTGGAAAAAGAGGCTTACTTCCAGCACATGTCTGGCCTAAGCACTGGATTCCACGAGGTTCTAGCCATGACACAACAGATGGAGTCCATGAAATATTATAAAGACGGCACATGTATCATGTAAACTCTTGTTTTAACACATTTATATACTAAGAAATAAAGGGATCTAAGGTATAATTATAATCTCCTCATTTTTTAATTAAAAAGTGTTTTAATAAAAATGTATTTTATGATGTCTACAACAGACTCTGTTTGGTTCCTAACAGTTAGAAACAATAAAATATATTATTTTATGAACACATTTTTTTTTTCATATTGCATTTGTGTCACATTCCAATAATTTCCATTGATGCAATCAGTTGTATTTCCACTATAAATACATATAAAATTGAATTATTTATTCGCTGTAATCCAGTGACAGAAATAAGTGAACAAATGAAAGCCATATTTAATTTTTTTAGTTAATAGTGTAGTATTTACAGGCAAGGTCTTTGTAAGCAAAGCAGTAGTCCTGATTTGTGGGTTGGCAGGGCATATGATATCACACAATTATTTTGTTTTTCTAATAACACGAAGAAGCAAGGCATTAAACAATGAATGTATCAAACCACTGATACAAATGATTATAAATAAAAAATGTATAGGTTTTTTTAAAGTCAGTTAATTTGTCCAATGTGCAACACAGTAACAGCAATACGTATGGCAATGAAAGGTTCATCATTGAAAGAAGGAAATTTTAGATGATAATACAGATAGTATTAGATGCATTTAGATGGTATAAGCCTATAAAAACATTAGTGTGGTATGTGCAATTGTTTAGGTGTGTGCAAATGATATTACTAAATTGAATTAGTAGCAGTAGTAGTAAATAGTATCATTTATTTACATGAATAATTATACTCTTCATATAATTTTTAAGAGTAAGTAGTAATAAGTGTCATCTTTTTAGAAACAAGAGGAACATAAGTTGGGTTTTCTCAATGTGAGCAATGTTGATATTTCAACAAGAGCAAAGTTTGTGGAAAAGTGTATTTAGGTGCAGCCACACGCTCCGCAGCAAAAGGTGGCAGTGGAAAGCACGCAAACTCGAGAACACTAAAAAAGAACAAGTTCGACTGGTATCCCCCGCCCCTGGGCGTCACGTGGTCCTGGTTGTCCTGGTAACGCATTGAAATCAGGTGCGACTGAGCCAATCAGATCTCAATGATTTTCGAACCCAGCGAATCACGTTCGAAAGAGCGACAATTTAAACCACAGAGGAAATACAGTGTTACATCGAGCTCGCTTGAGTAAAATCAATCAGTTTGTTCATCGAGTCACAGCAACAAGCCTCCTGAAATAATGGCTCTCCGTGTCACAAGGGTAAGTTGTTGGGTTCTTTTTTTTTGGAACTGTAACTTATGTTTTACTATATTAAAGAACAAATTATTTTTCCTTTAAGTTGACATGGAAATCCCTGAAGTATTTCTTTATCTCGCACGTTACTATGTTGGTGTGCGGTTTTACTTGCGTTTAGTATATTCTCTATCGAATACCTTGCACAAAGCTTTGCATAATAGTAAAATTTAAACTGCATGCATTTTGGAGACTAGTTCACATTAGTGCTGTTAACTGGTTTGTACTAGTATGCTCTCGGTCCTCGTGTGACTTTCTCAAACACGTTTCCTAGAACTCAACCTGATGTTACGTCTTAAGAGATGTAGCATTTTTAATATCTCGCTTCACCAATCACCCTACTCGCAATGTAAACCATGCCTGTGACCCTCTTGTCTTGACCAGAACACCCGCCTGGCCAGCAGCGAGAATCAGAACGCTCTGCCCGGAAAAGCAGCTGTAGCGAACAAGCCCGGACTCAGACCCCGGGCCGCGCTGGGGGAGATTGGCAACAATCCGCAGACACGACCGGCTTTGAGGAAGAAGGTAAGTACGGTCTCTTTACCAGGCATTTCCCTTTCAGCTTTCTTTGTCTTAATGACTTAACGTTTTGAAACAGGAGGTGAAGATTGCACCTAACGCGGAGGTTGTGTCTGAGAAAGCGCCTGTGGTTCAGCAGCCCAAAAAGGAGTCTCCTAAAGTTAAGCATGACGTTCAGGTGAGCAGTTTATTATTATTATTATTATTATTATTATTATTATTAATTTATTTTTTTAATAAAAGGGTCAATTCACCAGAATATAACTTCAGTAGTATTGAAGCAGGTGTGCTGTCCATGACTACAAGTCAAGAAAAGGGCAGCTCGCCTTTTCTAAATGGCCTAGCCTCTTATTTAATGCACTTTTGGTTTAAACCTGTTGCACCTCAGCAGCTGCCATGTTTGCTGACTTCTGGGAACTTTAGTCATGTGACTTATCTTTCCAGTGCCAACTAGGCAAATGTCTTTGTTTTATGAATGTCAACAACTTTCCCTATTGACCTTTCTTGTAGTTCTAGTATTAACCAGCAGAGGTTAATACCCTACTGCTGGCTCTGAAGTGTTCAGAATCTATTCTGATTTCTTTGTCAATTCTCCTGTTCTGCCACCCTAATGTAAAGTTCTTTTTCATTTCAGCTTTTGTCTGAGCCTTCCTCTCCTGTTCCTATGGAGACCTCTGGCTGTGCTTCGGATGATCTGTGTCAGGCGTTCTCTGATGTTCTGCTTAATATCAAGGATGTGGATGCAGATGACTATGATAATCCCATGCTTTGCAGTGAATATGTCAAGGACATCTATTTGTATCTCCGTCAGCTTGAGGTTTGCAGTAAATGTCTCATTGGCTTGTTATAATGCTGATGTGTTCGGCAAGGTGAGCTTTTCTGCTTCTCTTGTAGAGTGAGCAAGCTGTTAGGCCAAAGTATCTGGATGGAAAGGAAGTCACAGGAAACATGCGTGCCATTCTTATTGACTGGCTTGTGCAAGTACAAATTAAGTTCAGGCTGCTTCAGGAGACCATGTATATGACTGTTGCAATCATTGACCGTTTCCTTCAGGTGGGTCCCTTTCCAGTTTTGGATCTTCATTGTGTTGTCCTGAAAGTTTGTTTTTAATGGCCTCCCCTTGTCCCTCAATCAGGATCATCCAGTTCCAAAGAAGCAGCTCCAGCTTGTTGGTGTAACAGCCATGTTCATTGCCTCAAAGTATGAAGAGATGTACCCACCAGAGATTGCAGACTTTGCCTTTGTGACCGACCGTGCCTATACCACTGGTCAGATCCGGGAGATGGAGATGAAGATCCTGAGAGTCCTCAACTTTGGTTTTGGAAGACCTCTGCCACTACAGTTCCTCAGGAGAGCCTCCAAAATTGGAGATGTATGCTGGTTTACCTGTCATGTTTCAGAAGCACTTGGTGTTACATGTTCACGTTGTAATACTAATATGGTTTGTTTTGCAGGTTACTGCAGAGCATCACACGTTGGCCAAGTATTTCCTGGAGCTCACCATGGTTGACTATGACATGGTCCACTTTCCTCCCTCCCAGGTGGCCAGTGCTGCTTATGCCCTCACCCTGAAGGTCTTCAGCTGTGGTGACTGGGTAAGTTTTGGCTTGGTCAGTTGGGGACTTAAATTTCAACTATATTACTGATCTGCCTGCATTGACACTATGATAATTGAAATGAGCTGGATGACATCCCCGTTTTCACCAAAGCGGCTGTACAGCCGAATCAAATTCTGTTGCATTTTCCTGTTACCACTGTGAGGCTGCTTTGAAACAATTGGTACTGTAAAAAGCGCTATATAAAGGTGTGTTTTTTTTTTTTTTTATTTAAAACTTGCCTTTTTGTTACAATTAACTCTGACCATTCCATTTGGCACTTTATAGACACCTACTCTTCAGCATTATATGGGTTACACAGAAGATATGCTGGTTCCTGTGATGCAGCATATTGCCAAAAATGTTGTGAGGGTCAACGAGGGGCTTTCAAAGCACCTGGTGAGTAGCTTCTACCTGATTCTAAGTTGACCTACTTGACTTTGGTTCAAGTAGATTTATCTAGATGACTTTATTAATGTGACCCACTGACAAGTGTTTGCTTCTCCAGGCTGTGAAGAACAAGTATTCCAGTCAGAAACAGATGAGAATTGCCTCAGTTTCTCAGCTTAAGTCATCCTTGATCAAGGACCTGGCCAAGCAAATCTCATAGTGTGGGGTTATGTTGAAGAGACTTAAGCACTGTGTGCTGCCTTGTAAAATTTGTAACTTATGCATGCTTTTACTGTTGCAACTTTTAAGATGTTTTTACAGGTGTTTTCATCTGCACTGCCATGTCCTGAGTAAAGGTGACCTTTAATGTGATTCAGTGTTTATGCAACCTTGTACATTTGACTTCAAATAAACATTTTAAATTTAAGTGGTGTTTCATTGAAGTAATTTGTTTTCTCCAGGCTGTTTCCAAATTTCTTTGACCAATACAAATTGCCACAATTTAATCCATTTTGGTTCTAGCTTGTTTACTTTGACATGTCACTGAGTTCATCTGCATTTCTGAAGAAATTTAGCTGCCCAAAGTAGTTTTTAAAGTAAATTTGCCCTTTTTAAACTTGTGCTGGTTGGCCAATCCCTCTAGCAATTAAACTATTTGTTCCTACTTTATATTAGGTGTCTAAGTACTACCATTTAATTTGATACAATGGCTTTACTTTTTTTTTTTTTAAAGCATGTAATTTCATCTATAATTACACTTTCTTCCCTTACACCTAAACCTACCCATATCCCACCTCAATAGTAGCTTTTTAGTACAATATGATCAAGTGCATTGTAGCCTACTTTTATTTACATATATAGTAAAGGACGCAATATAAGTGACCAACTATTTTAATGAGTTACCCTTTATTGCCAGGGTTTTTGTTTTTTAGTTTAAAATGTTGCTGATACTGCAACTTGTCAAAAGATGCAGTTTCTTGCTCAAGCGCATTTTATTTAGACTTGCAAATGATGAATGCAACAATTTATTCTAAGTATAATTTTTACAACGTAAAATTATCCCATTTCTCGTTTAACAGCTAAATGATGCTCTATAGTGAAATATAGTGGTGGCCTGTAGGTGGTGTTCTTTCGTTATTAATCATGTGAGATGCGCTTCGCAAAAGTAAACAAATGGGCTATTTTGAATGTTAGATTTGACTTGGTGAACTTTTTTTTTTTTTTTTTTTTTAAATGTAACCTACGTTTATCGTCTATGGGTCGGTCTTATGTTTAGGTCTGTTTATTTAAAGGGCATTTAATGCAACCCACACATTGTGACAACGTCTGTCGATCGACCCTCCCACTGTTGTAGGTGGAGTGCTGAGTGGGCAACATGAGACGCACCACTCTACCTATATATTCAGTAATCTGCGTCAGCCTGAATGGACTCCAAGGACACGGGCCTATCATTCTTTCAATGATCAAGTCATTCACTGGAACCCTTTAAGAAGCTTACTATGCTATAAATTAATTTCATCCAATACCTTAAAATAGCATTACAGATATTCATTTATAACAGTTTAAATGGAGTGACTGTCTTTCTGTCTGGGATAGCTGCATTTCAAACAGTTTAACCATAATTTAGTTTTTCTTTAATCACATTGGTTCTCAAATGAGGATATTTTCCCCCCTCTAAACAAGTTCAGATCACTGAAAATAAGTTATTCATATCAGATTTGAATTTATTATTCTCTTAAGCAAATTGCACGTGTTTTGGCACAAGTGTACAAAACAGTTAGTAGGTACAACTGTCTACAATTTGCACATTGCACTGAATGCATATGCTTACTGATCAAGTCTGATGAGTTGATTCTCAGTGAAACTGTGATAGGCCTACTCAGCCATGGCCCATGACATGCAAAATGATCCATTTAGCTATCAAAATCTGTCAGAAATATTACAATTCATAATTATCTATGACTCGGAAATAGGAATCACAGTCTTACCAATTAATCAAAATTTTCTGCTCACTGACTTTACATGAAAAAATAACATGCGAATGTGATTTTGTTGTTGTTGTTTGCATGTAACACATAGTTACACGAATGAATGTACATAATGTGTTTGTCTTTGTGTACTACAGTACTGTAAACTTTTACTGTTGAAATCTAAAACGCTTTGTGACACATGGCATTCAGATGAAAAGAACTGACATTCTCGAATAGCACAGTAAGAGTTATGTCAACATAAAAGTAGAACAAAAATGGAATGTGTATACAACAAACACAACAAAAAAAGTCAAACAAAATCTAAACATTTTGACCATGGCTCACACTGACAATAAAAATATTTTCAGTTGGTGGCATTGGCCAATTTACTATTACAATAACTAGGTTTTGAAGCATGAATTAAATGTTTTGGGTGAGTTACAACATTTTGTAGACATGGAATAGAGTTGTGATGTCCTATAAAACAGTTGTAACAATTGCACATATACAGTTTAGAAAATGTTGAGACTATTTCAAAAATTAAGCCAAAGCAATTTGAGAAAAACTGTAAAAGCCTGTTTGGGTTGTCCATTATGTAAAGTGCATTGAATACATTTCGAGACCTCATTTAAAAGATATTCAGATATTAACACTAATAAATTAACATAGCCTATTGGAGAGACTGGGGCTAGTTGTCACTTTTTACCAAAAAAAAAAAAAAAAAAGAGTGCACTGCTAATGTAAACCATCATCTCACATTGAGTTAAATGTACAATAGTCATTTTTTGTCATTTAGCAAATGTTTTTTATCCAAAGTGACACAAATTATCATGAGTTGTAGAATTAGGGGCCATTTACATGACACTGTTTTCAACTAAAAATGGAAACATTTTTGTGCATTTCTGCCATTCATTACACGACAATGGTGTTTTGGGGCCTGAAAACATAAACTTTTGAAAATGAGTTTCAAAGTGCAAGTTTTTAAAAAACGATACCGTTATTGTCTCCATGTAAACCATAAAAATTTGTGAAAATAGTGACGTCATGCATATTATGTGTTCAGTTTATAGGCACGTAGTGTTTCTTCACAAAGTGACATCGCCAACTACTGGCCTGGCAGCATAATACAGCGTTTTTGATCGTTTTTGTGGCTCTGTATGAAAGGGGATCGTTTTGACAATGTTGTCGTGTGTATGCAAAAAATGCAAAGGAAAAACTTTTTTACTGTTTTATCGTTGTCGTGTAAACGTGCACTTAGAGTTAGAGTATTATTTAGCCGAAGATAATAAAATGTAAAAAGTTTATATTTATCACTTAAATAAAAATCAAGATATATGAATATGAAGTTTTAATATCTTACTCAGTTTGCTTCTTAAATCTATCTTGGTAATTATTTCTTGTAATTGTGAATGTATATCTCACAATCTGACTTCATATCTTAAAATTACAGCTTTGTTTTACATAACTATGACTTTATTTCACATAATTGACTTTTTTAAGGATGCTTAAAGGTTTTTTTTACTGGAAAACAAGATCAATTGCAGTGAAGAGATGACTTTTTTACCAAAAAAACCAAAAAAACATTAACATTTAACATGTTAAAACTATATGGATTGACACAATATGAACCATTTAAACTAAAACCATTATGAAACAGCAAAAATGTAAAAGGTGACAAAATAAATCAAATCTAATTTGGCCAAGAGAATAATCAGTTGATTTAAAGTATTACATTTAAAACTTGCTCTGGCCCAACATTATGAAAAACACCCTTCAACCTTTCGGTTAAGATCTGCCATTTAGTTCAGTTATATAGCTAGTTCACTCTTGTATTAATAGACGTTTGGCTCAAAACTACATAGTCACTGAGATATAACCCTTGTGACAACTTCCCCGTATGATCATATGTCATAATCTCCCCTATTCGGGCACTCGGATATGCACACAGCGGCTGCTTCGTATTGACTATGAAGGCTTCGTTCTTTAAGAGGGAAGGACTTACCTCCTTTGCTCCACCCTTAGCGGTTATGCTCCTCAGGGACCGGTGATAATGAGTCTCAGTTTCTCTGGCAGGCTGCGCTGGTAAATGCAGGTCCGGGCTGAAAACTCATACTTGCACGCTGAGGTCATGACTGGCCAGTAAGATCAGTTTACAAGACAGATTCCACGTGAAAAGAAGAGCCATAGGGCTGTAGTTCAAAAATTCAGCCCCAGCACTAAAATGGATGTTTCATTGTACACCATTGATTGTCTGCATTACACTATCACAACTTTCCCAAAACAAAACGACTACCATTTAAAGGACATTCAGACAAGCACTCTATATTACAAATTGATTTCCCCTGAAATTTGTTCCTTATAAATGCTAATATAACGCAAAATATCCAACTTCTTTTTATATAACAATACTATATATTATTTTGCCAAGTACGCCATGTTTCTTTTTTTTGCTAGTCCTGGATCAACATTTTTGCCCAAATAAAACCAGTTCCAACACTATCCTTAACCCTTGCCATTGGAAAACAAGGATATAGCTAACTAATAACTAATGCATAAAATTGATATTCTTTGTCAGACATGGCCTGGTGTGCAAGCGCCAACATGTACGATGGTATTTATGATCCAATGACCCATGTTTGAGTCTGGCTCAGGTCGTAACCTGACCATTTGACCCGGTGATTTAAAAAAATATATTATTATATATTTTAACAAATATAATTTTTCATTCTTGGGACCCCTAAATTTAGTGATAAATGACACAATGTTTAATATGAGAGTTAATGAGATTTGGTTATATTTTTTGTGTCTTCTCAACTGTCCATCATCTGTGGTTACGATGATCACATTTTACCCGCGAACAACAGCATAGAAAGCACACCTGAGATGAATTAAGCTGAGCTTTAGCTTCTTTTCACTGTGTTTATTTTAGCTACACTTCATATACCAACACAGTAAGTTTAAATGGAATGAATGTCCACTTCCTGCAAACTGATCAGAATGAACAATTGACAGTTTGGAATCTCAATTAAAATGACTGAATTACCTTTGAAATCCACTTCGCAACAAACTTATTGGACTATTATAACTAATAGCAATTTTTTTAAAGAGTGTGCACTGCTAATGTAAACCATCATCTCACATTGAGTTACATCATTTTTAGTCATTTAGCAAATGTTTTTTATCCAAAGTGACTGACAAATTGGGAGCATTGCAAACAATTTATTAGGAGTTGTAGAATTAGGGGCCATTTACACGACACTGTTTTCAACTAAAAATGGAAAAAATTGTGTGCATTTTGGCTGTTCATTTACACGGCAATGGCGTTTTGGGGCCTGAAAATGTAAACTTTTGTAAACGAGTTTCAAAGTGCAAGTAAAAACGTGTATTTGTAAAAACAGTGACGTCATGCGTATTATGTGTTCAGTCTATAGGCACGTAGTGTTTCTTTACAAAGTGACACTGCCAACTACTGCCCTGGCAGTATAATACAGCGTTTTTAATCGTTTTTGTGGATCCGTGTGAATGGTGATCGTTTTGACAATGTTGTCTTCTGTATGCTAAAAAGGCAAAAACGTTTTACTGTTACACATTGTCGTGTAAATGTGCACTTAGAGTTAGAGTTTTATTTAGCCGAAGATAATAAAATGTAAAACATTTATATTTATTGCTTAAATAAAATCAAGATATATGAATATTAAGTTTTAATGTCTTAGTTTGCTTCTTAAATCTATCTTGGTTATTATTTATTGTAATTGTGAATGTATATCTCACAATCTGACTTTATATCTTAAAATTACAGCTTTGTTTTACATAACTACGACTTTATTTCACATAATTGTGACCTTTTTTAAGGATGCTTAAAGGTTTTTAACTGGAAAACAAGATAAAAAATACTGATTAAGAATTGCATTTTTGCAGTGAAGAGATGACTGCAGTCTCCAGATTGATTACTCTACCTGTGTCTCTGCTCTCCCAATCTTTGGGAACCCATTTGAATGAGGTGCTGACACAACCATGTGGAGTGGACGGAGAGACACTAATAAGAGCACAGCTGGCAATTGGGCCGCAGTCTCTCAGAGCCTGGAACCCCATGCATAAATAAACACAGAGGCATTCATTTTCACAATTTATAGATTTTCAAGTAAAAGCCCAATGTGCTTCCTGAACTTTACAGACCTCTGCTGTTCTATGACACATGAAGGGAAGAAAGTGTTCTTTTGTGCATAAGTCTCAGTGTTTGGTTCACATTCAGGTGTGAACATACATTAAGACTGTGGTGTTCAGAAGCATCATGCCTGTGCAAATGGAGGGCACACACCCCCTTAGATTATTGGGCCATGTTTTTGATTTTGAACTTAAAAACAGTCAATTTTTATTGAAATATCAAAGCGTTTCCATGCAAACAAGCATGATGATAAACAGTTGTCAATTTCAGATTTAAGTTTATTTTGGTTTTAGTTGAATGAATTTGTTAAAAAATAGTCTTATCTTGTCTTGCCTATAGATAGTGTGTGCCGGGACTGGAACCCAAACAAATTAGGTTCATGATGCCTCTGGTTGTCAAGTTAATTAAGTAGGCAGAACTTTCATCAACTTAAAGGCTGAATATGCCTTTTCTACCTGACTGGCACGCTTATACTCCTACAGTCAATCGCAGACTTATTGAATTTTTTAAGGAATATTCCAGGTAAAAAAAACAAAACAATCTCTATCATATAAATAGGCTTTTTAACAAACGTCAAATGAACAAACAAGAAATCGGGTCTCATTGCATCCGCTTGTCGGAGAAAGTGTTAACGGCAAGCTGACGGCAATATCTATGGACTGTTGAGGTAAATCAGCTAACCTAGCTAGTTCTTTTTAATGTTGCTGTTCTATTTGATTTTAACATCTAAATGTTAGTGAGAAGAAAAATGAAAAACCTTTAGATATCAATCTGCATATGCGATGGACATCGGTTATGCTCATCTTTGTTCACTTCTTTGAAGATATTTGAATAAAACGGCTTTATATTTAACAAAGCACATTCAAAAGACCTGAAATGAAAGCAATGTGACCATTGATCATATGGACCAATAGATCAGTGTATGCAACCTGTTTTACAGAATGCGGAAGTTTGTTGTGCATAATCCCCATAATAATTTTAACTCAGTTTTTTTTAACATTAGTTTGTAAAAAAAAAAATGTACATACAAAAATGTATTTACAATGAAGTCTATTTTACTCCATTGTATGCTTGTCATATAGACGTTTGACATCAGACTCTTCTATAAACTTATATTAAACTAGGCAAGTAAATGATACTTTGTCACTGTAAAGCAGGGATGGACAACTTTGGTCCTGGAGAGCCACTGTCCTGAATAGTTTAGCTCCAACCCTGATAAAAACTCACCTGCCTGTAGCTTTCTAGAAATCCTGAAGACATTGATTAGCTTGTTCTGGCATGTTTGATTAAGGTTGGAGCTAAACTCTGCAGGACAGTGGCCCTCCAGGACCAAAGTTGCCCATTGCTGTAAATGATATCTTAAATTGTGTGAACTATTGGTTTGCTATTATTTGCTATCTTATACTATCCCTTTGAAGTATACAAAGTTCAAGTATATTTTTAAGTATACTTTATGTAGTAAGTATACTAACATCAATGTACTAGTAGTAAACTTGTAAGTGTACTATTTCAATACTGTTTGGGACCAAAAATTGTCCCACTTTTTAGTATATAAAAATATACGTTTAAGTGTACTATAAGTGTAACAGTAGTCCACAACTAGTTCACAAATACGTTTCTCATTACTGCATCTGTACTACAAGTGAACTTATAAGTATACTAGTAGTTTACTATTTTAATACTTTTAAATTTTTTAGTTTATGAAAGTACACTTTCTCAGTAAACTACTAGTTTAATAGTTTTATTATACTAATACTAATAAATTATAAGTATACTTGTAAGTTTTCTTTAAGTGAACATAACATCATACTTTACCATACTTTCTAGTTTACTATTTATATATTATTTTTGCACTGTAAGTATAGTATGTTCCTATTTAGGTATTAATTGTTTATACTTTAAATATACCTTTAACTGTACTTTGTTATTTAACTGTACAGAACTCTTTCATGCATCCTTTTTTATCAACACTTGAATGTTTTGTCAAAGACTACGTCCAGATGAGATTCAGAACGATGATCGAGTCCATCAACATCCCCAAAGCTTCACAGTCGTTTCCTCTTTATGGGTTCGACATTTCATTCAGTAACATTAGGCAGTTTTGCTGTTTAAATGTTTGATGATCATGTTATTTTACATTTGCCTAAGCAATCTTCAATCACTTGTTTCTGATTCTTCTTCACCTGTTTTGAGCCGGAGATTCTGTACTAGAAGATGTGTAATAGCGCCCCCCTACCGTATAACAGTGAAAACATGGATAGCCAGAAAATTCAGTCAGTGGCAGGGAAAGAGTAAAGTACACTATATTGCCAAAAGTATTGGGACACCCCTCCAAATCATTGAATTCAGGTGTTCCAATCACTTCCATGGCCACAGGTGTATAAAATCAAGCACCTAGGCATGCAGACTGCTTCTACAAACATTTGTGAAAGAATGGGTCGCTCTCAGGAGCTCAGTGAATTCAAGCGTGGTACTGTGATAGGTTGCCACCTGTACAATAAGTCCATTCGTGAAATTTCCTCACTACTAAATATTCTACGGTCAACTGTTAGTGGTATTATATCAAAGTGGAAGCAATTGGGAACAACAGCAACTCAGCCACAAAGTGGTAGCCCACGTAAAATCACAGAGCGGGGTCAGCGCATGCTGAGGCGCACAGTACGCAGAAGTCGCCAACTTTCTGCAGAGTCAGTAGCTACAGACCTCCAAACTTCGTGTGGCCTTCAGATTAGCTCAAGAACAATGCATAGAGAGCTTCATGGAATGGGTTTCCATGGCTAAGCAGCTGCATCCAAGCCTTACATCACCAAGTGCAATGCAAAGTGTCGGATGCAGTGGTGTAAAGCACGCCACCACTGGACTCTAGAGCAGTGGAGAAGTGTTCTCTGGAGTGACGAATCATGCTTCTCTGTCTGCCAATCCGATAGACGAGTCTGGGTTTGGCGGTTGCCAGGAGAATGGTACTTGCCTGACTGCTTGTGCCAAGTGTAAAGTTTGGTGGAGGGGGGATTATGGTGTGGGGTTGTTTTTCAGGGGTTGGGCTTGGCCCCTTAGTTCCAGTGAAAGGAACTCTTAATGCTTCAGCATACCAAGACATTTTGGACAATTTCATGCTCCAACTTTGTGGGAACAGTTTGGGGATGGCCCCTTCCTGTTCCAACATGACTGCGCACCAGTGCACAAAGCAAGGTCCATAAAGACATGGATGATCGAGTTTGGTGTGGAGGAACTTGATTGGCCTGCACAGAGTCCTGACCTCAACCCGATAGAACACCTTTGGGATGAATTAGAGTGGAGACTGCGAGCCAGGCCTTCTCGTCCAACATCAGTGCCTAACCTCACAAATGCACTTCTAGAAGAGTGGTCAAAAATTCCCATAAACACACACCTAAACCTTGTAGAAAGCCTTCCCAGAAGAGTTGAAGCTGTTATAGTTGCAAAGGGTGGGCCACGCCCTACGGATTAAGAATGGGATGTCATTAAAGTTCATGTGCATGTAAAGGCAGGTGTCCCAATACTTTTGGCAATATAGTGTATATTTAAAGTAAATTCCTATGTACACTACCCAGTGGACTAGCCTATACAAAAATTCAGACACTCAGAATTAGGAATCTGTTTTCTTTATAAACCAATATTTTCAAACAATGTAAGTTTAAAAGACTGTATGTAAAACTATGTGAAAATAAAGTATTTAATAGGCTACTCAATCAAAAGATTAAACACAACTAAAAGCCAAGTATACTTAATTATACTTATATATCTCGATCAAAAGATTGAGTACATGTATAGGCCAAATATAGGCCTTTCTGTCAGTATAAGTCAAGTATACTTAAGTGCAATTTTAAGCATTTTTCTAAGTACATAAAGTATATTTCTGAGAAGTACATAAAAAGTAGACTGAAAGTATACTTATTTTTAGTTCAAAATAAGTATACTAATAGCACACTTCAATAAACTTCTTTTTTGTAAGGGATTAGACTCTTTTACTTGGCAGATAAAAGAGAGAGAAGGGTGGTCTCTTTTGAACCGGTAAGTAATCACCTAGCAACCACCCAGAAGCAACTGCATAGCAACACATTCAGAACACATTATCAACCTCATAGCAACATCTTGGCATGCACATGCGGATACCACTCCAGTATACATGATTAGCCATGGTTAACCAAGGTGTCTTTGTAAAGGTATATAAAATTGTAAAAGTGTAACTAGTGAGTCAGGAGTTCCAAATAATTTACTTGGGGGAAGGACAGTGAAGTTTATAGATCTAAATGGGTGGCATTGTATTGACTCCATTGACTCTGCAATGACCCCATAATGAGTTGTGCAATCATGGTTGTATTGTTGAATCACGGCTTGAATCATTTAGCTGCAATCCCTATATATAAACACAGATGTTTGGCACCTCTTCCTCAGTATGAGTTGATGTGGCAAATCATATTTCTAGTTCAAAATTTACATTTTCCTTGTCTTTTATATTGCCTCAGTGGTGAAAAAACATTTTCTCAGATATGTTAATACACAGATATGATGTTGTGATATCAAATTTCTTGAACATTAGACTACATAAAAAAACTCACATTGGACCTTTCATGGTATGGAACAGATGACGAACCAGTGAAAACGGTTATTATAGCAAAGTGAGCAAAATAAAAGAAAAAAAATTACGCCTGGAAGGATGAACAGTATTACATCGTTCTCTGAAATGTTTAATGCTAATTGGTCAGTCGTGTCATTGACTATTTTCACAGTCTATGAAAATAAAATAATTGAACCTCAAATCAATATTTTATGTCCACAGTCGTGTATTGTGAGAAAACATACAGTTGTTATTGCAAAAAAAAGTATTTATTTCACTCAAAAAAATGATACATTGGATTTACTTTTTTTTTTTTATGTCAACAGGTTCCAAGTAACTGGGTTATGCTGCATTTAACTAACATTATTTATTTCAGTAAACTTAAGTTTATTACATAAGGTTAATTCAATGCCATTTAGTTGAATCAGGTTAACATTCTTAATTTTGTCCAAAACTATTAAGTTCAATTATCCAAAAAATTTATATCAAACTAAAATTAAAACAAACAATCCAGTTTCATTGATTAGTTTATTTAGTGAATGCATTCAAGCATTTTTTTTTTTTTTTTTTTAACACAACTTTTACGAATGTTATCTAACAAGAATAACTTGTACGAAATCTTTACTCTGTAAAGACTCTTGTTGTTATAGGTGTTAGCCAGAAGATGGTTACATCAATGGCATGCCCATAGTTTTTATTTATTTTTTTAAACAACTTTAATTCTTGTTAGCAGGTCCTCAACCCAAGCACATGCTCTACACTTCACCACAATGGTAAAAACTCCTTTAAATGCAAACATAAAAGAACATTACATATTAACAAGTCTCCCAATTGTATCATCTTAATAAAACTGCATAAAATAAAATTGTATTTCAACATTTACTCTCCCTATCCAGCCCTGTGCAAAGCATGATGGGAAGTGGAAATCATGTTCCAAGTTTCTATAATGTTACTTTAACACAACTAAAATAATTTATGTACTCTCAACTCAAATGGATTAAGTAAAGTGACTGAAAAGAAATGTGTTGAATTAACTTGATTTATTTAAGTAAATTGAATAAACTTTTATTTTTGACCAACTTAATTGAAACATGTTCTTTCAAAATAAAAACATTAATAAAAAACATTTCAAGTCAGTTTAACCCAATGCAATCGTGTTTCAACGAGAAACCTAATACAATGGCGTTAAATCAAAATGAATTGTTTAAATAAAGTGAACAGTATCGTAAAATGGATTAAAATGACTGACTGTTGTACATTATCCCTGACATAAAAGCACACCATTCAGAAAAGCAAAATTCAAATTCTGCCTGATATTTTCATGAATGTTGAAAAGCAAAATAGAGTTGTGGGGTTTTTTTTATAATTTGACCTGATATTTACCACATCACCCTACTGTCATAAATCTTCAAAAAGAAGCTTGTGTGTTTGCATCGACACACAATAAATTACCTCTCAGGGTCACTTGGTCACCTCTGCTGTCGTCCGGGTCAGTTTTGTGCAGGATTCTCAGCATCAAAATGATTACTTTCTTTCAAAAACAAAAGATCTTTTTATTATTTATCAATAGATGTGATGTCTCTGAGCTGCCACCATGAATGATGCAATCCTTAATTCATGAATTGATTTTTTGAAGGACACGACCTCACAAGGTTTATTCTCAGGAGCCATAAGAAAATCTCTCATTTGTAAAACACCCATCTCAAAATAGTCACCATAATAAAAGAATCGGATTTCCTCTTGCTTGTATTTATTTTCTGTACACCCCCATTGTCTTATTTGATGCCTTGTAACCTGATGCAGGAGCTTCTGTCACTCATCACCAGCGTGATTTTATTAAAGCAGCTCAAATAACACAGAAAACTCAAAAGATCAAGTCAAACATTTGAGCGATGGGTGCTAATTCAATTGTTATACCCCAGCCTTACTTCATTTCCCAAAATGTCTTGTTTTCCCCTCACGCACACAGCAGCAGCACTTATTGATTGGATTCAGTCAATAAAGGCTAGTTTCCTCTACTCTGATCCTAATGCACTTAGGGAGAAGGTCCCTGCCTGCATGACTGCTGCCAGGTTATACCAGAGCTGAAAGCAGAGCACATAAATTATTCAGGAGCTTCTGCTAGGCCTCCATTAATGATGTCACCCAACCCTGTGGAGCCAGACATTGTCCCATGGGATGTTATGCTTGTGGGGGTGCTGATCTATAGGACCCCAAGGCTGCTATATATAGCTTTCCTACATGAATAAACAAAGAAAAAAGCATTTTCCTAAATGTAATAATTGTTTAGAGCTTTTCGTTTTCATTTTCAAGCTTTTATTACATAAAATCACCTTAATAATTGTTATGATTAGTCTTGAAGTTTAAAATCCTTGATAATTATATTGACTCATTGCAAACATTTATATGTTTGCTACAAGAAAGGGTTATTTGCTCTTTTACATTATTTAAACAATGTTATCTATGAGCATTAAATTTGATTCTTAATTATACATTCTATTTTATACGTTTATTTGAATAATAAAAAAAAAAAAAAATAAAAAAAAGCCTTTTCTAAAAAATAAAATAAATAAAAGGAAAAATGCTGCTTATAAAATAAAACATTCAGCTAGTATAGCATATACAAATGCATACCTAAATGACCTGTACATACCTATTTTAAGGATGCTTCCAAACCTGGCAACATGAATAACTAGTTAAATCAAACATTTAATTTAAATATGCGCACAGCTCTGGTTGTTTCAAACAGGCAGACATGGAGAACAGGTGATGGTAAAATGACAGAGTTTGAGATGGGTGAGTGGAAGGTGAGAGTCAGATGAATAATGAAGATGACTGGATAATACTATACTTCTTGGTTTCAAATGGCGTTGGAGATTGGAATGCTGGATCGAAGGAGACGCTGGAGACTGGAGACACGATGGAGAACAGGTAAGTATCGAAGGAGAGTCCTTGAGGTAAGCATAAGCGTGGCTATGTGCAAATGAGACCGGACAGTGACTGAATGTGAGCGTGGTGCTTAAATGCTGGCAGTGATGATGGGATGCAGGTGCGTGTGATCAGTATTCAGGAGAGGGTGTGCGCTGTGATTGGGATAGGGTGGAGCCTGGCGTGCTTGTAACATTACCCCCCCCTCCACGGCCCGCTCCTGAGGGCTGAGGACCCCGACGTCGTGGTGGTCGGCCTCTGCTTCGCGGCGCCGGTCTGTCAGGGTGAGAGGCATGGAAAGTGTCAAGCAGGTTAGGGTCAAGTATGTCGTTTCTGGGTACCCATGAGCGTTCTTCAGGACCGTAGCCCTCCCAGTCCACCAAGTACTCCAGGATACCACCACGATGCCGGGAGTCCAGGATTTCTTGGACTTGATAGGCCGCACCATCCTCCAGGATGAGAGGAAGGGGGGGGGGGTTCCGAGGTTGTGCCAGGCTCTGGGGAAACAGAAGGGTGGTGAGGTTTGAGTAAAGACACATGGAAAGTAGGGTGAATGCGGTACTGAGGTGGCAACTGGAGCTTGTAGGTGACTGGGTTGATCTGCTGGATGATGGGAAAGGGGCCAATGAATCTGGGACTCAACTTCCTGCACGGCAGACGCAGTCTGATGTCCCTGGTACCTTCTGCCCGATCTGGTACGAAGGAGTCTTGGAGCGGCGAAGGTCGGCTGTCATCCTGCGTCTGCGAAGAGCAAGTTGAAGTTGATAATGTGCAGAGTCCCAGACCCTCTCACTCTCCCAGAACCAGTAGTCGACCACTGGTACGTCCGATGGTTCTCCCGACCAGGGGAACAGAGGGGGTTGGTAGCCGAGTACGCACTGGAATGGAGTGAGTCCGGTGGAAGGTTGGCGCAGGGAGTTTTGCGCGTACTCGGCCCAACCCAGGAACTGGTTCCAGGAGTCCTGGTGGCCGTGACAGAAGGTACGAAGGAAGCGGCCGATCTCCTGGATCTTCTGCCCGTTCGACTGAGGATTGTATCCCGAGGAGAGGCTGACGTCACACCTAGGAGGGTGAAGGCCTTCCACACCCTGGAGACGAACTGGGGCCCTCTGTCCGACACGATGTCTTCGGGGATGCCGTAGTAATGGAAGATGCGGTTAAACATTAACTCAGCAGTTTCCATAGCAGTGGGTAATCCCTTTAAGGGAAGCAGACGGCAGGACTTAGAGAATCTGTCGATTACAACGAAGATGCAGGTACAGTCATCGGCGACAGGGAGGTCGATGATGAAGTCCACTCCTAGGTGTGACCAGGGTCGGTTAGGAACGGGCAGAGGATGGAGCTTACCGGAGGGGAGATGACGGGGGCTCTTGGAGATCGCGCATTCCTTACATCCCTGCACGTACCTTCTGACATCGGATGCCATGCGTGGCCACCAGAAGCGCTGTTTAAGCAGCGAGAGGGTTTCATTGACCCCAGGGTGGCCAGTGCCCAGAGACGTGTGGGAGTAAATGAGAGGAGTGCGCCATGTGCGGGTGACATACTGCAAGCCTGGTGGGCAACCCGGAGGGGGGGTTGGTGGAGGCATTGGAGACCAGACAATGGGCTCCTCAGACCAGACAATGGGGTTGACAAATAACTGACCAGGCAGGATGGGCTCGGATTCCTCGGTCTTCTCCTCGGGACCGTGGATGTGGGACAGGGCGTCCGCCTTGACATTCTTGGGCCCAGGTCAATAGGAAATCTTGAAGTTAAACCGGGTGAAGAATAATGCCCATCGTGCCTGGCGGGGATTCAGTCGCTTGGCGTCTCGGAGATATTCCAGGTTCTTATGGTCTGTCAAGACGAGGAAGGGGTGTTGAGCGCCCTCCAACCAGTGCCTCCACTCCTCGAGGGCCAGCTTGATGGCTAGGAGTTCCCTGTTGCCGATGTCGTAGTTTACCTCCGCCGGGTTGAGCTTGCGGGAGAAGGCACATGGGTGGAGTCTACTGGGGTTCCCCTGCTGTTGGGACAAGACCACTCCCACTCCGGTGGTCGAGGCATCCACCTCCACGACGAAGGGAAGATCCGGATTGGGATGGACGAGGAGGGGAGCGGTGGTGAAGGCGGTCTTGAGAGCCTCGAAAGCTTCAGTGGCAGATGGTGTCCAGGACAGAGACTTGGGCTTATTGCGGAGGAGGTTGGTGAGTGGACTGGAGATGGAACTGTAATCTTGAATGAAGCGACGATAGAAGTTGGCAAACCCGAGGAATCTTTGGAGTTCTTTTATGGTGGTGGGAATGGGCCAGGACCAGATGGCTTCCACCTTCCCCTCGTCCATCCGGATGCCACTGCGGTCAATGGAGTATCCAAGGGACTGAGGGCTGGTGGAACGAACACTTTTCGGCTTTCAGGAACAGGTGGAAGCTCCTCAGGCATTGCAGGACCTCCGCAACGTGGTGGCGATGTTCGGCCATGCTCCGGGAGTAAATCAGGATGTCATCAATATAGACCAGCACGAACTTATGGAGAAACTCCCAGAGCACCTCATGGATGAAATCCTGGAATACGGAGGGGGTGTTGGCCAATCCATACGGCATAACAAGATATTCATAGTGGCCAGTAGGGGGTCACAAAGGCGGTCTTCCACTCGTCCCTCTCACGTATCCGGATGAGGTTGTACGCGCTGCGGAGGTCCAACTTGGTGAACACGGTGGCACCACAGAGATGTTCCAGTGCAGCCGGGACGAGGGGAAGAGGATAACGGAACTTGACTAATTTTGTTGAGGGTACGATAGTCTATGCAGGGCCTCAAGCCTCCGTCCTTCTTTGCCACGAAGAAAAAGCTCGAGGCAGCAGGGGAAGTAGACGGGCAGATGTAACTTTACTCCAGTGCCTCTTTGATGTATTCCTCCATGGCCTTCTCCTCCGAAAGTGACAGGAGGTAAATCTTCCCACGAGGCACTGACTCATCCAGCAGCAGATCGATGGCGCAGTCCCATGGCCGGTGTGGAGGCAGCTTGGAGGCTCGTTTGGGGCAGAAGACGTTGCTGAAGGGGGCGTAACAAGGAGGGCCGTCCACCGAACGTTTCTCTACTGGACTCTCGATGGACGTGGCGCAGACAGGCAGGTCTTGAGAACACGGAGGAGGGAGGACTGGAAGTGCAGAGAAACAGTTCGGGAAGCAGCTGTCGCCCCACTTCAGGACTTCTCCTGTCTTCCAAGAGATGACGGGATTGTGCTGCTCCAACCATGGGCGCCCTAAGATGATGTCAGCGGTGGATTCCTCCAGAACCAGAAATTGATGTTCCACGTGAAGACCCACTTGAATTCGTATTGGACCCACAAAGGAGCAGACTCGTCGTCGACTGAGAGGTTTTCCCGTTATAGAGTGGATTTGGTAGATGGACGGGGTGGCTGTCGTCCGGAGCTTGAGCTGACGGCAGAGGGTGCCCGAGATGAAGTTGCCGGCTGACCCAGAGTCGAGGAGAGCGGTAACTGGAAGAGACACACCGGCAGCAGTAAGGTTTACAATTGTGGTGAGTGGTTGCATCTTATTAAGAGAAGGGATGATGGCACTCACCATTGGACGAGGTGGACAAATGGGGCATTCAGTGATGAAATGCCCAGGGGATCCACAGTACAAACACAGATTCTGGGTCAGCCACCTCTGCCGTTCAGCCATGGATAAACGGGAATTCTCTACTTGCATGGGTTCGTGGGCTGGTTCTGGAGGGCTGACAGATTCTGGTCGGCGGAGGGATGGTGAAAACAACGGCTGGCCCTGGTGTTCTTCAATACACGACTGCATACGAGTGGCGAAGCGGATAGAAAGTTGGATGAAACATTCTAGCCCGATGGTATCCTCGTATGCAGCGAGATGCAAACGCACCCGAGGATCCAAACCCTGTCGGTAGGTCGTCAACAGGGATTGTTCGTTCCATCCACTGGCAGCAGCGAGTGTTCTAAACTGGAGGGCATACTCATTAACAGACATTGATCCTTGTTTTAAATGATAAAGTTGCTCACCAATCACTGAATCCCAGGATGGCTTTCCAAAAACTTCTTTGAAATGGGAGGTGGAGAGAGAGAGAGAGAGAGAGAGAGAGAGAGAGAGAGAGAGAGAGAGAGAGAGAGAGAGAGAGAGAGAGAGAGAGAGGATTGCTCTGGGACCAGAGAGTTTTTGCCCAACGAAGCGCTTTGCCAGTTAACTGAGAGATAACGAAAGCTACCTTAGCGCGGTCATCAGGGTACAGGTGCGGTTGCATCTCCAGGACCAGCGAGCATTGTAGGAGAAATCCGTTGCAATCCTCCGCCAAACCAGAGAAGGGCGCCGGTTTGGCCATGGGACTGGCGTATACCGGTGGCGAAGAAACGGTGGTGTTATTTCCGGAAGTGCTCGCTGGTGAAGGTGCAGGCGGGTTGGTGGTGAGAGCTCGACGGAGAGCGACAACAGTTTATTGAGATACCAGTTCGTGAGCGGGGCAGGTGAGTAGAAGGTGAGAGTCAGATGAATAATGAAGATGACTGGATAATACTATACTTCTTGGTTTCAGATGGCGTTGGAGATTGGAATGCTGGATCGAAGGAGACGCTGGAGACAAGACGAGGAGACACGCTGGAGACTTGAAGACACGATGGAGAACAGGTAAGTATTGAAGGAGAGTCCTTGAGGTAAGCGTGGCTATGTGCAAACAAGACCAGACAGTGACTGAATGTGAGCGTGGTGCTTAAATGCTGGCAGTGATTGCAGTGATGATGGGATGCAGGTGCTTGTGATCAGTATTCAGGAGAGGGTGTGCGCTGTGATTGGGATAGGGTGGAGACTGGCGTGCTTGTAACACTGGTTTGTTTTAAACCAGCGCTTTACCATCAATGTAATAAACTTTATGTCATGTATTGCTTTAAACTCATTTGGCAGCATGTTCCAGAACTGGGAGCCCTTTACAGAAAAGGCTCTTTGCCCTTGTGTAAGTTGTATCAACTTACACAATTAAGGGCAAAGAGCTTACTTAATGATAAGTTGTATCACTCACTTTTGAAGGTAAAAGATTTGATTAGTGTAAGTTTATACAATATATAATATACATAACAGTATAAACAATATACTATTACATAATATATAAGAAACAACACAGAGCACTTGAACAGATCCTGCAAGATAGATAAACAGTATTAACAGCAGTAGAGCAGTATGAATTGTATCTGTCAGTCTGTCGTGCTTAGAGTTCTGGGAAGTCAGCTGAAAGTATTCTTCCTGGACATGGAAAATCAACACAGAAAAGAAAAAATATTTTGCCAGGAGCTTTTACCACTGAATCAGAGAGCCCCTGGATCGCCAGGCAGACAGAGTTCAGAACTTCCAAATTATTGGCTTGAGCAGCGATCCATGTTCTTGTTGTTTATAATCACCGGGAACCCCTTGAAAAGCTTTTGCGTTGATTCATTTTATGTGCATCCTACATGGAGTTTATCCCAGTGCTTTATTTAAAATGTAAAATTTTTTGCTGAATGTTTAAGTCTTATTGTCTTTCATACAATCTAAATGAGCTAAATTATAACTCACAGAGTGAAACCCATGTCTCTTGAAACTTCAAATTAAGTAGCCATGATGTACAAAATGTAGCGGCGCTGATTTCATTCATACAAACGTGATTTTCTGTAGTGGTTTGTCTACAGCACTGTGAAAAGCTAGCAATAAACACTTTTAGTGAGGTATGTTAATAAATAGGAGTTGGTTAAAATTATTTTAACTTTATATAAGAAATAGGAAATTCAATCACAGACTGTTGCTCAATACTGTGGGCGCCATATGCTCGGTGAAGCTGTATAGATGGTAATGGGATTGTTTAATGGGCTTTGTATGGTGTTACAATGACATTACAAATTAAGATAATGTTACAAAAATTGCTCCTTTTAAACAGTGAAAATGCATATTTTAGTACATATAATCTCAAGTGTATAGGTTTGTTAGATTTATACTGAATATTGTATAATTTGTCCTGTATTTGTCATTATAAATGAATATGTTTATACTGTCATTAGCATATCAGAGCGTTATCTGCGAAACACAGCTCTAAGCTATTGAACATCAAAGTTATTGGTTTGGCCTTAAGCCAACACAAGAATTATTTTGTACTTAATATTCATTTAACATTAGCCAGATTTTAACAATTGTTTATTTTTGCTATCCTAGAAAGCTCAACATTTTCCTTCAAGGATATGAATAACAGAAGAATAAAATGTTTCCAGATGTCAGATTTTCTTTTTTAAACTGTAAAAAGGGTATAATTACTTGAAAAAATGTGAGGTCTTTTCCAAAGTAATTTTACATGCACTGGTGTTTAGGTTATCTCCATACACAAACACCTGCAGTGCTGGCATTCTTGCAAATCATTAATCTAATTCCTGTTACCACTGTGAAGCTGCTTTGAAACAATTGCCATTGTAAAAAGCGCTATATAAATAAAGGTGATTTTTGATTTTTTTTTTTTTTTTGATTGTAAATTCACTTTATTTATTCCTTTCTTTCTTTTTTCAACAAAATGAATCCTGATATCTTTTTGAATGCATACTGAGCATTAATAATGACATTCTGAGTCATCAATTTCATGAGTAATAGCAACCGCTGGAAGGCGACAAAGTTTAGTTTAACTTAATGCAAATGAGTAGCAATGGGATGCAGTGACTATCCAATGCAGGGTGCAGACAGTGATCAGCTGCCTGATAAGGAACATCTAATATCTACTAGTAACAAACAGATGCTTGATGACCTCCAGTGATTTAATATGGACAGTAAGGATATATACTCGCTGACCTCCAGTGATTTTAACACCTCCATGGAACCTCATTAGTGACTGATTTGGAATATTTTATAAGCAATATGACTCTGTTAACGGCCACTCATACACACCACTAAAACACTGCTCCTCAGGTGAAGTGCACAAGAGAACATAATATTTATAGCTGGGTTGCCTGGCTGGAGTGAGATTTTGATGATATGGGGTTAATCAATGACACGCCCCTATTTGAGGTTTTAAGGATCCAACAATAAATTTAAAATTTCATCTTAATAATGCAAATTACCCAAATACTTACGCTTAACGTTGTATTAGATGCACTATTTAGAAATATTTCTTACTAATTTACAGTGCATCTGCAAAGTATTCAAAGCGCTTCACTTTTTCCACATTTTGTTATGTTACAGCCTTATTCCAAAATGGATTAAATTCATTATTTTCCTCAATATTCTATAAACAATACCCCATAATGACAACATGAAAGATGTTTGTTTGAAATCTTTGCAAATTTATTAAAAATAAAAAAAACGAAAAAAATCATGTACATAAGTATTCACAGCCTTTGCTCAACACTTTGTTGAAGCACCTTTGGCACCAATTACAGCCTCAAGTCTTTTTGAGTATGATGCTAAATGCTTGGCACACCTATTTTTGGGCAGTTGCTCACATTCTTCTTTGCAGGACCTCTCAAGCTCCATCAGGAGCCTGATGAACCTTCGCCCCAGTCTGAGGTCCAGAGCACTCTGGAGCAGGTTTTCATCAAGGATGTCTCTGTACATTGCTGCATTCATCTTTCCCTTGATCCTGTCTAGTCTCCCAGTTCCTGCCGCTGAAAAACATCCCCACAGCATGATGCTGCCACCACCATGCTTCACTGTAGGGATGGTATTGGCCAGGTGATGAGCGGTGCCTGGTTTCCTCCAGACATGACGCTTGCCATTCAGGCCAAAGAGTTCAATCTTTGTTTCATCAGACCAGAGAATTTTGTTTCTCATGGTCTGAGAGTCCTTCAGGTGCTTTTTGGCAAACTCCAGGCGGGCTGTCATGTGCCGTCTTTCCAAATCATGTCCAATCAACTGAATTTACCACAGGTGGACTCCAATCAAGTTGTAGAAACATCTCAAGGATGATCAGTGGAAACAGGATGCACCTGAGCTCAATTGTGAGTGTCATGGCAAAGGCTGTGAATACTTATGTACATGTGATTTTTCGTTTTTTATTTTTAATAAATTTGCAAAGATTTCAAACAAACTTCTTTCACGTTTTCATTATGGGGTATTGTTTTTAGAATTTTGAGGAAAATAATTAATTTAATCCATTTTGGAATAAGGCTGTAACAACAAAATGTGGAAAGTGAAAAAGTGAAGCGTTGTGAATACTTCCCGGATGCACTGTATATATTTAAAAAAAATACATGTATTGTTGTCTCTACAGTGTGGCAAAAAAATGTAGTACATACATGTTATAGTATATAGGCTACAAGCTTGTTTGTCCACAGTTGTTAAGCAGAACGAAAGTGTAAAATCACTAAAATCATTATAGATAATAAGGAAAACCAAAGGGGTAATCTACGTGTTAACAGGTTAGAGAATGTCTTGTATGAACACACATATTCAGAATCACTCCTCTCAATACAGCAACATGTTACTGTCATATATTTTTTTCTGTAGGGCCTAAATGTAAAGGACACATTATTAAGATCTTGTAATATGCTGTAATATGATATGCACATTGTAATCCAAATAATTGTGCTCATTTCCCCGTTGCACTCTTTTTAGAAAGTTTGGAAGTTATAGCTAAAGTTGATAAGGTTACACAGTTCTGCCAAACTATTGCAAAATAGAAATGTTGGGTGTAAAGCATTTATAGTCATTTAATTACTTTTCCTTTGAAAAAATGAGTTACTTCTGATGTAATTGCATGGAATATTGTATAGATTTTAGAACAATTCTACATAAAACAATAGTGGATGTCTAATGTCTAATGTTAAAATGTATGTTTTTAATGTAACCTTCTCCCTTTAAATACTTTGGTCAGTTCAAGAATAATTTATGCAATTTTTTATTATTTATTTGAAAAAATGAAAAGAGCAGTTTCATGTCTATTCTGGTATTGTTCAACTGGTTGAGGTTGATATAGGATTTAGAAAGTAATCAGTAATTTTTAGAAAGAGTACTTAATACAGTAATCTAATTACACCATTAAAGATGTAATTTAGTAGCTAAGTAATTAATTACTTTTTCAACACTGCCCATAACTTTAATGTAAGTTATGTGGTAAGCATCTTTGGTAACACTTTATTTTACAGTGTCCTTGTTACAAATGTAGTTACTATAGTAATAACTATATATTATGCATAATTACGTGCAACTAACCCTAATCCTAACCCTGTAGTAAGTACATGTAGTTAAATAATATAAATTCAGTACTTAAATGTATAATTACACTGTAACAAAGACATCTTAAAATAAAACGTAACCGCATCTTTCGGTTGCATTAAGCAGTAGAAGCACTTTGTCTGCACCTGACATGGTAAGCGGCTCAATTTAAACTCTACAAATATAAGTCCCTTTGACGTTCAAGACAAATTGGGTCATGTCCTTTTCTCAATGCGATTTGCTATGTGGCCTTAAAAGGCAACTTTTATCGTGTTTTATCGAGTTCTTAATTCTGCAGCACACATATTCAACTAATCCTTAAAATTTTCACCTGTGGAAACTGCAGAATTCAACGGACAAAATACACAACATTTCCCCAGGTGAAACACATTTTCTTCATGTTTCTTAATTTTCTCCATCTGGCTGTTGACAGCTAGCTATGTAGTAGTCATCACTTGCGAAGTGCGGAAAGAAGTTAGTTTGGTGCAGAATCTTGTCGCCTATATAGACCAAACAAGTCCTGTTCTGGGGTACGTTTCCCGAAAGCATTGTTAGCCAACTGTGGTCGCAAGTTCTGTCGTTACCAGCATAGTTCAGCGAGTCGGTGTTTCCTGAAACCATAGTTCCAACGAACATTCGCAAACAGTATCGCAAAGTTGTGTAGTTGGAACTAGGGTTGGACGATATATCGAATATTAGCGATAATATCGCAATAATTTTGATGACGATGTAACATTTGAAAATATCGTGAATATCGAATATTTCAAATTCAAGCATACTTTCCCAAAGAACGCGCCGAACGTCCAATATTACGTCCCCTTTTCGTCTTGTCACATATTACCACGCACGAGACGTGAGTTGGGGGATGGTCTTTTTTTTTACATTAGCAAAATGGAGACGACGAACAACACAGGTGTGGAAAGAGACACGGGAGGGGAAGATGAAATAGTCTCCAAAAGGAACGCACAATCTGTAATATGAGGGTGGTTTGGTTTTCAGATAACATATACCAATCAAAATACCGTCATTTGCAAGGTGTGCAAGAAGATAATAGCTACAAAGTTTGGTAGCACCAATAATCTCTTTCATCACCTCAAGCAGCATCCTGTGCAGTACGAGCAATGCATGAAACTCTGAGCCATCATCACTAGCCTCAACCTCTTCATCTGAAGATGAAGATACAGACCTCACAAAATCAATCAAAAGCTCAATTCTGGAGTATCTCAATGACAAATATTCTGATCCTGAGACCAGCAGGCTGCTGAACATTTGCTCCCTCACTGATCCGAGGTATATATATATTATATTGAACACAACAAAATTCAGGAGGTGAAATCCCAAGCTGTTGACAAGATTGAGTCCCTACTTGCTAACACCCATTCTGTGTCTGACACTGTGGAGTCCAGTTCAACAGCAAGTGCAGAAGCTCCACCTGAGCCATCAGCCCGAAAAAAGAAGACATTGGGGACCTTCTTCAAGCAGGCAACATCCTCATCTTCTTCTAAGGCTTTGTCCCAGAGGGAGGCAATTGAAAATAGAACTGGAAAGCTACTTGTAATCTGCTGACAGTGACACAAAGCCACTAATGTGGTGGAGCATCCATGAGGCACATTTCCCCAAATGTGCAAAATTAGCTAAGAAATACCTATGTGTTCCAGCAACTAGCTCCCCATCTGAGAGGGTTTTTAGTGCCAGTGGGAACAGAGTTTCATGCCACAGAGCTTCTCTTAAACCAGAGACAGTTGACAGACTTGTGTTTTTAGCTAAAAACTTGTAAAAAATACTTATCCCAGTTTAATTTCCCCCAGTTGCACAATGTAAATAAGTTGACAGAATGCGCTTTCTGTACTTGTTTTGCACTACTTCAGTTACATTTACATGTGTTCATTTAATAAAAAGCAGTAAGTGTTCACTTGGTCTAGATTTTTTTTTTAACTGCTTAAATTTGCACTAAATGTAAACATTTTGTATTTAATTTAGTTCTATCTAAATAGTTTTTGTTGTTTTTAATGGGGGCAAAAGAAAATCATGTTTTTTTTATAATTCAAAAGCAATTGCAAACATATCGAGATATATATCGAATATCATAAAAAATTTTGACAATATCGAGATATAATTTTTTTTAGATATCGCACAGCCCTAGTTGGAACGACAGATCTCGACCTGTGGTTTGAAGCATAGTTTCTTGTTTGCATGACATGTGGGCTTAATAAATCTTTATCTTGAGCAAAATAAGCTAGCTGACATTCAGTACAATTTATCTCTTTTATTTCAAATATATACAAATGCAATCTTTTATTTTTTCAAGAGATTTAAAGCACCATTTTTAAGAGTGTGCATGTGCGTACATGCTCTAGTATGTAAGAACAAGCCTATGATTGAATCTGGAAATAAAGCAAAATAACTGAGAAAATAAGAATAAGTCCTCAGATGCCATGTAGTTTATAGCAAGAAATCTAGCATTAAGTCAATCTCAAACAGATTCATTAAAAGAAGTTATTACTCCACCACCTGCGTGACATCATTAATCAACGTGGTTGAATGACAAATTTGCAATACAGTATTGGGAAACAGTTGTGACTAGCTAGTTGATTTCTTCAACGATGCATCGTTCTATGGTGGTTAAGCAGCGAGTTATGTCGTTGTAAACGCACCCCTGATTGGAAATTCCTATGAGCAGATTTAGCGACTTATTTTGCGTTGACTGCTATTTCTACAGCGTGGAACCCTCCTCCCCCAGCCCGCGATTTTGACTGAGGGGGCCCACTGAAACTGTAAATGGGGCCCAGAATACCTATAGCGATGCCACAGCTCACACCAACTGCATGAGAGTAGCCAACCCTGTTTAAAGTTGATGCCCACTGAGTGTCACATTAGCATGCTTCTATCAGTGTTGGAAGTAAACATAGCCAGTCAACTAACTTAATTGCATTTTTTTGTTAGTAGCTTGTAGTGTGGCTAACTATGAACAGCTTGATCTAATTACTAAATTATTTGTAGCTTGACAAATTACAGTTTCAATGTAACTTCCCCTACTTTGGTTGTTCTACATAATACACTAATAGGCATTCAAATAGTATTTAGCACATATAAATATTGGGTAAAACAGTCCATTTTACATTTTAGTGTAGAATCCAGGGCCAGATTTAATCCTTATTGTGTCGTACCCTATTTTTATATCTCCCTAATCAAACACACACTTGACCTAACTCAGTGGTTTTTTAACAGAGATTCCAAGACCTGAAATGAGTGTGTCAGATAAGGGCGACATTCAAAATGTAGTGTTGGGGATATTTCCGGGCAGGGTTGGAACACTTCCCTAAAAATGTCTTTAGGTGGTTGTTCTTTTTAAAAACAAAGCAAGCAACTGAAGACCCCTGTGGGTTGAGCGAATATTGGTGCAACTCTTTATTGTCCTATACATTAGTAATGCCTTTAAAGGTATAAATGTGAATTAAACATGGGACAATGCCCATCATAATAGTGTGCTAATGCCTGGTGCAAGGGAATCATGTTAGAATCCTAAGGAGAATATGTTAATGCTCTCCACCCATCAAGCTAAAGTCACGTACTGACAGTAACAGTTTTTAAAATCTGCTGTCCTTTGGTACTGTGGAGCTGGTAATCTGAATATAAAATAGTAGGTACAAAGAATTTCTAAGTACACAATAAATTCACTAGTCACACAATTGGTTGCTACATAATGAGGTGCAACCGTGTAAATTAGTTTTGCAGCTGACTGCAACTAAAATTATTATAAAAAAATCACCACTTTATCCTCATTGCACAATTCTACATAAACAACTGTTCATTAGCACCAGCATTTCCATCATAATTCCTCACTGTGATTTAGCACACACAAGAAAGGAGCAACCCAACCATTTATTTTACCTTTGACAAATGCAAAGCTTTTGTAATCAAATCCACACAGCTTGATATTCATAGAGTGTGTGCGCATAATGCTGCACCAGAAGCTGGAGACAGGAGGGTGCAGGACATTGAATAGAGACCTGGAATTGTTCTTAATTAGATGCCCTTTAAATGAATGGATTGCTTTCCGCAATGTATTATAGAGCTCCTTCATTTTGAATAAACCCATAATTCTAAGTAATAAACTTTGGCATGTAAGAGTTCTCAGTTTTTTCTACACAATTTTAGTAGCGATTAGACTATTCACCTAGCAGATGATTAAAGGGGTGAAAAAGTCCTGTAGACTTACATTGAAGAAGGTACCTAAGCCATATCTAGAGACCAAAATATCCTAGAGAATTGGGTGTCGTCAAGAACACCCATTAAAGGGATAGTTCACCCTCAAGCCATAGGAGTATATGACATTCTTCTTTCAGACGAATACAATCGGAGTTATATTAAAAAATGTCCTGGCTAATCCAAGCATTATAATGGCAGTGAATGGGAGCCCAAAATTTGAAGCCCAAAAAAGTGCATCCATCCATTATAAAAGTAATCCACATGGCTCCGGGGGGTTAATAAAGGCCTTCTGAAGCGAATCGATGGGTTTGTGTAATAAAAATATCCATATTTAAAACTTTATAAAGTAAAATATCTAGCTTCCGCCAGAACGCCTTCCATATTCAACTTACAAAGAAAGTGTAACGCATCTCGCAGTTCAAAACGATTACGCTACGTCCGATGTCATCGTCATGCCATGTACGCTTTTTTCGTAAATTGAATACGGAAGGCGGTCTGGCGAAAGCTAGATATTTTACTTTATAATGTGTTAAATATGCATTGATTCGCTTCAGAAGGCCTTTATTAACCCCCTGGAGCCGTGTGGATTACTTTCATAATGGATGGATGCACTTTTTTGGGCTTCACATTTTGGGCTCCCATTCACTGCCATTATAATGCTTGGATTAGCCAGGACATTTTTTAATATAACTACAATCATATTTTATAATGATTGTATTCGTCTGAAAGAAGAATGTCATATACACCTAGGATGGCTTGAAGGTGAGTAAATCATGGGGTAATTTTCATTTTTGGGTGAACTAACCCATTAAGAACCATTAACAGCAACATTATGGCAACAGCCTGGCAATCTCAAAAAAGAAATTTCTTCTTACCTTCATTTAAATAATTTAAAAGTGGATATTAATTTGCCACCTGAATTTTAAGTTCTCATTATTGTGGATGAATGACCCAGGATCTATTTTTATTGCACAAAATATGTGTGATGTAGATTTTCTTTTGTCAGTCAGCATTGTGAACCTTCTTTTCAGGGTTGCCTGCAGTCTCTTTTACTGTCTGCATTTGACAGAATTAGCATTTCAGCTCAACATGCAGATAAGGCTTGCAAGAGTCTGGTCATGGCAGACATTTTAATTAGAAAGATACAGAAGGTTAATTCCCCTCTCGGTAGACCCAATCAGCATTAAGGTTATGCACAATTAAAATGTTCTGTCTCCCGTATTTGTTTTAGTGCAACCACAAGAAACATTATTTAAAAGAATGCATTGTGAAAATGTTTTGACAGTTAACCTACTTTATATGGTCACATATACACCGATCAGGCATAACATTATGACCTAATATTGTGTTGGTCCCCATTTGCTGCCAAAACAGCCCTGACCCGTCGAGGCATGGACTCCACTAGACCCCTGAAGGTGTGCTGTGGTATCTGGCACCAAGATGTTAGCAGCAGATCCTTTAAGTCCTGTAAGTTGCGAGGTGGGGCCTCCATGGATCGGATTTGTTTGTTCAGCACATCCCACAGATGCTCGACTGGATTGAGATCTGGGGAATTTGGAGGCAAAGTCAACACCTCAAACTCGTTGTTGTGCTCCTTAAACCATTCCTGAACCATTTTTGCTTTGTGGCAGGGCGCATTATCCTGCTGAAAGAGGCCACAGCCACCAGGGAATACCGTTTCCATGAAATCATGAATACATGAATGAATACATGGTCTGCAACAATGCTTAGGTAGGTGGTACGTGTCAAAGTAACATCCACATGAATGGCAGGACCCAAGGTTTCCCAAAAAGCATTGCCCAAAGCATCACACTGCCTCCGCCGGCTTGCCTTCTTCCCATAGTGCATCTTGGTGCCATGTGTTCCTCAGGTAAGTGACACACACGTACCTGGCCATCCACGTGATGTAAAAGAAAACGTGACTCATCAGACCAGGCCACCTTCTTCCATTGCTCTGTGGTCCAGTTCTGATGCTCACATGCCCACTGTTGCTTTCGGCGGTGGACAGGGGTCAGCATGGGCACCCTGACTGGTCTGCGGCTATGCAGCCCCATACGCAACAAACTGCGATACACTGTGTATTCTTACACCTTTCTATCAGAACCAGCATTAACTTCTTGAGCAATTTGAGCTACAGTTGCTCGTCTGTTCGATCGGACCACACGGGCCAGCCATCGCTCCCCACGTGCATCAATGAGCCTTGGAATGCCATGACCCTGTCGCCGGTTCACCACTGTTCCTTCCTTGGACCACTTTTGATAGATACTGACCACTGCAGACCGGGAACACCCCACAAGAGCAGCAGTTTTGGAGATGCTCTGACCCAGTTGTCTAGCCATCACAATTTGGCTCTCAAACTCGCTCAAATCCTTACGCTTGCCCATTTTTCCTGCTTCTAACACATCAACTTTGAGGACAAAATGTTCACTCACTGCCTAATGTATCCCACCCACTAACAGGTGCCGTGATGAAGAGATAATCAGTGTTATTCACTTCACCTGTCATAATGTTATGCCTGATCGGTGTATATCCAAATAGCATGGTTGGCTGAGTTTTGATTTTTGACAGAAAATTGTAAACATTGACATTATTCTTATTAAAAATTCAATTTGCATTTGTTGGCTGTAGGTAACATGCAAATTATACAATGACTTTCAGAGAGGACTTTCACAATCCTTCTCAGGTTAAAGAGCTGAACTTAAAAAATGTAAATGAGATTTATCCAACAAACACATTTTTAAGATTAATGTTTAATTTTGATATGAATATTTGTGTATTTTGTACAAATTTTGAAAATTTTAATGTTTTTTTTGTTTTTTGGTTTTTTGGAGAGATGTGCAGAGCAGAGGTCCAGGGAGGTTGCAGTGAAGATAATCAAGTTTTTTTTTTTTTTGGTTTTTTTTTTTGAAAACAAGGATCTAGATTTTGTCATTAATTTCTTTCTGTCCCTTGGAAGGTTTTTTATACAGTCGTGCAGATGTTTTAAATCTAACATGAAAGCCCATCTTTAACCAGTTGGAGAATGAGGTTAAACTGTTGAGCAAATTTTGCATCCTGTTAAACACAAGAAAGCCCTAAAAGGGATAGTTCACCCAAAATGAAAAATCTGTCATCATTTATGCACCCTCAAGTTGTATGAACTTCTTTCTTCTGCTGAACACAAAAGATATATCCACCTCCACTCTTCTGTTTGACCGCTAACCAATGACAGGAGACAGGAAGCACAGATTAAATGGATCACAAATCAGTTGAGAAGCTGGAGGAAAAGTAATTGGAAAGACAGAAGTGTGGCACTAATCAAAGCCATAAGGTTAAAGCGGTTAGCCAAAAGCATGCGAAGGAAGGGAGGCCGAGCAAGTGCTGCCGAAAAGAATAATAGATTCCTGGCAATGACAAAATGACGTAGAAGGCCACAAAGGTTAATTTCCCTTTTGTTACATGGCAAAAGGTGTACTCACAGAGAGGGAGTGCTCTTTTTTATTTTACACATAATTGACTACAAATTGGATTTCTGCCCATCAGTATTATTAAAAGTCTTTCAATTTAAAGCCACAGTGTTTAACTTCTGTGCCATTAAAGCACCATTGAGGTACTAACTGATACTCAGTTGTATCTGCCTTTTAAGTGTAATAATAATCTTATCAGCGTCTTTGCTTGATTGTTTGGATACTATAAAGAGATGAATATGTCTTAATTTTCTTCAGCTTAATGAGTCTGTCTGATATGGTGGTCTTTAGCTCATTCTATACACTAATGAAAAAATTCAAGTAAGAAATCTTGGAATGATTTTTGATTCTGAGTTGAAATTTGATAAATTAATGCACTGGTAAAAGGTAATGTTCTTTAACATTGCTAAAATGAAAAGTTTTTTGTCTTTTAAATATATGGAAACTGTGATTCATGTCTCTTTATCTGGGGCTGTCAAGCTATTTTCTTGCAGTTACTGCAAAATGCAGTCGCCAGACTTCTGACTGGCATTAGGAGGTATTCCAGTATCTCCCCTGTAATGGCTTCTCTGCACTGGCTTCCAGTGAATTTCAGAATTCAATATAAGATATTGTTCATGGTTATCATTATAAAAATGGTGAGAACTTTAAGATCTGTGTGTGTTCTTTTAAGTGTCACAAAGTCACATGTGGAATCCAAGGGAGATCGTGCCTTCTCTCCCCAGAGCCTCGGGAACAGCCTCCCAAAAAGATTTTGTGACACAACTTATAAGACTTATGTTAACAAAGGCTTTTTTATTTTATCAATGATAATAAAAAGGAGAGAAAAATGTGATTGTTTACTAAAAATATTAGTCATTAACCCGCTTGTGTTAGGCTTTGGCCCACTTGTGCTGCTTAAAGCTGAATAAAGAATTACGACCAGAAAACTGAAGTGCTTTGCTAGCAGGTTATTTAACATACCCAAATGCATATACTGTATGAGATTAATCTATACACAACATAAACGTAATATTATAACTTGTTTCTGCACAAAATTAATCAAATGCACAGCACAAGTGAATTGAACTAAATTACGTGTTAGACATGAAATGTAATTCACGTCTTTCCAATGCACTAAAACGTGTAAACACAATGACCATCTGTCGATTTCCCAAACTGCTTGTCATATGTAAGTGGACAATTACAAGCTAAAGCATAAAGAATTTTAAATATTGTATCATAATACGCATTACAATGTTATAATTTCAGGAGCCCAGGAGCCTAAAACCAAGGACAGTTTTCATGTTTTTGAGAAATGTTGATACATGTCTACATTAATATATAAAATGTTTGGTTTGTCTTGGTTTAATTTTTGGTCAACTAAAATGTTATGCTGCGTTCACGCCACCTCGTATTTACCGGAATCTTGAGATGACTTTGTATTCGTAGTTGTTCACGTCCTCGAAAGGGGATTATCCATTTCTGTAGCGACAGTTGGCAAAATGAACCCGCGTGAAAGAATACTGTTATTTAATTTAAGTGAAATGTAATTTGAACTACTAAGCAGAAGCAAAAACACAATAGAAGTAGCACTGAAGTGTTATGCAAATGCATAATTATTACACTTTCATACAAGAATAGCCTAGCTATCTAACTCCGTGCTGCATGTCTTTTGTTTATATTCACATTGCTTTTGCATGAAAAAAATAGTGTACACTGGCAAAAGTTTATTACACGAATTTTAAAATATTACGAAATAACTGCTTTACGTTTTACTCTATGGTTTTACTGCTGGAAGCGCTGCCATTCTCTGCTTCCGCGTGAGGTGCAGCGGTCACGTGGTACAAGCCGTAACTCTCAGAAAATTCCCAGCCTACAAGCTGTAATTACGAGCTCTACGAGGACGTGAACACTTTTTACAAGCTAGAATCTCGTAATTACAGGAATTACAAGGTGGCATGAACGCACCTTTAAATGCCATTTTAGCCAGAGTAAAACTGGCTATCATTAATGAATACGGCAGGACAAAATATTAACTAAATTTCAAAGGATATTTTCATCAAAAGACAAAAACTATTAACTATGGTAATTCAGCATACAAATGGCTTATTAAAGTCCTTTCTTCATAATAAACTAAGGTTGTAGAAAATATTTTCATTTGGAAAAAAATACTTAAAATGTTAAAACATCACATTTATCTATAGTCAAAAATGTATGGTATGAATACTAATCACGCCACCCTCAGATCACATATTTAAATGTGACACAAATGAACGAAAAGAAAATATGTTGAATTAGAACAGACAAGAACAGATAAGACCTTGTAGAATCTTTTCTGTTTAATTGCAAGATACATTTCAGATAAATAGCATAAACGTTTACATTCTCACTAAGCAACAGTAGATTAGAGAAGGTGAATCTGTTGTCATCAGCAGCTTGCATTCTCCCTGTCGTCCTAGGTGACCTACACCTCCCAGCATGGCCGATACACTCTTCCCACCATACACCTCATGGTGTCCCTTCTGATGATGGCGATGCTCGGGCTCAAGTCTGAACCGACATCTCTGCGCTCTGTGCTGAGAAGGCTCTCAGGAAGACTGAGATGAGGCACTCCTTTGTTCAGAGACGCCAGGGTCCTCAGCAGATTGGAGTCGGCCACCACAATGATCCTGGAGTTGCCTGGTGCAGATCTCAGAGTGTTCTCCTCCAAGCTTTCGCTCAAGCCTTGCAGATCTAGCTCCGTTTCATCAGCTTTGGTCATAGGAATGGCAGCGGTTCTGAAGTAGCACTCTGACAAAAGTGCGACAGTGATGAGGATGGTCCCAAAGGAGAGCTTCATTCTTGATCTAGAGAGTTTGCTTTAGTGGTTCAGCTGCTGTCTTTTGTCTTCTCTTGCAAGCTGGTCTGATGTTGGTAGCGACTTGGTCCATTTTTATAGGCCTACATGGCCTTCAATGTGCCACGTTACCTCAGATTCATCAATGTCTTGGTTTCTCATGAGTATGTGGCTATTAAAAAAAAACACAAAAACTCATAGAGAACCTGATGAGACCCCTGACAGAGCTCAAGTGTTTTGTTTGGTGGAAAGTTGATTAAGATCTCCTGAAACGTGGCTTGTGTTCAGTGTGCAGACTGCAGGGTTCCTCTGAGTGAGCATCGTAAGAGGGGATGTAATTCCAGAATCCTCACACTTTGAAACAATATGAGAGGATTACAAACCTGTTGAAGAATCCAAGTGATTAATAACTGTTTAAACACAAAGCATGACTGCCATTTTTTTATTAGAATCAAAAGGCAAAGTTTTAAAAAGAGGCTCTAGCCGTTGTAAGCCAAAATGAAGATCAACACCCAGCAGGAGTTTGTTTGGTTTGGAAAAGTGTTGCTCATTCATGACAGTGTTGCAGGTGCTTCAATTTGCATCAAGCATCATGTCGACGCAACCTGAATGGGGCTGCTACTGGTAAGTGCTAATTGATAAAGAGAACGTCAATACATTCATCAACCTCTGAATAAACTCAATGAAGTGAACCACATTAGTTTTAAATTGAAAACATGAAACCATGGCAAAGCAGGTGATGTGTGATGCTTTGGTTGTTATTCTTTACTAAATATTTTATTATGTTTAGACTCATTGTGTCCTTAAACCTGAAAATAATCTTACTGAAGCAGGGCAATATAATATACAAGGCTATGTATTTAACAAATGCGTAAAAGACTGACTACTTTAATCATCCCATGATGCATGAGTATAAAAATACAACATAATCAGAGTTTATTGCAGAATATTCTAGTATATACAATAACTCTTGTTGAGAATAGGACTGCATTGTTGATTGGCAAGTTGATTGGCTGTATATTACCCAAGATGGTTCACCCATATTGCGAATGGGAGAAACTGCAAACTGCAATATGGCGTCTCTACAAGGTGACTACATAGGCTGAAATATGGGTTGTTAGTGGGTTTGTCCCATGTGGGTTTTATACAAGATTTCACTGGGCTCTAGGTAGGATGTGACTAAAGTGGTCACCCCGCTTTAGCCTGGTTTTAGGGATCACTAAGAGCCTCTGATTGGCAGACCTCTCCCTGGTTGGTGGTCTATCAACAGGTCAGAGAGGTATTGGAGTGGTAAACCATTTAAAGATTTAAAAACCAATAAGAGCACTTTAAAATCAATTCTTTGGTGCACAGGTAACCAATGTAAAGGCCAAAGAACAGGGGTGATATGCTCGCACTTTCAAGCTCCCATTTTAAACTCTGCTGCATTTTGAACCATCTGAGGGCAAAAAGATTGACTAATACCCAAATAGAGAGAGTTGCAATAGTCAAGCCTAGTGGTAATAAAAGCATGGATAACTCTTTAAATTATTAAAAGCGAAAAAGGACTTCATTTTTACCAGGACTCGCAATTGATAGAAACTTGACTTTACAACTTGATTAACTTGAAGCGCTGTCCAGTAAAACACCCAGATTTTTCACATATGGGGCTAAAACACAGACATTTAAGTTTGGTATACTCTGGGCATCAGAGGGGGTAAATAAGAAGGGGTAAATACCACAATCTCTCCTTTACTCTCATTCAGATTTCTGATTTAAGGACATCCATGCTTTAATATCCAAGAGGCAAGCAACCACAGGGTCTAAACCATTCGTATGTTTAAAAGGGAGATATATTTCTGTGTCGTCTCCGTAACAATGGGAATTTATACCATACTTCTTAAAGAAAACCCATCTGGGTTCCATCTTCAAAACTATCTTCTAAACCATCTTCTATCTGGGTACATTACCAGTCTCTTGTCCAGTTTCAGACACCAAAAATTTGTGTGCTATGCAGGCCATTGCTGACGACACCTGGGCTTCACCTGGTTTGCCTATACAGGGGCTCTTCAACTCCTGACTCCTGAACTCTTCAACAGTCCTGAAGAGTGAGTGTCCTGCTGAGTTTTCTGCTAACTCTAACCAAACACACCAAACAAGCCAATCATAGTGTGCAAATTACTTGCAATTTAGAGAGAGGTGTGTTTAAGTAGGGTTGGAATTAAAGTCTGCTGGGCACCAGCCCTCCAGAACTGAGGTTGAAGAGCCCTGGCCTATACTGTAACCTAACCACATAGATCCCAGACCCACTGCCCACTCTGACCCCACATAATCTTCTTAACCAAGCCACTCATGTTTGGCTTGTGTTTGCCCATGTCTTAGTTTGGCTAAGTGGGCTCAATATGTATTTCCCCATTCTGAACCCATATACAGATTACCTATTTGTGTACTACCTTGGACCCATGTAGTCAGTCTATATGGGACTGATTGTGTTTGCCCATGTCTAACCCATTTGTTAAACCCAGATGGGCCCCATTTGCTTTGCCCATTTTGAGCCCATACACTCATTTGCCATTAGTGACCCAACTAGGACCCACATATGGAGCCCACCTGTGTTCACCCATGTGGGACCTACATAGTTGACCCAAGTAGGCCCCAGATAAGATGGCCATTTTGGGACCATGCCCACTTTTTTGTCATGATTCAAGCGTTTAGAAACAAAATTTATGAGACAGTTGTTATCAGATTTAATTGGTGATTTCAAATATGAAATTTAATCGTAAGCTTGTTGAACAATTTTAGAGAATTTGATGTTTCCCCATTCAAAGAGATAGGAGCTGCACTTGCATGCCCGAGAGGCGTTTCAAAGATGGCAACCAAGTGAAATAAATTGTCTTAAAGGGACTTTGCTATAGTTGCTATTGGAAACATGCGTGTTCTTAGAGCTATATTTGCTATTGGAAACATGTTCTTAAAGCTATAGTTGCAGGAGCAGAAATCATGATCATGATGAGGAAGCACACTGTAATTCATTGCTAGCTTCACATTGCATCTATTTTGGAGCTGTTGCTGCAGGGTGTATGTTTTCTCTGACCAGACTACCATTAGTTTAATACTAGTTCTGTGATTATACAACATGCTTGTTGTATCAGATTTTTTTGTCGCTAGTCGGAGCTGTTGTTGCAGGGCTACAGCAATGCGTTTGTTGCTAATATGTCCTTGCTTGCTTCAGCTTGGGGTGATGCTTCCACCATATGATTGGATCTATAGTGCTCAACATTTGCCGCTAACATCAGGATGTATTAACCACTTCTTGGTTCTACAGGAGTAAAACGTCAACCAAGCATAACAAGGATATGACGTCTTTGACAGGTGACGCAATGATACGGACCACCTCACTGGTTAAAATGGTGGATTTCTCTGGAAACATTTGGGATAATGCAAGTATACATGTCAACAAAATATATAACTTTGTTCAAGTGATTCTGAATTTTATGCAATTTTTACATATTCGTGCCTAAAAATATCTAGGTATCAGCATCACGCTTGTTGCATTAAACCATCCAGCTGTTATTGGTGACATGGTGTTGCCTTAAGTCTGCATGAACCGGAAGTTGTCACCGACATTACTTCAGTATTGTGATGCATTTCCAAGTGAAGAGGATATTTGAAGAGGAAATCTCTATCTCTCATCTCTAGCTCACAGCAGTTCATGTGTTGCAGGGGAGCAGTTAAGGATGTTTTGCCCAAGTGGTCAGCTGACGCATCAGAGAAGGAGCACCATTCCAGAAGAGAAGCCATCTTCAGATTTTGAGTAAAGATTATTAAAAGACAACTTGCATGAATGAAGGTTTACCACAAGACTACAGCCAACAAGCATGCACATCTGCACCTGCATGAGAGGAATAACGGTCCACAACAGCAGGTGGTGGTAGCATTAATCACTCCGAAGAGCTGGAACTTGGACTGCTGATATACAACCATAAGCAAGCAACACCTGATTCATTTTGATAACTCAATCTTCACTCTCTTCATTCCAGGCGGCATATCATTCATGGAAATATGCTGTTGTTGCTTAAGCTTTTCAGGTATTGGCATCATGCTTGTTGCTTAAGGCTTTCCGGTATTGTTGACAACACATGTTACTTAAGCTTTCAGGTATTGGCAGCATGCTTGTTGCCTTAGTTCATTCAGGTAACTGCATTTTTAGAGAAAAAAATAGCATTCAGATTTTCGCTATTAGTTTGTGTTTGGGGGATTTCAGCATTGGTTTTGTTTTGGGGGGTTATTGCTGCTCTCCCTGCTCTTATCCATGCTAGGCTGCATGGATGCGCAGGGAGTTCTTGCCCAGAACAGAACCATACCGCCAATCCAAACTATATGCTAATTGTCAATCATCTTTGACGATAGTGATCCTGACAGAAATTAAGCGCAGTGTTAGTTCTGGCAGGTCACGTTAGTCAAGCTCGCATCAGCTGACTGTCAGCTGATCACGTCTACCTATAGGAATACGTTGTCTATCACAGCATGCCTATATAAACTCCTTCAGTATTATCAGCAGCTATCGCGTTTCTCCGGATATAATTACCCTCCTCCATCCCCAGCTCCTCCCCTCGTCAGTCAGGATTTGGCATTTTGATTCCCCTTGAATCAGACTAAATTCCCGAATTATGTTGTACTTTAAATATCGACATTGATGATATCTGCAATACATTATGTTGGTTCTGTTCTGTTTACCCTAAGAGGGGTTATCGCTGCTCTCCCTGCTCTTATCTATGCTAGGCTGCATGGATGCGCAGGGACTTCTTGCCCAGAACAGGACCATACCGCCAATCCAAACTGTATGCTAATTGTCAATCATCTTCAGGCACGTGCAGAGGGGGTGGCTTTGGGTGAGCCCCTGCCCTTTTTCAAAATTAATCAAAAGTGCCCCTTTCAGACAAATATCAATGATAATATTTGTGGTCAATAAAACAAAATAAATTTGACTTATAATAACATGGAAATGTGTACAATAGTAACGAACGGCTCAAAAGTCGGAACATTTCTGTTTATTTTTACATATCAGTCGGTCTGAGGCGTTGCCATAACGCGTTGGTATGGGTTGTGCGTTTTGATTGACTGGCTGATTTTCCACAGTCTGTTCGGAAACAGCTCTCGAGCCATATATGGTTCTTTCATAGAGCGTCTGTGGCTTTACAGGGAAAAAATAAACCAAACATTTTTTTTCATCAATAATCAAAGCAAATGTGTCGATTAATTAATTAAAATTTACTTAACTTTACTTTAATTAACTTAATAAAAAATCTATATATTATATATTTTAAAATATTACATAATTCACCAATGCCCGTTTGTCATGTATAATACACCAACCAATCGTGATCTGGCAAAACAAGTTAAAATTCCATTGGGCAATGTGAAGTGGAGCGGTAATTTTCTGTTCTAATTCATAAATCGGTTGAAAATTACATGGACAGACGAACTAACGTTTGTGGAACGATTTCCTGCGGTTTGTCTCATTTTATAAATCAAATTGCATCGCTGATAAAATGGATGTTAACTGACAACAAACAAAGCACTGCACAAAACCATGCAGCACCAAAAGTCACATTAATGGTAAGTAGTGTTAAATTCACTTGTATTTATGTATATGGATACACCGTTTACTATTTGATGAAACTATCAAAGTTAATGAAGCCCAAGTACCACTGGTATTTGGTAATTATCATTTTTTGATAATTATGCAGCATTATGAAAGAAGTCTCTTATACTCATCAAACCTGCATTTATTTGATCAAAAACAGCAATACTGTGAAATATTAATGAAATAATGGTTTTCTATTTTAATATACTTTAAAATATAATTTATTCCTGTGATCAAAGCTGAATTTTTAGCATCATTACTCCAGTCTTCACTGTCACATGATCCTTCAGAAATCATTCTAAAATGATGATTTAATGTCAATGTTGGAAACAGTTGTGCTCCTTAATATTTTTTATAACCTGCTGTGATACTCTTTTCAAGATTCTTTGATTAATAAAAAGTTAAAAAGAACATCATGTAATAATATTTCACAATATTAGGCTACTGTTTTTTTCTGTATTTTTGATTAAATAAATGCAGGCTTTATGAGCATAAGAGACTTCTTGCAAAAACATAAAATAGTATCCAAACTTTTCACACACACACACACACACACACACACATATATATATATATATATATATATATATAATTTTTTATTTATTTTTTTATTTTTTTTACATATCGCCCCATTTTTACATTACACGTTTTGAGAGACATGGGAAGATGACAGTTTCAGTTTAAAGCAGTGTGATTTCTGCTACAGTGTTTTAGAAGTGAATTGATAAAACTGTATTTGACTTTTTTTTTTTTTTTAAGTTGCATTTAAATTCACCTGTTGTGCCGAATTCCGACCCCTGCCAAATTATTATCCCCCCCCCCAGGTTTAGGATTAGTTGTGGGGGAGGGGTTAGGACTAGGGGAGGGGTTAGGATTAGGGGTGGGGTTAGGATTAGGCAATCAGGTAGTGACTTCAAGGAGGAGGGTAATAATTTGGCAGGGGGTCGAAATTCGGCACAGCACCCCCATTCTTAAAAATCTGCTTGTGCAATCTGTCAGGATGTAATCTGCCATATCCAATTTACCCAGTCTTTTGTTTCTTCTATCTTCTGTTTTTTAGTCTACCTACAAAACCCAAAGTATTTTTGAAACTACTATATCTAAATCCCTCATTTAAAAACACAATAGTCTCACAATTGCTCGCAGTAGGATAAACGTTTTATATGTCAGTTGAATTCCACTTTGGCTATAAAAAAGATAGTAGAATTTCTCCCAGCCCTTTGGCTGGCTTAGTCATTCTCTATAATCAAAGGCCATGTCACATTGTACGGTGCAAAAGGAAATGTCAAAAATAATTGGAAGCAAGACCGCTAATAGGACAACTAACAGAACAAGAGAATCTAAAGTAAGCGGTTATGCAATGTCTCTGGCTCATCTCACTGAGATGAAATACTAAAATAAAAAATATAAATTTTTAAGGCAACTCTTTTATATCAAGGACTACAGAAACAAACAAATACAAAACCATAAATACACCAGACAGAAAACTAAACATATTTCCAGAGAACATGTATATTTAACATCTAGTGGCCAGTTAATTATTCTTCTAAATCTACAGCACCCTCCCCATTAATGAAATGTATGAAATATACAAAATTCATATCTCTTACATAAAAATTAAAGGTCAATTTGATGTGAATCGCCCCTACATAATTTCCTTACTCTTTAGTGTGTCCACAGTATATCGTTTGATTATCTACCAAACGATCATTTCCACTGAGGTGAGCAGAAAGAGCAAAGGTGAAACAATAATGATGTTTGGAACGGTGGGAATACTGCAATCACAGTTGGGATAAGAAAGGCTGATTTCAAACAAAAGACCTAAAATGGTAACGCATTCTGGACAGTTTTAGTAATATGCAAACAAGCTCATCTGGTGAGCATTATGCATCCTGGAACAAGGTGGGTGGATTTAACAACTGGATGGTCTGTGGGCTCTAAATGTTCTTTCCTCTTGTTTTTTGGGAGTTTGAACAAGGCTGGACTCCTTGTCACCACATTTCCTCTCCCTCTCTCTTCCGTGCATGGCAATATGATGAAATTAACTTCCTCACTCAAAATAAATGGAGAAAAAAAAATTCACTGTAGAGTTGATTGATTGTGCAAAAAAACTAAAAAAGACACTGTGTTTGATACATAATGGTATCTTAATAAGGGATAGGATTTCTGATTTTGGCCTGGGAAAATCTTAAAGAGTTACATTGAAGGAGGGCCAGAATATCGGGGGACTGGTTCTTTTGATTAAGGGATAGTCCATCCAAAAAAAAAAATTCTGTCATAATTTTTTCACCTTCATTTCGTTCCAAACCTGTATGACTTACTTTCTTCAGTGGAACGCAGAAAAGAAAATGTTTGAAGAATGTTGGTAAAACAGTTTCAGTTCAGTTCCCATAGACTTCCACTGTATGGACAAAAAAAAAAAAACATCGGAAGTTAATGGGACCCAAAATTGATTGGTTATCAACGATCTTAAAACTATTTTCTTTTATGTTAAACAGAAGAAAGAAATGCATACAGGTTTGAAATGACATGAGGGTGAGTAAATGAGATAATTTTCATTTTTGGGAGGAATATCCCTTTAATAGCTTCTTTTATTTGACCGTTATCCCTGGCAACCAATTACTTATGCTGTGCTAGTTTAATGTCCCTCATGAAATTAGATTTGAATTTTATTTTTTTCACGTTTGAAACCCACACTTTCAGTTACAATCTAATAAACATACAATTTTAATATTTATTGTGTGAAAAATGATGTATATCCATTTTTGGTAACACTTTTGTTACGACCCTGAGTGTTCTCTTTACCCATTGTTAGCAGACTGTGGGAGTTTCTGAGTCACTCCCCCATGTTAATTGATAATTTGTGGAATAGAGTATTTAAGTGCTCTAGGTTTTCATTTGGGTTAGCACTCTCTGTGGGATAGTTTCTCAGAGGAGCGGCTCTTCCCATCTCATTGATTTTCTTTCTTATACATTTCTTATATCATTTAGCTTTAATATTTTGTTTATTTCTTTGTTTCTTTATTTTCCCTATACTTATGTTTGTTATTTGTGGTTATTGTTATATTTGTTATAGAAAATAAAACAATTTGTATTGATTAAACGTTGGTGTTTGATCCCTCTTTTATGTTGCAGCTTGAAACGGAGCTGGCCGTAACAACTTTATAATAACGTTCAGTTATAAGTCATTTATTAATTATTAGTTAATGATGAACTAATCATTTACAAAACATGACTATACATTCATAAATTATTAATAAGTGATATGCTAACAATTTATAAATGTTTTGTTAATTCAGTTAAAAGTCATAAATTATTAGTTAATGATGAACTAATCATTTACAAAACATGACTATACATTCATAAATTATTAATAAGTGATATGCTAACAATTTATAAATGTTTTGTTAATTCAGTTAAAAGTCATAAATTATTAGTTAATGATGAACTAATCATTTGCAAAACGTGACTATATGTTCACAAATGATTAATAGGTGATATGCTAGCATTTTATAAATGTTTTGTTAATTCAGTTATAAGTTATTTATTAATTATTAGTTAATATGATGAACTAATCATTTACAAAATATGACTATATAAATATAACTTATTAATAAGTGGTATGCTAACGATATACAAATGTGCTGTAAGTTATCTTAAAAATGTGTAAATCATGAAATGAATCAAACAGATCAGTAGCAGATGGTTGATGAGTTATTAGTTGCTATACTATTTATCACATAAATCATTAAAGTATTTATGTCAAACTTGTTTTAGGATCATCTCAATAAACAATGGTTAATCTTGAACAAATTATGAACAGACAATTAATGATCAGTATAAGATGGCTTGTGTTCAAAAGCACAAACATACAGGATGCTAAAACAGCATTTTGTAAGAAGAGTAATGTGTTTGTTTTCAAGGGGATAAACATTTATAAATCAGTCAAGGGATTCCAGTAGGTTTAATAAATACTTTGATCTAGTGATAATGTGAACCAGTTCCACCTTCCACTGAAGATCACATCAGCTGCACAGCGGTTAAAGACTCCATGTGTCAGAGAAGACAGCAGTCTATACCCTCACCAGTGAGCACTTACACTGCAGTATACACTGCAATGTTCAACGCCTGTTATAGATGATGTGTAAATCATTTACAAAACTTTCTGCATCCTCTAATCTAAAGTGTAAACTATTCATCACCTGTAAATGTGTTACATATCATTTGAAGCTCTTTATTACCTTTTTTACATTGCAGGTATGTGTATACAAGTCATTTACAACACTTTATGCATCCCCTAATCTAAAGTGTAAACTATTCATCACTTATGATTTATAACTGAATTAACAAAGCATTCATAAAATGTAAGCATATCACTTATTAATTTATGAATGTATAATCATGTTTTGTAAATGATTAGTTCATCATTAACTAATAACTTATAAGTGACTTATAACTGAACATTATTATAAAGTGTTACCCAATTTTTGACTACACCTAATTTGTGGCATAATTTCTGCCACAACCAAAAATGTTGACCCTTATAAAGTTTAGTACACAAAGTACACAAAAGTTAGTGTACTTGGTTATCGAGGAGACAGTGTCAGTGAAGAGCATGCTTGCAATAAAAAGTAAAATATATCGCTCATGGTCAGAATTTTTTTATTGTGCATCATTTTCAATCAAGCTGTAGTAAGACCATAGAAACCAATCAAGATACCCTACTTAAAAAAAATTACATATTTTATTCTATATTTTAATTACCTATATTTCAGGATTTAAAAAAGTGGTAGAATAAGTCATTTAGAAGCATTATTTCAAGAGCTATGTGTGTATAGTTTGTTCACAGATCTGGCGTTTGGGCACAGTTTTCTATAACCATTATTTTAAATAACTTCAGATCCAGACGGGATTACCCAGAACTCAATGGCAACTCTGATTAAAGTTAAAGTGGCAGATGTTGATTGATGTGGGTCATGGGGATTGTTTGGAGGAAATCCTGAGTAAAAATTCCTGATAAAAACCTCATTAATGCTTGATTTGGCTTGATAACAAACAGAAATCTTACTACACGCTTGCATGATGCTCAATGTGAACTCTGATTAGGAAGAGAAAAGAAAAGGAAGCAGATAAACATGATGGATCTTCCCTTGACTGTTTATGGAAAACGTGGAACCGAATCATGATGACAGATAACTGAAACAAAACAATGGCACCATGATATAGCTTCATTCATTGGAGAAAATGGAAAAATATTTCTGAAGATGAGGTTTGCACTGGCCTGAAGCACTATTATTCAGCTCTGTTTCAGAAGATCATTTTTAATGTGCTGAAGCTTGTCACAATGTGTCTCGATAGTACATGTGATGCTTATTAACTACATTCAGAAAATTAACCCACAAATGAATGACAGATGAAATGTAATCAGTGATTATAGCACAAGCTCACCACCACCATGTGAAACAAGCATCACATCAGGCTTCCTTTTACACCATTTGCATTTACATAATACAGATGTACATATTATAAATCTCTTCACAGTGGCTTGTCGCCATGTTATTTAGTGAGGTTCTATAACGCGTACATCTCTATTACTACTGCTCATACCTGGGTTTTAACTTAGTGCGTAACTCATCCTGCACTAGTAATTTAATGTTCCATTTTCCATACTACCCTTTTAAAACACAGGGTGCACAAGAATATGCATGGGTTTGGGCTTTTTTGACTTATGCCTGCAAGTAACCCCCTAGCAACCACATAACATATATCTCCTATATCTGTATATGTTATCTCCTATGTTAGCAGCAGATCCTTTAAGTCCTGTAAGTTGCGAGGTGGGGCCTCCATGGATCGGACTTGTTTGTTTAGCACATCCCACAAATGCTCGATTGGATTGAGATCTGGGGAATTTGGAGGCCAAGTCAACACCTCAAACTCATTGTTGTGCTCCTCAAACCATTCCTGAACCATTTTTTGCTTTGTGGCAGGGCGCATTATCCTGCTGAAAGAGGCCACAGCCACCAGGGAATACCATTTCCATGAAAGGGTGTACATGGTCTGCAACAATGCTTAGGTAGGTGGTACGTGTCAAAGTAACATCCACATGGATGGCAGGACCCAAGGTTTCCCAGCAGAACATTGCCCAAAGCATCACACTGCCTCCGCCGGCTTACCTTCTTCCCATAGTGCATCCTGGTGCCATGTGTTCCCCAGGTAAGCGACGCACACGTACACGGCCATCCACGTGATGTAAAAGAAAACGTTATTCATCAGACCAGGCCACCTTCTTCCATTGCTCCGTGGTCCAGTTCTGATGCTCACTGTTGGCGCTTTTGGCGGTGGACAGGGATCAGCAAGGGCACTCTGACTGGTCTGCGGCTATGCAGCCCCGTACCCATACTCAACAAACTGCGATGCACTGTGTATTCTGACACCTTCTATCAGAACCAGCATTAACTTCTTGAGCAATTTGAGCTACAGTAGCTTGTATGTTTCGGACCACACGGGCCAGCCTTCGCTCCCCACGTGCATCTAATGGCGAGCAATTACACTGGTCTACAATTTTTTAAGTCGTCATGCTTCAGAGATAAAATGTGCTATTTATTATGTATTTTTATGTGCTGAATTTAAATTTGACAGTTAAAACAACTGATTGGCTACTGTTTCCAAGATATTTAAGTTTTTACATTTTACCGTCAATGTATATTGTGTAGATACCTGTCCTGTTTATGTAACACTTTAAAGCAAAAGGGTTATATAAATCAAATTTATTATGAAACAAAAGGCAAAAAAAATATTATGTACAGTACTATTCAGTGTCTACTCATCGCTTCTTGTCTCTTGTATTCATAAAATAGAGCATCTCTTGTCACTGTCCAGCAATAGTCTGCAGGCATTAATGGGCTCCATTTGAAGTTATCTGCACTGTTCACACAAGTATGAGGCATCTCTGCTCACTTTGGCTAAACAGAAATGTGTCCCTTTGCAAAATCAAACACTGACAAATAAGAGATGATGACAATGTATGACAGGGGTGCAAACTTCAGTTTTTGGAGGGCCACAGCCCTGCAGAGTTTAGCTTAAACCCTAATTAAACACCTGATCCAGCTCATCAAGTCCTTCAGGCTTATTTGAAAGCTATGGTATGCGTGTTGGAGCAGGGTTGGAACTGAACTCTGCAGGGCTGTGGCCCTACAGGAATTGAGTTTTGCACCCTTGTGGTATGATTTCTAGAGCTGATAAATTTGTTCAGCAGAGTGATGTAAGTGATGTAAGAGTGATGACTTATAGAAATAACATGATGCAATTCATATGACACAATACCAGCTTCAGATTGCATCATTCATTGTTTTGCCTAAAAAGCAAGTACTGTCCAAAAGTCATAGATTTATTCATAGATCCAGTCAAAGATGTATTTTAGTCATTTCTGATTTAAATTGTGATCCCTTCCCTTTATAACTCACTTATTCTCTGCCATTCCCAAGTCAAGGGTCATAATACTGACCAGATAGCATATCTTGGAAACTAGAGACTATTTTAAGCATAATTTTCATGACCCAGAATTAGTAACGTTTGACTACATTTATTTCAGAAGCATTTTGGCTTGTTATAATAATTCAAGTATAAATAGATTTTTTTTCACCATCCAATGAAAAATACCCAAAGTCCCTTTAAAGCAAGTCAGTTCACTCAGCGGCCAAGTCAAGTCACCTTTATTTATATAGCGCTTTTTACAACGCAGATTGTTTCAAAGCAGCTTCACAGTGGTAACAGGAAAATAATGCAACAGAATTTGTTTCGGCTGTACAGCCGTTCTGGAGAAAACAGTGATGTCATCCAGCTCAGTTCAATTATCATATATGTGTCAATGCGGGCGGATCAGTAATATAGTTGAATATTTAGTGTCCCCACCCCAACTAAGCAAACCAAAAGCCAAAGGTCACAGAGGCGACGGTGGCAAGGAACCAAAACTCCATCAGGTGGCAGGATGGAGAAAAAAACCTTGGGAGAAACCAGGCTCAGTCGGGGGGCCAGTTCTCCTCTGGCCAACGAACAAGCAGTGTATGATTATGATTCAGGCAACATTACAGGTCAGAAATCAGATTAGATCGGAATATTCAGAATATTTGTCCAGTTCCATCTGGTTGAAGATCGGAGTCATCACGCAGAAGAGGGGCTTGTTGAGGATCAGTGCCACTGGATGTTGTGTCGATGGGCCTTTACAGAGGAGAATCTAGTTGACACGATCCCTGCAGACACTTCAGGGCTGCATTGTGGTCGTGTCTAGGTGCAGGTCCACCATCTGATCTGGATATGGCCCGGATCCGGCTGACTACAGTAAACCTCGGGATAAACAGAGAGACTAATATTAGCATAGATGCCATTCTTCTTATGATGTAAAGCGTGCAGGGCATCCACCCAGTAGAGCATTACAATAATCTAGCCTTGAGGTCATGAACGCATGAACTAACTGTTCAGCATTTTGCATTGACATCGTAATTTAGATATATTTTTAAAATGGAAGAATGCGGTTTTACAGATGCTAGAAACTTGGCTTTCAAATAAAAGATTGGTATCAAAGAGCACACCCAGGTTCCTAACTGACGACGAAGACTTGACAGAGCAGCCATCAAGTGTTAGACAGTATTCTAGGTTACTACGTGAAGTAGGAAAGTTAAGTTAAGAAGTAGGAAATTACTAGTCATCCAATTTTTTATATCAGCTGTGCATTCTGGTAATCTTGTGAATTGGTAAATTTCGTCGGGGCGCAAATAAATATAGAGCTGAGTATCATCAGCATAACAGTGAAAACTTATGCCATGCTTCCTAATGATATCTCCCAAGGGTAGCATGTACAGGGTGAAAAGCAACAGTCCTGGTACTGAACTTGTGATCGGTATGACATCTCTTCATTTACTGCTACAAACTGATAACGGTCAGATAAGTATGATTTGAACCATGCCAATGCAATTCCACTAATGCCAACATAATTTTCGAGTCTATTCAAAATAATGTTGTGGTCAATGGTATCAAATGCAGCACTAAGATCGAGTAACACTAATAGAGAGATACAACCACGATCGGATGATTAGAGCAAATCATTTGTAACTCTAATGAGAGCAGTCTCAGTACTATGATACGGTCTAAATCCTGACTGGAAATCCTCACAGGTACCATTTCTTTCTTAAAAGGAACATAGTTGTGAGGATACTGCCTTTTCTAGTATTTTTGACAGAAAGGGTAGATTTGAGATCGGCCTGTAATTGACTAATTCTCTAGGATCAAGTTGCAGTTTTTTAATAAGAGGTTTAATAATAGCCAGCTTAAAGGTTTTCGGTACATATCCCAATGACAAAGATGAATTAATGATATTAAGAAGAGTATCTACGACCTTTGGAAGCATCTCTTTCAGTAGCTTAGTCGGTATAGGGTCGAGCATACATGTTGTTGATTTAGATGATTTCATGAGTTTAAACAATTCTTCCTCGCTTATAGCAGAATGAGTGAAATTTTTTCTCAGTGACACTACAATGCACTGTCTGATGCGACACTGTAGTAGACGGCTGCATAGTTATAATTTTCTCCCTAATGTTATCAATCTTGCACGTAAAGAAGTTCATAAAGTCAATACTGCTGTGCTGTTTGGAAACGTCAGAAGTTGAAGCTTTATTTCTTGTTAATTTAGCCACTGTATCAAATAAATACCTAGGGTTGTGTTTGTTTTCTTCTAAGAGAGTCGAAAAATAAGCAGATCTAGCCGTTTTTAAGGCCTTTCTGTATGCAGTCATGCTCTTTACACGAAATGCGAAAAACCTCTAGTTTTGTTTTCTTCCAGTTGCGCTCCATTTTTCTGGCTGCTCTCTTGAGGGCCCGAGTGTGCTCGTTGTACCACAGCGTTGATGATAGTCTGCTAAGTATCTCATCACTTTGGCGAACAGGAAGGGGGCCAGAGCAAAATACAGCAGCTGATATTGTACTTGCGAGTTCACACACCTCTTTAATGTTAATTTTAGTGATCTCCGACTGGTGAAGTCAAACATCATTAGTGCCGACGTGAATAATAATCTTAGAGAATTTACGATTAGCATTAGCCAGCACTTTTAAATTTGCTTTGATGTCAGGCGCTCTGGCTCCCGGTAAACATGTGACTATGGTGGCTGGCGTCTCTATTTTCACGTTCCGTGCAATAGAATCGCCAATAACTAGGGCACGTTCAACAGGATTCTCAGTAGCCTGGCAGGTTAACAGTTGTGAGGATACTTCTCTCAAAAAGCGCTAGCGAAATGCTAGCGCGTTGTGCTAGCGATAGTGATTTAGATGAAAACTAGCGATGTTAGATCAATGTGACAGATGATATTAGATAATATCAGATATATTGTGATGATTAAATTATATTAAGCAAAGTAAACAGCAGGAAAGATAGAAAATGGAGCTATACAGAGATGCAACGGCTAAACAGGAAACCGCTGTGCAACATTGAAAACGGCCCGTCCGGAAACGCCTCTCGGGCAGCTATTTCAGTCATGCAAGTGCAGCTCCTATCTCTTTGAATGGGGAAACATCAAATTCTCCAAAGCTGTTAACCAAGCTTATGATTATTCATCATATTTGAAATCACCAATGAAATCTGACAACAACTGTCTCATAAATGTTGTTTCTTATGCTCAAATAGTGTTTAAAAAAAGCTTATTTTTCAGGCTGACACAATGACTTTACCAATCAGCGATTGGCTCTTTTATTTATAAGGCGGGACTTATTCTGCCATATTACGCATTGTACTTTCTCCCATTCGTAGTAATATGGAAATATTAACCATTTAGGATGCAACTACAGACTTCAACTGAAGGAGGGAGCCATATCTAGGAAACAAGATGTACTTGGGGTCAGCTTTTTTTTACTTGAAGCATGTATGTAGCTACCTAGAAACCACCCAGAACAACCTAGCAACCTCCTAATGCCCTAGGAATTACATAACAACACCATGGCAATGACCCTAGCATGATGTGCACTGGCAAACACTATTCACATTTTCTTCTGAAAATGTAATAATCTAGTTTGAATGGCTCATTTGTCAGATAGATTTGTTGGTTGTGGAGGTTTACAGGTACTGACCCCTGTGTAACAAGACATGTTATGGTTACTGTTGTCACAACAGCTTTCAGTATGTTTAAAAGAGTGTGTGTGTGTGTGTGTGTGTGTGTGTGTGTGTGTGTGTGTGTGTGTGTGTGTGTGTGTGTGTGTGTGTGTGTGTGTCTTGGGCAGGTGTTTGTGGGTCAGTTTTTGGTTATTTGAGGACAGCTGCAGGCCATATGCTCATAACAGAGCTGTTTCTACAACTATAAATTGAGGATGGAACAGTTGAAGAATTTTAAACATGCTTCGTTTGTCTTTATCCAACTGGACTGTAACCCTCCCTCCGTTGAACATAACTGGAAGCAGGGCACTGCAATCTGTTAAGAGATCAGAATCTCATGTTACTGATTAAAATGTAGATTTTAAAGGTGAAGTCTGTAATTTTTGTGTTACTAGCACCACTAAACCGTCATGTTCTGTGTATGGTTGTCACCACCACAGTGATGCAACAACACATACTAAGTACTTGCATAGAGTATATTTCTGGCCTTAAACTAACACACAGCTATTTTTTAGGGTTCAACCTTGTTTCAAATTAGACAAATACCAGTTTGTCTTTCTCAGTTCTTCTCTTTCTGTGCTTTCCCTGGGACCCTGAGCATTCACTGACCGCAGCTAAAGGTGTTTGTGTGCTGTAGAATCGCCCCGTTAACAGTCTTGCCATCTTGCCATCTTGAAACTCCGAAGTCGTAGACTCTGCTCTGAAATGTGCACACCAGCTGATTATACCAGTAGCTGCCAAGCAAAACACAAGACCCTGGCTCAGGGGCTGGAGGAAAGGCAACTTAGCCTCACTTGGAGAGGAGACAGTGCTTCTCACATAACCTGAGCCACCACTCGGCCCACGGCTGCAGAACTTTGTTAAAACAACATGAAGAAGCAGGCCGCACCATCGTCCGAGCTGAAGTGTTATTCCAGCTAGGTAAATAATAGAGCTCCCTTTTTCGTGTGATGAATAGCACATATTAACAGCCACAAATTCAATTATGTTCCTGAGATTCTTGTATGGCAGTTTGCTAAAAGCCAATACGGGTGGGAATGAGCAAACTCATTCTTTTATGTTCACGTTTTATTCACTTTCTGATCATATTTGAAGACACAATAAGCAGCCATGTCCATCAAGGGTGAAAAAAAAGTTATGATGTTTATAGGTGGTATATGTTTTGACAGCTCCTAGTAGTTTGCTGTCTCGGCTGGGTTAGGGACCACATTTATAATAATTGTGACAGTTTTGACATTTCAAAGTGAAATTAAAAAGAGCATAGTAATTCACATAGTAATGTTCTGCCTGAGAAGGTACCACAGCAGTTAGTGAAGTAGTAAAATACTTTTCTAAGATTTAGGTTTTCCAGTTTGCTCAATAATGTTTGTGTAACCTTCATCGGTGAAATCCAGAGACTCTTAAATCAAAATGGAGGCATAATCAAAATAAAATGTCCATTCATATTGATGGAAATGCTCATCTGGCTGTGGTTCATTTTACATTGGTCATCAAGTGGATTCAGCACACTACGAGAATTGTTTGTTGTACAAATGTAAATAAAAATAGTCCTCAAAATCATACATTAAAAAATTATTTAAATTATGGTTTTTGAGAATTAAGAAATGTCACACATCCTGTCCATATCGGAATCTACCTAATCAAGCACTTAAATACTGTTGCAGTAGAGTATATTTAAAGGGATAGTTTACCCAAAAATACAAATTATCCCATGATTTACTCACCCTCAAGCCATAGGTGTATATGACATTCTTCTTTTAGACAAATACAATCGGAGTTATATTAAAAAATGTCCTGGCTAATCCAAGCATTATGCCCAAAATTTGAAGCCCAAAAAAAGGCATCGATCCATTATAAAAGTAATCCACACGGCTCCAGGGGGTTAATAAAGGCATCCTGAAGTGAATTGATGGGTTTGTGTAATAAAAATATCCATATTTAAAACTTTATAAAGTAAAATATCTAGCTTCCTCCAAGACCGCCTTCCGTATTCAACTCATGAAGAAAATGTAACGCCTCTCGTATTCAAAACGCTTACGCTACATCCGACGTCATACGTTGCTCCAGTTCCGTTTTTTCGTAAATTGAATACAGAAGGCGGCCTGGCGGAAGCTAGATATTTTACTTTATAACGTGTTAAATATGGATATTTTTATTACACAAACCCATCGCTTCGCTTCAGAAGGCCTTTATTAACCCCCCGGAGCCGTGTGGAGTACTTTTATAATGGATGGATGCACTTTTTTGAGCTTCAAATTTTGAAACTCAAATCTTTAAAGAAGGCAACATATTTTATTTGGAAATGTGATGTTCCCAGAACATTCTCAGAATGTCCGTATAACGTATAACAGTGACAACACAGAAACCTGGAAAATTCAGTGTTTGGCGGGGATCATTTTCTCACAAATAACAGAAAATTCAGTGTTTGGCGGGGAAAGAGTTAACTGACGTTTCAAAATTGATCAGGAAGATTTGTTGTAGCACAGTCCCAAATGAAATGTCCCATCTGATAACAGGGAACCGAACGTTCTGTTAACGTCCCAAGTCTCCTCTTTGTAACATTGCTATGTGACCATAGAATAACCAATATGGAATGTCCCCATAAAGTCATATCGGTAACATTATTATATGACCAAAAGAGGACCATGTGGGAATGTTCTGTTAATGTCCCAAATGTCCTCTTTGTAACATTCTTATGTGACCATAAAATAACCAAAATGGAACGTCCTTGAACTGCAGCACTTTCATAACCAAAAGAGTACGTTTTAGGAACGTCCCTAATGTTCTGTAAAAGTTCTGGATTTTCGTCACCTTTAGAGAACTTTTGGGGAACGTTGCGCATGGTCGCAAGAACATCCCCTCCTACGTGGGTACCAGCTTAATTCAGTTCAAATTTTGTTCTCATCCAATAGCTTCAGTCCAGTTCAGTCAATATTATTGAATATTAATTGTCTTAAACCCCAGCTGAGCAAACCAAAACCTTTTGTGTACACAAATGTCCTTAAATTAACTATCTATAAGGTAATTTAGCATTTTTTCCACTCATTTTAAGAGCAGCACTTAATAAGTCTCAGGCTAGGGCTAGGCAACTACATACTGTATAAACCCGGAAACAACACACTAGCATCATGGTGATGAGTTTTGAATGGACAAGCACCACCAATATCTTCAGAAAATTAACCTAAAACATTCTTGTTCTAAATTTAACTCATTAAAACTTGCATGTGTGGTTTTACATCAAATCAAATCAAATCACCTTTATTTATATAGCGCTTTTTACAATGGCAATTGTTTCAAAGCAGCTTCACAGTGGTAACAGGAAAATAATGCAACAGAATTTGATTCGGCTGTACAGCCGCTCTGGAGAAAACGGTGATGTCATCCAGCTCATTTCAATTATCATATAGTGTCAATGCGGGCGGATCAGTAATATAGTTGAAATTTAGGTGTCCCCAACTGAGCAAGCCAAAAGCCAAAGGCGACGGTGGCAAGGAACCAAAACTCCTTCAGGGCCAGAATGGAGAAAAAAACCTTGGGAGAAACCAGGCTCAGTCGGGGTGCCAGTTCTCCTCTGGCCGACGAACAAATAGTGTATGATTATGATTCTGGCAACATTACAGGTCAGAAGTCATATTAGATAAATAGATATTCGTAGGATTATTCGAAAGATTGGAGTTGTCACGCCGGGGACGGGTTTAATTAGGATGTCGTGTCGATGCGGCATTTACAGGGGGGAGTTTAATTGACACTATTGTCTCTACAGACACTTCAGGGATATGGTCGTCATGTCCAGGCTAAGGTCCACCATCTGGTCTGGATACGGCCCGGATCCGGCCGACTGCAGTAAACCTCGGGATAAACAGAGAGACTAACATTAGCGTAGATGCCATTCTTCTTATGATGTAACGAGTACATCAGGTGTTATTGGAAGTGTTCCCGGTTCCGGCTGACCTAGTTAATGCAGCCTAAAACAATCATTTAACTGATTTGAATAACAGAAATTAAAAATGTTTTATGTGTGTGCCATAGTAAAGAGATGTGTTTTTAGTCTAGATTTAAACTGACAGAGTGTGTCTGCTTCCCGAACAATGCTAGGAAGACTGTTCCAGAGTTTAGGTGCTAAATAGGAAAAGGACCAACCGCCTGCAGTTGATTTTGATATTCTAGGTATTATCAACTGGCCAGAATTTTGAGACCGCAATAAACGTGATGGAGTATAATGCGTTAAGAGCTCGCTCAAGTACTGGGGCGCTAAACCATTTAGTGCTTTGTAAGTAATCAGCAAGATTTTAAAATGTATACGATGTTTAATAGGGAGCCAATGCAGTGTTGCCAGAACCGGGCTAATATGGTCATACTTCCTGGTTCTAGTAAGAACTCTAGCTGCTGCGTTTTGGACCAGCTGCAGTTTATTTATTAAGCGAGCAGGGCAACCACCCAGTAGAGCATTACAATAATCTAGCCTTGAGGTCATGAACGCATGAACTAACTGTTCAGCACTTTGCATTGAAAGCATGTGCCGTAATTTAGATATATTTTTAAGATGGTAGAATGCAGTTTTACAGATGCTAGAAACGTGGCTTTCAAATGAGAGATTGGTATCAAAGAGCACACCCAGGTTCCTAACTGACGACGAGGACTTGACAGAGCAGCCATCGAGTGTTAGACAGTATTCTAGGTTACTACTTATGGAGTTTTTTTGTCCAATGATTAAAAATTCTGTTTTTTCTGAATTAAGTTGCAGGAAATTACTAGTCATCCAATTTTTTATATCAGCTATGCATTCTGTTAATCTTGTGAATTGGTAAGTTTCGTCAGGGCGTGAAGAAATATAGAGCTGAGTATCGTCAGCATAACAATGAAAATTAACGCCATGCTTCCTAATAATATCTCCCAGTGGTAGCATGTACAGGGTGAAAAGCAACGGTCCTAGCACTGAGCCCTGCGGTACTCCATACTGAACTTGTGTTCGGTGCGACATCTCTTCATTTACTGCTACAAACTGATAACGGTCAGATAAGTATGATTTAAACCATGCCAATGAAGTTCCACTAATGCCAACATAATTTTCGAGTCTATTCAAAAGAATATTGTGGTCGATAGTATCGAATGCAGCGCTAAGATCGAGTAACACTAATAGAGATATACAACCACGATCGGATGATAAGAGTAAATCATTTGTTACTCTGATGAGAGCAGTCTCAGTACTATGATACGGTCTAAATCCTGACTGGAAATCCTCACAGATACCATTTCTTTCTAAAAAGGAGCATAATTGTAAGGACACTGCCTTTTCTAGTATTTTTGACATAAAGGGTAGATTAGAGATTGGCCTGTAATTGACTAATTTTGTAGGATCAAGTTGCGGTTTTTTAATAAGTGGTTTAATAATAGCCAACTTAAAAGTTTTCGGTACATATCCTAATGTCAAGGATGAATTAATGATATTAAGGAGAGGATCTATGACCTCTGGAAGCATCTCTTTTAGTAGTTTAGTCGGTATGGGGTCGAGCATACATGTTGTTGATTTTGATGATTTAACGAGTTTAGCCAATTCTTCTTCTCCTATAGCAGTGAATGAATGTAATTTTTCCTCAGTGACACTACAATGCACTGTCTGATGTGATACTGTAGTAGACGGCTGCATGGTTATAATTTTTTTCCTAATATTATCAATCTTACAGGTAAAGAAGTTCATAAAGTCATTACTGCTGTGCTGTTTACAAACATCAGAAGGTGAAGCTTTATCTTTGGTTAATTTAGCCACTGTATCGAATAAATACCTAGGGTTGTGTTTGTTTTCTTCTAAGAGAGTCGAGAAATAAGCAGATCTAGCAGTTTTTAGGGCCTTTCTGTATGCAATCATGCTCTCTTTCCACGAAATGCGAAAAACTTCTAGTTTTGTTTTCTTCCAGCTGCGCTCCATTTTTCTGGCTGCTGTTTTAAGGGCCCGGGTGTGCTCGTTGTACCACGGCGTTGGACTATTTTCTTTAATCTTCTTTAAGCGCCGGGGAGCAACTGTGTCTAAAGTGCTGGAAAAGAGAGAGTCAATAGTTTCTGTTGCAACATCGAGTTCCTCTAGGCTATCTGGGATGCTGAGGAGATGAAACTGATGAGGAAGATTATTTACAAAGAAATCTTTAGTCGCAGCAGTGATAGTCCTGCCATATTTAAAGCGAGGGGACGGCTATGCAGCCTTTGCTAAATTAAGTGTACATGATACTAGGTAATGATCTGAGATGTCATCGCTCTGCTGCAGAATTTCAATGGTATCAGCATTTATTCCATGTGACAGTATTAGGTCTAACGTATGATTACGGCGATGAGTGGGTCCTGACACGTGTTGCCTTACTCCAATAGAGTTTAGAATGTCTCTAAATGCCAATCCCAGTGCGTCTTTTTCATTGTCTACATGGATATTAAAGTCACCAACAATTAGGACTTTATCTGCAGCCAGTACTAACTCTGATAGAAAATCAGCAAATTCTCTGGTAAAGTCTATATGGTGCCCTGGTGGCCTATATACAGTAGCCAGCACAAATGTCAAACGGGATTTATCGATTTCACTACATAACGTTACATAAAGCACCAAAATTTCAAAGGAATTATATTTGAAACTAGACTTGTGAGTAATACCGAAGATATTATTATAAATTACAGCAACACCTCCCCCTTTACCTTTCAGACGCGGCTCGTGTTTATAACAATAATCTTGGGGGGTGGACTCATTTAAAGTAATGTAATCGTCAGGTTTTAGCCAGGTTTCTGTCAAACACAGCACATCTAGGTTATGATCTGTAATCATATCATTAACAATAAGCGCTTTTGAGGAAAGGGATCGAATATTCAGCAACCCGAGCTTTATCATTTGATCATCTGTATTATATCTGTTGTTTATTTGTTGGACATCAATTAAATTTTTACCGTTGAATGGTTTTGATGGTTTTTTGTATTTACTAATTCGTGGAACAGACACAGTCTCTATGTGATAATATCTAGGTGAAAGAGTCTCTATGTGCTGGGATTTATCTGACTTCTGTGACGTGAGACAGCTAGCAGGCGGTCGGGTAAGCCAGTCCGTCCGCTTCCTGGGCCCCAGTTAGTCAAGGTTTAGCTCTAAGACTATGTGCCAAATTACTAGAGAGAAGAGCGGCACCATCCCAGGAAGGATGAATACCATCTTTTTTCAACAGGTCAGGTCTGCCCCAAAAGCTTTTCCAATTGTCTATGAACCCTATGTTATTTTGCGGACACCACTTAGACAACCAGCCATTGAGTGATGATAGTCTGCTAAGTATCTCATCACTCCTTTTAACGGGGAGGGGACCAGAGCAAAAAACGTCATCTGCCATCGTACTTGCGAGTTTACACACCTCTTTAATGTTAATTTTGGTGATCTCCGACTGGCGAAGTCGAACATCATTTGTGCCGACGTGAATAATAATCTTAGAGAATTTACGATTAGCATTAGCCAGCACTTTTAAATTTGCTTTGATGTCAGGCGCTCTGGCTCCCGGTAAACATGTGACTATGGTGGCTGGTGTCTCTATTTTCACGTTCCGTGTAATAGAATCGCCAATAACTAGGGCACTTTCAACAGGATTCTCAGTGGGTGCATCACTGAGTGGGGAGAACCTGTTTGATGTTCTAATCGGAACGGAAGAGTGGTTTTTTGATCCGCGACTATGCCGTCTCACCGTCACCCAGTTGCCCTGCTGCACGGGCTCTACAGCCGGAATCGAACAATGTACAGAGTTCACTAAGCTATTCGCATCCAAAGCAGTGTCTAAAGCTGTTACATTCTCACTACTCTCAAATAAAGTCTGGATGCGTGTCTCTAATTCTGAAATCTTCTCCGTCAGCCTGACTATCTCCTTACATTTATCACATGTGAAGCCCTGTTCGCCAACGGAGAAAGATATACTAAACATGAAACATGCAGTGCAAGTGACAATGACAGGAGAAGAAGACATGGCTTACCGTATTTGTTGATTAATCCAACTTACCACAGTTGTTTGATGGAGTCTATTTACTAATCCAACTCACCACAGTTGTTTAATGAACTCAGAAAACAAGAGACCCGAGTGCAGAGATGGCAAGCTAACAGGCTAGCGAAATGCTAACGCGTGATAGTGATTTAGATTAAAAGCTAGCGGTGTCAGATTTAATATGGTAGGCAATATTAGACAATATATGGTGATGGGTAAATTATATTTAGCAGTTTAAACAACAGGGAATGATATCAAATAAAGATTCAAAAGCAAGCAGAGCACACGCGAGCACAGCAGTCAGAAGGACAAACAGGAGGCAGACAGGAGCAATCGATCAAATAGCATAAGAAATTACATAAGAAAAGCACACAAAATAATTACAAGCAGTGTGAGGATTAGATTCTTAGACTAAAACTGTAAGAAGGACAAAATTCATTATCGAGCAACTTCTGTAAGAGGTGAATGTGTGTGTGTGTGTGTGTGTGTGTGTGTGTATATATATTCGGTGCAAAAACACAGAGCTTCTAACAGGTCATGGAAAAGAGGAGGGGGTCAGGTGATGAGCCAAAGACTCAATCAGCATCTGACTTGTCTCTCCATAAAGCGAAGGAAGAATTAATTAAGGTTAGGTAAATCTGATCCCCAACCAAATCCTGCCAGCATGAATGACCACACATAAGACACACTGTGAATTCTGGGTGGGGAAATGTTGTTTTAAGCCCCTGGAGCAGTGAGTGTTAGAAAGGGTGCCATTTGAGAAGGTCTTGCACATACTCTTTGGCTAATAGACATGCTATTTTTAAACCAGGGAAAATAGTAATGGCATTGTGCTTTGGGAGAACCTTGTTGCTGTTTTAGGAGGATTGACGTTTTTGTAGCTACTCAGTGGCCCAGAGGTTGCTAGTGATTTGTTGACAGTTTTTGAGAACATGGCTTATAGTAGGCCTATGAGATGTTTGGAAACTTGAAAATGTTTGACAAAACCAAGTTTGACAAGTCTTGAAAGTAGGGTAGAGTGGGGGAAAACAATGACATCAATTATAAACCAAGTATGAAAAATGTCCGGAGTTTTCATGTTATTAGATTTTTAACAAAAATCTAATTTGTATCACAGGTGGGGTAAAATGCCCCCACTCTGACAAAGCAATTTGCTTTATACATTTACAGCAAAATCAGAGTACAAGCATGTTTTAGCTTAAAATTAAAAAGACAAGCCAAAATAACAGTAGATAGATATGAATATTTATTAATGAACCATTTTTGAACCATCAACCTTTTTGAGAAATATTGTTAGCTGATGCTAACTGGCTGGCTAATTAGCTAGCTGATGCTAATGTGAGGTAATTTTTAAATATAAAGTCCAAATATTTTTATTCAACCACCTAGTTAGATTACATTTGATGGAAAAACAAAGAATGTGATGTTCAGAACATGGTAACTACAGTAATTATGATAGTGGGAATAATGGGATACTGGAGGCGCTTTACCCCAAGTGGCTGGGGGCGTTTTACCCCACAGACTAGGGTTGGAAAAAAAATTGTCATACTGAAAATATAATTATATTTTCCTTAAATAACAAGTACTCCCTAACTACGGGCCTTGATCTTCTCATATCATATAAAAATTGTGATGTTTTGCAAAACAACAAGCTTTAAAACACTTTTTTTCTTACTGTTAAAAATTATATCACTTAACGTGAAATCCGTTTTCTCTCAGGTACTTCACCAGTGTAAGCTTCGCGGTGAAAACTTCTACATCACTCTGGTCAACGTAGTCCATAGCAACAACAAAAACATATCTTGATTTTATCTAGTGGTTATTTTGGGAAAAACAGTATGGGGGCGGTTTCCCCCACTCTACCCTACTTTCCATTACAACACACTAAATGTCTCCCACTACAATACGTTGTCAAAGGTTTTACAAGACATTTCTCCTTCTAGAAATCCTAGGCAAAAAAGGAACGCAGATGGATTTTTTAGCATAATTTGAAAACAATCCTTAAGAGATAAAATAAGTCAGTGCAATGAAAAAGAAACCTATTAGCAGTTTTCCTTGGTATTGGCTGTAATTATGTTAGAATTTATTTTAGCATTCCTATACTATGTTTTGACTGTATGGATGTCTTTGTTTTGGTGTCTTATAGGTTGGCAGTTGTGAATATTCTGACCCCACTATTTTGTATGAAAGCCATATATCAGTCACTGAGTGGGGTTAAATGAGGATACATTTGTGTTTTTCATTCATGCTGGTAAAAGACGTTTTTTATATCACAACAACAAGACCTTTCTCAAGGCACAATATTGTTTCCTCCAGCTGGTAAACATCTCTCACATTCCTCAAATGAATGTTAAGAGATTTCGGGTAGAATCCAGCTACAAGTCTCTCTATGGAACAACCTTTTTAGAGAGCAATAGATTGTTAAAACTATGGACAAACACAGGCAGTGTTTCTCAACTCAGGGACAGCAGGATCTGATTTTTCACATTATAATTGTGCCTTAGGGAAAAGTCCAACTTTCAGCTTCATTTGAACTTTTTTTGTTTTCCTTTTTCATATGAAACAGCAAGAATCAAACACTAAATGTATCAGGTTTTCATTGTGGTCTTCCAAAGTTCAGAATGAGATACAGATTTACATAAAACTTAGCTCTAAACATTCTAAAAAAAATGGTCTGAATTTTACAGATTCTTTATTTCTTGCTTGCGCTCTCTCTCTCTCTCTCTCTCTCTCTCTCTCTCTCTCTCTCTCTCTCTCTCTCTCTCTCTCTCTCTCTCTCTCTCTCTCTCTCTCTCTCTCTCTCTCTCTCTCTCTCTCTCTCTCTCTCTCTCTCTCTCTCTCTCTCTCTCTCTCTCTGTGCATTTCTTTCACCAAGCATGAGTTTTTGGTCATGTAATTAAAACTCACAACTCTAACCTCAGTTCAACAGTCTGGAGCCCACTGGCTTGTGGCTTTGGGGATGAGTTTAGAGAGAGTAATATGTTCAGTACAACATTCATTAACTGTATGAAAGTGACTTAACAGAATGCACCAATTAAACTTTCTCCGAATGATTCCAGATTACTGGATGTAAATCCTATCCATCTATCATTTGGGGAAATGCCTGGTGACAGCCCCTTGTGTACCATCCCATTGAGTGATGTGAAAACTGATCCACTATACATCTATGATTACATTTGATACAGATGTAGCGCATCTGAATAAGGTGATGAATAAGGAGAGGAATTAATTTCTGGAAGAAAATTGCTCTTTTGACTAATTTTAATTTTGGTAACACTTTATTTTGATGGTTTCTTTTGAACATTCTGTTGACTATAAGTAACTTTGCAACTACTTCATTAGAGTATTATTAGACTGTCTGCTTAAAGCTGCAGTCCGTAAGTTTTGCCTCTTTGTTGCTATCTCTGTTTGAAACCTGCAATTGCAGTTAGTTGCGGAATTATTATCTTTACGTGGGTTGTGCATCGTCACGGCTCCTCGGCGCGGATTAATCTAATGTTTTGAGGAGTAATATGTGTAGGCTGTCACCGCACTGGTGTACTGTACTTCAGAATTACAGATACTGCGTCTTGGAAGTATGACCAAAATAATAAGTTTCACCGGAAAATGTCATCTGAACAAGTAACATGTCTGCCACTTTTGTTCTGACCAACTGAGAAAAAAAGCATTACAATAAATCGCGCTACCAACGGTGATTAAATCTAACGATCACTTAGCTCATCAAACCGTGCAAATTATTATTATTGTTATACTTTGTTCTCAAATTGTTAATGTTAACAACATCAGCATTGCATGACTACGTGTATTTAGTGTGTATTAGCGTTACCTGTAGATTTAAATTTCTGTACAGTCTAATCTTTTGCTTTTGACTACGGGTGAATCTCCAGTTGTCACTGATGATTGTCATTTGGACCTTTCTGGATTACAATCCGCCATCAAAATGATACATTTAATTATTCCAGCTGCTGTGAGAAAAGGCTATGAATGATCCGCCACCTGTTGCATGTACCATGCGATACTACTAGCCGGACTCCTTCTTTATGTATACAGACGTGACGTAATGACGCAAAGACATGCTCGAATTTCCCGCGGAAATCCACCATACCACTCTAATTATAACACATTATTACAAGCTTACCGTTGTGAATCGGGCTAAGGTAAGGAGTTAACACTGGCTGGTTATGCTGGTTACAGTGGGGAGAACAAATATTTGATACACTGCCGATTTTGCAGGTTTTCCTACTTACAAAGCATGTAGAGGTCTGTAATTTTTATCATAGGTACACTTCAACTGTGAGAGACGGAATCTAAAACAAAAATCCAGAAAATCACATTGTATGATTTTTAAATAATTAATTTGCATTTTATTGCATGGCATAAGTATTTGATCACCTACCAACCAGTAAGAATTCCGGCTCTCACAGACCTGTTAGTTTTTCTTAAAGAAGCCCTCCTGTTCTCCACTCGTTACCTGTATTAACTGCACCTGTTTGAACTTGTTATCTGTATAAAAGACACCTGTCCACACACTCAATCAAACAGACTCCAACCTCTCCACAATGGCCAAGACCAGAGAGCTGTGTAAGGACATCAGGGATAAAATTGTAGACCTGCACAAGGCTGGGATGGGCTACAGGACAATAGGCAAGCAGCTTGGTGAGAAGGCAACAACTGTTGGTGCAATTATTAGAAAATGTAAGAAGTTCAAGATGACGGTCAATCTCCCTCGGTCTGGGGCACCATGCAAGATCTCACCTCGTGGGGCATCAATGATCATGAGGAAGGTGAGGGATCAGCCCAGAACTACACGGCAGGACCTGGTCAATGACCTGAAGAGAGCTGGGACCACAGTCTCAAAGAAAACCATTAGTAACACACTACGCCGTCATGGATTAAAATCCTGCAGCACACGCAAGGTCCCCCTGCTCAAGCCAGCGCATGTCCAGGCCCGTCTGCAGTTTGCCAATGACCATCTGGATGATCCAGAGGAGGAATGGGAGAAGGTCATGTGGTCTGATGAGACAAAAATAGAGCTTTTTGGTCTAAACTCCACTCGCCATGTTTGGAGGAAGAAGAAGGATGAGTACAACCCCAAGAACACCATCTTAACCGTGAAGCATGGAGGTGGAAACATCATTCTTTGGGGATGCTTTTCTGCAAAGGGGACAGGACGACTGCACCGTATTGAGGGAAGGATAGATGGGGCCATGTATCGCGAGATCTTGGCTAACAACCTCCTTCCCTCAGTAAGAGCATTGAAGATGGGTCGTGGCTGGGTCTTCCAGCATGACAACGACCTGAAACACACAGCCAGGGCAACTAAGGAGTGGCTCCGTAAGAAGCATCTCAAGGTCCTGGAGTGGCCTAGCCAGTCTCCAGACCTGAACCCAATAGAAAATCTTTGGAGGGAGCTGAAAGTCCGTATTGCCCAGCGACAGCCCCGAAACCTGAAGGATCTGGAGAAGGTCTGTATGGAGGAGTGGGCCAAAATCCCTGCTGCAGTGTATGCAAACCTGGTCATGAACTACTGGAAACGTATGATCTCTGTAATTGCAAACAAAGGTTTCTGTACCAAATATTAAGTTCTGCTTTTCTGATGTATCAAATACTTATGTCATGCAATAAAATGCAAATTAATTACTTAAAAATCATGCAATGTGATTTTCTGGATTTTTGTTTTAGATTCCGTCACTCACAGTTGAAGAGTACCTATGATAAAAATTACAGGCTTCTACATGCTTTGTAAGTGGGCAAACCTGCAAAATCGGCAGTGTATCAAATACTTGTTCTCCCCACTGTATATACTTGCTCAAAATTTTATTTTGGATCATTTTTAACCCAAAAAAGTTACAGACTGCAGCTTTAATATCTGCTAACTCTTTATTGTGATGGTCCTCCAACAGACATTCTACTGACTATAAGTAACTTTGCAACTACATGTCAACTTATTCTAACCCTATACCTATATCAGTCTACTAATACTCTACTAACACTCTAATGAGAGTTAGTAGACATATTGGCGCAACGTTACTTATAGTCAACAGAATGTGTTAAAGGGACCATCAAAATAAAGGGAAACCTTAATTTTTAATTGTATAATTAGCATTTTATTTATCCTAATTACTTTTCTATCATCTGTTACTTGAAATACCTGATGTTTTACCTTATTTTCTTTACCCATCACATGTTTCATCCCAAGCTCTTCATGAACACTGCCTAGTTAAGTACTTTTCATTTGCAAAATTGTTGCTCATGGTGCAAATGACGCCACAGCAGAGGGACAGTTGTAATTTTTGTAAAAAAAAAAATCAGAATAACAATTTTCACACAATAATAATTAATATATTAATTTCACACTTTATTTATGTTTTCATGGTTTTAAAATAATATGGTTATGAAATTAATTAAATTAATGTAGTGAGCAATAAATTTCATAGATAATTTCAAAAGTAGCTCAAATAAACGATGAAGACGCTTCCAATATTGTTTTAAGTGATCTTAATATTAAAAAAAATTTAAATTGGTAAGATATAGATTACATTACTTTGATACAGGCCAATAAAAAAAGAAATGAGTTTGTTTACGTTACCATGGCAACAACCACACAAGCTCCGCTCGTAGCCAGGATCTGTGTTGAGCTGAGAGGTAAATAAAACAATATCGAGTGCAACAGTACTTTTCACAAGATTCTACAACTGAAAGTCTTTGATTAACACAAGTCGTTGCTTATCAAACAGCTTCGCATCGCAAACAAACATCAGTGCAATGACCTCAGAGGCTAATAAGGAAAATAAACCGGGTGGAAGGTGTTTACTGGGAAACTGGTTTGAGGAGGTGAGTTTCCCATGTCTAAATCATTCTGCAGGCTGAAACTATAGCAAAATGTTGCTTGTGATACTGGCATACTTGTCATGAACATACTTTCTTTTATGAGCTTCAGAGGGCTACAGCATTGCTAGACAGGACTGGGCCTAGATCGTGTGTACATAAGTACGGGCACACAGGGATTCTTACCATGGACGTGGCTGCTGAAGTGCAGGGGATTAGTACATGCAAAGCGGCTTTCAGCGCTCCTAAAATCCTTGGGGTGCGACAAAAAGGTATATATTAAATGTTATATATATTAAATGTTTTGGTTTAATTTGCCTAAACTGCTAGGAATTATGCAGACCAGTTATATACGCCATGCCATGATGGCCTATACAAAACGATTCTCGACAAAACCTTATCTAGCTAGACAGAGTTTACCGTGATGACACGTGAAAATTAGCAGAATAACGTTAAATGCGTCAAAATGAAATGTTTTTTGAAATTGAAACACGTGCATAATGTGACACACATAAGTAAAAATGCATAGCTGGTCTGCATAAAACATAATACTGACAGTTCTGTGGTTGTATCATGGTTGTACTTTTTTATTTAAAAATGTATTTTATATTATTAAATTAATTTGACTTATAAATTATTAACATTAATTAATAAAGTTCTGTTTCGTTCTTCAGATTAGTCCACAGAGCTCATTTCAAATAAAAGCCTGTTTTTTCTGCTGCATAAATCTTTTAAATAAATTTCACTGTGGTTTTCATTTTAGGAAGACGAACTGAACTTTTGGAAAATGAACTCATCAAAAGAATAAGGTAGCTAAATAAACAAACATTTACTTTAAAGTTTAATGTTCAACGACTTCATCGTGTGTAAAACACAAATGACATTTTATTGTCCTCCCACATTTCTTATTTCATGTGTGAATAGAGGAAACAGTGGGAGAGGAATGATGTAAGAATGTTTGAGTCATGGTTAGATTCATAGTTCAATTAAATCGTTTTAATTTTTATTTATCATGCAACTTTCTGCTTAATTTTTGAATGTAACCTTGACAACAAGTCTCTGACCCCAGACAAGTGGTTGCAATATTGTTTTTAAATAAAAAAGAGACAAAAATGGGAAAATATTACTCTGAAGTGAGACAGTACCTCATACCCACAGATTTGGTATTGGCCGGTAGGGAAAGCCAAATGTGGGCAGTTCTACTTACATTATCCTAAGAACTTCATAGAAAATGTGAACTTCCTGTTGATAACGGGAAATTTTCTATTAAGTTCTTAGGATAAATCAGTTAATGGATCTAAAGGTGAATGAGATACACTGTATAGTAGCATTTACTACTTTATTTATGAAATTCTAACCATAATGTACAAATATCTCGTTTTTTGGCATCATAATTAATTTCTTGTTTTTATATAAGGAGTTGGCTCTTCTTCTATGTCAGATCACTGTCCCTGTGAATAATTACAAGACAGACGTGCCTACATATATTTCAATCTGTTTTTTTTCTACCATCTGTTGATTTGGAGAGATTCCTTCTTCTGCTCTTAGTCATGAGTTATTACCTCACCATCTTCAGACATTATAGCGACTGTGTATTTTGCAGTATTTATAGATGAGCTTTATTAAACATTTAAAATCAATACCAGGAAGTCAAAAATTTGACTGGGTGTGAAGCAAAGAAGGCAGCATCCTGTACTTCCAGACGTGTCAGAACAACTACCATTCTGAGATGAATGGGAATGCTAACAGATAGCTCTCTCTCTAGGCATATTAAACTCTCTGGTTAAATTTACAAAAACAAATTAGCTACAGTTGTTTTTAGTTAATATTTTAATCTGTTTTACAGTGATCAAATACATGCAGAGCTGAACGCAAACCCTCCAGACCCTGAGTTGTGCTCTGTGACCAAAGCAGACTACAAGGTGGAGGGCTTCAAGTCTGTCCGCGCACCACTGACCATGGTCAGTTTCTATTTACCATAACCTTTAGGGAGTAATATTTGACAGTCTCTTGGGCAAAGTATTTCAGTTTGAAGTGACAAAAAGGTCTATGGTAAATAGTTCTAAGACCTGTAAATATTTTTTTCTTTGAACATTTGAATTTCATGAATTTGTGAGCCTTTCTCTTTTGGGAGTTAATCTGCTTGTCTCTCACAGGATCATGATTACACAACCGAGCAGGCCATTACATTTTGGAGTGATAACTATCAGAAGATTCAGGTCAGCATATAGTGAGATTTCAGTGAATACATTTATTTATTGCAGTATTGGAGTGGTTTTATAATGTTGATAATGTTTTCTTTTCACAGGGTGTGACAGCAGTTAAAACTAAAGATTGTCCATTTAAAAGAAATGCCACCTTTAGTACACCAATCGGTGAACAACTAGATCATCTGGATGACACAGAGCTGTACCCATCAGAAAATGATGCTAATTTGTGAGAATTTACTTTTTTTTTTTTTGATAATTTCATTATCTCCTGTTAAATGTCTTCATTTTAGTGAGTTTATAACCATTTTAAATCACAAATAAACAGTTAATTCGCAGAAATGTAAGCCTTTGAATTGCACGGCTCTCTGGAATTCTGATTCTGATTGGTCAGTCACTGCATATCATGATACCCGATCACATTGTCATGGTTTATTGTATGCTAATGACTACTTGACTGAAATGATCATAATGACCCATTTTTGAACTAATTTTGTGTTCTTGTTACATTTTTACAAATGGTGTTCTAGACAAAAGGCAGTAATGGAAGGAGTATGCTCATCTAATCCTGTCAGTCACAATGCAAGTCTATAAATGGCTGCTCACTTCACTCCTGTACTGTGACAAATCACCACCTCAACTCCATCTTTATTTGTATTAATAATTTCTATTATAAATTATGGTTCATTAATAATTAATCAAGTTGGAATTTTTAGGTCAAGTCAATCTCTTATGTCCTCCATCAGAGACAGCAAGCCAAATCTACTTACCTTAATGTCACTGAAGGATTGGTTTCAAGCACCTCATTTAAAAAGGCTTTAAAGTAAAGTAATGTCCTCAAAACTAAAAATCCAGCATCATATTTTTACTGTAGCTGTTGGTTAAACAAGTGAACAAAATAAAAACCACACTGACATTCAGACAAGACTACTATTCAAATCTAAATAACTATATAATGATGGCAGGTTTTTACTGAAAGCTTAAACTGTTTTTATATACTGTATGTTAGTTGTTGGTTGTTAATAACAATTTCTGTTAGGGCCTAAAGTTACATAAACAATGGTTTGATATTTTTTCATGTTATCTGTAACATGTCCAGTCTTTCCTGTGTTTTTAATGTGTTTTTAGTTCTGCCCTCTGTGACCTAGTTTCCCTGTTGTTAATTAGTTAATTTGTCTCCACCTGTGTTCATTAATTAACTTATTAGTTCCTCATTTGGTTTAGTACTTATACTCCTTGTGTTCCTGCTGTCTTTGTCCTGTCTCCGTCAATGTTATGGTGCGTTATCGCTGTTTCCCTGAGTTTTCCTGTGAGTTTTGTGGATTAAAGACTGTTTCTGTGATTTATTAATCTCCGTGAGCGTTATACTACAACCACCTGTGACAGAAGACAGGACCATAACAGTGAGCGTTTTTTCTTCCCATTTTGTGTCTGTTTTTGTTTTCCCCTATCCATGGAGCTCCCTGCTGTTCAGCTACTCTGCCTGGAGCAGGGCGATCATCCGCTGGAAGACCACACGCAGGACTTAATCCACCTGCCGTGCCTTACGCCTTCCAGCGGACAGTCCAAAAGGGGATTTCGCCGCTTTCGAGGAGTGGGTGCTGGTGAACAGAAGCTCACCTTTCAACATCTGCCCTGTGGAGGATGACTCTGCCACCAGCCCCACTCCATCACCACCAGAGACCAGCCATCCACCACCAGCGAGTGACATGACGGAGAAGTGGCATGTGCCCACCGCAGACCGCGGAGACCAGCCTGCCGTGATAGACGAGCCCGTACTGAGGATAAGGACGGAGAGTGTCATCGCCACAGAGCCTGGACCACAAACAGAGTCTGATCAGGTGCGTGAGCCAGCAACATCATGCGTCGCAGAGGGAGTGCTTGTGGAGCTCGAGGGCTGGGAGGAGAGCCCCGCTCACACCACTACAGCTGTGGATGAGATGTCAGTGGCATCTGGCATATGTTTAGAGGAACTAAAGGACATCAGTGCAATGGTAGATCTTATTGACTTTTTAGGAGAGGTTATACCCAGTGTTCCTGTATCTCCAGCCCCCTTGTATTTCTAGCATTCCCTGAATCTCCAGGGCCCTCTGTAGCTCCCGTGTTTCCTGTTTCTCTATCATCCCCTGTGTCTCCAGAATACCCGCCCAGCCTCCCTCTCCCACCTCCTCAATCAGCCAGTTCCTTAGCCCTGCCTCTGCTGTTGTCCATTAGCCCCTCTACAGCTCCCACTGGCATTGAGGACCTGCCCAGTCTTCCATCCATCAGCTCCACCCAGCACAGAGGATCCCCTGGTTCCACCTCTAGCCTCTGTGCCCTTGGCTCCTGCCTGCACCTTCGGCTCCGTCTAGCTCCGCCTCTGTCCTCGGTCCCACTGGCTCAGCCTCTGTCCACTGGTTTTCCGGCTCCACCTCGGACGCTTGTCGCCGTGGCTCCGCCTCGGTCTCCAGGACCAGCAGCATCGCGTGGGCTCATCGGTTCCACCTGGGTCTCCTTCAGTGGTGGCTTCTTCTTTGTTGGTCCTCCCCAGGGTATATACTATCAAGTCGGCCACAACATGGCTTCTTCTGCCTTCGACTCCACCCTGGGTTAGGACAGTGGGGGAGGGAGAAAACACCTCACTCCATCTATGGCTCAAAAAAGGCTTACCAAAAGAAAGACCGCGATATCATTAGAAAACCTTTAGCGGCTACCATATCTGATGTTGCTGCCTCTCCAAGGGGGAGCCACAACACATGAGAGAGAGACCTCAGAGCTAAAATTATTTCTTCTCGTTATTATTATTATTATTTTGCTTCTCGTAACCCTGGTTCCTACACCAAGTGTTTCCTTACTTTAAATACCCAATTTATCTGGGGAAGGAAGAACACTTACCCTTAAGCAATTTGCCAGAAGGTAGTTCGAAGATATATGCAAAACGCATCAGTTACTGTACATCATCAGTCCAGCCTCAGAGCCTGATGCAAGTGCTTGGAACAACCTCTAGTGCCCCCCACACACCCCCTGAGTGGAGGGGGGAAGCATGTCTCTCCTCATGCTTCCATCTCCTTTTCTCTCGCCTCGTCTGTCCTCCCCAAGTGTGCCACATGAGTCCTGAAAAGTGAAGCCAAAGCGTCTCGATCGCCCCCAGGTGGCTGGATGCAGTATAGGTCATAAACCCCGCCCTCTCCATGAAATGTAATGGGACATAGACAAACTAAACAATCAAATTACAATTCAAATACATTTTTTTCAAAGATGGTTTCTGTCATTTTAGGCAGTATTTATCACGCTGATGTTAGTTCAAGTGTTCGTTCTTTAAATAAGTTTGGTTTTAGATAGTTATTTGATGCCATAGAAACGGGTGTGTAACATTATGATTGACAGCTGAGATTGACAGCTTCTCTGAGCGAAGTAGTCACTGAGGCACCAACGGACATTTTCGGGAACTTCGGGAGGAGATTTGAGCTTTAACTTTAATTTCTACTTTTTCTACTGTTTATTTTACAAAAAGTTGTTGATTAGGCAGGAGTGTTGACGGGACCTTGATATTGCGGCTCCACTTCACGCTCACTACTGCGGCTCCAAGTTGCTACTGCGCAGACTTGAGACCCAAGATGTCAGCACCATATTTGGACACCGGCGAAGAGAGTGATAGAAGAGAGTGAAGGCGCGTTGTCCATCTTTTTTTTTACAGTCTATGGTCCTTCCCCAGGTGATGCGGCCGCCGTGACTGCCCCCCCTGGAGGGAGCAGTCTTGCGGGTACCCCCCGGCCTGAGAGGGGCGATGGGGGTATGTGGCAAACAGGACAAGAGAGGACCAGGCCTGGACTACTTATGTTGTGTTTTATTATGTTTTTATGCGGCAGTCGTCCGTGAGGTGCTGCCGCTTTACTTTCTTTTGTGTTTGTTTATTTTGATATTATAGTGTTTGAACATTCGCTGGTTCCCACCTCCTTCTTCCCTGAACTACTAACTTTGTTACAGGAAAGCAGAGAGATGTTATTTCTCTTCTATTCCAAAATACTTTCTATTAACCACTTCCCTCAGATTTTGTCGCTTCTTCTTAGTGTCCCGCCTCCTCTGCACGCTACTCCTCGGAGGGTGAGCACAAGTGGCTACACTCTCCCTCTGGCCCTGCCTTCAGTCTGGCGGGCCAGAACCCTTAGAGGCTTTAGGCGGGGCTCTGGATCGGCACAGGATGTATTTCCTGAAAACTACTGATTGTGCCCTCGCCTCTCTAAACTTTCCGACCACCATCTCTATAGACGTGCCAAAAAGCTCTGAGGGCGAGACCAGGATATCTAGGAGAAAATTTCTCTTTCTCCCTGATGTCCACCAGGTTCAGCCACAGGTGCCACTCTGTTACCACCATCGCTGCCATCAAGCGACTGATAGCAGTGGCTGTTTGCTTGGTGGCACGGAGGGCTAAATGCTGCGCAACTCAACGACCGCTTCAGGGGACAATCCCTGCCTCTAATCCAAATCCCTCAGCAGATCTGCTTGGTAGGCCTGCAGCACCACTATGGTGTGCAAGGCCCCCCCCGGCCTCACCTGCTGCCACATATGCCCTGCCATTCAAACGTGAGGTGGTCTGAAGGGGGCAAAATGGCATGGCAGGAGCCTTCAAAGCGGATGACTCGCCCTGAGAGAGATAGCTCGCAAGCATCTCCTTTACCAGGGGCATCCTCACATCTTTTCCATATTCATCTCAGAGATCAGGAAGGAAAGGAAGGCTCATGGGGGAAGGGCGATTATGGCCTGACAGAAAGCACTCGTACAACCTACCATGAGCGACTTGCTGTTTCTCACAACCCCAAGCCAGATCCAATCTGGCTGTGGAACAGACCATGACGTCGAACAATTCCCTGTATGCAGGGCTGGCAGGTTGAGAGAACTCAGTACAAATACTATCCTCTGCCTCTTCAACCACATCCACCTCCTCTTGGCTGGATGGCGCCAGCAACATGCTATCTGGATCGGATTACTTGAGAGACAAGTCCTTATCCAACAGATCGCTTGATTCCGCAACCGAGGAGTGTAAAAGCCAAATGTTTCTTGAACTCCTCTGCCAGTTTGACCTGCGATCCCTATGACTGAAGCCTCCGCTGTGCCTCGGCAACAGCAGGACCTAAGATGGACGCAGATGCTTGTTCTATGTTCCTCGAGAATAAGGACAAACGCAAACAGAGCTTTCTCATTGAGAATTTCTCACAATGAGCGCATTCAGAACCCTCGAGAACTGAACGTGCATGCTCCTCGCCTAAACAATAAACGTGCAGTTTGTGTGTGTTCTCAGGTGCCAAATATCTGGAACACGGAGGCACACACTTCCTGAAACACTTGCTAGAATCCATTCTGGATACTTCCTTCACCACACACTAACAATACAAATAGCTCCTGAAGATAAAAAAACTGATGACGTGTACTACGGGCACCCTCTTATACTTCTGGGCACTCTGCTTATGATGTCGCTAGCTGTCACCAGTGTGTTCACACGTTTCAGACACTGGTCAAGCTGATGGCGTCCCCATAGCAATGATCCAAAATGCAGTGTGAGTTCCACTTGAAAAGGAAACCCAGGTTCCCTATAGTGTGACAGCATGTCCTATGTGTATTAAATTAACTAGGTCTTTTTCGTGTGCAAAGTTGTGTAACATTTTCCATGCCAAGTATGACTTTCTGACTTAAAAGTCAGGTTTTAATAAAGAGCAAGTAAACACTTAATTCTTCTCTAATAAAACGAATAGACGATTGTTTTTGGACAAATGAGGAAATGGTTATTTGCGTGCAGACAGCAGCCATCTGCCCCTTTTCACCATGAGAGGATCGCTCTAGCCATTTGCTGAAAATCAACTGATGCTCTGTGTTTCTTTGAATCAGGGTGGCTTACTTTCTCACAGCTGTTCTGTCAATCAGAGAGCTACTCTGTCGCTGCTCTTCTCTTTCATTCTTTCAGCAGGGATTAACGCTGGGTAACTATGGCAACAAGTAATTTTAGACTTCATTTATTCAGTTTCCTTTTGTTTTCACAAAATTAGTTTTCTCTGAGGAACTCAACATAACGTTTTTGAACTGGTTTGATTCATAAGCAATTTTATCTTGTTGCTTCAAAAAAAAAAATATTTTAAATAATTGGCTTTTCTAAAGTTGCTCATTTTAGGTCTATTCTGTCATGTGTCTAGCCACATTAATATTTTTATACCGTCTTCTTAATTAATCAGACATCCCAAAGTCCTAATTTGAAACCATCAGGGTGATTTTGACTTCTAGTTAAGTTAACAACTTTCTGCTGCTTTTTTTTTTCATAATGAACCATAATTATAAATTGAAAGCTGTGACTATATTTCATGAAGCCCGGGCCAAGCATGTTTGTTACCGAGTATATCAGTGCAAAGCTTTGCAGGATGACCTCTTGGCAACAGGACTGACTGTGACAGAGCTGCTAGTGGGCGGTAATTAGGAATCATGGGGGCGAGAAGCGGCTGTGAACATGAGTATACACACACAAATGCAGTGTACTAAAGGCACAGATGCCAGATGCCAAATGGATTCATAATGATCAGACTATGATGTCATCCCTATTTGTCACCAAACTGTTGAGAGAGCAGTAATGATCAGGGCTCTTCTTTAATGAGCAGACACGGGTATAACACAATGCTTTATGATATGGAAATATTGATAATGTATTATTATTATTATTATTATTAATTTAAACTGATGGATTTAATCCTACATCAGTTAATACAGTTTTTAGATTAAAGGTAGTGTAGGCAATTTTGGAGAGGCTAACAATAGCAAGTTAGCTATTCATGATTACACAACCAAATTAAATGTAAGTTAGCTGCATATATTTGATTTAAAAAAAAAAAAAAAAAACAGTAAAAACAGCAATTTTATGGCACTTTAACTTAAATTTTAATATGAATAATTTTAACATTTATTGAAATAGAAATCTTTTGTAACATTATAAATATCTTTAATGTCATTTTTAAACCAATTAATTTCACGGATGAAGGTAGACGAAGGCAGATTCACAATAATAAACAAAGTTTAATGAAAAGCACATAACAACGTATAACACACCAACATGAGTGTACACGAACAATAACCGACAATGAACAGGAAACTTTAATACACAGAGAACGAGGACACTAACTGGGAACAGCTGACAAGACTTAATAATGACGGTTACTATGGTGTCAGACGAGATCTAATGCAGACAAGACAGAACTGAACTAAACTGAACATACATGTGACATTACGCCCCCCTCGGAAAGGCGCGTCCTCACGCCGTGACAGAAACAGTTAATGAGGAAAGAGGGCGGAGGCTTCGGTGGAGGGCGTGGAATTGGTGATGGGCAGCAGCCTGGACCGGGGCAACATCGCCGATCTGGAAGACGGGAGTTGAGCCGCTGACTCACAGGACTGAGGCGATGACGTGGTGACGATGTGGTGAGGGAGGCCGACAGGGAGGTCGGAGGCAGGGAGGAGTCCAGTGATGCCGAAGGGGTGCAGGGTGAGGGTGCGGCCCGACGGATCCAGGGGGCTGGCCGCAACCAGCGATGGAGACGGGATAAGGACAGGCAGGGATACGGGCAGAAGATTTCCGGACGGGACCGGCAAAGAAGATGATGATGAGAGGGTGGGGACTTGGGTGAGAAAAGGATCTGCAGACCACAGGTCTATTAGGTCACCATCCGCTCCTGGCTCTGAGATGGATCTCCTCGCTTGCGTCGACTCCAGGGCTCTGAAGTTTTCCAGCTCTGGATTAGGAACAACATCCGTGGGCGCCTCGGGCTCATTGACTGAGAAAAAAGAGGCCGCCGTTCCGGAGCATCCAGGCCAGGTACTCCAGATATGGCCTGCTTTCTGGGAGGAGAAGGAGACGCAGCGCTGGTGAGTCCATTCTTTCTCTTTTCTCGTTTTTGAGAGGTCGGTTATTCTGTCACGGATGAAGGTAGACGAAGGCAGATTCACAATAATAAACAAAGTTTAATGAAAAGCAGGCGGAAACATAACAACATGTAACAAACCAACATGAGTGTACACGAACAATAACTGACAATGAACAGGAAACATGCAGGATCTTAAATACACAGAGAATGAGGACACTAACCGGGAACAGCTGACAAGACTTAACTAATAATGACGGTTACTATGGTGACAGATGAGATCTAATGCAGATAAGACAGAACTGAACTAAACTGAACATACATGTGACAATTAATGTGTTATTGCTGAATAAAAGTATTATTTAAAAAAAAATCTTATACTTACCTTATATCTTATACGTTATATAAGATAGCGTTTACATTATCGTGTATAGCAGCAGCAGCAAGTGGTTTATGCAATCGATACAGTGGGGATTTAAGAACAGTTCAAGTGAATTAGGCATTTGTGTAAGTACACTTTAAACCGGGGATCAAAATATTCACTCGAAACCGTCTCGGTTACGTATGTAACCCTCGTTCCCTGAAGGAGGGAACGGAGACGTACGTCGGACGTCACCGACGAACTGGGATCACTTCTGGGAGCCCCTATCAGCTTCGAGTGTATAGAGAACGGGCCAATGGCGAGATTTGCATCTCGCGCTCCGCCCCGCATCGCGGGTATAAAGCGGAAGCGGATGCTGCGCACATTTGTTTTTCACTGAGGAGCCGAACTAGTGACTCGGCCGCTGCAGTGATGGTACAGCAACTGTGGCGACGGGACGTACGTCTCCGTTCCCTCCTTCAGGGAACGAGGGTTACATACGTAACCGAGACGTTCCCTTTCAGTCGGTCACGTTCGACGTACGTCGGACGTCACCGACGAATTGGGATCCCTATGGAAAACGCCACAGTTACTACCACTTCCAACGCCCAGCGAAAGCCCCTCAGACCCCCGTCTGTTTGGGGCGGGGAACTTACGCAGGGAGAGTCACTGCTGCTGTTCCGCAAGACCCACTCAGCAGAGTATTGGATAACGCTGGGAAAGCGTGCCCAGGGGGGCCGCTGCGGAAGCCACATCCTACCCGTAGGGAGGTATCATGTGGAATATACATGTATGGACTGGCCGTGGGCAGTACAACATACAGAAGTCCCAGGGGTGGCCCCGGCCAATGCAGGCGGGAGACTACACCGCACAGAGACGGCAGAGCGAGCTCTGCCAAGGGAAAGACACGGGCTCGCCGTAGGGAGCCGTACCTTGGAAGAATACACATATGGGACCGCCGTAGGGGTCACAACATATGGATACCCAGCCTAACACAAGTTCCACCAATGCATACGAGTGTTAGACCTGGCGTCGGACGCTCCGCCACGTCTGACTGCCGCGGGTTGCGGAGGACTCAACAGGGTTCGCCGTTCTGGGGAACTCGACTGGAGCATATTAGCGCACGTATCCGGTCCATGAGGAGGGGAATGGCGCAGCAAGCCAACACTAGAACGGGCCCTTCGGTGTTACTGGCTATTTGAAGCGAGCACACGGGAAGAAACCGGCTCTACACGGAGGCTATAGAATCTAGCAAACGTGTTAGGTGTCGCCCAGCCCGCAGCTCTACATATATCTGTCAGCGAGGTGCCGTGTGCCAGCGCCCAGGAAGAGGCCAAACTCCTGGTGGAGTGGGCCCTCAACCCAAGCAGGCAGGGCACGCCTTGGGTTTCATACGCCAAGGCGATGGCATCCACTATCCAGTGAGCCATCCTCTGCTTGGAGACAGCCTTTCCCTTCTGCTGGCCTCCGTAACAGATGAAGAGCTGTTCTGAGGTCCTGAAGCTTTGCGTTCTGTCCACGTAGGTCCGCAGAGCGCGAACGGGACAGAGAAAAGCCAGGGCTGGGTCTGCCTCCTCCGAAGGCAGCGCTTGCAGGTTCACCACCTGGTCCCGAAAGGGAGTGGTGGGAACCTTGGGCACATATCCGGGCCGGGGTCTCAGGATTACATGAGAGTTACCCGCCCCGAATTCCAGGCACGATTCGTCGACCGAAAATGCCTGCAGGTCCCCTACCCTCTTGATGGAAACCAATGCAGTCGGGAGTACTGTCTTCCAAGACAGGATTTTTAACTCTGCTGACTGCAAAGGTTCAAAGGGAGCCCTCTGCAATGCGGTTAGCACCAGAGATAAGTCCCAAGAGGGTATAGAGTGAGGGCGAGGCGGATTTAATCTCCTCGCCCCCCTCAGGAACCTGACGACCAGATCGTGCTTCCCTAGGGATTTACCATCAACCATGCTGTGATTTGCGGCGATAGCGGCAACATACACTTTGAGGGTGGAGGGAGACAGCCTTCGCTCCAACCCTTCTTGCAGGAAGGAAAGCACAGAGCTGATCGAACATCTTCGGGGGTTTTCTCGTCGAGAAGAACACCACTCGACGAACAGGTTCCACTTCAACGCGTAGAGGCGCCTCGTAGAGGGGGCTCTGGCGGAAGTGATGGTGTCTACCACAGTCTGTGGTAGGCCACCTAGAACCTCCGCGTCCCGTCCAGGGACCAGACATGGAGTTTCCAGAGGTCCGGACGCGGGTGCCACAGGGTGCCCCGTCTCTGAGTCAGGAGGTCCTTCCTCAGAGGAATGGGCCAAGGAGGTGCTGTCGCGAGGAGCACTAGTTCCGGGAACCAGGTCCGGTTGGGCCAGTATGGCGCAACTAACAAGACCTGCTCCTCGTCCTCCCTGACCTTGCACAGTGTCTGCGCAAGAAGGCTCACTGGGGGAAACGCATATTTGCGTAGGCCCCGGGGCCAGCTGTGTGCCAGCGCATCCGAGCCGAGGGTCCCCCCGGTCAGGGAATAGAACAACTGGCAGTGAGACGTGTCCGGGGCGGCAAACAGGTCTACCTGTGCGGTCCCGAAGCGACTCCAGATCAGCTGGACCACCTGGGGATGGAGTCTCCACTCTCCTGGGAGCACTTGCTGTCGTGAGAGCTCGCCGGCTGCACGATTGAGCAGGCCCGATTGAGTGGCACGAAGCGACCTCAGATGCTTCTGACTCCAGAGGAGGAGATGGCGGCAAACAGAGATGAGTTGTGACATGCGGCGGGAGCGTAGACCACCCTGTTTGTTGATGTACGCAACGGCCGCAGTGTTGTCCGTACGGACCAGAACGTGCTTGCCTCGTAGCGGCCCTTTGAGGCGGCCCAGTGCAAGACGAACTGCTAACAACTCGAGGCAATTGATATGCCATTGCAGTTGAGGCCCCGTCCACAGACCCGAAACTGCAAGCCCGTTGTACGTGGCCCCCCAGCCGGTGGATGAGGCATCCGTGGAGACAACAGCATGCCTGGACACTTGTTCTAGGGGAACTCCTGCCCGTAGAAACGAAGGGTCCAACCACGGACTGAAGGTTTGGCGACACTTCGGTGTTACTGAGACACGGAACGAGCCGCTCTGCCACGCCCATCTCGGGACTCGGTCGTGTAGCCAGTGTTGAAGCGGCCTCATATGAAGCAATCCGAGCGGCGTCACTGCGGCTGCGGATGCCATATGCCCCAGGAGCCTCTGAAAATGTTTCAGTGGTACCGCTGTCCTGCATTTGAACGAATTCAAGCAGTTCAACACCGACTGGACGCGCTCCTCGGTGAGTCGCGCTGTCAGATTGACCGAGTCCAACTCCATACCGAGAAAAGAGATCCTCTGCACGGGGCAGAGTTTGCTCTTTTCCCAGTTGACCCGAACGCAAAGCGTAGGAACGGTCTGTGTCGAGGGAGAATCGAGACATGAAAGTACGCGTCCTTTAGGTCGATCGCTGCAAACCAATCTTGGGGACGGATGCACCTGAAGATGCGTTTCTGCGTTAGCATTCTGAATGGCAGCCTGTGAAGGGAACAATAACAATTTCTTGGGTACAATGAAGTACGGGCTGTAGAAGCCTGTCTTCATATCGGCTGGAGGGACCGGCTCTATCGCGTCCTTCGCCAGTAGGACTGCGATCTCCGCCCGTAGCACGGGGGCGCTCTCCTTCGACACGGAGGTGAAGTGAACGCCCCTGAACTTGGGGGGCCGCCGGGCGAACTGAATCGCATAGCCGAGTCTGATAGTACGGATGAGCCAGCGGGACGGGCTGGGGAGCGCTAGCCAGGCTCCCAGCGACCGAACCAGCGGGACCAACGGCACCACAGACGTACCCGCAGCGGGGCAGTGCAGCGGAGTGCAGGGACCCGACTCGGACGGCATCGCGGCCCGAAGTGGGGTCTGAGTGCGCAATGCAACACTTACCTGCTTCCGCTGAGGGGGTGCACGGGTGTGCGGAGGCCTCTTGTGTGCGTCCTGGACACAGCCAGCACCCCCTGCTGGCGATAAGAGAGGCACCGGAGGGTGACAAGGCATGGGAGCGTCGTACACCGCCAAGCATGCTCTCTTGGCACCCAGAGATTTTAGAAACAGCTCTTTCTTTGAAGTTTTGGGTACAGAACAGAAACCAAACAAGAACATAAAATTCTCTCCCAGCCCTCCTCCGGGAGAAGGAGCGGTGCTGTCACCACCTCCTGAAGAGCTGTCTCCTCCATCTCTGGGTGGCCCGTCTCAGGGTCTCTTACGACGACGCTTGCCACCTGGCTTGGCAGCGGCCTGAGCGGGCTGGACGGCCTTCCCGCGGCCGGTTCCACGCCGTTGCCCTGGTAGAGGCTGCTGCTGGGCTGGGGCGGGGGCGGCGGTGGGCGGCCGCCCTCGGCGACGAGCAGGCGGAGGAGCTGCGGCCGGCGGCTGGGCAGCAGCTGACCGCCGGGGCAGGATGTGCTTAATGGCCTCCGTCTGCTTCTGGGCGGCCGAGAACTACTGGGCAAAGCTCTCGACCGCGTCGCCGAACAACCCAACCTGGGAAATGGGGGAGTCCAGGAACCGATACTTATCGGTCTCCCTCATATCGGCCAGGTTGAGCCAGAGATGTCGCTCCTGGACCACAAGTGTGGACATCGCCTGACCAATGGAACGGGCGGTGACTTTCGCCGCCCGGAGGGCGAGGTCCGTTGCCGTCCGGAGCTCCCGGAGGAGCTCTGGGTCAGGTCTACCCTCGTGCATGTCCATGAGTGCCTGGGCCTGGTGCACCTGGAGCAACGCCATGGCATGCAAGGCGGACGCAGCCTGTCCACAAGCCTTGTAAGCCTTCCCAGTTAGACTGGAGGAGAACTTACAGGCCTTGGATGGGTGGCGTGGGTCTCCGCGCCAGGTGGAAGCGGACGCCGGACACAGTTGCATCGCAACGGCCCGTTCCACCGGCGGGATCCCCACGTACCCCTAGCCAGTGGCCTAGCCAGTCTCCAGACCTGAACCCAATAGAAAATCTTTGGAGGGAGCTGAAAGTCCATATTGCCCAGCGACAGCCCCGAAACCTGAAGGATCTGGAGAAGGTCTGTATGGAGGAGTGGGCCAAAATCCCTGCTGCAGTGTGTGCAAACCTGGTCAAGAACTACAGGAAACGTATGATCTCTGTAATTGCAAACAAAGGTTTCTGTACCAAATATTAAGTTCTGCTTTTCTGATCAAATACTTATGTCATGCAATAAAATGCAAATGAATTACTTAAAAATCATACAATGTGATTTACTGGATTTTTGTTTTAGATTCCGTCACTCACAGTTGAAGAGTACCTATGATAAAAATTACAGACTTCTACATGCTTTGTAAGTGGGCAAACCTGCAAAATCGGCAGTGTATCAAATACTTGTTCTCCCCACTGTATGTTTATTCGCGGAGCTTCCATTGCTGTAATGTTAGTGCTAGTTGCGTTGCCATCCACTACCTGATAGTCTATTCAATAGGTTACGTTTTCCACCACTGAAAATGAAAAGAATGTAATTTTGGCTTTTGTAAATGTGACTTAGCCTATAATGCATTTAATGTCAAATAATTTACAAAAAAAGTAGGCACTTAAAGGTTTCTATTGATAGATATATTTAAGTCTTTTTTCAGTCAGTATTTTCAGTCTCATGTCAGTCTCTGTGTCAAGTATTCACTGTGTTTTGGTTCATTTTTGTGCACGTGTGCCAGAAAGATGTTCAAGGAGACGGAGACAGAAAAGAGCATCCTGTTGTTTTCTTTAGTTTTCAAAGGCATGACATTTTGTAGTCATTTTTAATGTACACAAATAAAAATGGACACTTTACCGTTTTGAAAGATGTAGCCTACTCTTCTGTGTGATCATAAATAACAGAGTATTAAGTTGTTTCCACTGCTGAGGGAAAAATCCAAGTGATCGCCCCGGTCACATATGTCAGTTCTAGCACAGCCAATTTGACATCGCAGCCTGTCCGCTTCATATCCACATCCATTGAAACTGAAGAATAAAATGCTCCGACGCTGACTGGCTCAGCATATTCAGGATACAAAAAACACATCGGACCTAGTTGAAACCACCTTGCTCATAAGGCGGCATGGCCAGGTGCGGGCAAACAACCCATACCAGAACGGCTGCCATCTCACTGCACACTGTGCACAGACAGACCAGGCGGTGCAAAAGATGGAATCTATAGGTTGTAAAATCTAGCAAAGGCGCTCTGTGAAGACCAACCTGCCGCCAGACAAATATCCTGAATCGACATTCCTTTAGCCCAAGCCCATGAAAAAGCCACACTCCTCGTGGAGTGAGCGCAAACTCCAAAAGGACAGGTCTCATGCTTAGAAGCATATGCCAGTGCAATTGCATCCTCAATCCAATGGGACAGTCGCTGTTTTGAAACCGGCAGCCCTTCAGTGCGGCCTCCGAAAAAGACAAATATCTGCTCAGACAGCCTGAAGCGACTGGACCTGTCCAGATAAGCGTGCAGAGCGCAGACTGGACATATAGGGGATGAGGGGCAAATGCTCGCATGTTATAACCTGCGCTCTGAACGTAGAAAGCATTTAGGCACATAGCCCCATCTGGGCTGCAGTCTGACCAAACAGTCATCCCTACCGAACTCCATACAAGCAGCGTCCGTAGACAGTGCATGCAAATCGCCCACCCTCTTATTGTGCTAAAGCGAGCAATAGCTCAGTCTTGAATGAGAGCACTTTCATCTCCGTTGCATGCAGCACCAAAGACTATCCCAGACTGGCACTGTGTTAGGATGAGAGGGGTGCAACTGCCGGGCCCCTCTCAGAAAGCCCGCTACCAGATAGTGCTTTCCAACCGAGCGACCATCGATAGATAAATGAAAAACTGAAATAGCAGCCACATACACTTTCAAAGTAGATGGCTTGCATCCAGCATCCAAACAGACATGTAGAAACGATAGAATGGCAGAAACAGCACAGCTGGCTGGACCCTCATTTCTTGCTTTAGAGAATGCTTCATTTTTTGGTCATAAATGACCGAACAGCACCAGAGAGTTAATATCATTCATATTAACATCGTGTCTACACCGACGCGAGCGGCGCGATGCAACGCGACACAACGCGACTATAGACAGATGTTGTCTACACTGGATGCGGCAAATCCCCGACAGTAAACTGATGCCTCGTTCTATTTATGACGTACTGACATGAAGGACAAATTCTTTGCAACGGTCACTTTGTCGTGTCCAGTGTAGACAGCTTCTAGCGCGACGAGACACATCAATGGTCGTGTCCGGTGTAGACACAGTGTAACAGGTTAATAGATGTTTTCTCCAGGTGTATGACAGAAACCTCTAAACGCCACTTCCCTTTGTCAGCAAAATCCTCTAAGTCCACAGAAACCATGAATCGAATCATATGATTTCAAGATGAATGACGCTGTGCGAAAGAGCCGTCTTTCATTTGCCAAGCTTCCATCATTACAGTTGCAATAACAGGATTTTGCGAGTAGCAAGTAAACACAACAGTGTTCCTTGTGCTTCTGTAAAACTCTGACAGAAATGGATGTGGCAGTCACTTTGCATCACAGCTCCCCCTACTGTGTGGATCAGTTTCTTCATTGTTACATTTTGAATTCTGCTTTCATCATTTGCAATGTTTCCAGTTGCATCTTTAGTGATTTTTGTTTTGTAACTATGTCTTTTTGTCCAAACAGGTGGACTTAGAGGTTTTTGAAAAAAAAAAAGCACACATGGACTTAGCTGGCTTTGCAGCAAAAGACAGTTAAATTTGTTAAATACCCATGAATTGACTAAAGTGACATTTTTGAAAATAAGGCATTTCAATAACTGACTAATAACCTTTTCATTGCCATTAAAGTGAAATTACTGAACCTAAACATAGGAGCCTGATAAAAAATGCTAATTTAAAAGAAAACATGTCAGATGGACTTAGAGGTTTTTGCATCTGAACTCTTTATATGCTATTTGTGTTGAAGCTGTGCTCACAGCAGCGCATCGGTGTATGTATTGGCAGTAGAAAAAGTTCCTGTAATGCAGCAGCATTAACATTGTCATATCCATTATCAGATCTCTTCAGAGAGTGTCATTATTTATATATATATACACTCACCTAAAGGATTATTAGGAACACCATACTAATACTGTGTTTGACCCCCTTTCGCCTTCAGAACTGCCTTAATTCTACGTGGCATTGATTCAACAAGGTGCTGAAAGCATTCTTTAGAAATGTTGGCCCATATTGATAGGATAGCATCTTGCAGCTGATGGAGATTTGTGGGATGCACATCCAGGGCACGAAGCTCCCATTCCACCACATTCCAAAGATGCTCTATTGGGTTGAGATCTGGTGACTGTGGGGGCCATTTTAGTACAGTGAACTCATTGTCATGTTCAAGAAACCAATTTGAAATGATTCGAGCTTTGTGACATGGTGCATTATCCTGCTGGAAGTAGCCATCAGAGGATGGGTACATGGTGGTCATAAAGGGATGGACATGGTCAGAAACAATGCTCAGGTAGGCCGTGGCATTTAAACGATGCCCAATTGGCACTAAGGGGCCTAAAGTGTGCCAAGAAAACATCCCCCACACCATTACACCACCACCACCAGCCTGCACAGTGGTAACAAGGCATGATGGATCCATGTTCTCATTCTGTTTACTCCAAATTCTGACTCTACCATCTGAATGTCTCAACAGAAATCGAGACTCATCAGACCAGGCAACATTTTTCCAGTCTTCAACTGTCCAATTTTGGTGAGCTCGTGCAAATTGTAGCCTCTTTTTCCTATTTGTAGTGGAGATGAGTGGTACCCGGTGGGGTCTTCTGCTGTTGTAGCCCATCCGCCTCAAGGTTGTGCGTGTTGTGGCTTCACAAATGCTTTGCTGCATACCTCGGTTGTAACGAGTGGTTATTTCAGTCAAAGTTGCTCTTCTATCAGCTTGAATCAGTCGGCCCATTCTCCTCTGACCTCTAGCATCAACAAGGCATTTTCGGCCACAGGACTGCCGCATACTGGATGTTTTTCCCTTTTCACACCATTCTTTGTAAACTCTAGAAATGGTTGTGCGTGAAAATCCCAGTAACTGAGCAGATTGTGAAATACTCAGACCGGCCCGTCTGGCACCAACAACCATGCCACGCTCAAAATTGCTTAAATCACCTTTCTTTCCCATTCTGACATTCAGTTTGGAGTTCAGGAGATTGTCTTGACCAGGACCACACCCCTAAATGCATTGAAGCAACTGCCATGTGATTGGTTGATTAGATAATTGCATTAATGAGAAATTGAACAGGTGTTCCTAATAATCCTTTAGGTGAGTGTATATATAGCTACACTTATTTATTGGGTGGAATATTACCCATATTATTCAAACTTAAACTACTCTTTTGGTCCTGTACTTTTAAAAAGTTTTGAGTACTTTGCATAGGTTTTACTTTTAGCATAGGCTGGGAATAATCTGTGGATCATATCATATTTAAAGTTTGGATAATGTATCAGATGACCTGAATGAGATGAAATACAATGATGGGGAAAAACTGGAGTATTTAGCTTGAGAGTTGCAGTTAATGTAGCTCTGAGGAAGAGTGAGATATTCAAGTGTGCAATTTTCTCTTGTGATAATAAGCTGCAAAGCCCTTTGGGAAGGTGTGTTGAGTGGAAAAGCACCCTCCAGGAAGGATTCATTAATATTCATAATTGTTTAGAACTGTGAAGACTATATTTACAAGAACCTTTTCTAATAATGACAACATAAGAACCTGATTTTAATTCAGTTTATTGAACAAAATATCATACAATGTCTTGGATATACATATATACAAATATTACATTGGTAAAACATCACTCTGTCCTCAGTCTTGACAACCACTATTCAATGCGCTTAACGCTTTAAGAAAATGTCAAATACACATCACCGGTTTCCAAAAATCTGAATATAGAAAGCACAAAAAATAAGAATTTCACCTGGAAAGACATACTTATCTCTCAGCACAAGAAAACTTAATTGTTAAAAAACACAACTATACAATGTTTGCAGTTTTTAAGCAGGTATGAAATATACCTGAATTGACCTCCCTCAAAAGGTATTATAATGTGTTGTTCTATGTGAGAGCGAGACATAGAACAAATATAAGCAGTGGCTCTGATCCTGATGACTTTCTGTCATCAACAGTGCTCTCAGATAACATAGACTTCTGTCTTCTCTCCCAGAAGCCAATACGTTCTCATTTTGCCTTTACCCTGAAAGAGAGGAAAAACACTGATCAATAGCATGCATCAATGAGCACTCAGACAGCTCACTGGAGGAACTAATCAACAATGAGCAATATGCTCTTTCTTAATGAAAAGACAGAGACATATGCTGCATTTACATTACATGGTTCAAGTGACCCAATTCCGATTTTTCCTCCCATGTGGTACAGATCAGATTTGACCCACAAACGTGTAAGTAGGAAAAAAGCACATCGATTCCGATATTCTGAGTTTCATGCCTCGTTCATATGTGGAAATAAATCTGATTTGACTCGGATACATGCATCTGCGTCTGCCATGTAAGCGGACAGATCGGATAATCCCGTCAATCAATGCGAGTAGTATGTCATTGAAAAAGTGACAGTGGCAAATTACGTCAACTCAAGGTGGAAACCAAATGCAATGACTATTTTCAATGATGCCACAGAGGACGAAGGCTCAACCCAATTATTTGCTGACCTATAAAGATCTTGTATTATAATTTTTTCTGCGTCCATTGCAAATTGCCCAGTTTTTCTTTCCTTTTCGGCCTAAGCTTTTCCGGGTCAGTGCGTCTAACTTGGGTTGTTATATGGATATCGGATATGGGTCTCTTTTAAAAGATATCAGCTGGTCGTCAAAAATCAGATATAGTCAACAAATCTGAATTGGGCATCAAGACCTGTAGTGTAAATGCGGCCATAGACTGAGCACTGAACTAAAGAATGCTGCACAGTAGGGTGGTGGAAGCTGGTCCTCTCTTGTGATCCAACCATTATAAGACTCAGATTGGCATGAAAACCAACACAGAGCATTGCTAAAAGTTCAGATTTCACAGGACTTAAGTAGCATGGAATGTAGCATATATTTTGTCATTTGAAAATCTGAAAGTGATGGAAACAGATTGCCTATTAAATTTATTCCTATTTAGTTAAGCCATAGTTTGGATCTAATCCTCAAGGATTCAAACAGAATCGATCAAAAATCCACTAAGACTAATAAAATCTGGATGAACTAAAATTCTGCAGGATTTAAAGGGGTCATGTGATGATATTTTAAAAGTTCATTATTTAGATTATTGGGTGTAATAGAACAGGTTAACATGCTTTAATGTTCAAAACACGCATTATTTTTTAAATACTGTACATTATTGTAGCTCCTCTATTCCCAGTGTGTCTGAAACACGCTGATTTCTACAAAGCCCCTCCTTCCGAAAAGCTCAGAGTGCTTTGATTGGCCAGCTCACCCAGTGCGTTGTGATTGGCCAAAAAGCGTGTATCAAAAATGTAACGCCCCTTACCATAATCGCCTTACCATAATTCCAAAGCTTCTAAAGCATTTGTAAACAGACAGTTAATAACAATGTCATCGGTTTTACCGTATCAGTTCAAGCCCAAGTCGGATTCTGAACATTCAGATGATCAAGCAGATTGATTGGAACCAAATTTGCAAGTACGACATGAGCAGAACATTTTGTAGTGGTACAGAGTGTGTCTTTTTATATAGCCTGTGTTATACTCTCCCATGTTCAGGAAAATGCCCTCTGTAAAATGCACTGTGCACAAGCAAACCGTTGGGGTTGTACTGCTCAGAAACAGCTTAATAAATAAATCTTAACCTCTGATTAACCTCTGATTTGCTTTCGCATCCAAACACAGCGTCTCCACGACATGACGACAACACTTCAATTCACTGAAACCTCGCCTTCTTTCTTTGCATATGCCTTTGGGCGGGCATTATGCTAATATTTCACACCATGGCGTGGATGTTTGAGGAAATAATATCTGGACTTCGATCGAGGCGTTTTAGGGAGGTCTGGATCAGTGTTCTGTCAGAATAAATCACTTTGTAACTTTGCAGATCGTATACATGCACAAATAGATACATTACACACTAAAGGAAAAGGAAAACAATCAAAAGCATCATATGACCCTTTTAAAATGACTGTCATTAGATATTATTTAATCTTTATCAGAACTCTGTTTGAGTTTTAAAATCCTGAAATATTGTCTTTAAATTACATTTGATGTCCTGGGGGGGAATTTTATCCTATTGATAATCAAAATAATCTATGTGCTCTAAAATATCTATTTTTATTTTTGTGTTATGTTGAAATCTATAAGAAAATTCCCAATGAGATCCATTTAGAAAATCTGTACACATTCCTTAAAATTACTTACACAAAATAGCTCACATGAGCAGAAAAAAAAGAAAACGATGTACACTGCCCGGCCAACATCACAGCATTTATTTTCATCAAGAGGTGCATTAATTTTTGGTCAAGATCATGTATTGACAATGCACTCTGTCAAGTCTCCTTCAGCACATCCCAAAGACTTTCAATGAACTTAAGGTCTGGACTCAGAGGTGCCAATTCATGTGTGAAAATGATTCTTCATGCTCCCTCCAAACCATTCTTTCACAGTTTGAGCCTGATGCATCTTGACATTGTCATCCTGGAATACGGCCATGATGTCTTCCTACATGGTTGTTTAAGAAATGAAAAGCTACACACTCCATCAGTTAGGGTTGGAAGAAGTGTTGCCAAACATATAACATGCTAGAAACATAAAAATCACTGCAATAATGATCCAATCATTGACTCTTAAGCATTTACCAATTTAAATCCAAACAGCGACTTTTTTTTGGCCAGGCAGTGTATATAAAAATAATTTATCTCATTATATATGTTTTAACAACTTCAGAAAACAAGCACGACTGGAACTCCATACCTTCATCTCCACGTCTCCTCGCAGCTGGAGTTCAAAGTAGCCGAACTCGTCCAGAACCTCTTTGGTGGCTGAGGACAAATGTATCCTCAGAGCTGTGGAGGAAATTATAATCATAAATTAATAGTTAACCGGAAGATGAAAATGATTATAATTTACAAAACTTGATTTATTTTCTGTGGAACACACGAACAAATATTTTAAAGAATGTAAAATCTGCACTTTTCCATGCAGCATACAGTGACTAGGGGCTGTCGAGCTCCAAAAAGGTCATAAAAAAAATACATAATTTTTTTTATATAGTTTAAAAATCTTTATATTTGGACATACTCAAACTGAAAGTATTTTGGTGTCATTGATAGCACAACACATCTCAATGCACCGAGTTTTAATATGTGCAAGCACTATGAGATTTCAGGTGAGATGAATAATAGCTTAAATTTTACCACACAAAACTGTTTTATGATTTCAGAAGACTGTATGGATTACTTTTACAGTATGATCATTTTTTTTCTTGACAGCCCCTGGTCACTGTATGTTTTGACAGAAAATTCTCCATATTCTCTATTAGAAAGAAAGTCATACGAGTCATATGAACAAACAAAGGCAGAATTTTCATTTCTGAGTAAACTATCCCTTTAAGAGTCACAATCAATCAGTGTAAGTGCACAGCTGTGAGTGACAAATGACACCGTGCTTGATAAAAGATGATTCATCACACTTAAGAATGACGACAGACACTCTACACAAATGGAGCCCAAGTAATGGGCAATCTGTCCTGTCTATAAGAGGAACCTGTAACAGGCTCCAGAAGGTTTGGCCTTTAAGTGTGTGCATTAAGCTCCAACAAGCTGTAAACATATTATTACACGTTATAAATCAAACCGGATACACGTTGAGTGTCCTTGTCACTAATTATTAATTATTAATGAAGCCCACCTCAGGAAGTGGACTGCGAGTCGATACATGTGGTAAGTCTCATGAACAACAGCTGTTACTTGTAAATGGGTGAAACGCATATTAAAGTTTTATACAACACTACTGAGCAGCTCTGTTCCAAACCCTAGTGAGCTGTCTACTGTCTACAAAGGCAGCTACCTTCTAAGACATCCTAACCATCAAAGAAGTGACTGATTTAAAACATTCTATATTAGGCAGCAACATTCATAACGATGCAACATGCAAATTGCAAACGTGAGAATATAAATTATTTTGGGTGATTCCAATAGAGTTTGCCGTTAGCATGTTTCTAAGCTAACAATGTGACACTCTAATAAGCACAACAATATACAACTCACAAATAATGGATTTTTATCTTTACTTTTCAGTATTGATTAAAGTACACTCCTGTTAAGAAATGTTTCGAGATTAGGGTTAGGGTTAGGTTATTAAACTATATTAAAATAGAACAAAAAAGTTATTTAAAATTGTAATGATATATAACAATATTACTATTTTTAATTTTTATCAATTTAAATATATCAAAATCACAAAACAAAGATGTAGTTAGCTTAAAGGAACACTCCACTTTTTTTGAAAAAGACATTGTGTACTAAGACCGACGGAAAATGGAAAGTTGCGATTTTTTGCGATGATATTACACAGCGCCTGAAAATAGTCTCCAGCACGCTCCCTGTGCAAGCAGGTTGTCACGCTGGTTATGTTGACGGAAGTTAGCCTATTTTCAGGCGCTGTGTAATATCATTGCGCCTGCTGCACCCATGGTACGGCAGCAAAGTTCCTTGATTATTACGCAGGAATGAGAGTATAGTTCCTATCCATATCGGTCTAGAAAATCGCAACTTTTCATTTTCCGTCGGTCTTAGTACACGATGTAACTACAGAAGAGTCGAGTTTTAAATAGGAAAAATATCGAAAGTCTTTGGTCATTTTTGAGCGAGATGCTAACGGTCTAATCAGATTCAATGATCTATGCTAAGCTATGCTAAAAGTTCTACCGCCAGATCCGGAGAGCGGCTGAATGGATTTGAAAATGGTAAAACTCAATTGTTTAACTCTAGGGGAGTTGGAAAATGAGCCTATTTTCCAAAAAAGTGGCGTGTTCCTTTAAGCCGTTTTTCCACCGTCGGGCCAAACCGCACTCGTTGCTTGACCGTTCCATTCCGTGCCGGAATGAGTTTACAGATGGTATGAGATGTAAATAGTGATGTTATGGAGGTATGATCAGATATTTGTTTTAATTTTATTATTAACTTGTGCTGACTTCACTCAAATAGCATGCTTGGCCACCTACAGAAAAAACTGGTAGTCAGGCAACAGACAAGTGACCAATCCTGAGTGGCAACGTCACTACATGCACTCTACCAGCATGTTAGCCAACCGTACTAAGAATTCTGGGCCGAAAAATCGTGCCGTGATGAACCAAGCTTAAGTGGAAATATAACTGGAACCGTACGACCCGAAGGTGGGAAAGCGGCTTTAGTCTCATGCTGCATTGTCATAGTGTGGTAAAAATTCTGCATTTTGAACAAAGATCAAAAATGTCTTTTTGTCACCAACCTTCCCCTGTAGACTCCATGCGGGATGCTGTATTGACAGTATCTCCAAATAAACAGTACCGGGGCATCTTAAGACCCACTACACCAGCACAGACAGGCCCTGCTCAACACACACACATGCAGCAGAGAGGGAGATTAATTCACTGTAGGAATCCAGTAACTACTTATACACAGTCCTAATGCTTGAAAACATCAATTAAACAAAGGCAACAGGCTGCAATCAGAAAGCATGTACATGGCATAAATTCTTTACATCTCAACTACACACACACGTTGGTATCGGTGGTTTACGGGGACATTCCATAGCCGTAATGGTTTTTATACTTTACAAACCGTATATTCTATCCCCCTACACTAACCCTACCCCTAAACCTACCCATCACAAACGTTCTGCATTTTTACATTTTTAATTAAAAATACAAAATCCTTTAGTATGTTTATTTTGCGTTTTGAATTACAAGGACATCAGCATGTCCTCATAATGTAGGGGTCGTGGCCTGAAACCTGAATACACCACAATATAAGGACTTTGCGTCCTCATAATGTAGGTCAAACCAGTGCACACACACATGCTGGGTATTTATGTTTTATGGGGACATTCCATAGACATAATTATTTTTATACTGTACAAACTGTATATTCTGTCCCATAACCCTAAACCTAGCCATCACAGAAAGCGTTCTGCATTCATTCTTTATGATTTATAATCTGTTTTCCTCATGGGCACCATAATATTTCCCCACAAGAACAAGAATTTCGGATATTGCCATCTTTGTAACGTAGGGTTTACCTGAACCCACACACCTTGTATAGACATCCTTTAATGGAAACATGCAGGAGCATAAATCAGGAAGATGATTAGGGTTTGACAGAGAGAAAGAAGTTTACAGAAAATATTAATTTATTAATTCTGTAAATAGCCTTACATGGGGAAAATGTGTGATTTTTTTTTTTTCTCATATTAAATCTTCAATTTTAAGTGAAAAAGCTGAGACAAAGTTGACAGCAACCTCTGAACACTTTCTTATGAGTTATGGTACTAATATTCATATGCATTTGTTTTACACAATAATTATTTGTCCTTGAATTGCCATGGTTTTCTTAATACTAAATAAGTACAATACTAAATAAACACATCAATGACATTAAGCCTAAAATGAATGAAATCTATGAAACAGATACCTGTGTGAATTCCTATCCGCAGTCGTAGCTGATCGTTGGGTCTGTGTCTGATTTTGAAGGTTTTAACCTGTTCCAGTAAAGCCAATGACATGCCAGCTATCTCACGTGCATGTAGCTTCCCATTCCGCACAGGCAGACCCGACACCACCATGTATGCATCACCGATTGTCTCCACCTAAAATTACAAGAACATGCACAAAGCCGTCTGCAAAAAGTTTTTGCATATTTTTACACCTTAAAAAAAAGCTGATGAAAGATGAAATAATTTCAAAAAATACTTTCTATAAACACTGTATAGAGAGAGTGCACTATATACTGTATATAGTGCATTATAAAGGTATTCATCTTTATGCATTAATATGATCAAAAGCACATTCCACATCTTATCATGTGTTTTGATGCATTATGCTTTTGAAAGGTATAACCATGAATAGATAATAAATATAATGTATAGTAACTGTGGTTACAATTATTTATGAAAAGATTTAATGACTGCATTGTGAATTAAATGACGCTCACCTTATATACATCAAAATTATCAATGATGGCATCAAAGCATGTGTAGAGATCATTCAACAATGTCACCACCTGAAGAGATTTACAAAATACTGTTAAGAGCAGCACTGAGTTGGTAATGACATTAATATGACAACATTATAAAATAATGAAGGCTTTTGTATCATAAAGCAATAAGCCATGCATGAGAGGCTGTGTGTTGTAGTGGTAGTACTTTTTTGAGCTTTATTGCTTTAAATTACAAAGAAATTAAATTATATATTATTATATTATATGTATGGTCGCCTGAATTTTGCCAAGCAAGACATGTTCCTGGATCAACATTTTTTTTTGATCCTGGAACAACAATCCTGTCAAAAAACATAGTTCTAACCCTATCCCTACCCCTTAACCTAACCCTACCCATAACTTATCACTAAAATCATAGGAAAATGGTGAAGCCGCTAACCCTTGTTGTAAGCCTAAACTTGACATTAACTGTAAACCTATCCCTCAAATCTAATTGGTTGATTGGAATGTTGTTCCAGGATCAACAAAGATGTTGATCCAAGAACATGTTTTACTTGGTGAAATCACGTTCTGTATATAAAATTAAAAACAATTACAACAAACAATTTAATGTTTTCATGTTAACACCACTAACCCACTATATATATATATATATATATATAATTAAAATCGAAAGTACTTTAAAGTGTTTGCATAATAATAGAGGTCCTTTGAAATCAGCCAAGATACTCTGTTGCTCTGTTCAGTTCATTCTCTCCAGAATTCATTTGTTTGACTATTCAGACGAGACTCAACCTCCGATTCCATTTTTTTTTACATTTCCCGCCCCCTTTTAGGTGAGATGAGAACCTGACAGAAATAGTTCTGCATCTGTGTCCCCAAAACTTGGTTCAAACAGAATGTATAATAAAAGTCTATTGTGTCTGCAGCTCTGCCATGTCTCATAGAAGCTGAGCGAGAAATGACTGCTGTGATGTGTTTCTGCTTGAACTCTCTATGGTTCCCTCAAATTAAAATACTTTCTGCCCCCTCACCCAATACTCTCCCCCCCGTCCCATCCCTTTGGATGTACGCCCAGAAAGAGGCCTTACAGAGTGATGTATTTGCATACATAGAACTGAAAATATGATAAATTAAACATGGAGGCCAACTTCATTATGAGGTTGTCATGCTATAACCTTAATCACTGAAACATTGCTAGATTTTACCATTGCATCTTTGAACAGCTGTTGAACTGCAGTGTGATCCAACATCATGTTTTAGGTACATATATCTGTATATAAGTATATATATCTGGATTTATTACATGGGAAATAAAGGTTGTGAAGGTCTTTGTCACGGTTCATGGGTTCACAGCCCTCGCGCTGTGTGTACGAGTGTGTGAGTAGTGTGGTTGTGGGCGTTACCTTGTTGGCATACCTTGTCCCTGCGTCACAGAGCCTACCCTTCACCGACCGGTTTCCTGACCTTTACGATCTACATTACTGAGGAACTATTGTTCAATAAACCTTTCACGTACTCGCATTTGGATCTTTTGTATTCCTTTGATCAGTGTGAGTGACAGAACGATCTGACCGTAAATGGATCCAGCGAGATCATCCCATCTGCAAGAGTATCTGACTAAGAGTGCCCAACGCATGGATCATCAGGAGGAACAAGTGCTTACCACGGCTCGGGCTGTACAGACTTTGGTGACGCAGGTGACCGAGCTCACTACCCAAGTGCAACATCTGTCATCACCCACTGCGCCAGCCACACCGCCCGTTCCTCACCAACCACTCAACATCGCCAACCAACACGAGCCACGGATTCCTACACCTGAAAGATATGCTGGTGAGCCGAATCTTTGTAGAGCATTCTTAACAAAGTGTTATCTATTTTTCTCTCTCCAACCTATGACGTTCGCAACTGAGGAATCGAAGGTTACACTCTCTCAGGAAATGAAACGGGTCTTCGATCGGGCGGTTGCGGGTCGTGAGGTGGCTCGTAAACTCGCTGATGTTCGTCAGGAGAACAGACCCATTTCCGACTATGCTATCGAGTTTCGCACTTTGCTGAGTGTAAGTGGAACGAGGAGGCGCAGTGGGACATGTTCCTGCATGGGCTGGCTGACCGTGTACAATGGGAGATTTACACCTTGGAACTACCGACGAGTCTCGACGGACTGATGGAACTGGCACTGCGTGTAGATGCACGTCTGCAGCATTGTGTTGATCTTGCACGGTTGGCTTCAAGTTTCGAGTTCCTAGAGGTTCCCAGTGTCAACAGTTGCAGGTGGGTAGGGCTCGGCTTTCCCGGGAGGAGAGAGAACATTGGAGAGCGAGAGGACTTTGCTTATACTGCGGTAAAGCTGGACATTTCCTGAGAGATTGTCCCGTAAAAGATCAAACTCGGCAGTAGATAAGGGGTTACTGTCGGGTGGGAGAAGTATGGAGAAATCGGTTGAACGGTTGCAGGGAGCGTCTCTTTTCACGAAATTAGATCTGCGCAATGCTTATCATTTGGTCCGCATAAGGGAGGGGGATGAGTGGAAAACGGCGTTTAATACCCCCAGGGGGCACTTTGAATATTTGGTCATGCCTTTCGGCCTGTCCAACTCCCCCGCCGTTTTCCAGGCACTCGTCAATGACGTGTTAAGAGACATGGTCGATCAGTTCATATATGTCTACCTGGATGACATTTTGATATTTTCTTCCTCTCTCCAGGAACATGTTTAACACATCAGACGAGTGCTCCAGAGGCTGCTCGACAATGGGCTTTTTGTCAAGGCGGTGAAATGCGTTTTTCACGCACACTCAGTCCCGTTCTTAGGGTATATCGTCTCGTCCGAGGGAGTGCGCATGGATCCTGACAAGGTTAAGGCTGTGGTAGATTGGCCAATCCCACACTCTCGTAAGGCCCTACAGAGGTTTCTGGGATTCGCCAATTTTTATCGCCGTTTTATTCGCAATTTCAGCCAACTAGCCACTCCTCTGACCGCCTTGACCTCCACCGGGACGATGTTCAGGTGGTCTAATGCAGCGAAGGCTGCGTTTTCCAACCTTAAGAGCCGCTTCGTTTCAGCTCGCATTCTTGTAGCCCCTGATCTGTCACGTCAGTTCGTGGTGGAGGTCGATGCGTCAGAGGTGGGGGTAGGTGCAGTACTTTCTCAGCGCACTGCCGCGGACGACAAGATGCACCCGTGCACGTTTTTTTCTCATCGCTTATCGACTGCCGAACACAATTATGATATTGGTAACAGAGAGTTGTTGGCAGCCAAGTTAGCATTGGAGGAGTGGCGTCTTAGGAGAGAGGGTACTGTCACAGTTCATGGGTTCACTGACTCGCCCTCGCGCTGTGTGTACAAGTGTGTGAGTAGTGTGGTTGTGGGCGTTACCTTGTTGGCAGCTGATTGATGATCAGCGCCAGCTGTGCCTTATCTAAACGCTCTATTTAATGTGTGTGCCTACGTGTCCTGTTTGTCAGATCGTTGCAGGCTCTTCTCTGTCGTCTTCCTGGACGTGTATGTTCTGGACTGTCCGTGCTGTGTGCCCTGGTTTCTGGGTTTTGGATTCTCACGGATATCTGTTGCCCATTGCATCCCTGCGTCACCGAGCCTACCCTTCAGCGACCGGTTTCCTGACCTTTACGATCTACATTACTGAGGAACTATTGTTCAATAAACCTTTCACGTACTCGCATTTGGATCTTTTGTATTCCTTTCATCAGTGTGAGTGACAGTCTTTGCATTTGCAAATTAAATTAAATCCTCTTCTTTGCAAAACATTATGGAATATCTGGCACAAAATGTATTAATACACAAGCATTAAAGGATAATACATGACCATCTTAGGGGCAAAACTTTGCAACCTCTCGTCAAAAAGCGATCATCATGTCAAAATACATGGGAATGAGAAGGAATGAATGCCTTTTCTGTAACTCAGACCGAAGAATGCAGCAGTCTATATCTCTGTTTGACGTTATGAAGGTCAGGTATGTTGCTAGCAATAGCAGTAATGCATAGTGCTTGCATAATCATAAAATATTGCAGGATAGTTGCATACTAAATATGGTTATGTTCAGTCCAATCACAGATAAACAGATTAGACAATATGAAATGTGCATTGATCATTCTTTTTTTTTACTGAATAAACATTCCTTGTGAAATATGCCAGATCACAGTAGTCTAATGCATCTTACACAACCTAGCACTCAGAACCAACGTAACCCTTGACTGTTTTTTAAATACTATATATATATATATATACACACACCGACCAGGCATAACATTATGACTGGTGAAGTGAATAACACTGATTATCTCTTCATCACAGCACCTGTTAGTGGGTGGGATATATTAGGGAGCAAGTGAACATTTGTCCTCAAAGTTGATGTGTTAGAAGCAGGAAAAATGGGCAAGCATTGGGCAAGGATTTGAGCGAGTTTGACAAGGGCCAAATTGTGATGGCTAGACGACTGGGTCAGAGCATCTCCAAAACTGCAGCTCTTGTGGGGTGTTCCTGGTCTGCAGTGGTCAGTATCTATCAAAAGTGGTCCAAGGTAGGAACAGTGGTGAACCGGCGACAGGGTCATCAATGTATCAATGCGGCCATGTGTATCAATGCGGCCAAGGCTCATTGATACACGTGGGGAGAGAAGGCTGGCCCGTGTGGTCCGATCAAACAGACGAGCTACTGTAGCTCAAATTGCTCAAGAAGTTAATGCTGGTTCTGATAGAAAGATGTCAGGATACACAATGCATCACAGTTTGTTGCGTATGAGGCTGCATAGCCGCAGACCAGTCAGGGTGCCCATGCTGACCCCTGTCCACCGCCAAAAGCGCCAACAGTGGTCATGTGAGCATCAGAACTGGACCATGGAACAATGGAAGAAGGTGGCCTGGTCAGATGAATCACGTTTTCTTTTACATCACGTGGATGGCCGGGTGCGTGTGCATCGCTTACCTGGGGAACACATGCCACCAGGATGCACTATGGGCAGAAGGCAAGCCGACGTAGGCAGTGTGATGCTTTGGGCAATGTTCTGCTGGGAAACCTTGGGTCCTGCCATCCATGTGGATGTTACTTTGACACATACCACCTACCTAAGCATTGTTGCAGACCATGTACATCCTTTCATGGAAACAGTATTCCCTGGTGGCTGTGGCCTCTTTCAGCAGGATAATGCGCCCTGCCACAAAGCAAAAATGGTTCAGGAATGGTTGCAGAACAACGAGTTTGAGGTGTTGACTTGGCCTCCAAATTCCCCAGATCTCAATCCAATCGAGCATCTGTGGGATGTGCTAAACAAACAAGTCCGATCCATGGAGACCCCACCTCGCAACTTACAGGACTTAAAGGATCTGCTGCTAACATCTTGGTGCCAGATAACAAAGCACACCTTCAGGGGTCTAGTGGAGTCCATGCCTCGATGGGTCAGGGCTGTTTTGGCAGCAAAAGGAGGACCAACACAATATTAGGATGGTTGTAATAATGTAATGCCTGATCAGTGTGTGTATAAATATATATATATATATATATATATATATATATATATATATATATACACACACAGGGCCTAAAATTAACACTCACCAAGCACCAAATACTACTAAATGTATTAGTAGTGGGGGTACTAAATACTAAGAAATTCTATGTTATAGTTTATTTTCAACAACTTGATTTATTCTTCAGTCCTAATTATTGTTATGTTAATAATATAATTAAAAAAAAAAAAGAAAAAGGATTTTGACCATCGGTCTCAGATTTTTTGACCCCACTGTATATTTAATCATATTATATTTAATAGAATATACCTGTAATGGTGTACTCTCAGCAGACATTGATGTGAAGCCCACTATGTCGCTGAAATATATGGTGACGCTGTCAAAGGCTTCTGCTTGTACGGTCTCCCCTCGCTTGAGCTGCTCCGCCACTGAACTGTGGGGAGAATTAGGTTACGATCAAGTGAACCATGAAATTATTTTCCATACACAAGTCCAACTACAATAGCAGACATGCAGTAGCAAACAATCAGTTAGTTTAACAATTCACAGTTGAAAGCAGAAAATAATTGCATTTAATAAATCCTTATCTAGAAACAAAACAAAACAAAGGTACAAACAAATCGGAAATTATTTACAGCATGTTGAAATATGGGAGCTTTGTCCAGCTGAGACTTTCACACTTTCTGTTAATAAGACCCAAGGTCACTTTTGAGATCAATTATTGATAATTCATTTAATTAAAGAATGAAAGATCTTAGTTAATTCCTAGCTATTCTTTTAGAGAGTTTAGTAGTCTATAATTAGTCAGCTTGTCTGCTTGATCTTAAGCCGATCTTAAAAGTTCTCACCACTTGCATATTTATCTCAAAACATTTTTAGATAACACAAAACAATATGGTAGAAGTTACGTCACATGCAAATTATATAGTGATAAGAGAAGTCTTGAACTAAAAGCTGTTCCCTTTCGTTCAGTCACTCACAAATGGGGGTTTTGCTTAGAAGCCTATCATCTTCGAGATCTTAGAAAACGCCCAATGGCGATGCAATGCCATGGGCCTGCAGAATTTGTATAGCGTAACTCCACCCCACCTCGTGGGTATATAAGGAAGTACGCTGGCAATGTCGCATTATGTTTCTGCTTCGGAGCCAAGAGTATCTCTTCACTCCTCAAACCTGATACTGAGTTTGGTCAGCTTCTTCGAGACAAACAACTCTCCAGTCAGTGTTGGTGTGGTGGTGTGTGTTTCCCTGGGTGCTTCAGCACTACTGCGGAGTTTCCTCTCACAAAAGAGCTCGCACGCGTCTTTTTAAAGATGTCTCGCCCGTGCACTTCTGGGTGCGGTCGGTCTTTGCCGCCCTCTGATGGGCACAATCACTGCCTGACGTGTTTGCCGCTCAGGCAGCGTTTGTGGATGCGTCATGTTCCCATCTCGGTGCTGCGGTCGAGACTCAATGAACTCCGTCCTGGAGCGAGAGTCCCCTCTGCCACACCCCAGTCTACCGTCTCCACAAGAGGCGGTACTTTGGCTGGTGGCCAGGGTGACCTGAGGGTGACGGTTTGGAACAAAGCCCCGACGCTGGTTCCTCGGGCCACGCCCCCCTCTAGCGCACCGCTACCCGCGAGCGCTCGCATTGAAACAGCGGCCCCAGCTCCTGCCGCCCTGCGTGTTTCGTTCGGCGCTCCGGAGGACGACGAGATGTCGATCGCTGCATCTCAAGGTGGGCTCGAGTCCTCTGAGGATGATGATTCGGCTGTGCTGCCGCCATCGGGTGTGCCAGCATTGTCCGAGTTGGACCCAGAGCTGACAGCCATGCTTTCACGGGCAGCCGCGGCTGGACGATTGGCTTTTGGGGGCGCCGTGCCCTGACACCCGTCAGGCCCCGCCCCCAATTCCTTTCTTCCCCGAGGTGCATGAGGAGGTCACACGGTCCTGGAAGTCCCCACTGTCTTCCCGTGACCGTTCGGTGGCCTCCTCCGCCTTCTCTGCCCTTGATGGGGCCGTGGCTAAAGGGTACACTGGGGTTCCCCCGGTTGAACGCTCTGTTGCGATGCAACTGTGTCCGCAAAGTGCTTCAACATGGCGTGGCGACCCAAAGCACCCCTCCAAAGCCTGTAGATTCACATCAACCTTGGTGTTGAAGACCTACAGAGCTGCGGGGCAGGCCGCCGCCTCTTTGCATGCCATGGCCATCCTCCAGGTCTACCACGCCAGGATGCTCAGGGACATGCACGAGGGTAGAGCTGACCCAGGGCTCAGAGATGAGCTGCGTGCCGCCACCGAACTCGCCCTCCGGGCGACGAAGGTGACCGCACGCTCCCTGGACCAGGTGATGTCCACAGCCGTGGTCCAGGAGAGACACCTGTGGCTCAACCTGGCTGATATGCGGGACGCCGAGCGAACTCGTTTCCTCAACGCTCCCATATCCCAGGATGGGCTCTTCGGCGGCGCGGTTGAGAACTTCACCCAACAGTTCTCAGCCGCCCAGAAGTAGACTGAGGCCATCAAGCACATACTGCCCCGGCGGCCAGCTGCTGCCTCCACCCCGCCGCCGGCATAACTGCCTCAGCCTGCTCGCCGCCGAGGGAGCCCTCCTGCGGCTCCCACCCCTCCCGGCCAGCTCCAGCCCCGCAGCCCGCCAAGCGCCAGGCTAAGCTGCGCTCTTGATGCGGACAGCTCAGGGATGGGCAGTTCTTTCCAGGAGATGGTAGCAGGACCACTCCTTCCCCCGGTGGAGGGCCGGGGGAGAATCCTTTGTTCCGCTGCTGGCCCCTGGGTCAGCAGCACCCTATTGTGGTTAAAGAACTCATACCCCCATCCCTGAGCACCCAGAGACCGCAGATGGCAGTGTGCGCCGCCCCCGGGCCATGCCACTCTCGTTCCCCTCTGGCGCCAGACTCCTCTCAGAGCAGACCCCAGTGGAACGCACGTCCTTCCCTGGTCTCCTCTGTCAGGACGTGGCAGATGACCGTGCCCCCACACCAGGACGCTACGCCTCCCATGTCTGGGCCGGTCACGCCGCCTCGCTGCCCCACCCGGGGTACGTCTGTGGTTCGCATGACCCCGCTGGTTCAGTTCTTGGGAGCCTGGCTAGAGCTTCCCAGACTGTCCCGCTGGGTCGTGAGGACCATCAGGCTCGGCTATGCGATTCAGTTCGCCCAGTCTCCTATACCATGGTGGGCCCCAATGCCCCTGTCATGCGTGCGGAGGTTGCTACCTTACTGGCAAAGGGTGCAATCGAGGATGTCCCTCCAGCCGAAATGAAGTCCGGCTTCTACAGCCCCTACTTCATTGTACCCAAGAAAACCGGTGGGTTACGACCAATCCTGGATCTGCGCATCTTGAACCGATCCCTTCACAGGCTTCCGTTCAAAATGTTGACAGCCAAACGCCTTTTTGAATGTGTTTGTCCAGCAGATTGGTTTACAGCGATCGACCTGAAGAACGCATACTTCCATGTCTCCATCCTTCCTCGACATAGACCGTTTCTACGGTTTGCTTTCGAGGGGCGGGCATATCAGTACACGGTTCTCCCATTCGGGCTAGCTCTGTCCCCTCGCGTCTTCACGAAGGTCGTCGAGGCAGCCCTTGTGCCACTCAGGCAACACGGGGTTCGCATCCTGAACTCTCGACGACTGGCTGATTCTGAGTCACTCTCGAGAGCAGGTGTGCGAACACAGAGATCTGGTGCTCCAGCACCAAGAGTGCGGTTCCACTGAAGTTATTTCAGAGGCTCCTGGGGCATAAGGCATCTGCAGCCACGGTCACGCCGCTCGGATTGCTTCATATGAGACCGCTTCAGCACTGGCTTCACGATCGAGTCCCGAGATGGGCATGGCAGACAGGCACGCTCCGGGTCCCAGTGACTCGGGCCTGCCTACAGACCTTCATCCCGTGGTCGAACCTCAGTTTTCTACGGGTCGGAGTTCCCTTAAAACGAGTTTCCAGGCATATTGTTGTATCAACAGATGCCTCTGCCACGGGCTGGGGTGCCATGTGCAATGGCCATGCTGCCGCGGGCTCCTGGACAGGACCCCAGCGCCTTCTGCATGTCAATTGCCTCGAGTTGCTGGCAGTACGGTTCGCCCTGCACCACTTCCGAGCATTGCTCAAGGGTCACCACGTACTAGTCCGGACAGACAACACGGCCACAGTAGCGTACATCAACCGACAGGGTGGTCTACGCTCCCGCCGTATGTCTCAACTCGCCCACCATCTCCTCTTATGGAGTCAGAAGCATCTGAGGTCGGTTCGTGCCATTCACGTCCCGGGAGACGTGAACCGTGCAGCCGACGAGCTCTCACGGCTTCAGCCACTTCCTGGAGAATGGAGACTCCATCCCCAGACGGTTCAGCTGATTTGGGAACAGTTCGGTGACGCACAGGTAGATCTGTTTGCCTCCCACAACTCTTCCCACTTCCGCCTGTTTTACTCCCTGACCGAGGGAACCCTCGGCACGGATGCACTGGCGCACAGCTGGCCGGGGGGCCTCTGCAAATATGCGTTCCCCCCAGTGAGCCTTCTTGCACAGACACTGTGCAAGATCAGGGAGGACAAGGAGCAGGTCCTTTTGGTTGCCCCATATTGGCCCGGCCGGACCTGGTTCTCCAAACTCGTACTCCTTGCGACAGCCCCTCCCTGGTCGATTCCTCTGAGGAAGGACCTCCTTTCTCAGAGACGGGGCACCCTCTGGCACCCGCGTCCCGATCTCTGGAACCTGCACGTGTGGGTCCTGGATAGGACGCGGCAGGTTTGAGTACCCTACCACCTCAGATGGTGGCTACCATCACTTCCGCTAGGGCCTTGTCTACCAGACACGCCTATGTGTTGAAGCGGAACCTCTTCATCACCTGGTGCTCTTCTCGCCGAGAAGACCCCTGGGAATGCCCGATCGGGTCCGTGCTCTTGTTTCTCCAAGAAGGGTTGGAACGAAGGCTGTCTCCTTCCACCCTGAAGGTCTTTGTGGCCGCTATCTCAGCCTACCACGACCTCGTGGAGACGAAAAAGGTAAGTCAGCACGACCTGGTCATCAGGTTCCTGAGGGGGGCGAGGAGACTAAATCCTCCTCGCTCTCCCCTCGTACCCTCTTGGGACCTCGCAGTGGTCTTATCAGCCCTGCAGAGAGCTCCCTTTGAGCCTTTGCGATCAGTCGAGCTTAAGTTCCTGTCTATGAAGACAGAGCTTCTGATCGCTTTGGCCTCCGTCAAGAGGGTAGGGGACCTGCAGGCATTTTCGGTTGACGAAGCGTGCCTAGAATTCGGGCCGGCCGATTCTCACGTGATCCTGAGACCCCGGCCTGGATATATGCCTGGATACTCCGTTCAGGGACCAGGTGGTGAACCTGCAAGCGCTGCCTTTGGAGGAGGCAGACCCAGCCTTGGCACTGCTCTGTCCAGTACGCGCCCTCCGTGCTTACGTAGACAGAACGCAGTGTTTCAGGACCTCAGACCAGCTCTTTGTCTGTTATGGTAGGAAGCTGAAGGGAAAGGCTCTCTCCAAGCAAAGGTTGTCTCACTGGATAGTGGACGCCATTGTCTTGGCTTACCAGACGCAGGGTCGTCCATGTCCCCTAGGGGTGAGGGCACACTCCACCCGGAGTGTGGCCTCCTCTTGGGCTCTAGCACATGGCGAATCGCTGACAGACATCTGCAGAGCTGCAGGCTGGGCGACACCTAACACATTCGCCAGGTTTTATAACCTCCGAGTGGAGCCATTGTCCTCTCATGTACTCGCCTCAAGTAGTGGCCGGTAGCTGGACAGGCTCAGGTGTCTTCGCTTGCTCGCCGTTCCACTCCACGGACTGGATACGTGCGATATTTCCCCAGGTTGCTTCCCTGAAGCCCTGAGTTCCTCCAGCACCATTGATGCTGATACCAGAGTGCATGCCCATCCGGTCAGCCCTCGTGTTCGGCTAGGTGCAGCCGTGTGCATGGTTCCCCCGTCAGGCGATCCCCACATTTGTATTTCCACTGTAAGCCTCTCTGAGCATGTGTCTTTCCCTTGGCAAGCCTTGCCACTCCTGGGGTTTAAAAATTCCACCTTCGGCTGGTTACCCCAGAGTTCTTCCATATGCAGCCCCTCCGCGGGTCATATGTGTTTCCTTAAGTCCTCCCTGCGGGTGGGCACTTGGTGCATGTTTCCACGTGGAATATGCTTCCCAGTGTACCTTGGTATTCCTGTGTTAAGTGGGAGTCCTTCGTCCGTACTAGTTTACGACAGGGATCTCACACTTACGCAGGGCACTGGATGACAGCTGAGTGGCGTGATTAGATTGGACCCCCATTCGTCAGTCACTGACGTAACTCGGAGTGACTGAACGAAAGGGAACGTCTCGGTTACGTATGTAACCCTCGTTCCCTGAGGAAGGAATGGAGACGTTACGTCCCTCTGCCACTTCCGCTGTACCGCTGGAACGGCCAGGAGTTCAGATCTCGGCTCCTCAGCAGGTAACATAATGCGACATTGCCAGCGTACTTCCTTATATACCCACGAGGTGGGGCGGAGTTACGCTATGCAAATTCCGCAGGCCCATGGCATTGCATCACCACTGGGCGTTTTTTAAGATCTCGAAGATGATAGGCTTCTAAGCGAAACCCTCATTCGTCAGTCACTGACGTAACGTCTCCGTTCCCTCCTCAGGGAACGAGGGTTACATACGTAACCGAGACGTTCTTCATCAATCGCCAATTAAAAGTTTAGAAATTGCATAGAAAGTATTACACATTTCTTACTGTGGAAGGATTTGGTAAAGAAGATTTTCGGCTTTCCGTTTCTCTTCGAGGTAGGCCTGTGTTCGCTCCTCTACCAAGTTCTCCAGGTTATTGGCATACTGTTCCATTCTGGACAGCAGGTTATTGAGAATACTGGTGCTGCCTTCTCTGCCGGAAAAACAAAACAAAACAAAAACCATTAGACACCTGGTTCCACATCTGATGTGTAATTATAGCAGATATAGATGATTATAATTACAGCAGACAGATTACAGTAGAAGATTACAGTTATGTGAGATCACTGGCTAGTAACCCATGAATTATTCAACAAGATAAATTGCAGATATTGGTTATGAAACAAAATGAACAAAATGTACAAGAATAATCTCATACAACAATAAAATGTTGAGGATAAACAAACTAAATAAAGCAATAAAATATAAGGCTTGTTTCCGTTGTGGTCCTCTATAAGCTTAAAAGATTAGAGCACTAGCTACAACATAAATAAAAGTTTAACACCATTTTAAAACTCCACTCTGCCTTTAGTATGCTAAAAGATGCTGCTATGTCAAAAAAGCAGTTTAAATATGTTGCACTTCTCTGATCATTATACTACTCTACTCAAGTACTCTTTTTTCATCTTGTGATACTAATATTGCTGAATCACCTCCTTAAAAGGGGAAATTAATTAAGGGATGTCCGGTCTATTGATTTAAATAAAAGTAACAGAATATTAAAACAATCTTAATATTACAGTCATATTATAGCTACAGTGCAAAAAGTGTAAGCAATGTAACTGTATTGCACTTTAGCAATTTAAAATTACTCCAGAGCACTCGTAGATCTACAGCGATTTTCAAGTACTACTTGAGTTTTCTACGCTTTTAGGAAACAGCCAATTCTAAGGTGACTCATGCAATTGTTTATACAATCTACTTAGGCTTACAAAGATTTTTGGAAACACGGCCCTGGTCTATACCTAGATATCTGATTTATTTAAACTTTCTCAAATATCAACAAGATGCATTTATGTAATATAGACTAGGCTGTAAGGTCCCCCTTTTTCCTGAAACATATCAGATATTTTAGTGGAAGTTTGTCAACGTCTGTCAACTATGACTTAAGTGCCCCTTTGGGGAATTAACAAGGAAGCGTTCACTCACATCAATATAGGCTGTTTATCAATGAGCTGTCAGCTCTAGGACAGATGCTGCATTCTGTTAAAAGATACAATGCTGCTTCTGCTTCATGCAATAAAACAATCAAAAGTGTTTCTTTTTTTAGATGATATTGAAAGCATTTCCATGTAATTCCTGGATTTAATTGTGTGAATGAGAATTGGTCAACTGGTCAAAACAATGCAACAATGAATCATTTCAGAAAATGAGTGAGCAGCATTTGTGTTATTGCTCTGTTGTATTGAAGGTGAGGATTTATTTTAAAAGAAGTGATGCATAGATTACTCAGATTTAAAAAAAAAAAATAAATTAAAAAAAACGCTGATGACCAGAAGCAATTATTTCCTGTCAACCATTAGGGGTGGAAAAAGGTGTCGGACTACAAACAGCTTGACTGTCCACATCATGACCTTATAATATAGAATATAGAAATATATGACAATGTGGACAGAAATACAGTTAATATATTGGAATCATATAATTGAGTCTATTTTGAGTACATATTGCCCTATATTAAACAATTTTATGTAGGCTAATTGGTCAACTGTCCATGTTTGTTAAGGCATATACACTGCTGTTCAAAAGTTTTTGATCTGCAAGATTTTTAATGTTTTTAGAAGAAGTCTCTTATGCTTACCAAGGCTGCATTTATTTTATTAAAAATACAAAAAAAAAAAACAGTAATATTGTGAAGTATTACTAAAATGTAATATAATGGTTTTCAATTTGAATATATTTTAAAAAGTAATTTATTTCTGTGATGCAAAGCTTAATTTCCAGCATCACTACTCAAGAAACATTTATGATTATTATCAGTTGAAAACTGTTGTGTAAAAGCTTTCTATTTCAGATAAATACTGTTCTTTTGAACTTTCTATTTATCAAAGAATCCTAAAAAAACATTTTCAACATTGATAATAATCATAAATGTTTCTTGAGCATCAAATCATCATATTAGAATGATTTCTGAAGGATCATGTGACACTGAAGACTGGAGTAGTGATGCTGAAAATTCAGCTTTGCATTACAGAAATAAATTACATTTTAAAATATATATTAATAGAACACAGTTATTTTACATTTTAATAATATTTCACACTATATTTCTGTTTTTTTGTATTTTTAATCAAATAAATGCAGCCTTGGTGAGCATAAGAGACTTCTTCTAAAAACATTAAAAATCTTACAGATCAAAAACTTTTGAACGGCAGTGTATGCAAATATAACAAATGTAAGTGCTGTGCAGCAGGGTGCAGTGCTTACTTGTTAAATTTTGCAATGAAGATCTTGACGTGGCTGAAGTCAGGCCTTTCTACAGGGTCTTCAGCCCAACAGCCTTCCATTAAGATGGTCAGCTCCTCACAATGCAGGCTGTTATCTGTGGTAGGCCTGAAATACGGCTTTTGACCATTCTGCACCTTTTGAATTATCTCTGTAACAAAACACAAAACAAAAATACTTGTCAGTGGTGTACAACAAATTCGTTTTAATGTACTTGATCTTTGCGGATGCTACCTTTGGGACTGAGATCCATGCCTTCAACATAAAATGGACCGTTCCTTAGTGCTATCTCCTGTAGTATGATCCCAAAACTGTACACATCTCCTTTCTGGGTTCCTTGGGGTGGATGCCTATCATATATTAGCAACTCTGGAGCCGTCCATAGCTTTTCTGAAAAAAATCAGTTCGGTAAGCAGTCACAAAATCTTTTATCAGCACTGGACAACAGTCAATTGATGTTTCATGCGTCAAAACAGAAAATCTTAACAGATTCGTACTTGCGTACAGTGCATGTGAGTCTTCATTTTCACAAGACGAACGGAAGCTTGCCAGACCATAATCTGTGATTTTCAAAACGAAGCGGCTATCCACCACACAATTAGATGATTTCAGATTGCCATGGGAGCCAATGTAACTGTTGTGCAGATAATTCATTCCCTGGCAGCACAAGCATTAAACAGAACATTATGTCTTTGCCCACAGTTTATGGGGCAAATAGAGCAGAATACACATGAACCACTGAAAAACATTATGTAGCGTATAATGGTTTCATGAGAAAGCAGGACATGTAAAACAATGAATGTTAAACGTGCGTATTCCATATTGTAATTCTTAATAATACTTCCTTGTTCGCTCAAAGCATTAAGAAAATTACTGGGTTGATAGAAGCCAAAGAACATATTTCATAATTACCTTCATTACCTTCATAATAACTAAAGGTTATTGTCTTTTCCATTAAACAGCAACTGTATTTAATACTCAGGATCAAGTCAAGGTGATTCTGTCAGTCAATCTTAAATTCAGGCATCCTTGGCGCACTAAATTCTTTCTGACAGACAAGTGCTATTTTAAAAACAAACAATGTTTTTTTTTAAAGCAATTTTCCGTCTTAAAAGCAAAAATGTGTTTTGTGCATTTAAGCGACAGTTTACTTTGTTGTAGTTGCAGGCCAATTTTCCAGCAAAAGCCAAATGCTTTTATGTGGCTGGGCTCTCAAGTACCTTTGACATTGAACAGAAGATTGGTTTACATTAATGGGGGGATATTTAGGGAGACATTATTTTCATACATGTTTTCCAGAAACAATGTCAAGCTATATTTGATGCCAGTCCATTTTCTTTTATTAATGAGGCTCCTCTCAGAAAAGCAAATAATCAAACCAACACTGCTTTATGATTCTGTTTCCTGTGGGTTTTTCAACAATAATTTTGACATTTTAATAGGCGCACTGTATATACTGGGTTTCGAAAGCCATAACAACATGGCATGTATTAAAGTGTTCTAAATTATGATGTTTTTAATACCAGAACTAACAAGACATCATCATTTGAATAAATAAACTCAAATTTAAAAATATGTGATAAAATAGGGTTCATATACAGTATGTTCTGATTTCTCACAAACCTTCACAATGTCATTGATCAGTGAGTATCGGAACATCCAGTCCAGGTTGATGCTCTCATTTTCAAGGATGTCCTGTAAAAGAAAAAACTGGAATTCAACACTGCAAAACATCTAGATGCACAGACTTTGTTTTTTGTACATGCAAATTAGAGGCCTATAATTCTAACAATGCACACATATGATCGTTAACATAAACAAACAAGGCACATTAATATGGAAACGAAGGAATTGTAATAACATTGTAATAGAAAGTCAGTTACTGCTATATAGTTGACAACCACTGCCCTGAAATGGGCAGAATAAAATGCATTATAACATTAACAATACAAATGTAATCTTTTCAAAAACCATTCCCACTGCCTGTGAATACAGAATAATATGAATAAATGGTTAACAATAATGTTATTGGTTAATAACATGTTTACCTGTAGACTGCCCCTGGGGCAATACTCTGTCACAATGCAGATGTTTGGTGGATCGATACAAGCGCCAATAAACCTCGTCAAATGGTTGAACTGCACATCTCTCATCTATATATAACAACAAAGTTTTGAATTAAAGTTTTTAGAACCTTTATGATGCTGACAATTAGTATGACTTACCACTTATTCTGAAAATCTCAATGACCATGGTTAAATAAAATAAAATAAATAATAAAACAAATAAAAATTAAATTAAATAAAATTAAAAATAAAATAAAATTAAATTAAATAAAAAAAATAAAATAAAAGTCCCAAACTGTTTTTTTTTTTTCTCGGACCATGTCTATGACGGCTTGGCAAATCATTTACCATAACTCATTGAGCTACAGTGAGTGGCAAAATCTTTATGAGGCCATATACACTTTACTTAGCATAAGCTTTGACCTACATAACAGTGAGGGCAAATGTCAATGGGAACAAAGAAGGTAAGATTCCACTGGCCCCCCATCTGTTTGGTCTTTCATTTCACTCTGGCCCGACAGCTAATCAGACCCCTAGGGCCACTGTCTGCAGGGCTGATGTTTCAGACTGCTGTCTTGCGCCGTGTGTAAAAAGCCATGCAGCCCCTCATGTTTCCTAAAAAGCTGAGTAGGTTAGAATAGGCCACAAGTCAGCTAATCTTATCAGCTTTCCCTCAGGATAAGGCCATCAAAATAAACTTAGGCTTAGTTATGGGAAGCTTGGACTCACTTCATGTTTTTCAGGCTCAGCCTCAATCATGGTGGTCTCAGATGATAGACAGACAGAACAGATTTGGGATATGACCGGAATAGCATACTACAATATCATTCTTACTGTCTCTGCTTTATGTACATTGTGCATAGCGTGTGAATTTATGTATGCACAAAATACAGATGACCTATGATATTTGCCAAAATAGTGCAGTATATAACAGAACACTATTACAGAGTACTGAGTACAAAGTACTGTATCCCACAATGCAATACACTCGACTTTCCATTGAACTTCCATTTCCAGTGTGACAGGGTTAGTTCACCCAAAAATGAATTACTCACCCTCATGTCGTTCCAAAACCGTTATGTTCATCTTCGGAACACAAATTAAGATATTATAATGAAATCTGAGCTCTTTCTGTCCCTCTATTGACAGGCTATGCAACTACCATTTTCAAGCCCCAGAAAGGTAGTAAATACATAATTAAAGTAATCCATGTGACTCTAGTGTTTTAACCTCAATTTTATGAAGCAATACGAGAGCTTTGTTTGTGCAAAAAAAAAAACATTATTTACCACTTTATTTATAAAATATTAATCTCCAACGCGTGGGTTTGGAATGACATGAGGGTGAGTAATTAATGACAGAATTTTCATTTTTGGGTGAACTAACCCTTTAAGCAATTTCAACCATGATTAGGTTCATAATTTGTGGTGGGCTTTGTGGTTCATCAGAAAATAGCTTTAAATTGGACAATTACATATTTTTTATACTTCTATTAATATAAATACATTTTTAAATCCTACTCCGATTGGATATTTGTTTTGGAGGGGTGGTTACATGAAACGTGTTCTTGCATTCAGAAAAAGAATGCAGAGGTCTTAAAGATGAGTTTTAAAAGTTGCACAATTTTTAACTTGACATATGGCATCTTAAAACACTTGAAGTGAAAATGTGAAGTGATGGCCATCTAATGTGTATTAGTGTAGCGGTGATAAAAGGGATACATAAAAAAATGCAAACTTTTCACTTTTCAACATTTCATAACAATGTTCCATGTCTGAAGTCAGTATTTCCTTTCCAAAACACCTTGTAAAAATCCAGCCACACCGCCTGCCCCCCGACCTAAGTGTCTACAGCCTCATATTGGCATCCCAGCCCCCCTCCAAAGAATGCATGTGTATGTGTGTTTATATGTGTAGAAAAGGGCAGGGGGGTGTTTTAACCACCGTGGGCAGCAAGGCTGTCCAGTGGGGTCATAAACGATGGTCTAAACACACATAACATTCATACCTTGTCTTCTCTTCCCAGATATAGACACAGATGAATGCAAACACAAATTAAACAAAAATACATGGCAAAACCTCTTTCTTGTGATTAAATGCATTCTCTTACATGCTTTAGTTCAAACAGCACTTGTCTGGTGAGCTCGATCCTCTTCTTGTTCACGTGTTTGATAGCCACCAGGTTTCCCTGTTGTGAAAAGAAGCAAATGTTAAAAGGATCAGATCTACTGAACCTCCACTGAAAGACAGACTGGCACGGTGGGAAATTTATTTCATTTTTATCTTCTTCGAGTCATATAACTGGATAAATTAACATCCCAGAAAATTGTATTGCTCAGATATGCTTTTTCATAGCTTATGAGTCAAAATTAAGTTTTATTAAAGTAATTTAATTGATTTATTTCTGCATTTTAGTAGAAACATCTGAGTCAAGAAACTGAGAACTCTATTACTGTAAGCTTCCTGAGATATGAAAGAACCTCTGAGCAATACAAATATGTGAAATGGTGATGTGAACAAAGTAAAATGAACTTTTTGTGCAGACAGTCAAATATTGAATTTGATCATATGCTTTGTCCTTGTCCGTGGCCACGGTGACAGAAATATTCAGCTGGCTCAGTGGACATTTGATCCCTTAGTGTCTTTTTCAGCTTACACTGTGGGACAAAGAGGTGACAGTACCTTCTTTTGTTTATTCAAATTACATACATCAAATTTTCTCGTAATTCAAGCTTTCAGAGAAGTCATCTAAGAGTTCTTGGTGGGTGACCCAAATATATTTCACTTTGCTTTAGATATAGGCAGTGGGCTGCATACCTAGACCTAAATATATTTGGGTTTAAGGCATCACAGACACACTCCAAACAAGCAGACAACAAAAATATGCTGCCATATTACCTTGCTCAATCACAAATAAAGTCTGCAGTCTTTAATTTTCTATGATGACACAAGACTATTTCAAAAGTTAGCATTCTCAGGCCACCAAAACGCTGTTATCGTGTAAATGAACGGCCAGAATGCATTAAAATTTTTCTGTTTTCAGTTGAAAACGTTGTCGTGAAAGCGTCCCCTAAGTCTAATAACTAATGATTTTTACAACGGAAATGAATCAATCAAAACTTACTTAACCTGGAAAATGGCTTTCTTCTAGAGCTGCTGTACAGCCAAAACAATCTTTGTTGCGTTAATTTTCCTATTATCATATAATTATCATAATTATTATAATTATCATAATAATTACTATTATCATAATCTGTATTGTAAAAAGTGCTATATAAATGAAGGTGACTTGATTTGACTGCATAACTGACAATTGTCCTAAGCAACATATTCTTATATAGCTAAGTTTTATTTATTTTGTAATACTCTGTGGTCTCCTTCCCACCTAATAAAACAATTCAAATCAATATTTCAAGCCCATTTATTTATTTATTTATTTATTTGATAAGTAGGCATATAATAAGCAGGATAATGTACAGTCAGTCAGTCATTATCGCAAAAAAAATTAAACAGAAAGGAAGATTGTATGCATCACAGTACAAGGGAGAAGGCTACTAACTAGAGGTAAGACAAAAAGTTTTATTTTTCGCAACTTGTTTATTGACTTGTTAATAGCAATTTGCTGTGGAAAATGTGCCGATCGGGGTCTAGTCGGGTCTGTGTCTTGCCGGCCAGGTTCGGGTCCAGCTTTCAAATAATAGACGGGTCCGTATCGGTTCCGGGTAGTACATTTATGGCATTTCTCGGTTCTGCACGGGTCCAGGTCCAACTTTCAAATAATAGACGGGTACAGGGCTGCGTTTCCCCAAAGCATCGTAAGCCTAAGTTGATCGTAGAACAATTGGTCTCTATGATCATCTTAGGCTTACGATGCTTTTGAGAAACACAGCCCAGGTCGGTTCCGTGTAGCACATTTACGGGTCTCTTCAGGTTTTTGGACCCGTGAAGACCTCTAGAATGAATCACTAACTTAGTTGCTGCTATTGAAGAACATTTAAATTGACTTATGAGCTACCAGAGTGCTGTCTTAGACTCTTAGTAGCTACGTAGACAGTGAGGAGGTTCACTAGGGTTTGGAATTGAGCCATGCAGTCAACAAAGATGTCATGAAGCGTAATTACAAAAAAAATCTAGGAATAATACACCTGCATCCAGCTTACGTTATTGGCATTTTGAGATTTGTGATCCAATTATCGTGGTGTAGCACAGATAGCATTGTGGATCGACTTAAGGAGCAGCAAAGCTACATTAAAGTGTGATCTTAAAGCAACACATTGAGCTGATAGTGCACCCACTCTCCATTTCTCTAGTGAATGCATGTGTGTGGGTGTGCAGCAGAGGGAGGATGTCAGAAGAACTAAGCCTTACCTTAAAATAGCCTGTTTTTGCAAATAGCTGATATTTTCCATGAGCTGTTATCAAGGAGCCATAGCTGGAACCTCTCTGGAAAGGAAAAAGAGAAAACACAACACTAACAATCATTCAAGACAAAGCAGTTTCATTATGCACATTAGAAAAGAAAATATGCATTTCATGGGGTCCAAAAGTCTGTAATAACAATTTCTTGATACAAAATAGTTTGTTACAAATTATATAATCAGCATAGCAATTTGAGTGAAAAGTTTCATTTAATTTTACCTTTGCAGCTGACATGATCAGTGTCACAATTTGCTATACCATAAAGTTGATTAATCTAAAAATAGTGTAGAAATATTTTCTGTCATTTTACATCAGAACTTAACTTAAATTTTAACTTCCAGGTTTTTTTTTTTTTTTTTAATTCCAGGACTTCAATGTGACACTTTTGGACCCCACTATATTTTAGTTGACTAAAAGATACAAGAAAGATCTGATATCTGATTTGCTTCACACAAAAAAAGTTTTTTCCAAAGGCTAATGAAACTGACCTTAGCTTGATTGAGCCAAAGTGGCAAACCAATTATTAATAATCAGAATAAAAAAGAAACATGTCTTGAACATTTAAGAATTAGAAATAATTGTATGAGGGGAAAAAAGCATTAAAAGCTTCATTTAAATAACATCAGGGAAGTAGAGTGAATCATACATTCAGTCCAATGATGTGGAACATATTGGAAAGGGATTCCAAAATGTGTAATAGTGTATACGGCAGTAGTTTGAACAGTATAAAAATGGAGGAGATGGGGAATGTCCCCATCATGATACAGGGTAAGGTTTGATTAAGAGACCAGATGGCCAGACTGGAGCTCATTTGAACAATTGGTTAATATGAGTCTGCTACTGCAAAACTGAACAACCTTCAACAAACTGGACAATTAGGCATTAGTCAAGAATGTGTGAACTATAATGATACTGATCTTTTCTTTGTTAGTTTCTTCCAATTATCTTACAACTTCAGTGAAATCTTACAGGGTAAGTCTTGTACCCATTTTGAACTATTTTGGCATTTGAACAGACCCAGATTTGTAAATAGGAGCAAACCTCTGAGTTTGTTATGAATTAATATTTTCTCTAATTTAAAGAGAAAGAGAATTCAGTTTAATAAAATCAAGCTACCTTTTGTGACCAGCTAACTGACTAAGCCATCATTGTAATTCCCAAGGAATGCAGTTTTAAATGGACATTGAAAAACAGTGCCAGGAATTACAGCCAAGTCCAAAAAGGCATTTTTATGAGATAAATTAAAACCATATGGACTGAAACAGAAGGAAACCTCTTTTATTCTATGTTGTTTATACAAAAACAGAAACACAAAGACATTTCATCTTTAAAATATAGATCTGATCCCTTTTCTTTTTTTTTTTTAAATGAATATTAGATCTGGCTTAGAGGTGGCCAACTGGAAAACACATCAGTTTGTATGCAGCTTTATCCAAGATATGAAAATACCAGAGAGCGCTTGTACCTGGGAAAGAGTGAGACGGCTGCCCGCGCGTTTGTGATATTTGTTGGGACTTTCAAACTTCAGTTCCTCCCATCGTATCCTCCAAAGCATCCCAGCTAACTCCTTCTCCAACTTCAGTTTCCTAGAAAAGAGCAGATCGTATTTAAGGAGGGCAAACAGACAAAAAAACTGTGTTTTGGCACAAGTAGATGCTGAACTAGATTTTTACATTTTCCAGTGTGTTGTTATGTGGGTGCAAAGGTGTTTTCAGTGTTGTTATGTGGTTGCTAAAATGTTCCAAGTGGTTGTTAGGGCAGTGCTAGGAGGTTGCTAGAGTGTTCTTGATGGTTGCTTATTGTCACCTCCAAACGGTCCCACTCTCAGGTCTCTATGATATTATGGTCTCTAAATGTGGTTCAAGTCATTCCCTTAATATCTATGGGATTCGTTTGTGTGTTTGATTGTAAACTGCTGGATTTGAGGTATTAATCTTGTCTGTATATCATAAACAGTGCAGGATGAGTGATGGGCTAAAGTTTAATACTTTGGGGTAAGGATTTTGGGGTAAGGATTTTGAAAAAGTATAGTAAGAGTGATATGTGCCTTTGTAAGCACCATGAAAATGTTTTGGAAATACCATTTCATTTCACACAATTAGTTTAAATAACCCTTAGACTAAAGGTTCATCGCTATGTAAGATTAAACTAAGGTGGAAACAATTTTTGCAGGAGGCTGAGTTGAAGTTTGATTGGCCGATAAAATGTGAGCCAATCTTAGGGTCACTGATGTTGCGCCCTTTCCAGCATATTATTTTTAAACGCAAGTAAACCAAGCAGTCCAGCCAGCCATGTGGATACATACATGGGCAACTTCCAAGTGAATCAACACATCTGGAGGAACTCTCTGAGGACCTGCTATTTCTCAACAGCTTCTATTCACAGCAAAGATTGCTTTTTTTTTTTTATTACAAATCAATCTCTGAATGTTTCACTGATGTGGTCTGAGAGTTGCGAAAGGAGGATATCAATGAAGAGAAACGTAATTACGTTTTAGAGCACTCAAAACAAAGTACGAGAAAATAAAGCAACCCCCACACATTCCACTACAATCTAAAAGGTGTAAAACACTTCCAGATGGCAGAATGTAAGTACTGCAGCGTCTGCATTTCAACAGGGTTTTACTCGATTTTAGAGCCACCCTGGTAAGCCCCAAAACAAGCACCTTTATTTGTTTTTGTAGACCAGATTTTGGAGGCAGAGAGGTGGAAAAAACCTCGGCAGGGTCTTCGAATTAAAAAATTTATGCTCAGCTGTTTGCCAAAGGGAAAATCCTTGTTCTAAAATGTCGAAATTCTATGAAGCGTTGACTGAAGGGAACATCGTAGATTGGAAACTGTTTGATTGAGTGGCAAGGAGTTTACAGCACAGCAGTAGAAATATCCTGAATAAACCATACAAATAAAGTATAGGAAAATGAACCCAAACTGCATACTTTGAAAAACTATTTTGAAAGCTTGATGGCGTTGCTCCATATCTGATGTGGTCAGAGTGTGCTAGCTTTTATTAATATTACATTTTCACATTTAAGTTGTTTTCCGACTAATGTCACTCACTGCAAGTGTATATGTGGCAGTTTTTAACTTAAAAGAATAGTTCATCCATAAAAATTCATGGTGTTTAAAATCTGTAGGACTTTCTTTCTTCTGTGGAACACAAAAGGAGACGTTTAGCAAAATGTGCATGCTGTTTTTTTTTTTTTTTTCGTTTTTTTACAGTTATGAGAACCAAGGGCCATCAAGCTCCAAAAAATACAAAAAGCACCACAAAAGTAGTCCATCTCACTTGTATGCTACATCTTAACTCGTCTGAAATCATACAATTTCATACAATATCACCAATACAAACACTGATACTCATCAAACAATCATACAATAGCCAAGTTTCCATCCACTTTTTCCAATGTTTTGTTATCGACAAAGTGAACATGCGTTAAAAAAAATTTGCGCAATTTGCTGTCTCCAGCCCATTTCCATCCAATTGGCCTTTTACCGATAAAATGGTGTGCGTAATGACGTCATCCCTAAAAAACGCATTGTCGCACAAGTTTGTTGTATCGCTAAAAAAAAATCTGCCCTCAAGTCGTTTCCATACATAATTTCACTTACATCGCAACTTTCCTGTCCCAAATATTTGTAAAATGCAGAGGGTAATGAGAAGATTGAAATGTACTTACTATTTTTAGAATAATAGGCCTATTACTAAATTAGGAAATATATCAGAAGATCACGGCGAAGTTCGACAGCTGGTCTGACTGGACTGCATGTGACTGCCTTTATGACGAAGCTCATGGGTGTGGACACAGAGCAGCTCATTTGTCCTGTAGCCTTTGCAACATTTTACTATCCATAAAAAAGATTGATACAGTAAAATGTTAGGTCATATAGCAACAATCTTTAACGTAAGCCTTGAACACGCATTCAAGCCAGTTACGCATGTCAGATCATTCAAACCAAAAAAAAAGATATTCGTTCTGGTTTCAGAATTCAATAACATCAAATCGATCAAAAACATCAAATCGCTGATTATTTTTTTTTTCTCAGAGACAGATGCAGCTGTAACCTAAACTTTTTATTTGTGTAACCTATATTTAACTTTTTTAAATGGTCTATATCTGCTGTCTTAACAATTCTAAATTTCGTTAAGAGCTTTTTGGATTCAACCTATATTTATTTTATTTGTTTGAGATAAAATTATTTTACATATTAATAAATTGTATTTAGCCTATAAAATAATTTTATTAACAAGTGTCATGTTTGTGATTTTCATTTGTCAAGTAGGCTAGCCTAGCCAGATCCTGCCCATGAATCGTGATTGTATTGCATTAATTTTATTTATTCAGACACAGATGTAATATGTGTGTTTTACCTTTCTTTTTGTCAGCATTAGAAACTCCAACAGCCTTCGTTTGACAGAAGCCCCATTTTTATTTTTGACGAGCGCTATATTTTCCTCATCCATTTTGAAACAAAACTGTATTATATATTATTAAATTGTAGGCCCTATACATAAAATATTTTTTATTAACAAGTGTCATGTTTTTTTTTACTTCGTTATGAACAGTTTAGATCAATACTTGATCAAGCAATATTCAGAAACGTGTGCAGTTAGCTATTATTTTTCTGAAGTTTTATTTGATTGTAAAAAAAAAAAAAAACACAAAATTACAAAAACAAGGATGAATAATGTTTGAGAGGTAACACGTCTTATTCTTATCAATAGTAATAAAATAATTAAATATACAATTTAATAATATGAATAGGCTATAATAGATTTAGTGCGCCTTTGAACTACAGAGAAACGGTGCTTTAACGGGAACAATGTCACGCGCGGACGCTGTAGGCTATATTCTGTCATGTGACACCACATTTTTTTCATTAAAGCCCTTTTTCTTGACAAAAAGTGTTTCCAAACTAGTTTTCGCGACATTTTAAGTATCGACATAGAATTTATGCGCTAAAGTTAAACAGAACAAGATTGTGTCTACATTTGCAAAAAAAAATGATCGATAATTGGCATTTCCATTAGCTAGGCTATATCGGTAAACATTTTGATGCGCTAAACCTTTTTTCGCAAAAAAAATCCTTGGATGGAAACCTAGCTAATGATTGATCATCTCCTTTGCCACTACTTTCAAATCATTTTTAACATATATATTTCAGTGAATAAGGATAAAAATTTCGATCTGTTCCTTGCATAAAGTTATTGTATTTTTGTAAATGTAATGTTTTGTTCTTAAAGGGTCATGAAACCCCAAAACACATTTTCTGAGAAGTGAACAGATATGTACAGGCTGCACATCCCTGAAAACACTAAATGGACTCATACATTTTACTACCAACAAGTGGAAATTTCGTTGAGTTTCATTCTCCCGGGTTGAAAAGCAAAGTCGAAGCAACGTCACGGAATCTGATAAAATCGTGCTTTCACAGTGTGAAAATTGCAGCGTGCTTTCGCAGTGTGAACGTGAAGGCAGCATATTGCTGCATAATGCTGCCTTCAAGTGCTATCGGAAATTTCGTACTTCCCACTTCTGAAGTCGTGATTACGCATTACAGCGCAGAATTCAAACAACATGCGGATGAGAACGGAAAGCAGCGATGAGTTTAACAACGCTCACCACGTGGATCATATCGCTTACAGACCGGAGCGAGCGCGTTTCAAGTTTTTATGGATATTTCATATACTCTAGTGCCCTAAACATGGACCAGCACCGTGTATGCGCACATATTTAATGATGATATGAAATATATGTGCAAATAAGGACACTGATCCAGCCGTACGTCTGATCATGAAAGCGATGACACGATGAATTATTCTGATACACAGAAGACAATAATATAGACCGAAAATTCAAAGAAGAATGGAAGTAGGCTAGCCTTTATTCTTTCTGTGTTAAACTGACGCGTGTCGTTTGTTTAGAGATTGTAGTGCTCTTAAATGTATTGGAAATATTATTAGACATTTTAAATGTTCTTCCGCGTTTCTCCCTCGTTTTGGCACTTTGTTGTTATATAGGGTTAGATTTTTAAAATGCATCAAGGCGCCCTCAACTGTTTTTTCCCCCCTGCGTGGTCATATTTTAATATTCATTTGTCTGTATAATGAGTGTGTTGCAAGCCTGTGTTTTATTGGATAGAATTGTATGGAAAAGAGCAGCTTGAACATCCTATATTTTTATGTTTAATATATATTTAATATATTTTTATTTTTTAAAAGAACTTTCTCTTTAACATTTTGTTGTCAAGACCCTCAACGATAACGAGATTTATATTAGCCCAATATATAAAAATGTATAGCATAAAGGCTATACTGTAGCACCCTGTGGTATACTTACCTATAATAATTAATCATAATAATTAACAGAACAAATATGTTACATCAACATATATTTTCAGGCCAAGGCAATAAATAATTAATGGCAAGACTCTACACAAGTCTTATTTTCGGTCATGATTTCCATGTTAAAAAAAAAAAACATCAATGGTTCCTCTTATTTGCATAGCATTACAGTGCTCCTTTTAAATGTTACATTCTCAGTTATAGCCTTGTCAACAGTAACTCCTGCAGCACCAATATTATTCAATGTTTCATTAATAATAATACAATCTTGTAGCTCAAAAACATGACAGAAATGTCAAGGTCATGAATTTGATTCCCAGAAAACACTCAAAAATACAATTTGTATGCTTCTCAAAAAATAATCTGCCAAATTTGGTAATGTAAGGTTAACATCTATGATGTTTCCTTTTAAAGAATCAAAGTGGACAATTCATAAGAGCAGCAGCATAACAGTTCTCTTGCTCTAATTGAAAAGGTTAATCATAGCAGAATGATGGTGATCGGCTTATATTCTTGTTACTTGATACTTTTCGTTTCTGTTGTGTGAAATAAATGTGTGTACTGTATGTCTGAGTGGGTATTCTTAAACATAATTTCCATTTTAGAGTCATTTTTTTTCTAAAACCAAGTTCAGATGAATGAATGACAAGTCCAAGAATAAGTCTACCTCTGCTGCAACTGCAATATTTATTCTAGTATGAGTAGCTAATATCAATATTTGTCTCAAAGTGTTGACTATACTGGAATTGAGCCCATTTATATAACCCATGAGTCAACTTCTACAATTCCCTTTTCCACAAGATGTCGTTCCAGACTATTCAGTAGTATACTCTATGATTTTATTAAAAAAAGGAAACTAAATTTGTAGACTCAGAGTCAACTAAACTGAAAAAAATGGAAAAGTATATATCTGTTGTCTCATGTGCTTCATTGCTTATTAATTCCTGACAATATGCCTGGTTTCAGTGCAGACATGCATGGAAACATCATGTGGACCAATCACACCTGAGGAGCATTACTTAAAGGGTACAAAACACACACAGTTTCTGCCAATCTCATGTTAATCTTGAGTACCTATAGAGAGTAGTACTGCATCCTTCATATTTCCGAAGAGTCTTTAGTTTTATCATATTTATAAAAGACAGAAACGCTGTACCGATTCTTTCCGAAAACAGCCGAGCTTTCGGAGGCGTGCAGTGGGCGGGGCTGAAGAGTCACAAGCGCACACACACACACACACACACACACACACACACAATACATCATGGCATTATCCCTGGATAACTTTCGATTCACTATACGTTCGTGTTGTTTACATTATATGCACACTTCTTTAGTGACATTGTTGATTTCGTGGTCTAAACAAAATGTTTAGCCCGAACGAAGCACGTTGATGGGCGCGCTTGCTCTCGCTCTGGTTGATGTGTGCACGCGCTCATCCGGGAGAAGTGCCCATAGAAGGAATTCTGCCCTTTATGAAGTCATACAGGGCCATACTCGAAAAAAAAACTTTCCGAAACATATTAAAATCCTGAAGGAGTGTATTTGGCACAGAAATACTCCATCATACGTCCAACTAGTTTTTGGAAATTTTGGCCATGTTTAGCATGAGAATCCAATTCTTTAACAGTGTAAATAAGTCAGAATGCATGAAGTAGCATTAGACCCCTTTTTAAACAACAACAGACCTTCTGCTTCAAACATAATTTTTGCATTGATTTAAATTCAAATTTGTAGACCTGTAACAATATTCATAATGCACAAACCATAGTACACTGCTTTCTATTTATTGTGCTCTATTTATTTGTCCCTGTCTGTACATTATTCAACCCTTAACATTATATTTACATTACATTTACCTTTAATCATTTAGCAGACACTTACAAATGAGGAGAGCAATAGAAGCAATCAAACCAACAACAGGGCAACAATATGCAAATGCCTTGTACTTGTACCACTTGTACACATAGCAAAGCTTCTTTTTTTTAGATATAGAATAGTAAGTGATGGTATTAATGGGTCAAGTGTTGTCGAAAAAGTTGCGCCTTCAGCAGTTTCTTGAAAATGGCTAAAGACTCAGCAGCTCGGGTTGAGTTAGGCAGGTCATTCCACCAGCTTGGAACAGTCCGTGAGGGTAAAGGTCTGTGAAAGTGATTTTGTGCCTCTTTGGGATGGCACCACAAGGCGCCGGCACATAGGTCTGAAGTAGTGAGTTTAAGTATAGGGGTGCAGAGCCAGTGGTTGTTCTGTAGGCAAACATCAGTGCCTTGAATTTGATGTGCGTGGCAATTGGCAATCAGTGCAATTTTATGAGGAGAGGTGTGACATATACTGCAGATCTTAAAGGAGTCAAATTATATAAAGCCTGTACAATTAATTCTTTACATTTCAACATTTTTAAATTTCTAGTCAAAATTGTATCACACAAGTTTGTATTGTAAAATGTTTTCTGTTCTAGTTCTAATTACTATTACTATTATTATTATTTAGGGCAACACTGATATTACAGTTATGGCTCATAAAATTCTACTTCACTAAAATACTAAAATCAGTTTTTATAAATGCTGAATGTAGGCATCACAACTTTATTCTGTACTTTATTCATTTTTAGATTGGCTGAAGATTATAAATTGTGTGTTAGGTTGAATTATTGGTATTTTTAAAAAATTAGCTTTAATTAACTGTTAAATGATGGCAAATAGGGGAAATTATCATTAATTATGTATTCAATATGAGCTGAAATAGTATATGATATAACATGCATCCCTATTATTATTATTTATTATTATTTTCATAATTATCTTATCTCATCTAATGCTTTAAGATACTGAAAAGATTATGAAACTCTCAGAACAGTTTCACACATTTTTTTTTAAAATCTATTCCATACAATTCCACGGATTTGCTCCCAAAATCAGCTTTGAAAACGGAACGTCCACAGATTCCGCCTGGGTCCAGTCATAATTGAGGCAATGAGGTCAACAGCACAGCCTGAAATTTGTTGAAAATATCAGCTGACCAAGTGTAACAAGCAGTGAAATATTTAGACTATCTGCAATTGTCTCAGAAACAGACATACTTTCCAGATTTCACTCAAACAACTGGTTGAGCCGTTGCTCTGGCAACAATCATGTAAATTCCACTCTGGCACCTATAGAAGCTTTTCCCGTAAATCCTCTGAAAAAACAAACAGCTGCAAGTTCTAGCATGTCTTCTTCCTGTAAACCCTTGAATAACACCTCTCTAGGGTATTCCACATGTTGTCATTAATATGAAAACGAAAACAATTACTGTAAAGCTTGTAGTAAAAAAAAGAATGTACCTGTAGATAAGAAAACTGGAGATTCCGAAAATGATGAGGGCCAGTCCAGACCCAACTGCCACTATTCCAAGGACAGGAAGATGATCTGGGAAATTAAAATAGCAATTATATAAAACGAAACTCAGTAACTGACTTTTTGGGTACACTGAGGAAGACTTCACAAACAATGAATCAGGCCCACTGATAGCATTTAAGCGCTTGATTCACTAAATGAATTATGCGAATCATTTAATAGTGAACAAAATCTGCGTTGAACGCAGCTTGCACAGCGCAATTCCTGATCTTGCAGGTCTGTTCTGAGTGCCAGGTTGTGAAGGATGCAGCAGATTAACTCTATCTATAAATCTAGACACCTTAATCAGCCTTTTAAAAATGCTGAAAGTGAGCTCATCGACATCTGGATATATGCCAAGTTACACCACTCTTCTCCACCATTTGATGAATCACTACAGCTACTATGAATAGAGAAGATACACAAACATCTTTTTCAACACTCTAAAAAGTAATTCAGGGGACCTGTTACCACAATTTAAATAAATTCATGGTTGCAAGTAAAAAATTTGAATACTTGATTTTTGTTAAAAATTGAGTTGTAGTAACAATGAAATTGTTTTGATAACTTTGGAAATTGGGCAGTGGATATCTAGTTCTCAGCATGCTTTGCATAGGACTGGCAGTGCTGGGTAGTAACTGATTACATGTAATCTGGATTACGTAATCTGATTCCAAAAATTAAGTACTTATAATTAGATTATATTACATTTTAAAATACTTGTAATCAGACAGTTACTTTTCTATTGATTACATGATTACATGTTATTCTCACAATGGCAGTAAATTATTCATAATTCATTGATTCTACTTTGTTTTATTTTACATTTTCCTTTCTTTATATTAATACTGATTATATACATTCAGAAGATCTTCCAGGTTTGTTGAATTGCACACACTAGTCATGAGCTGATCACTGAAAACTGAGACCCACAGCATTTGATCATTAGATTTACAGAAATCATTTCACTTTTAAAAAATGTTTTCTCAACTTTGCAACAATGCATATCTAATCAGCTCCTGATGAACACATTAATTATTATTTGAATTATCACTCAGTGAGTCATTTAACAATGTATTACTGTCTCTGGAAGACTTTTGTCTTTCAAATTCACGTCATTTCATATTTACATGCAATTCAGAGATTAACCAACTTTTTTTTCAGGTGAACCTCTTTGCCCTAATATATTTAATTGAAGTAAGCCCTTAGTTCCCTTTCAGTCGGTCACGTTCGACATACGTCAGACATCACAGACGAATTGGGATCACTTCTGGGAGCCCCTATCAGCTTCGAGATATAGAGAATATAGGCGACGAAAGTCACCGCCCGTTCCATCGGTCAGGCGATGTCCACGCTCGTGGTCCAGGAGCGACATCTCGACACCTGCGACACCTCTGGCTCAACCTGGCCGACATAAGGGAGACCGATAAATATCGGTTCCTGGACTCCCCCATCTCCTCGGCCGGGTTGTTCGGCGACGCGGTCGAGAGCTTTGCCCAGCAGTTCTCGGCCGCCCAGAAGCAGACGGAGGCCATCAAGCACATCCTGCCCCGACGGTCAGCTGCTGCCTCCACCCAGCCGCCGGTCGTAGCGCCTCCACCTGCTCGTCGCCGAGGGCGTCCGCCCACCGCCGCCCCCGCTCACGCCAAAGCCCAGCAGCAGCCTCCATTAGGGTGTCGGCGTGGAGCCGGCCGTGGGAAGGACATACAGCCCACTCAGGCCGCTGCCAAGCCAGGTGGCAAGCGCCGTCGTAAGAGACCCTGAGACGGGCCGCCCAGAGATAGAGGGAACTGCTCTTCAGGAGGTGGTAGCAGCACCACTCCTTCTCCCGGAGGAGGGCCGGGAGAGAATCCTTGGTTTTCATTTGATTTCTGTTTGTGCCAGCGGTACCCAATTTTCACTAAAAGAGCAGTTTCCAAAATCTCTGGGTGCCAAGAGAGCACGCTTGGCGGTGTACGACGCTCCCATGCCTTGTCACCCTCCGGCGCCTCTCCAATCGCCAGCAGGGGGTGCTGGGTGTGCTCAGGACGCACACAAGAGGCCTCCTCACACCCATGCGCCGGGGTAAGTGTTGCACTGAACACTCAGACCCCACTTCGGGCCGCTATGCCGTCCGAGTTGGGTCCCTGCACGCCGCTGCGCTGCCCCACTGCAGGTACGTCTGTGGTGCCGTTGGTCCCGCTTGCATGGTCGCTGGGAGCCTGGTTAGCGCTCCCCAGCCCGTCTCGCTGGCTCATCCGTACTATCAGACTTGGCTATGCGATTCAGTTCGCCCGGCGTCCCCCCAAGTTCAGGGGCATTCACTTCACCTCCGTGTTGAAGGAGAACGCCCCCGTGCTCTGGGTGGAGATCGCAGTCCTACTGGCGAAGGACGCGATAGAGCCGGTCCCTCCAGCCGATATGAAGCCGGGCTTCTACAGCCCGTACTTCATTGTACCCAAGAAAGGCGGCGGGTTACGGCCAATCTTGGACCTGCGGTTCTTGAATCGGTCCCTTCACAGGCTGCCGTTCAGAATGCTAACACAGAAACACATCTTCAGGTGCATCCGTCCCCAAGATTGGTTTGCAGCGATTGACCTGAAGGACGCGTACTTTCATGTCTCGATTCTCCCTCGACACAGACCGTTCCTACGCTTTGCGTTCGAGGGACGAGCATATCAGTACAGGGTCTTACCCTTCGGGCTGTCCCTGTCGCCCCGTGTCTTCACGAAAGTCGCGGAGGCGGCCATTGCTCCCATGAGAGAGCGTGGGGTTCGCGGGAGCAGTTGTGCGAACACAGGGACATGGTGCTCAGTCACCTCAGCCAGTTGGGACTTCGGGTCAACTGGGAGAAGAGCAAACTCTGCCCCGTGCAGAGGATCTCTTTTCTTGGTATGGAGCTGGACTCGGTCAGTCTGACAGCGCGACTCACCGAGGAGCGCGTCCAGTCGGTGTTAAACTGCTTGAATTCGTTCAAACGCAGGACAGTGGTACCACTGAAACATTTTCAGAGGCTCCTGGGGCATATGGCATCCGCAGCCACAGTAACGCCGCTCGGATTGCTTCATATGAGACCGCTTCAACACTAGCTACACGACCGAGTCCCGAGATGGGCGTGGCAGAGCGGCTCACTCCGTGTCTCAGTTACACCGAGGTGCCGCCAAACCTTCAGCCCGTGGTCGGACCCTTCGTTTCTACGGGCAGGAGTTCCCCTAGAACAAGTGTCCAGGCATGCTGTTGTCTCCACGGATGCCTCATCCACCGGCTGGGGGGCCACGTACAACGGGCTTGCAGTTTCAGGTCTGTGGACGGGGCCTCAACTGCAATGGCATATCAATTGCCTGGAGTTGTTAGCAGTTCGTCTTGCGCTGGGCTGTCTCAAAGGGCCGCTACGAGGCAAGCACGTTCTGGTCCGTTCGGACAACACTGCGGCCGTTGCGTACATCAACAAACAGGGTGGTCTATGCTCCCGTCGCATGTCACAACTCGCCCGCCATCTCCTCTTATGGAGTCAGAAGCATCTGAGGTCGCTTCGTACCATTCACATTCCGGGCCTGCTCAATCGTGCAGGCGACGAGCTCTCACGACAGCCAGTGCTCCCGGGAGAGTGGAGACTCCATCCCCAGGTGGTCCAGCTGATCTGGAGTCGCTTCGGGACCGCACAGGTAGACCTGTTTGCCGCCCCGGACACGTCTCACTGCCAGTTGTTTTACTCCCTGACCGAGGGGACCCTCAACTCGGATGCTCTGGTGCACAGCTGGACCCGGGGCCTACGCAAATATGCGTTTCCCCCAGTGAGCCTTCTCGCACAGACACTGTGCAAAGTCAGGGAGGACGAGGAGCAAGTCCTGTTGGTCGCCCCGTATTGGCCCAACCGGACTTGGTTCCCGGAACTAGTGCTCCTCGCGACAGCACCTCCTTGGCCCATTCGTCTGAGGAAGGACCTCCTGACTCAGAGACGGGGCACCTTATGGCACCCGCGTCCGGACCTCTGGAAACTCCATGTCTGGTCCCTGGACGGGACGCGGAGGTTCTAGGTAGCCTACCACAGGCTGTGGTAGACACCATCACTTCCGCTAGAGCTCCCTCTACAAGGCGCCTCTATGCGTTGAAGTGGAACCTGTTCGTTGAATGGTGTTCTTCTCGGTGAGAAGACCCCCGAAGATGCTCGATCAGTTCTGTGCTTTCCTTCCTACAAGATGGGTTGGAGCGAAGGCTGTCTCCCTCCACCCTCAAAGTTTATGTTGCCGCTATCGCCGCAAATCATGACATGGTTAATGGTAAGTCCTTAGGGAAGCACGATCTGATCGTCAGGTTCCTGAGGGGAACCTCACTCTTTACCCTCTTGGGACTTAACTCTGGTGCTAACTGCACTACAGAGAGCGCCCTTTGACACTTTGCAGTCAGCAGAGTTAAAAATTCTGTCTTGGAAGACAGTACTCCTGACTGCATTGGCCTCCATCAAGAGGGTAGGGGACCTGCAGGCATTTTCGGACGACGAATCGTGCCTGGAATTCGGGGCGGGTAACTCTCATGTAATCCTGAGACCTCGGCCCGGATATGTGACCAAGGTTCCCACCACTCCCTTTCGGGACCAGGTGGTGAGCCTGCAGGCGTTGCCTTCGCAGGAGGCAGACCCAGCCCTAGCTTTTCTCTGTCCCGTTCACACCCTGCGGACTGACGTGGACAGAACGCAAAGCTTCAGGACCTCAGAGCAGCTCTTAAGGGCCCACTCCACTAGGGGTGTGGCTTCTTCCTGGGCGTTGGCTCGTGGCGCCTCGCTGACAGATATATGTAGAGCTGCGGGCTGGGCGACACCTAACACGTTCGCTAGATTTTATAGCCTTCGTGTAGAGCCGGTATCTTCCTGTGTGCTCGCTTTAAATAGCCAGTAACACCGAAGGACCCGTTCTTGTGTCGGCTTGCTGCGCCATTCCCCTTCTCATGGACCAGATACGTGCGCTGATATGCTCCAGTCGAGTTCCCCAGAGCGGCGAACCCTGTTGAGTCCTCCGCAACCCGCGGCAGTCGGACGTGGCGGAGTGTCCGACGCCAGGTCTAACACTCGTATGCATTGGTGGAACTTGTGTTAGGCTGGGTATCCATATGTTGTGACCCCTACGGCAGTCCCATATGTGTATTCTTCCACGGTACGGCTCCCTACGGCGAGCCCGTGTCTTTCCCTGTGCGGTGTAGTCCCCCGCCTGCATTGGCCGGGGCCACCCCTGGGACTTCTGTATGTTGTACTGCCCACGGCCAGTCCATACGTGTATATTCCACAGGATACCTCCCTACGGGTAGGATGTGGCTTCCACAGCGGCCCCCTTGGGCATGCTTTCCCAGCGTTATCCAATACTCTGCTGAGTGGGCCTTGCGGAACAGCAGCAGTGACACTCCCTGCGTGAGTTTCCCGCCCTGAACAGACGGGGTCTGGGGGGCTTTCGCTGGGCGCTGGAAGTGGTAGTAACTGTGGCGTTTTCCAAAGGGATCCCAATTCGTCGGTGACATCCGACGTATGTCGAACGTGACCGACTGAAAGGGAACGTCTCGGTTACGTATGGTAACCCTTGTTCCCTGAAGGAGGGAACGGAGACGTACGTCCCGTCGCCACAGTTGCTGTACCATCACTGCATGGCTGAGTCACTAGTTTGGCTCCTCAGCGAAAAACAAAGGTGCGCTGCATCTCCTTCCGCTTTATACCCGCGGTGTGGGGCGGAGCGCGAGATGCAAATCTCGCACGCCAATGGCCATTGGCCCGTTCTCTATATCTCGAAGCTGATAGGGGCTCCCAGAAGTGATCCCAATTCGTCGGTGACGTCCGACGTACGTCTCCTTTCCTCCTTCAGGGAACGAGGGTTACCATACGTAACTGAGACGATTTTAAATTAATAAGTTAGGTTACTAATAAAATTAAGTCAATAATAAAAATACAATGAAGTTCAGGGTTCTCTGTTATTGGTTAATGGTCACATGATATGCAGGTAAACAAATATGTTTTAAATCTTTTCTAGTAAATGTTTTATTTTGATTGTTTTTATTTTAATTTTATTTATTTTAATTATTTATGATTTAATTACTTATTAGCTTTTCATTAAACTCACAAGCCCCTGCAGTTCTATTACAAACCCCAGTCTGGGAAACTGCACGTAATGTAATATTTAATGCACTTCATGTTGTTGATTAGAAAGAATGGAATATATTTTCTTTCTCTTTGTATTTTCATATCAATATGGTACAAGATTATCCTATTCAAATCAATATAAACGAGTTATGTGAAAAGTAATCTAAAAAGTAATCAAAAAAAAATAGTCAGAATACATTACCTAAAATGTGTAATCTAGATCAGTGGTTTTCAAACCTGTCCTGGAGGCACCCCAGCCCTGCACATTTTGTATGTCTCCCTTATCAGACACACCCAATTTAGTTCTTGCAGTCTCTACTAACGAGCTGATGAGTTGAATCAGGTGTGATAAATGAGGGAGATGTGCAGGGCTGGGGTGCCTCCAGGACAGGTTTGAAAACCACTGATCTAGATTACATTACTAACTACAATTTTTGTCATGTAATTTGGAATCTGTAACTAACTACAATTTGTAAGTAATCTACCCAGCACTGAGGACTGGATAAGGAGAATAAATGTTGAAATTAAGTGTTATTTTATTTGTTTTTATTGAAGGAAATAGACCTGTTAGTGTTTAATGCTGTTAATGCTGCATTTAAAAGAGTTTCTGTAATGTTGAAGATTTTTTGGTTACTATTGCAATGACTGAGCTAATGCTAGTGACAAGTAATATCTTAGTTGTTCATTAAATTCACATGCTAAAAAAGTTATATTTAGCATGTGCTATGATAGTTATATTAGTGTATTTTAACTAAAATAGATAAGATTAATTGATTCCAGGGCTACAACTCAAGCAGTTGGAACGACTGTTTTTTTGAGTAATCAACTTAACAATTTGTGTTCATGCTACAAATTATAGCATGAAAACAAATTGAATGTAATTTCATTAGAAGTTGTCATAACTACAAAAAAAACGATGCAAACTCTTGCGTTAATTGGTTTTTGTTGAGCAAAAACATTATTTTTAGAGTGAAAAAAATTTAGAGAGAGAGTTTTGTGATGCAATCTACAATAAGTCTGATTAACATAGAAAGGAGGTTTACAGTGCTTGTTCTTGCTGAACACTGAAAACGACATAATATATAACATCCACAGATAAAAGATTTTAGTCAGACAAAAAAAACAAACAAACTGAAAACAAACTTGATTCAGCTGAATAAAACTGAGTAAATGATCACCTTACAATAATATGTAATTTGCAAAATCCCGTGGCCTGTTCCTCAAGTGGTCATATTCGAGTTTACACTAAAATGGTCCCTACCTTCCTTGCATGGTGAGAATCCACACGGTGGGTAGTCCAGAGGTGGGGAATTCTTTGGCCACTGAATCCTCTCTGTTGGGGACCACAAGATTTCTTTACTGGTCCCATTGTAGTGACCAACAATCTGTGTAACAAGAAATACTCGTAAACATATTTGATTTACAGTAAGCGGAAAAAGATTTCAGATAAGGAAACAACATATTGTATTACATATTAAAAAGAAAGATACATACTATGGCCTACCAATTATTATTTTATTTTTAAGTCTATGATCTATTTTATTAAAATATATAATTAAAAATGTTTCACAGTGTGTGTACATGCAATATTGTCTACTCTCTAACCAGATAAAAAGAAAGTTAGAATATATTGGTGGCATAAGAGGTAACTATGGCAACAATGCACGGTATAACTCAATCACTTTGTTACCAGCTAAATGGTCTTTAATTTATTTTCTTTTTTGTTGCGATAGGCCTTTCTAAATCAAACAAGACTCCTGGTACATTTATGAATGAACAAGTCAAACTGAAAAATGAACACAACGCTTACAAGCTCATGAACACATGCTTTCGATTAGGACAGAAGGGCTAGTAAAGGATTTGATTTTTAAGCAACACATTATTTGGTATGTCGAGCCGTCCAACCACGGCCGCATTTACTGTAATTATGGAGAATGTGGCATGTGGGTTAAATTAGACTGTTGTTCTACATATGCTCGACTCTTTAACCATTGTTATTTATTGTCACCATGTCTATCAAAAAGATTTTCACTATGGAAACATTTAGCAGGAAAGCTACATCATTCATAATGTTATTTCTGTTTGCTAAGGCACTCATACGCAGGGGTTCTGAAACTCTTATGTGGCAACAGCAGCAGAGACCTTTGGATTCCATTGGTAAACTATATTGCTATGGCAAAAAAATAAATAAATAAAACATTTTTAAGGACATTTAAAAACTTGGTGATGCCAACAACTTTACTTGTATTTCTCTAAACTGATTTTGTCATTCTTATTTATGTATGAATAAGAATCCATGTTCTTTATTTATGAGTTGACTGAATTTGTGGACATTCTACTTACTGCGTATTGCCCAGTTTTCAGGTTAGTCATTCCCCAAAGGCTGAAGTCTGTGTATCTGGCATTGTTCCGATCTGTGCTTACAAGGCCAGTCACCCCTGTGATGAACAAACACAAGCCCAGGGATCAAATAAACATTTTTATCTGAGTGTTGCTTTCAAAGCTGTAAAGTAAAAAGATCACATACTGTTTTTTTCTTCGTTAGCCAACAATCATTTTTAAGACACATAGAAAAAAAATATTATTGTGAGAGGAAGCGCTTTCATAGCTCAGGTTATTTATTAGAACTGGGCAACTGAGATATAAATGATTATTTTTTATTTTCTATGTCACTACATTACCGACATTTGAAACATGATTTCCTGCTATATTTCTAATGCTGGATGTAAAACTAAATTTTATATATGGACAGAAAAATACAACTCTACCAGTTAATGTTATTAATCAGTATTTTTTTTTCAGTAAAAATATCTAAACAGTCTAAAACAAGATAAAAATACTTTTGTATTTTTACGTGTTTTTTTTTTATGGACCCCCACACATGACATTCAGACGAAGAAAAAAAGATGGCCAAACCATGGCCACGTTTTATTAATTTGTTCCCTCTGTTTAGTTACATCATGTCAACGTTGTACTAATTAATTCCTTCATTTTAGTTACATCATGTGCAGGGTTCTCTCTAAATTAATCTTGTTTTCAGTATGTTTAAATATTTTTACTGAAAATAAGACAAAAATACTGATTAAGAAAAATACTTTTTGCAGTGCATTCAATATTCTGCCTAGTTCCTATATGTGTTTGGCACAGTGTGTGTAGTTTCCTTCAGGGAGAGGGCTCAGCAGATGGGTTGTGTATTAGAAACAGATTTTCCATCCACAAGCTAGTTGGGACATGTTTTAAATCAAGGACTCTGACCTCTACACTCTCTGCAAGAGAGGCTGAGAGTTTACCAACATCGACCTCAGAAGAGCTCTTACAAGCCCTCCGCTCACTTTAAAAAGAATCCGAGCGAAGTTGCCAAAACACTCCAGCTTGACACTGCCGCTAAAACCATGGTACATGTCATCACATCCTCTAACTGTGAAGGGCTTAAATGTTGTAATCTGTTTGACATTGAAATGAATGCCAAAGCATCATAGGATCATATTGTGAATGCTTTTATCAAACATATATCTTTGCATTTGTAAACCGAGACCACTCAACACACCCCAGATCCTGCGGTTTTGCATTCTCATCGTTATGTTGATTCCATCGTTCTGAGACACGCCGTCTGCTAACGCTTCACTGAGGGCTTTAGCATATAGCATAAAACCATCATGGAAACAGCCGGCTATAAAATCCATCTGAGGAAAGGCAAAAACAGAGCTTTAATACAGGGAAACATCAAGAAATCTAAAACTACATGTCATTCTGTACAGACATGGGGAGAGTAGGGTAAGATCTGCCAGTTGTCCTCTAGGGGAGGAGAAATGAGGTGAGGAAAAACTAACAGGGCTTTCCATTGATGAAAAATGTAATTGAATTAATTATTAATCTGGCAGACCTAATTTCAAGATGGCTCATATCAGCTGACTTTAAAAGAAAGCATTTAAAACATAGAAATATGATTTGTCTAAAGCATGTGTTAAATGACAATTTTCTCCGCATTAGGGAATAATTTATTTTACCAAGTAAAAACATAACCATCATTCCAAATAAACTAGCTCTATCATAAGTTGTCTGCAGATGACACTTGCTTTCATATTTTGTTTCTTATACAATGACATTCCAATAGTTTTAAGTGTAGCATAAGTGTTCAAATAAATTTTGGAGCCACTGTAAACATCTTTACAATGCATGATAGACTGGATAGTAATTATATAAACAGTAATATAATTATCATAAGCAGAAATTTGATTCATAACTTTCTCATAATTGCAGTCCATTTAAGTAGTACTCAAAGGCTTTAAGAATTAATTTCCTGAATGTTTTCATTTGGCAGTTACATGTGGATCTAGGGTTTTGGGGAGTTGTTTCCTACTTTTGTCAAAGGGTACAGCTGATTCAGGAAAATGGGACTGACATGAGGAAGCCAAACTTATGATTCAAGCGCTTTTAAGTGTCATATCTGATCTTGTGGTAAAAGGAAACACAGTTTAGCTCCTGAAAGCCTATAGAGCTGAACAAAATGTTCAATATTTTCAAGACAGTGATAGAAGGCCAAAAAAGAACTATGTAGTCTGTACAAATGTTCTGATTAAATCTGATGTGACAGATGGCTCTGCATATATGCCAAAACCTGATCTTGTTTATGAGCAACTCACCATTGAGGGTTCCAATTTTATATTAAAGTCCTGCATTGCTCTCTTGTGGAGTTCTTTGCGAAAAGAGGTATACTCAGGGCTGTCTGGCTCCCGGTATGTTACAATGAACACAGACTAGAGAGATGGGGGGAAAAAAATAGTCAAATAGCTAAGAGTCATAAAAAGAACAAAACGTGATCTGACCTGTAGGCAAATATTCAATTCCTGACTGACATCGCTGAGAATTTTGCCGAATGTTTTTACTGACGCCAGACATGTGATAAAAACTCAGTCATACAATTTACAAAAAGGGACGGTTCACCCAAAAATTTCTGTCATAATTTACTCACCTTCATGTTGTTCCAAACCCATTTGACTTTCTTTCTTTTCTTGACTTGTATGTTATTCAAGGCATTCAATTCAATTCAGTTGCTGAAGAACAGACTCAAATGTATGTCATTATTCACTGATAATCTTCACTTCCAGAAGTTGGTTAAACTGAGTCAGTGAACTAATCGGTCAGATTGGTTTTGTGAACCTAATCAACTAATTCAAAAAATTAATTACACATTTAGCAACTTAAATTTCAGTCTGTTTTTCACACTAAGCTATTGTATTTCTTCTGAACACTTCAAAATTTCTCCTTTTGTCTGTGCATATTTCATCTAGTCATACTTGCAGTGTATTACTGTTCTGATTCCTAATTCTAAGTGTTACAGGTGAAGGTGTATCTGATGCCAGAGTTATCTGTTATTAATAATCTTATCTTTTGGTTTGTGTCCATTCAGTCAAATAAATAAAGTTAGATGTGAGATATAAAATGACTCATGCTGTGATATAAGATTTTGGTCATACCACCCACCCCTATTCTTCACTGCATTATGACACTGACATATATTCAAAATCACTGGGTCTCATTCACTAATAATTGCGAACTTATACGCAATTATTTATACGTATAGCTCTATCATATTGATAGTATATCATATTGATCTATCATATTGATAGTACTTATACGTATTTATACGCACATGTGCATATACATACAACTTCTCACGAAAACTTTCCCCCTAATTCACAACACGTGCGTCCGCACATGAATTTGTTCTTAACCTCTTTAAAATGTTGATGAATACGGAGTATTCTAAATGAGCGACCGTGTGCCCGAGGTAAGTAATTTATATAAAACACACCCAAACATGTCCTCTTTTCTTTCATAACTCTCAGCAAACATGACACTCTCTGTAGACGCGTTCTCGCTCGAGAGCACGCTCAGCAAGATCTTCGAGCAATGCCAAGAGTGCCATCCTCAAAACAAATTCAAATGCAATAAACACCTTTTATAAAAACATTACAGACCTCTGATTAGCCAGCTGTACATACGTGTATCTGCATCTATATGCAGAGCTACCTCACAGCTTGAGCTATAACGCAGCTTTTCTTACTCTTGATACATGATATGAGGAATAACTTAAACATGATAAGATGACATTTTAAACAGATGTACAGCTTATATATATTTCATAATATATACACACTATACTGCCAAAAGTATTGGGACACCCCTCCAAATCATTGAATTCAGGTGTTCCAATCACTTCCATGGCCACAGGTGTATAAAATCAAGCACCTAGGCATGCAGACTGCTTCTACAAACATTTGTGAAATAATGGGTCGCTCTCAGGAGCTCAGTGAATTCAAGCGTGATATCGTGATAGGTTGCTACCTGTGCAATAAGTCCATTCGTGAAATTTCCTCACTACTAAATATTTCACGGTCAACTGTTAGTGGTATTATAACAAAGTGGAAGCAATTGGGAACAACAGCAACTAAAATTCACAGAGCAGGGTCAGCGCATGCTGAGGCGCACAGTGCGCAGAAGTCGCCAACTTTCTGCAGAGTCAATAGCCACAGACCTCCAAACTTCGTGTGGCCTTCAGATTAACTCAAGAACAGTGCGTAGAGAGCTTCATGGAATGGGTTTCCATGGCCGAGCAGCTGCATCCAAGCCTTACATCACCAAGTGCAATGCAAAGCATTGGATGCAGTGGTGTAAAGCACGCTGCCACTGGACTCTAGAGCAGTGGAGACGTGTTCTCTGGAGTGACGAATCACGCTTCTCTGTCTGGCAATCTGATGGACTGAGTCTGGGTTTGGCAGTTGCCAGGAGAATGGTACTTGCCTGACTGCATTGTGCCAAGTATAAAGTTTGGTGGAGGGGGGATTATGGTACGGGGTTGTTTTTCAGGGGTTGGGCTTGGCCCCTTAGTTCCAGTGAAAGGAACTCTTAATGCTTCAGCATACCAAGACATTTTGGACAATTTCAACTTTGTGGGAACAGTTTGGGGATGGCCCCTTCCTGTTCCAACATGACTGTGCACTAGTGCACAAAGCCAGGTCCATAAAGACATGGATGAGCGAGTTTGGTGTGGAGGAACTTGACTGGCCTGGACAGAGTCCTGACCTCAACCCGATAGAACACTTTTGGGATGAATTAGAGCGGAGACTGCAAGCCAGGCCTTCTCGTCCAACATCAGTTCCTGACCTCACAAATGCACTTCTAGAAGAATGGTCAAAAATTCCCATAAACACACTCCTAAACCTTGTGGAAAGCCTTCCCAGAAGAGTTGAAGCTGTTATAGCTGCAAAGGGTGGGCCAACTCCATATTAAACCCTACGAATTAAGAATGGGATGTCATTAAAGTTAATGTGCATGTAAAGGCAGACGTCCCAAAACTTTTGACAATATAGTATTGTATGATGAAATATAATAATATGAAATAATATGAAATATATTTATGATCTATTTCTGTTTAAAATTTCATCTTATGTTTAAGGCCACCAAGAGTATTTTTGATTTTTGCGTACGAGTGGTTTCAGTTGTCTACATTTTTTCGTAAATTTAAAACATATTTTAGAGCGAAAGTTATTGATGAATCATGATTTATTTGTGAACAGGTTCGCAGTATGCAGATTTCACGCACAAATTTGTGTGTACGCATGCTTAGTGAATGAGACCCACTGTCTTTTCATACCTAACTTTAAGTAGTCATTGTCAACAGTGGAATATTTGAAAATGTAAGGCACTTTAAAATTGTCAGGTTTATGTTCTGGTTTATGGACTTTTAGTTTGTATTTCCTTGCTTCCCTGTGTTCTGTTCCTGCTTCCTTTGTTTCCTATAGAGGGTATGCACGTGACGTCACCGTCGGCAGGAGTGACTGTGGTTACGCCCACTGAGTGGCAAAAAGACTGAGTGGCAGCATTGGTTTCAGCGTGAATGGTGCGTAAAAAAAATACAAAACACATCTAAAACGGGAAAGAGCTTTGAGATTGACTGTACAAATAGATTTGACAAGAAATCTGAGGTATATTTTTACAGACTGCCGAAAGCTTCAGAAAAGAGAAGCAAATGGATCACTGCAATTCACAGAAACAACTGGACTCCAGGCACCAAAACATGGATTTACAGTTGTCAGTTATCAATATGTTGAATTTTGGGGTAAAATCATACCCTATATATTGTATTGTCATATATTGTATTGACAACTCATCAACTAAATATTTACCATCTTATATTCTGCATAATTGGATGTTTTTAAATAAGCACTGACAAAAACTATAAGTTTTAGGGCTGGACGATATGAAACTATATATAACATTGATATAAGTGATCTAAGAGGATATAAGAGGCACATATAAATGTTAAGAAACACGATTCCTGGCTGCATGTCAATATCCATTGATCACTGGATCTTTGGTAAGTTGTAAGTAACACTATATCGAGTCCAATTTTTCATTTAAACTGATAATCGGTTATTTTACTCGAGTCTTCGCAGTTTCCCCTATTAAATCCAGTCATGCAGCAGCTCTTCTGCCACTCAGTCCGGCTGAGGGGGCGTGTTCCGGCGGGAAAGTGATGTCAATGCATACCCTCTATTTTCCAGCTTCTTTTCTGTTTCCTATGTTACTGTTTATGGCTTTGGTTACTGATTACTTTGTGCACCCTTTTCTTTTTTCCTTTGTATTTAAGCCTTCAGTTTAGTTCTTTAGGTCTGATATCTTCTTTTCTTTACTGAAGCCGTTACATTGATTCCTGCCTTCTGGATTGCCATCTTAGTCTCTGTTTTTGTAAATAAACTAAAGCTGCTGCAATTAAGAGCCTCTACTCCTCTTCCCTTGCCTGCACTGTGACAAAAAATGAGTAATTCCATGACATAAGGTTCACACATTGAATGCTCCATTGATGACAACTTGGTGGAAAAATCAATTAACAGAATAGTTCACCCAAAAATGAAATCTCATATAGACATATCATAAAATATCATAAGACTTTCATTCATCTTCAGAACACAAATAAAGGTATTTTTTAATATTCTCTCATCAAATAACTGTACCTAACCTGTGCCTGTTAATTTACTAAAACTGTGAAATGCTAATTAGTCCTCACTATTTAAAACAATAAAAGTGTTTAATAAATGTCTAGCAGTATTCTATCAAAAAAATAACCTGTTATAGCTTTTCACATTAGAATGCTGGGTCACACTTTATTTATTAACACACTTTATTTATTTATCACACTTTAAAAATATAATTGTTAGGTACAATATATTTTGTTCATGTTGTTCTGCAAAACACTTGCCGGTATTTAGGTGGGATACAGGTAAGGTTAGGAACAGGTTTCGTTACATGATTAGGTTAAGGATGGGTTAAGGTGTAAGGAAAGGGTCAACAGTGTAATTATAGATGTAATTACAGAAATTAATTACAGCTGTAATTACATGCAGGTATTTTTAAATATAAGTACAATGTAAAAAGTATGTAAAAACATGTATGTACACAGTAAGTGCATGGTATCAAATGATTAATTTAAATGTTAGTATATAGTAGTTAAAGACACTTAATATAAAGCGGGACTGGATGTTTTGTAATGCACATTAAACTGTCAAAAGGAACAACTCCAAATCAAGCTTCTCTAAAATACTCTCTAAATGGTTTCTAAGCTGTTTGACTCAATTATCTGTCAATAAAAATATTTTAAAGACTGAATTAAAAGACAAGAAAGGGTACATTTAATGGCACAAAGGGATTTTGATGGAAAACTTTGAAGATGATTTAAGAAAAAAAGGCAAAAAAAACATTACATCTTTTTTTAAAAAAATCAATAAATGTGGTGCTGATGTTTACATTTACACCTAACAACACATATAGATATACATTCTCTGTCGATTATGATACTTATGCAATTGAATAATTTACATTATTACACAAATTGTAATAAAAGTAACTATAATGTTATATCTTTCGTTGTCAATTAAAGTAAGATGAGCTAGGGGTGATGAGGGGTGGGGAGGCGCCCCCATTGGACCACCCTAGCCTTCTGCCCTTACTTATTAGAAAAAGTAACTCCATTTTATTGTGTACACTCAATTTAATTGTTACTTCCAAATGTAATCTTTTTATATAACACGTGTTTCTTCTTTTTTTACAGTGTAGCTGCATTAAAAAAAAATCAGCCTTAAAAGAAATTACTGCAAAAACACTCATTTAAGTAAATGGAAGCCTAATGTATTATTCACAATCAAAGCAACCAGGAAGGCATTCCAACTAAGTGAATATTAGTCATATTAATAAAACCTTTTCTAAACTAAATTTAATTCTGCATGCAAGAAGCACATTAACATGAAAAAGTCACTAAAATCACAAAACCTTGGATTACAATGTAAGGTAGAAGACAATTCAAAGTGTTAAAGTCCCTGTAAAGGCAATTCTGAGATTTGTTTCTAAACACATTATAAATGTTAGAAATGTATTGCTGAAACACGTTACAAAGACTGTGAACTGTGTAGTACTGAATTGTGAAGTTAGACCGTTAAACAGTTTTTCACCATTGCTGTGTTCAACTTCTTGACCGATCTCAAAAGCAAAAACAGATAAATGCAACTGGTGATGCTATAGCAAAGCTCTGTAGTTATTATGGGTATTATTAATGATACCTGAAATAGCTTGATGGGGTCATTCAACTGTATCGCTGAACCCTGCCAGGGCATTGGAACATCGCCACTTAAACTCTCTGCAAACACGTCAAGGTAGAAGATGGCATAGTCCTCTGGATTCTTCACATCATCTTCAAAGAGCTTCATTATTTGGAAGAAAGTCTGTAGAGGCCCACAGATATACACGACTATGGTAGGGAAAAAAAGAAGACAAAAAACACATTCAGTCTCTCCTTCAGTGTGTCTGCAATGGTTGAAATAAAAATGAAAAACGGCATGATCTAATCGCAGCAGTAATGATTTTAATAAACTCAAACTCACAAACTAGAAATATTAATAACTAAAAAACAATGAACAGAAACGCAACGTGAACAGACAATGAACTGAAAAAAACACAGAGCTTGAATACCAAAGCAAACTAATCAACAAAATGAACAACAGGTGCAACTGATAATCAAATCAATGAAAAAACATAGAAACAAACTGAAAACTAATAAAACTAAACTAAACTAAACTAAAACCCACCCAACAGAAACATAAACAAAAATTCTGATGATGTGTCTTAGAAAGGTAATAGCACGGGATAGGTTGCACCAAAGTTTAACACTTAGGGGTTTCTTGAAATAAACAAAAAAAACAAAAAGTATGAGCAACAGTACACTGTTGTAAAACTGTAATTGACAACAACTAAAAAAATACATTTTAAACTGGTAAATCACCAGCTCCAGTTTGGATCCAGCCTTTTACGAAGATTTTAGATTACCCAACACCTGTGAAGAGATGACGCCAACCCCCGCGAGGACTTTAGCTGATGCCAACTTTGAATAAACATACAAACATACAAAACTACCAAATTTTCTATATATTGTAATCGTTATGATCACAACTTCTAATAATTGCTTTAATGAGCTCATTGTTTCAGCCTAAAATCAAGTGTAGTGTTAGTTCTGGCAGGTCACGTTAGTCAAGCTCGCATCAGATGACTCTCAGCTGATCTACATTTACCAATAGGAATACAACACTTATGACAGCATCTCTATATACAGTGGGGAGAACAAGTATTTGATACACTGCCGATTTTGCAGGTTTGCCCACTTACAAAGCATGTAGAAGTCTGTAATTTTTATCATAGGTACTCTTCAACTGTGAGAGACGGAATCTAAAATCAAAAATCCAGAAAATCACATTGTATGATTTTTAAGTAATTAATTTTCATTTTATTGCATGACATAAGTATTTGATACATCAGAAAAGCAGAACTTAATATTTGGTACAGAAACCTTTGTTTGCAATTACAGAGATCATGCGTTTCCTGTAGTTCTTGACCAGGTTTGCACACACTGCAGCAGGGATTTTGGCCCACTCCTCCATACAGACCTTCTCCAGATCCTTCAGGTTTCAGGGCTGTCGCTGGGCAATACAGACTTTCAGCTCCCTCCAAAGATTTTCTATTGGGTTCAGGTCTGGAGACTGGCTAGGCCACTCCAGGACCTTGAGATGCTTCTTACGGAGCCACTCCTTGCCCTGGCTGTGTGTTTCGGGTCGTTGTCATGCTGGAAGACCCAGCCACGACCCATCTTCAATGCTCTTACTGAGGGAAGGAGGTTGTTGGCCAAGATCTCGCGATACATGGCCCCATCCATCCTCCCCTCAATACGGTGCAGTCGTCCTGTCCCCTTTGCAGAAAAGCATCCCCAAAGAATGATGTTTCCACCTCCATGCTTCACGGTTGGGATGGTGTTCTTGGGGTTGTACTCATCCTTCTTCCTCCAAACACGGCGAGTGGAGTTTAGACCAAAAAGCTCTATTTTTGTCTCATCAGACCACATGACCTTCTCCCATTCCTCCTCTGGATCATCCAGATGGTCATTGGCAAACTTCAGACGGGCCTGGACATGCGCTGGCTTGAGCAGGGGGACCTTCCGTGCGCTGCAGGATTTTAATCCATGATGGCGTAGTGTGTTACTAATGGTTTTCTTTGAGACTGTGGTCCCAGCTCTCTTCAGGTCATTGACCAGGTCCTGCCGTGTAGTTCTGGGCTGATCCCTCACCTTCCTCATGATCATTGATGCCCCACGAGGTGAGATCTTGCATGGTGCCCCAGACCGAGGGAGACTGACCGTCATCTTGAACTTCTTCCATTTTCTAATAATTGCGCCGACAATGTAAAACACCATCATGGTAACACACAACACAAATATAATGCAATAAACATTAATTAATCAACATAAGTTGTAAAATAATACTCTAATATACATAACTGATAACAAAAACTATTAAGAAACGATTATTTAAACAAAATACCATCAGGCATGTTAAGAGTTACACAGGGAATTCTAGGAATGTCAGTTTACGGTTTTTGACTGTAAATTAAAAGATTACTTGTTCTTTTTTACTTCTAAAAATGGTTAAAACGGCAAACAGCATTTAACAGTATTTTACTGTATATTACTGTGAAATATAAGGTTAGACAGTTTTTCCCTGTATAGGAAACTTACCATTCACATTGTAACAACATTGTTACAGTCTTTTACAGTTAAAATTACAATAGATTTTTAGTGGCAAATAACACTAAAAACTGCTGGATGCACAAAATGATTTGGGGTTTCTCCTGGCTCTTAAGAAATAATGCATGGCACCATATTGATTGCACATGTGAAATCTTTTGCATATATGTGTGTGTGTATGTTTTCATTGGCGTCTACGCTATGGGCATTATTTCCATTAGCAGTATCTTTCAGTATTGCTTCTGCCAGCTCAGGAGCCAGACTCCCAGTTAGCAGACATATCCTTAAGTGTTAGACCAAAGCCGGCCCCTGTCTGCCTCTCAGCCCCCAAATTTTAAGCTCTTCCAGCATAGCGTAGACAAACGCATGCCAAGTAGTCCTGCTGTCTCCTGGATGCGCTCCAAGACAAATGTACAAAAAGGCAAGGAAAATGTTCAACGGTGTTATAGAATTTATAAGGATCTGCCTGAGCCTGGCTGATACAATGCCCATGAAAATTGTTTGAGAACATTTTGTTTCAAAAGCGTCTACAATGAGATTCTTAAATGTGCTTGTGTTTTTTGCGATTTGTTGCACATTTGCACTAGGTCGTTTTTGTTAGTCATGCCAAAGTCATTTGTTTGTTTTGTGAACTGCACAAAAGATGCTCTGCTGTGCTTTGTTTATTCAAAATGGTCACAACTGGTCTTTGAAAATGACTCTTTGAAAATATGTTGAATAACTGAAGAAAAATAAAAAATGTTATTGATTTACTCTATCATCTCAGACATGTCTGAATTTGATATGCCGCGAGTATTTTTTTTTAAAGGATTGTATAGTTCCCTTAAATTGCAGTCTTTTCAGGAGTGAAACACACTCTGGACCATTATTGAGCGAGCAGCATTTGAACGAGCTAATGCTTGCTCTTTCATATACACACACATAAACACAGCTTGGTCTCCTATTCAGCTATTGACATTTGGTTTTAATCTGCTTCCATTCATTTGAGAGGCAAAAACGATGTAGGATTAAAAAAAAAATTCCTTTAGAAAAACTGAAAAAGGCTTTCAGTGATTTCTGACATCTAATTGTTTGCTTGAACACCTTTTGTCATTATAAAAATAACGTTTACATTATGATTTAGTAACAGATTAATCAAGAAAGCGTCCCTATTACTATTTCTCATACTTCAGGTTTTTGAACGATTAAATGACTGGATTTGAGTTTGGCATGTGCTGCAGAGATGAATGATACACCAAATGTGGCTTGTTGCTTTGGGGCAAGGTATTTTTCGACTTGAGCCAGTAAACAACCACCTAGCAACCACCCAACAACCTAGCAACAGCATTGTAATGCACTAAAAATCATTTAGAACGCCCTACACTCTAAAAAATGCTGGCTTGTTTCAACCCATGTTTAGGGTAAATATGGACAAACTCAAAAAATGGTAAAAAATTTAAACCAACAGTTGGGTTTGTCCATGCATGACCCAAACATGGGTTGAAACAACCCAGCATTGTTTAGACTGTAGCAACCACATACTGTACTAGCAACCAGATAAAACCCAATCAGAATTTGTTAGCAACCACATGCAAATACAACCATCCTTGCAAGCTTTTCACAAGCAATACCTGCTCACACTTTCTTTAAAAAAATGATTAGTTATAGTCAGAAAACCAGAATCACTGTTTTTAATTAACATTATTATTTTCAAAACTTTTCCCAGACATAACAATGTGATCTCATTAGTATTTGTATGTATTTTACATCAAATGTATCCTTATTTGATCTATGCTGAATCTATTGTATTTATGTTCAATGAGATTCATTCTGTTCTGTAACTTCTGGTGCCAGCTTGTTTTAAAGGATTACATCTTAAAGACTACACTTAAAAATGTTAAAATGAATACAGTTTTCTTTGTTTAACACTTACTTATGTAATATTTATTTTGTTTACTGTGAGAAACGGCAGTTTCCTGAATATGCTATGAATAAAGAATTACCATCAAATACACCACAAATGCACCATAAAACGATCATACATGTAATCAATTTTATTCTTGTGCTGTGATTATTGTGTTGTGTGGGGAACAGAATCAAATTTAAGTCTAAAATCTATAAAAACTGAGCTATATAAATATATTTATGATATAAAGGATTCATATATATTTTACATTTCTAAAGCTGTAAATGCGTAATACTGCTTACGTTTTAGATGCTGCCAGTGCATCCATTTCAGCCTTTTTACCTGTAAATATTATGTATGAATACCTTCGTATAAACAATGAGACCAGGCTGGACATAAGTATAATAGCCTCTGCTGCTATCTAGGATCTTTTCAGGTTCAATGAATCCCTGTTTCACACATATTTTATGTGCTCTGACACAATGAACTGTAGTTCTCGGGTGGACAATAAGAGGTTGAGTCCTGCTTGCAACATTTTCTGGTCTCACTTCCCCATCATTTCCTGTCTTATTACTATGTCTAACCAATAAAGAGACAAAAAGGCCACAAAAACAAACAAAAAGGAAGGTGAAAAGGTTTGTGATGATATTTCAAAGCCTCGGGCCGATCATTATCTCAACACTGCATGGAATGTGAGTTCACAAACTGAACAAGCCCAAACAACAACCAAAAACATGAATTAATCTGACCTCAGGGTCATAGCAACTAAACTCATTGAGGAAACAGAGAGAGACATTCTGACGTCTCTGGACGTAAACCACTGTGTTATTTTGAGATGACTTTGCAATTCATTTCACAGGGCTTTTTACAATATGCTTTCAGATTGACAGCACATCAAACAGGATTAGACTGTGAAATGCTGTATTATTGAAAGAATAAATTACCATCCCCCTATTGAAGGTTATACACATCTAAAATGGTTTATGCATCTATACGAAGTCAAGTCACCTTTATTTATATAGCGCTTTATACAATGCAGATGGCAGTATATAAACACTTTTCAATTATGTTCAATAAATAGCAAATGTATTAATAATAATCAGAACAAACAATCCACTAAGTAAAATAGTTACCGTTCTTTTTAACATAGCTGTAAGCTGTTTAAAGTTGCCGCATCAACATAGAATGTGCAGGTGAAGAAATGCACTTACCATCTTACAATTCATTAGCACTATTCAATATCCAATTTTATAAATGTTTGTAACTGTCTACTGTGTTGATTTTTTTTCTTGGACATGTTTGTGGGAGGGGGCTCTTATTGGAAAATACATAGCAATAATGTAATTAATGCATGTGTTTGGTTGATAAATTTTTTTTATACCTTCTGTTTAAATTGAGAGATGGGGTAGAGGGGGCAGAGTAGAATTAGAGCATTAGCATGGTGTTTTATGTGTCACAAATACATCCACTACCTACCCTGAAACCGATTATTATAGATTATTTTATTTCAACAATTTTTTAAAAAGCTTGTTAGATTCATTACCTGAGCATTACTGAAGTTAAAGGATTAGTTCACTTTAAAATGAAAATTACTTTATGATTTACTCACCCTCAGGCCATCCTAGGTGTATATGACTTTCTTCTTTCTGATGAACACAATATGAGTTTTATTAATAAATATCCTGATGTTTCCAAGCTTTATAATGGCAGTGAACGGGGCTCACGAGTTTGAAGCTCAAAAAAGTGCATCCATCCATCATAAACGTACTCGTTTATCCATCCATCATAAACGTAAGCGAAGTGATGCGTTTGTGTAAGAAAATATCCATATTTAACACGTTATAAGGTCCGCCAGACCGCCTTCCGTATTCAACTTACGAAAAAAGTGTAACGCCTCTCCCAGTTCAAAACACTTACGCTACGTCCTACATCATACGTTGCGTCAGTTACGCTTTTTCCGTTAGTTGAATACGGAAGGCGGTCCGGAGGAAGCTAGATATTTTACTTTATAACATGTTAAATATGGATATTTTTTCTTACACAAATGCATCACTTTGCTTCAGAAGGCCTTTATTAACCCCTCGGAGCCGTGTGGAGTACGTTTATGATGGATGGATGAACTTTTTTGAGCTTCAAACTCATGAGCCCCGTTCACTGCCATTATAAAGCTTGGAAACATCAGGATATTTATTAATATAACTCTGATTGTGTTTATCAGAAAGAAGAAAGTCATATACACCTAGGATGTCTTGAGGGTAAGTAAATCATGGGGTAATTTTCATTTTAAAATGAACTAATCCTTTAAATCCAGCTCAAAAGGTTGTACATGGCACCGCCTTACTCATTACTTGCAATATGTTAATAAATGCATCTTACGAGTGAGTGGCTAATCAGGACCTGTAAGCAGCCAATCAAGCTAACAGTAAAACGGCAACTGCAAGCAATTAGCCATAAAAGTACTCTAAATGTTCACACACTGTAACAGGGTAGTTAAATGTCAGAACAATCTAGACATGTTGAACTGCTCCCAAAGGCTACTAAACGATAAGGTAAATATTATCAGATAAATGTCATGTGCTGATGCTATCACATATTTTGGTGACGTGCTTCAGTAAACAAAGGCTACGCCTCTGATAAAACCAAACATGACAGAGCGAAGGTTATGATAAGAGCAGAAATCTGGGGGCAGTATAAAATTAAACTGATCATACATCACTGCAACATGGGGCTTTCCTTTGCTTTGCATGTTCAAAGGAGACACTGGGAGACATGGATTTGTGTTGCCATGGCAGTGTGGATTCAGCAACAAAAACCATTGATCTGACTTGTTTAGACTGAGGGATGAATACCAAAATCACATAAATACTACACTTCTGATGAAGACACATTGGCATAAAACGTGTAACTGACAAATGTTCTTTTTATGATTGGATTTGTAATATTATAAATGACTAAACTTAGACAATCATGTATGCTGTTGAAACCTAGTTCATAAACTATGAAGAATTCCAAATCATGAATCATTCAGACATTTTAAAACAACTAAGCTTCAAGTTCATGAGTAGACTGCGGTTGTGTTTAGTTCAGTGCAATCAGGTGGCGTGACACAATTCCTACATCTGATATTTCATTAAGAATGACTTAACTGTGGGGACCAAACAGTGGGACCATCTAACCAATAAATGCAGTCAGAACATACTGAATGGGCTGCATCTTGCCTGCCAACTGCAGATGTTTACAGCCCCTAACCAGACAAAATTCTCTATTGATTTTATGTGTCACTGAAATATAAAAGAGCTGCACTGCAGGGATAGTAAACTTATCAACATGAAATATATATTGTGCTTATGTCAAAGCCTAAATATGTCTTCAGTTCAACAATTAATTGGTTTTATCACATGCTACACTGGTGCTCCTTGCAATGCATTCAGCTCAAACTTACCAGTCATAATGGTCTTAAAAATCTAATAATAACATAATAATGAAATATTACTTTAAATTGAAAACTATCAGAGCAATATCTAACAAAACATAATAATGTGGTACAGCTCTATGGTCAAAGAAACATTGTGCCTCAATTCCCATTTATAATTGTCCTGATGCTTGGGTAAAAATCTCTGAAAATAATTTTTTCAATGCCTGTTTTATATTTCTGGAATACCATGCAACTTTTTTGTGTGTATATATTTAGAAAGAGAAAACAATAAAGCGATATAAAACTCTAAATGTGAAATCTGTTTATGTGTTGCAACACTCTTTTATTATCGAGCGTTTCTTCCTCTGTCCAAGAGCGCACTAATCTAAAATATTTTTTGGAGAAAGAAAAAAACTGGTGAGAGAAAAACAAACAAACAAACATTGTTCTCATCAGTATTTAACTATGATATCATCATTTTAGAGTAATAACATTTGGCCTTTCTCCACATCCTGATATAAAAAACCATATCTATAAATCTGGACTGCATCATATACTATAGTATCATTATGTAATTAGTGTTGATGCATTGAAACTCAGTGACCAGCTATGTACTCTCTTATTTACTATAAACTATTTTAATTAATGGAATTAAAATACATTAAATTGTGCTGTGTGAATCTTCAGGGAAGTAAATAAAAAAATAAGTCACTCACATGCTGAGTGAAGACACAAAGACCTCAGTGATATTATGTGTTCTCCTCATTCCATGTATTATTTCAGTCATGCCACAATAATTGTGTTTGACAGCTCAGGGGGTTATGAGAATGTCAAGCACTGTAACAAAGCAAGGAATCAAGCTGAACATAATGAATTTGAAGGCTTTTCTGCAGCCCCTTAAGTTCAACAAAGAACCATATTTTTATCAAGAATCATTTACTTGAATTAACATAAAAGAACATAAAAGTTCAGTGTATTTGTTTCTGGGGTCTTTGAAACACCAGGTCATTTGTAGTTTTGTAAGAAACCAAAAAATAAAAAGTTCTGTTGCTCAAGGAATCTACATGTTTTCTGTTGAATTATGTCTTTTAAATTCTGCCTACAACTTTTAAAGAACTGTAAAAAGAAGCGTTTGGTGGATAACTGAACACAAGTCCATAGATGTTGACTACATTGCTTTATTAACAGTGAATAGGGTGCATGCCCTCCTGTTTTGGTGGTGCTGTAAATAACTTGCACAGGGCACCACAGGTCCAAAAATACAACCTGGGGGAACACAGGTGGTGTCAGTCCTAAACCAAAGCTATCAATGCCTCATTGTAGTCTTCAGATTTTAGATGTAATGGACCAAGAATGTCAGTGTTGATTAAAGAAGGTAAACTGTCTGTGTGTGGGAGGGGTGACAGTGACCAAACCAGATGGTAAGAATGTGGTATTTTGATATATGATATTTTCCAAGGTAAATGGTAGTACTATTTCTTTTAAATATCTTGGGATGTACCATAGTATATGGATATGTAAATGAACTTATTCTCCCCACTGTCCTTTATTTGATGATTGCTTTCTAACAGAAAGTTTAGATTTTTCTATATCCTTCTATATATGGAAGGATGCATCATTGTAGAATTCTGAATGTTACACTCTACAAAACATATTGTAATGTAACATGAAAATGTGGTAACTTTTAAATTACTGGTTATTTCATTAATTCAGAAACATTATTGACTAAATTAACCTGAATATGTTACACTAGGTTACAATAATTAAAGTCATTTCCTAAAAGTCAATTCAGAAATAAGTTAAACCTGCGCATTTTGTAGATGTACTGTATATATGTATTGTGTAGATGCACTGAACATTTCAGTGGGGTACATGGGACAGTGATGCATCAAATGGTAATGTTTACTGTATTCATGTACCATAGTATTTCAAAGAACATCATGTTTTTTTTTTCTGAACATGACCTTCTCGTTTTCTTTAAAATACATTGTGCCATGTAAACACATGAGTTAGATTCACTGCTGCTTGTAAGGCTATTAACAAAAAAGAACAATGGTAATGCAATGTTTTAGGACATGCCTAATGGTATTCTTTTAGGTACCTTGGAATAACGTAAATACCATGGTATATGAATTTAGTAATCATTCAGTACCATTGAATATACTATCAAAGGACCACGACACTTTCTTTTTAGTGGCTGAATAGCTAGTAGCTGTATCAACGAACCTTTGCTGAACTGAATCTAAACTTACTTCTCCCGTTGTCCTTTATAAATGTGATGATGTCTTTATAATTGAAAGTTTGTGGATCTTCGTAAGGAAAAGCCTCCACGGTGATGTTTTCCTCTAACAGAATCATGTAAATGCCCTCGGAGAGGAAGTAATGCGGCCGGTCGTCTTGTTTGAGGTCGTGGAAGATCATCAGCGCGCGAGTGCTCCAGTTAAAATGCGCGTGCAGATAACTGACAAAGTCTCCGAGTTTCGTGGTGGTCGGGCCCGTCCTGACAATAGTTTTAAACTCTTCCCAATTTTCGAAACCATACGCTGGTCCTCCCGCGGTTATCAGGGGGAGTTTCCAGTGGGACGCGAACCGTCCGACGGACGCGACCGAATACGTGCAGCCGGGTCCGATGAACGCATCTGGTTTGTTGTAAAGTTTTGTGTCCACTGCGATAATCTGTGCCTCGTTTTCCGAGCAAGAACCAGAGGAGTCCTCTGTGCTAAAATTAAGGAGGTTGATGGTGTGTCCCCTTAAAAGTCCGCTCTTGTGAATTTTCTCTTGCGCCATACGGATCGCGGGGAGGACGCGCGGCGATGCCCACGAATACTTCAGATTGTCGGGCAGCATCACCGCTACGGTAATATTCCCCTTTTCTGTTCTGCATTCCGGTATGAGTACGTGTATAAGTAGCACAATGAAAAAACTATATCCCATCCTAAATCCCGATCGCGTCCTAAATTGTCAAACAAATCCTTGTTTGAGCGCGCCAGGTAAGAGGGTTTATTCTTCTCAAATCAAACTTCAATGAGAAAAATCCATTAGAAACGTCTTTCTTCCTTGTAGGCCAACTAAATTGCTTGACAGAGTCTCCTGGTGCTTTATATGATGGACTTCTCGAGTCCAACTCCTCAGTGAGATTCAGTGTGCGTGCGTGCGTGTATGTGTGTGTGTGTGTGTGTGAACATCCAGATGAGCGCAAATTCACCGCGCGCGGCCCTTGCACAGCCCCTACACGTCATGACAGCTACTAACCGATACACTAGTTAACGGCTCCCTCTATCTGCAGGTCAATTAACCGCACTCCTACATTGAGTTAGGATGCATTTCAGCAGGATTTATCACTATTAAACATTTTAAATAGTAGCCTTTTAATTCTAAATTCCCCAACTATCGTAGCCTATTCTTTTGAAAGCCAACTGCATGTTGTTATTGGTTATAATATAATATCAATTGTTATTTTATTGTTGTCATTTATTTGGACTCATCAATTAGTCAAAGAGGAAAATATTAAATCCAACCCTTTTTTAAATCAAATGTTTCCTATGTTTACCTTTTTAAAATAAAATGCTTAAAATCTAATCAAGGTGAGTTGGGATGGTGATGGGCGGCGTATAACAATTATTTGGAACAAGTAAATTTGATTACCACTTATGATTACAACTTTTGTTCATGTTTTCTATTAGGTGTTACCCCGCTACCCAGAATGTTGGTTCTAGGAACGTTCTGTCGTTACAATAAACGTTACAGGGAGACAATGGGACAACCTAACAAGAGCCTACCTACATAGAATTATTTTGTTTGATATAAATATATGAATATTATTTCAAAGTTTGAGACACACAGCACAAAAGAAGCAAAATATGTTACAGTGTGTAACACTATCCTACCTGTCTTCCCTATTATATTCTATATACTATTATGTATATTGTCACTCAGATTTATAATCTGCATTTTGTGCAGTACTTATGCATGTTTTGTGTATTATGTGTCAAATAATATACATTATTTATATATGTTATATGTCTCAAGTTGCTGAGAGCATATTATATCTGTGCTTTTTACTCATGCAAGAACTAAAGAACTTGCTGCAAGCAAACTGACATCTGCAATGACGAAAGTCTCGGACTGGTTAAATATGTCTTGCTTGTCTCTTAATGTAAGCAAAACAGTTGGCATGTATTTCACTGCACGAAAACACAACTCGGTGAACCCAGACATTGTATTTAATGGTGAAGCAATCAAATCTGTGACGCATGTCAAATATTTAGGAATAATAATTGACCAACACCTGTCTTTTAAAAAACAAGTAAGAAGAGTTTTAAATAATGTTAAATTTCATTTAAATAATTAAAAACATCAGGCACCAGCTGTCTCAATCAGCTGCACTACTTTTTGTACATACTTTAATTCTTCCTCATTTGTTGTATTGTTTAACAACTTGGTCACAGGCAGGTGCGACTACACTTAAGCCTGTGTACTCTCTTCATAAACAAATTCTGAAAGTGTTAGACAAAAAAAACAAGGGACTATCATCATTGTACCATTTTGAAAAAGTTTAATTTTTTTAATTTTAATAATTTTGTACTTTACAATGATGTATGCCTGATGTACAAAATTATCCATAATCTTGCTCCCCCTCCTCTTAGGGGATGTCTGGCCCATAACGGCAGTGCTGGAAGGACTAGAGCTTCTGCTAGGGGAGATTTGGTACCGCAGTGTAGAAAAACAGCCTTTGGTCAAACAGTTTTTCCGGTTAGAGTAGTGGGGATATGGAATTCCTTACCCATAAAAATCCGAAGCATTGACAGCTTCACAGTTTTTAAAATCAAGCTTAAGCACTGGCTACTATTAGAACAAATTTGCAACCACTAATGACTGTGTTGTAAATTCCTTGTTTTTACAAATTACATTTCTGTATATGTATTGTGATGTATGTATGTGGTGTATTGTAAGTTATTTTATTTGTTTACCTGCCCAGGGACAGCAGATGTAAATTAGCTGTTAGCTAACTCTGGTGCAATTACTATTAATTGTGCATTGTCCCTGTAAAAAAAAAAAAAAAAAAAAAAAAAAAAGTAAGTATCAATTGCATTTGCTGGTCTGATTTACAGTTTAGTTTCAAGTATGATTCAGTTGATTAAGTTTTTTTTTTTTATTAAAATGGTGGCAGTGAGGAAGTTACTTTTATGAAACAGTGAGAGTAACAATTTGCACCAAAACCAGAGAAAATCCCTGTTGAACAGTGAACACTAGAATTGGCATTTTATAAGTTTCCATTAGAGGTCAGACAAGTTCATGTGTAACTACAGAAGGAGGACAACTGCCACCACCAGTAAATAAATAAATAAATAAATAGAAAGAAAAAAAAATCTCAAAAATAACAAACCACTCTGAAAAAAGATCACTATTCCAAAGTCAATGTTCATGGAAGGGTTTAGACACTTCACATAATTTTCATGTTTTAAAGAATTAAAACAGCACCTCTGTGATCCAGAATCAACAAAAACTTCACTGTGCTTTACAGAGCTGGAAACTACAGTGTGGTTGCCATGAATCCACTTTCATCCAAGGCCAACACAGATGCATAACCTGGTGTCAAGAGCTCAGTCTTGGACCCTGAGCAATGGAAAAAAGCAGTGTGATCAGATGAGTCAGCTCTTATCCTATTTCATACTGTATGTTCCGGGAAAGTCAGAAGAGGCCTTCAGTTGACCATCTACTTTGCTGCCCCTACAACATTTGAACCTTTAGGGCAGAACAGATGTCCACCTTTCTTTCCTCAAAGAACTCAGGGTCCAGATTTCACTCTGAACATCAAGTAGTGACACAATCCAACACCAAATTGTCATGCCACTCAAATGCTGCTGTCATTAAACTTAAGAGGTTAGTAGAATTGACATGTAGTTGCAAAGTGACTTAAACTTGGTGTAATGTCTAAAGTGGACCATATAAATAAAGTGTAACCCTTTTATGTACAAAAAAATAAATGAATAAAAATCTTGCATTAAAGGGATAGTTCACCAAAAATGAAAATTCTGTCATTAATTACTCACCCTCATGTCGTTCCAAACCCGTAAGACTTCCGTTCATCTTCTGAACACAAATGTAGATCTTTTTAATGAAATCTAAGAGATTTCTGTACCTCCATAGACAGCTAGGACCACTTTGGCGCTTCAAAAAGTTCATAGAGATTGTTAAACGAATCCAAATGAATTAAGCGGTTTAGTCCAAAATTTCTGAAGACACTCAATCGCTTTATATGATGAACAGATTTAATTTAGGCTTTTATTCACATTTGAACATTGATCAGCGAACTTGCTTGATGTGCGAGAACAAACCTCATTGGTTCAAACGTGCTGCGTAACACGAGAATGAACCTCATTGGTTCTCACACGGCAAGTGAACATGCTTGAGCTTCCATTTACCACACCTGACGTGTGAGTTGATGAATGTTTTTTTGTCTTTTCATCATATAAAGTGACTGTCTCTTTAGAAAATTTGGACTAAACCGCTCAATTCATATGGATTCATTTTATGATCTCTTTATGGACTTTTTGAAACGTCAAAGTGGTAGTTGCGTACCTGTCTATGGAGAGTATAGAAAGCTCTCAGATTTCATCAAAAAGATCGTAATTTGTGTTCCGAAGATGAACGAAAGTCTTACGGGTTTGGAACGACATGAGGGTGAGTAATTAATGACAGAATTTTCATAAATGTTTATTTATTTTTTCACTTAACTTTTCACTCAAATTGTTAGGCTGATAATTTGTATTTAAAAATTATGTATTGAATTTGAATTTGTATTTGAATTTAAAAAACACAATCTCAAAAGCATTTTCACTAGTGCCCCAGATCATATATTTTACAAACCAAAAAGATTGCAACAAGAGATTACAAATATGTCATTATTTTATTATTTTACACAATGAACAATTTGTGTCTTTGACATCATCGTTTTTCTGATCTCTGCTTACTCATTTTTGCCTATTGAGTGGTCTTAGGTAGCCTGTAGACACCAGTGGACACGATAAGCTGGTGTGCTCTGACTTTCTTCTGCAGGAATGCCTGCAGCTCATTCACATCCATCTCCGTGACTCCAGGCCCGGCGGCCACGAACATTCGAAGCATGGAGTGGATCCTCTCCAAAGTCATGCTCTCCAAGTTAGTCAGCATGGCCTGAATGTAGGCCCAGAACAACTGAGAAACAAAAAGGAAAAACAGTTTATCCTTAACTTAGCATTATATGGCAAGTAGGGTCCTGAGCAGTTTTACATTACTGCGTTATGACAAGTGTTGGAAGTGTATAAATAACCTGTAGTTTCTCTTCTCTCTGTTCAGACTGTGTTGCGGTGTTGGAGTCTCCCTCCTCATCACTGTCTATGAGCATGACACTTCTGTCAGATCTCTCTCTGAAAGAGCTTGTCTCCTGCACAGTATATCGACCTCCGGCTTCCTCCCGCAGCACACCCTGCTGCTGCCACAGCGCCAACTTCCTGCGCACCATCTCTTGCGGCACGCCCAGGACCCCACTCAGCTCTTCCAAGGCCCATGTGGCTAATAATGGAAAACATAGAGTAATGGGATTTCAGGCCTACAAACAATCAAGACATCTATTGGCTCACAAGGTAGTGCGTATGCTCAGCATTTCAGCACTATCGGTTCCATCGTCACCAAAGTCAGTGCGATGTTAAATGCCTGAAATAAGGTCTGTGCTTAACACAAGCTCAAGATATTTTCACATTTTATTCAACAACATAAAATACATCAGTAATACCCACTTGTGATTTTTATAAAACCTTTTACTTGTCTTGAAAAAGGCCGTTGCTAACACCGAATCACACCGAAAACCGCTAAGTATGCTCACTAGTCCACTTTCACAGCCCCGTTGTGTTTATAATTACGCTCTTGCAAACTATTCTAACTCAAACTTTTTTTTTTTTTTTTAAATAAAGACTGAAAGAGTTCCCGAAAGCTTAGGGATGGTTACTCTGAAGTCATATGACCGTGGTGTAGTTCGTTTATAGCCTAAGTTTAGCTTTTTACTGTTCCATTTACACTTGGCCACACAAGTGTGTCTCTGCAAAATTTCCATCCGATCTTCAGTTCCCACGCTTATACAAAGTTAAAAGCGATATGTGGTGATGTGTGTTGCAGTAGCGCTGTCATATCTGGCTATCGGGAGCTGGTACCCCCATAACACACTCTCACACGTTTATTTTTTTACCATTTTAGGAGGAGGACAATTTACATATGTGGTTTCAACAACCAGATGCATTTACAGGTCCAGTTTTGTTTGGAATGCGACTGATCGGATTTAAATCTGTCTCAGATGTGTTTCAGAGGGAATTTACACCTGATCTTTTCATGATCGAATAGCTATCCAATCATAGAAAACTCATGAACTGAAAAGGTGTAAAGAGGCCCTGTATTATTGTTCACCCAAAATGATTTTTTTTAAAGATTTTTTAAAGATTGCAGTGATTATACACTTTCAGTCTGTTCCTCACAGAAAAACCATATGATTATAGAAAGCTTGGAATATTTTGCATAAGTCATACTACTTTAATAGTGCTTTTTTGTCATTTTTGGAGCTTCCAAAGTTCATTTTTACTTTATGTAGAAAACTGCAGCCATTTTGCTAAATAAGTTATTTTGTGTTCCACAGAAAAAAACCTATACGGGTTTGGAATGACATAAGGGTGAAGAAATGATTTTTGGGTGAACTAATTATCCACACCTTTGTCCTGGAAGTGTAAAATAATGGCAGCATGGATAGGAGACACTGTGAGGTTTGCGATGGTTCTGTCCTCCAGCTCCACGTCCAGTGTAACAGAACCCAGGTGAGGCTTCCACCTCAGAGTCCTCATGGCCTGTACAAAAAAAGAGAAGAAAAAAATATATGGCTTAAGATATTTTCAACATAACACTGAAATCAGGTGAGAAATTCTGTATAATCATGAAGAAATAAAGAATCTAATCAAACTCTTGGTACTGTGTTGGTTCAATACTTGATGTCCAATGTAAAAGCTGGGTCCTAAAACAAAACCAGTTGAGAACCACGAGGAGTACCTTGAGTTTCTCAAAGCGGTGTGTGTAGTCCTCCATTGCTTTAGAAGCGACTGCAGGCAGTTCCATCTTCTCCTCCTTTAGCTGGGGCCAGAACTCAGATGAAATGATCATGGCAGACAGCAGAAATGTAGACTGCTCCTCTACAGGAAGACGACTCTCCTCTTCTCGGATATTAGTGTTGATGCGCCGAGAGTCTGCTACATCCTGCAGAGAAAGACAGACAAGTTCAATATAAATAGCACACGTAATGGAAGTAAATCTCTTTGAGGTCACATATCATGATAACAAGATGACTGATAACCAAGAGAAGTGAATTTGTGGACTAGAGCTGAGAAGCGAGCGGAGTGGAAAAAGCATACCTTTAGCATCACCTCGCAGTAATGCATGTGGGACTCGCCAAACCTCAGTTTTAGCAGCTCAACGTTGCGAATCTCTCTATAAACACGAACACAGAGAGAATTTAAAGTCGGCGTGCAAAGAAAATTACAATAGTCTTTTCTTTCCTATTGTGACATACTGTATATCTGAGTGAAACGGCTTCTTAACAAATAAAAAAATAATGACATGCAAAGATAAATCATGTATAATAAATACTGCAATACTCCAAACAAATAAGAATTGTCAATTTTGTTTTAAGTACACAAGTACTGTACATATTAAAAACCTGGTAAATAAACAGCACTTTCCGTTCACTTTTGCATTAAAGGTGCAGTGTGTAGTATTTATGAGGATCTATTGACAGAAATGCAATATAATATACATAACTATGTTTTCAGTGGTGTATAAAGACCTTACATAATGAGCCGTTATGCTTTTATTACCTTAGAATGAGCCATTTCTATCTACATACACAGCAGGTCCCCTTATAGTGAAGTTACCATTTTGCGCCGCCATGGTTCTACAGTAGCCCTAAACAGACAAACTGCTCTACAGAGCGCTAGCTACTCTCTGCTGTCTAAGACGACGACATCCTGTGTCGGCCACCGTAGATATTCTATGAGCTTCGAAAGGGAGGGGTGAGCGGTGGGCGGTTGCAATTCGCAACCTCACTGCTAGATGGCGCTAAAATCCACACAGTGCACCTTTAAACCATTGCCATGAAAATTTATTTTCCTTGATCCTTTTTAGTAGTTCAATATACTATGAAAACTTTCAGAACTCAAAACGTCCTCCCCTTCAGAAAAATTCCATATTTTACTAGGTTGAAATTAGGGTTGTAAAAATGAATCAGTGCCCTAATTATGCAGTTTTCTCACAGTTGAATACATTTACATTTATTGCAATTTACATTACTTTTATACAAAGTGACTTACAGTGCATTTAAGCCAATGTATATATTTTTAACGTATAATAATTTAAGACCATGTCCTTTCCTTGCACTCACATGCACTCATGACCACCCGTCTACAACACCTACTTTTTTTTCCTCATTTAATTCCAACCTTTTAAATATGATAAAAAGACAGCCTATCAAAGGTCTAGACAGCCTATCAAAAGTCAATCAAATTTTCAAAAAAGGAAGCTCTTTACTCAAAGATTTCAAAATAATATTTGAAATATATTCAAATTATATTTTAATTTCATTTGTATTTTTATTATTTATGTATTGTATTTATTCAATTTATGTGGATAAGATTGTTTGTAATGATGTGAATTCTCAATAAAAAAAGTTGTAAAGCACATTGTAAATCTTTGCAAAGAGGTTGTTATTGAAGGATGGTGCAGTGCAAACTATTTTAAACCCAGGAACAAACCAGAAATCTATTATTTCCCAAGCAAAGATGTCAGCCAAGGGTGTTAAAGCTACATGTCTTAAAGCTACAGTAGCAAAAACTATTTGTTAGAAAAGAAGGTGATAAATGCGAAAAATTAAAATGATAAAGTGAATCAAGTATAATATGACTGCTTTAACTAAACCAAACCTAATTTAAAAAGCTGGTTCAGGAGCAATAAAGTGGAAACAGAGCATAATATTGGTGGGTTACCTGACTGTGTTGTAGTTGAGCTGATGAAGAAGTCGGTCGGCCAGTACAGTCTTGTACTCATTAATGAAGATCTCTTTACTGCCGTAAATGCTGACCAGCAGACTGATAATGTCAGAAGAACGCCGTTTAGAGCCAGTTTTATCTACAGAAAAAAAGACAAGTGAGACAGCTGAAATGTTGACTACCCAACTTAGGACACATATTTCTGTGACTGCAGTTTGTATTGACTTCACACACCTACACATGAATGAATTTGAGAAAAATATACTGTGCACCATCAATATATTATCCTGGCCATGAAACTGCATTTAGCATTACATACTTTAGATATTAATATTGTTAATAAAATTATAATTAATTATATATTAATTTATACTTTTATTCAGAAAATAATCCTGAAAAAAATGATCAGTTTCACAAAAATATTAAGCAGCAACACCATTTTAACACATTGATAATAAGAAATGTTTCTTGAGAACCAAATCAGCATATTAGAATGCTTTCTGAAGGATCATGTAAATTCTGCTTTGCCAATCACAGGAATAAATTACATTTCAAAATATATTAAAATAGAAAACTGTAAACTGTTAATTGTAATAATTATACGGTGTACAGTATATATGCCAATTGTTACTTTCATTTGGGGCTTGAAGTATTCATGTTGGTGTGTGTTGGTGGTTAACACTAACCTGTGAGAGCATCGGTAGGATCTGGAGTCCAGTCCTCTGGATCACTTCCCTCATCTTCACTATCCTGTGTCTCCAAGGTAACAGGGTCAGCTCGAGAAAGCTCATTGGCAAGATCAGAACAACCCTCCGCATCACCTGTCAGACTGCCCACTATCTGGCGCACAGTGTCCTCACGGGTTCTGTAATTTCCAACATTACAAAAAAAGATTAACCACTTCAGTATTGGAACTGGTTTACAAAAAAGCAAAACTTCCTTGAGACATCAGTACAGTAGACAAACCTGAGATACTTGCGAATGGGTTGGCAGGCCACTTGCAAGATGACCATGGAGGGGTCAAGCTCTCTCAGAGCTTTGATGGCTGAGATGTAAACAGTTATAATGTCAGATGTATGGACTCCTGAAGTGGGAAAAGAAAGGTAAAAGCAAGGTAAATATCAGAATATTTTACACATAAGTTTAGTATTTTGCGAGTGTGAAAACGGTCTGAATCACTGACCTGGATGCAGCAGTCGCGTTTCAAAGGCTGATTTGAGAGAGGCCAGAAGTTGCTGCCTCTGATTGGTCCTTTCCAGACAGAACTTAAGATCCTCAATGGCAGGAATAGACTCTGGAAAATCTGCAATAATTAAGTAGAGAAAAAAAACATGAAAACAACCAAGATAAGATTACAAGCAATACTCCACATATTCAGCCTTTTGGGGTAAGGATGGGACAATTAATGTCCAGGACATTAGGCTTTAACATAGATGTGTCTTTTCCCACTATGTTCCCCGGGTTACTCTGGAGGGTTTGGGTAAAAGTGTTATTTACCTCCTGAAGATCTTTCTGGTTGCCTGCAAAAAAACTATCAGTAAATGTTGGCTCAAGAGAAAAATATACATTTACTGCTTGTAATCTTTTTTATATATATATATATATATATATATATATATACACACACCGATCAGGCATAACATTATGACCACTGACAGGTGAAGTGAATAACACTGATTATCTCTTCATCACGGCACCTGTTAGTGGGTGGGATATATTAGGCAGCAAGTGAACATTTTGTCCTCAAAGTTGATCTGTTAGAAGCAGGAAAAATGGGCAAGCGTAAAGATTTGAGCGAGTTTGACAAGGGCCAAATTGTGATGGCTAGACGACTGGGTCAGAGCATCTCCAAAACTGCAGCTCTTGTAGGGTGTTCCTGGTCTGCAGTGGTCAGTATCTATCAAAAGTGGTCCAAGGAAGGAACAGTGGTGAACCGGCAACAGGGTCATGGGCGGCCAAGGCTCATTGATACACGTGGGGAGCGAAGGCTGGCCCGTGTGGTCCGATCAAACAGACGAGCTACTGTAACTCAAATTGCTCAAGAAGTTAATGCTGGTTCTGATAGAAAGGTGTCAGAATACACAGTGCATCGCAGTTTGTTGTGTATGGCGCTGCATAGCCGCAGACCAGTCAGGGTGCCCATGCCGACCCCTGTCCACCTCCGAAAGCGCCAACAGTGGGCACGTGAGCATCAGAACTGGACCACTAAGCAATGGAAGAAGATGGCCTGGTCTGATGAATCACATTTTCTTCACGTGGATGGCCGTGTGTGTGTGCGTGGCTTACCTGGGGAACACATGGCACCAGGATGCACTATGGGAAGAAGGCAAGCCGGCGGAGGCAGTGTGATGCTTTGGGCAATGTTCTGCTGGGAAACCTTGGGTCCTGCCATCCATGTGGATGTTACTTTGAAACGTACCACCTACCTAAGCATTGTTGCAGACCATGTACACCCTTTCATGGAAACAGTATTCCCTGGTGGCTGTGGCCTTATCAGCATGATAATGCGCCCTGCCACAAAGCAAAAAAAGCTTGAGGAGCACAACAACGGGTTTGAGGAGCACAACAACGAGTTTGAGGTGTTGACTCGGCCTCTAAATTCCCAAGATCTCAATCCAATCGAGCATCTGTGGGACGTGCTGAACAAACAAGTCTGATCCATGGAGGCCCCACCTCGCAACTTACAGGACTTAAAGGATCTGCTGCTAACATCTTGGTGCCAGATACCACAGCACACCTTTAGGGGTCTAGTGGAGTCCATGTCTCGACGGGTCAGGGCTGTTTTGGTAGCAAAAGGGGGACCAACACAATATTAGGAATGTTATGCCTGATCGGTGTATATTTCCTAGCGTTAGTCCTACTCAGTTGCAGGGTCTGCTTCATTGGAATTATCCGCACACAAACATTGGATCTGGCACAGGTTTTACGCCGGATGCCCTTCCTGACGCAACCCAACACTGAGAGTGCTGGGTCACACACACTCCTACGGCCAATGTGGCATGTCTAATCCACCTAACCTGCATGTCTTTGGACTGTGTGGGGGAAAACGGAGCACCCGGAGGAAACCCATGCTGACACGGGGAGAACATGCAAACTCTACACAGAAAGGACTCCTGGCTCAGCCGGGGCTCAAACCGGGGACCTTCTTGCTGTGAGGCGACAGTGCTACCCTTTACAAGCAGTATGCTACACAAATGTAATTTCTTTCTCACCTCGTATGATGCTGAAGAGTTCCTCAATCCTCATGTTTACATAGATACGGCAGAAGAACTGGTGCATGTGACAGTGCCAGCGCTGGAGGAGAGCACTGGTTGTCTGACCTGTCTTGCTATCTGTGAGTGTGGCATCGCTGCCCACCTCTTCCACCTTACTGGCAAACACCCTGCTCAGCCATCCTAAAACCTGCCCCAACCACTGGAAACACAGTGATTAATTAGGCACTTTAACCTTGAATATTAAAATATAAAAAAAGAGAGCTTCTGTTCACAAATAAAACAAAAAATGGCTAAGAACATTTAATCAATTTCTGTTATGATTTTGGTAACAATTTACTTTAGTCATGTTCTGCAGGTACATACTATGTAACTTCAATTGTTATTACAATAATTGGGTAACTAGGTAATAACCTTGAACCTGACTTTAACCCATGTACTAGTTACCTTATATTACTTTCTTGGTGAAGTACACATACAGTTGTGGTCAAAGTTTACATACACCTTGCAGAATCTGCAAAAAGTTAATTATTTGAACATAATAAGAGGGAGCATAAAAAATGCATGTTTTTTTTTATTTAGAACTGTCCTAAATAAGATATTTTATATAAAAGATGTTTATATATAGTCCACAAGACAAAATAATAGCTGAATTTATAAAAATTACCCCATTCAAAAGTTTACATACACTTGATTCTTAAAGGGATAGTTCACCCAAAAATGACAATTAGCCCATGATTTGCTCACCCTCAAGCCATCCTAGGGGTATATGACATTCTTCTTTCAGACGAATACAATCGGAGTTATATTTAAAAATGTCCTGGCTCTTCCAAGCTTTATAATGGCAGTGAACGGCTGTTTCTGTTTTGAAGTCCATAAAAGTGCTCCACACGGGTTAATAAAGGCCTTCTGAAGCGAAGCCATGCGTTTATGTGAGAAAAATATCCATATTTAAAACTTTACAAACTAAAATAACTAGCTTCCGGCAGACGGCCTACACAAGTCAACTTACGGCAAAAGAGTAACCCCTGACACAATGTATGATGCAGGATGTAGGAGTATCACAAGCTTTGACGCCCCTTGCGGTTCAAACAAATAGGGCTGGGCAACAAACTCAAGCCCCTCTTCTCTTATATCGAAATCCTCCGGCATTTCTCTTTAAAAATTCTCATTTTAGACTTTTAGTTTATGACCAGAGTTTTGTTTTGCTCTATCCTCTGCACTTCCGCGTTTGTCAATACGTTGTGCATCAGGTCAGGGGTTACTCTTTCGCCGTAAATCAATGCGTATGACCGTCTGTCGGAAGCTAGTTATTTTAGCTTATAAAGTTTTAAATATGGATATTTTTCTTACACAAACGCATGGCTTCGCTTCAGAAGGCCTTTATTAAGCCCTGGAGCCCTGTGGAGCACTTTTATGATGGAGGGATGCACTTTTATGGACTTCAAAACAGAAACAGCAATTCACTGCCATTATAAAGCTTGGAAGAGCCAGGACATTTTTTAATATAACTCCGATTGTATTTATCTGAAAGAAGAATGTCATATACACCTAGGATGACTTAAGGGTGAGTAAATCATGGGCTAATTTTCATTTTTAGGTGAACTATCCCTTTAAGACTGTGTGGTCGCCTGGATGATCCAAAACTGTTTTTTTGTTTTGTGATGGTTGTTCATGAGTCCCTTGTTTGTCCTGAACAGTTAAACTGCCCAATGTTCTTCAGAAAAATCCTCCAGGTCCCGCAGATACTTTGGTTTTCCAGCATCTTTTGCATATTTGAACCCTATTCAGCAGTGACTGTGATTTTGAGATCCATCTTTTCACACTGGGGACAATTAAGGGACACGCAACAATTGCAAAAGGTGAATACATTTACTGATGCTCAAGAAGGAGAAACGATGCATTAAGAGGGGGGTGAAAACTTTTTGAATTTGAAGATCAGGGTAAATTGTACTTATTTTGTCTTCCAGGAAGTATCTTCTGTAGCTTCTGAAGGGCAGTACTAAATGAAAATATGATCTTTAGACAAAATAAGAAAAATTTACACATCTTCATCCTGTTCAAAAGTTTCCACTCCCTGGCTCATAATGCATCGTGTTTTCTTCTGGAGCATCAGTGAATGTTTGCACCTTTACCAATAGTTGCGTACGAGTCCCTCAATTGTCCCCAGTGTGAAAAGATGGATCTCAAAATCATAGTCACTGCTGGAGAGGGTTCAAACATTTTTTATGTAAAATATCTTATTTAGGACAGTACTAAATAAAAAAAACAACATGCATTTTTCATGATCCCTCTTATTATGTTAAAACAATTAACAGATTCTGCAAGGTGTAATCTTTTGACCACAACTGTACTTTAAAATAAAATGCAACTATGATTTTTATGATGTATTGTTTTTTTAACCAATTGACCATTTTGAATAGAAAATCTGATAGACCTAATCTGAGTTATGGAATAATGAGACTGAATATTATTAACTTAATAAATCTAGACAAGCACCACCTTTTATTAATTTATTAGTGGTATTTGTTATAGCAAGCATGACTACTACTCATGTACTAAGGTCATGTAGCTGCTGAACATCCCCAAACCCTCAATATTAAACTTCAGTTTATAATCCGCATTGTGATTGAAGAGATTGGCTTTGTGGCAGTGGGTTTTGCATAGGAGAGAACCACTAACATTTTCTCTAAAAAATAATGTAGTGGTTTTTACTCATATTTCCTTTTCATAACTTTAAAATTTCATAAGTTTGAGTACTGATATAAATGATCACAAGTCATGTTGGCCTAGGTTTTGTGTTGACAAATGCACCTCATTTTAAAACTACATGCATCAAGTGACACATTTTGGATTCTTAATGGAATGTTGATAAAAGTTTGAGTATCAACATGGTTAATGTTTCTGTAGATCATATAAAATAAAAGGTAACACTTTATTTTACAGTGTCATTGTTACATATGTTACATGTACATAGTAATAACAGTAAATTATGCATAATTACATGCAACTAACCCTCAACCAAATCCTAATCCTACCCTAACCTTATAGTAAGTACATGTAGCTAATTAATATTACTGAGTACTTAAATATATAATTACGCTGTAAGAATGACACCTAAAAATAAAGTGTAACCATAAAATGATGTTTTCTGCTGTGTAACTGAATGAAAGTTGTGTACATCATTGAAGTCTGTGAGAAAAGAGCTCTCATATTCTCCCCTGCAGCGCTGCTCCATCCTCTGCTCTATCAGCCGGTGCAGGATGCTGGTCACGGCCTCAGAGCTCACTCGTTCTAACAGCTGTAGTCTGGAGCTGAAATCACCAAACACATTTATAAAGGCGTTATACATCCAAGTAGGTAGACTATGCAACAAAAGTCACATTGGTATATTTGGAATTGAAGACAACCATACTAATACTACTTTTGAGATACATATCACAGAATATTGTGAATAGTGTGAAATAATGTAACAATGCAATGAGATCAACAAACGTGACCTTCCATGACTAGTGTGATGAATCTCCTTCTTGACTCATTTGTGACCCTGGACCACAAAACCAGTCATAAGTCACACAGGTATATTTGTGGCAATAGCCAACAATACATTGTATGGGTCAAAATTATCGATTTTTCTTTTATGCCAAAAATCATTAGGATATTAAGTAACGATCAAGTTCCATGAAGATATTTTGTAAATTTCCTACTGTAAATATATCAAAAAATTATTATTATTAGTAATATGCGTTGCTAATGACCTCATTTGGACAACTTTAAAGGCGATTTTCTCAATATTTAGATTTTTTGCACCCTCAGATTCCAGATTTTCAAACAGATGTATCTCGGCCAAATATTGTCCCATCCTAACAAACCATATATCAATGGAAAGCTTATTTATTCATTGTTTCATTTGTGGTCCAGGGTCACATTTGATCAGTCTGCCATAAGCCAAGTTATTTTTACTTAAAACATTTTAACGACTACACCCGAGAAAACAAAGGATGTTTTCAGGAAATTAACATCTGAACTCACTCTTGTGCATTTAGCGTCCCCATCCGAGACGACATCACGCTGAGTTAATCATCCAAATATTGCCTTAATTTTCATGTCTTTCCCTTCACTGCCTCTTCCCCCATCTCTCCTATATAATTCACCCAAAATCTATATGAGTTAATGTGAACAAATACTATACAGTATTATACATGTTTGGTATCATTTGAAATGTCTCAGTGTGACTGGTACAAAGGTCTCATTCTCACAGAAGTAAAGCAAAAGGTAACAAAGGTTTTATAAGTTTAGAGATATTTTGCTTATTGTGTGTGGGTGTGTCCTCTGCCAATTGGTCTCTACCTCCTGTCCTCAATAAGGTGTAAACTACAGGTCTGGAGACTTGATTAATGCAAATTCCCATTGTGAACTCATGTTTACATTTGAAAGAGTTTCTGTCTTGGTCTGGTATTTAAGGAGATGTTGCAGAAGGGTCAGGGCGCGAACCTTTATACAGGTCAGCCCGTAACGCTGAGTGTCTTCTAGACACTCAGTGTTATGTAATTTTCAGAAGTCAGGTATCCATCTTTTACTCTTTACTTCAGAGCATTTGATGTTATGTATGGATTATCTTTGAATTGATTTATTCTGACTTACTCTGGAATTATTAACTCTAGTAGATTACGTTAAATCCATAACACCGCAAATCTACGCTCAGGTTAGTAGCGGACTAGAGCACAGTTTTGGTGAAGCATAAGGGCACACCAAACTGATGTTTTAGAGCTACGACTAACACATTGGAATTAGGTACGTATACTTAGACTGTAGAGGCTAGTGGACCTAATGGGTCTTCCATTTAGAGCAACAAAAAGTTGTTAGACCAATCTAAATAGGGTGAGCCTCAACTCCTGATTATGGTAATATTATTCTAATTACGTGTACGTGGGAAACCACGGGATGATTATGTAAAGTTACCATTAGAGGAAGTTAAGTTGGTCGCTTGGTTCTATGGTAATGGTCATGGCCTCTGATTAGATATAGTCTTGCATTAATTAAGTGGGTTCAGATCTGAGGGGACTGAAGAAAAAATATTCTAGAATGATCAACGTGGAGCACGGGCGTCTAGGATATCAGTTAATTGCCTATGTCTAGTGACCAAGACTGACTAGTTTGTGATAAAGAGATCGTAATCCGGCCGGTGCGAGACTCAAAGTGTTATCGGAATCTGGATGAACGGGTATAATTTCAACAAAGGGTTAAACAGAATAATCAAATGTGTAGTTAAACTATTATGCAAATGACCAAATAACCAATCGGCATTCTAACCTAAATTCGAGGTCATGATAAAATGGAGTCAGATAAAAGTAAATTGGAATTAAATTACTTTGCCCCGCTGAAAAGACTGAACGCGCAGAAACCTTCACCCGCTAATTGTAAGCCATCAGTGGGACGATTGGGCGGGCCTTACATATTGATTTACACAACAGTTCAATAAATAATTTACTATTGCAAGTTATATTTTAGACAGAATATTGTTTATAACAAAGGTTCCCTTTCAATCGGTCACGTTCGACATACGTCGGACGTCACCGACGAATTGGGATCACTTCTGGGAGCCCCTATCAGCTTCGCGTGTATAGAGAACGGGCCAATGGCCATTGGCGTGCGAGATTTGCATCTGTGGGTATAAACAGGAAGCAGATGCAGCGCACATTTGTCATTCACTTCGGAGCCGAACGGCGTTGATGAAACACTCTTCCTGCGCCTATCAAGCAGAGAGAGAGAGAGAGAGATTGAGAGAGAGAAACACTTGTGCTGGGAGAGAAGGCATGTTCAGCGCGACCGCATGCTCACTGTCTCTGGAAGAGCAAACTGCTGTTTTCACAGCACTATTGTTGGTTCGGTGAGGGCGATCCACAGTGAGAGCAGACACAGGCTTCACTACATTCCTGTGCCTGCCGCGGATGTCCCTGGGTGCACTAAAAGAGCGTTTCCTCTAAAAGAGCAACACGGGTGTGACACTGCGTCTTTTTCAAGATGTCATTCCACCCGTGCGTTTCTGGATGCGGTCGTTCCCTGTCACCAGCTGACGGTCACAATCGTTGTCTTACGTGTCTGGGCATTCAGCACGCTGAGGCAGCGTTTGTGGATAGTTCATGTTCCCACTGCGGGAACATGACTATCTTGGCGCTTAGGTCGAGACTCGCCTACCTTCAGGAAGGTGGAGTCCCCTTACCTATGCCCCGATCTAGTGCTATTCCTGCCCAGCAGAATAGACCTACTTCGGCGAATAGCCAGGGTGACCTGAGGATCACGTTCAGGGCACACCCGCCAAGCCAGCCTCCGTGGGCCTATAATCCCTCTGAAGCGCCACAGCCGGTTGAGCTTCCGGAGGAAATCGCTGGCCCCTCCCAGGGGGGTCCGGCGGTGACCTTTGCAGCTCCAGCAGACGATAGGATGTCGATCGCTGCATCGGAGGGGGAGTTTCAGTCCTCTGGGGATGAAGACTCGGCTGCGTTGCCTCCCTCTGGGAGAGTCGGACCCCGAGCTGACGGCTATGCTTTCCCAGGCCGCCGAAAAGCTCGGGCTCGCGTGGAACCCTCCACCGTGTCCCGAGCCTTCTAGGATGGACGACTGGTTTCTCGGGGTGGCTCGCGCTGGTTCTCAGCGTCCCGCCCCGGTGCCTTTCTTCCCGGAGGTGCATGATGAGCTCACGAGGTCGTGGACGGCACCTTTTTCTGCCAGAAACCGGCCGAGTGGCTCCTCCCTCCTCATTACCCTCGACGGCGGGCCAGCCAAAGGGTACGAGGGGATCCCGCCGGTGGAACGATGCAACTGTGTCCGGCGTCCACTTCCACCTGGCGTGGTGACCCACGCCACCCATCCAAGGCCTGTAAGTTCTCCTCCAGTCTGACTGGGAAGGCTTACAAAGCCTGTGGACAGGCTGCGTCCGCCTTGCATACCATGGCATTGCTCCAGGTGCACCAGGCCCAGGCACTCATAGACATGCATGAGGGTAGGCCTGACCCAGAGCTCCTCCGGGAGCTCCGGACAGCGACGGACCTTGCTCTCCGGCTGACGAAAGTCACCTCCCGTTCCATTGGTCAGGCGATGTCCACTCTTGTGATCCAGGAGCGACATCTCTGGCTCAACCTGGCCGATATGAGGGAGACCAATAAGTATCGGTTCCTGGACTCCCCCATTTCCCAGGTTGGGTTATTTGGCGACGCGGTCGAGAGCTTTGCCCAGTAGTTCTCGGCCGCCCAGAAGCAGACGGAGTTCCATCAGACACATCCTGCCCCGGAGGTCAGCTGCTGCCCAGCTGCCGGCCGCAGCTCCTCCGCCTGCTCGTCGCCGAGGGCGGCCGCCCCCGCTCCTGCACAAGCCCAGCAGCAGCCTCCACCAGGGCAATGGCGTGGAGGCCGTCCAGCCCGCTCAGGCCGCTGCCAAGCCAGGTGGCAAGCGCCATCGTAAGAGACCCTGAGATGGAGGGGACAGCTCTTCAGGAGGTGGTGACAGCACCGCTCCCTCTCCCGGAGGAGGGCCGGGAGAGAATCTTTCGTTCGAATTTGATTTGTGTTCCGCCACTGGCCTTCGTGCCAGTGGTACCCAAAACTTCAGTAAAAGAGCTGTTTCCGAAATCTCTGGGTGCCAAGAGAGCGTGCTTGGCGGTGTACAACGCTCCCATGCCTTGTCACCCTCCGGTGCCTCTCTTATCGCCAGCAGGAGGTGCTGGCTGTGTCCAGGACGCACACAAGAGGCCTCCTCACACCCGTGCGCCCCCTCAGCGGAAGCAGGTAAGTGTTGCATTGCACACTCAGACCCCACTCCGGGCCGCTATGCCGTCCGAGTTGGGTCCCTGCACTCCACTGCGCTGCCCCGCTGCGGGTACGTCTGTGGTGCCGATGGTCCCGCTGGTTCGGTCGCTGGGAGCCTGGCTAGCGCTTGCCAGCCCGTGAGTTCCCCGCCCCGAACAGACGGGGGTCTGAGGGGCTTTCGCTGCGCGCTGGAAGTGGTAGTAACTGTGGCGTTTTCCATAAGGATCCCAATACGTCGGTGACATCCGACGTATGTCGAACGTGACCGACTGAAAGGGAACGTCTCGGTTACGTATGTAACCCTCGTTCCCTGAAGGAGGGAACGGAGACGTACGTCCCGTCGCCACAGTTGCTGTACCATCACTGCATGACTGAGTCACTAGTTCGGCTCCTCAGTGAAAAACAAATGTGCTCTGCATCCGCTTCCTGTTTATACCCGCAGTGCGGGGCGGAGTGCGAGATGCAAATCTCGCACGTCAATGGCCATTGGCCCGTTCTCTATACACTCGAAGCTGATAGGGGCTCCCAGAAGTGATCCCAATTCGTCGGAGACGTCCGACGTACGTCTCCGTTCCCTCCTTCAGGGAACGAGGGTTACATACGTAACCGAGATGTTTTTGCTAAATTTCAGTAACGAAAATAGTTTCAAACCAAGCCACAACAGAACCGTTGTGCAACTTCGAGCAACACACAACAGTGTTTTGTTAAATGATTCTGCATTTTTTTTTTAAAGTTAGGTTGTCAAAGATTCAATGACCGTCACTTGCTTCAATCCTGAATAAATCAGCAATTTAAACAAATTGGTTGAATGAAATCCCAGAAAATATTGAGATATCATTTTCATCAATATTGCACACTCCTAATTAAAGGTTCAAAATAATCATATTTATTTCCAGAACATCCCTTCAAACATGATGCCGCATAGTAATATGCCAAATGCAACATACTATGTAACATACTGCAGTGAATACTGCATACTGTTACATAGTGTTTAAAAAAAATACTAGGATGTAGTAAGCATCTGTAGTTTAATCAGAACAGTACTTCTCTTCAACTCACAGTATGTGGCTGAGCTCTTGAAGCTGCTCTAGAGCTTCCTGACACCAACACAGGTGAAGGAGGGCCGCACAGCCTGGACACAAACCGCCTTCATCATGCTCCGTTGTGCCCTCCTCAGCCTCCACAGTTTCCCCTGCCTGACTCATGTGCACAGAGAATGTGCGGCTGTAAAACTCCAACACACGCTCCTGCAGCACAGGTGGAGGGGAGAACAGGAGAATGGCACGAACGACAGAGAAAGCTCTCTCAGCCAGACCACGGGCCCCTGGACCACACAGACCCCCACGGCTCTCATCCTGCCATGAGCCCAGTCTCTCAAGACCACCTTGAAAAAGAAAGAAAAGGGAGAGTAAGGTTAACAAAGTATACTCAGGAAGAACTGGACAAGTTAAATCTCACAAAGAAACATCTTGGTCTAATGTCCCCTAAAATAAAAAGTTAAATAAATAAATAAATAAATAAATAAATAAAGCAATTAGAACTATTCAGATATCACATTATGGCATTATATCTATGGCAATTAATAACATTACACTCCAAAAATCTCATTACTGTAATGCAAAAAAAAAACTCATATTCTCATATTTAGTACACAACAAACACTAACCATATACATACATACACTAACATTCAAAAGTTTTAGATCGGTAAGATTTTTTAATGTCTTTAAAAGAAGTCTCTTCTGCTTACCAAGGCTACATTTATTTGGTCCAAAATACATCAAAAACAGTAATATTGTAAATTATTTTTACAATTTAAAATAACAACAGTGTTTTGTTAAATGATTCTGCATTTTTTTTTAAAGTTAGGTTGTCAAAGATTCAATGACCCATTCTTAAAGACAGTCACTTGCTTCATTCCTGAATAAATCAGCAATTTAAACAAATTGGTTGAATGAAATCCCAGAAAATATTGAGATATCATTTTCGTCAATATTGCACACTCCGAATTAAAGGTTCAAAATAATCATATTTAATTCCAGAACATCCCTTCAAACATGATGCCGCATAGTAATGTGCTAAATGCAACATACTATGTAACATACTGCAGTGAATACTGTATACTGTTACATAGTGTTTAAAAAAATACTAGGATGTAGTAAGCATCTGTAGTTTAATCAGAACAGTACTTCTCTTCAACTCACAGTATGAAAAACAGTAATATTGTAAAATATTTTTACAATTTAAAATAACTTTTTCCTATTTGAATATATTTTAAAAATGCAATTATTCCTGTCATTATTCCAGTCTTCAGTATCGCATGATCCTTCAGAAATCATTCTAATATGCTGATTTGCTGCTCAAGAAACATTTATTATTATTACAGAACGTTTTTGTAACATTATTATAAATGTCTTTACTGTCACTTTTCATTAATTTAATGCATCCTTGCTAAATAAAAGTATTAATTTCTTTAATTTCTTTCCAACACACACACACACACACACACACACACATCTGGTTCGCTATCTTTGTGGGGACTCTCCATAGATGTAATGTTTTTTTTTATACTGTACAAACTGTATATTCTGTCCCCTTACACTAACCCTACCTCTAAACCTACCCATCACAGAAAACTTTCTGCATTTTTACATTTAAAAAAAAAAACTCATTCTGTGTGATTTATAAGCTTGTTTCCTCATTGGCACCTCAGTTTAGGTCCCCATGGTGACACGAGTCCCCATGAGTCAGTGTGCATTCAGGTTGAAGTCCCCACCGGGATAGAACATGAACACACACACACACACACACACACACACACACACACACACACACACTAAGGGGGCTCACCAAACTTCCAAAGGGGCCACAGAATGAATTAAAATTATTGTTATTAATTAATATTTATATTATTTTTCATAACATAACTAACTTGTCTAACTTAATTTAAAAACAGCATATAATCAGGATACGTGAACTGAAATCATATTTCCCAATAATAACTACTGTTTTTATTTAAGAACATACAGTTCCTGAAACTTGAACTGAATGGCTAATTTACCTTTATCAACACTTCTGAATACTACTTCAGACACGATAGCAATATAAAGTATAATAAATTTAATAAAGTAATCTCAATTTTATGGCGTAATACTGTATAACTCAGACACCTTCCTGACAGATTTCATACGTTGCAACCAGCAACAAACAAGTACAATTTATATAGTTCAATGTTTCCTAATAAAAATTGTCAATGGGTCAGCAACAATATGCAAAACCTATAGCCGTCTAACGCCAGAAACACAGAGTAGGGTGTGACATACCGAGGAAAGGTTCCAGCTGTTGCAGAAGGTTTCTGAAGGCTTTAAGTAAAGCACTTGCCCTGTCCTTCTCCTGAGACTCCCCCTCTGGCTGCTTGAGCCCCGTCCAGAACTCTGGAGCAACAGATGTAGTCAAACGCACCTGCAGAGTCTCCAGCAGCCAACCCTCCACATACTGACCCAGTCCATGCTCATCCAGCAGGGCCAAGGCATCAGAGAGAACATCATCTATCGAAGCATTGGGTGGCAGAGGAGACACCTAAAGAGTCATGGTTGGGTTACAGCTTTAGGCACTCAAGGGTACTTCAACAATACCATGCTATAACCATGGTCATGTCCAAAAACATGGTAGTACCAGGGATTTTTTTGCTGTTGATGTAACTACCATCAGAAGCTGGTCTTAGCTGGAATTTCCTGAAGCAATTTCAGCATTCGCTTAGTTTAGTTACACTTCAGTATATTTAGCACTCACCAGTGCAGATGTCACTGTGTCCCAGGCTCCTGACAGTCCCTGCGGCATTGTCTGCACCTCGTTCATTCCAACTCAGACTGTAAACAATAGTCATATATCCTAGGTATATTGTTCGGTGCCGTTACCATACGCACATATTAATTTTACTACGTAACTGTTTAGTCCCAAAATTATATGATCAAAGCCATTCGAAAGATCGTCAACATTTATTACACGGAGAAATTGTAGCGCTCTTCTTCAAACTCATGTCGCGCGACGATGACGACATTGACATTTCCGGATGTTGATAATCGTCTAAAATGACACATGTTGTGATATTTGATTATTGTGTCTGCCTTTTGAAGTTGATTTGTTATTAGTTAATATTGTTCATTTGATGCCTGTTTTGTTTGTAAATTTAATTTCAATAAAAAAAATTGTCTAAAATGGCAATGTTGTTAAATAATAATAATAATAATAATAATAATAATAATAATAATAAATAATGTGATGATAATAATAATAATAATAATAATAATATATGAATACATTATAGGTACGGGTAGTGTGCAGGTAGTTTGGCACTGAAGAAGTGTGTGAGAGATGCCCAAAGTATTTGCATTTCCTTGTCATTTTTATGTTCTGACTTTTTTTTTTTTTTTGTAATAATGAAAACATTTTTAATGCAACTCTATTTTAAATTCTAAAATAAAAGTCTACGGAAACTGTCGTGCTGACGCTTCTTGAGCGTTCCCATGGAAACAGGAGGGAGACTTGACTTAACAGCTTCTGGAATGTTTTCTTTAAAGTTACTCCCCTCTCAGATTTGCACCATTTAACGCGCGGTAAAGTGTGTGGCTTGCGAATTCCAGAAACAGTTTAAATCAGAAGGTACAACTAACTGACGGACTTAACTGCATGAAACGCTTTTAGTGATAAAACGAGTGCAGGCAGGCATTTTCTTGTAGTTAGCGAGCTAACCTGCTAATCAGAATGACCCAGCAAGGAGCTGCGCTGCAAACCTACAACAATGAGCTTGTCAAATGTAAGTAACCATCGACCCGGATGTATCATTTTACTGTCAGGGGAACATACATGTTCTTTTTCATATTGTTTTCTTTACTTGTATATACTCGTGATAGGTAGAAGGAACTTGAATGCAGCTAGTCTCAGCTGACATTTGCAGTCATTATACTGGCTTAGAAGTGATTAGAAGACTAGTGTGACACCTATAAGTGTATTTTCTTATGTTTTTTTTTCTTATGTTTTTCTTATGACACCTGTACCTTTGTCATTTCCCTGACAGAACAGCTGTTTGCTTTTAGCAAAGAAGACCTCTAAGCGTTTGTGAGAGAGATCACTATGATCTCCTTTGAAGCTTTTTGGAGAAACAGAATCTATTATATTACATTCAGCCTTAAAAAGTATTTGGACACCTGTATGTCAGTGTCATTGCATTAAATATTAAAACATCAAACCACTGATATGAAGTCAGTTCTCCTCAATTTACACAGGTGTCCAGCAGAGCAACCACAGGTGTAGTTCATTTACATGAACAAAGAACATGATTCACCAACATTTGACAAGCAGAAAGTGCCACAAAATGTTTAATCTTTATTTTTAACCGTTTACCTGTTGTAGTTTAATTATTTAAAATGAATATAACTCAATTTGCAAAATTTTCCTCTTGGGGACATTTATTTATTTATTTATTTATTTATTTTACTTCATGTCCAAATACTTTTTGGGGCAAATGTACCCATCCACAACATGATCATTTCATTTTATTTTGCTCAAAAGTTTAGTTATGTCATCAAAAGGGTTTCTATGTTTTGCCTATTAACATTTTGTTTCAGATTTGTGTTGTAGTTTTAAACTTTTTGGTTATATACAGTGGTGGCCAAAATTATTAGAACACCTGACAGATCTTTTTTGCCTCCAAAACATGATTTCATTTCATAATGTTCATGAAACATGCAGATGGTTTCTCTGACCATCAAATATCAGATGAAGTGAGTCGTACTGTTTTTATCCACTTTTAACTTTAATATTTGGTATGTCCAACTTTTGAAGCAGTTACAGCAGCACATCTCTCTGGCATAGTGTCAATATATTTCCTCTGAGAACTTCAACACTAATGTTATCCCATGCCTCCTGCAACTGAAGCCAAAGGCTTTCTTTTGAATGTAAAATAGATCTGTCCAGTTTATTTAACAACTCTCCCCAAATGTGCTTGATGGGGTTGAGGTCCGGACTTTGAGGGGGCCAGTCCATCATTTTCAATGTTCCAGCAGATTCCTTCCATCGCAGGTAGTTCCGGCAAGAATGAAGAAGAATGTTTTGGGTCATTGTCCTCTTGGAAAATAAATCCAGGCCCAATAAGACGACTCCCAGATGCCAAGTGTTCTAATAATTTTGGCCACCACTGTATATTTATGTATATGTTTTCGCAATCATTGAACATGTTGCCATGCTTTAGAATTCACATGACCGGACTGTTTGAATTAGCGTTTGGTAAAAACCTGTTCTTTATTGCACAAATCAGCAGGAAGAACTGCTGAGCAAGCCCTCATCAGCAACTTACACTCCCTCTCAGTTATCACAACATGAATGTAAAGAAACACAAATAAAACACTGATGAAACATATTTTAGATGTGCCTGGCGCTACCTTTTTTTTTAAAGAACTGGCCCTTTTCATCCTCCTTATCTATCGCAGGTATAGAGGAGCTGTGCTCTAAAAGAGAAGATCTGAACCGGCTGATCCAGCAGGAGGAATCAGAGAAAACTCGTCTCCAGCATGACATCCGTGTGCTGACAGAGAAGCTGAGTAGAGTGAACGAGAGCCTGGCACGCCGCCTCAGTGCCCGCGCTGACTTTGACCGCACCATCGCAGAGACAGAGGCTGCGTACATGAAGGTAAGGACACAATCAACCTGTTTTTAATATTTCATGTTGTCTTCATGAAGAGTGACCAGAAAAATCAACAACTAGCTTTATTAATGTTTCACAGGGTGTTTTTTTTTCTCTGTCAATGCTTTTGTCAAGCCCAGTCACTGCCAATATCTTAAATGAAACTTGCACAACATTTATAAAATTAAGTGAATTACTTAAATTTATAACAAGGCTGTTATGTTGGCCAAGCATAATTATTAGCTGATATTGTCTCAAAATGGCCAAATGTTGGCTGATAAATATTGTATTGTTTTCATCATGAAAACTTTTGTTTATTATTCGACCACTGTAAGTGTTTTTTCCCTCCAATGTGCAGTGCTAATGTCAATATCTGATATCTAGCAGGATGGCTGATAAAATTTGTCTTGTACTTTAGTTTAATATATTTACACACTATATATGTACACCACCGATCAAAAGTTTGGGGTCAGTAAGATTTTTGTTTAAAGGAATTAATACATTTACTCAGTCAGGATGCATTTAATTAATGAAAAGTGACAGAAAACATTTAATTTGTTAAAAATCTATTTCAAACTTTATATTCATCAGAGAATTCTAAAAAATTGCATCATGAAAATATGGCTAATAAGAATATGCAATTTCAACACTGATAATACTGAAATGTTTCTTGAGCTTCAAATCTTTTTTTCAAATCTCCTGAATTTTTTTCAGGGTTTCTGCAGGTCTTAAAAAGTCTTAATTCCCCTTACACAAATTAAAGTGATAGTTCACCCAAAAATGAAAATTAGCCCATGATTTACTCACCCTCAAGCCATCCTAGGTGTTTATGACATTTCTTCTTTCAGACGAACACAATCAAGAGTTATATTAAAAAATATCCTGGCTTTTCCAAGCTTTATAATGGCAGTGAATGGCAGCCCCAAATTTTACATTTACATTTATTTATGTAAATAAAGTCTTGAAAAAATCAGTAAGTTTAATCTTAAAACAAGAACACAAGAGTTATGAAAACTTCCCTTTGAATTAACTTGATTTTTCTGAGATCCTTGGCAGATATTTGTTCTTGTTTTAAGCATATACTCACTGCATTTTCATTAATTTCATAGAAAACAAGACTTCATATTCCATGTCATTTTTTTTTATCTCCAGTAAATTGCATCTTGATTTTAAGAATCTTTAGGTAATTGTACTGGAAAACAAGACAAAAATACTGAGGAAGAACAACATTTTTTTGCAATGTGATCAGAAGATACAGTAAAAGCTATGTTATAGCTAAAATTATGTTAAAAGCTATTCTAGTGGTTAAGAGCAGAGGTATTCAAGATACTTTTTTTCTAAAATTAATGAAAAAATAATAGCCATCTGTTGGAAGTTGTATTTTTAAACTCTGTAGTGTTGCTAATACAACATTTACATTTAAGGAACATATTGACGTATTGTATTCGCTTCAGTTTTCTTTATTTGATCTTAAAAAGATTGTGAAAACGTCTTAATTTGACCTTGATAAAACCTGTAGAAACCCTTTTAGCAGTACAAGTGTTTTTAAAGTAATAATGCCTGTGTGTGAATAGCCACCATATTTCAGACTAATTAATCTGAATGATACAGCTGAGCCAACCAAAGAAGTAGGTCAACATGCAGAGGTTAGATGCACTATATTGCCAAAAATTTTGGGACGCCTGCCTTTACATGCACATGAACCAGAAATCCCCAGACTGTTCCCACAAAGTTGCGGCGTGCTTTACACCACTGCATCCGACGCTTTGCATTGCACTTGGTGATGTAAGGCTTGGATGCAGCTGCTCGGCCATGGAAACCCATTCCATGAAGCTCTCTACGCACTGTTATTGAGCTAATCTGAAGGCCACACGAAGTTTGGAGGTCTGTAGCTATTGACTCTGCAGAAAGTTGGCGACTTCTACGCACTGTGCACCTCAGCAAGGGCTGACCCCGCTCTGTGATTTTACGTGGCCTGTTGCTGTTGTTCCCAATTGCTTCAACTTTGTTTTTAATACCACTAACAGTTGACCGTGGAATATTAAGTAGTGAGGAAATTTCACGAATAGACTTATTGCACAGGTGGCAACCTATCACAGTACCACGCTTGAATTCACTGAGCTCCTGAGAGCGACCCATTCTTTCACAAATGTTTGTAGAAGCAGTCTGCATGCCTAGGTGCTTGATTTTTATACACCTGTGGTCATGGAAGCGATTGGAACACCTGAATTCAATGATTTGGAGGGGTGTCCCTCTTTTGGCAATATAGTGTAGTTACACAAAGAAAATGTATGTTTTTATGGTTTGAATAAATCCCTTCTCTGTCTTTCTCAGATTCTTGAAAGCTCTCAGACACTGTTGAGCGTTTTGAAGAAGGAAACTGGGAATCTGACCAAAGCCACTGAACCAAGAAGCAGCAAAGATCATTGATAAATACTGAATTTTCCCATTCACTTAGTCCTTTCATTTGTCTATATTCCATTCATCTCCTCTCTTTCTTCTTCTTCTTTCATCTTTACCAGCATTCCCTCTTTTAATCACCGCACAACATCAGAATGTAACGTCTCATTCCTATCAGGAAGCTGTGTATGTAAAGTGTATAGATTTGTAATAATGTTTTGATATATGATTAGTGTTTAATGCAATTATTTTATTTAAATTTAATGTTTTAATAAAGGTAACTTGTTAATGTGATTTTTGATGTTTTTTAAAGGGCTATAAAGGGAATTTCTGTATATAAATAATATCCCAAGATAGTGTGAAAACTCCTTAGCCATCATCTGTTTATTGAACATTTCCTTGCGTTTGACATTTTTTCTCCCGAGTTCATCAAAACCAAATTGTACATTTAATATTCTCTTGATGCAGAAAACAGAAAGAATGAGAAAATGTTTTGACAAACTAGTACATTTGACAAAAAGTACATTAACCACCAGAGCAATGAGCAGCTTGATTGGAGTTACAGGAACTAATGAAACACTTGAAGTTGCATTACATTTTGTAAGACACAAAAGCAATAGTTCCCAACCCTCTAAATGTCTAATATACATCCCTCAAGAATATTTAATGTTTACTAAGAACATCTGGAGGATCTACTGTAGACTGGGATGGCAAGCGAGTGCTAAAGTGACATACTGCAGAACTAGAATGTAAGATTTGGTTGAATTCTAACACTTGGTAAAATAGCCTTATTTCAAGTTTTCTCTTAAATAAAATTTGCCTTTAAATGTGATATATGAAAAATCATGGGTTCAAAGGTTTTGTTCAGGTGGGCAGCAAAAGTTTTATACTACTACTTTATAATATACTACTATTCAAAAGTCTGGGGTCAGGAAAAAAATTTATGTTTTTGAAAGAAGTCTCATGCTCAGCAAGGCTGCATTTATTGGATTAAAAATAAATAAAATAACAAAATTTTCAGCAACCATTATTAACAGTCTTCAGTGTCACACGATCCTTCAGAAATCATTCTAATATGCTGATTTGGTGCTCAAGTAACATACTTTTCAATGTTTAAAATAGTTAATATTTTTGTGAAAAACGTGATACTTTTTCAGGATTCTTTTATGAATAGAAAGTTCAAAAGAGCAGCATTTATTTGAAATAGACTTTTTTGTAACAACCTAAAAGTCTTTACTGTCACTTCTGATCAATTTAATGCATCCTTGCTGAATAAAAGTTTTACATTCTTTCAAAAATCGTATTGACCGCACAACGTTTAAAAGGTAGTATATGTTTAGTTATTTGTAGTCAATGTTATGCTCCCAGTGAACAAAGATTATACATTTCATAAAATAAATTACAAAATGAAAGTGATTTTAGATTCCTAAAAGGCATTATTCCAACCAAGAGAGAAGCTTCTGGCTCTCAAAACTTGACTGCATCAGGTGCAAAATAAAGCAAAAACGAGGACAGTGCAAATGAATGAATACAAAAGCATAGGACTAAGATGTAAGCTGTCTTATCAACACTCATGTAATTTTGTACATGATGTCAAATCATCAAAAAAGAATTATCTTGAAGCACATCAGTGCTACTGTTTGCCCCTTTAACTAAAAATATGAAAAAGTGGTCCAAGTAATTAAATAAATTATGAAAACTTCATCCTGGAGTGTATAAACTATACACCAATACTGGTCGGAAAGGCTGAGGAGACACATGAGCAGATACGCCAAAGCCATTTAACAGACATGACACACTCAAGTCAGTTGGCATTGTGTGTATGTAGTCTTCATGTTTCGCACACACACGTGGCCCTTGCATTCACACACTGGACATTCTTGCATTCTGAACTGGACATCTACGCTGTAAGCATTACAGCGTAGATGTCCAGTTCAGAATGCAAGAATGTCCAGTTCAGAACACATAAGGATATAAACTTGAGCATGATTATTGACTAACTTATGCACCAGTTGGTAACACTGTGCTTAAAATGGCATACTAAAACACCTGTAGGTCAATGCCACTGTAATTTCTCAGATCATAAATCTCACGAAACCTGTCAACAACATTTCCAGGTTATATTTCATCCCAAAAGAAAAAATAAATAAATAAACAGATACATTATATTTTGCTTAAACAGTAATTAAAGGATTATTAGGAGGCAAATAATTAGGTATCCGTCAAGTCCCAGCGAAATTGTCATTACCGTAATAATAATACAATTCAATTATTTCAATTATATATTGCCGTTTTTTACTGTAATGCAGTAAAAGTACTAGATTATGATCACTATTGAGAATAATGAAAAAAAAAAAACATGTATTATGGTAAAGAGAATTTAGGAGGAAAACATGCGTAAATGTCAAGGAAATAATGATGGTCCTAAAAACAGGCATCATTTTAAGTATTTTTTTTCTTTTAAAATATTTTTTTATTTTGGGGTCAAATGTAACCTGGGAATGTCTTCACAGGATTGACTTGAATTTATGATTGGATTTGTGATCCAAATCATGACCAATTGTTTTTGTGTATATTTGTGTAATCAGTCAATTCTTTTACCATGAAAAAGCAAAATGAATGTGCTTACCAGCTCACTCAATTCACCAATTAAGAGCTGCTCTTAAAAAAAATAAAACCGATCTAGAATCACTAAGTCAACACTAACATGTTGTTAGTATTTCAGCTGTATAGTATATCGGTCTGTGCGTCAGAAATGTCTACCTTGAAACACAGACATACAAAAGGAAACATGAAACTAAAGTGGACGAATTCTAGTTTGGGAGTCAATACAGACCTACACATGCACATACAAAAACATCACAAAGAACAAGGATTGTGGCACCCTTTCACCAGTCATACATAAACAAGTCACTTATTTCATTTTTTGTTGCTTCACCCTCTTATTGTCTTCTTTCTGGAGTCCTGTTACACACACCCAGGTTTCCTTCTCTATTTAAAAGGACAGTCTTTCATCTTTCCCTCTTTCAGAAATTTGGTCACTTTCATGAGGTGAGTATTACATACATAGAGCATGTATGTGATGGAAGAGTGAAATTCAAGCCATTTCCAAGTTAACAGAGTCCATCACAATCGCAATCGGTGGCAACAGGAGGTCAGATATGTGTGACACATCCGCTACGTGGATCAGCGATGAGGAAAGTCCTGCTGTTGACGCTGATGGGTACGGCCACGGAATACGAAATGTACGTTTACGTGCTGGTTGCTACTGGTCCCCATTGTTCTGGAAGTTTTTTCTTTGCATCCAGACTGGTGCTGGCAGGCAGTGGTTGGTCCCGTATCTTCCCGACGTCTGGAAGGTTTAGAAGTAGAGGGCTGGTTCACTGCTGAAGTCTGACAGAGAGGAGCTATCAGCAGGTGTCAGCTGGTGAAAAGAAAAAAAAACAAGACATTAAAGTTAAAGTTAATCAATAGGTTTATTACCATGGGTGTCTTGTGTATATTATAGGTGTACAAATTTGCTTTGACAATGATTTGATTACAGTTGTTTACTAAATGAAGCAATGCATGATAAAAATGTGAAATTTTGTTCAGAATTTGGTTCTTTACAGGGCAATTTACACTTTTACTGTTGCTCAGGGGCATATTGTTGTTTCATATTAAACATATTTCAGGATTCTTTGATGAATAACTGCAAAAGAACGTCTCAGTTATGTATGTAACCCTCGTTCCCTGAAGGAGGAAACGAAGACGTATGTCGGAACTGACCGACGAATTGGGGATCGTTTTCAGAGACCAGTCTACTTCGAGTGTTTTAAAACGAGCCAATGAACATTGGCATGCGGTTCACGCATTCCACGCTCCTCCCGCAGCGCGCGTATAAATAAGGAAGTGGAAGCACCGCATCTTTGCTTTTCCGCTGAGGAGCCAAACTAGTGACTCGGCCGTTCAGCGGAGGTACAGCACCTGTGGCGACGGAACGTACATACGTAACCGAGACGTTCCCTTTCAGTCGGTCACGTTTGACGTACGTCGGAACTGACCGACAAATTGGAGATCCTACCAACACGCCACAGGTGCTGGCCCTTCCAGCGCTCTGCGTGAGCTCCCTGGGTTGCCCCTATGTTGGAGCGGCAAGTCAGGGCTTTAGCAGAGAAGGTCAGTCACTGCTGTTCTGCAAGACCCACTCAGTGTGACTATTGGATAACGCTGGGAAAGCGTGCCATCTCGGAGATGGAACGCTGCGGAGCCACATCCTTCAATGGAAGGAGAGGTGGCAATTACACATAAGGACTAACCTAGCAGGGTAGTGCAACATATGGCAGTCTCTGAGGTGGTTCCAACCTAGTTCTAGGGGGGAAAGAACACCACCAGAGACGACAGAGCGGGCTCTGTCAAGGGAAAGACACGGGGCTAGCCCAGTAGGGTAGCTGGTACCGTGGAGGAATACACATATGGGGTTGCCGTAAGAACTGCTACATATGGATACCCAGCTTACACACACGTTCCACATGCATACGGGTGTCAGACGGCCGCAACGTCTGACACCGAGGGGTGACGGAGGAGCTCGACAGGGTTAGCCATTTCTGGGGAACACAACTGGAGACAATAGACGCACGTATCTGGCCCAGGGGGCGGGAATGGCGTTGCAAGCCGACACTAGAACGGGCACTTAGCGCTTCTGGCCACTGGGGGCGAGTACACGGGAAGATACCAGCTCTACAAGGAGGCTATAGAATCTAGCGAACGTGTTAGGTGTCGCCCAGCCCGCAGCTCTACAGATATCTGTCAGCGAGGCGCCTTGAGCCAGCGCCCAGGAGGAAGCCACACTCCTAGTTGAGTGCGCTCGCAACCCGAACGGGCAAGGCACGTCTTGGGACTGGTAGGCCAAGACGATAGCATCCACTATCCAGTGGGCTAACCTCTGCTTGGAGACAGCCTTTCCCTTCTGCTGGCCTCCGTAACAGACGAAGAGCTGCTCTGAGGTCCTAAAGCTTTGAGTTCGGTCCACGTAGGCGCGAAGAGCGCGGACGGCACAGAGCAAAGCTAGGGCTGGGTCTGCCTCCTCTGAAGGCAGTGCTTGCAGGTTCACCACCTCGTCCCGGAAGGGAGTGGTGGGAACCTTGGGCACATATCCAGGCCGGGGTCTCAGGATGATGTGAGAGTTAGCCGGCCCGAATTCTAGGCACGATTTGCTGACCGAAAGTGCATGCAGGTCCCCTACCCTCTTGATAGAGGTCAATGCAGTCAAGAGTACTGTCTTCATGGACCAGATTTTTAGTTCTATGGACTGCAAAGGCTCAAAGGGAGGGCTCTGAAGTGCTCTGAGCACCAGAGCTAAGTCCCAAGAGGGTACCGAGTTTGGACGAGGAGGATTTAGCCTCCTCGCACCTCTGAGGAACCTGACGATTAGGTCGTGCTTCCCTAAGGACTTACTTTCAACTGCGTCGTGATACGCCGCTATTGCTGCGACGTACACTTTGAGGGTGGAGGGAGACAGCCTTCGCTCCAGCCCATCTTGCAGGAAAGAAAGCACGACGCTAACCGAACACCTTCGGGGGTCTTCCCGGCGGGAAGAGCATCACGCAACGAACAGGTTCCACTTCAACGAATAGAAGCGCCTCGTAGAGGGGGTTCTAGCAGAAGAGATGGTGTCTACGACAGCTTGTGGCAGGCCACCTAGAACCTCCGCCAGTTTCCAGAGGTCTGGACGCGGGTGCCATAGAGTGCCCCGTTCCTGAGAAAGCAGGTCCTTCCTCAGAGGAATGTTCAAGGAACCAGGTCCGGTTGAGCCAGTAGGGCGCAACTAACAAGACCTGCTCCTCGTCCTCCCTGACTTTGCACAGAATCTGTGCAAGAAGGCTCACTGGGGAAAATGCATACTTGCGTAGGTCCCGGGGCCAGCTGTGCGCCAGTGCATCCGTGCCGAATTGAACTGCCATTTGCCATTGAACGTATTCAAGCACTTCAACACTGACCGGACTCGTTCCTCTGTGAGGCACGCAGTCTGGTTGACCGAATCCAGCTCCATACCGAGATAAGAGATCCTCTGCGTGGGGCAGAGTTTGCTCTTCTCCCGGTTGACCCGAAGTCCCAAAAGGCTGAGGTGACTGAGCACCAGGTCCCTGTGCGACAGGGACAGCCCGAATGGGAGGACTTTCGTCCTTCAGGTCGATCGCTGCAAACCAACCTTGGGGACGGATGCATTTAAAAATGTGTTTCTGCGTTAACATCTTGAACGGGGTGGGGCAGCGAGGTGGAACACACAGACCTGACTCGGGAGGCCCGGGGGAGGCCCGGAGTGTTGTCTGAGTATTCCAGGGTGGGGCAGAGTGTGGGTGAGAAGGCCTGCTGGCATCCTCAAGCCGCACACTGCTGCCTCCTGGCGAAAGGAGAGGAGGAAGGGAGTGGCAAGGCCCTGGGGCGTCGCGCACTGCAGACCTCGCTCTCTTGGGGCCCAGGGAGGGAGGAAACTGCTCTTAGAATGTGGGTACCGCTGGACTCCGGGGAGCCAGCGGCAGATCGGGAACCAAACAAAAAAATATTCTCCCCCCGGTCCTCCTCCGGGGGAGGGAGGGGTGCAAACACCATCTCCCCGAGAGCAGCTCCTCTTCTCCCCGGGCTACCCGTCTCAGGGCCGCTTGCGCTTGCACTTGCACTTGCATGGGACCCTTGACAGATTGGGCGCCTCCCTTACGCCCGGCCACCTGCTGCCCGGGTGGAGGCTGCTGCTTGGGCTTAGCAGGGGCGGAGGCGGACGCAGGGGGACGCCCTCGGTGACGAGCAGGCAGAGGCGCTGCGGCCGACGACTGGGTGGAGACAGCAGCTGGTCGTCGGGGCAGGACGTTTTTAATCGCCTCTGTCTGCTTCTGGACCACCTAGAACTGCTGGGCGAAGTTCTCGATGGCGTCGCCGAAGAGGCCCGCCTGACAGATAGGGGCGTTGAGGAACCGACTTGTCGGGCTCACGCATACCTGCCAGGTTAGCCCCAAGTGGCGTTCCTGGACCACTAGTGTGGACGTCGCCTGACCCAGGGAGCGTGCGGCGATTTTCGTCGCCCGGAGAGCGAGGTCCGTCGCCGCACGCAGGTCCTGCACAACCCCTGGGTCGGAACTACCCTCGTGTATTAAGAGTGCAGGACAGAGGTGGCCTGCCAGTGGCACTGCCACCCCACCAACAAGGGTAGTGAGAGACGGGGAAAACTTATACAGATTATGGCCCTTTTGGTGTTCCATATTTTTGGCACCAAATAGTTCCACACTGCTAATTTTTCCCGATGCACATCCAGGAAAAAAGGCATGGGGGCAGGCAAGGTGATTTACGCGTTGCACTACACTTCAGCCACCCGGGAAAGCATGGCTGTCAACTCTGAATCTGATTCAGCATGAGCACACACTATTATAGTGGGAAACTCAGCCTCATCTTCATTTCCAGCACATAACAGCCCTCTCTCCGATGCAGCAATTGACATCTGTCCTCTGCCAGAGCCCCAAATGAAACGCTAGGTCCCCTTTTTAAAAGGGCCAGCAAACCCATCTGTAATCTACCAGCAGGCATGTGAGACAGTGAGCGTGGCCGTCGGACTCGACGGCACACGGCGCGCTGAACGCTCGAGACCTTATGAAAAAGGCAAGACGAACAATGCGCCAACGTGGTCATGTTCTCATGAGAGAACATGAACCACCCACAAACACAGCCTCAGCATGCTTGCGATGCGATAGAGGAGTGGGGGGCCCACGGAGACGTACCCGGCGGGGAAGCCCCACTGTAATCCTCAGGTCACCAAGGATTATTAGCCGAAGTATCCCTTTTCTGGTGCACCAGAAAAGGAACTCGATCGGGGAATAAGCGAAGGGACTCAACCCCGTTTAAGGTTTCATAGTCTCCACCGCGCATCTAGAGCGCTGAGTGACGCGCTGGGTTGTCGTGACAACCTGCGCTGTCAACCGGCCGCTCGATGGCACACGGCGCGCTGAACGCTCAAGCCCTTACGAGAAAGGTGAGACGAACAGCGCGCTGATGTGATTACGTTCCCCTGAGAGAACATAGATCACCCACGAACACAATCTCACGTTTATATGTGAGAGAGATCGTGGCCGTCAAATGAGGACAGGAAACAACCGCATCCAGAAACACACGGTTTGAATGACGCAGTTGAATGGTTTCTTGAAAAAGACGCAGGGTCAAACCATGTAAGCTCTTTTAGAGGAAACGCTCTGACAGTGCTGAAGCACAAAGGGGAACGGCTGCGGCTTACAGCAGTTCGAAAGTGCAAGTCTGCTGTGAGCATTCAGTCTCATTGAAGACACCCAGCTCTGAGCTGTGAAAACAGCTGTTTGTTCGTCAAACGTGACGCGACCACCGCTGAACGTGCTATATCACCCGCACCAGATCCAAAGACTTCAACGCCAAAGGCAGACTCGTAGTAACACTCTTCGTAGGAAACAACACTGGAAACCACAGCAATTGTTCAGCTCCGAAGCAGAAAGCAAAGATGCGGTGCTTCCACTTCCTTATTTATACCCGCGCTGCGGGAGGAGCGTAGAATGCGTGAACCGCATGCCAATGTTCATTGACTCGTTTTAAAACACTCGAAGTAGATTGGTCTCTGAAAATGATCCCCAATTCGTCGGTCAGTTCCGACGTACGTCGAACGTGACCGACTGAAAGGGAACAGCATTTATGTGAAACAGAAATCTATTGTAACATTATAAATGTCTTTACTGTCACCTTTGATGAATGTAATGCATCACTGCTAAATAAACATCTTAAACTGTTGCTCAGGGGTATGTTCTACTTATAAACCTAAGTATTAAACTTTGGTGTGTAACTTGTCTCACACTCATTTGTGCTACGAACATGCAGTAAAAAAAAAAAAAAGAAAAACCTCAGTAGTAATACATCTCTGATCACTAATATTAGTCCCATAAACGCTATAAATATTAATAGCGTGTCAAAATTATTTTCCTTTTTTTATACTACATTCACTTGTAGCAAAATTATTTTCCATTTTTCATACAACAATCACTTAATTGTTAAATTGCATTTAACAATACAATTTTTTTTTTGTTTTTTGTGTTTTTTTTTTATTTAATAAACCTTAAAAAGTTTTAATACTGTAATTTATTGGTTATCGGCAACAATTCATATATATATATATATGTGTATGCATGTACGTATGTGTATATATATATATATGTGTGTGTGTGTGTGTGTGTGTGTGTGTATGTATGTATGTATGTATGTATGTATGTGTATAATATATATATATATATATATATATATACATATACACACACACACACACACACACACACACATATATATATATATACCGATCAAGCATAACATTATGAACAGTATAACTGTATTATGGTCAGTATCTATCAAAAGTGGTCCAAGGAAGGAACAGTGGTGAAGCGGCGACAGGGTCAAGGCTCATTGATGTATGTGGGGAGCGAAGGCTGGCCCGTGTGGTCCGATCAAACAGAAGTTAATGCTGATTCTGATAGAAAGGTGTCAGAATACACAGTGCATCGCAGTTTGTAGCGTATGGGGCTGTATAGCCGCAGACCAGTCAGGGTGCCCATGCTGACCCCTGTCCACTGCCGAAAGCACTAACAGTGGGCACGTGAGCATCAGAACTGGACCACGGAGCAATGGAAGAAGGTGGAAATGGTATTCCCTGGTGGCTGTGGCCTCTTTCAGCAGGATAATGCGCCCTGCCACAAAGCAAAAATGGTTCAGGAATGGTTTGAGGAGCACAACAAAGAGTTTGAGGTGTTGACTTGGCCTCCAAATTCCCCAGATCTCAATCCAATCAAGCATCTGTGGGATGTGCTGAAATCCGTCCGATCCATTGAGGCCCCACCTCGCAATTTACAGGACTTAAAGGATCTGCTGCTAACATCTTGGTGCCAGATACCACAGCACACCTTCAGGGGTCTAGTGGAGTCCATGCCTCGACGGGTCAGGGCTGTTTTGGCAGCAAAAGGGGGACCAACACAATATTAGGATATTCATAATGTTATGCTTGATCGGTGTATATATATATATATATACACACACACACACACACACAAAGAATACAATTTCTTAATTTTTATTTTTCTGCAAAAAAAGGAATAGTTTATTTATATAAATATATTGGCAATATTATTGCAGTTTAAAATACCTGTTTTTTAGATACCTGCAGTTTTAAAATACCTGTCATAAGGGTCAATTTTTTGAAATTGAGATTTATACATCATCTGAAAGCTGAATAAATAAGCTTTCCATTGATGTATGGTTTGGTAGGATAGGACAAAATTTGGCCGAGATGAAAATCTGGAATCTGAGGGTGCAAAAAAATCTAAATATTGAGAAAATCGCCTTTCAAGTTGTCCAAAATAGTCCTTAGCAATGCATATTACTACTAATAATACATTTTTTATATATTTACGGTAGGAAATTTACAAAATATCTTCATGGAACATGATCTTTACTTAATATCCTAATGATTTTTGGCATAAAAGAAAAATCAATAATTTTGACCCATACAATGAATGTATTGTTGGCTATTGCCACAAATATACCTGTGTGACTTATGACTGGTTTTGTGGTCCAGGGTCACATATTTAAAAATTTAATTGATTCCTGTGATACTAAAGCTAAATTTTCAGTAGCCAATACAATATTCAGTGTCACGTGATCCTTCAGAAATCATTCTAATATGATTTTTGAAGTTTCATATTAAACATATTTTCGTAGAAGCCCTAATACTTTTTTTAGGATTCTTTGATAAACAGAAAGTTCAAAAGAACAGCATTTATGTAAAACAGAAATCTATTGTAACATTATAAATGTCTTTACTCTTACTTTTGATGAATGTAATGCATCATTGCTGAATAAAAGTATTAATTTCATTTTAAAAATCTGACCCCAAGCTTTTGAACGTTAGTGTGTTTCTTGTTTGCAGTGATGCCTAAATGTTTCTATGGTTATCTCTGTCACCTATTGTGACCAAGAGCGACTCCTGTATTCCATAGACACCAAACAATAATTTATGGGACTCACTCATGCATTTTAATGCAGTTGTCATTACCATAGAAGCCACAGAAAATTGAGGGAGGGCTATTTTCATTTGGGCCAGTGACAGGCACTGGTCAATTTTCTACTCATTTTACACTTCAACTCTGTATATTTTCTTTTTTCTTTTTACCATGACCTCCTCTGTACTCTGTGAAGTATCTTCCCCCCGGTGAGCAGACTCATCGAGCTTGTGTTCTTGCCAGGCGTTAAACTCCATGGAGTGTTTGGGTGTGTAACTGGCAAGATCTGAGGACACGAGAAGAAAGAAATGAATCAATGTCAGTCCAGACTGAAGAATCATCACAGAAAACATACTTCATCTAAAAATATTTTAGACATTATAAAATTATATATAAATTACAATTATGTAATTTTTATTATTGTATATACACTTTCCCTTGTACCTTGACATATACGTTCTCTTAAAATGTTCAAATTTGTCATTTGTTTCTGAAAAATGTCCTTATTATTTATCAACTACCCAAATGCAATAAATGCAACAGCTCATGACTGACCAGCAGGTGTCAACACTGTTCAAATGTAGAGCTTTATTGTAACAATGAAGGTGGTCTGTTCTAACCGCTGAGAGATCAGCTCATTCATTTCAACAAGCAACCAAAATACTGACCATGAATAATTTTTCTGTATATCTACTATGGATTCATCAAACTGACCCCATTTCCTGTAAGACTGCAAGAAACAGGTCCCAATTTGCATCCTATTTATCATTCCAAGAGTTGCATCCCAAAAGAAATATAGGACAAAAATAGTATGTGAACTGAATCCATGTCCTGTTCACCTCATCCATGGTTTCTGTGCCTTCCTCTCATTCTATCCATTTCCTGTTATTCTTCTCATCTTACTAACCCGTGGTGTTGTTGGAGTGAGTGGGTGAGCTGGTGTAGCTGGCACGAGGAATGCTTATCCTCCCTGCAATGATCCCTCCATCATCTTCTCCTCTTTTTTCCTCTCCTTCCTCCTCTTCCTCTCCGCTGTCCCACACGCTGTTCTCAGACGGGTATTCAAATGTGCTCTGTAGGCTGGACTCGTTGAAGGATATTTTTAACTGTGGTGGAGTCAGAGGACAGTTTGTTAGGTTTCAGTTCTGCATGGAATTCAGAATTCAGAATTCCAAAAAATGTGATTGCGAAGCTTTCCACAGAGTGGAGGAAGGAAGTGTCCAGCATATCTGTGAACTGAACTATTTCGATACTATTTAAATACATCATAGTTTGCACCTCATAAAGTTATTTGAGAGAAGTCCAGAATGCACAGAGCTGTGATCTAGACAAAGTGTGATGACTTTGAATAAGGTAAAATATAGGACAGTTTTGATTTGTATAAGGCAAGACACTACAAGCAAAAACACTTTTTTATGCATGTCAATTTTGAGTTCTTGGGCATTTTTCTGCTTTTCATAAAGTGTTTTTTTTTTCAGACTAGTGGAAAGAAAACATCCTAAAATACACTTTTAAGTGAATCTTTTATAGCACTTTATCTATTTGCGTCTGTAGATTTCAAATTACAGTACATATCTTTGAAGGCCGTTTTCTCGAAATGAGTTTTTTCTCCCGCAGTCACAAATCTCCACTTCAGTAGCACTTACATACACCAAACTTTACAGTTTTATATTTTATCTATATTCTGAAGTTTTTTACAGAGGGGTTTGTTCATATTTAATTTGCCTGATTTTATAAAACATTTTATTCCTAAAAAATTTTTGATTTTTTTTTTCTGACTGTATTTTCTTATTTATGGAGTGATAAAAAGAGATTTCCAAAATCCCCTCTGTAAAAACCTTTGACTCTAATAAGTATATAAAAAAAAAAAAAAAAAAATCAAACAAGAATTTTGAACCTGGCTTTATCCAATGTTCAGATGTTTGTTCTAGAAATGTATGCAAATGAGTGCATATGTAATTAGAAAATGCCTCATTTGCATATTTGCACATAACATTTCAGAAAACTTGTAATACAAAAATGTTTGGAATTCTTAATGTAATTAATCAACTGGGGAAGCATGGTGATCTAATAGTTTTTTGTTTTTTTTTACCCTATTTACCTGTGTCTTATCATAATTCCGATTTGTTATTTTGCAGTTTTGAAGACTTTACAAAGATTCTAAAATGCAATAATAAAACCTAAAATTACTGTATTAGAAATAATGCAGTATGAGGTGTGTCCAAACACATATGGCAGAATGCAGGTCCTGACCAAAACAAATATTTGTTTAGCAAAACTTTACAAGGCCTGTGCACCTGATATTTATCTACACCAAGGATCTATGGTAACAAATGGAGGCATTTTTGACTATGCACATAATGCAAACGAAAGGGAAATGGTGAGTCAAAAAATAGGCATTTACAGACAACATAGTTTCCTTATTGCTTTATTTATTACTCACTCCTTATGATTTATTTAGGCTTGTCTGATAATCGAAGTCAGTCATGGTCATAAATGTTGACATGCAAATCGATTGAGAAACTCAAATGAACCAAGAGCACCCTTTTGGAAGTGGTGTGACGGTACTGTAGCATCATAGTTTTTTTAAATATAACGTGGCATTGAATGATTACCATATCATACCATTATTATTATTATTACATTAACATTTAAATGAATAATTTCATACAATTGCACTTATTGTGTATATATATTGTACTGATGTTTAAAAAAATACCTGCATGCAATTACAGTTGTAATTAATTTCTGTAGTCACATCAGTAATTGTACTTTTGACCCTACCCCTTAAAACTAACCAAGAAACTTTTCCCTTTACCCATATCCTACCTCAATAGGAGCAAAAGTAGTCTGCAATACAACATGAACACAAGAATGTCATACAGATTTGAGGGTTAGCTCCATTAAAAAACAATCACCTTGAAACCACCTAGCATTCACATAGCAATGCATTCAGAACTCCGTAGCAACGCTCTGGTAACCACTCACAACACCTTAACATTACGTAAATCTTATTAAGAACTTATCAGGCAAATAAATACTGTGTTGCCTGATTCAAACTCAATGTGAAGGGCCACTAGAAGATATTATACCGTAGTTTATAGTGTCCAAAGCACCCTAGTGACAGTCACTGTCTGTGCCCTGGCCCTTGTGTATCAGCGCTGTCCTAAATCTACTCTAATCTCAATCACATGTCCTTACTCAACTACATATAAGCAACCTTAATTTGCAAAGGATGTGAACATGGCCTTACATGGCACACCCATCAAAACGACCGGACAAAGGCCACACATAATTGGGTGATTTTTATGGTGTAATAAACTTTACCTTATATACCCTCTAATATACCTGGTTAACCATCATGTGCCAATGAGATTACATATATATATATATATATATATACACACACACACACACACACACACACACACACACATTTTTTGTTTAAAATACTTTTATTCATAGGACATTAAAAAGTCACAGTAAAGACTTTTATATTGTTACAAAAACCTATTTAAATTATTATTAATTAAATTAATAATTATTATTCATTAAAATTAATTACATTAAATATTATAATTATAATTTTTTAAAATGCTGTTCTTTTGAACTTTATATTCATCCAAGAATCCTAAAAAAAATTGTATCATGGTCTCCACAAAAATATTAAGCAGTGCAACGTTTTCAAATCAGCATACTGAAATGATTTCTGAAAGATCACGTGAAGACTGGGGTAATGGATGCTGAAAATTCAGCTTTGCCGAATTACTATTATTATAGATAATAACATTTCACAATAATACTGTTTTTACTGTATTTTTGTACTTGTGGCCACTTTCAGAGAACAAACATGATATGAGGTGTGTTTAGCCTCATGTTAAGATTAAAGATTTAAGATTCTTCATATGGTATCAGGAAATTACTAAAAGTGTAGCAATTTTATAGTTTTATATACTCTTTCAGAGGTGTTGTACAAGCTTTGCTCTCTTTTAGTAACTTAGTGTTGCCAAATCTATTGTGGTTACAAGCACAATGGACATGGGTGTGTAGTCAAATCTGTCACTCTTTTTATATAAAAAAAAGAAGATACAAACACGACACCTAAAGGATTAACACGCGGCATTATACATGCTGTGCTTCCTGAAATAAGACATTCAGCACCTTCAGAAAGTATCCACCCTCCTTTCATCTTTTGTTTCTGTTAAATCTCTGTTCATTTATTCATAAAATAATTTATAAATCTATACACTCACTTTATGAGGTACATCTGTTCAACTGCTCGTCAACACATGGTCAAGATGATCTGCTGATGTTCAAACTGAGCATCAGAATAGGGAAGAAAGGTGATTTAAGTGACTTTGAACGTGGCATGGTCGTTGGTGCCAGACGGGGTGGTCTGAGTACTTCAGAAAGCTGATCTATTCACTGCAAAAAATGCTTTTCTTACTTAGTATTTTTGTCTTGTTTCTAGTCCAAACATCTAAAAATTCTTAAAACAAGAAGCATTTACTAGGCAAGCAAAAATTATTGTCTTGTTTTGGGGGGGAAAAACTCTAAATTAAGTGAGTTTTTGCTTAAAATAAGCAAAATAATCTGCCAATGGGGTAAGCAAAATAATCTTATTCAAACAGAAAACAAGATTATTTTGCTTACCCCATTGGCAGATTATTTTGCTTATTTTAAGCAAAAACTCACTTAATTTTGAGTTATTTTTCCCAAAACAAGACAAAAACTTTTGCTTGCCTAGTAAATGCTTCTTAATGTAAAAATTTTTAGATATTTGGACTTAAAACAAGACAAAAATACTAAGTAAGAAAAGCATTTTTTGCAGTGTTGGGGTTTTCATGCACAACTATCTCTAGGGTTTACAGAGAATGCTCCGAAAAATAAAAATATCCAGTGAGCAGCAGTTCTGCGGCTACCCCTTGCTGATGCCAGAGGTCAGAGGAGAATGGCCAGACTGGTTCGAGCTGATAGAAAGGCAACAGTAACTCAAATAACCACTTGTTACAACCGAGATATGGAAGAGCATCTCTGAACCCACAACATGTCAAACCTTGAAGCAGATGGGCTACAACAGCAGAAGACAGACCGGGTGCCACTCCTGTCAGCTAAAAACAGGAAACTGAGGCTGTAATTCGCACGGGCTCACCAAAATTGGACCGTATGGGAAAACGTTGCCTGGTTTGATGAGTCTTGATTTCTGCTGCGACATTCAGATTAGGTGATTAGATTAGGTGACATTCAGAATTAGGTGTAAACAGCATGAAAGCATGGATCCATCCTGCCTTGTATCAACGGTTCAGGCCAGTGGTGTAATGGTGTGGGGGATATTTTATTGGCACACTTTGGGCCCCTTAGTACCAATTGAGCATCGTTTAAACTCCACAGCCCATCTGAGTATTTTTGCTGACCATGGCCATCTCTTTATGACCACAGTGTACCATCTTCTGATGGCTACTTCCAGCAGGATAACATGCCATGTCACAAAAATTCACCTTGTTGAATCTATGGCACGAAGAATTAAGGCAGTTCTGAAGGCAAAAGGAGTTCAGACTCCATGCTAAAAAAGTGGCCTTTGTGTGTGTGTACAAAAAATATATACAAAAATGATAAATTTAAGATAAAATAAATGAAAAGAATAAGTGATAAATTAAAGATTTATTATTATTATTATTATTATTATTATTATATGGCAGTTAATAATTGTGTTCATTGTCCTTTAGCAGCAATTACAGCCTAGAATTTTCTTGGGTTTGAGTTTTGCACATTTAAAGTTTTGCCTAATCTTAAATGCAAATTTGTTCCAACTCCAAAGTAGACGCTGATTATCTGTGGACTGCAATTTTCAGATCATACTACTGATTCTGAATTAGAATTAAGTCTAGGCCTTTGCCACTACCATAGTTGACAGTGTTATTTGGGTGTTGGGATGTATTTGTTTTGCACCAAACATATGCAATAGTCTTTCATGTCAAATTTTTGTGGTTTTGGTTTGCCACATAGTGTGTCACATTCTCACTCCAGGCATGAAATGTTGGCATTTATTAAAAAAGATGTCTTATATTGTAGCTACGCCCGAAAAGGCTGCATCTGAAGTATATTTGACTTTGCTGGACATTAAATCGTCAACACCTTGGATTTATTTCTTCGCTGAGCTTGTCTAAAAAGCATTCTGTGATTATCTTCCTCGAAAAAGGATTTTATGCTGCCTCAGAATTGGTCAAGACAAGGGATCTTAAAGAAGACAGACTTAAGATGACAAGCTTTTGAAACTTTTTGTGTCTGGAGCATCTATGTGTTCTTAAAATGCAATGGGCAGCTCACTAGGTTTTGACAGAGCAATTACATCAGGTTTACATAAATATGTAAAAATTCAGCACTAGCCTTAGCATTAAACAATACTTGCACCCATAGCCATTTTCTTACTCAACTACTGTAGTTTCTTTAACATACTGCTTTCTGAGGCACGATGTACCCAAACTCTGAATAAGTCACTGGCAGTAACAAGCAAAGTTTCCAGTGTGGAGTTATTTGGTCATTCTTGGCTCATGCTGACATATTTCCTGACTATTCAGCCAGCGTTAGAAATTTGAGCACAGCGTGATATGCTGGCATCTGCAACCATTCCCATCGCAATTCACCAGCACAATTTTAACTAATATTTTTTAAAAAAAAATCTTTGGCGTGAGAAAAAAAGTCAAATTCCATTCCAGCAGATCAATCATTATATAGAAATATTTTCAAAGCGCTCATCTAACACATTCTGGATGAAGAGATTGGAAGAATAAGCACCATTGGAAAGAATTCTTCATATCCACTCCATATTTTGCTCTCTATGCCTATTAAAGCTTGAATTATTGAGAAGGAGTTTACAGTGGTGTTTGTCAGACCTTAAACTCTCTTATTTTAAACCACATTTACACTCTTTCTTTCTTTATGTTATACAAAAGCATGCAGTTGTAGACAGTGTTGGGGAAAGTTACTTTTAAAAGTAATGCTTTACAATATTGTGTTACTCCTTAAAAATTCCATTACTTAGTGACTTTTTACGGAAAGTAATGCGTTATGTTACTTTTTTTTCTCACCTGGGCTGGGCTTGCTTGTTTGCTTTGTAATAACAAAAATAAATGCTATATTTAACACCAAACGTTAAATGAATAATCCTCAGTCTGAAGAAAATGCAAATTGTACACCTGTACAGTAGAGGGTGCAGCTCAAAAAACCTTTCTGCCATGGTGCCATTCTGGATTGCAGAAGAATAGGACAAGGAATAAGAAAGTTCAATACTCTTACTTAAGCAATAAACACACAAAAAAAATGAACACAAATGTAATGTTTAGTTAAATTCATTTTTGCTTATTGGTGTGATTGTATTGGATCATCGAAGGTCGGCAGCAAAGACATTGGTTAATAAACTGAGATTAAATACATAAAAGTATATTTGTTTTATTTAACATTTAATTATTGCAGGTTTGCATAATATTCTGAGTTTGCATTTCTCTTTTTATTCATTTTGAGGAATACTGAATCCTTTTTGTGCAAGTGAGATGAGTAAATGCATGTTCACAGTCTCGAACTACAATAACCATCATGTTTACACAGCGCACACAACGCCTCTGCACTTACTCCCGATTTCTCTCAACATGGGGACAGGAGAGCTGTCAGTCAATAAATGGGAAAACAAAGTAACCTGCATTACTTATTTGAAAATGTAAATTAGATATTTTGTTGTAAATTTAAAAGTAATGTGTTAATTTACTCGTTACTTGAAAAAGTAATCTGATTACGTAACTCAAGTTACTTGTAATGCATTACCCCCAACACTGGTTGTAGATATACATGAGTCACATGCAAGCGACAACCTCCCGCGGTCTCTCTTGAAAACAACACGGACGTGACTTAAACTGCAATTCATCGACTGGCCGCTAGAGACAGGGTCCAAAAGGGAGTCAAATCTGTATTTCCCCCATGTTAAAATGCCCAACTTTACAGCAGAAAAAAATATGTTTACAGCCTGGTACAAAAAGTGGGGAGAACAAGTATTTGATACACTGCCGATTTTGCAGGTTTTCCTACTTACAAAGCACGTAGAAGTCTGTAATTTTTATCATAGGTACTCTTCAACTGTGAGAGACGGAATCTAAAACAAAAATCCAGAAAATCACATTGTATGATTTTTAAATAATTAATTTGCATTTTATTGCATGACATAAGTATTTGATCACCTACCAACCAGTAAGAATTCCGGCTCTCACAGACCTGTTAGTTTTTCTTTAAGAAGCCCTCCTGTTCTCCACTCATTACCTGTATTAACTGCACCTGTTTGAACTTGTTACCTGTATAAAAGACACCTGTCCACACACTCAATCAAACAGACTCCAACCTCTCCACCAGAGAGCTGTGTAAGGACATCAGGGATAAAATTGTAGACCTGCACAAGTCTGGGATGGGCTACAGGACAATAGGCAAGCAGCTTGGTGAGAAGGCAACAACTGTTGGAGAAAATGGAAGAAGTTCAAGATGACGGTCAATCTCCCTCGGTCTGGGGCACCATGCAAGATCTCACCTCGTGGGGCATCAATGATCATGAGGAAGGTGAGGGATCAGCCCAGAACTACATGGCAGGACCTGGTCAATGACCTGAAGAGAGCTGAGACCACAGTCTCAAAGAAAACCATTAGTAACACACTACGCCGTCATGGATTGAAATCCTGCAGCGCACGCAAGGTCCCCCTGCTCAAACCAGCGCATGTCCAGGCCCGTCTTAAGTTTGCCAATGACCATCTGGATGATCCAGAGGAGGAATGGGAGAAGGTCATGTGGTCTGATGAGACAAAAATAGAGCTTTTTGGTCTAAACTCCACTTGCCGTGTTTGGAGGAAGAAGAAGGATGAGTACAACCCCAAGAACACCATCCCAACCGTGAAGCATGGAGGTGGAAACATCATTCTTTGGGGATGCTTTTCTGCAAAGGGGACAGGACGACTGCACCGTATTGAGGGGAGGATGGATGGGGCCATGTATCGCGAGATCTTGGCCAACAACCTCCTTCCCTCAGTAAGAGCACTGAAGATGGGTCGTGGCTGGGTCTTCCAGCATGACAACGACCCGAAACACACAGCCAGGGCAACTAAGGAGTGGCTCCGTAAGAAGCATTTCAAGGTCCTGGAGTGGCCTAGCCAGTCTCCAGACCTGAACCCAATAGAAAATCTCTGGAGGGAGCTGAAAGTCCGTATTGCCCAGCGACAGCGCCGAAACCTGAAGGATCTGGAGAAGGTCTGTATGGAGGAGTGGGCCAAAATCCCTGCTGCAGTGTGTGCAAACCTGGTCAAGAACTACAGGAAACGTATGATCTCTGTAATTGCAAACAAAGGTTTCTGTACCAAATATTAAATTCTGCTTTTCTGATGTATCAAATACTTATGTCATGCAATAAAATGCAAATTAATTACTTAAAAATCATACAATGTGATTTTCTGTATTTTTGTTTTAGATTCCGTCTCTCACAGTTGAAGTGTACCTATGATAAAAATTACAGACTTCTACATGCTTTGTAAGTGGGCAAACCTGCAAAATCGGCAGTGTATCAAATACTTGTTCTCCCCACTGTAGCTAATTTTGCCGTTCATGACAACTGTGAGGGGGGTGAATTTTTGAAACTCATCTGTTTAAATTATATTAAGCCTTAAAGATCTACATAATTAAGGGCGTGGCCACTTGAGTGACAGGTGGATTGCCACTATGGTCGCGCTAGGCAGGCATGGTTTAACAACAATACAGTAAATGACACAACAACGAGCTTTAGGAAAAATTAATTTTCATCACACTACTGTAAAGTGATCTTACAGTAGATGAAAAGCACTAGAAAAGAAAAGGTCAAAAATTGGATATTTTTGACCTTTTGAAAGGAATTGAATATTGAACTTGATATACAATACAGTACAGTGCATCCTCTGCATCTTCGGACAAAATTCATTACTGTATACAGTACTATAGCAGTTTCTTGGTCTTCTGACAAAAGGCTTTATATACCTCCCTTAGGCACTAATTTCTCAGTTCTGCAAAAATACAGTACATGTAAAAAATTGGCAACAAATAAATTCACGAGTTTGCGGCTGTAGAACGTGCTACAGTTTACTATAGAATAGTGAAAGATCCCTCATATAAAGTACTGTTACTGTTTACTGTATTTATATTGTATGTGTAAGAAGTATAAAAAAAACCTGTAGATGATTCTTTCAGCTCTCTCTCCAGTGTTGGAGGATGCATTTTCTAAAGCACATAATCACCTGTGGCCCTATTTATATTATCCTGAGATTCTGATTGGTGTGTCATCAGTTTTGCTACTTAATGTTTACTTATAGATAAATATGTGCTATGCTATTTGAGTTCACATTGTGATGCTTCAGTAAATTATATTACACTATATTGCCAAAAGTATTGGGACACCCCTCCAAATCATTGAATTCAGCTGTTCCAATCACTTCCATGGCCACAGGTATGAAGAGAGCTTCATGGAATGGGTTTCCATGGCTGAGCAGCTGCATCCAAGCCTTACATCACTAAGTGCAATGCAAAGCGTCAGATGCAGTGGTGTAAAGCACGCCGCCACTGGACTCTAGAGCAGTGGAGACGTGTTCTCTGGAGTGACAAATGACGCTTCTCTGTCTGCCAATCCGATAGACGAGTCTGGGTTTGGCGGTTGCCAAGAGAACAGTACTTGCCTGACTGCATTGTGCCAAGTGTAAAGTTTGATGGAGGGGGGATTATGGTGTGGGGTAGTTTTTCAGGGGTTGAGCCCAAAACTTTTGACAATAGTGTATGTGTTTGTGTTTTATGAATGAGATCATGGTTAAACCTGTCTAAAATTAGGGTACTTTTGTGTAGAGTTTTGCAGAAATCATTGAGAAAATTGGAATGTGTGTGAAAACAGGTGAAATGAATTAAAAATTTTGAGAAATGTGTCTTAGTTTTGAGAACTGAATGAATGCTTTGGGGAACTGCAAACTGAATCAGTTATAGTGTGTTAGCAATTGACAAAAACTCATTTTCAAAAATTTCCATAGGCGACTGCAATTGCAATGAACAATCAATTAATTAATCAGTAACATTAACCCTGCAAAATGCATGTTAAAGACTCCAATATACTCCTCCATATACTGCAGGGTAGCAACACTACTCCAAAAGTGGGGGGGGCAACATTTTATGCTTTTACTGTGTATAATAGCTGTTTTATGATCTTGTGATTTTAAACACTTTATAACAAGGTTGTAAACATTACCATCTGCACAGTTAACATGTACTGCATTCTAAATTATGTATCATACATTAATGCATATCTTTTTCACACATTTGTTCATCTTGGTTAATGTTCATTTTTTAAAAATATTTTTGCCCATTGTTATCTCATGTTAGTTCTTTTTAAATGACGTTACTTTATTTTAATATTAAAATGTAGAAATATATAGGTATATGTAGAAATATTTAAAATTTAAAAACATATTTTTTGTAAATTTTACGTTTTCGTTGTATCAGCCCAAGTTGGTTCTGAAAGAAAATGTTGCGAGAGTCTATTGTTATGCTGTAGCTGATTCAACTTTCAGGCTCATCTGATAGATAAACTGCACGCTCATGTTGTTAATGTTGTGGTTATTTCAGCAAACGGTTTGTTTTGTATATTCAGTTTCACAGCAATAAGTTAAAGAGGGCAAACTTTATCATTCAACTGTGCACTTGCATTTTAGACACTTTATGTTCTTGCTCCGTCCAATAAATGCACGTCCTTGAATGAGTGGGGTGTTCTAGCAAACAGGTCAGGTAATGCCATGTTACAATTTAATATAAGAATATGAGCATACCTCACTTACATTCTCTGAAAATATTGAAACGCTAACGATACTGATTCAACACAATTATTAAAATGTAACTTCGCAGATGTTTAACCCACTTTGTATTGTCACAATATACATTTAAAAAAATGCAATAAAATATATTTAAAATATTGGTATTTGTATTTTATATTGGTACTTTATAAATGTATTATTATTATTAATTTAGTATAATAATAATAATAATAATAATAATAATAAGTTTAATGTTTTTAAAATACAGACACAACTTTAAAACATGTTTAGCAGAACTATCAGAGCAGAATTTACTAGAGACGCTGTCCTTATTTGAACCAGGTTGAGACTTCATGTAAATACACACACATATGTCTTGGAGGGTTTCTCTCTGAATTACAACCTTTGGTTGGCAGCACACTGTGAAGCAGAAGCTGTCCAGCAAATGCTGATGCTCTTTGTCTGTATGATTGTGTGTGAGGGGAAAGATTGTTACGGCCTCTTGTTGAAGTGTTTGGCAGACTGAGCAGATGCCTGATTAGAGCTAATCTGCTGCCAGGGTGTTTAATATTAGAAATCCCTCAGCACAGTACAGCTGGTAAGACCTACAAAACATAAACACGCACACACGCATGGTTTCATAAGCGTGTGACGTGGGCGAACCAGCGTAACAGATGTGTATTTTTGCATGATCTAGGGGATTAGAATATTTCAGTCACACTTGAATCATTTCACTTGCACTATAGTGCTGCAAGAAATCCATTACTGTAATATTGAAGCTTAATATTAACAACTGATTTGAATACAAACATTTAAATTGCAATTTTTTTTATTAAAATAATAACATAATAATATTAACTTTTTAATGACATAATTATGTTTTTACTCCAATTCGTTTTTGAATGATAAACATTTAAAAGGTGGCTGTCATAAACACTTGTTTTCAAAACATTATTTTATTTAAACATACATGAAATATTTAAGAACAGATGAAAGTTGGTATGAAACATAAGTTTCTCAGTCCTTTCTTCCCTATTATGATATATATACCTATGAAACAACAGGATTACAGGACTTGATTTTGTCCATCGGGAACTGATAGGATTGTTGTCATTTGCTATTGCAGCAATCTCATGTGAGTGGCAGGTTGTCCCGCCAGTAAACACATCATCAGAGAAGAGAAGAGAAGTTGCTACAAGAGGGAGAGGAAGTTATTTTGATTAAAGATTACAAGCAGGGATGCTCCGATCGATAGGCATCGGTCGATAATCACATTCTATGACTCTTTTGTGCGCCCATGGGCGTGCTGGTCTGAAAGCGAGGTGTGTTCAGGCGCATTGTTGGCGCGTTGCTATTTTGAGGCAACTGAAATAGACTGCGCCATTGACCAACTGAAACCTGGTCTAAAGTCAATGGCACAATATTTTTTGTATTATTTAAGGGGCACGTTAGTAATATGCGCCTATAGGCGGGTGCACAACGCACGTACACTTATTACACACACACACACACACAGGGTCACGCAGCAGCACACAAACATTTTTAAATATTAAAAATAAAAGGTTTCCTCTCTGGAGAAGCGTCTTTCCACTCGCAAATTCCGCCATGTAAATAGCGAATCCGCCATGGCGCGAGCGCAACTGGCTTTTAAAGTGAATGGGAGATGAGACTCTGATTGGTTTATTGGACGTTACGCCCAAAATACACCCATTACTCATTAAGAGACTAGGTACAACCCTTTTAGACCATGCGCCGGGCGCGCCGACCATTTTTCCCGTCGTTAAACTAGCAAAAGTGGATTCGGACACGCCCTAAGTGCACTTGTGCAGTGGCTTTAGACCATGAGCTTAGATCGATAAAATAGGGCCCAGAGACGGTATTTGCAATTCGGAGGCCCGTTTCAAAGAAACAGTTGGAAAATGACCAGGCATTGGGAGCAAAGAAATAAAAGATAGAGAACTTGTATTAGATAAGGGGTTTGATAGGAATAAGTAATACAATAACGCCGTGTTCGAATGACACTAAGTGCGGACAGTCTTTCTTGCAGCCCACAGGTATTATTTTATCAGCCGCAGGCAAGAGATAATAATGATGGGGGGGAAAAAATGAAATGATACTTCTTAATATGAAACTAAAACCGTCAGTAGGTGGTGGCAAATCCTTGTCTTTACGAGTGAGTCATTGAATCATTCCTTCACATGATTCGTTCAAAATGGCTGATTCATTCAAGGACAAAGCAAATGACTAGGTGTGTTTGACTTGATGCGGCGCTGCGCAGACCGATTGGTGTATGACATCAAAGTACCGCGAGAGCGATTTGAAAGCATACGGAACAGTCATACACCAAACGGTCTGCGCTACACTGCTTCGAGATCAAGTCTTAATGAGTGAGTCATTGAGTCAATCATTAGACCAATTCGTTCAAAAATGCGGAATCAATCAATAACGAAACATAATGGATCTACTGTGGATTTGTTTTCGTTGGCGGAAAAAACAAAAACAAATATTGTTTACAAAAATAGTCTAAAATGTAAGCCACCTAATATTAACTTATTGTTTATTAAAACTGTTGTATAAAATCAATATCACATTTTCAATTGTGCTGATATTCGGGAAAACAGCACTCTTGCTCGTATGGTATTGCCTAAATATTAAAAACAATAACTCATAAAGGGACATTTTTTGCCCCATATCTTGAATTTTAGGGGCATTTTTATAAATGTTGGTGGCATTTTTGCCCCAAGCCCCGATAATTTCCGACCCTGGTGTGTGCACAGCATGATCAGCAGGGCTCTTTTTCGAGTGCAAGTTGCAGAGGCCCGTTTCAAGTGAAATCATTAAAAATTCCTTTAAGGGGTTAACAGTGACAGTCAACCGAGAACTTACATATAGGGATCGGACGATCATGAAATCAGTAGTCGTATTGGCTGCAAAAATTCTGATCGGAGCATCCCTAATTACAAGGGTACATGAATAAAATAAAAAAAATGTGCACAGATAAATCACTTATAATAAATACTGTAATATAACATAAATTATTGTCAATTTTGATTTTCAGTATAAATATAATATAGAGCATTTTTTAGCAAAATTCTCCTCTCTAGAGGTAGTATTGTGCTATAACTACTAGTAAAGAGACAGGTGATCAGTTCACGTGCGCTCTGCGCTGCTGATTTACTTGAACCGAGAAACTACAGTGATCTGTCACGCCAAATTAAGAAGCACTAAAAAGGTATTTATTGTTTGAATTTAGTAATAAAACTGACATAATTCAAAAGCTATGACTTTGTTTCATATCAAAAGAACAAAACCTATTGCAATTTACTGGATGGGAGGCATGCTACAAATAATGTTTAGTTTTGTTCACGCATCAACTGAAAAATCAATATTGGTTCATTAAAATGAGAATCAATTAAAGTCGAGAAATAATATTTTCAACCCAGCCCTATAAGTGTCAGGGAACACCAGACTGGGAGACAGAGATTAGGTTAAACCCTAACAGGGAATTTATTGACAGTGATACAGAAAGCAGGTGAGTAATGGCACAGTCAGAATAATGATGAACAGATGAATATGAACTGGGTCTTTTTTCCTTTACCAGGGTGACAGCAGAGCAATGATGACTGGAGTCTGATAGTAGAGAGAACACACCTCTTCACACGATTATGGTGTGTAGACATGTACGTATAATATTCCAAAGAGTAGCTTACAGAAGATTGCACTGTAAAAAGTGATCAGTTGACTTAACTTAAAAAAAGTGAGGAAACCCATTGCCTTAAGATTATTAAGCAAATAAACTCTATGTGTAATTGAAAATTAAGTTATGTGAACTTGACAATTCCACATAACTTATTTTTTTCAATTACGCATGAAGTTTATGTATTAAACCTTGTACGATATGATACACAAATGAGTGTAAACTTTATGAATGAAATGACAACAGCAAGATCGCAAATCGAATATTCACAACATCAATGAATGCTAATAGCAATGGAATGCCTTCAAATATTCATCAAACTGAACACCACCCCTCAAGAACAACAGCACTTTAAGTGTGTATCTGTGCCCTAACCAAAGTAATATTAGCGTCCTCACTGTAAACGAAATGCTGCGGAAAGTGACAAAAATCAGAACATCTGTCACAGTCAGTCAGAACATCTGATGTTTAATATACAGCAGGGTAGAGAAGGATTTTGAAACAATGAGATTCCATGGTGGGCAGAGCTACACCGTTTAACAACAAAAATAGAAACCAAGCAACTGAAAAAATGGTTGAGTCGTTAATTATTATTATAATAATAAAGTTATAATAATAACTTTTTAATGAAATTATTGTTTCTACTGTTTCTACTATTTTCATGATGGATTTATTGAATCGTACATTAAATATTGAAGAACAGGTTAAGTAAAAATATAATGAATGTGTAATATAGTGCATATTTAGCAAAATGCTCCTCTCGATACTTCATTTTTCTACATAACTATCGAGCTATGGTAATTGAATGGCTTTTCTGCGGTAAATGTAATTATGTGCATTTTGTTTTCTTCAAACAACAACTAAAACCAGCATCGAATTAAAGATTGATTCTTTGAATTTAAGAATCCATATCAGTTCATTCAAAATGAGACAATTAAGATTGAGAAAATTATATTTTCAACCCAGCCTTAGTGGGAAATTATAGTAAGACATATTTAATAGAAACATACTAAGGTTATATTCTTTATGTTCATCTTCTATTGCACAAGGGGTAGTGGGTAATATTAGCTGAAAATTTATGTAAGAGCACACATTTCTAAACAACAGCATCCGTGTACCTTTGGTCAAAGTCAATAAAATATGATTTGGGACACACTAAATACAACTTCACATATTATTTAGAACAGATAATATGCAAATAGACACAGACAGCCAATGTGTTGCTGAGGTCACAGCTAGTTAAAACAAAAAGATGGAAATGGAAGAGATTTTATCACTTTATCTTGTCATGCCTGGTTTGGACACATGCCTGGCTTGGGTGTGCATACGAAATTAAATGACAACACATTGCTTTGTTTGTGGAGAAGGAGAATGTTTCTACATATTAGTCACAATATAAATGAATGGGATATGAGTAGGCCTGATGGAATCAAAAGTCAAATGCACAAACTATTTTGACTTTTGCTTTAAATTGAAAATTCTCTCATCATATAATCATAAAGGGTGATTAAACGTTCGTAAAGGGCTGCAGAGATGAGGGCCATAGGTAAGGAAAGCCTAAGTAAGCCTAAATGGATGGCCAGTCCTACATAAAGGAGTTATAGTATCAAAATGTCAAAACTGCTCTTTCCCACAGAATAAAAATGCACAAGGATGAGTAGCCAAAGGCCTGGAAGTCTGTTTCTATTTTGCATTTACAAATGTAAAATAGTTTTTTAGTATTTAAAACTATATTTTCAGCATAAAGTGAAAAGCTCAATAGAAATATGTACGTAATTCATAAATTGAAGCAAAAATATCAACAGGACTTAAAGGGCTCCCTGTGGTTTTCTGTAAAAATAAAAGTTTGACGGTGTAATGTTAGAAAATTAACAAAATGAAGACAGCCGTAAAATATCAGTATTGTACTTTTACAGTTGTAATGTAAAATACAACAAACTATTGTATTATTTTTCTTAAAGGAATAGTTCACCCAAAAATGAAATTTCTGTCAAAATTTACTCAATGAATGTTTGTAACCAAGCAGATAGTATTTTTTTTTTTTCCCACTATGGTAGTCAATGGCTGCCGAGATCTGCTTGGTTACAAACATTCTTGCAAATATCTTCCTTTGTGTTCAGCAGAACAAAGAAATGTATACAGGTTTGGAACAACTTGAGGGTGACTAAATGATGACAGAATTTTAATTTTTGGGTGAACTATCCCTTTAAATACTATATTTTTTTATATTTACAAATATTGCAGAATTTAGAACTTCCATTTCATTTCTGTCATAATATTTGTGTAAAAATTTTCATTTTTATTTACATAATTTATTTATTTCCAGGTAAGAAATAGGTAAGAAATTTGTACATCACTGCACATGATAAATTCAAACTTAAAATTAGAATAACGTGTTATAGATTACAAAAATTGGCACACAAGGCCCCAGTATGGAAGTAAAATAATGCCAAATGTTTTTGAAATAAAAAAGCTTGTTGAATTGCACTGCTTGAAATAATATGCATTGCATTAACCGTGCTTGCATTTTAATGCATTGTATTTTTAGGGCTTGCATTTTTATGGGCTGCAATTCAACATGGTTGTATATTTAAGCTGTGAACATTTCAATTCAAAACATTTCACACCCATTTTCATAATTTAAATAAAAAATTCAATAATCCAAATTCTCCTCTCAGATTTCACTTAAAAAATATTAATTCTGTTTAAAAATACAACCTATAATATTCGACAGGCAATTTTCGGTCTATTTTATTTCGCTTTACAAACTCACTTCCACAAATTCAGTGGTACAAATTCGACAGAAAATTCAACAGTTCACATCCGGGAACTGCAGGAATAGCAGTAGATTACCGAGCATAATCTCCATCTGCTGTTAGTCGACCTCACCAGCAGGTGGTGCAAGCGGCTGTTGACGAAGACCAGAGCAACGTGTGGAGAGAGTCATTAATTAATTTAAACGGATTTACAGAAATGGAGCAAGCGATACGAATTTATGATGATTATCAGGGCCAGTATATATATATATATATGGAAAAACTGATAAAGACACAAAAGCTGTGTTTACATTAAAGTCTTCACAGTTACTTTGTACATGTAAGCAACTTTATCTACCGTGAACGAGATTATGCTGACGTCCAGATCAAACGTTACATCTGAGGTAGACATATATTTATCTCGGCTGTTTAGTTTCCTTAACTTTATATCGCGGCGCTGTGCTGCAATACTAGGGGGGACGGTCTCTAAAGTTGCATACGACATGTGTATACACGTTCTGAGAGGTGAATATGGATTATTGAATTTTTAATAATGAAAATGTGTGTAAAATGTTTTGAATTGAAATATTCACATCTTAAATATACAACCATGTTGAATTGCAGCCCATAAAAATGCAAGCCCTAAAAATACAATGCATTAAAATGCAAGCACGGTTAATGCAATGCATATTTTTTCAAGCAGTGCAATTCAACAAGCTTTTTTATTTCAAAAACATTTGGCATTATTTTACTTCCATACCCCAGATTATCCCCCATAATCAGCATAGAAAATGTGAAAACTTATGCAGATTCCATATGGACCTAGATTTGATGCTCTCATTTATGGAAAGGCTTGAAATATTAATCAGGCCTAACATAAGCACTCATGAACAACACTGTCTAAAGGTGGCCCGCGGTTTGATAAATCATTGGCAAGTATAGGGCAGGAGGAGGGAAGGAAGTGTTTTGGAAACAAAAAGGCACAGATACCTAATTTAGGATTTCTAATGACAGGATAGAAAAGCTGTGGTCTCTGTTGCTCAGCGACAAGAACCTTGGCTATTTTTAGAGGAAAGAGTAGAGGAGGAACTACAGCAAGAGCAAAAGAGCATGCAAACAGTGAAAAGACAAGTACGCTATATTCTCAGAGGAAAACAGGCAGGAGAGACAGAGAAGGAAGATTCCTATCAACAGGCTTATCACAGAAAAGCAGGGCAGGAAAACACGTGGCTGCCTGTATCATGACATACATAAACACATGCAGTCATATCATTCTTTCTGTGATGGCCTACAGTGGTCAGCTGGAATTTTTGAGCAGCTTGAGCTTATGGTCGAGGTTTATTTGAATAAGATTTGCATTGACTATTTCAAGGCTGACTCTCAAGCAACAAATTAGCATATGTGCAAACATCCATGCTTGTCAGCACGAGCACAAATATTTCACACAAATGTTTGTCATTCAGTTTGTGTCATTTAAAAGAATATTCAAGGTTAAAATTAATTTAAGGAATTGGTCATCCATAAAATGAAATTTTAATAATTAACTCCAACTCTTTACGTATTCCAATAGCTTTGTGTAAGGAACAGGCAGAAATTTATATTGTTAATAACATAATTGTTCGGTTTGTCAAATCTCATTCCTGTTCTAACTCAAATATGGCAGTTTTCAGCAGTTCTCTGACAAATGAGACAAGCGGCATTCTCGCATGTGTTACAAATGCTGTGCTGTCTGAATATGAGGGAAAATGTATGACTTGAGACTAAACACTCATTTCACTTTCTAAATATATATATTTTTATCTAAAAATCAACTTAAATACTACAAGTGAATTAACATTATAAATGTACCGAATGGATATTTATTTTAAGATTTTCGAAAAATATATTTAACCATGTTATTAAAATGATATTTTTTTGAAGAAATGAGTAATGGTTTCAAAGATTGTGAGTGTTAGATGACAGCAAAGGTAATCTTAAATGTAAAAACGGGAAATAATAAGCATGCACAATAAAACTTCCAGTATCACCCAATTTAAGGTACGTTAACACCATGTAATTACGAGATTCCGACTTGAAAAATGCGTTCACATTTTCGTAGAACTCATAATTACAACTTGTAAACTCAGAACCACTTGTTGGTACACCTGACTGTGTCAGACTCTTACGTAGTGTAAACAGTGAAGTGCTTACTAGTTCTACGGCAGAATGACTCGTGCGCATGCGTCGTGGTGCTCACGTGAACAGCGTCGGCCAATGGTAAGCCGGCGTTCTGGAAGTGCTGCACTGTTTTACACTGCGTCAACAGCGTAAGAGTCTGACACAGGCTAGAAGAGATTGTTGAATAAAGTCGTTATTTTGTTTGTTTCACATGGGCAATTTTAACGATGTCTTTACTAGCTTTCTGGGCTAAATTAAGTGTTAATTAAATTGCTGTCTATGGAGGGGTCAGAGCTCTCGGATTTCATCAAAAAATATCTTCATTTGTGTTCCGAAGATGAACGAAGGTGTTACGGGTTTGGAACGACATGAGGGTGAATAATTAATAACAGAATTTTTATTTTTCATAACCCTTTAATATTTTTATGGAAACATTTTTCTAGGATTCTTTGATGAATAGAAACAGCATTTATATGAAATATAAATCTTAGTAATATTATAAATGTCTTTACTGTCACTTTTGACCAATTTCACTCTTTGCTACTGCAAGGAAAAGAGAACACAATACATTATTCAAAATGTGCTCCATAGAAAAACTAATATCATATGGGTTTGGAATGACAGGAGGGTGAGTAAATAATGACAGAATTTTCATTTTTGGGTGAACTGTTTCTAAATTCTTTCTAAATAATGAGACTGCTGAAACACTCACATTCACGTCAACTATAACTTTCTCTCTCTCTCTCACTTCAGCTCTCCATGATTCTGTCTCTCACACACATGCTGGAGTGACTCTTGAATTAAACATGACAGTGACAGTGGTGCTTTGCAGTCTGAATTCTAATTACATCGACTCTATTGTAGACACTGCGGCCATGTGACGGGCGCACACACACACTCTTGCACACAGAAGGGGTCCATATGAGATTACACAATGGCGTCAAGACTGCAGGACACATCACTAAATTATCTGAACTTCAAAGTCCAAACACAACAACGCATACCAAAGGCAAAGTAAACACACCAATACACAGCTGCTGAAGAGCCAGTGTCTGTCTGTAAGGAGAACTTCCTGGAGGACACCAGTAAGGTTAAGAGAGGGGAGGCAAGGGGGAGGGGGAGAAACAGAAGAAGTGAGGATAAAAACAGACACAGAGGTGTGGTGCATGATGGAGGAGACGGCATTCTGACTGGTCAATAATTAAACATGGTGGACTTTCACACTCATAGCAGGACATACAGGAGAAGAGGAGGGTTTCCATCCGCCTCCTTGTGTGTTTGTAAGGCACACATCATAAAATTAGACATTTTACAGACAGAAATAAATTTTGCAAGCTAAAAGAATCTGCAACCAGAGGTGTATCCTCTCATATGGAAGGGAAATTATGGATTACAAAGTTAACAGTAGAGGAGAATAAAAGTTGACCAAACAAAAATATGTCTGAAACTATAGGTCCATTACAAATAAGATATAATATATATTTTTTCCTTTAAATATTCAGTAAGTATACACACTAAAATCGCTGGGTTATTTTTTCTACCCAAACGCTGGGTTGAGCCTGTTGTTTTTTTTTCCATGGTTAGGTAGTTTTAGGTAGTTTTTGTGTTACCCAGCCATTGGGTTCGTGGCTGGTCAATATCACTGACAGCTGAAACAATATAATATATATTATGATAGGGATATATGTGGAAAATAGAAGAAAACTAATCGAAGCGGAGAGGAGAGAGAGGAACGTGAACTGGAGGATTTTGTCGGAGTGCTTTCTTTTCTCTAACATCCAAATCACACAAGCAGGCTTTCAGTCTGTGTTTTTTTATGTTTTTGGCCGTAGTGCTATTAGTGTTTTTGATGGCGGGAGAAAAATAAGCGAAATACAGTCAATTTTGTTTTTAAACACAAGTTATTAAATATTACACCTTTAAAAAGCAATTTCATTTAACTGTATAACTGTTGAGTTGTCACTCTTTTCTGCACTTGTGCACGTTGTTTTACTCTTGCCTATATTTTTGTTATTTTGTTTTTGCTTACTAATAAATGTTAACCTTTGGATTATTACTGTTGCCTGTGTTGTTACTCTAGTAATTCTGTGTGATTTTAATTTCCAAACAATTTTGGGTTCATTTTATTCCAGCAATATAGTAATTTTAAAACAATAGTTGAATTAAATAAAACAGCCCAGAATGTTGGGTCAAACATTTAACCCAACTGAGTCAAAACAACCCAGCGATGGGTTGCCAATATTTTAACCCTTCATTTATTTATTTTTTTGGTAGTGTAGACATTTTAATTCTCGTTATTTAAAAAAAATGTTTTAAAATACATTTTACCAGATAAAAAGTATATAATGAATTATACATTTATAAATGTTATTACGTTTTGGGGGAGTGCCAAATGACATTTAACAACCTGAACTAACCTTGCCTTATAAAAAGGTCAAATTATATGACATTTTAAGAGACATAATGTCCTTTCTTGACATCTGGTCTGCAGAGGTCCTCTCTTTATCTTTTCTTTTTCATGTTTTTTTAATTTTTTATAGAACATTATAGTGTCGATTTTACCATATCAATTTGAGCATGAGTCCAATGATGAAACATTGCAAAAGCTAATTATTCAACCCGAATCTCCATCGCAAGGACGACTTGAGCAGGACGTTTCTTAGTGATAAGTCTTTACTCAGGTCGTAGTACATTATGAGATGTTGCAACTGTAATTCCTCACAAACCCATGTGTATATTTCTAATTTATTGCGGTGCACATGTGGGAACTGCATCAGTAACTGTATCAATAACTATATGTTAGCCAAGCACTAACTTGAATGACTGATGTAACATTAAAGTTTGTAAAACAAATTTTGCTCCATCCTTTATCATTACTCAATTTACTGACAGATAATCTGCATTGACACAATTTTAGGTAATAGTGGCCCACAGCTGATTAGCAGAACTATTTCAGTAAGACAGTAATAATGTGAGTTAGCCGGTTAGCCGGAGCTTTTTTTTTCCGGAGAGATTTGAGAAGCATCATCAAAAGGTTGCTGTTATCGCTGTGGCAATTTTAACCACTGACTCTTCACATACTCATCCTTTGAAAGTGGATACAAAGAGAATTTACTTTTGCAATGCAGAAAACAGCATCTTCTCAACATGTACCAGCTACAGTGTTTGAGGGCAGGTCAAAGTAGACGTTGTTCACAGGCAGCCAATGCAGACCATAGGTTGGCATTATGCAAATTTCTTACATTGTTACGTATGAATGTTACAGAAGTAAGACTGGAATTACTGATGACTCGTTTCAGCAGTTCAGAATTGATTCTTTCTTTTAAGAGACAATAATATTTCATTCATTGTGCACTTTGATCTTTTAAAACTTTGCAGACATTTCACATTCACAGACATCTATATTACACACTGCAAGAAAGATAATATCTGAAAAAGCATAATAGGGGCACTTTAATTTTAAGGAGGAGGCATTTTTTCTTCATTGTAATTTCTGGACAGTTGCATGCTGAAACTTTTGTCTCCCAAAAACAAGTAATCTTGGTGGATGCCCAAGAACAAACCTCACTAGTGGATGCTCAGTTCATATGGATTACATTTACAATGTCTTAATGAACTTCTTGAAGCTTGACAGTTTTGGTGGAATGGACTTATCCTTGCCGCCGTCGCCTTTGGCTTTTGGCTTGCTCAGTTGGGAAAACTTAAATTTCAACTATATTACTGATCTGCCCGCATTGACACTATATGATAATTGAAATGAGCTGGATGACATCACCGTTTTCTCCAGAGCGGCTGTATAGCCGAATCAAATTCCATTGCATTATTTTCCTGTTACCACTGTGAAGCTGCTTTGAAACAATTGCCATTGTAAAAAGCGCTATATAAATAAAGGTGATTTGATGATATTAAAAATAACTTAATTTGTCTTTCGAAGATGAATAAAAGTCTTATGGGCTTAGAATGATGAGGGTGAGTAAATGATGACAACATTTTAATTTTTGTCTTAAATCCCTTTAAGTCTGATTGATTAGAAAAGTTAACTCAAACCTCTCCTGAACCAGCCTCACAATTTGAAAAGTGTCATTCTTGCTTTATGCTAACAAATATTGTGGGAAGTGTGGCAAAGACTAACACTTAGGGATGATAAAATCTCTAACCCTAAACATGTATGAGAAGTGATAACAGTACATACTACAGAACTACTATTAAATGGGTGGGATTTTCACTCTGGTTCAGCAAGGCTGGGAATGATACAAGAACTCCCAGTAAATAATACACTAATAAAACCACTCTCAACAGCCTCAAAGAAAAACAGAGATAGTAAGCCTAGAGTGTACTGACAGACGTGAGGACCTGCGTAAAGCCACCGCACACTTTCTAAAGCTGGGCAATGTCAAATTAAACCTTCAGTGGTTCATTAAAACACTCGCTCTTCAAGCGCTTCAGAATGAGCAGCAGAGACATAAAAGCTAATATTAAACCATGACGAAAGTCCTCTGACCTATTCTGCCTTAGGCTTTTAACTTTCTAGAAACACACTATAAATATGAGCATTTTCATGTTCAGATCAAAGATGTACTTATTAGGGCTCTGCGTTTAATCAAATTTTAGTTTAGTTTTGTCTTCCAACGATTATGAAAACACGATTATTGTACCCCATTCCATTCCGTTGCTTTCCTTTACACCGGTGCGGCTTTCGCTCCTCCTTAAAAGTCCAAACGTAACGTACAAATTAGTAAAATCATGAACGTGACTTTCATAAAATGCAGCCTACTGTAGGACGTGCTTGATCATAAAACGAGTGAAAGAGAACTCATGTTGTTCCCCAGGTCTCTTTCTGCTCCCCAGGTCTCTTTCTGTGCGCGCCTCGAGAAAGAGCTGAACACGGACAAATAAAAGTGTACTTTGAGCTTCGTGTGCACGCCTAAATGGTATAATACATCCAAAAATATGTCAAAATGCTGGGCTTGGCAAGTAGTCACGTAAACAGTTGATTATGTTTTAACTTTTAAGCGAGCGTAAACAGTTGGGAGAAAATTAGGATGTGTATCACTGGATCCATGCATTAGGTCTTAAAGTGACAGCCGCCTAATATAACTGCTGCTGTCTGCATCTTTAATATTAATCATGTATTTGTTTTGTACTTTTGCACTGTATTTCACTTTTACTGAATACAAAAAATAATGTTAATCAAACAACAAAAGAAAACAAGAAAAAAATAACTCACTGCTCTTGACTGAATGACTTTTGTAGCTTTAATACAAATCAAAGCAACTTTAATTCTGTTTCATTTTACATTAGATTATTCAATTTCTGTAGTAGACTGTTAGTTCAATACTTATAGACTTGCATGAAACACTTAAAATACTGTTGATTTAATTTGCATATTTTTATATTGTTTTTGTCTTATTGTTGTCTTATTTATCTTTAATAATTTTTGAGGACTTTTTTACTTACATTAAGGCCGTGTGTCCACCAAAGCGTTTTTAGCTAGCTGAAAATGCCAGGCGCTTTGCTGAAAGTCCATTTGATAAGCTTTGATTGCTATGACACGGAATATCCGCGGAAGTGTTACTATTATCTAATTTCACAGGTAGTTTGTTTCTGTATTGTTTCTATATAAAATGTCGATACAATATAAAGTATTTGCTCTGGCTCTTGTTTTAAATTATTTTGTCCCGTTATCATGCTCGTTGTCGTCGTTTGCCGTTGTACAAGCAGGCGGTTGGTCGGTGTAGTATTTGTCCCGCTCCTCCTCCACTGTGATTGGACAGCTGGGTAAAAAGTATTCTCAGCCTCAGATGTCATGCCCATGGACCATTGGCTGAATGTCTGATGCATATGGCATACTTATCTGGTAACACTTCAGGAGTTTCGAAGTCGTCATCTGATTGGTTGAATTCTACGGGATGTCCGCGAGACGCGTGCGTCCTGAAAACAAATGCTGCGACTCCAAACTCCCTCGTGGAAGGAGAACGCTGTCGTGTTTACAACTGTGACAATGAGCGCTTACCAGGATCAACTAAACACTGGATTTTCAAAAGTATGTGAAGTTTGCGGCTCCATTGTTGCAGTAAATTTGCACAACGTTTTTGAATGACTAATTTATAGATGCACGCCAGTCTGTTATTGCTGGGACATCGACTTTACATTTTCACGCCCTTAAACATGAACAAAACGAACTGTTCTGATTGGTTGAATTTGGTTCATTAGTTGACCAATGAAAGCTGCGAAAGAGACCTTTTGCCGTCAGTCTGAAGGTCTGGCTACACGAGACTAGGTCAAAAGTGACAGTGTTGCCCAAAGTTTACCCAAACATTCTTCAACTCTCTGTGACCGGTAAAAAACGCTGAGCGCTCAGTGTGAAATAGATGCTCAGCGCCTCGTTACGCTGCTGGCGATTTAAAAACGCAGCGCTCCCATTGAAAACAACTGGAAAAATACACTAACCTCTGGAAAAAATGCTTTGGTGGACACACGGCCAAATTATAGTATTCTGCTGTGGTATCAAAATTGGTATTGAAAATTGTGAAATTGTGTTGTATATCATAGCAAAATTATTTCCAGCAAATACTTAAATATAGCTATCATTAAATAAATTACTCATAAGGTTTTAATTATATGGCCAACTCATAATTGTGTTAAAAAATCGTGATTAAAATATTGACCAAAATAATTGTCATAATCAAGCAGCCCTACTAGTTATAAATGTTCACTGTACACTGACTGGAACGCTGTAGACATTGTCAGACAAATTGATATTTTATTATTTCTCAGATTCTGTTACATTGTGCTGTACCATAATTACAGAGTAAATTCTTTAGTCTGCATCTAAAACCACTCATATTAATTATATTATTACATGTTTACAATGGTTGGGCACAGACTTGGTTCTGTAGATGTGTTCTTAAACTAAATCACTCTCATTGTTATATTCTCAATAGGGGTGTAACCTCAAGGGGCAAGGCACAAGCAAAACTAAAGGTCATAACATAATCACGATTATCCAACACAACAACAGGATTCAGTCAAGCCCCGGAGCATAATGAGCCGACCCTGGGCAGACAATATGCTAAGAGCATTGGTGAGATTTAAGCCCAACCCCCTCAACCACAGCTCATACAAGACTCATACAAGAAGAATCAATCAATCATTCTAGGGTGATTTTGTTAGGGAGTACCTCTGCATAAGAGAGGGGAAAAAAAACCTGATAAATGACTTTTTTATTATGAAAACGTTTTTTTTGTGCAATCCATTCTTTTAGGGCTTAACAATTTGGGAAAAACTTGAAAAATTTGGGTGTTCGGTTCACACTTTACGAGAACCAACTCATACCTCTTTTAGTAACCAAAAATTTAAAAGGTTTTTTTTTGTTTTTTGTTTTTGTTTAAATGTCTTTCCACTTGGGGTCTTATACGTCACATTACCACTGTTTTTGACCCATTCAATATGACTATAAAATAATTATTGTTATGGTTTTTATTGTGATTATTATTGAATACAAATATTAAACAAAATATTGTAATACTATTGTACTGTGAAATAAAATAATTAGTATTTAATAAAAATAAACTGTAAAATTAAGATACTAATATTTACACTTTAATTTCATTAAACCAAGATTTTTTTAACGATTTTTTAATCAGTGGTGCTTGCCAAGGCCAGAAAATCCTAGAAGAAAATAATCAACACATATCCAACCAACCACAGCATAACAATGCCTAAGCAGCCAGTCATAACACCTTAACAACTACATAGCAACGCCCTTGCAACCAGGCATAAGTCCTTGGCAACTGCAAAGCAACAATCTAGTCACCACTTATAACACATTATAATTGCGTAGCATCACCCTAACAACCACCCAAAAACATCCTAGCAACCACTACCAACAGTAACGCCTTGAAAACCACAACAAACCACAACATCCTAGCATTGTGACATTGCGTTTTGCATGGGAAACCAATTACAGTTTGTTTAGTAATGTAAAAATGTATTTGAAAAAAAAATTGTGGTGAAAAAAATGCAACAAAGTCTAACACAGCCCTGGCCTCAAGAACTTGAAGTGTTTTTGGAGTAAGTAGGCCATAAAGACTCCCCTCTCAGTGCTGCAGAAATAAAGACCCACAGAGACCGACCACAGAGAGAAAAAGAGAGCAAGATGCACACTGACACAGTAAATTCCAAACAAATGACATGCCCTTGATGTTGTCATAACTGCTGCTTCCCTGTCTAAGCTCCGAACCAGGAAGAGCTTCAATGAAAGCTCTAAAACCCAACAAAACAAAGGTGTGGTGTGAGCCAATCCTCAGTCACTAACATCACCTACAAACACAACAGAGAGTGAGAACAAAAGCAGCACATAACCTAACCTAACCCCACCTGGGCCTGGGCCTGGCCGACTGGATGCTTCACTAAGGTGAGGCAACAACACTGTTAGTTACATGAGATCAAAAATTTCTGTCAATGATTGACTTGGCATAATTCCATTATGAATTCAAATGTACACCAAAAACTGAAGCATTGAAGTGTAGAAAAATGCCCACAAATGCATTTCACAGTGATGTAGTTCAAGAAAATGTGAGTGATGCGTAACTTGTGTCTGAGCCCTGTACAGTTAGGATGATTTTAGGCCTGTTCACACCAAGCTCAATAACTATGAAGATAACTATAACGATAACTATATTAGTGTCAAGCTGATGATAACGTTCTATTTCTGCATGCTGCAGTTATGTCGTCTGCCACTTTAAATGCTTGTTTTTAAGGAGCGTTCACACATGACATCTCTTAAATTCAACAGAATAATGCAAAAGAATGAAACAGAAAAGTTGAACTACATTTAACATTACAATGCGTCTTAAAACAGCGCTCAGGGTGCAAGACTTCAGCATCACAAAACTAGTCATCATAGTACACAAACAAATATCTATGCATAATGACTGAAAACATTAACAGGACAAGTCAGACAGCCATTTTTTTTTTTTTTTTGAAGTACAAAAGTGCTGCTTTGGCAGTAGTAGTGATGCTTATCAGACAGAGTTCACTGTGCAGACAATCTAACACAACTACTGTAGCTGTCAGCAAGCTAAAATCCTTGCAGAGAAATAGTGTCTCTAAATTCATCCCCATTAGCATTACTACTAGAATATTAAGCTAAAACAAGAATTTAAAGGAAAAAAATAGTAAAACTCTAATTGACTAAATCAAAAAACTGTAAACATCCCTACTTTGAATACATTCTGTGGATCTAAACCTAGTTTGCTAAACCTAGTTGACAGAACCACTGCGTAGAGGAAGTGAAACAGATCATTGGAGCTTGTTTGGTTTCCTGTTTTGAGATCGATTTTGAATGTGAATGGCAGCATGTTATGTAACAAGTCAAACAAATCTCAAGTACGGCTTTGTAAAGTTTCAAATATGGATAGATATCAGTTCTATCAATACAAATCCTAACTATGTAGATATATTTTTTGACAGTAATGAGATGACAAAAAACAAATAGAAGAAAATAATCAACACATATCCAACCAACCACAGCATAACAATGTCCTAGCAGCCAGTCATAACACCTTAACAACTACATAGCAACGCCTTAGCAAACAGGCATAAGTCCCTGGCAACTGCAAAGCAACAATCTAGTCACCACTTATAACACCTTATAACTGCGTAGCATCATCCTAGCAACCACTACCAACAGTAACGCCCTGAAAACCACAGCAAATCACAACATCCTAGCATTATGTCATTGAGTTTTGTTAAACAACTACAGTTTGTTTAGTAATGTAAAAATGTATTTGAAAAAAAAAAATCATGGTTAAAAAAAAATGCTAAAAAGTCTAACACAGCCCTGGCCTCAAGAACTTGAAGAGCTTTTGGAGTAAGTAGGCCATAAAGACTCCCCTCTCAGTGCAGCAGAAATAAAAAAAAACAAATACATCAAACGTCACATTTTAGCAAAATGCACATGTGCCAACATAGTTTTTGACGGGGAGAATAAACAGGTTCCCTAAAGTTTGCAGTTTCACATTCCCTTCAGGATTCACTGACAAATCTAAGAGACCTTTATTAGATCTCACTAAATCCTAGACTTGACTCCAAACAGAACACATGACTCTTTTTCCACCATATATCACCTGACCTCCTCCAGCAAGTTCTTTACGGCTGTTTACATTTGGTTATAAATTAAAGTCACAATGTGAGCACATACTACAGGCTGTTTTTGACATGGCATATTTTCTGTATTATTTATTTGCATATTTATTTTGTTATATTGTTTTCTATAGTTTTGTACTCTAAGTTTGAATTGTTTGGTGTTGTTTAAGTGTCCAAATTACTGTTGTTTCACTGTATAGCACAAAATCTGCCTTAGACAGTTATAACTTGTTTGGACTGATCTAGCAGGAAGTATCTCATCTTAACAGCATTCCAAAGGACAGATCCAAATACTCAGTTTAAAGTTTCCATTTGATCAGGCTGACAGGTTAGTGACCTTCTAGTACAAGAAAACCCAATAAAGTACAGCAATATGATAACACATCTTGAATGATGCAGTGGTAAAGAATAATGAACCTTTGAGCAGGTCATAAACACCCAACAACTATGTCTGAAAAAACATCCTTAAAGCCTTTTTTAAACATTTGAGTGTGTATTTGCACAAATTTCCAACCTAAAAAAATTATATTTGTCATTTTCAAGTGATTAAGAACATATAAACTGATTTAATAAACACTTTATTAAATTGTATAAATTATTCTCAAATGATTCATTCACTCAAAATGGAAAGTTCTGTCATTATTTACTCACCCGCACATGGTGCCAAACCCCATGTGACTTTTTTTCTTTAGTGGAACACAAAAGAGGATATTAGGCAGAATAAAAATAAATGTTGACTGAGGGTGCCTAATATTTCCTTGTGTGCCCCACAGAATAAAGAAAGTGATACAGGTTTAGAATGAATGAAATGAGGGTGAGTAAATTTGTTTTTTGTTTTTGGGTGAACTATCATTTTAAGCCTCTTCTTAAAGACATAAAATTTCTTTAATACATGTCTAGTGAGTGAAGCCTCATCAGATATTATGCTAAATATGATAATATATTTACCTTTTTTCCTGTTGAGCCAGTCTTCGAGAGGCAGGATCGCCCAAGGGAAAGGTAGCCCCCAATGACCTCTATCTCTTCTGCAGCAGGGTAACGCTTTTTAATCAGGGTGCCCAGATGGGCATAAGGGGCTTGTGGCGTGCTCGGAGATTCAGTGACAACCTCCGGGGTCTCAGAAGGGCCAGACGGGGCCTCAGGCCTCCGTTTTGGAACAACTGTAAATGTATTCCCTTTGCGCCTCTGCACTGCAGGGCTCAGGACGGGCGGCATGGGCTCCACGACTATGTCGTCGATGTTCGTGATAGGCAGCTTATCAACTGGAGGTTCCTCCGGAGGTGAGGCTGATTTGACAGGTGAGCCAATTGAGGGTGGAGAAGCTGGGGCTGGGGAGGTGGGTGTGGCAGGTGGGGTATGTTGCGGAGACCCTGTTTTGGCTTCTACAGTCACCTTTACTGTAAGCTTTGGTCCAAGGGGTGTGAAAGAATTAGGCAAGGGGGTTGGCACAGCGGGCTCTGAAGCTGCCACACCCACCAGGGGTCGTGGGGATGGGGGGGAAAGCACAGGGCTGGACGGGGCAGTACTGCCAGGTGATGAGATGGCCGCACGACTCTTGGGAATGACGGTGAAGGAGTTGCGAGACTGAAGACGCAAGTTGGCGAGCGCACGGGCCTGTAGATCACTGGCTGGAAGGAGAGAAAGATCCGGGCGAGGGGACGGACGGATCTCAAAGCTGGGCGATAAGGGGGGTGACGTGGGGCTAGGAGTACAGTCGGCACGGGCACGGTGGCTCTCCGGAGAGCATGGCACCTTGGCTTTGGAGGCCCCATCTGTGCTGTCCCAGTCCCGTTCTCTAACAGGCTTGGACAGGGACATCTCAGCGTCCTCCTTGGGATGCACAGTGACACTTCGTCCCCCACTCCCATCAAAACGTCTACGTGCAGAAGACACTAACTGAGGGGATCCGGAAACAGGCGTACTGCTCCCTGAGTCACATGGAGAGGCAAGATGATTGATTACGGCAGACTGAGCGTTTTGGAAGACTTTGCTGTGTGGAGAGCCGGCTTGCGGAGACACTGGACATTTTGGCACCACATCTGGCTTGGGTCTGGAGCTTGGCCTGACAGGAGTAGGGTCCAAGTCCAGGAGGTTTTCTGTGCTGCGCGACTTGGGCTGCAACTTGCCATAATTCCTGTCAAATTTCTGTAGCATGCGACTCACCCTCCCTTGCCCCTCCAGCGGAAAGGAAGCCGGTCGTCCCAGCGTGCTGAGGTTTTCCTCGCTTTTACTAAGCGCAGTATCGTAAATGACCACTTCCTTCGCGTGTATCTCCGTAACCGGGCTACCTCTTTGATCTAAAAGGTCATTGAGAGAGCTATACCCGCTCACCGTGCCGTTCTGCTGCAGTTTCGATGCGTGCTTCAAACTACATCCTTCCGGAAAGTACTCAGGGTCGGATTCAATGATGATGATATTCTCAGCGCGTATAGTCCGTATCCCGGGAACGCTGCCATATAACTCGAGGATGTGCTGAACGGGTCGCGCGGCGTTCTCTTGGCTCTGACGCTTCTTGCGTTCTTTCTCTAGTTTAATGAATGGGTTTTCCTGCAGCGAACCTATGCTCTCTTGCAGCACCAGGCTCTCTTGCGCTCCGTTGTCTCTAGCTGTTCTCTCCTCTGAGTCGTACGGGTCCGCGGATGGCCAGTGCTCTTTTGTTTTCACCGGTGACAGATCCGGGCTTTTGGTCGCGCGATTGGCAGCAGTAATGGTATAGTTCCTGCTAGAATGTGCGCTGGTAATATCATCCTTGCTTTTGCTGGCCGTTACCTCACCGTTAAGTCGAGATGCGACGGACTCGGCACCTGCTCCGGACCCGCCGCCCTTCGCCTTCCTCCGCTCAAGGATCTCGCGTTTCCAGGCCGGCATCCTCGGGCTCTCCTGTCCTGGCTCTTGGCGAAGAAGGCGAAGATCCCCGCCCGACATTATGGGAGAAGCGGGGTTTATGGGGTAATGTGTGAAACAGAATAATCTCTCGCTGTACCTGCAGCTCCTCTTCTTATTCGTCCTCATACATCATTGCAGCCGCAACAATGTATCCTGCAAGATGATGATGTGCCCGTCTACCGACACGACCCCGCCCTCGGAAAGTGACGTCACCCTTTCGTCTCAGGGTGGACACCTCATTTGGTCATTTTGACTTGAGGCACACCTTTTGTTTTAACATATGCCCCACCCACCTACCCTCTACTATTGTGAAGAAAGCCCTGTCAGTCAAACATAGCAAGACCCGCCCATTTCATAGCTTTAACCCTTTAAGCATTATTTCGGAATTTATGTTATGAATGGACAAAATTGCAAGCTCTTTGGAGCAATACAATAGGCTGCGAAATATAAGTGAAAAATAAAATATGTATTCCTTGTGTGTTTGTGTACACTTGGTCATTAAAATAAAACTCATTTTGATTCTAATAAATGATCTATTTTCTATTTATTATAAATAATATCTAAACTGAAAAGAATTATAGGACTATATGCTACTGTTTTCGAAAGAAATATAATAAGCATTGACATTTTTAAATATTGTAAAGCAGAACTTATTGAAAAATATTTCCAAATTAACAAAATCTATATTAATACTATTTTTGGATTTAAAACGGTATGTTCGGTTAAATAAATCTAATAAAAAGTACAACAATGTCCTGTGATTACGTGGTAACCTACAACTACTGTGCTTTTCATAATCCAGTTTTAAGATTAAATGGAACGTAAATAAAGATTATAGCAAGACATCATAACTACACTGCACCAAGTTATTTATAGACTACTTTATCCAAATATATAGCTGTAGCCTGTTATGCACATAGGCTGTGAATGACCTCAAAATCATTTTTAAGACAGGACAGGAAAACATGTTCATTTAAGATATGGGTGTGCGACCTTTAATACAATTGTTGCCATTTACAGCCACAATGGGTTGCAATAAGTACTGCATGTCCAGTGTGGCAATTCATTATTTAAAAATGCCTAAAATATATTCAAGGAAATTATTTTATGCTATCACAAAACAAGTGCAAAGTCCTAAAATAACAATACTTGTTATTTAAAGTACTTGCTGAGAGGAAATAAATAGAAATGCTTTTTGTGTCTCTATTATATATAACCCAAATGGTAAAGGCCATCTAATGCAAACAACACTACTGTTACTTCTACAGTTTAATTGTGAAGTGTTAATTAAAGCTACAGTGCCATCTAGTGATTATTATATGACTTATAATTTAACTCATCAGCTCTGTTTTGAACTTTCCCAACATAAACATCAAACAACAAAAATCCTATCTAATGCTAATGTAGCTATCCAAAAATAACTACAATTTTTATGTCACTTCTAGGCATGGTCATAAACCAAGGAAGAAGATCAAGAGAACAGTGAGTGTTTGAATGTTGATGGTTTATTTACAATTGTACAAACAACAATAAAAGGTAATAACATAGATAAAGCAACATTGACAGTATTCAGAGAAAATCCAGACCAAATCTCTCATAGCACTTAAGGACAATAATAATAATCAAAAAAAGAAATTGCACATTACTTTAAGCATTGTTTAAAATGCCATGTTTACATGCTTGAGCCAAAAATTCAGTTGAATACATAAAAAAGGTCACAATGATTAATTCCTCCTGGTTTGAATGACACCTGCAGGAGTCCATTTCATTCACATAAGTCCACTGGCATGTGTGCAGACTGTTTGTCCTTTAATTGACACGACAAGCACGAATCATGAGCAGCTGCAGAAGGATGAAAAGCGGGGAAACAATAAGCCCGAACCACAAATCATGTGCCTGCTCCTGTTCAGCCAGTTTCTGGCATAGCAGCACCTCACACACCAGCTTGAGGCTGAGCACGGTCAGCACCCACAGCAAGCGCAGCACTGCCAGTCGCTTCTCTCCTTCTTGATAGAGGCGAATGGATACAATGGCTGTGAAGTAGGTGCTGAGGCCATCAGCAGCGAACAAGGGTGAGAAGACAAGCCACCAGCTCATCTCAAGAGTCTGCTTGTCCACATCCATGTGCAGGGCCACCAGTACGCTGAAGACCAGCAGCGCGCCCAAGTGGAGGAACAGCTCGAATGTGGCAAAGCCCAGCCATTGCACCAGCTCTCGCAAAGAGAACAGCATTATTAATGGGGCACCACTGAGTGTTGTTTACTTGGGAGACTAAGGTCAAACACTAACCAAACTGGAAGTGAAGAGAAGCATTCAAATAAGTTAATGGATATTCAAGTCTATGAAAAATCCTTTCACTATTTTGGCAGCATCATGCTCCTTTTGGGATGGATCAGGTCCACCTTCTGACTTCTGATTCATTTGACAGCTCTATCAAAACCTGAAAAAAAATAAGGGGGAAAAAGACTTCATTATCAAGATGCAACTATAAACTACAAAAAACTAAAATTCAAGTTTATTGTATGGAAAACACTGGTACCATGATACACAGATGGAGTCAAATAGCAATGTATAAAATGGTAGTGTATTATGGTTATATTAGCCTACCTTGGTTGACTATTCTGTGACTATATATGAATAACATTTAAATCAATACAGCCTTCAATAAGGATTATTTAACTATCCTTAACATCACAGCTTTTGTATTCTAAATATACATTATGATCTAGGTTAACACTGTGCAGATAAACATGTTATTATTAAATTAACGTCCATCATTTTGCGGAACATAATTTGTAAGTATAAACAAGCGAGCTGTCAGTTAGCATATGATGACGAGTACTAAATGCGCCAATGATATACTGAAAAAAACCTTTTACCTTACATAAATCGCTCGCAGTGATGGTGGAAGGCAAACAAATAATGATAACCTACATTTTTAAATGGTCGTTAATAAACGGATGAGATGACAGCGGTGGACAAGCAGCTGTAATGAACACAAGCTAGCTGAGATGAGCTATTTACCTTCCAATAGGAGCCCGGGGAAATATCGCGAGATTTCACATATGAACCACAAGAAATATCGCGCAACCGTTGAAACTGGATATTTTCTACGGAGGCCGAGAGGCAGCAAGACTAATGAAATCCCAGAAAAATGGAACAACTAGCATAAAACGGATGAGTGATACAAGGGGCGGGGTTTATAGGCCCCAGTCTCTTCAGCACTCACTATAAGCATACATTTCCATATTTTAACTCTGTATTTTGTATTGTATGACTGAATGGATTCTAAGAAGCATTATTCAAGTTACCGCTAAAATAAAACGTGGTCAGCGCTATCAAGTGGTACCTGTTACTTTTCTCCGCGCTGGTTAGGATGGATGAATCATAGTCGTTTGTGATTGAATGATAAGTTCCAGAAATTTTGTAAAGCTTAGAAGGACATGTTTTCATTTGTATCTCAGGTACGAGAGCTTGGTATTTATATATTTACAAGATTATACTTTTTATAGTACTGATGTCCCAATAAGTCAAAACGTACTGACATTTGATTGTAGCTACATGGAGAATTTGCCATTCTGAGCCACCAAGCGCCACCTAGAGGAAGACATGTTTCGTCTAACAGGAACAGTTGACAGATAGCAACATTTCCCTCTCAGAAAGATACGCACACACATGCCGTTTGAGGTTCAAGGAAGGAGCAACACTTCAGTTAGCAAGATCTGGGTCGTTTCCCATTCTAAACAAAAGTAAGTTAATCTCAATTGTATATATGCACATGCTTTCTTATGTTTATGAAATGCTTGAATTATTATGCCTTTTAAAAGCTTCAAGTCTCTGTAACATTTACATTATACAGTATTATGCAGTATTAAGGACAGTCACTATTATCTTAGAAAAACTTGTCAAAAATGTTACCAGCATCAGCTGTGCACATCTGCCTCTCTGTTGTGTACGAGATATAAGACCAAGTGTGTAATGACTGCTTTTAAAAGTTTTTCTTTACATTAAGTACTTTTTGTTTAATAATTATTTACATTTCAACATTTATAGAGAAATTAGTAACGATTTGACATGATACAATGTGTAGCCTATGCTTGAATTATAATTCAATATGCATGCATGCATTATAATTAATTATTTCTGCTTAACAGCTTTAAAAACGTCAATTTATTAGTGTACTTTTACAAGAAATAAATGTCATGGCAACATGGTACAATAATGCTATCAGATGGTTTTCATGTTACTCCAAGACACCTCAGTGTTCCATGTATATGTCATGTTTGTTTTGGGTAGATATTGGATGAACCCTATATCATATGATCTTTTCATTGTTTCAAATATGGTTGCTTTAGGTGAATAAATGTGTCTTGTCTGCCAGTATTCTCAGTGTTCTGCATGCCTGCTTCAGTTGTATGGCGGGAATGTGTCAGAATCGCTCATTGCTCATTCATTTAGAAGATTTATTTTCATAAAATCAGTGGACAGAATAACATAATTATCCCCAAGTTTCCAACCACTCAGGATGTGTTCATTCAACTGAGATAATTTTCTATAATGGTATTTTCTTTTGATTTTTTATTATGATTATCATTTTTATTTTTTATAATTTATATTAACTTTTATACTAACTTTTATATTAATAATACAAAATTATTAATTAACTAATTTAAACATTATTAAAACAATATATTATCTATATTATATATTATTATATATTATTATACAATATTATTACAATACAATATTATATATTATACAATATTATTATCAATAATGGTATCTGAAATCAAGCCTTAATATGTCCTCTAATGCAGTCTCGCTTTTCAGGTGAATTTATTTTATTTATTCATTTGTTTTTAGTTTTAAGGATGATTAGATTACAAGAAAAATATATATTTTTTCTGCAGCGTATGTAATTATGATTAATAATTTTGTGGTTACGTCACATGTAGAGCAGATATTTGTGTCAGTAAGTGTTTGTCTTCCATTTAAATCTACAGGACGATGACACAGCCGGTAGACTCCATTCTGCACAGCGGTTACTTCCACCCCACTCTCCGATACTGGCAGACCTGTGCTTCAGACCTTAGACCGGATAACCTCATATATCCTATCTTCATTACGTAATGTCTTCCACTCATTATATTTATTTGTTGATGGTATATAGGTTCAGGAGTTAAAGGTTTGTTTCAGGGCCGGCCCTGACCAATTTGCTGCCCTAGGCAAGATTTTACTTGGTGCCCCTTGTATCAAGGTTTAGCACTACATGTTATCAGTCTTGTTATCAGTTGTGGAAACACTGGTACTGTTTTATTTTTGTAATGCATTGATGTTTTTATTATTATTATTATTATTATTGTTGTTGTTGTTTTATATGTTGGTTGTGTTTTAAAAATTGTACCCATTCTACCCTGTCATTGTGTTCATGATAATATATATATATTAAAGGCTGATGATAGTTAAACTATACAAAAATAGCACCTACGCCACATTACAGCCTAAACACAAATAGCAAGAGTAATTGCATCTAACATTCATGTACAAACTATTCATTGAGAACTAGCAAAAGTGTTTGTTTTCCAGTAGATGGCAGCAATCTTCCACTAAACTATGCACATTCATGTTTTCACCATGAATTAAACTGAGAAATTTAGATATTTAATGTGAATTTTACATAAAATATTGCTATTTTAAATAAACCTGTATATAAATATCATTACTCATTTCGGCAAATACATTTTAAAAATGCCATATGTCCCCTTAAAATTGCACAACTGTAGAGTAAAAACATTAGGCTATTAAAAAAGTAATATAACATGTGTTTATAAAAAACTGACATGATTTTTTTTTTTTACAAAATCACACTGTCTGTGGCCTCTGGAGAAGTTGCTTGTGCTTGCATGAAGTTTAAGGTAAAAAAAAAAAAAAAACTGCAATTAATTATTGAACATTAGTATTTTACTACTATGCAATTAGATAAACTGTTCATTCATTACATCACTTTACCTCTGTCTTTATCCCTTATCCTTATCTTCCCTGGCTGCATCAGAGGGCTTCGGTCTTTTTGACACTGTGTCATGTGAATTCGGCCATCCGTCATAAATAATCAGGCAACTTTTAGTGGCGCGAGCAGCCAAGCACCCTAAAAAACGAAAGCAATCCTGTCTACATTGGATGCGGCGAGAGGCGACGCGACACAACAAATTCCCAACATTAAACTGATCGCGCGTTCTGTTTCTGACTCACTTCAAGCAGTCGCTGGGCGGGGGAAGATTGATGCGGCGGACCCGGGAAGAGTCGGGGGAGTTTTTTTTTTTTTTCAGTAATATTTCGAATTAATATTAATAAAATAGTATCAGTAATAAAACGGGAAAAAATCACTCATTTTGGCGCCCCTATGGATGAGTGGCGCCCCTAGCATTTGCCTATTCAGCGGGCCGGCCCTGGTTTGTTTAAAGTTGCTTGTTTAAAGAAACTATTGTCCATTTGTTTGATTGAAGACAAATAGTTATGTCTCCCTCCAACTGATTTTAACAGTGACAGTCCTGATGCAGTGGAACCAATTGCAAGTCTACCTGGTCAAGCAAGGTATCATCCTTCACTGTCAAACACTTTTTTTTTCTCTCTCACCTTTGTTTCTCATCCGTTACCAAAGTAACAAGTATCGTTGAATTGTCATTGGATTAAGGAATTTAATGGATTACTAATGGAGTTTAACATGAATCTAGACTATTATTATCAATTGTAAACATTTAAAGGAATACTGGCACTTTACATTAATAATGTACATAATAGTTTTGTTGTTGTTTTTTTTAAACTAAGTGTAAAGTTTTAACCTTCAGAAAGTGTTGTTTGTCTGGCTCAGGACCTCAACCCTGTTATACAAATTTGGGACAAGGATAAATAGTAATACTATTTAAAACCCTGAAAAAAATGGGTAAATTTTAGCCTGAATTAAGCTGTTACTCACTAGGGGTACCTGGTTTGGGTTCAGAGGTTGATTTGTAGTTCCGTATTTTACTATTAATTAATATATTAGTGTAATCATTTCAGTTATCTTTGATGTTTTGCATAAGAATTGCATTAAAGACTCTAGTCTAGTCAAGTCACCTTCATTTATATAGCGCTTTTTACAATACAGATTGTTTCAAAGCAGCTTAACAGTGATAATAGGAAATTAATGCAACAAAGATAGTTTTGGCTGTACAGCAGATCTAGTCCAGTTTAAGTAAATTTTGGATTGATTCATTTCAGTTGAAAAAAGCATTAGTTATTAATTTAGGGGCCACTTTCACAACACCGTTTTCAACTGAAAACAGAAAACCTTTAATGCGTTCTGGCCTTTCATTTACGTGACAACAGCGTTTTGGTTGCCTGAGAACGCAAACTTTGAAATAGGTTTCAAAGTGCAAGTTTTTGAAAACGAGTTTTGAAAACGATACAGTTATCATCTCTGTGAAGGAAGACTCAAGAAGGAAGGACTATGGGCAAAAAAATTTAAATATAAAAGATGTGTATGGTTGATATTACAAAGATGGAGTTTGCATGTAAAGTTTGGGCTGGTGGTCTGAGATAAGATTCAGGGTGGAGCTGGAGGTAGCCAACAAAGCACAAAGATAAGCCAAGGATCCGTTAAGTCTGGGTGGTTGTAGTCAAAGTGAGGTCTGGTTACATAGTCATGTAATATAAACTGCATTCAGAAAGGAAAACTATCATGCTAGTTACTACTTTGAAAAAAACAAATAGTGTGTGAAAAAACCTAATTAGGCAGCAGTCAACATTTAGTAACGGACAGTATTATTCATTGTTGTCACATGACCTCATGGAAAATTATCCCCTGGTTTTACAGGCAAGGCTTAAACCTAGTCCCAGACTAAAATGCATGTTTGAGCTAATAGCAACTTGCACTGAAATATCTTAAAATATGTCAGTGTCATTGTTTTGTCTCAAGATGCACACCTGTAATGCCCTTTTCTAAGGTACGTTTATAAAAGCTACTTAAATGGCCTAATTAAACTAAGGCCTAATCCTGGCTTAATCTAAGCCCTGTCTGTGAAACTGGGCCTATGTAACATGTTTCATTCAGTGTGAGATGTCTAGTTATCTCAGACATAGAAACATTTAATTTAGTTTAAAAAACGTCTTAACTATTTAAAGTCTGGTCAAATAATTGGCTAAATTGTGACAGACAGTTCACTTACTATAAATGGGAGAAATTCGCAAAATAAAGGAAGCTCTAGTAAAGTAAGTACCATATTCTAAATAAAATAGCCAATTGCAGCTCCTGTTATAAGAAACAGCTAGTGTCCTGAAACTGGTGCTTAGGACTGCAGATAGCGTTAATGTGTCATATAAAAAAAAAATGAATGACAGTGTATTGTTAAGAAATCTTTATGATATGTAATGTTTATTCTGTTGATTTCAGATATGGCGTTAATAAGATAGAGGGTTTCCTTCGTCCTCTTGTGGATAAAGGCCTGAAGTGTGTGCTTATTTTTGGAGTTCCTGCAAATGTTGCAAAGGTCACTGAGAAATTAAATGGTTTCAGTAATATTGCTGTCATTAAGTTAAGTCATAGAATTTTATGAGGGAGTTGATTAAATATTGTTTCCTTGTCTTCTCATTTCCTGTCCCAGGATGAGAGGGGCTCTGGTGCAGACACAGATGACACTCCTGCAGTGCTGGCTGTGAAGAAACTGAGGAGCACGTTCCCTGAACTTGTGCTGGCCTGTGATGTGTGCCTTTGCCCCTACACCTCTCATGGCCACTGTGGTTAGTTTCAGTATTGGATCTGTTTACATATTTTTTTGATTGTTTTCATTGTTTTTTAAACGTGATACCAATTTTCAAGCCAATAATTATTTTCATGTTCAGTGTTGGGGCTAACGCATTACAAGTAATGCGAGTTATGTAATCAGATTACTTTTACTAGTAAGTACCTTGTAAAATAATGCATTACTTTTAAATATAAAAACAAATCTGAGTTACTTTTTCAAATAAGGAACGCAAGTTACTTTGTTTTCCCATTTATTGACTGACAGCTCTCCTGTCCCCATGTTGAGAGAAATCGGGAGTAAGTGCAGAGGCGTTGTGTGCGCTGTGTAAACATGATGGTTATTGTAGTTCTAAACTAAATGTAAGCATGCCATGCATTTAATCGCCTCATTTGCACAAAAGCACATTCAGTATTCCTCAAAATGAATAAAAACCGTGAAATGCAAACTCTGAATACTATGCAAGCATGCAATAATTGAAATATATTAAATCACACAAATATACTTTGGCCTGGTTTCACAGACAGGGTTTAGATTAAGCCAGGATTAGGCCTTTTCAATTAGGAATTAAGTAGCTTTTTTAAATGAGCCTTAGAAAAAAAACAATTACTGTTGTGTATCTTGAGACAAAACAATGGCACTTACAGTACATATTTTAAAGGCCCACTGAAGTGCTTTGAAACACGCAGCGTTGTTCAATGTGGTGACATAATTTCCACTGAAACAGGAAGACAGGGTGGGACATATCGAGCAAGTGTGTAATATATGCACTGGTGTTATCACTATTTGTCAGTGCTGTTTAATACCGAGTCTGTCTAACCGTTTCTTCTACTAATGTCCTCCATATCGCTTTAAAATATAGAATTTTGTGCAGAATTCTAATGGGTCCGATATGTTTTCTGGTCTGCGCCGACTCGATCATATTGTATGATCCGCTCTGTGCTATCATGTCTCTGGACCAGAGCAGACTGTGTACGCACTCAGTGTGCGTGACACTAACGTGATGAAAGCAGACTTCGCTTCGATGGAAAGTATATTTACACTGTATGCATCTTTTCCTAACTCCAATATAGTGCATTACGTGCCATTCACCATATAGAAAATAGTAATTGTGTGAACAAGTGATCGATTTTCCACTGCAGCTTCAGTTTCTATTTCTAGTGTAGGGGGCGGGACACTTCAGATTCTAGAGAGCATTTGATTAGACAGAAAATCTGATGAGAAGCTGAAGTTGATCCATATTGGCGGAAGTGAGAGACTGTAAGTTTTGAATGCTTATATCTTCTAAATGTGAATTTTGGAGCACACTAGCTTATATATAACCTTAAAGGGGACCTATTATGCAAAATTCACTTTTATAAGGTGTCTGAACACCGATGTGTGTCTGCAGTGTGTGAGAACAACCAGCCTATAATGGTAAAAATCCACTCACTCATTTTTTTTGATTCCCATAAATCAAAAGCAGTCTCTTCAAACAAGCTGATTCAGATTCCCCCCTACAATGGCATCATTGTAGGGAGAAGCCCCGCCCACAGCCGGTGATGATCTGCCCTATTAGCATAGACACAGCCCTGAATGAGAAGCACAGAGTATGCCATTTCTGTATCCACGCTGTAGCAGATTGAGTTGTACAATGTCGGTCTGCGCCAAAGAGGCATTACAAGTGTTGTGTTTTGGGATGTACCAAATGCACATAAGAGTCTCCATAGACTCCTGCCATCTGAGTTTTTATTCATTTATAATAGCAATAGCATTTCATAAAAGCAAGATGACAACATAAGTTATAACTGTAATTATACAAAACTATACCTGTTCTGTCTCCATGCATCATATACTCATTCTATCTCCATGCAGCATATATGGCTCTGTAGGCATCCTAAACAGTTCGAGAGGCAGTTTTAACATTAAGTGACATGGCATCTGATCTACAGAAGCCAATGGCACATGTCGCTATGCTTATTGGCACATCCGGTGGCACATCCGGTTTTCATTGCCATGTGGAACACTGACACTGTGTCACGGTACATGTCCCGTCGTATGTTGTGACACCTCCAGTAGTGGCTGACAGATAAAATAAATAGATAAATAGCCTATTTGAGTGATATTTTTAAATAAATGTCAATTAAACGTATTAAAGTCGGTAATATTTTTTCAAACATGTTGTCAGTTTGTGGCACATCAGTATCTGAGTGGCATGTCATGTGCCACTGAATGTTATATGTAATGGCAATGTTGTTGATCACGCAAACTGCCCATTCTAGGAAACACAAGGAATAAATATGTCACTACGAATACCACATTAAAAGTCGCATCTGTTAATGTAAACCTTTATTTGTGCATGATGCTGCATGCACGCCAACTGGCCAACGCAAGATAAACATTACATCCATGTATGTGGTTATAGTCAAATAATATGAAACCGTGAAATCACTCCGGAACTCTCTCCTGTCTTGCCTGCACTCGAGACGGTGACGTGAGCTCTACAGTCTTCACTCCTATTGGTTGTCGCTTGCGAAATTCGCTGCTCATTTGCATAAGGTTGACATTTCTGAACTTTTGTCACGTGACTACCGTCGTTTGACATGCCTACATTCTGTCGCTCGTGTTGCCGGGAACTGCCAGCTCTCCATTGAAAATGAATGGGATCACTGCGTGTCGCTTGCGGTGTGAATGGGGCTTTATTCATTTCACTTTTGGTGTGAAAGGGCCTTTATGTTTGCCAAAAATAGAACTTTTTCTGTTATTAAAAAAAAGCCCAGCCTAGTTGAGAAAAAGTAATGCAAAAGTAACGTAACAAATTACTTTCCATAAAAAGTAACACAATTAGTTACTTTTTTAGGCAGTAACACAATAAACGCATTACTTTCTCCGACACTATATGGAATGTCACGACTGCCAAAATAAATAATTATTTATAAATGTATTTCCTTATTTATGTATATACATTTATTTATTTATTCTTTTATTTATACATTTATTCATTTCTATTTTTATTTATTTCCATATTTATTCATTTATACATTTATTTATTTATACATTTATTTATTTTTATGTTTATGCATTTTTACATTTCTTTGTCCGTAGGGTAATGAGGAGGACGTGGTTTACCTCAGACATAGCAATCGAGCTCAGAGTAGGCGAGGGCGAAGCGTTGAGGCTACTGTGACACCTTGTGGTGCGGCCGAAATACAATAAGTATAGCCTACTGACGTTGATACTGTCTGTGATGAATAACTTGGATAGGTATATGGCCAAAATCTTATATCACGGGTTAAGTCATATCACCTTAACTGTACTATGTGACATGGAAAGACTACTCTTTATTCCGGACATGGCCGTAGAACATCGTCTGGTCTGGATTTGTAAAATGTCCTGGGCTAACAAACATGAACAGCAACATCTTCAACAGATCTGATAACAGGGACTCTGAAATGGAAGCGCTTGATATTTTCCATTACCGGTCTGAACACACGGAAAGGAAGCAGCGCACATATAGGCTACAGTGAAGTCGACGCAAGCATATTGATCAATGCGTTTGAAACGAGACCACAAATTCACTTCACATTCATATTTCCTATTTGTACATGCACAACATTTGTACATGCACAACGCTTAAAATATTTCAAAGATCCAAAATAGAACGAGGCGTCGGTTACAATAGAACATTTTGTCGCGTCACGTCACTTCACTTCACGTGTGGACAGTCACAGCATCACTGAATATAATGGGTTTTTCTTGGTGTGGTCTTATTATTAATCACACGTCTTAGGCTAAGTTATCAACTGGAAATATCCAGAATTAGATAAATCAAATGTGCCCATGGAAACGGAGCTGGTGAAATACACACGCCATGCATTAAACATACACAGATGCATCATCCTCTTTCAAACAGCACCTGTCGAGTGCCCTCATATTTTTGAGGAGACACTGTAGCCTCAACGCTTCGCCCTTGCCTACTCTGAGCTCGATTGCTATGTCTGAGGTAAACCACGCCCTCCTCATTACCCTACGGACAAAGAAATGTAAAAATGCATAAATGTAAAAATATAAAAATATATAAATACATAAATGTAGAAATGAATAAATGTGGAAATAAATAAAAATAGAAATGAATAAATGTATAAATAAATAAAAGAATAAATAAATAAATGTGGGAAAAAATAAATATATACATAAATAAGGAAATAAATGTATAAATAATTATTTATTTTATTTTTTTTTGCTTTTCTATGTAAATTTATTTATATATTTATTTATTTATTTTTGCTTTTTTACATTTCTTTGTATATTTATTTATGTATTTATTTATTTTTAATTTTGGCAGTCGTGGCATTCCATACTATTCATGTAATGGCTCCTAACCATAAAATGGATGATTCTATTCAATTAAAAATAAATATTATATACTAAAAATAAAACAGTATAATACATTAAGTGAATTTAAGCACATTAACATAATGTACTGTATGGATATTGGAAAATTAACACATACAATTTAAATATCCAGCATCAATTGATAAAAATTCTAATATTGGCTGATAACTGATATGCTACTAATATATTGTGCATCCCTTTTTTTGAGATCTAAACACAAAAATAATCCGTTTTCACAAAATATATTTAAATGTTTGTTTTTTTCTCACATGAGATGAAGACCCCTCATAGAGAATCCTGTGTTGAGATCACATGACCATCTGAATACTACTCACTTATAATTTCATATTTCCTATTTTATTCACAATGACATTTTTAACCAAACATCTGTGCTTTGGCATGATGCTGCATCCATGCTGATAAGTGTCAGTATGAAGCCCAAGAACACTGTTATATCAAAAAGTGAAACAACAGAGTTTACCTAGTCCCAGACTAAAATGCATGTTTGAGCTAAAAGCAACTTGCACTGAAATATCTTAAAATAGGTCAGTGCCATTGTTTTGTCTCAAGATGCACACCTGTAATGCTTTTTTCTAAGGCACGTTTATAAAAGCTACTTAAATGCCCTAATTGAACTAAGGCCTAATCCTGGCTTAATCTAAGCCCTGTCTGTAAAACCGGGCCATGTTTCATTCATTTACTGAATGCTCCTTTAATCTTAAACAAAGGTGGTGCGACTACTATCATAGACACCTTTAGACTTGTCTTCTATCAATCATGTGCAATTTTTTTTACCTGGTATTTTTAAATGAACCCTTTACAGTGATATTACCATAGTTTGTGATTTTTGATTTTGTGGCACCTTTAAGGAATCCTGCGTGAAGATGGCAGCTTGGATAATGCCGCAAGCTGTTTGAGATTGGCTGAAGTAGCTCTGGCTTATGCTCAAGCAGGTTAGTCCTAAATTATATTAATTTATAGTCAATTACACATAATATTTGCATTTTTGAATAATAGGTCTATAGAAGTCATCATCATCACATTAGGTCACTCTTTTTCTCCCCTTAGGTTGCCACATCATCGCCCCTTCAGATATGATGGATGGACGAATTGCAGCCATTAAGCAAGCACTAATCGCTAATGATCTTGGCAACAAGGTAGAGAAATCTTGCTTCTGGGTCATACAATATAGTTAAATAGAATATAGCAGATGCTGACTCAAGCTCTTTCACCTTTCTTAGGTGTCAGTGCTAAGCTACAGTGCTAAATTTGCCTCCTGCTACTATGGACCATTCAGGTAGTATACAATATTCCCTTTATTAACTTTCTTCTTAGTTCTTATATATTCTTATTAGATGAGAACACTCGGATGGGTTTGCATTATTTGTAAATTGTGCATTCTTTGGGTTTGTTCTTTGTAAACCAAAATTGCAAAATGTATCTGAAATGTTCCTTACTTAACATTTGAAGGGATGCTGCCCAGTCTAAACCTGCTTTTGGAGACAGGCGATGCTATCAGCTGCCCCCTGGTGCAAGAGGACTAGCACTGCGGGCCTGTGTAAGAGAACGTCACTTTTAAAGACCCAGTGAAATCTCCTGATGAGCACAATTTTTGTTTCCTGTGTTTACATACACCGATCAAGCATAACATTATGACATTATGAGGTCTAGTGAATAACACTGATTATCTCTTCATCACTGCACCTGTTAGTGGGTGGGATATATTAGGCAGCAAGTGAACATTTTGTCCTCAAAGTTGATGTGTTAGAAGCACACTAATGGGCAAGCGTAAGGATTTGAGCGAGTTTGACCAGGGCCAAATTGTGATGGCTAGACGACAGAGCATCTTCAAAACTGCTGCTCTTGTGGGGTGTTCCCAGTCTGCAGTGGTCAGTATCTATCAAAAGTGGTCCAAGGAAGGAACAGTGGTGAACCGGCGACTGGGTCATGGGCGGCCAAAGCTCATTGATGCACCTGGGGAACGAAGGCTGGCCTGTGTGGTCCGATCAAACAAACTACTGTAGTTCAAATTGCTTAAGACGTTAATGCTGGTTCTGATAGAAAGGTGTCAGAATACACAGTGCTTCGCCGTTAGTTGCATATGGGGCTGCATAGCCGCAGACCAGTCAGGGTGCCCATGCTGACCCCTGTCCACCAGTGGGCACGTGAGCATTAGAATTAGACCACGGAGCAATGGAAGAAGGTGGCCTGGTCTGATGAATCATGTTTTCTTTTACATCACGTGGATGGCCGGCGTGTGCGTCGCTTACCTGGGGAACACATGGCACCAGGATGCACTATGGGAAGAAGGCAAGCCGGTGGAGGCAGTGTGATGCTTTGGGCAATGTTCTGCTGGGGAACCTTGGGTCCTGCCATCCATGTGGATGTTACTTTGACACACCACTACCTAAGCATTGTTGCAGACCATGTACGCCCTTTCATGGAAACGGTATTCCCTGGTGGCTGTGGCCTCTTTCAGCAGGATAATGCGCCCTGCCACAAAGCAAAAAATGGTTCAGGAATGGTTTGAGGAGCAGAACAACGAGTTTGAGGTGTTGACCTGGCCTCCAAATTCCCCAGATCTCAATCCAATCGAGCATGGATTGTGACATGGATGTGCTGAACAAACAAGTCCGATCCATGGAGGCCCTACCTTCCAACTTACAGGACTTAAAGGATCTGCTGCTAACATCTTGGTGCCAGATACAACAGCACACCTTCAGGGGTCTAGTGGAGTCCATGCCTCGACGGGTCAGGGCTGTTTTGGCAGCAAAAGGGGGACCAACACAATATTAGGTCATAATGTTATGCCTGATCGGTGTATTTTGTAACAGGAATTTATTGAAAGGCCACTTTATCTGAACTACTAAAACAGCACAGATATAGCAATCCAGGACCATAAAGCAAATTGTTATTACAGAAATGGGCACATTGACTAGACCTGTGGGGTTTGTTTCTATTGTATGGATTGCTGCAAGTGAAGTAAAAGTATAAGGAAACTACTTTTTTTTTGCTGGTAGGATCGGGATGTGAAAGAAGGTGCTGACATGCTGATGGTGAAACCTGGATTACCATACCTTGATATTGTGAGAGAGGTCAAGAATAAGGTAATAACTGTAGAGTCAGTGTATGATTATATTTATGAATTTTAAGTCCTTTTCTGACACCTCATGTTACATTTAAGCTTGAAAATCTAATCTTACATTGTAGAAATTTACAGTAGTCCCAAAAATGTATTTGGACACTTAAAGGAATAGTTTTTCCAAAAATTAAAATGATCCCATAATGTACTCACCCTCAAGCTATCCTAGGTGTATACAGTGGGGGGAACAAGTATTTGATACACTGCCGATTTTGCAGGTTTTCCTACTTACAAAGCATGTAGAGGTCTGTCATTTTTATCATAGGTACTCTTCAACTGTGAGAGACGGAATCTAAAACAAAAATCCAGAAAATCACATTGTATGATTTTTAAATAATTAATTTACATTTTATTGCATGACATAAGTATTTGATCACCTACCAACCAGTAAGAATTCCGGCTCTCACAGACCTGTTAGTTTTTCTTTAAGAAGCCCTCCTGTTCTCCACTCATTACCTGTATTAACTGCACCTGTTTGAACTCGTTACCTGTATAAAAGACACCTGTCCACACACTCAATCAAACAGACTCCAATCTCTCCACAATGGCCAAGACCAGAGAGCTGTGTAAGGACATCAGGGATAAAATTGTAGACCTGCACAAGGCTGGGATGGGCTACAGGACAATAGGCAAGCAGCTTGGTGAGAAGGCAACAACTGTTGGCGCAATTATTAGAAAATGGAAGAAGTTCAAGGTGACGGTCAATCTCCCTCGGTCTGGGGCACCATGCAAGATCTCACCTCGTGGGGCATCAACGATCATGAGGAAGGTGAGGGATCAGCCCAGAACTACACGGCAGGACCTGGTCAATGACCTGAAGAGAGCTGACACCACAGTCTCAAAGAAAACCATTAGTAACACACTACGCCGTCATGGATTAAAATCGTGCAGCACACGCAAGGTCCCCCTGCTCAAGCCAGCGCATGTCCAGGCCCGTCTGAAGCTTGCCAATGACCATCTGGATGATCCAGAGGAGGAATGGGAGAAGGTCATGTGGTCTGATGAGACAAAAATAGAGCTTTTTGGTCTAAACTCCACTCGCCGTGTTTGGAGGAAGAAGAAGGATGAGTACAACCCCAAGAACACCATCCCAACCGTGAAGCATGGAGGTGGAAACATCATTCTTTTGGGATGCTTTTCTGCAAAGGGGACAGGTCGACTGCACCGTATTGAGGGGAGGATGGATGGGGCCATGTATCGCGAGATCTTGGCCAACAACCTCCTTCCCTCAGTAAGAGCATTGAAGATGGGTCATGGCTGGGTCTTCCAGCATGACAACGACCTGGAACACACAGCCAGGGCAACTAAGGAGTGGCTCCGTAAGAAGCATCTCAAGGTCCTGGAGTGGCCTAGCCAGTCTCCAGACCTGAACCCAATAGAAAATCTTTAAAGGGAGCTGAAAGTCCGTATTGCCCAGCGACAGCCCCGAAACCTGAAGGATCTGGAGAAGGTCTGTATGGAGGAGTGGGCCAAAATCCCTGCTGCAGGGATTTTAGATTCCGTCTCTCACAGTTGAAGAGTACCTATGATAAAAATTACAGACCTCTACATGCTTTGTAAGTAGGAAAACCTGCAAAATCGGCAGTGTATCAAATACTTGTTCTCCCCACTGTATATAATTAACAAATATATTTTTTGTATTCCCATTTGCTCCAATATAAAAAAAAAACATGACAGCATTTCCACGACTTCCCAAAAGAAGGAAAAAATATAGAGAGATTGATTACATCAGTCAGGAGAGAGAATTATATGACATTTGCCGTCACTTCCTCAGCCGTTGCATTAGAAACACTCTCACAGCGGTGCTTATTCTTTTTTCTTTACTGCATTTTACTGCCAAGGTAATATAACAGAAAGTGAAGTATTAAAACCATGAAAAACATTTCTAGATTTGGGTTGTTGATAACTGTGGCAATCAGGGCTTGGATAACACCATTAACTTTTTTGCTCACCAGCCACTGTGGCTAGTGGTTTTCCAAAGTTACTAGCCACTCAGCATTTTCACTGGCAAAAATTTTGTTGTTGGGAAATTTGTTGTTGGCTATATGTAAATGACCACTGTACACACCCAAATCAAGTCTACATGAAATGTATAACATGACAGGTCATCAAATAGGCCTATTTAGCTCTGATAAGGTTGTGTGTAAAGCTCCTTAATCTAGACAGAGTTTACTAACAGTTGCTTGTCTGAAAAAATAAGATTTTTTGGTGTAAATATAATTTATTCTCAAGCAATATTCTCATCAGTGTTCTATCAGCTATGACATATTTAAATCTAGCATATTTTGTGTATGAGCCCATACAGTAGCCTAAATACATATCCATATTTCATGTGAGTTTATTTTATTAAATATCAAAAATCTAAAAGGTGTGCATCATACCTGAGACCTAGATGAACACTTTACATTTGGTTTTATGACTAAGTCATTCTCTTCAAATGCTATTGAAGTTAGAAACGTGTATACCAATGTCTTATACATGTAACTTTAGAAACGGTCCCTAAATTCACGAATATCGAACGACCAGTGTCAAGCCAACTTTATGCCAGTCACATCAGATGCGCTATGGTTCTGCTGTTATCTTTGTTTGAAACTATATTTTCGCTGCGGAAATAGAACAAAAACACTGTATTGATGAATCAATCTCCTACGTACATCGCATGTACATCTCTGCTTTGTTGTTTATGATGAGAGTGCAGTTTTCAGTGAGTGAGAGCGTGCTCTGAACAAAACTCCGGCGTTTCAGCGAGGACTAATCTGAACGCCTCTGATTATTAGACATTGCATTCATAAGCTCAACAAAATCACGTGATTGGTTATAATGCGCAACGCGATTATAACAGATGCCTTTTGAGAAGACTACAATAAAATGAAACCCGCCAAGGTGGCTAGTGAGAGTGACTGTGTTACACGCCACAGCTGAAATCCACCCGCTAATGGCGGTTGTTAATTTCAAGCCCTGGCGGCAATGCATCATCACAGTGTGTGAAGAAGGTCCATATTTTTAATTTGGACTGCTGTACATATTTCATCCGTTGGCTGTCAATATTACTGCACCTTTAAGCAAAAACTAAACAATGTAAATTATAAACAGAGTCCAATGTTTCTTTTAGTCTTAATACCTTCCTGTTCTCTGTCTCCCATCAGCACCCTACTCATCCGCTGGCAGTGTACAACGTATCAGGTGAATTTGCCATGTTGTGGCATGGAGCTGAAGCTGGAGCTTTTGAGCTGCGCACTGCAGTTATGGAGGCTATGACTGCCTTCCGTCGAGCAGGTGAGAAGGTGGCCACGGAAGATAAAGTAAATTATTTGAATCTGTTGAGGCCATGATTGCATGATTAATGATTTCAGTGCTTTTGGGCAGTACCATGGTGTCTAAGTAATTTTTTTAAGGGATAGTTCACCCAAAAATGAAAATTATCACATAATTTACTCACCCTCAAGCCATCCTAGGAGTATATGACTTTCTTCTTTCAGCCAAACACAATCGGAGTTATATTAAAAAATACCCCTCTCTCTTCCAAGCATTATAATGTGAGTGAATGGTACCTTAGATTTTGAAGCCCAAAAAAGCGCATCCTTCCATCCATCCATCCATCCATCATAAAAGTAATCCATAAGGCTCCAGTGGGTTAATAAAGGCCTTCTGAAGCGATGCGATGTGTTTTTGTAAGAAAAATATCCATATTTATAACTTTATAAACTGTAATCACTGGCTTCCGGTAACGGGCTTCCGGTAACTGGCTTCCAGTGACGTAAGGATGTAGGAGTAGCGTAAGTCTAGGTGAGAGTAGACGCCTCTCACGGTTCAAACAAATAGGGCTGGGCAACAAACTCAAGCTGCTCTTCTCTTATATCGAAATCCTCCAACATTTCTCTTTAAAAATTCTCGTTTTAGACTTCTAATTCGTGACCGGTTTTGTTTTGATCTTTCCCCTGCGCTTCCGCATTTGTCAATACGTCATGCGTCAGGTCATAGGTCACTCTTCTGCCGGAACTAGACTCGCGTACGGCCATTACTGGAAGCCAATGGTTATAGTTTATTAAGTTATAAATATGGATATTTTTCTTACAAAAACGCATCGCTTCAGAAGGCCTTTATTAACACCCTGGAGCCGTATGGATTAATTTTATGATGGATGGATAAGCTTTTTTCCACTTCCATTATAAAGCTTGGAAGAGCATGGATTTTTTAAAAATTCGCTCCGATTGGGTTTGGCTAAAAGAAGAAAGTCATATATACCTAGGATGGCTTGAGGGCAGTGTTGGGTAAGTTACTCTAAAAAAGTAATTAATTACTAGTTACTAATTACATCTTCAATAGTGTAATTAGATTACTGTACAAATTACTCTCTCCAAAAAGTATTTAGTTACTTATTACTAATTACTTTCTAAATCCTATAATCAACCTCGACTAGTTAAGTGATTCAAGGATAGACATGAAACGGCTCTTTTAATTCATTCAAATAAATAATATAAAACTAAACTACATAAATTATTCTTATTAACTGACCAAAGTATTACAAATGTAAGAAGGATACATAAAAACATCCATTTTAAAGTTAGACTTTAAATTGTGACGTTAATTCCACTATTATATTATATTATATATAATTGTTCTAGTCTAAACAGTATATATCAGTATAACATATATAGTATTTAATTCAATTACATCAGCAGTAACTATAATTAAATTACAGAAAAAATAAGAGTAATCCCTTACCTTACTTTTTCAAGGGAAAAGTAATTAAATTACAGTAATTAATTACTTAGTAACTAGTTACACCCAACACTGCTTGAGGGTGAGTAAATTATGGGATAATTTTCATTTTTGGGTGAAATAACCCTTTAAGTAATTTTTCACTGTATTCTTTTTTTCAGGAGCTGACATCATTATCACCTACTACACTCCTCAGTTACTCGCATGGTTAACCGAATAATTTGTTGGTTCGCCTATGTAAATAAACTTGGATCAAAGCAAATCTACTGTCTCTTTCTGAGAGTGACACTTAGGATTAGAAATAAAACTGACAAGCAAATATTAGTACACAAATCAGCCTTTTCACAAGATCTTTTATATGATTTATATATTTAGTTAAAAATGTATTCAACCAGCTTTGATTTTTCTTTGATTTTAAGTGTATTACTTGAAAAGTGTTTTCATTAAGATATGTTTCACAGACTGCAGTGTAAAACTCAGGCCTTAAAGAAAGGCCTCAAGTCATAGAGTGCACTTCAGTCTCTTCAGCAGCTCTGAGCAAAACACCCAGCCAGCTGTACCAGCCACTTTGGAACATATGTTTTAATATGAAGATCCGATTATCAAGAGCAATGAGGCAAATGACTCAGTAAGCCATGCATTAAATAGAGTTTTTATATGTTACTTTGATGAAGTTTTGGTTCCTTGCCACTGTCGCCTCTGTCACCTTTGACTTTTGGCTTGCTTAGTTGGGGACACTAAATATTTAACTATATTACTGATCTGCCTGCATTGACCATTGTATGATAATTGAACTGAGCTGGATGACATTGTTTTCTCCAGAGTGGCTGTACAGCCAAAACAAATTTTGTTGCATTATTTTCCTGTAATCACTGTAAAGCTGCTTTGAAACAATCTGTATTATAAAAAGCACCATATAAATAAAGGTGACGTGATGATAAACCAGGTGATGGCTCGCCACTTTTAGAAATGGAGCCAAGAAAAGAGATGATTAATTTTGAGATAACAAGAAAGGGGTGACTTAACAAAAATGAAAGATGACCTAACGAACACCCATTGGGTGAGGGGCAAAGTGTAAGAGACTATGTAAAAATGAGAGTTTTGACTGAGATTGTTAGATGTTCTGCAGGCATCTCAGCTTTGTTGTCTCCACCAATAAAGTCTACGTTTTGGCATCTGGAACTCCGTGACTCGAGTGATTTTTTACAAAGGGGAGACTTTTTCCACGACACAAGCTTTAGCATTTTTGAGGCATTCAGATGTTAAATTGGTTTAATGGCATTTATTTGTGAGTACATCTCATTTTAATGTGCATCTATATCATTGAAAATAGACATCAGGTTTGTAATCCCAGCTGTTTAGTTCTCAAATTAATGTACTGATAAATCACAATAACATTGGAAGTTTCGTCTCCATTTTAAGCTTTACATTGTTTCATCTGTATATAACCAAAAAGATAAAAAATAAAGGTAAAGCCATGTTAAACATCATTTGTTTATTATAGGGTCATATGAGAACATTGTTTGTATTTGTATACATTGACCACTCAGTTTTGTATTATGCTTTATGCACTGAACAGGTTATCAGAAATGCCCATCCCCTTAACAGAGTTTACAGGCAGTTCATCATTGCTGTCAGTATAGGAAAAAATATTGTCCGTCTTAATGGATTTATAATTAGTGCTTTCATTCCTAACTGATTATTAAAAATGCTGCTTTATATAGGAACCACACTGAATGAAGAGTGGTCACTTGATAGAGGTGCCCTTGAGACTGACCAAACTTGCTGTCCTGCAGGAGAAGAAATAAGAACTTTAAAATTAGTGCCTAAACTCTAAGCTTAATCCTTATTAACTTTTTGTTGTTGTTGCATATATTACGTACTGTTAGCATGTCACCCTGTGTTTGTGACTCTTTTTGAAGATGTAAGACATGAAGCCAACCTCTCAGCCAAGTAAGAAAGTCCTAAAAGCATAAATAACATTTCACATTTTACTAAACACATGTACAGCATCTGCTGTCTGCTCACACTAGCACTACTTCACCTACATTGGATGGAGAGTGAAAAAACATGGTTTGTTAGGTGCATATTTAACTTGCATATACCAACCCCGACTTCTCACAACAAAATAATCAAATAAATTAACTACTGAATTACTATCTAAATTAATATGTGCAGAAATATGTAATCATAATTTGGAAGAACTCTTAATGGACATTATACAGTTTAAAGGACAAAATACAATAAGTATAGTGGGGTTATGATAAATATGACAATATCTTTTAGGAAAATTAGAAATTGCAATAGGAATACACTCTTAGGGCCAGTTTTTTACTGCGACTTTCTTCACAGAACTTGCTCATGTAAAGTGATATGTCCAGAGTCAGCTTTCTTATCCACACAGCCATTAACTTAAATTTGAGCCATTAACTTACATTTTTACATCAAAAAACAATTCAGTTCTTAAATAGTTTGTTTACATATTCAATATATGTACATCATTATTATAATTACGTGCACAATTTAATTCAAAAGAGCAAAATTCTGTTTTTAATAATTAAATAGAGAAATAATTACACTATTAAAAAGGCAAATTTTAGGGTTAAAAACTTACCTCTCATAATCAATCATAGTAACATAGCTGCCTTCGTCTCATTAACTCTCATCCAAAGAGGTGCTCTAATAATCAACCCGAGACATCCTACGACACACCAGATGTAAACATTTTCTGCGATCGACGTTTTTGACCTGAGCTATTCCAGCACGTATTGCATCGGAGTTCGATTTTTATAGACTGGGGATTGTGCTAGTCGTTTAACCGGAGCTGAAACAAATTTAGGATGATGTTTTTTCATTGCCTGTAAACCAGCTATTTATTCCACAGGTTGTGACGTTTGGCAGGTATTGTAAAAGTAAATTCAATATTTATGTGAAATATAATTTCACAAAGCTTGTCCGGTGGATTTTTGTTGTCTTGAGCTTTGGTAATGAGATTAGCTTGTGTTATTAGCTGCTTTAGCTGCTAACGAAAAATAACAACAGCTATATATCGGTATTATATCAGGCTTATTATGTGCATTCAAGCAGTATATTCTTATTCTATGACAGTTTGCAAAAGAAAAGAAAATGTTTTGATACCTTTGTTTTGTTTTTAAACGCTTGTATAACGAAAATCAAAGACTGCAGCTTAAATCGAGTTTAGTTTAAAACAGACAGGACAGTATAGATGTTCAATATCTGGCATAACATCAAAACTTCTTACCAAATTAGTATGTGAGTGCACTGCTTGAAAATAACATTTAATATACCATATCTTATAAATCTGACCTGATTTGGACGTTCTGGGTTAAATTAATTATATTGGTTGGAAACCCAGAATGTATGTATGTATTATATTTCAAGCGTTCCTGTTTGTTGTCTAAATTGACTAAATTATAGAATTGATCTTTAGTGTGAATGCTGTTTTTTTTATTTTTTATAAATAAACAATATAGACAATATAGATTAATGCCATCGTATCAGTTATCATAACGAAATAATGATCAGAATTTCTACATTAATACATCCCTAGAATACAGAATATTTTAGCTTTCTTTCCTAAACATTTAATAGTTTATCATTTATTCACAGAAACTTGTCTTTATGTGTAAATAAAGTATTATTTATGTGCTAAATGCTTTTAGATCAATTGATTATCAGTAAAAAGGTGCGACAACAAACAACACAAACAAACTACAGATTCCAAAGTGGTGTCTTTATATATATATATATATATATATATATATATATATATATATATAATTTTTTTATATATATATATATTTATATTTGTATATACGTATGTGTGGGTAGAAAAGTAATTTCTACATAGTTTCCTTTTACACTTTACCTCTAAAAATAAACATATGGGTGGAGATGGCGATACTCTTACTAATAATTCACAGCTGTCAGATCTTAAATTAGAATAGAAAAATGAGAGGGGTGAGACACTTTTTTTTTTTTTTTTTTTACCCGTCATAGTGGATGGATTTGCAGGTAGAGGGTGTCAAAAGATATTCTTTGAAAGATAAGCTTCCAAACTTGCTGGAGATGGACATTGTCTGTTATGTATGCAATATCACATTATTTCTTTTTTTTATTTACATTATTAACATTTTCTAGCGAATTGGTTATTTAATATCTAGTCAAGTAAATTGATAAATGGCACCATTTGGTGGATTTATTTAAATAGTAGATAATAAAAAGGGCAGTCCATCTCAAGTGGAGGTTGTTTGACCATTTTTTTTTTTTTTTTTTTTTTTTTTTTTGTGATTATCTCTATGTATTGGTGGTATTTTTATGTTACTTGGTTTAACCACTGCTGCCGACTTTGCGTCATGGCGCACAATACATTTGGGATATTCAGAGGTTTATGGAAACCTTAATATCTCTCTAGATCACATGGTACATGGACATATATTATTAACACTTTGCACATTCTTGTTTCTTACGCAGAACCTTACACAAATGTAGTCCAAATGTAATGATCGAGATTGTTCAAAATTCCACTTTTAGGGTCAGTTTATAAAGGCAAGGGTTCAAATCTCAGTTATTTTTATTCTATTATTTATTCTATTTTTTTTTTCATACCTAGGCATGGATAGTGTGTCTGCAGAACATTTTAGGTTTAGGCTTCTAAATTGTTGTTTCTTACGTGTTTGGATTGATAGTCATTGTTAATGTTATGTTCTCTTAGGATGTCAGGATGGCAAGTGGCCCTGGCTTGCCGGACAGCCTGGTGCTGGAAATCTTCTTGCATCTCCCTCATGAGGCGGTGCTGAGCGCTGGGTTTACCTGCCGTCAGTGGTTTGCCGTATCGCGGGATGAGTTCCTCTGGAAGGAGCTCTTCTACAGCTACTACCGCATCCCGCGCTCTGTGCCTCGCCACCCAGGTACTGCAGCTGCACCACAGTTAATGCATTCATATGTAAAATATAGTAGCACACACCTTCACATCTGTGAAGAACAACTAAAGTGAAATGTATACGTATGGCATTTAATAATCAACTTAATAGTAAAATACATGTGACAGTGCCTAAAGTTTGCCACTTTTTTTACCCCACTTTTTTATGAATGCCTCATTGTGGCATTACTCCCTGCACCTTTTGAAATGAACAATGCCAATTCCTGCATGTGTGCAGCGGCTGTGTCATGGTACAGGGAGTTCAAGCGGCTGTATGACTGCATCCCCTGTGTGGAGGTTCAGACTTTGAAGGAACATCATGATCAGGTCCTGCATTTGGCCTTCTCTCACCGTGGACATCGCTTCTCTTCCTGCTCCAAAGACTGTACTGTTAAGGTAAGACTGCCTACTGCAGTTCCTTTAAGTCAAGTCATTTCACTCGGCGGCCATCTTTGAAATGTTATTCCAGCTATTTCAGTCATGCAAGTTCAGCTCCTAACTCCTTGAATGGGGAAACATCAAATTCTCCTAAGCTGCTCACCAAGCTTATGATTAAATTTCATATTTGAAATCACCAATAAAATCTGACATGAATTTTGTTTCTAAACGCTCAAATCATGACAATCATGAAATTTTTCAGGCTGGACCAGCAAATGCGCATGTGCAGTCATAAGCACGTGTCTCAGAACACTGACTGTTTCTATAGCAACCAGAGCTTCTAAAGGCAGCTGCAGTGATGCAATGACTTTACCAATTGGAGATAGACCTTATTCACAGCAGCTCCATCTTTGATTTTTAATGGGAATAAAAATTCATTGAGGGATTCAATGAGTCTTTGAGGTATAGACATACATCTCTTTAGTAAGTTCTACTGTTATTTAATGTGTTTTTGGATTGTTCTGCTGACGAAACACTGCAAAAATATCTTTCCAAGAAATTTCAGTAGACAAAAAACTCCCGACAATATGAGCTGTGGAAAATTATAAGTGATCAAGGAGCTTTATACAGCTTTTTACAGGAGATGCCATTTAAAACATGGTAGGTCTATCCCTCACAGCCTCGCTTTCATACCTGTTGTGGCACTGCTCTGAATAAGGTCTTTTATTCCACCATATTGCACTTGCGTTGCATTTTCTCCCATTCGTAGTAATATGAGTGCACCGCCTTTGTAAAGTGCATCCGGAAAGTATTCACAGCGCTTCACTTTTTTCACATTTTGTTATGTTACAGCCTTATTCCAAAATGGATTAAATTCATTATTTTCCATTATTTACACCATAATGACAATGTGAAAGAAGTTTGTTTGAAATCTTTTCAAATTTATTCAAAACGAAACGAAAAAATCACATGTACATAAGAATTCACAGCCTTTGCCATGACACTCAAAATTGAGCTCAAGTGCATCCTGTTTCCACTGATCATCCTTGAGATGTTTCTACAACTTGATTGGAGTTCACCTGTGGTAAATTCCGTTGATTGGGCATGATTTGGGAAGGCACACACCTGTCTGTATTTCTGCAGCATTGAAGGTCCCAATGAGCACAGTGGCCTCCATCATCCATAAATGGAAGAAGTTTGGAACCACCAGGACTCTACCTAGAGCTGGCCGCCAGGCCAAACTGAACGATCGGGGAGAACCCGATGGTCACTCTGACAGCGCTTCAGCTTTTCACTGTGGCGAGAGGAGAACCTTCCAGAAGAACACCCATCTCTGCAGCATTCCACCAATCAGGCCTGTATGGTAGAGTGGCCAGACGGAAGCCACTCCTCACTAAAAGACATATGACAGTCCGTCTGGAGTTTACCAAAAAGCACCTGAAGGACTCTCAGACCATGAGAAACCAAATTCTTTGGTCTGATGAAACAAAGATTGAACTCTTTGGCCTGAATGGCAAGCGTCATGTCTGGAGGAAACCAGTCACCGCTCATCACCTGGCCAATACCATCCCTACAGTGAAGCATGGTGGTGGCAGCATCATGCTGTGGGGATGTTTTTCAGTGGCAGGAACTGGGAGAATAGTCAGGATCGAGGGAAAGATCAATGCAGCAATGTACAGAGACATCCTTGATAAAACCTGCTCCAGAGCGCTCTGGACCTCAGACCGGGGCAACGGTTCATCTTCCAACAGGACAACGACCCTAAGCACACAGCCAAGATAACAAAGGAGTGGCTACGGGACAACTCTGTGAATGTCCTTGAGTGGCCCAGCCAGAGCCCAGACATGAACCCAATTGAACATCTCTGGAGAGATCTGAAAATGGCTGTGCACCGACGCTCCCCATCCAACCTGATGGAGCTTGAGAGGTCCTGCGAAGAAGAATGGGAGAAACTGCCCAAAAATAGGTGTGTCAAGCTTGTAGCATCATACTCAAAAAGACTTGAGGCTGTAATTGGTGCCAAAGGTGCTTCAACGAAGTATTGAGCAAAGGCTGTGAATACTTATGTACAAGTGATTTTTTTCGTTATTTATTTTTAATAAATTTGTAAAGTTTTCAAACAAGTTTATTTCACGTTGTCATTATGTGGTATTGTTTGTAGAATTTTGAGAAAAAATAATGAATTTAATCCATTTAGGAATAAGGCTGTAACATAACAAAATGTGGAAAAAGTGAAGCGCTGTGAATACTTTCCGGATGCACTGTATATCTAAAGTCTTTGCTATGTCTATGCTCACTTCATAAAGATGAAAAACTATTTATTTTTTCATTTTTTCCATTTTAAATATTTGCATAATTTCCATGATTTATAATGAGCAGATAAATGATAACTATAAATAAAGATAAAACAAATTATAACAGTATCTTTGGTTATATGTAAAAATTAATAAATAAATAAAAAAGGGACATCTGGGCAGCTGGCATGGCATGTCATGTCTACATTTTTATAATCATATGTTATATTATTTAACAAAATCATATTTTATTAAATAATAATTTCATGTTCTTAGTGCAAATGATATACAAACCCGATTCCAAAAAAGTTGGGACACTGTACAAATTGTGAATAAAAACAGAATGCAATGATGTGGAAGTTTCAAATTTCAATATTTTATTCAGAATACAACATAGATAACATATCAAATGTTTAAACTGAGAAAATGTATCATTTTAAGGGAATAAAAAAAAATAAGTTGATTTTAAATTTCATGGCATCAACACATCTCAAAAAAGTTGGGACAAGGCCATGTTTACCACTGTGTGGTATCCCCTCTTCTTTTTATAACAGTATGCAAACATCTGGGGACTGAGGAGACAAGTTGCTCAAGTTTAGGAATAGGAATGTTGTCCCATTCTTGTCTAATACAGGCTTCTAGTTGCTCAACTGTCTTAGGTCTTCTTTGTCGCATCTTCCTCTTTATGATTCCCCAAATGTTTTCTATGGGTGAAAGATCTGGACTGCAGGCTGGCCATTTCAGTACCCGGATCCTTCTTCTACGCAGCCATGATGTTGTAATTGATGCAGTATGTGGTCTGGCATTGTCATGTTGGAAAATGCAAGGTCTTCCCTGAAAAAGACGACGTCTGGATGGGAGCATATGTTGTTCTAGAACTTGGATATACCTTTCAGCATTGATGGTGCCTTTCCAGATGTGTAAGCTGCCCATGCCACACGCACTCATGCAACCCCATACCATCAGAGATGCAGGCTTCTGAACTGAGCGCTGATAACAACTTGGGTTGTCCTTGTCCTCTTTAGTCCGGATGACATGGCGTCCCAGTTTTCCAAAAAGAACTTCAAATTTGAATTCGTCTGACCACAGAACAGTTTTCCACTTTGCCACAGTCCATTTTAAATGAGCCTTGAGCCAGAGAAAACGCCTGCGCTTCTGGATCATGTTTAGATATGGCTTCTTTTTTGACCTGTTTTAGCCGGCAACGCCGAATGGCACGGTGGACAATGTTTTCTGGAAGTATTCCTGAGCCCATGTTGTGATTTCCATTACAGTAGCGTTCCTGTATGTGATGCAGTGCCGTCTAAGGGCCCGAAGATCACGGGCATCCAGTATGGTTTTCCGGCCTTGACCCTTACGCACAGAGATTGTTCCAGATTCTCTGAATCTTTGGATGATATTATGCACTGTAGATGATTATAACTTCAAACTCTTTGCAATTTTTCTCTGAGAAACTCCTTTCTGATATTGCTCCACTATTTTTCGCCACAGCATTGGGGGAATTGGTGATCCTCTGCCCATCTTGACTTCTGAGAGACACTGCCACTCTGAGAGGCTCTTTTTATACCCAATCATGTTGCCAATTGACCTAATAAGTTGCAAATTGGTCCTCCAGCTGTTCCTTATATGTACATTTAACTTTTCCGGCCTCTTATTGCTACCTGTCCCAACTTTTTTGGAATGTGTAGCTCTCATGAAATCCAAAATGAGCCAATATTTGGCATGACATTTTAAAAATGTCTCACTTTCAACATTTGATATGTTATCTATATTCTATTGTGAATAAAATATAAATTTATGAGATTTGTAAATTATTGCATTCCTTTTTAATTCACAATTTGTACAGTGTCCCAACTTTTTTGGAATCGGGTTTGTAGGACATGTTATGAATTTAATACTTTTTTAAATCAAATAACAGCAAGTTTGAAGGTCAATGACATGATGGTTTTTTCATCCAGATGTATTTAAAAATGCAATATGTATAATGACTTATAATGTCATAGTGAAGAAAAAAGCCTCAATAAAAAATGAATTTCTTGGAACAAAAACCGTGTACAGTTGTTCAGCATAATCTTTTATTATCAGATATTAATACAAAAACATATTAATATTTGACAAACCTTTGTCCACCAAATGAGTCATGTGTTTTGACCAACATGCAGGAAAAAAAATATGAACAGGATGTTAATATATATATGCCACCGTCGCCTTTGGCTTTTGGCTTGCTCAGTTGGGGACACTTAAATTTCAACTATATTACTGATCTGCCCGCATTGACACTATATGATAATTGAAATGAGCTGGATGACATCACCGTTTTCACCAGAGCGGCTGTACAGCCGAATCAAATTCTGTTGCATTATTTTCCTGTTACCACTGTGAAGCTGCTTTGAAACAATTGGCATTGTAAAAAGCGCTATATAAATAAAGGTGATTTGATTTGATATAAAAGGACTCATGTAGACCCTCATGACTGTGTGTCAGGGCCAAAAACATCAGATATTTGACATTTTTATGAGAGGCAAGGCAAGTTTAGATTATTAAATGTCATGTGGTGCCACACAAAACATTTAATGATATTTTTGAATTAATAATTTTTGATATTTGTAAAAAATAAATACTTCTTAGGTTATACTTTATTTTAAGGTGACGTTGTTTACGGTGTAATTACACAAATAAGTACTGAGTAATTTTAATTAACTGCATGTACTTACTATAGGTTTAAGGTTAGGTTTAGGGTTTAGTTGCTTGTAATTATGTATAGGTTTAGTTTAATCATTCTTGTAATTATACATAATTTACTGTTATTACTATAGTAAGTACATTTAACGTGTAACTAAAAATAAAGTGTTACCACTTTCTACCTTGGAAACCATTATTTAAAAAAAAAAAAAAAAATTTTTTGTGCATCCACATGTTTTCAAGGTGTAAGGAAATTATATTTTAATTGATGGTTACACCACATGATATTTTTAGTGTTACTGATATTATTATTATTATTATTATTATTATTATTATTAAATGTTTGTTAAATTGAAAGTTTTTACAACCATATGAAACCAACATGATACAGAGTGCATTTCTAAGAGTTTTTTTTTTTGTTTGTTTTTTTTAAATCCAAACCTTCATCTCTGACACTCTTATGTCATTGAGCTATGAGCAATGGTAACAGTGATGCTTTCGCTTTTTTTTAGCAATATACAGTTCCCTTTAATCACACTGTGTATGTGTGTGTGTATGTGTATGTGTGTGTGTATATATATATATATATATATATATATATATATATATATATATATATATATATATATATATATATATACACACACACACACACAGTGGGGAGAACAAGTATTTGATACACTGCCGATTTTGCAGGTTTGCCCACTTACAAAGCATGTAGAAGTCTGTAATTTTTATCATAGGTACTCTTCAACTGTGAGAGACGGAATCTAAAACAAAAATCCAGAAAATCACATTGTATGATTTTTAAATAATTAATTTGCATTTTATTGCATGACATAAGTATTTGATCACCTACCAACCAGTAAGAATTCCGGCTCTCACAGACCTGTTAGTTTTTCTTTAAGAAGCCCTCCTGTTCTCCACTCATTACCTGTATTAACTGCACCTGTTTGAACTCGTTACCTGTATAAAAGACACCTGTCCACACACTCAATCAAACAGACTCCAACCTCTCCACAATGGCCAAGACCAGAGAGCTGTGTAAGGACATCAGGGATAAAATTGTAGACCTGCACAAGTCTGGGATGGGCTACAGGACAATAGGCAAGCAGCTTGATGAGAAGGCAACAACTGTTGGCCCAATTATTAGAAAATGGAAGAAGTTCAAGGTGACGGTCAATCTCCCTCGGTCTGGGGCAGCATGCAAGATCTCACCTCGTGGGGCATCAATGATCATGAGGAAGGTGAGGGATCAGCCCAGAACTACACGGCAGGACCTGGTCAATGACCTGAAGAGAGCTGGGACCACAGTCTCAAAGAAAACCATTAGTAACACACTACGCCGTCATGGATTAAAATCCTGCAGCGCACGCAAGGTCCCCCTGCTCAAGCCAGCGCATGTCCAGGCCCGTCTGAAGTTTGCCAATGACCATCTGGATGATCCAGAGGAGGAATGGGAGAAGGTCATGTTGTCTGATGAGACAAAAATAGAGCTTTTTGGTCTAAACCCCACTCGCCGTGTCTGGAGGAAGAAGGATGAGTACAACCCCAAGAACACCATCCCAACCGTGAAGCATGGAGGTGGAAACATCATTCTTTGGGGATGCTTTTCTGCAAAGGGGACAGGACGACTGCACCGTATTGAGGGGAGGATGGATGGGGCCATGTATCACGAGATCTTGGCCAACAACCTCCTTCCCTCAGTAAGAGCATTGAAGATGGGTCGTGGCTGGGTCTTCCAGCATGACAACGACCCGAAACACACAGCCAGGGCAACTAAGGAGTGGCTCCGTAAGAAGCATCTCAAGGTCCTGGAGTGGCCTAGCCAGTCTCCAGACCTGAACCCAATAGAAAATCTTTGGAGGGAGCTGAAAGTCCGTATTGCCCAGCGACAGCCCCGAAACCTGAAGGATCTGGAGAAGGTCTGTATGGAGGAGTGGGCCAAAATCCCTGCTGCAGTGTGTGCAAACCTGGTCAAGAACTACAGGAAACGTATGATCTCTGTAATTGCAAACAAAGGTTTCTGTACCAAATATTAATTTCTGCTTTTCTGATGTATCAAATACTTATGTCATGCAATAAAATGCAAATTAATTACTTAAAAATCATACAATATGATTTTCTGGATTTTTGTTTTAGATTCCGTCTCTCACAGTTGAAGTGTACCTATGATAAAAATTACAGACTTCTACATGCTTTGTAAGTGGGCAAACCTGCAAAATCGGCAGTGTATCATTGTTCTCCCCACTGTGTGTGTGTGTGTGTGTGTATATGTGTGTGTATATATATATATATATATATATATATATATATATATATATATATAGATAGATATAGATATATATATATATATAGATATATAGATATATAACATGTAAACTAAAATCTTAATGTTGAAAATAAAAAGTTTGTGTTCGTTACTGCTTTGTTATTCACTGAATGTTGTTTTTACAGGTTTGGGACACAGAGAAACCAGATGGCACCATCTCTTTGGTTCACAGCTACAGTATGCGACAGTTTAACTGGGGTTACACACAGTTCTCCCAGTTTAATGCCGATGACACACTCCTGCTGGTGTCAGGGGTCTACCTGGGCCCACATCACTCCTCTTCTGGAGAGATTGCAGTCTTCAGTTTGGGTAGAGACAGTTGTTATATACATCAACTGCACACATATACACTTTCAGTAGATTTTTGATTGATGTTGTTTTGGATCCATAGAGAACTACACTCTGCTGTCCCGCGTGAGAAATAAGCCCTATGACGTGTTTGGCTGCTGGCTGAATGAAACTCACCTTATCTCTGGTAACCTGCACTGGATTGGCAACATGACCTCCTGCTCTGTGCTCTGGCTCAACAAAGCCTTCCAGGTTCAGATGTGTTCAGTTCTCTCTCAAAGTGATGTGCTGGGTCCAAAATTAAAGGATTAGTTCACCCAAAAATGAAAATTCTGTCATTAATTACTCACCCTCATGTTGTTCCAAACACGTAAGACCTTTGTTCATCTTTGGAATACAAATTAAGACATTTTTGATGAAATCTGAGAGCTCTCTGACCCCTCCATAGACAGCAATGTCATTGCAACTTTCAAGGTCCAGAAAGGTAGTAAAGACATCGTTAAAATAGTCCATGTGACTATAGTGGTTCAACCTTAATTTAAAGCGACGAGTATACTTTTTGTGCGCAAAAAACAAACAAAATAACAACTTTATTCAACAATTTCTTCTAGCCTGTGTCAGACACTTGCGCTGTTGACGCAGTGTAAACAGTGCAGCGCTTCCAGAACGCCGGCTTACCATTGGCCGACGCACGTGAGTACCACGACGCATCCGCACGAGTCATTCTGCCGTAGAACTAGTAAGCACTTCACTGTTTACACTACGTAAGAGTCTGACACAGGCTAGAAGAAATTGTTGAATAAAGTCGTTATTTTGTTTGTTTTTTGCGCACAAAAAGTATTCTCGTCATTTCACATGGACTTGAAAGTGTTAATTAAATGGCTGTCTATGGAGGGTCAGAGAGCTTTCAGATTTCATCTAAAATATCTTCATTTGTGTTCCGAAGATGAACAAAGGTCTTACGAGTTTGGAACGACATGAGGGTGAGTATTTAATGACAGAATTTTCATTTTTGGGTGAACTATCCTTAACTGTAGTTGATGAATTGAGAAAATGTTGCCTACTGGCCATGAAATATTTTTTTAATGAATTGAAAAATATAGCTTTTTTTTCACTGATAAAACAGTGGTTTCTATTGTGTCCACAGTGTTTCTCACAAAAAATGTTAATGAGACCCATTGTGATCTTCCACATATTTTCATTGTGGTGGATTATTAAATATCTGTAGCCATATTAAGTTATAACAAAAAAAAAATCTATCTAATCATGTAATGGTTATGTAGTTAGTTATGTAGCTGTAGACAATATAGACAACATTGTTGTCCTAACTACTCACTCAGTGTTACCCCTCTCCATGTTCAGGACGTTGAGTCAGAAAACGTGAATGTGGTGAAGCGTCTCTTTAAGATCCAGAACATCAATGCCAGCACTATCCGCACAGTGATGGTGGCCCACTGCCGTCGACACGATACTCCTGACCTCCTCCTGGACTATGAAGCTCAGTCACAGGCACAAGCTCAGCGGACACAGCAGCACCAGCCTCTCTTCTTTGATCTGGGAAACACCGACAGTGAAGAGGAGGAGGAAGAAGATGTTGAGGACGAGGAGGATGAGGAGCGAGGAGAAAAAAGAGTGTCAACACATCTGCCCTCATTTAACACATCTGGGCTACATCATGTAATACATGTAAGATCTTGAAATCACAAGCGAAATCACAATCTCATGTGAAGCATCATCCCAGTGATTTTGTGAAGAATGCCTAGAACGCTAAATTAATAAATCTAAATGTAGAAGAAACAATAGGCAATTTTTTACAGAAACTTTGACAAAGAGCAGCATGCACACAAAATGATTAGTGTTCAATTGGATTTAAAGGGCACATATTATGCCCCTTTTTGCAAGATGTAATATAAGTCTCAGGTGTCCCCAGAGTGTGTCTGTAAAGTTTCAGATCAAAATTCCTAACAGATCATTTAATAAACCATTTTGAAAATGCCAATTTTTAGGTTTGAGAAAAATGAGCTGTTTTGTGTGTGTCCTTTAAATGCAAATGAGCTGCTGCTCCGTGACCCAGAGGGCGGAGCTTTCACAGCTCATGAACACGCGAATGAAAACTTAAACATAATACATCTGTTTGGTTATGATCATCTCTATCGCGGACACGCTCACGTGACATTGCAGTTCTTCATCATCATGAAATATCATCTGCATGCGTTTTAAAGCCATATCACTTTCAACTTGAGCACACACACCCGACGCCGTGAGTAGGCTATTAAACTAGATTAGTTCTCTTTCATGTGTTATTGCGATTAATCTGTCAAATGCACACAAGGTTATATCAGAAACGTCACATGAAAAGTTCACATGAAAACAGTTGGTTATGTCTGTGCGCGTATGCAGCAAGTACAGAAATCCTGTGTATATTAGATCTGTGTAACGTTACTAAAGTGAAAGCAGTGTAATATACAGTACCTACTGCTATGCTGTTAATATGAATCAAACAACAAAAGATAAACAGAAAATCACTGCTCTTGACTGAATGAACTGTAGTAGCTTTATTAAGAACACATTTCTTACTTGAATGCTGCTGTTAAATGCTGTGGCGAGGAGACAAACATGGCAGACTTTGTACAGCTCTCTGAGGGCGGGGTCTTTGCTAATACGGCCGTGTCCATCAACATTCATGGGCAGGGCCTGTGAAATGTGACATCACTTTGCCAGGAATCTGCAAATGGCTTGTTCTGAGACACTGCTTATGATTTATGGGGATTTAAAAAAAAGGAGTGGGTGGATTTTTAGTATTATAGGGTGGTTGTGTACACACAATGCCAACACACATTTATGTTCAAACACCATGTAAAAGTGAATTTTGCATAATAGGTGCCCTTTAGTTGTACCTTTCTGCAGTCTATAGAATTATATTGTGGTTGAAATTCAAAAGCTAAATTCTATTGAAATTAGTTAGATGTGCACATACAATCTATTGCATAATTCCAAATATGCATTTTAATGTTTGTTTGCGCCAAATTTCAAATGCAGGCACAGTTCTTTAAGTTGACACCACCAGTAACAACAGCCTTGTAGGATATTGGCAATTTCCTCATGCTTGTAAAGATACAGAATACATAGATGGGGAAAAAACTTTGCATTGAAATTTCATTACATTAAATCAAAATTTACAGTATTTAAATACATGTTCCTGGCTTAATTGTAAATTACTCACCTGTCTTTATTCCAAAGAAAAAAATAGATTTGTCTTTTATAATTCTTAAACTTTCCTTTTTCCTTTTCCCCCTTTCCAAGTCTACATATTTTTTCCCCATTGAATATTTCTTTTGTTACATTTACATTACGGAAGTAAAATGGACTGGGAATTCTCAGCAATTACACATAACAGTCCCTAACAAAAGACTATGATTGAAAACTGTTTTAATAAACTGTGCATTAAAAACACTACTCTTTTAAATGTTATTATATGTTGTCATTTATGTGTGCTGTGTTTGCTGCCATTAGGGCTGTCAAAACATAACTGCTCGTGATCGAAATTTGGAAACGAAGGTGGCCAGGCTGATGGGCAGCAGACGCACCAAAGCTCCTGATCCAAACCTGGTGTCTCCCTCAGCTCCTGGAGAAGGAGAGGACAAGACCTACCTCCTCTTCACCACTGGCAGCCTTACCTACTCGCCTCACCAAATAGGTGAGTGTGCATTTGTGTTTTCCATACAGTACATGTCTGGATGGTAAACTCATGTGTTTATGTGTTTTTCAGGTATCAAGCGGATAATGCCTGATCAAATGACGACGTGTGGTCCTGTTTTAGGAGAGGAGCGCAGTACAGAGGAATTCTTTGACTCGCTGGATCATGTGATCGACATACACGGCCACATCATCGGCATGGGTCTGTCACCTGACCATAGGTGTGTGTGCTGTGCAGCAGTAGATGACTAACATACATGAGCTTTTAATTGACTTTGGATTAATGCAGTTTACTCAGCAAGTTAATATGGCCGAAATTTAATCAAGAGATTTGTGGCATTTGTGCAGAATATTATCTGGCTAGATTTACCATGCACATCCTGCAACCACAAAGGTAGGGTGCTGTGTGAGTTATGTGAGACAGGATGTTGCTGTTGTGTCTATGGGATACAAAACCATAAAGTCTTCCTTCTGGGGACGCAAGCAGGCTTAGGCCCTGTTTACACTAGTGCATTTTCGTTTTAAAATGAAAACGATCCTTGTCCATACAGCCGTTTCCACTGCATTTCAGAAAAGATCTCCATCCACAAAAAATCCACATCCGAAAACGCATGTCACATGACCATTCATGCACACTGGGCATGCGCATAGTGTAAACAGTTGCAGATTGTTGCCGATTGCTCTAATAATAGCTTGCCTCTTGCGCATGTAGGTAGCTGCAGTATTATAAGATGCAGAGTTTAACTGCACAATGGCTGCTAAAAAGGACAACAAAGTCAGTTCCGTCTCCATGTTATTGTTTACACGGTCGTCAGGGCTGGTCTGTTACAGAGCCGTTGAGAGAGACGGCTCTGGTCTGTTATTGTCGTGTTCAGCCATGTAGGCAGCCACGTTTTCAAGTCTCAGTTTTGGTCCATTTACACTGAAACGCAACCCCTTTTTCAAACTAAAATGGGGTCTGCAGCGTTTCCAAAAGTCTCCGTTTTCGAGGGTCAAAAACTCTAGTGTAGTGTAGTGTAGTGTAGTCTCAAATTTAAAGGGATAGTTCACCCAAAAATTAAAATTATCCCATAATTTACTCACCCTCAAGCCATCCTAGGTGTATATGACATTCTTCTTTCAGACGAATACAATCAGTTATATTAAAAAATGTCCTGGCTAATCCAAGCATTATAATGGCAGTGAATGGCAGCCCAAAATTTGAAGCCCAAAAAAATGCATCCGTTCATTATAAAAGTAATCCACACGGCTCCGGGGGGTTAATAAAGGCTTTCTGAAGTGAATCGATGGGCTTGTGTAAGAAAAATATCCATATTTAAGATTTTATAAAGTAAAATATCTTGCTTCCGGCGGACCGCCTTCCGTATTCAACTTATGAAATTTATGGTAATTTTCATTTTCAACTATCCCTTTAAGGCCATAAAAAGCCTTAAATATCTTAAATGGTATAAGAAAAGTCTTAATTATTATTTCAAGAGGTCTTACATTTTAGGGACAGAAAAACAGGAATCGTGGTATGGCTTAATGTGATTATTAAATTTCAAAAGGCTATGATTTAATTAAATGTAATCACTGTATGTTCCAAAGTAAAAACATGGCTCTGTTGCGTGTTCTACAGGCTTATTCACCCAAAAATGAAAATTCTGTCATTAATTACTCACCCTCATGTCGTTCCAAACCCGTAAGACTTTCGTTCATCTTCAGAACACAAATGAAGATATTTTTGATGAAATCTGAGAGCTTTCTGTCCCTCCATTGGCAGCCTACGCAACTACCATTTAAACAAAAGTTCATAAAGAGATCATAAAAATAAATCCATATGAATTGAACGGTTTAGTCAAAATTTTCTGAAGAGACTTGATCGCTTTATATGATGAAAAGATTTAATTTAGTATTTTATTCACAAAGTGGTAGTTGCGTAGCTGTCAATGAAGGAACAGAACGCTCTCAGATTTCATCAAAAAGATCTTCATTTGTGTTCTGAAGATGAACGAAAGTCTTACGGGTTTGGAACGAATGATAACTGATGACAGATTTTTCATTTTTGGGTGAGCTATCCCTTTAATATAAATATAATCATTTATAATTTTGACTGGTCCCTTTAAAATAAAAAAAATAAAAAAAGGTTTATGGCTGAAATGAGAAAGTGGTCAAAAGTGTGTCTGAAATTAAAGTATTATCAGTGGCAGCTGTCATTCAGTGTTTGTCTGTTCATAGGTACTTGTATGTGAACAGTCGAGCGTGGCCGGCGGGCTGTGTGATCTCTGACCCCATGTCCCCTCCGCCCATCGCAGAGGAGATCGACCTGCATGTGATTGATCTGAAGAGTCTTAGAGAGGAGCGCCGTAGCCTTCGAGCCCACCGGGCCTTCACACCCAACGATGAATGCTTCTTCATCTTCCTCGATGTCAGTCGAGACTTTGTCGCCAGGTAATTTACAACCCAGTACTAGCACATTGTATTTGCTGTGGTAAACGGATTATTAAGTGCTGCCATTTGGAGTACAGGCTGTGTACCATAGTAAACATGCGCTAAGTAATTTTTTTCTTTCACTAGCTGATATGATACTGGTCTTGACCTTTATGCCAACACTAAACGACATGGGTGCAGCATCATGAAAATGTTTTTTAAAATGCAACTTCTATATGTTGTGAAAGTAGTGTTGAGTGGATTGAATTTGTCATAGCATTTTTTTTTTAGTATTTAATAACAGAAATGTGAATTGCTCAATTAACCATCAACTGGTTGCATGACTAATTAAACTATTACGTTAATTGTAGTTTAGTTTAGTTTATTTAATTTATTTAACAGGGACCATACACAACACAAATGTTGTGCCAGAGTTAGCTAAATAGCTCATTTACATCTGTGGTCTCTGGGCAGGATGATGTTACATAAAATTACAGCATTCCATTACAATCCAGAAAAAAGAAAATATTAATAATATCATATCACAAATATTGAATCACATAGAAGAAGAGGGGGGAAAAAAAATTGATGATCACGTTTGATTTTTCTTTAACCATAATTTAAGTTCAGTTTTAAAAATACTAAATGATGTACACTCTCTAATATGAACAGGCACTGAATTCCATCTTTCTGCTGCTCTGAATGAGAAAACTGATTGTCCAAAGGCAGTTTTCTTAAATTTAACTGAACAGTCGCCTCTAATGGATGCCCTGGTTTCCCTAGAATTGTCTTTACAGAAAGTCACACATTGTTTAAGAGGTGGTGGCACAAGATCATGAATTAATTTATACATCAAACACATATCTGCAAAGAATAAAAAACTATCAAACGTCAATAATTTATAATTTCTGATGATAACGTCATGATGATGATGATGATAACTCCTTGGTTTTTTGTCTAAAACTTTCACAACTTGTTTATAGAGAGTATATAATGGTTTCAATGTTGTTACACTTGCTTGAGACCAGCTTGTAGCAAAATAAGATAAATGCGGAAGAATCATTGTGTGCATAAAGTGTTTAGCAGCACCCAAAGGTAACTGATGCCTAATATTCCTAAAAATCATTAAGCTTGCTCTAACACATCTAGAAACCTTTTTTATATGTTTCTTAAAATTTAAGTTTGAATCTATAATCATACCCAGGTATTTAAAATGCTTAACAATATGTATTGCTTCACCTAATTAAAATATCTGGTTGATGCTCATCATTTCTTTTGATAGAGAATAATAAGACGAGTGATTTAACCAATCTAAGATTTTGTTCAGTACAGCAGTCAGTTTGATAGCAGCTTGTTCTTTTGTTTTAGCATAGGTATAAATGACTATCATCTGCGTACATCTGGAACTGGACCTCTGGACACAGCATGGGTAGATCATTAATATATAAACTAAATAAAATTGGTCCAAGAATAGATCCCTGTGGGACTCCAATAGTGCAGTCGAGAAAGGATGAGCATATACCATTAATTCTTGTACATTGTTTCCTTAGATTTAGATATGATTCCATCCATGTTATTGTATTAATAGAAAAATGAAACTTTGACAATTTAGATAAAAGTACATTATAATTGACAGTGTCAAAAGCCTTCTTAAAATCAAGGAAGACAGAACCAACAACTCCTCCTCTGTCAAGATTGGATTTAATTTGTTCAACAAAGTAACAGTTTGCTGTCTCTGTAGAATGACGTGCCCTAAATCCAAACTGTATTGGATGTAGTGGAAAATAACCAAGATTTAAATACTCTATTAACTGATTACAAATGACCTTTTCAATTACTTTGGAAACCACTGGAAGAATACTAATAGGTCTATAATTAGTTACATTAGTATTGTCACCATTCTTAAAAATAGGTGCTATCACTGCTGACTTCCAAGCATTTCTACTAAAGTATTAAATTCAGTTTCCTTACATTTTATGCAGTCCTTCACATACATTAGCAGTCCACCACCTTTTCCAAATTTTCTATCCTTTCTGAAGACTTTATATCCCGGGACCAAGTATGCTGTGTTCGGCGATGATTCTGTCAACCACGTTTCAGACAAGCAAAGCAAATCAAAATTTGAGTTCGTAAGCAACTGTTCCAATTGTTCAGTTTTTGAAGCAACGCTTCTGATATTTAAATGTCCCATAAGTAATCCTTTGGGCTTGGAGCACGGATCCCATAGAACTTTCGCATGATTTGTTGTTTTAAACAGATTTGCACTCTTTGATCTCGTTATGAGCATGCAGTTTAAAAAGTACCTTGTCATCTGCCAACTCCACCGGGGTGTAAGTTCATCACGGTTAAAATTAGGTCCAGGGTTTTTATGGATATCGCTCGCCAACAAAAGAGTGACGGCTAAATAGCTAATTGTTCTCCGGAAGAGTTGAGATGGCTTTCTTCTCTCAATTGATCGCAGTTGCTTAGTTGATAAAGCCGCTTTCCCGTGAGTGTAAGTGAGCTGGCTGCATGAATCAAAAGTAGTAACAACAGCTTGCTTGTTTTGTTGCCGCTGATATATGTTTGTCGGCCAACAGCACCGTAATGATAAAATCAAGAGGAAAACAATATAACCAGCAACAATGAATTTCTGTGTCCGGTCAGCAGTAAATTGACTTTAACTCTGGCTTTAAAATCAAGTTTTTTTTTTTTTTTTTTTTTACCAGTTTTTAGTTTAAAATCATGCAAAATGTGGCTCCATAATGGTATTGAAGCCAAAAGAAATGAAAAGACACAAGCTAAAGTCTGCGCTAAAATATGAGTGAGGACAACACACAGTACTAGGGCTAGGTGATAAAATGGATATCTTGATATTTTTCAGACCTTATGAGGATATTTGGATATTATTTTTTATATATTTAGGCATTGGCCCTGGAATGGCTTTAAAGGGTAATTTTTATTTTTCCTCCTTTTCTGTTTGCAATAATTTGCAAGAGGAGAATCATTTTTGGTGTAAAACATTCTAAAAAACATTTACTTCGTATGAGTTAGACAATCTATGTAAAAATGTAAAAACAATTTAAGGCTAGAATACACTACACAACTTTTTGCCCAGATTTACAGTCTGGAGGACATTGTTTTAAGTTGTTACGTGTCTCCTAGCAACGAGGCAAATGTTTGTGTTGATGAGTTTGTTGTGTTCAGAATGACTTTGTGCAATTGACATTGTGCAGAATGGATAGTTCACCCAAAAATTTGAATCCTTTTATTAATTACTCACCCACATGTCGTTCCACTTTTGTTCATCTTCAGAACACAAATGAAGATCTTTTTGATTAAATCTGAGAGCTTCCTAGCCCTCCACAGACAGGTACGCAACTGACACTTCAAAAAAGTTCATAAAGAGATCGTAAAACTAATCCATATGAGTTGAGCAGTTCAGTCCAAAATTTCTGAAGAGACATGAATACTTTATATGAACAGATTGAATTTAGGCTTTTATTCATATATAAACATTCATCAACTCACACATCAGGTGTGGTAAATGGAAGCTCAAGCATGTTCGCTTGACATGCGAGAACCAATGAGGTTCATTCTTGTGTGTTACGCAACACGTTTGAGCTTACGCAAGAACCAATGAGGTTTGTTCTCGCGCGTCAAGCAGGTTCAGTTGAGCTTCTGTTTATGTTCGCTGATCAATGTTTAAATGTGAATAAAAGCCTAAATTTAATCTGTTCATCATATAAAGCAATCAAATGTCTTCAGAAAATTTTGACTAAATCGCTCAATTCATATGGATTAGTTTTATGATCTCTATAAACTTTTTAAAGCGTCAAAGTGTCAGTTGCATAGTTGTCTATGAAGGGACCGAAAGCTTTCAGATTTCATCAAAAAGATCTTAATTTGTGTTTTGAAGATGAACGAAAGTCTTTCGGGTTTGGAACGACATGAGGGTGAGTAATTAAAGGATTAGTTCATCTCAAAATGAAAATTTCTTGATAATTTACTCACCCCCATCTCATCCAAGAGGTTCATGTCTTTTTTTCTTCAGCCGAAAAGAAATTAAGTTTTTTGAGGAAAACATTCCAGGATTTTCCTTCATATAATGTATTTCAGTGGCAACCAATGGTTGAAGGTCCAAATCAATGCAGTTTCAAAGCGCTTCAGAGGCTCTGCACTATCCCAGCTGAGGAATAGGGTCTTATCTAGTGAAACGATTGGTCATTTTCAAGAAAAAATTAATTTATATACTTTAACCACGAATGCGCAACTTCAGTGTTGTGATTCTTCACGGCGTATGACGTCATCACGCCGGAAAGGTCACGCGTGACGTACGTGGAAGTAGTGCCGTAAAACTCCACCTCATGTTCTCCTCCAACTTCAAAATCGTCCGACATCGTTGTTTTACCTTTATTTTTGTAAATGGCGTTTGATTTAGTCTTTGCACGTTCGTTTTAACACTGGGACGGTACGTCCACGTCCGTCGCGGCTGCGACCTTTCCGACGTAATGGCGTCACATGCCGTGAAGAATTACAACACCGAAGTCGAGCATTCGTGGTTAAAAAGCATATAAATTGTTATTTTTCTTTAAAATGACCAATCGCTTTGCTAGATAAGACCCTATTCCTCGTCTGGTATCGTGCAGAGCCTCTGAAGCCCTTCGAAGCGCTTTGAAACTGCACTGATTTGGACCTTCAACCGTTGGTTGCCATTGAAGGCCATTGTGTGAAGAAAAATCCTGGAATATTTTCGACTGAAGAAAGAAAGACATGAACATCTTGAATGACATGGGGGTGAGTAAATTATCAGGAAATTTTAATTTTAAAGTGAACTAATCCTTTAATGACAGAATTTTCATTTTTGGGTGAACTAACCCTTTGTCTTTTTGACACGTGTGTAGTCGTATCACAGCTGTGTCGTATAATAGATGTGTAATTTAATTTTTTTCAGATTTTAAAAGTTGTGTATTGTATTCCAGTTTACTTGATTTATTGCAAGTCATTATTTTTGAAGTAAATTAGTTAAAATAGTTTTTAAAATACTAAATGCTAATAACCACATTTTATTTTTTTTTTACTAATGAACAAAGGAATATTTAAACAATATTTAACATGTGTAATACAGTACATGGTAATCAGCAATATTTGAATGACACTAAATAACTGTTCATTGAACTGATTCATTGAAATGGATATTTTCCTGCTGAGATGGTATTCAAAATCTCTCTCATACTTACGAATAGTAAGTCGAGGAACGGCAGTGAAACAAGCCTACTGGCACAATTGTTTGGAAACTTGGAATCATATTAAAATCATATTCTCAATGAAAGAATATGGTGTCAATTATATATTTCCCTGCCCTATACAAACTAGTACCAATAAATGTCGTAGCTTTCCTCCACATGTCATCTTATGGTTGCTTCTTATTAATAATTGTTTAAGGCTGTGACACCTAGCAGACATAAAATAACTAGTGGAGACGAAAGCTGCGCTTGAACACACCACAAAGACTACAGGCGACTGTCAACTAGCATGTGCACTCTGCACCTGCGTGTAAGGAAATAACTGTCTTTATATCAATTCAATAGTCTATATTTCGTTATTCAAAAAGGAAACCAAAACTAAGAATGCAGATATGAAAACTTAAAGCAGCACTTGCTTACCATTTTGAATATCAATCATGCTGATCACTTTATTCATTCCAGACGGCTCATGTTGTTTTGAAAATATTCTCATAATAGAATGCTCAGGTAAGATGACGTAAAATTAGAACAGCCTTCTGTCTGTGCCGTCATGACTTCTTTGCTGTGCCGTCATGACTTCTTGCATCACTTATGCTCATATTCTCGTGCACTGACTCGTTCGCTAAGCTGAACAGTCAATCGGAGTTCTCTCCCTCACCGATGGACACCGATTCAACATGTTTGGCCAATTGTTTTTGCGGTGTGTTCTGCATCGCCAATACAAGTTAGGGGCAACTTGTATTGACGATGCAGAACACACCGCAAAAACAGGGCCAGCCGACACTCAAAGGCCCAAATGACATTGACCGACTGTCAACTTAGTGCGGACTTTACATTATTATCTGTAAAGGCCCTGACACACTATGTACTCATCTATACATCTGAACCATCATTAAATGCTTGATCATAAGGATTGAGTCATAACTACACTAGAAGTGTTCATTCTCTAATTAATGTAATTGTCTGTGCAGCGGTGCAGAGGACAAGCACGGTTACATCTGGGACCGACACTACAACATCTGCCTGGCACGCCTGCAACATGATGATGTGGTCAACTCTGTGGCCTTCAGCCCAGCAGACCAGGAGCTGCTGCTGTCTGCCAGTGATGACTCCACCATTAAAGTGTGGCGCTCACCACGCATGATGCGCCTCACCCAGGCCCCCCGACACCCACCACGGGCTCGCAAACTAATCTCGTCCTTGCTCGGCCACAGAAGAGCTAATCTGAACGGCAAACCCTGACCTGGACCCTGGCGGGCGTATCGAAACATTACTGAAAAACACTCCATGATCAGAGAGACATGTGCGAGGTCAAGAAACTGTGGACTTCCACATGGGTGTCTATGAGAACAAGAGGTACGTGTGTTTCCTTAGTGGCCCTCTTGCAGGATGTACCGTGACCAACAAATCACTAAAAGATGAAGTGATCTTTGCATAAAGAAATGTCAAAAGAAAATGGGCTTTTTGGATTATCATAATTGTGAAAGATCAGGTGTGATGCGCATAAAAACACACAAGACAGACATCAACAGGATATGTGACTTCAAGGGCAAAGAACCAAGAATTTGAATAATGATATAAAGGTCACATTCACATATGCGTGTGTGCATTTGTAAGTCCATTTAACCCAGTTGTGCTGAGTGAAAAACCGCCTGTGCACGTCTGCACATTCACACTTTGTTTTTCACTGCACCTTTTTTTAGTACGTTACATGACAAGAACATGATCAGAGAGTATTTAAATTCTCACTAAAAGGGAGAAAAATCTAAATTATGCTACAAATTTACAACAGTTATGTGTCTCTGGTGTTTTATGTGGTCCAGTTTTATGTAAAGAGAGCAGTTTAGTTTAACAGTTACAGAATGACAATGTTTATTTCTACTCCATCTATGCCTTTTATTATTGTAATTCATTGTATCCATTGTGCATATGGATTTTGTCATAAAGGATTTAACAATCATACCATACTGAAAATGTAAAAATTCCAAAGAAACTCAAAGCCTTCATGTTGAACCTTTAGTCGTCGCCTTTATACAATCATAGGGTTTTAACAATGCACCAGTGACGCACCTCTCTTATGGTGGCATATTTATTTTATATTTACATCTAGTATGACAATATGTCATGACAGTATGTGCAGGTTGGATTCACATTTATTTCTACAGGATTGTTAAAACTACCAAAAAGCTGAAGAAGAAAAAAAAAAAAAATCAATTTCAGGTCGACCACTGGCCATTTCATTCTCCATTATATTTAATGTAGATGAGCTCTATAACTGTACAGCATTGAAACACTATGCAGCATAAGGGTGCTTTGCAACTTCTCGCCTCCAGCACTTACCTTCTTGTGTCATAAGCTTACATTGTTTACTAGCCGTAAATATTAAGCAGAAGTGCTCATTTGTTATCACATATAGATGTCATGAAAAATTAAATCCTCCCCATGGCTCACATATATGATCTATACATGTGAAGCTCAGCTGTTACTTGACATTACGCAACGTATGACAAAGTTTGGATCACAGTGTGCAGCATTCGTCTCTGTAGTTGTGAGTACATCGGTTTTGTTTTTAATGGATCTGGTTCCCTGTGTGACAGTTGTTTGAGTTTGTGAATCTGATTTTCCCACCTGCCCTTTGGCTGTTTGCCATCATTAGATTTTGTATTGTGGAATGTGTAAAATTTGTTTGACCCATTAAACGATTTTTTCTTTTACCAGATAAAGTGTGAATTTCTTATTTTACCCAAAGCAGCTACAGTGTCTTTACCTTTACTGAAGAGTAGGGCTGACAAAAATGTCTATACATCTTTAGAGAACACCTAAATTAACTGTTTATTTTTTCAGCAGGTTTACAAATATATATGGTTATCACACAACAATTGTTAATTTCAAACAAATTATACATTATAGAATAACTAGATTCATATTGTATTATAGTACTGTAAAATCAGAATAATAAAATAAAGGGTATATTACGATCTAAACATACTAAAATTAATTTTACTGCTTGATTGAATAGCTACATAAATAATAAAATACAAACTAATATAAATGGATACATGACAGCTAAATATAGTACAAATGACTACATAGAATTTAATAAGAGCTCGATATTTATCTGACTTTTTATTCATTTATCAGAGGCATTTTTTTTTTTTTTCCTCTCATTTCTCGATTTCTTCTTTCCACCAAAAGCAACTGTTTCGAATTATCCAAGTAACATGGACTGTTATTTAACTAAACAGGATTTATACTGCATCCAATTCACCAGTTGACTAAAAACCCCATGCTAACCTAATGTATAGTGATGTTACAGGAAAAAAAGGAGCTATTGGTATGCCTGGTCCCTTTTATAAGGGTTTGAAGCTAGCTGATTAAATGTCTGCAGCTGAATATTCTGTGAAGCCATTTAATTGTCAAGCCCAAACAAAAAGAGCCAGACCTACGATCAGATGACGTTTACAAATAGGCTAGAACTACAGTGAATTTAATCACTGGTTAGTCAAGATGTTTGGACATCCTTTCAATCCTGCTAAGGTTTCTTACTTTTTCCTAACTTAAGTAAAATGTTATCAAATATTGTAGCCTCATACACATGCTGTAACAAGAGCTATATATCTCTATAAAAACAAACAGCACAATGATTCATTTCTATAAGCTAAATGATTTTCACAGTGCTCAATAAACAGTTTATGCATATTAAAGTTGCTCTATTATTAAGATAGTCAAGTTTGTAAAACTTGATGACATATAGCAGACTGATGACATATACTTATCTATTTACGCACTATACTTCCAGCAAAAGTGGCCATGCCCCTAAAAATGTCCTCAGAAATGCAGTTAGCGTTCTAACAACACCCCAGATTTAACAGCATGAAAAATCCTACCAGCTTCAGGTCACACAAAAAGCAATATTCTGTTATTACATACACTACTGAAAATAGGTATAGTTTAAATGTGTACTATACATATATATTATTATTATTATTATTATTATATATATGTATTATGATAAATATATAGTGCATATTAAATATTCAGTTATATGAAAATAGTGCAGTTATTGGTGTGTACGTCTGTTTGAGCACTGACACTCCATACACACATATAATAATATTATCAATGAAAATATTTCCTGAAATAAATCAATGAATATTCTATTCTAATTTATATTATTATTATTTATATTGTATCATTTAAATAGTTTGGCTTCCGCAGCTGAGATATAATAATATTATCATCCATTGTTATTATGAATAATTCCAATGCTTTATAAGCCAGTGAGGTCGACTATGGCTTTAATAAATATGGTGTCATCTCTCAGATATGAGCTTTTGCCTGCCAGCTTGGCAAGGGGGCAGAAGAGAGGACATCCGCTGGCAATGTTCATCTCACTGATGGGTCTCTGGAAGGATGTGGAGCTCACATCTGGTCTAAAGGCATCAATGATGTGTTCTCTGTTGTTCTGGTCCAACAGCATTAATGTCACCTGGAAGGAAAGTACATGAGATTGACAAGAATTACAATCAATGTAATGCCAAACTCATGTTCTAAAGGTTATATTGGACATCAGGTGACAGAATACATGCGCTAAGCCTTAGATAAAATAGTTATTACAACCACCACATTAATTCTCAACCATTTAACATTTAATAGTCAATTATTCATTAGATGTAATATTCTAACAGAATACAAGAGAACAGCCACAACATTCAGTCCCTGCAATAAAAGTGATTCATCCAAACAACATGATACTGGGATGCAACTTTTAGTTTGTAAAACAACCCTAAGTAAAAAATTAAAAGTAAAGAGTAAATGAATGCCTGAAAGAAGAGTGAAAGAGTATCGGATCATTTACCTTCTGGCTGAAGGGCCACTTCAGCAGTGCATCGTATTTGCCCCTCATGACCACAAAGAACAGGGAGAGGTGAGTGCCGCGACCTGTGCCGTCACCGTTCAGGTAGAGTCTCAGACACATCTTATACCCATATTTACTGGAGTAGAATGCTGAAGAACAGAAGAAAAGTGCTGAACAGCAGGGTCAGAAATTAATATCACCAAAGGTGACTAAAATACTTCACAAAAATCAGCTCTGAAATACTTGAATACTCCCAAAAACAGCTACTCAGCTTGAGAATTTATTTTAATTAATAGATTTAACTGAACTTTGTGTAAATACAGTGTTATTTGTTTTTTATGTCAGACACATAAGTTGTACATTTTAATTGGTTGATGGAAAAGTATTTTATAAATGCGCTTGAAAAATTCCCAGGTCAGGACATTTGCTAAGTAGCATAAAGGGTCAAGGCTCTCAAGTTCCTGACAAGTTCTACTAACAATTTACTATTTAAAAAAAAAAAATGCAAAGTAGAATTACATTTTATTAATTCAAGAACATTCCAGGACAAGTTCAATCAACAGCATTTGTGACAAATGTTGAATACCACAGAAAATAATGTACAATTATGTTATTATATAGATTATTCTCCTATAAATCACCCCTTGGTATTAAAAATAAATAGAGAAATGAATAAATAATAAATGCTTACAATAATGCACTTATAATGGAACTAAACTGAAATATTAAACTAGTGTGATATAATGATTTACTAACCTTATATAAACCATAAATTTGTATACAATTTTGTTATGACAAATAACTGTAAAGCATTACACACGTTAACTTTCGTATGATGTCCCCACACAAATTCCAAAAAGGAAGGTGACGTAAGTAACTTTCTTTTATGATGCTGAGCAGAGCATATCAAACATACAGTATATTGGCAAAAGTTTTAGGACGCCTGCCTTTACATGCACATGAACTTTAAATGACATCCCATTCTTATTCCGTAGGGTTTAATATGGAGTTGGCCCACCCTTTGCAGCTATAACAGCTTCAACTCTTCTGGGAAGGCTTTCCACAAGGTTTAGGAGTGTGTTTATGGGAATTTTTGACCATTCTTCTAGAAGTGCATTTGTGAGGTCAGGCACTGATGTTGGACGAGAAGGCTTGGCTTCGCAGTCTCCGCTCTAATTCATCCCAAAGGTGTTCTATCGGGTTGAGGTCAGGACTCTGTGCAGGCCAGTCAAGTTCCTCCACACTAAACTCGCTCATCCATGTCTTTATGGACCTTGCTTTGTGCACTGGTGCACAGTCATGTTGGAACAGGAAGGGGCCATCCCCAAACTGTTCCCACAAAGTTGGGAGCATGAAATTGTCCAAAATGTCTTGGTATGCTGAAGCATTAAGAGTTCCTTTCACTGGAACTAAGGGGCCAAGCCCAACCCCTGAAAAACAACCCCACACCATAATCCCCCCTCCACCAAACTTTACACAATGCAGTCAGGCAAGTACCGGTTTGAAGGTCTGCAGCTATTGACTCTGCAGAAAGCTGGCGACTTCTGCGCACTGTGCGCCTCTGACCCCGCTCTGTGATTTTACATGGCCTACCACTTTGTGGCTGAATTGCTGTTGTTCCCAATTGCTTCCACTTTGTTATAATACCACTAACAGTTGAAAGTGGAATATTTAGTAGTGAGAAAATTTCACAAATGGACAGGTGGCAACCTATCACAGTACCGCGCCTGAATTCACTGAGTTCCTGAGAGTGACCCATTCTTTCACAAACGTAGGTGCTTGATTTTATACACCTGTGGCCATGGAAGTGATTGGAACACCTGAATTCAATGATTTGGAGGGGTGTCCTAATACTTTTGGCAATATAGTGTATGTCCCCCCGGACGCTGGTACTGTTTACGTCCACTGTAAGTGTCTAATGGTAACCCAGATTTTTGCTTTAAAAATTTAAAAACAAACCAAAGGGTGAGTGAAAATAATTTTCCTGTTCTTAATCGACAACATGCAGCAAACACTGTTGATTGAGCTTAACCTGTAACAGCCCTTTAATCTGATCTTAACCTTACCAGGTGAGAACATGGCAGGTGCTCGGCCCCCCACTGCGTCTTGTCTGCGACGAGAGAAGTCTGCTATTTTCCAAATGAAGACTCCATCGTACGTGCAGAACTGCAGCTCCCTCAAAGACTGCTCAGATTCTGCTAACTGCAGATCTCGCATGGTTAAAGTCCGTTCCAGCTGTCGCACCTTCAAGAGTCACCAAACACATGAAAAACAGGGTTATGGAACTGCCAAACAGCAATGTAGTTGTCAATGTAATAATGTTATACTAAAATTTGAATACATCTACACAATCCTCGATTGTGTCTGTCGTAGATGTAAAGGTGACACTGGTACATTGTCTTTGGTTCATTGATGTCTATGGTAATTGTTAATGGAGTAGTTCTGTCATTAAATAAAAATGAAAACGATTAGCTCCTAAGCAGCAATGGAGCTGTAGTAAAATAATGATATACTGACATATGATGGATAAGTAAACACTTGTCTATTGTGTCTTTCTTAGATGTAATTTCATGAGTGCCTCATCCCCTTTAGTCCCAGTTGACAACATTGGTACTGGTTTTTGGTAGTTCTATGGTAATTGTTAAAAGAGTAGTTCTGTCATTAAAGGGGTCATGACATGAGAAATATTTTTTTCCTTGTATCATTTATCTTTGTATCATTAATAGATCCTGAAAGTTCCAAAACTTAAAACGTCCTCGTCATCAATAAAAAAGCATTTATATAATCAAGCTGTAAATATACTTAGTTTGAATCCGAGGTGGCATGTGACGTCACAGGGGCACAATCATTTGCATAAGCCTGCCTCTGGAGCAAGACAACAAGGCCTACGTTTACATCCTCGATGAGAAGCGAGTGAATCTAAAGTAGCTGTTTATAAGATTGTGATAATAACAAGATTGCGATGCTGTTCCTGGCTGTGGAAAAACATAATCTTTGCATAAGCTGACGAAGGATCCTGATGTCAGGCTTTACAAACAGACTTTTACGATATGGATTCGACAGCACCGCCACAAACATGCAAGTAACAGTGTTCATTATAATGCCTGATCTGTGATCAGTGATTTCTGATGTGTAATTATTTAAGTTCAGGCAGATTTTCTTTGTCTCAAAATCTTTCAATACTGTTTATGCATCAGTAAATCAAGCCAGTGACTAAACGATCAACTTCACATTGTTTCTTTTAGTTGCATGAAAATCATTTATTTAAATTGTGATTAAACTACAGAAAGCGATCAAAGAACGCTCTCTTTATAATGGCTGAAGCTGTCAATACTTGGTTAGTTGTGGTGAAAGCATTAACAGACTGTCTGTCATCTGCTCAATGCTCATCACTGCAACCTTTCATGTGATGAGAATAGATCTAAATATAATGCAATAATCAACACTTTTCACGATTTGTTAATCTCGACAGCTGTAATAGTAAAAAACGTAGTAAAAGTATTCAAGGGGGTTCCACGTGTAATACATATTTCAAATGCAAAGATGTTAGCCAATCACAGCAGTGGGCGTTTACACTGAAACCTCACAGCAGACACGCCCCTTCAAACAGAGCGTTTAAGCCAAGCAGCAAACTCCTGCGGTCTCTCTTGAAAACAACACGGAAATGACTTAAACTGCAATTCATCGACTGGCCGCTAGAGACAGGCTCCAAAAGGGAGTCAAATCTGTATCTCCCCCATGTTAAAATGCCCAACTTTACAGCAGAAAAAAATATGTGGTACAAAAAGTGGTTTTGGTCTATATAGCTTATTTTGCCCTTCATGACAACTGTGAGGGGGGTGAATTTAAACTCATCCATTTAAATTATATTAAGCCTTAAAGTTATGCATAATTAAGGGCGTGGCCACTTAAGTTACAGGTGGATTGCACTATGGTCGAGCTACGCGGGCGTGGTTTCAGCAACCAGGAACCTCAGCTCCACCCACGTCCCGCCTTTTTGCCCATTGTCAGTTATCCGGGAGTGGCGTGCTCCCAAGATGGCAACGGCCGGCTTTAGGTTTCAAAACTGCTCTTCGGAAACCTACGGGTGACGTCACGGACACTACATCCATAATTTTTTACAGTCTATGGTTTAAGCCAAAGGGCTAAAATCAGGATAGAAAATTGCCTTTTATTTCTAAATTATGACATTTTATGATGTAAAAATCATACTAATATAAGTGCACCTCAGGAAACATTATAAAATAATTTTTAAAAAAAAATCTACTTCATGACCCCTTTAAAGGAAAAACTCTGTCATCAGTTAATTCAAATTTTTGGTTGAACTACTTTTTTAATGCAATGATCAACTGATCAATTAGCAGAAAGTCCAGGATGGTTCCCACTTCATATCCCATGTGAATTAAGGATCATGGCAGAGACAGCGGAGGCTCTTCTGCTGGGGGAGGAAAAACACGCATCCGTGTTTCACAAGTAACAGTCGAACGGAAACAAATCTAACGACTGTTTCATAGTGAAGGCTTCCACTGGCAGTCAAACACCTGAACGTTTTAAATTGATAATACAAACTGACTATTAAGCTACTAAATAAAAAGGATAGTTCACCCAAAAATAAAAACACTCCATGTTGTTCCAAACTTGCATGACTTTTTTTTTTCCATGGAACAACACCCAAACGTTGCGCACCAGCACTATCAGAAAAAATGTGAAAAAAATTGTACCTTCAATATTTTGTAGTGAATTGTAATCATAAATTCACTTACACAAACCTATCATATGTTTTCAGAAGTTGTATGGACTACTTATCAATATATAGTTATTTTTGTCATTTTTGGAAATTGATAACATTATATAACGTTTTTGTGTAAACTATCCTTTGAAGTAAAATGTTCCACCAGCCTGTTATAAAACAAGATTGATCAATACGTCATTTTCGGTTACCTGCAAGGTGAGAGCCTCGCATCACCTTCGGACACATAGCAGAGCATCAACCATCTCTGCTGTCCGATAGAAAAAAAACAATCCTATAAATCCAAATTAGCGAGCGTGTTTTTCCTGAACTATTTAAGTGTATAATTTCTTGTAAGGTGTAAGTAGTACCTTGTTTGACAAGTTCTCTATCTTTTCCTGGTCTAGCCGATGTTGGCGGGATAGCGCCTCCAGGGTGAGGGCCGAGCGTTCCACCTCTCTATTCAACACACAAACTATGTTCTCCAAAGCTGTGACTTTCTGCTGCACACCAGGACCGCCTCCTCTTCCTACATTATGGGCAGCGGCATCAGCCCCCACCGGAGGTGCATCTTCAGGTCCGCGATACAATCCCAGCCCAGAATCTTCATGCCACTCTCCAGCCCCCTCGGCTCGCAGGCGCACAGAGGACAGCACAGCCAGCATGAGACGCAAATGCTCCATCACACTGGTCTGCTCATGCTCCTGCTGCTTACCATTGTCAACCTAAAAACATTAATACTTTATTAAAAAGGTTACATTAAATTAAAAAGTGGTAATATGAAAGTGGTGTAATTTCTTTGATGTCATTTAAGTTGAAAAATGTCATGTGGTTATCAAAGAAAAATAAAGCATTACAAATATAATTAATGCAAGACACCACAGGTGAATAGGGTGGTGTTTACAGTAAATGTGCAAGTGAGTCATTATCTAATTAAAACATTTCCAGAATAGAAATCTGAACATTGGATGAAGCCAGGTTGTTATATTAGGGTTAATGTTTTTACAGAAGGGGGTTTTGATTAGATTTTTTTTAAATCACTCCATCAATCAGAAAATACTGTCAACAGCCAAAAGGGGAAAAAATTGCCATGTTTTTAAAAATGAAATGTTAAATAAATCAGCCGAATGATATATGAATAAACCCCTCTGATAGATAGGAATAAAAGTACAACGTTTGGTGTATGGATGTACTACTAAAGTGGAGATTTCTGACTCACTGCATGAGAAAAAAATGGCCTTTACTGTAATTGAAATCTACAGATGCAGATAGGTAAATTGTAATAAAATAAACACTTAAATGTGTATTTTGAATGTTTCGCCTGTTAGTGTCTAGCCTTTGATAAAGGGTTAACGACAGCGCACCCTAAAAATGAGCTCTGCCACCACAGCATCCACCCCAACAACGGTGACTGCAAAGTCACAGTCCACAGATTGATGTATAATGAACAGAAATTTTCATGTATGAAAGGGAGTCTATTTTTGTCAACATCCCCAGTAGATGATAAATGATTATCTACTGCAGTTAACTCACTTTAAAAGCGCTTTTCTAATATGCAATAGTTTTAGTAAATGTCTGATATTATTTTTGGCAGAATTATATTATTAGTTTGCCGGATGAGCTGTCTGATCAAAGCGTGTATCCACAGGTTGGAGTGGCAGTATAACTGGTGGCAGGTCAGAAGAGGAACACTCTGGTCCAGAGACGAATAGGTGAGAATATAAATCATCATGTATCTAACACACTAAAGCAAAATTTTCATTTGATTTGTGTTTTCTGGCAGGTGTAATGTTATCATATAAAATGTCATTCAAATCATTGTGATTTCAGAAGACCGAACTTGCATTAGCCAAATCAAATTTAACATTTTAATTTTTTCTGTTTACTTTTTTAATTTTGTTTTGCCATTTCCAATATTAGCAGAACAACAGACTCCCTGGATTGAACATATTGTGATGTCCAGGGCCGTCCTTACGGCGGTGCAACCGGTACGACTGCACCAGGTCCCGCGGCGAACGGACCAAGGGGGGCCCCGCTTCCGCTACCTTGCACTGGGCACCACCCCATGCTTGGGACAGCCCTGGTGATGTCATTACTCTATGTTTATCTTTACCCCCTTTCTTCCCCAACTTGTTGAGGCACCACTGAACTTAAATAAAAATGCTTTTAGCACCATTTCCTGAATTGATGCTGCCTGAGCTCATTAATGCTGTTAATCCTGGCAATGCAACTGCAATAATTTAAAACTTTCTTGTGTGCTTTATACTTTGTTTACTTTTACTCACTGCCACTTACACCATTCTGCCCTTTCCCCACCTCTGCCTCCCACTGGACACACCCTTGCTCTATTCCCAGACCACAATAGCTGTGATGAGCACAGTCACTACCCACTGCAGCACTGACAGTGATTAAACTCAAACTGTGAGTTTCATTTGAGATATGGTTCTACTGCAGCTCTCCATTTGTGCCAGTTTATTCTCTGACCAGCAGAGGGCACGTTCTTAAAAAGAGGTGCACTGGGGAAATCCTTTGACTTTCCTTGAAGACTTCAGGTAGGCAACACTTAATTTTAACTTACTAACTGTGATCTCAACAATAGAGAACAGAGGTGTAAATTTATATTACATCAGTTACCATCTGAAATGTATTTCCCTCAATGATTCACCAACTTTCCGTGTTCACAAATTACAGTACTACATACATTTAATACACAAATATGTCTTAACCGAGAGTTTGGGACTTTTCTAACCCACACTCCAAACTATTTACATAGTTTCGTTTTATTTTAAAGTTGTGTGGAAAAAGTGCAAACTGAGAGACTCAAATAGATGCCACTGGTCTGACTAAGTCAGACAAAATAATCTCAAGGCTTTTGAAAATTATGAATCATTTCAGAATGACTAAAGGGTAAAGGGCCGTACCAAAACAGTAACAATAGCGATAAAGATGTCTCTAGTTTTAAAAATTGTTCTAAATATAAAAGAATAGCAGAGTCCACACCACAACTATAACGATAACAGCACAGAGAAACAATATCACTGGAATCTCTTTCAAAACGATTTTTTTTTCCAGCTGATGAATGATAAAAAAACATTTAGAATCCATCCTACTTTAAATTCTTTTAGCAGGCTCTTCCTCCTAGTGGGCGGTTTCATGTTTCATATTACAAATTTATTTTAACTATTTTATAAATGAAAACTTTTTCTAATGTCGACAAAACACATATCGTCAGAAAGGTCTGAGGTTCCATATGTGGCGAGTTGCGATTGTTCTTTTTTCCCCTTTTGTGACGTATATCCAAGTGAAACGGCTTATGAAATGAGAAAATGTAGGGCGGGGCTTGATTTCATGCTGCGGGAATTGATTGGATCATTGGAAGTTGGGTGTTGCTAACAAAATGGAGACAGACCGCGATAGCCCTGCCCAATAGCGCATGGCAGGAAGAGAAGTCATTTCGAGGGGGGAGGGAAGGTTAACATTTTTGATTAAAGATTATGAGGGCACATGAATTAAAAAAAAAAAATAATGAAGTGCACAGATAAATCATTTATAATAAACACTACAATATTACATTAAAAAAAAAAAAAATGTTTAGTACAGTACATTTGCTTTAGAGTAAACTTAAACTTCTATAACTTTTTTACACTTTCCGTTTTTTGAAGTGCTTTCATTTCAGCAATAATCTGCTAAGTGTCTTTAAACCTTAGGTCTGTATTCCAGTTAAGGGGTTAAAGTGTAAGGGGTTAATGTAATGTAAGTATAATAAACAGAACAATATCATTTGTTGGTGTGGACGCTAATATAGTTATCTTTATAGTTATTCTTGGTGTGAACATGCCTTAAGAGAGACTGAAATAAAATACTTTTTGTTGGCTGAAACGCTAAATTCTCAACATGCTAATTAACTAATCAACTCAGATATGCTTTTCAATGGAGCGGTCACATACTTCCTAATATAGTGTATATTAGGAAGTACTGTGTGTGACAGCCACACTGGAAACTAGCTATAGTTTAAGTTCTAAAAAGTTTGAGACTGTGTGTGTCACTCTAGTAAAAACACCTTAGAGAATCAATAAATACAAACTTGTGTGTAACTATATGACACAAAACAAAACTTGATAGTTCAGCTATGAAGATATAAAGCATTGTGGGTTTTAAGTAACAGTCTGCTGTGCTGTTACATAAGCATGTAATTATTTTTGAAATACGCCCTTTAGGGTTTTTTCGTGAGAAGCTCAAACCATATCCACCCTTCTATTCAGAATTGATCTATTCTGATCCAAAATGCATTCATGAGAAAAAAAAACAAAAAAAAAACGCACCACTGCCCTGCAGCCAATCTCACTGAACTGGCACGCCGACTTGGACTTTGCACACGATTTGGTATGCTCTTGAAACTGCAAAAAAGGAAAATAAAAAGTCAGAGGGAAAAAAAAAAAAAAAAGTATTTTACGAATGAAAATGAAATAAGGTATGCCTCTTCCTCTATTAAAACTGACATTAATAGCAGATGTACGTTATGATTATTTTAGTACAACTTATGACAGCACATGACTAGCAGGTTTGTGTGACTTAAAAAAAATATTTTGGAGGCCAATATACTTTCAACATTTATACTGATGAAATACCACAAGTCAAACGAAAACAACATATGACTGAGAACAGAGACCAACCTTCTCTCTGGGGATTTTCTTTTTACCACAGTCTTTGCATTGCATCGGAAATTTCTGACATATTTCATCATGGGCCTGAGACAGAAAAGAGTTGTGTAGGAGTGAGAATCAGTAAAGATGATATATCAACAACTATTTTGCTCGCCCTTTCTGCTATGTTGCTCAACCCCTATGCATTGCCTATGCATATCATTTTTAAGCTATGTTCATATATGAAAGTGATCAGCGGCTTTCAAGCTCCAATAAATAATAAAAAGTACCATAAAAAGTAGTCCATATAACTTGCATGATAACTTTGTGTGAGGAACATAAAGAAAGTTGCTATTCACTGACATTTTTGTCCTTTTCTCTCTAAAAATGTCAGTTACTGGTCAGCATTCACTTTTACAATATGGAAAAGAGAAGCTTGAATATTCTGGCAGAGGTGAAAGTAAATGATGAGAGAGAATTATCAATTTTGGTTCAAATACCCTGTACAAGATAATTCCATCATGAATTCAGACACATTGATGTTTTATGCAATGCTTTTGTAGAATAGTTTTTTTTTTTATTTTAAAAAACAAGAAGAAAAAAAAAAACATGTTCATTACCCTTTGCCCTAATAGCAAGGTAGTAGTGCCAATTTAATATTGCAACAGATTGAGTCTGTTGATACTGCAAACACTAAAAGTACAGAATGTACACAAACCACAGACCAATCAGCATTAAACTTCAGGACGGACCACTTCTAGGGAGCTTACCTTAATTTCCTTAAAGTTGAATGTGACTTTGCAGTATTTGCAGTTCAGGGTTCTGGCCTCGCATTCCCGCTCATTGTGGCGGTCTTTCTCACTGAGTAAGATGACTGCTTGGCATGCTTCACATTTTACACGTTCAAAGTCACAACGACCTTCGTGTTGACCCTAGTGAAGGAAAGAATTATCTGTAAATGTCTAGCAGGAATGTTGAATGGAAAGATCTCATAGTTAGCTTACTGTGTATGACTGTCAACGCTTAAATTGTCTTCACAATGAGCTTTTTATAGCTGTTGTTTGTGCCATTTATTCCCATGAGATTTATATGCATTTCCTGTTTTCAAGTTAGTAAATGATCATGAGACATTACTGATTGAAAGTACATACTGACCTTGTGATTAGAACAAGACAGAACAAGTGTGTCTGCATTACCCAAAAGAATTCCTGTTAATTTACAGTTTCAAAAATCCCTGAGATGTGCTTAAAGGGATAATTCATAAAAAAATAAAAATTCTGTCTGTCTGTTCCTTGCAAAGTTAATGTATGGCCTTAGAAGACTTTGAATATAGCATTCAAGTTGCATAAACTGTTTTTTTTTAAATCCTAAAAGCTTCAGTCCCCATTCAAAATAACTGCATGGAAAAGAGCGATCAGGACATTTTTACACATTTCTTCTTTTCTGCTCCACAGGAGAAAGAAAGTGAAATGGTCTGGAACAACACGAGGGTGAGAAACAATTCTAAAAACATGATTTGTTATATTGAGTGCTTTTCTATGTGAGAGACATTACAGATTTACTTTTTATTACTCTTACTTTTTATTAAATAATACATCTGATCTGTATAAGCATATATATTTGCTGCTTTATTTTTTAATTATTTTGTTTTACTTGAACATTTATGTAAGCCATTACAACTATTACAGTGAACCAATGTAGAGTTTTGTAGTTTGTGCTTCATTACCTCTTTATACTTCTAGTTTCCATTCTCAGTTGTCTAAATAAAAGGTCATAACAATTGTACTGCAGCAAACTGTCACGCAAATGTCTTGCCTATTCATGCAACATTATATACGATAATGCAAGAGGCAAGCAGAAAGGGTGTGGGAGATCTCATGGCAGTTATATCTGTTACTCAGAAAAAGCAAACAAGAAGATAAACATCAAGCTAGTTCGGTTAGACACTTTACCACTTTATCAAATTACATACCAAAAAAGGCTGCATTTCATGCAAGAACATGTTTTGTTAGATGCAAACTGTGCAATTTAAAGAAATGCTGCTCGTAACATATTTTACTTCCATAATGTGATGTATTTCTAGGTGAAACATCACAGATCAAAGATCACAGTATCAATAGATCAATTGACCATAAGGAACAATGCATTTAACATAGAAGTTTACACATCATGACATTTAACCCAGTACAGGTACAGTATTTCCTGGTTTGAAGTGGCATAAATCTAGCACTTGAAGTCAACATGAATTTAATACATTTTCACAAAGTAAAATATGATCCCATTTACTTTCTAAATGCATGTTCCTGATCTTATTGTGAACAATTTAACGGTGCAGATTATTCAAAAGAAAAAAAATATATAATTCAATGGATAAAAACCAATGGGTTGCTAACGACGAATTCCTGTTGACTACTGTCCAAAACTATCCTCAAATTTATTCTGGAACAAATGACCTGGGATAACTATTGCAAGAACATTTAGGGGAATTTCTTGCTTTATCTCTTTAGGTCACCATGTCTCCACACAGATGAATCAACACTGACTCAGAGACCGGGTTATTGCTTCAGAACAGCTTTAGTCAGGGTTAAGGTTACTTAGTCACTAAATAAGTCCAAACAGAAGAATGCTGTCATACTGATACTTTTACCAGCTAAATAGAAGTAAAAAACCAAGACAAAGTTAAACTGGTTTCAGGTTTTTAAAAATAAGACAAAGTCAGAATGGAAACTTGGCAAGCGTTTTTGTTAGCAATCAAAATCTGTTATGTTCACAGGCTATAAATGACAAATTATTTCTCTCATCTTATGCAATCAAATACAATTATAACACTAGCATATCCACCAATTTTCTAAATGCCTTAAACTATTCAGTAAAACGTTTTTTTTTTTTAAATATACAACAAATACCACAAAACCCTTTTGAAATGAAAATAAAGCCTCCTAGACAAACACAGACACACACACAAATAAACTAAATTTCTATTATAATTACACAAAATGACAATGAGAGTTATAAAAAGACAAAAACTTCTCTGTACAAGATAATGAGCTTTTAAAAACAACTAGCTTTTCATTCGGTAATGCTGGTACTTTCCAGCAAGCTTTGGGACTTTCCGCTCAACCCCCACCTTTCCTGCTGACTTTCAACTCTGTGAGCAGTCGTTATTCTTTTTTTAAACAGACATTTATTATTAGGTTATTTGCCTAGCTATTGTCTGGTTATTTGCTTAACTGCTGGGTTTGGCTTGAAATATGTTCAAAGTCACTGTGATTCAGCCTATCATAATAGTTGGCATTTAGAAATGAAGAACATTCTATATGACAAGCTAGGTGAACTATGTTCTTACCTCATAGTCTTTCAGTGTACCAGACCAACTACAACCATCATTTGGGCATTTGGCAGGCAGGCTATCAATTTCTCTTCGTGCTGCATTATCAGGAAATGCCTAGGGGGGAGTTAATGACCATGGATTTTTCATTAATGAATATAAAATACAATTTTATACACAGAATAGGAGTTACCAGGAAGTAAAAAAAATGATAGACTTCCAAGAGAAACATTTAAGAAACATAGCTTACCACTGTAATATTGAGCATAGACATCGCCTCTTCAAATATACCCTCAGTACGACAGGCTTCGCAGGGTATGGGCCCTGAGCTAATGAAGAGGAAAGATTTTACTTTTTTTAACAGTGAAGCCTTAAAAGGAGAGCATGGGAAAAAGGCAATCAAACAATAAGCAGACTTTAAACACCACAATTTTGGGAAAAAATAATACAGGCTTTTCGTTCCTCAGTCTATTTATTAAACAAGAAGAAAGAAGTGCTTTGATAATAGTAAAATTGAAGTGAAAGAAGCATGTGTGCAGTAATACACAGAAGTAAAGTATTTGTGAAGAAGGGCAAGTGTGTTGCAAGAAATGTTTGGAAGCATTCAAGAATGTTTACCCATATCCTCTCTTTTTAGAAGTGTTGCATGATATACTGGTACAAGAAAGGAATCGCAATACCCTACTTTTAAAAACGGTGCGATCCCTCATTTTTCTGGTATCGGTACTTTTTAGAATGACAGCGTTTTAATAAGAGCAATATTTCCTGAGTTGCGTTGACGTGCGACAGCAGGGCAGTGTGTGTGCCGCGCTCCGCTTCCACTCCCTGCAGGCACACTGGCCTTGCCAAACTTTATATATCTGCACAGTGCAAAACTGCTTAAAGTTATTGACATGTTAGAGCGATTAAGAAACATGCACGAATTAGAAAATAAAGCATGGTACGTTCTTGATGTTATTAAGTTAAAAAAGAACTCAAAGTACTCTCACTACACCCAAAGTGCGTCCACAGAAAGCCACCTCTCAGACAGCATGCAATCTCGAATTCAGATCTCTTTCGGGACTCAGTGTGCTTGAACGGTCAAATACACACACAATTATGTCAAAAAGCCTTGGTGAGTATTCATGTAAACACAACTGGTTAAGTGAATGTAAACAGTTGGGAGAAAATCGTAATGTGTGTCATTAGGATCCGGGCATTAGGTCTAGCAGTGGCATGTGATTTTTTTTTTTTAAAGGGATGAAATGCTCAAAAAGCAGGGCAGGCACACACTGGTCAAGTGAGAGATTTCCGTTTTTTTATGAATTAATAAATAAAATAATGAATTATAAGTTCAACGTTGGTCATTTATCATTCAATTACTTTTCCTGTTGTTTTAGGGGGTTTTTTAGGTTGCGGTATTGGTTCAGTAGTAGTAGAGATATTTTAGTCAGATCAAAAACACTACTTTTTTAGCCACATCCTATACTGGGGTGCGTTTTCCATACAACGATATAACACTCTGACTGCTTCTACCAAAGTACAATTAATCGTTGAAGAAATCAACTAGCTAGTCACAAGTGTTTCTCAAAACCATATTGTAGCAAATTTGTAATAACTTCTTTTAATTAATCCATTTGAAATCTAATTAATACCCAAATTTGTGCTATAAATTACGGACATGGCACCTGAATACTCATTTTTAAATTTTTCTGTTATTTTGCTTTATTTCCAGATTCAATCATAGGCTCCTTCTTACGTACTAGTGCACGGAAGGGAGCATGTTATACATTCAGTTTAGCATGGAGGCCTTTCCTGTTTTCCTTTCGCTATTTTTTCCGCTATCTTGAGTTTCTTTGTTGATATGTAGACATTTTAATAACGGTTGTGTCTTGTTTCAGTTGAACGACTCTTTGGAATGACACTCGGTCTCCACAAACTGGTGTAATCATGTAACTTGCAGAAAGTCACAGAATAATTCCGCCAGACCGCCTTCCGTATTCAACTTACGAAGAAAGTGTAACGCCTCTTGCAGTTCAAAACACTTACGGTCTGATCTGACGTCATACGTCGTGCCAGTTACGTTTTTTTCATAAGTTGAATACGGAAGGCGGTCTGGTGAAGCTAGATATTTTACTTTATAAAGTTTTAAATATAGATATTTTTCTTACACAAACCCATTGATTAGCTTCAGAGGGCCTTTATTAACTCCCCGGAGCCGTGTGGATTACTTTTATAATGGATGGATGCACTTTTTTAGGCTTAAAATTTTGGGCTGCCATTTACTGCCATTATAAAGCTTGGAAGAGCCAGGATATTTTTTAATATAACTCTGATTGTATTTGTCTGAAAGAAGAATGTCATATACACCTAGGATGGCTTCAGGGTGAGTAAATCATGGGGTAATTTTCATTTTGGGTGAACTATCCCTTTAACTGCAAATTCGTTGATAAAGTGCCCCTCTGGGGTTATTTAAAAGCATCTCATTGTCTGCGCCTCATATTTAAAAGATGCGCAGCTGACATACTGGAAATATTTCGTAAATTTGCTGACATCACTTTCCACTAGAAGAAACTGACCAAGCAAGTTGTTATCAGACGCATGAGATCATGCATTATGGTTGAAAACCGTGGTGTGCACATCATAGCCTATGTGTCACACGGCAGCAGCACATCTGGTCTTCAATTAACCAAAGAGGATCCAAGTCAACCACTCCTGATCCGCCTTCCTGTGGCCAGAATTCCATTTAAGGCTTTGACACTGGCTTTCAGGACTGCCACTGGAACCGCACCTCCCTACCTCAATTCACTTCTACAAGTTTATGCTCCCTCCCGCCAGCTATGAAAGAGAGGTGCCTTGTTCCTTCACAACAAGGCACAAAGTCGCTTTCCAAAACCTTCACCCTCTCTGCTCCTCTCTGGTAGAACTGCCAACCTTCACCCAAACCCAAACTTAACACTTTTCAAGAAGCAGCTGTAGACACACCTTTTTTGCCAGCACTAAGCCACTCCACAACTCTAAACCAATTTATTTGCACAAAAAAAATCCTCTTCTTTCTCTTCTCTGCATTTCTCCTCTGCTCTGGTTTGTTTCCTAATCTAGCTTTCTAATAAGCATGGCTTTGTATACAGTGAATATTGTTGCCTCTGACAAGTTGCTTATACCCCTCTATTGTAAGTCACTTTGGATAAATGCATCCACTTGTGCGTCTGGTAACATGCTTGATCAGTTTCTTCTAGTGGAAAGTGATTTCCAAATTTCCAGTATGTCAGCTGCCCACACTAGTTATAGTGGAGCAGATGAGGCACAGACAATCCAAGCTGATGTCAGACCTATGTAAGATGCTATGAGTAAAACAGCTTCGTAAACTGGGTTTACCCTTCCTGCAATACTTCTCATATCTGTCCTGAATATGTCCCTTGTCAATAACACTCAATTCAGGTTTTCAGTCTCTACTAATGGGCTGTCAGAGATATGTTCAATCAGGTGTGTTAGATGAGTAAGACATACAAATGTGTGGTGGTCGGAGAATGCATGGGGTAATGACTGAGGATGGGTGTGAAAGGGACCTCATGTTCTCACATTTTTTGTTAAGTAGCAAGAAAATAAATCAGTTTGCATTTGATTTATTAAGCTCTTCATTTTATTTAAATTTGTATTATTCCGCTGGTATATTACCAGAATCTAGAGAAATAGCTTTTTTGGTGTGCTTTTTAAACAGCAAATTTAATTCACAGTCATGGACAATTAATTCAACCACTTTTGAATTTATTTTTTGCAATGGTTGTAATTATAAACACAGCATTAGTTGTATCTAGGGCTGTCATGATTACTCGATTAAATTCGAGTGCTCGGTTTTAAAAAATCCTTGATTGCAATTTACCCATGTACGTGACGCTTTAATTATTTACATGCGTGCATGTTACGCGTTTCTTCCAGTGTCTCAGAGCAGCTCCGTTCACAGTAAATGCTGCACCTCACAAACTCTGCATGTGCTGTTTGTTGGTTTCCAATAATGTGTATTTGGGAACACATATAAAGTTTCATAGCGAAGTGTTGAATTGTAATCATTTACATGCATGGAGCGTGTCTCAGCAGCTCAGTTAACAAACTCCATCTCTGCTTATGCTATGAGTTTGGGTTACTATTTATAACGTTCATCTGGGAACGCAATGTGTGCAATTTCACCAACACATCAATATGTGTCTAAATATGCAAATTGTTGTTCATCGCGATTTCAAAATAAGTTTAAACCCTCGCTCTGTTTTGAAAATTACAGTTGCTGTAGCATTCCTTTCATAAAGAAGACGAAAAATATTAAATATTAAGTAGACATTGGAATTAAATGTTGATGGGTCAATATTAAACAAGGATATGATCATGCTGTAAAGTGTAACAACAATCACCAGGCCCAATGTAGGCATTTGTTATAATACGTAATGTACATAACTTGATTATGTGTATTTTATATATATATATATATATATATATATATATATATACACACACACATACATACACACACACACACACTCAATTCTTACTCAATTAATCGTCAAAATAATCAACCAATTACTCGATTACCAAAACAGTCGTTAGTGACAGCCCTAGTTGTATCATATAAATACTTGTCCCAATAGGATAACAACTAAACGTTGACAATAATTATAGCCAAATGACTGACACCAAGGTAAAGCTCACCAAAGACTGAAAAAATCCTAGGACATATCCACAGAGGTAGAATATCCAGATGCAAGGAGAACCCTTTAGGTTAAGAGGCAAGAGTGGATCAACAAGCAAAAGGAGGGATATTTTTCCATCTAGCTACAGTGCAGTGGTAGATTAAAGAGATTGGGAATGTCCATGGAGAGGGTGGCAATTAATGCAGAGCATGAGGCAGAGGATTTCCCTGGGTACCTGGTGAGTTGTTTGAAACAGAACACACAGAAGCGATGTCCACACTGTGCTTGGAACGGTTTCCTAAGAATCTCTTTGCATTGCTGGCATTGATATTTTGGTTCCATGGACACCGACAACACTTCTCGAGATATCCCAGGCAATGTGGAGTCCAAAGAGGATGGTAAAGATGGACGTGCCATTGCCTTCCATTTACCCACAGTGCCAGCAGTGCTGATCATCTGTAGAAATGTAGAGCACAACTTATCAGAACAAAACAAATTTGTTTAAACTAAGTCAACATGAAATTACATTTACAAACTCATTTTACTTCAATTATATTGCATATTTAGTGAAAGATGTCATATAATGAGTAAAAGAGGGTATTCAACAGTAACAAAAAAAAAAAAAAAAAAAAAAAAATTTAAATACTGTAGGTTTGGACTAGAATGGAGTCAGACCAAAATGGAAATTTACAGTTGATTGAGGAGTGCTACTCCTGATACACCTCCAGTCCCAACTTTTTCTTTTTCAGATCTACTGCTGTTTGCTATTATTACCAATAAACATTTATTACTATCCTTTATTAAATTAACTGCTGTTAAATTACTGCATTAACTACTAGAAAATATTAGCAAGTCGGCATTATTAGTTGACTATTGATTATTTCTGGCATTGCTGATGTCCCACTGGACAAAAATTAATCCCATTTCGGAGTAGGAGAAAATTATTATTTATTAAATAATTTTGATGAACGATTACAAAGACGAACTACTTTATAATAATCAAATCACCTTTATTTATATAGCGCTTTTTACAATGCCAATTGTTTCAAAGCAGCTTCACAGTGTTAACAGGAAAATAATGCAACAGAATTTGATTCGGCTGTACAGCCGCTCTGGTGAAAACATGGATGTCATCCAGCTCATTTCAATTATCATATAGTGTCAATGCGGGCAGATCAGTAATATAGTTGAAATTTAAGTGTCCCCAACTGAGCAAGCCAAAAGCCAATATGTTAACTGATTAACTGTGTACAGTAAGACCAAAGAAGGTGTATTAAAGGGGACCTATTATGCCCCATTTTACAAGATGTAATATAAATCTCAGGTGTCCCCAGAATGTGTCTGTGAAGTTTCAGTTCAAAATACCCCACAGATAATTTATTATACCATGTTGTAAATGCCAATTTTTGAGTGGAAGGAAAAACATGGTGTTTTCATGCATGTATCTTTAAATTCAAATTAGCTGCTGCTCCCCACCCCACTTTCAAGAAGAGGGCGGAGCCTGTACAGCTCATGCCTCCAAAAAGTAAAATATCTGTTTTTTTCGATGCGCCGTTACCGGGACGAGTGCTTCGCATCTCCGAGGTTGCTGTCGCCTGAAGACAAAGCAGCAAGAGAGAAAGTGTGGCCGAAGGTGAAGAAGGCGCAAGAGGAAGTTAAAAGGTAAAAAGTTTTTCGTGGTCCATATGCGTACATCGAAGGGAAAAGGATTGACACTAACCACAAGAGGCATCTTCAAACTTTTTTACAGGTCGGGACGATTTTCACGGAATGTTTACTGCTTGCTGCATTTCTGAGTTTTCAGATTTAGTCAATTTCAGCTTCAAGACATTAGGTGAATTAAACTTTTTTTTTTTTTTTAGTTGTTCAGATTCTATATATATATTTTTTGTTTTTGTTTTGTTTGGACTTTAAGTTTAATTCTTTAAGCATAGCATCTTTGAATGTCAGGGGCGTTCTAGAAAATACGAAGCGAGAGGCTTTTTTTCTGTTCTTTAAACGGACTGATGCTGACATTACAGTCATGGCACGTCATATTCAGCAGGAGTTGTGATTTTGATGAACAGATTTAAAGGAGACGTTCTTAACTCTGTTACGTGTGATAATGGAAGGTGGATCATTCTGACTGTGAAACTGGACAACACTGTATTTACACTTTGTAATATTTATGGTCATAAATCCAGTGCATTGAATAAGTCCTTATTTGCAAAGGTTTCTGATACTATTTAGTGTAAATTTTATACATTCCAAGCTTCATTTGTTACTTTTTCAGGTGATTTTAATGAATGCTTGGATAATTTGAATGATACATATCCTTTTCGTTCTTCTCAACGTGACGCACAAGCTAATCTAACATCTCTGTGTGCCAATTTATCACTTACCGATACTTGCCGATTCTACAACCCCGGGAGTTTAGAATACAACTAAACAAAAAAGAAAACAAATCTTTGCAATCTAGAATTGACTTGCCAATGATATCTTGGGAGGTTTAAAGGAAGGATTTAAAAATAAGTGGGAATTTTTCAAATATAACGTCAGAAAGATTGCTGTTAAACGTAGTAAAGAATTTTAAAAAAAATCTGTAGACAAAAAGACTGGTTAAATCAGCTAAAGGTGCTTTTATTCATTCTTGGGCAAAATGGCTTGAAAAAAAAAAATAGGGTTTTTTTTGCTCTCAAGAAAAAAAAAAATTGTTTGAATCCCAAAAAAATATCTGACTGTTTTTTTTTCTTCATTTTATAAAGAACTATATAAATTCTAAATTTGATCTATATAATTGTGAAGTGTTCATTCAAACAGCTCATCAAAATATTCCTATTATTGATAAAGAATTTCAAGACTTCTGAGATTAAAGATGCCCTTCTTGGAATGAAAAAAGGGAAAGCACCAGGTATAGATGGGTTAACCATATAATTTTATTTACATTTTTGGGAACTGATTGAAGCTCCTCTTTTTAATATGTATAATGAATGTATTAGTAGTGGCGAAATGTCTACTACTATGAAACAAGGTATAATTTCGTTAATTGCCAAACCGGATAAAGACCCACATTTCATAGAAAATTGGAGACCAATCTCTCTTCGAACTATTGATTAAAAATTAATTACTTTATTATTACTTCCACCTTTTAAGATTTAACATTAATCGTGGAATACGTCAAGGTTGCCCTATTTCCCCCTTTTTATTTTTATTGGTAGTTGAATTATTATCCATTGGTATTGATAATAATGAACAAATTCAAGGTCTCAACATTTTTGGTAAAGAAATTAGGATACCCCAATTGGCAGATGACACAACCTTATTTTGACATCAACCTTATAGTATACCTTATTTTATTCCCAATGCTATCTCCTTCATCAATATTCTCTCTAAGGCTTCTGGTTTAACTCTAAATGTATCCAAATGTAAAATCCTTCCTTTACACAGTTTAAATGATAAAGTTATTGTTGACATTCCAGTGCAACCCTCTGTTAAATACCTAGGAATTCTTGTAACAAAGGATTTCCTAGAAATACAAAGCTTAAACTTCTCCTCTAGATTAAAAAAGACCAAAGCGTTGTTAAACTGTTGGTTACAACGTCATCTCTCAGTTTATGGTCGTGTCCTATTATCTAAAGCAGAAGGATTATCTCGATTTGTCTATCCCTCCTTATCTTTATATGTTAAAGATTCTTATTGTAAAGATATCAATAATTTGTTTTACTCTTTTATTTGGAAAAACAAATCCCAAAAACATCAGAAAATGGTTCTTCCTAATAAGAAAGCTGAAGGGGGGCTGGAGATACTTTACTTTGAAGATGTTAATAGAACTTTTCAATTGGTCAGTTGGCTTAAAAGATGCTTGATTAATCGTAACTCCCCTTGGAACCACATCCCACATAGTCTCTTTAACCAAATAGGTGGTCTAGAATTTTTGTTAACTTGTGACTTTAATATTTCTAAACTCCCACTTAAATTGTCTAAATTACCCTCACACTTATACACTTACATATATTGGTTGCCAACAAATCCTTATTTTTAAGGAATTGGTTTAACAGGGATATTAATCATCTTATGAATATGTTTGATAATTGTGTAAATCTTTTAACTTACGAACAATTCATGCGAGCCCACAGTTTCCCTGTGCTTTTTAAGGAATTTAATTCTGTTGTTAAAGCTATTTCTCCTACTCTGGTTCAGCTTGTTAGAAGTCATATTCAATATAACTCAACAATAATGACAAACCCAAAATTAATATTAAACGGCGTTGAATTGATTGATAAAAAATAAATAAATAAATAAAAAAAAGGCAACAACAAACATATTTGTACCATTTTTCAAAAACAAAATAAAATAGCACCTAGAAGAAATTTTTTGGAACTCTATTATTGATAATTAGGGATGCTCCGATCGATCGGCCGGAGATCGGTATCGGCCGATAATCATATTTTATGACTCAGTGCTCACTAAACTTGGCCGATCTCACGAACCAATCGCAATTTGATGACGTCAGCGCGTGAGGACGTACATGACAAGTGGGGTAACGTTAGTAGAAAATATTCAAACGAGAGCTTTGAAGGCCGAAGTGGAGAAGGGTTCCATGTGAACAGCAGTTGAACATGGGTCAGTCGGTCCTAAGGGATGGGCGAACGCCGTTTGTAAGTATCAATATACAGTAGTTTGATACGAACGCATCTGAAAAATAGCCGTGTACGCAGAATGAGCTGATGCAGGGAAAGTGCATGATACAATTTGTCCTAAACATGACACATGCTTTATATTAAGGGCTTTAAAATAACTGGTAAGATATAGTTAACATGTATATTTTAAAGCAGCTTGCCCTGTCAGATGCTCTGAGAGATAGGCTACTTGTGCTGACAGACAGATAGCCTAACGTACATACTTGCGGTGTTTAATGCGTTTGAAATGTGGTGCTTTCCTCAGTGCATAACTTACATTTCACAGGTATATTCTCCATCTGTAAATGTTAGAAAGTCATGCAAATATGTCAATTTTTCTGTCAGGAGAGGACGAGCCTTCTGCAAGTGAATCTCCGCTAAAATTCAGGCTTCCGTGAATGAGCGCTGCAGCGTGCATGCGCGCCAAACAGGTGGAGCGCAATAGAATAGGAACGCAATAATTCTGACCAAAATATACATATTTCTAATATATTTGTTGTTGGACAATAAATGTGCCATATGTGGAATTTTAAACCTACAAATACGTATATTTTTATGAAAGTGGTCATTGTAATTGGGTAATCAAATATAGGCTAATATGCTTTTGTTTTTATTTTCATTTTTAGTTTAAATTATTAATACATGCCTACATTACATTCACTGTATTTGTTTATAGCCTTCAATATCAACATTGTTTTTAGGACATCATTGGGCAGGATGTGAAATAAAATTATTATTAAAATAAATACAGATTTTTTTTTATCCAAATAGAAAAACATAGAAAATACCGGGATATACACTCACCTAAAGGATTATTAGGAACACCATACTAATACTGTGTTTGACCCCCTTTCGCCTTCAGAACTGCCTTAATTCTACGTGGCATTGATTCAACAAGGTGCTGAAAGCATTCTTTAGAAATGTTGGCCCATATTGATAGGATAGCATCTTGCAGTTGATGGAGATTTGTGGGATGCACATCCAGGGCACGAAGCTCCCGTTCCACCACATCCCAAAGATGCTCTATTGGGTTGTGATCTGGTGACTGTGGGGGCCATTTTAGTACAGTGAACTCATTGTCATGTTCAAGAAACCAATTTGAAATGATTCGAGCTTTGTGACATGGTGCATTATCCTGCTGGAAGTAGCCATCAGAGGATGGGTACATGGTGGTCATAAAGGGATGGACATGGTCAGAAACAATGCTCAGGTAGGCCGTGGCATTTAAACGATGCCCAATTGGCACTAAGGGGCCTAAAGTGTGCCAAGAAAACATCCCCCACACCATTACACCACCACCACCAGCCTGCACAGTGGTAACAAGGCATGATGGATCCATGTTCTCATTCTGTTTACGCCAAATTCTGACTCTACCATCTGAATGTCTCAACAGAAATCGAGACTCATCAGACCAGGCAACATTTTTCCAGTCTTCAACTGTCCAATTTTGGTGAGCTCGTGCAAATTGTAGCCTCTTTTTCCTATTTGTAGTGGAGATGAGTTGTACCCGGTGGGGTCTTCTGCTGTTGTAGCCCATCCGCCTCAAGGTTGTGCGTGTTGTGGCTTCACAAATGCTTTGCTGCATACCTCGGTTGTAACGAGTGGTTATTTCAGTCAAAGTTGCTCTTCTATCAGCTTGAATCAGTCGGCCCATTCTCCTCTGACCTCTAGCATCAACAAGGCATTTTCGCCCACCGGACTGCCGCATACTGGATGTTTTTCCCTTTTCACACCATTCTTTGTAAACTCTAGAAATGGTTGTGCGTGAAAATCCCAGTAACTGAGCAGATTGTGAAATACTCAGACCGGCCCGTCTGGCACCAACAAACATGCCACGCTCAAAATTGCTTAAATCACCTTTCTTTCCCATTCTGACATTCAGTTTGGAGTTCAGGAGATTGTCTTGACCAGGACCACACCCCTAAATGCATTGAAGCAACTGCCATGTGATTGGTTGATTAGATAATTGCATTAATGAGAAATTGAACAGGTGTTCCTAATAATCCTTTAGGTGAGTGTATACCGTGTATCGCCATTCAACCAAAAAATACCAAGATATGATTTTTTGGCCATATCGCCCAGCCCTATTAAGTATCCTGATATGCAAAGTGTTATGCAGAAACCCCATTTTAAAGGCACAATAAAAAGTTCACTGTATAATGAATAATTTTTGTGATTATTTAGTACCCGGTAAAACATTAGTTACATTACATTACATAATTACCATAAAAATATAATAAAGGCAACATCTATAGTATTTTTTTTTATCTGAAAAAAGGTTAACAGTGATCAGAGAGCTTACAAATCAGTGAAGCATTGGAATCGGGATCGGTATCGGCCGATCACCATGACAAGAAATCGGTACTCAGTATCGGCTGCAAAAATTCTGATCGGAGCATCTCTATTGATAATATTAATTGGAAGATAGCTTGGTTAATCCCCTTTAAATATTGTATTACTAATTAAACTAAACAAAATTTTGCATACCATCCACCCTTTTAAATCATTAACTTCAAGATACTCTGATATTGATGATTTATGCCCTTTTGTTAAAAGTGAGAAAGAGCTGTTGGTTTTTCGAATGTAAAATTGGCAGAATATATCTTTAATTTAGTAAAGATTATTTACTATTTTACATTAAAGGATATTATTGTATATTATGAAAACAATGTTAACAACGATCTTGAATACATTGTTAATTTATTTATACTGCTGGCAAAATTTTATATACATAAACAAAAGTATGTAAATTCATCCCCAAACTTTAAGGTGTTTATAGTGGAATTTGACTCTTTTATGTCTTCACTGAAATTGTTAAAAAACAAAAAGTCATTGACATGTTTAAAATATTATGATATCATTTTCGGATACCCTGCCGCCAATTAATGCCACACATTGTTTTGTACTACTGTGTTTTGTACTACAATCTTCAATAATTCTTTTTTTTTTTTTTTTTTATCTGTTTGGTTTTGATTATCATCTCTATCGCAGTCATGCTCACGTGACATTGCAGTTCTTCATCATCATGAAAGTTTATTATCTGCATGCATTTTAAAGCCATATCGGTCTAAACTTCTGATAGCTATATATTTTTCTGAGCACACACATCCGAAGCATGCGCACAGAAAGCTGGGTGTCAGACAGCGCGTCACATGAGTATTAAACTAAGTTCACACATATTATTGCGCTTAAACTGTCATAAACAGAACATAAACAGCAAGTTATGAAATTGCATGTGTATATTAGATCTGTGTATTAAAGTGAAAGCAGTGTAATATACAGTACCTACTGATATATATGCTGTTAATATGAATCAAACAACAAAAGAAAAGCAGAAAAATCACTCACTGCTCTTGATTTTAAGAACTTTAGTAGCTTTAATAAGAATGCATTTCTTATTTGATTACTGCTGTTAAATGCTCTGGCGAGGAGATAAACATTGCAGACTGTGTAGCTCACTCAGGGCGAGGTCTATGCAAATAGTCTGTCAGCAGTCGTGGGCAGGGCCTGTGTAATGTGCCGTCACATTGCTTAGAAACTGCAAATGGCTTATTCTGAGACACTGCTTATGATTTATGGGGATTAAAAAAAAAGGAGTGAGTGGATTTTTACCATTATAAGGCGGTTGTGTACACACACTGCCAACACATATTTATTAATTACGTTCAAACACCATGTAAAAGTGAATTTTGCATAATAGGTCCCCTTTAAGAAAGTAAATAGGCTCCCTTTTAATTTTATGTTGTCTTGAATGCATGCAAGAAGATAATCACATTACTGTATATAGCATCGTGAATGTATATATCATAAACCCCATCAGAATTTTGGAGTGGACAAAAATGCAAAGAAACAAAAAGAAAACTGGACAGGATATGCGTCATGGACTGTTCAACCATATGCAATCAACCTTCTGATGAGTAATAAAAGAAACAAACAAGTGAAAAATCCAGTCACCATTACAGAGCAAAAATTAATGAAACTTGTTCCTATACACAACTGATTGTTTCATGCATTTGCAGTTTTTTTTGTTTGTTTTTGGCCACTTAGTCTCTTTTGCACTTATGCAATATACTCCAAACCTGAGAAGGGAGTCACAGCGTTCCTGGACATATAATTTGCGTAGTTGTAATTTATAGGCGGGGATTATGCTAATTGTGAATGAGCGTACAAGCCCCATTTACGAATGTTTGGAATTCAACATACACACATTTCACTATCAAATCAAAGGTTTACGAAGTGTTTGTGAATCCAGAGGAGAGTTTTTGGGAAGGTCTGTTTTATGCGCAAATTACTCCAAATTTACTCACATATTTAGGAAAGTATCACATATCACGTATGGACCCTTTTCTCAGACTGTGATGACACATTTTAAAGGTCAGCAGCATTGTAAATCCTGCAAAGTTTTTTCTTTTTTTTTTTTAAATATGCATGTACATAACACTGTACTTTGTATTGTGTTACCTTTGCCAGTTAAAGGCACAATATGTAAGATTTTTAGATGAAAATATCCAAAAACGACTAGAACAATGTTATATATTTTGTTGATTTGTGTACTTACATTATCCCAAACATTTCCAACAATGTTTAAATCCAGAGAAATCAGCAATTTTAACCAGTGTTACAGACCGTGTCATTGCGTCGCCTGTCAATGGCGTAATATCAATAGGTTACTGTTTGTAACCCCGGTTCTCTGAAACATCGAGTGGAGAGATCCACCTATGGGAAGGGCATCCGCACCTGACCTCAGAAGCATCCAACTGCACCAAGTCTGGCATGACAGACAGAAGCGTGTGCCCAATGCCAGGTAAGGGACCCGCCCCTTACCAGAGTATAAAGCACCTGCACGCGCTTTCGTCAGTGAGCATATTCGCTTCTCATGTAGCAAGCGGGGCAAGCTTGGTGGATCTCTCCACTCAGTGTTTCAGAGAACCGGGGTTACGAACAGTAACCTATTGTTCTCTTTCATCATCTCGTGTTCGAGATCCACCTATGGGAGATACGGACCGCTCCCCGGTTGCCCAATACACTCACAACGAGGTCCTGAAAGCCAGAGGACGGTCACCTGGAAAGGCGGTGCATGACACGTCACAAAGTAGCAAACCGCACACACAGAGAGGATGCAACCACAGCAATGAAGAAATTGTGGTAACATGCATTCCTGAATAACCCTGACCACACACATAATGATGAATTTATGGTGTCAAGTGAGGGTACAAATTAGGGCTGGGCGATATGACCAAAATCTCATATCCCGATAACGATCACGATAAAGTACCTTTTTTGTAAATTCAAATCAATTAATAGTTTATATTGACCACATGGAAAGGACTATTTCTTTTTTTACATTTTAAAGTATATAATCTAAAAAATTTACTCAAATGTGATTATTTTTCCTCCCTTTATTTAGTAGTGTTTGTCTTTGAATCATTCATTTAATTAAAAGATTTATTCACAAACGCAGCACCTGACGTAGGGCTGGACGATTAATCGAAAAGTATTCGAAACCTAAATTCAGAACCTCTAACCAACATAATTTTTCCATGTAGGTTATTTCGTTTTTTAATCCTGTTAATACTTTCCCCTTAAAAACATAACGCGCGTGTAGTAACGTGACTCCGCCCCGTCCATTCAGCAGCATGGAAGCGACACGGAGGCGAACTCAAACAGTCAACACACGCAGACAGCATCCGTTTGTAAATTGTATGTTTAAAGGCTTGCCAGTTTGAACATTCAAGTGATTTTACACCATTCAATAACATCAATATAGAAAACATGGCACTTTTTTTCTGTGACACAGAGAGCCAAGCCGTGTCTCTGACAACGCGCGAGCCCTGAAGACAGATCACTTTCGCTTGCGTCTTCACTAAACTTTGTCAATTGTATGCGTTTTAAGGCTTGCCAGTTTGGACATTCAAGCGATTTTGGACCATCGGATGTGTATCATTATATTGAGCTACTGCGCTGATGCATTGTGACACACGAACACAGACTCCTGCTCGGAGCCACCGGTTCTGTCTCCCCTTCACTTGCCATGCTGTTATTTATTCACGTTTCTGCCTGCATCTTCGTGGTGGCGTCCAAATGATGAAAAAGTATTGCCATAAACAATGTATTTTGCGACACCACGAAATAAACGATAGAGCATAATATGAAACGATAGAATTTTTATTTTGTCCATCCGATATATATCGTCATATCGCACAGCCCTAGTACAAATCGTTTACTGAGCGAGAGAGAGCGCTGTGGTTTAACATTCTGCAATTGTATTTCCTCAAATGTTTGTTCAACACTCTTGAGATCCAGAATAGGACGCAGAGAGCTGTCCTTCTTTAGAATAAGGAAATAACGAGAATAAAAGCCCTGATTGCACTGAAGCGGAGGTACCATTTGCACCGCCCCCTTTCTCGAGAAGAAATCTCGTCTTTCAGAATGTGAGCGGAGCTCTCTTCTGTGTGAGAAAAGACAACTCCGCTGAAACGTGGGGGTTTTCTGGAAAACTGAAGTCTGTAGCTCTTCATTATGGTTCGAATTACCCATTCGGGAGCCGACACACACTGCCAGGATCCCACACTCACTGGATAATTGCTTAGGGCTGCTAATTCTGATGGTTCATTCATTTGCAATACAATGGCACCATCTAGTGGACAACTTAGGAGCGACGTGGGATTTCTGAGAAGCTGCTCTACTCTGCAGAGCGTTTGCTCTCAGTGTTTGATTTGTTTGTTGTTCTTGTTTCCCCACAACAGACAGGGCCATGGAACGTCCGCCGGCTTGGACTGCCTGACGGGCGTTGCGAAGGACCAGGTCGTTCACCATCACAATCTCCTTCCACAGTGTAGGTGATGGTGAGCTTTTCTCCAGATGTTTGCTCATATCCTCTAACAGCTCAGCCTGGTAGGCAGAGAGGAGGGAAGAAACATTAAGAGCCTGTACTGACAGAGCAGAAGCCTTGTACGAGAACTGGAAGACAGAGGCTGAGAAACTGTCCATTTTATTAGGGAGGACTGGCTTGGGAGGGGCCAGTAGACCTCCCTGAGAGGGGTTAAGATGTCTGACAATCGAGGGCTCGATGGTGGTAGGGTCGCCCATACCACACACTACCATATCTTTAACTTCTAGACCCGCCAGGCTGTGCTTAAGATCGAGCGGGTATTTCCAATAGTGACGCATGTGCTTTACGCACGCGGGGAGGACGGGCAGGAGCTGTTTCCTAGAACCGGATGGGGAGCCTACGAGTTTACCGTCGTAAACATCCCTCTCTTGATCGGCGGCATTCTGGAGAGCCGGCCATTCAATGCTGAGACGAGCGGCCACTCGCTCACACACTTCAAGAAGGGTCGCGTGCTGTAACACAGCCGAGCCGCTCACCAGGGGAGCTTGGGCCGACGGGAGGGTTTCCTCGTCGTCCGATCCCTTAAGTAAATTGGGGTCCTCACCTGAGCCGAGCGGCTCATAGTCAAGCGAGGAAATGCCAGGAAGAATTTCCTTGAGTAAGCCCTTGTCAGACTGGTCAGCCCAACTGAGAGCAAGCACATTCTGGGAGGCCCCCAGAGCTACAACGCTATCATCCACTCCACGACTGCGAGTCCGACGGGTTAGCTGGAGCGAAGAGTTTAGTTTGATCCATCTGTGAAAGTGTAGAGACAGGCGGGCAGCCGGAGAATAATCCAGGTAGCAAGCGTGAGTGGTTTGCAGACCAAGACTAAATAGCAGCTAACTGCAATGTTTCAACACTCACGCACGACATATCCCCCTGCAGACTGTAGTGAAGCCAGTGAGCACAGTACAGCTGCAAAGCAAAGAGGTCACGAGAAGTGAATATCAACGGAAAGGAAAGATAGCGTGTGCAGGTGCTTTAAACACTCTGGTAAGGGGCACTCTTGGCATTGGGCACGCGCTTCTGTCTGTCATGCCAGACTAGGTGCAATTGGATGAGGTCAGGTCAGGTGCGGACATGCCCTTCCCATAGGTGGATTTCGAACACGAGATGATGAAAGAACCGCAACACCCTCGATTTCCAGTTTTACTTTTGTAGAAACCATGGAAACATCAAAGAAGCTTTATATATTGTGTTTTATTAAGACAGGTGAACACTGTTTGGATACATTTATCAACAGAAAACTGATCATAGTTTTATTGTTTGAATCGCTTGTTTTCTTGATTTACTTGATGTACCATGTTTTCCCACATCTCAGAGACAACACTATTTTGTCAAGTGGCTAACATAGCATAATCAGAGAGCTTTCTCCATCATACTTTTTAAAATTAATTGCATGTCATTTAGCGACAGTGATTTAGTCATTCAGCTTTTATTAATAATGATATTCTAATATCGATCTAGATTACTGCAATGTGCAACAAGTGTCTCATACCAGCGACCAGCCACCGAGCAAGCGAACTTTATAGCAGAATTTAACACACTCAAATGTATTTAGTATGATTGTTTTAACCATGTAACCAGCGCTGCGTTACCCAACATACGCAACGAAAAGAGCTGAAGCGGCTGACTGCAGCATAGCATAATAAAAGCTCCGCTGGTCTTGAGACCGGTGTGAATCGCAGATGTTTCTCATTAGCATTCGCTCCCACGGCTCTCGGCCCGCCCTGCTTCATACCACAGTAACGTTAAAGGGTCATGAAACCCCCTGTTTCAGCAGCAGTCAGTTTTCACCACAGTTTTGAAAAATGCTACAAAAGTGGGCATGGTTAAGCTGCAGAGTGGAGGGGGAAGAGGGGACACTGACAACATAGCAACGGCTTCTGATTCAGAGCAGACAGTTTTATTTCGCTCTCATTAAAAGCATCAAAGCTTCCCACATCAAATGCACACTGCAAATTACCAGTACATGCAAAACAATATACACATTCGCACTTTGACTCTGCATCAAAAATATTTATGAACACGATGTTGTATCGATAACTTTTGAGACTTATTTTGTGGAGTTTTTATAAGCCGTTTGGTCGGTTAAAGGGCCGTAAAGACCGGTTACACTAACAGTGTGGATGAATCGCGTTCATGTCAAAGACTCAGGATCTATTAAAGAGAACTTATGCGATGCAGAAACTCTTAAAAAGCAAAAACAAACACTCGTTTTTGATCCATTAATGCATCTCTCACTTACTGTATGCGATCTCACTGTTTGAAGTGCTCACTGTTTCATATTTCCCCCTATTCCTACGTAAGAGTAGGGAAACCCCTCCCATGACTGTTGATGATCTGCCCTTTTAGCATAGACACACCCCTGAGTGAGAAGCACAGAGACCGCCATTTCAGTTTACTCGCTGAATCGGCTAGCTAGAGTATTACAATGTCTTCGCCAAAAAACATTACAAATATTCTGTTGTTGGATATACCAACGAACATACGAGTCTCCATAGACTCCCAGCATCTGAGCCACTGTGAGGACACTGTGGTTGAATTTCATTTTTGAAGGAAATGTGCCAAAGAATGTCAGTAAAATGTTATGTATTTTTGCAAACATTTTACGCATGACTGCTTCACCAACGAGGGTCAGTACAACGCTGGATTTGCAAAGAAGTTGTTTCTGAAGGATGGGTCAACAACGCTTCGTGCTCTAACTTCATATCCAGAACAAGTAAGGATGGCACTTCATATTTTGTGAATGTTTGCAAATTTTCTTTCTGAATGAGCTTTCTAGAATGCTGTACGGCTAATATGGTTAAAGTTACCATAGTCTCTGACTGTATTCACAGAGACTAGAGCTATGTCATTAGTTTTATCCCGAAAACGCTCACCGTCTGCGTAATTCATAAACGCACATTTATTATGGATTGTAGTCAGGTATGCTAGTCGATGAGTTAAATCAACGTAACTCCACAACAACTAACGTTACATAAATGTATCCCCTAACTGTCCAACTCCGGTTCAAACATGTAAGGCTGCACTCCACAACTGGTTATTTCTGACATTTTGGCTGAGTGAGATTCACCTGTTTTGTTGTTGACAGAGTATCCGAAGCTCATGTAAAGAATCCACCCTCTTCTGCAAAGGGGGCGGGGAGCAGCAGCTCATTTACATTTAAAGGGACACACACAAAAACAGTGCCTTTTTGCTCACACCCAAATAGGGGCAAATTTGACAAGCTATAATAAATTATCTGGGGAGTATTTTGAGCTGAAACTTCACAGACACATTCTGGGGACACCAAACATCTTGTGAAAAGGGGCATAATATGTCCTCTTTAAAGGGATAGTTCACCCAAAAATTCTGTCATCATTTACTTGCCCTCAAGTTGACAAGTTGCACCGGTTGACCGATCGCACGTTAGAAGCAAAAACCGTCCGGTTCCAATTTATAACTGGTCAACTGGTGCATCCCTAGTAAAAACGTCTATGTACTTTACACAATTGACCCTTTTCACATTTCCAGGTTTCACAAAAGCGGAAGTCGATATAGTTGGATAAACTTATATAGCGGTGAATGAGAGACTAATTTTTAGAGAAATAATTTTATGTTCCCATTTGCTCAAATAGAAAACGAAAAACTCCACAATAGTGTTTTCACAGCTTTCAAAAAGAGGAAAAAATAGAGAGAGACTGATAATGGCAGTCAGAAGACAGAAAGACGTAAATGTTACCGTCGCTCCCATATAGAGAACGTGAAGCTACGTAGGCGCCTCCATCTTAAGAGGATCGACCTCTGCTACTGTTACTGAAATACGTTTTTTGGGGGGGGGGGGCCCGATTTTTCCCGAAGTGCGCCCGCGTGCACAGACTACATTATCATTCGCAAACATGTAATTTGTGTGGAAGTATTTTGAAATCTGTGAGCAGGACGTGAAGATTGCAATCTGTAATGTCTGTAAAGGACAAGTTAATCGCGGAGGAACAAGAGCAAAGACATTCGGCACAACGAACCTGATCAGACATTTGAAAGTTCATCACCTGAAAGAACACGATGAGTTTCAAAAATCTGTTGATACTGCAAAACAGGCAAAACCTTCATCCCTCACTCAACCATCGGTAAAATCCCTCATTCTAAAAAAGTTACAGCCGAGATAGTCCAAAAGCGCAAGCCATTACAAAGAAAGTAATGGAATTCATTGTACTGGATGACCAGCCGTTTTCCGCTGTAGAAGACCGAGGTTTTCGCAGTTGCTGCATTTCACATGGTTACAGTTAATGTTTGAATTTTTTAATATAAGGCTAGTTTTATGTACTTTCAAGTTTAACCCAAATTAAAAACAAAACTAAATGCTGATGCTAAATGTCAGTATCTATATTGAATGTGCTTAATGCACAGTTACTGCCGTTAATTTCATATGGTTACAGTTATTGTTTTCAATAGCCAAAAGCCAGTTTGGCCTGTTAAATACCAAATAAACATCTTGTTTATGTATACTTCCATTCGTTCTTGTTTGTTGCTTAAAGAAAATTAAACCGGAAATCGGAAATTTGCTTGTAAAAAATTGGCCAGTGAATCACTGGCATAAAGTTGGTTTGAAGTTGGACGTTCGATATTCGCAAATTTAGGGACCGTCTCTAAAGTTACATACGACATTGGCATGCACATTTCTAACTTCAATAGCATTTGAACTGAATTACTTACAGTATCAAAACCAACTGTAAAGTGTTCATCTAGGTGTCAGCTATGATGTACACCTTTTACATATTTGATAATTTTTCAAATAAACCGTCATATGTCTAAATATTGATACTTTTCACTACTGTACGGGATCATATGCAAAATATGCCATACTTTAAAGCTCAATAGCATTTGAAAGGAATGACTTACAGCATCAAAACCAACTGTAAAGTGTTCATCTAGGTGTCATTCTATTGAGCTTTAAAGTATGGCATATTTTGTATATGATACTGTACAGTAGTGAAAAGTATCAATATTTAGACGTGATTTGACAGTATATTTGAAAAATTATCAAATATGTAAAAGGTGTGCATCATAGCTGACACTTAGATGAACACTTTACAGTTGGTTTTGATACTGTAAGTAATTCCGTTCAAATGCTATTAAAGTTAGAAATGTGTATATCAATGTATGTAACTTTAGAGATGGTCCCTAAATTTGCGAATATCGAACATGAAAAATCATGATCGGTGCATCACTAGTTTTTACATTATCTATATTTTTTAAATATAAGTACAAAGACACCTAATATAAAGTGTGACCCAGTTGTTCATATACAAGTATGTATGCTAATTATTTCCAGTTGAGTACAGCTAGCTAGATGTTTGAATGGCAAATTTTAGTTTTTAACACTTTTTATTAGTTTTATAATATACTGAAACTAAAGCTGGATGACGTTTATTGAACACCCTATTTTTTCGACAATTTATTTAACGCCCTATAGTTTCTTTTTAGCCTACTTGTTGAGGTAATGGAACCATGGATTCCATGTAGTCTATTATCACACCATCTAATTATATAAAGTGCATTATTTAGAAATGGCTATAGATCTAAAGCTGTACACTGGATAGTACACTCAGTTTTTACCAGTTACAAATTGCTTTTAGTCATTAACTTCAAACCTTCCCTTTTAATCCATTTGCAGTATTATCTGAAGCTCTGTTGAAGTAGGAAGTTTGACCAGCTCCACAACATATCAACTGACATACATTTTGAGCAACTTTAAACAGCCAACCTGATTCAGTTTAAATCAAGTAAAAAAAAAAAAACAGTGTTTGTCCAAAGTCGTCTCTAGTCTAGGCCTGCGTTCACACTGGTGTAAACAAAATATGTTGCCGAGTTACAACCACTAAACCATTCAACGGTATTAATAATCAAAACCAACATATTACGCCAGATATATTTATCACGTGCCTTTATGTCCACAAAAACGATCTAAAACATTTTTTTTTTTTTTAAATAGCTAGCAGTTGAAAGCAATGTATCTAGATTGCTTCCTGACTCTTACAGCGAGAGTAAAAATGGCAACTCGCTCGAGCTTCCACACACTGTCCAACTACAAGCGACACGACAAGCGATGTGTCGTGATTTCGACACACTACGGTCAGCGTGAATATAAAATCGACCAAGAAAAAATTTAAAAGTTACTCACCAAAATACTACCAAATACTGTAGGGGGAAGAAACTAACCGTCAGTGTGTTCGTGTCATTTGAGCTGTGCCCTAAAATGTACTCGCCCACAATGAGCATATTAGCCAATAAGAGTGTAGCACGGTGTAGAACAGTAATAAGAGTGTAGCACGGTGTAGAACAGTGATGACCCTGCAAGTCAAGATGCGTGGTCCCCCCTGTTCTTTCCTCAGTGTTTTAAAAATCTCTCGTGGATATTATTGTCGACGTTCATATGGAGGTATTTTTTACTGCGTTTTTAGAGTTTAGCTACGTCCACAGTTAAATTGCATGGTGTAATAGTGTAGCAATAAGCGTGTTTTATTGCAAAATGTCTGACCTTGTGCTCACTGGCTAACCAGTACTGTGAAAGCGTTTAGATCAACAATATGCTGGTCTGTCCGTCACTCAGCACAACGTTGATCGTCTACAAAATGTACTAGTTGAAATGCAGTGGGGTTACCTTGCATGTCAACAAGCGACAGTTTTAAACTGCGTCCTACCGATTAACCTACACCAATACCAAATAATGCATTTCATCTAACAAACCACATGCGCGACCATGTCGCGTGATTGTCGCTTAGTTAAAAAAAAGGTGTTTTTCATATTATAGAATATAAACGTGTTGGGCGGCCTGTCCTATTTAACGTTGGTTCGGTGTGTAAAATTCTAATGTATTGTATTCGTTTATTTTTGTTTGTTTATCTCCTGTCGTGACTTCCTGTTTCCTCGGTAGGCTACTTACAACGCAATAAAATGTAAGCTTATTAAGTTGGCTTGAAAAACCCAACTTACTGATATTGTCCTTAAGCTTATTATTATTCTTAGACTAAATCAAACTCAGACTAGACCTTTAGACTGTAATGACTCGAGTTGCTTTATCTTTTCAGACTGATCCGACTTACGGTTTTCAAAACTCGGAAAAATCCCATAGACTTTAATTGGTATTCAAATGAGCTAAGACTGTTCAAACTCTGACAAAATTAAAAATTTTACCCAAGCAACTGCATAAGAACACCCTAGCAACTACATTGAGTACCCTAACAACCGCATAACAACCACCCTGAGTACCCTAGCAACCACCCTGATTATCATATCAACCACTTAGCAATACCCTAGCAACCACACTGAGTAGCTACTTAATCTGTCTAGCAAAACTACTAAATTAAAACTTAAACTATTTCAAATTTAAAACTATTTCAAACTTTCTGGCTAGGCTTTTTCATGCCAACTTAAAGTTTGTCTGCAAACTTGATCTAGTTTTATATTTTTATAGTTCTCAGAAGAGGAAGTTGCCGTAGCTGGGTAAACTTGTGGTGAATGGGAGACCATAACAAATCATTTCTGTTTTCCCGTTTGCTTTAACAGCAAAATAAAAACTTTGTCCCGTTTCCATGACTTTCCAAACTGTATATCTGTCTTTCTTTTGTAGAAGATATTTTGAGAAAGGTCTCAGTGTTTTTGTTTTTTTTTGTTTGTTTGTTTTTGTCCATACAGAGGAAGTCAAACCCAAACTGCTACTAACATTCTGCAAAATCTTCTTTTGTGTTCCGCAGAGCAAATGCATACAGGTTTGGAACAATGTAAAACAATGCGTAGTTTTTTTTCGCCACAGAATAAAAAATAAAAAAAGGTATTTGTGACTTTTTCCTCGCAATGTAGTTAACTACAAGAGATAAGTTTTTATCCAAAGTGTACCTCAGTAAAATACACAGACTAGGCTGCATTTCCCAAAAGTATTGCAAGGCTAAGTAGGTTGTGGAGACCATTGGTGCCAATGGTTTCTGTGATAGAGTTACAGTGCTTTTGGGAACTGCTACCCAATTCAGCCAGCCAAAAGAATTATAGCCTACTTGAAACCAGTAATACTGAATATATTATTATTAATTGCAGCAACACCTGCCCCTTTGCCTTTCAGACAAGGCTCATGTTTATAACAGTAATCTTGGGGGGTGGACTCATTTAAAGTAATATAATCATCTGGTTTTTGCCTGGTTTCTGTCAAACACAGCACATATAGGTTATGGCCATGTGATTATATCATTTACAAAAATGTGCTTTTGTTATGGATCTAATATTCAGAAAACCAACCTTTATCATTTGTTTATCTGTATTGTTTCTGTTTTTTTATTTGTTGAACATCAATTAAATTATTACCCTGAAATGGGTTTGGGAGTTTTTTTTTATTTATTAGTTCGGGGAACAGACAGTTTCTATTTTATGATATCTATGTGAAGGAGTCTGACACTCATACAGTAGTGCCACACTGATGCCAGTGTCTCACAGTCTACACGTAACTTCAGCTTCTTTTCTCAGAAACAACAAAGTTTAAATTCTCAAGATGTTTATGTTGCTATGCGTATGTGTTTTGGTTTTCTTTCATTTTTACAGTAGATCCTTTAGCAATAAGTCTGTCAACCATGTCAAGTCACCTTTATTTAGGCTATATAGTGCTTTATACAATACTGATTGTTTCAAAGCAGCTTTACAGTAAACAGGAAAATAATGATCAATGGTGGAAACAGAATTCAATTATGCTGTACAGCAGCACAAGACAACAGTGTCATTATTCAGCTGAAGTCAGTTCAGTGTTGATTCAGTTCGGTTCAATAACCGTAAAGTTCATCAATTATGAAATTAGTTTAATTCAGCTATAAGCAGCTCTGCAGAAAACAGTGGTATCAAGTCAGTAATATTAAGGGTCACCAACTAAGCAAGCAAAATGGTCGACCAACAGCTCATCTTATTTTGAAGATGGGACAAATACCTTTTTTGTTGTCAAGAACATGTCTGGGTCATTGTTTAACCAAAATAAAATAAGAAACGAAGTTGTGGATCATTAAGATTTTTTTTTTTTTTTTTTTGTATAGTGTCATTATTTTCCTGACAAGGAAATTAAGAAAATATATAGGCTCAATTGTAGAGGAAGATTATCATTATTGCATTACAGTAATGGGAATTTAGTGCAGATTATTGAGAACAATTAAAATCAGTTTTAAAAAAGAAACATCCAGACACTTTACAGTAATGACATTTGGGGATATGTTAACTGTCATGAAAATAATTTCACTATGTAAAAAATGTAATGGTCTAAATCTGGCTTTATTTTCTCTGTATTGTACAAAGAAAATGAAGCCCGATTTAGACAATTACATTTTTTCCTTCTTTTGATTTTAGGTTGAAATATAACCTGTTACAATGTAACACTTTAGCGGCATAAAACTTGTACCCTCAGCAGCAAGTTTAAGCTTCATGAAAATGACAGCAGAGTAAAGTTGCAGGCAAGATAGTTAATCACAGGAGTATGGATTTAGAGAAGTTGAGTTTGTTAACTGTGATCACTGTCTCATTCAACTTCACAGCCATCACTCTCTCTTTTGTACTCAGTACTCACCGGACAGCAGAAGACAAGCTCAGACTCACAGCAGTACGATGGAAGGTTGTATCCAAGCCACATCCCAACGAGCTCTGTCCAGAAGGCTATTTTGGCTGTAGGTTCTGGAGTGGCTGCGCTAAAGAACCCCTACAGACATGGTGAGGCTGTAAATGACACTGTATGATGTCAACCTATAGTGATGATTGCATATAGGGCTTCTTGATTACAGTTCTCTAAAAACAGTTTTATTTTCTGTCTCATTGGGTGGAAAGTCCAGTTGTTTTGGTGAGAGCGATACATAATAACAACTAAATAAATAACCATTTACTGTAACATTTATTTTCTGGGTTCCCAGGGTCTTGAACCAGAAATGCTACAGTGATTGTGTGATACAGTTAGCAGTTGACACACCACCAGACACAGATGGAATCTGCAGACCTTTTTGAGGGAAAACCTACAGAATCCATTCTGTGGAATGGAATTAAATATGGTAGAATAGGGAGATGTTTTATTGGTACATATACTGAATGTACATTCAAAGTGACAAAATACAAATTTAATATACAAACACAAGAGATGGGTAATGTGTAGAATGTTGTGTATGACAGATATTCCAATTCTCTGGAAATTTGCGGAGCTTTCTGTGGATAAGCATATTGTTGGCAGTAAGCATGCTGCAAACTTTGTCACACAGATGTTTTTCTGAAGAGTTTAGGTGGCAAATGTAACCAAACATCACTCCACAACAGCCTTTAACAGGTTTAAAGGTGTTTTTTTTTTTTTTTTTGTGCCGAGGATGGTATTTTCTAAATCATGTGAGCTGGAATTCTTACAGTAATCCCCATGATTCAAAACTTGCATGTATATTAACATATTTTACCAAAACAGATATGGTTGCAGTCCTCGGGGAAGCCACAGGGCACCAGGCCCTGATCAAGTTAAGGGATCGGATGAGAAATGACTCTGAAGGTTGCACTATTCTCGTGTATGTCTCACTTGTTTACTTTGACTACTGTTAAAACTGTTTATGGCACACTGTCATCATCCATATTGGACATCAAATCTCCTTGGTAATCCATACTGCTTTACTACTACCTTTATCTTTTAAATTTTGTCTCTAGAGAGCGTCCAAGGATCCGCTTATCTACATTAGACCTTACTCAGATGTCTGCTTTGCCAGATGGGACTTTAGGAAGAGAGTATCTCCGTTTTCTAGAAGAAAATGTAAGACAAATGAAAAACACAAATCGCCATGTAACATTTGCGAATAGGCCAAATTAACCATTGCCATCTCACCTTTTTTCAGAGAGTCACTCCCGACTCGAGGGCTGATGTGAAGTTTGTTGACGATGAAGAGCTAGCGTATGTCATGCAACGGTATCGTGAAGTTCACGACCTGTTGCATACCTTGCTTGGTATGCCCACCAATATTCTAGGTGAGAGTTTTGTATCATAACACAAAACATGTCCACTCTTTCAGGTGTTTAGAGATTTGATTTGTTTTACATGTCCAGAACTATCCCTTAGAAGTTTTAGGTAAGTTCAGGCTTTCTGTGTAAATAAAATGCTGCATCAAAGCTGTTTTGTCACTGAAGTACATTGAGCTCCCTAGATCATCATAAATAAATTCTCTTTTTGTGATCTTTACCATCCAATAGCCACATTCCAGACTGAAAGCCAGTACACAACACACATGCTGGAAGCTTCAAATAATAGAATGCATTTTTCATCTTTTGAAAGATTTTTCTGTTATTCTTTACCCACAGGTGAGGTTGCTGTGAAATGGTTTGAAGCTGCACAGACTGGCCTGCCCATGTGTGTTCTGGGGGCAACGCTTGGACCCCTCCGACTGTCTGTCAGGTGAGTTCAATGTTCCGAGTTCATTACAAGTTTTCTAGCTCTGTGGAGGGCAACTGTAATATGCTGTCAATTACTAATATTAATAAAAGTAATAATAATAATTAATATAAGTGCTTTAACAAAAATACAAGCTTCACATATCTTATTGCAAGCCCTTCAGAATTGTTTGGCCCATAGACTTCCATTGTAAGTGTATTTCTGTCAAAGCAATTAACATTATTTGGGAGTCAACATTATTATCTGTGGTAAATGACCGAATGTTAGAGGTCTGTAGAGCTTAAATGATTAGTTCACTTTGAAATTAAAATTACCCCATGATTTACTCACCCTCAAGCCATCCTAGGTGTCTATGACTTTCTTCTTTCTGATGAACACAGTCGGAGTTATATTAATAAATATCCTGACGCTTCCAAGCTTTATAATGGCAGTGACGGGGTCCATTGAGTTTGAAGCTCAAAAAAGCACATCCATCCATAATAAACGTACTCCACACGGCTTCTGGGGGTTAATAAAGGCCTTCTGAAGCGAATCGATCGAGGTTTGTTCTCGTGCGTCAAGCAGTACTGTTGACTTCTGTATACCATATTTGATGTGCTCTATGTACTGTATGCTCACTGATCAATGTTTATGTGAATAAAAGCCTAAATTAAATTTGTTCACTATATAAAGCGATTGTGTCAGAAGACTTGGATTAAACCGCTCGATTCATATGGACTTACTTTACGATCTCTTTATGAACATTTTTAACCGTCAGAGTTTTGGGTGAAGTCTTTCAATGGAGGAACAGAAATCTCTCAGATTTCATTAAAAATATCTTTATTATATAAAAGTCGCAATTACCTTATTTATTTTTTATTCTGTGATGGAAACAAGCTTCCATAGATTTCTTTTGCGATCTCTTTATGAACATTTGAAGACCAGAGTTTTGGGTAAATAAACTTTCAAAGAAGGGACAGAAATCTCTTAATTTCATTAAAAATATATTAATTTGTGTTCTAAAGATGAACGAAAGTCTTAAGGGTTTGGAACAACATGAGGATGAGTAATTGATGACAGAATTTTATTTTATTTTATGTGAACTAACCCTTTAAGTGATTGATTTTGAAGTGCTGAAGTGTGTTCAGTCATATTATTAATTAAAGAGTTGCTACATCTTGAATTGTAAAGTAACAGGAATACAGTAAATCTGTATGTCCCCTTCTGCTGAAATTTTCCGTGATTACAACCAACATTTTTCCTCGCTGAGTATTTCCCATTCTGATGACATCCTAGCACTGTCATTCTTGACCAGTTCTTAAGCTTTACTGGCTCTGTCACCACACGGAAATTACATGCATTCTATTGTTAATTATGCATCCTAATGCAGGAAATTCTGTCTGTAAACCCAATTTAGAAGATAAATGTTCGGAAGTAAAGACCCTTAGAAAGATATTTCTGTATCTGGGCAAATAAATATGATGGTTATTTTAGTACATTAATTTGAATTTTTTTTTTTTTTGTTGATAATATTTGTTGTATTGTTGTACTTGTTTTAATCAAAAATCATAATGTTACAGTAATGACTAAATGAGTCAAATTTGATATGTGTTGGAGTCAGTCGTCTACAGTTGCTGGTTCAGACTCTGGGACCTTGGGCTCTGCGCAGTGGCAGTCGTGCCCGATGTGTTCTGAGCATCTTCTATGAACGGCGCTGGGAGCAGAACCTCGATGAACTCAGACATCAGCTGAACATTGAGCCACCTCCTGTCAGTCTGATCCCATCCAGCAAGAATACATCTTCAAACTCATAGTACGGTAACCTGTCTAACTGAAATAACTGATGGAAATTTTAGCTTGTGGGAGAGCCCCACAAGGAAGCTACATACATCCCATTGGTAACAACGATCACCTTCTCCTTCCTCCCACAAGGGGAAATGATGCCTAAAAATAAATGTCATGTAACAATGAGAAAATACTATGGCATGCATAGTGAATTAATTTGATCATTCAAGAAGAAGATGAATGAAGTTGTTCTGACTATTTAAGTTAGTAGTATAAAGTAAGTAAAGTAATAACTATTTGTTTTAGGATATTAATATTAATATTCTATTAGCATTGACCTCTTGAGTGTTCATTGGTGCTTTTACATTGGAGTTTAACCAGTACATGTGGCATCTTTTTTTACTCAACACAATGCTCTGTTCAATTTTGTAATTTGGTCATTTGTATTTATTTTAAAATTATTACTCTTGTTAATTTATACATATCCTTCTTTTTAACTTGACATCCAGATAAGAAAATCACAAACTTAATGAAAATTATTATAGTTGTTTTTGTTATTTAGTTTTATTTTGCATCTATTTCAAATGTACTGCAGCATGCATGATTAAAGTCTGTTTTCTGATTGTGAACCAGAAGAAAAAGAGTATTGTCCTCTGCTTCCCTCTAGTGGGCATAGTGTTTTAATCTGAAGGTGCCTGCTAGGCAGTGTTGGGTAAATTGCTCTAAAAAAAGTAATTCATTACTAGCTACTACACACACAAAAAATAGGTTCTTCAGCGGTTCTTTGGGGTGGTTGAGGTGCTATATAGCACTGCTACCATATAAAGAACCTGTTAAGCCCCTGTATAGTTTATTAAAGGTTCTCTCTAACTCTCTCTTAGTCTCTTAGTTTAGTTGGGAAAAGGATTAAAAAAAACAACATTAAAATACAATGTTGAGAACCACGTTATCTTCAGGAAACTTTCCAGGGCCCCCACATGAGACTTTTTGACCTGAGAAAAGCATAAAAGTGATTCAAAACAGCTTTTGCCATTGTAGTAAATTCCCATTCATAGCAAACATATGAGAGTGGAGTAACAGATCTAAAATCTGAGAAGAATGGGTTGGTTTTATGGTTCTACATAGCACCATTTGACAAAGGTTACTTAAAGCACTTAAAGTGGTTCCCCTGTGATTACAAGCCAATGAACCACTTTTATTGCTATTTAGCACCATTTTTGTTTAGAGTGTACTAATTATATCTTCAACAGAGTAATTAGATTACTGTACTAATTACGCTCTCTAAAAAGTATTGCATTATTTATTACTAATTACTTTCTAAATCCCATATCAACCTCAACCAGTTGAACAATACAAGGATAGACATGAACCTACTCTTTTAATTCTTTCAAATAAATAATATGAAATTGTATAAATTATTCTTGAACTGACCAAAGTATTTAAAGGGAGAAGGTTACATTAAAAATACATTTTAACATTAGATTTTGATGTTAAAGGTTCATTGTGTAGTATTTATGAGGATATATTGACAGAAATGCAATAATAATATACATATGTTTTCAGTGGTGTATAAAGACCTTACATAATGAACCATTATGTTTTTATTACCTTGGCTTAGATTGAGCCATTTCTATCTCCATACACTGTGGGTCCCCTTACAGTGAAATCGCCATTTTGCGCCGTCATGTTTCTACAAACAGACAAACTTTTCTACAGAGCGCTAGTCACTCTCTGCTCTCTCCGACGACGACATTTTTGTCCTGTGTCGCCCCCTAGCTTCTCTTTGTGCTTCGAAAGGGAGGGGTGAGCGTTGGACGGTTGCAATTCACAACCTCACCGCTAGATGCCGCTAAAATTCACACACTGCACCTTTAAATCCACTGTTGTTTAATATAGAATTGTTCTATAGTCTGTATTTAATGCAATTACATCAGAAGTGACTGTAATTAAATTACAGTAATTCCTTTACTTTTCAAGGCACAGTAATTATTATTAATGAGTTACATCCAATACTGCTGCTAGGAGGCAGTAAACACACTTAAAGCAGAATTACCAAGTGTAAACATGACATATGCAAATTGCTGTTTCCCTAATGAACAAAACACTTGGTTGTGATGTTTTGGTCCCACTTTATATTAGGTGGCTTTAACTACACTATATTGCCAAAAGTATTGGGACACCCCTCCAAATCATTGAATTCAGGCATTCCAATCACTTCCATGGCCACAGGTGTATAAAATCAAGCACCTAGGCATGCAGACTGCTTCTGCAAACATTTGTGAAAGAATGGGTTGCTCTCAGGAGCTCAGTGAATTGGTACCGTGATAGGTTGTGATAAGTCCATTTGTGAAATTTCCTCACTACTAAATATTCCGCGGTCAACTGTTAGTGGTATTATAACAAAGTGGAAGCAATTGGGAACAACAGCAACTCACCCACGAAGGGGTAGGCCACGTAAAATCATAGAGCGGGGTCAGTGCATGCTGAGGCGCACAGTGCGCAGAAGTCACCAACTTTCTGCAGAGTCAGTAGCTACAGACCTCCAAACTTCATGTGGCCTTCATATTATCTCAAGAACAGTGCGTAGAGAGCTTCATGGAATGGGTTTCCATGGCCGAGCAGCTGCATCCAAACCTTACATCACCAGATGCAGTGGTGTAAAGCATGCTGCCACTGGACTCTAGAGCAGTGGAGACGTGTTCTCTGGAGTGACGAATCACACTTCTCTGTCTGGCAATCCGATAGATGAGTCTGGGTTTGGCGGTTGCCAGGAGAACGGTACATGCCTGACTGCATTGTGCCAAGTGTAATGTTTGGTGGAGGGGGGATTATGGGGCTTGGCCCAACTCATGCTCCCAACTTTGTGGGAACAGTTTGGGGATGGCCCTTTCCTGTTTCAACATGACTGCACACCAGTGCACCTAACCTCAACCCGATAGAACACCTTTGGGATGAATTAGAGAGGAGACTGCGAGCCAGGCCTTCTCGTCCAACATCAGTTCCTGACCTCACAAATGCGCTTCTAGAAGAATGGTCAAAAATTCCCATAAACACACTCCTAAACCTTGTGGAAAGCCTTCCCAGAAGAGTTGAAGCTGTTATAGCTGCAAAAGGTGGGCCAACTCCATATTAAACTCTACGGATTAAGAATGTGATGTCATTGAAGTTCATGTGCATGTAACGCGTCCCAAAACTTTTGGCAATATAGTGTATGTACTAACATTTAAATTAATCATTTGATACAGTGCACTTATTGTGTACATACATATGTATTATATTTTAAAAACCACCTGCATGTAATTACATCTGTAATTACACTTGTCCTTTTAACCCACCCTTAAATCTACCCATACCACCAAACCTCTCCCTAAACTTCCCACCTCAGTAGCAGCAAATGTTTTGTCATACAACATGAACACAAAACTTACATTTTGATGTAAGTACATGGTAGTTAAAGACACCTATATAAAGTGTGAGAGAAGTTTTAGATAATAATGGTAACATACAGTCAAACCAAAAATTATTACGACACCAGATATAATTTTTTACTAGTGGATGCAGGACACTATAGTTCATTTATGTAAGTGAAAATAGCAAAATAAAGTAAACTGACATATTATACCCAAAAATTCTTCATACAGTGGACTACCAGTAAAACTGATAAAAAATTTGGGACCAAAATTATTCAGACACTTTGACCTGACCATGTTTTGTTTAAGTGTTTTTTCTTTAATTGCTAATGAGACCTTTTACACCACAGACTGAACAAAATTAAGCATTGCTTGGTAATTGGTTGACCTAAATTGGTATTATCTAATTGTGTACTTAAATTTAACAGCTGATTGGTTGATTGTAATCCATTACATGCCTTTCTATCAAAGTTATCTGACATTATCAAGATGAATTTGTTCTGACACAGTTTAACACTTGTCATATTTTATTACCATTTTCTAAACTATAGCGAATAAACTGTGATAATGTGAGAAAAAGTTGAAGGTGTCTGAATACATTTTGGTTTGACTGTAGAGCAGTATAACTGCACAGTGGAGGCAGAACACAGTTTTCTCTTGTATAGGATCAGGACCTGACCTTAGCCACTACACAAATCTAGTCAATGCGTACAAAATGCACTCAGTATTTATTTGCCAGATCATTGTTAAAAACAACTTACAAATGCATACAGTAATTAAATAGTTATTTAGTAGTGTGAGTCTGGTAAAATATACAAGATGAGGCTGTCCAGCCAGGATGAGACTGCTGCTAAGCTGGAATATGCTTGGTTTTGTAGTCATAAAGTTCCTGGAATGTGGCATTTCAAGTGGGGAATTTCAAGACCTTTTTTCCCTAATGATGGCACAATTAACAGTTTCACAATAGAAAATGTAAATACATTTAAATTACATAATAGCATACCATATATTACATAATAGCTTGATATAAATTACATACATTTTTAAACAACAACATTTTTTTTTGGTTCTTTTTCAAATTTACTTATTTATTTTGCAGTTTACAAAACAATTAAAAAAAAGTGCTCCCCAATGGTCTTTTCATATATTCCCCTTCCGGTGTATGGAGGGGTCTATACCACGTCTCCTATGAAGGCATGCGGGAGTGCTGGAGCCTGTCCCGGCATCTCGGACCAAAGGCAGGAAAACATCCTGGACTCCAGTGGATGGGTGGCCATTTCATTACAGGACTTTCTAAACCATGTGTTTTATGTCTTCCGAACATAAAAGGATACATTTATTAGACTTTGGCTGCTTGAGTCCCAAAACTGACAACAAAGTTCAAAATTTCTGAAAAGTTCTACTCATTTGATATGTTCCATTTCCTTTCAAACAATTCTATAGCTTTATTTAAACAATCTAAAATTGTATATGCAATTATTGATAACTGATCTAACACCCAAGGTATAAAATTACCACTTGTAGCTTCTGAATGGAGAAATAGCTGAAGATTATAATAACGGATTATGATGTTTTTTTCTACAAAGAAAAATTCTGAAGAGATTGTAATCAGAGATCATGTTTTTAGGTGTTTTAAGACTAAACTTGTACTGAAAAGTATATAAAAATACATTACTATGTTGATATGAAATCATGTCTCATTTAGTGGTCTGTTTAAAATGTATTTATAAACAACATAATCAAATTTACATTTACATTGAGTGTTTATTACACCATGTGCAAATAGACACTCCATAAATATAATCATATACACTGAATATGTTGTTATTATTGCATACTGTTATAATAAACTGAATAGACTGAAGTGCAAATAGTATTTGCCACTATTTGCACCAAGTATAAATAGCATTTAACAACTATTTTCTCTTAGTGTAAATAGCATCTATTGCTGTTTATAATTAGTGTAAATACTGTAGCATCTCGTTATTTAACAATTACTGTAGCATCTATATCTGTATTTACTTAATGTAAATAGCATTTAACACTATTTGCACTTTTTTTTATTTAGGAATACAAAACTAGCCTATATCTTGGTCACTAAAGCCAATGTAAATATGATTATGTTTCTCTAAATAGCCTATATTTTATAAATATATTTCACTATTGATTGAAATTTCTAGATGTTTTATGCCATTTAAAAAGAAATATAGGCTGCACCTACTGGATATGTCACCACATTTAGTGTGCTTTGTGCCAAAAATATTTTTCTCTTTTTCAGTAATATGGGACAGTAATTAACAGGAGTTTGTATAATTGTAATTATACAGGCCACACCCTTTTGACCAAAAATATAAGAGATGTTTGAGTGAGTGAGTGAGTGAGAGTGAGTGAGTGAGTGAGTAACAGAGAGAGCAGAGTTTCTGCAGGTTTTATGAAGGTAAATTTAAGACCTTTTTAAGAACAATTAAAGACAATTTAAGGAATAAACTGAAGGGAACATAACACATAAAAAATGTTCTCTAAATATAAACGTCTAAGCACACACTGAGTTGTATTAGTGACACTTCAAAGTTTGAAAAAACAATTTCCAACAGATCTCCATAACTTAATTAATTTTACAAAAAACATCTAAAAAGTTTGAAATAAGAAATCTTGGGAAATCTTGTGATCTTCTGAAAGTGATTTTATGATTAAAACAAGAACAAATATCTGCCAATGTGTTCATAAAAATCAACTTAATTCAAGTGTAAGTAATTTTCATACACAATGACAGTTGTTTGTTCTTGTTTTAAGCATAAACTCATAAATTTCTCAGGAAACAAGACTTATTTTCTTCATTTTGCATGTTAAGTAAATGCATCTCGATTTAAGGATGTTTAAGGATGTCAAAATTCCTGAGGAAGAACATCATTTTTTGCAGTGCATGCGCTTTAATTTTGCAATTAAATTTAGGGCCCTAAGAAATCAGTTTTATTTATTTTTTATTTTAATTTTTCTGGACTTTTCTGAACCCTACCCTAACCCTAACCCTAACCTTAACCCTAACCCTAACTCTGCTTCAATGGTTAAATTAAATTTTACTGACTTCCAGTCATCTTCGGAACACAAAAGATATTTTTAATGAAATCGGAAAGATTTCTGTCCCCCCACTGACAATCTAAGCAACTACCACTTTGATGCTTCAAAAAGTTCATAAAGAGATCCTAAAACGAATCCATACGAATCAAGTGGTTTATTCCAAATTTTCTGAAGAGACTCGATCGCTTTATATGATGAACGAAAGTCTTACTGGTTTTGAACGACATTCGTTCCAAAACGGAATTTTCATTTTTGGGTGAACTATCCCTTTAAGTGTACTACTTTTGATTTATTTATACAAAATTTGACAAATTCTGTGACATTCTGTATTATACAGTAAATTCCATTTTTATGAATGGATTGTGCAATTCAGTCCACGTTTTCTGCATCACAGAAATCATAGGGCCTAATTTAATGCCATGATATTGAACTTAAGACTTTCTCCTCCAATTTAAGACATTTTTAAGGCCTTAAATTGTGCAAGGTCAAATTAAGACTTTTTTAAGACCCGTGAAACCCTGGAGAGGAAAAGAGAGAGATTAAATGCCAATAATGTTACAAAGGCTACTGCAGCATGTTTGTGCTATATTGCATAGCCTAAACATCGCAATCATTAGAAAAATATAAAAAATAATTAAATGAATCTGAAACACTGAATGACCATCCCAGAATAGCCAAAGCATGTTGATCACATTTTAAAAATTTAAATAAATGAGAAAGTGAAAAATGTTTTCACTATTTCAGTCCACATTTTATTGCATGAATACATAACATACATTATCAGATAAAAGGTCAAAACAGAGTTCCCTGCTCTCCTGTGACATCAGATCCAAGATTTCAACTCAATATCAGCCATGTTGGGTACTGTTACAGACAAACATAAATTTCATATGAAATTCATATAATAAATACAAATAGTCAACAATAATTGCACTAATTTGAACACATAAACAAAATACTTTGAAAGAGATGGAGAATTCATATTAAAATTAAGTTTCAATAACTTAAATATAAATATAAAAATATTTCAATTAAATATACAGTGGTGGTCAGAATTATTGGCACCCCTGGTAAATATGATCAAATATGGCTGTAAAAAAAAAAAATCTGCATTGTTTATCCTTTTGATCTTTTATTTAAAAAATTCACAAAAATCTAACCTTTCATTGAAGTAAAAGAATTGAAAGTGGGGGGTAAATCACATTATGAAATAAATGCTTTTCTCCAAAACACGTTGGCCACAATTATTGGCACCCCTAGAATTGTTTATGAATAAAATATCTCTGTAGTATATTCCCATTAATATTTACATTTTTTTAGCACACCAGGGTGACTAGGAACATGAAATTGTCCAGCTATGATGTCTTGTTCCACAGGAGTATAAATATGAGGAAACACAAAGGCCAAATTCATCACAATGAGTAAAGCCAAAGAATATAGTTTTGATGTGCAGCAAAAGACTGTTGAGCTTCACAAAATAGAAAGTGGCTGTAGGAAAATAGCTAAAGCATTGAAAATTCCCATTTCCACCATCAGGGCAATAATTAAGAAGTTCCAGTCAACGAATCTGCCTGAAAGAGGACGTGTGTCTATATTGTCTTAATACACGGCGAGGAGGAAAGTTTGAGTGGACAAAGACTCTCCAAGGATCACAGATGGAGAATCGCAGAGATTAGTTGAGTCTTGGGGTCAGAAAGCCTAAAAAAAAAAAAATCAAACAACCCCTACATCACCTCATGTTGTTTGGGAGGGATTCAAGAAAAATCCTTCTTGCTCATCCAGAAACAAACTCCAGCATATTCAGTTGTCAGACATGACTGGAAATTCAAAAGGGACCTAGTTCTATGATCAGATGAAACTATAAAAAGAGCTTTTTGGCAGCAAATCCACCAGATGGGTTTGGTGCAAACAGGGATAAAAAGTACCCCATGTCCGTGGTTAAAAATACTGCTGGATCTTTAATGTTGTGGGTCTATTTTTTTGCTGGAGGTCCTGGACATCTTGTTCAGATACATGGTATAATGGATTCTAGCAAATACCAACATAAAAAAATCAAAACCTGACGGCCTCTGCTAGAAATCTTATAATGGGCCTTGGTTGGATCTTCCATCAGGACAACGATCCAAAACAAACATCAAAATCAACACACAAATGTGTCACTGAACACAAAATGAAGCTTCTGCCATGACCATCCCAGTCCCCTGACCTGAACCCTATAGAAAATGAGTGGGGTGAACTGAAGAGAAGAAGCACCAACATGGAGCTGGGAATCTGAAGGATCTGGAGAGATTCTGTATGGAGGAATGGTCTCTGATCTCTTGTCAGGTGTTTTCCAAACTCATCAGGCGTTATAGAAGAAGACTCAGAGCTGTTATCTTGGCAAAAGGAGGTTGCAAAAAGTATTTAATAAAAAGCATTTATTTCATAATGTGATTTACCCTCCACTTTCAATTCTTTTACTTCAATGAAAGTTTAGATTTTTGTGAATTTTTTGAATAAAATATCAAAAGGATAAACAATGGAGATTTATTTTTTACAGCCATATTTGATCATATTTACCAGGGGTGCCAATAATTTTGACCACCACTGTATGTTGTAGCTCTTTTAAGCAGGTTGGCAAAATCAAGGAATTAATTATTAGCTTCTGATTAGGCCAATTAGATTCTTTATAACTAATCAATGTGATTGACATCACACTTTCTCTTCTTACTGCATATTGGTCTTCAATGGCACAGATAATGTAAAACATTTTTTTTTTTTTTTTTAAATATCGTTGGTTCAAACGACATTGCATAACATTACATCTACCATTCCTTCATTAACATTCATCCTGTGTTCAGTGCACTATAGAGATGCTCTGATCAGCCACAGCGCAGGCAGCCAGCAGCGGCTTGCTGAAAGCATGTCTGACTACATGCAGCACAGACATAGATTCAGGGTCATAGAACAGCAGGGTCTGACTGGGCCAATCCAGCAACAGTCCCACTCTCTTGAGCTTCTTAGCCACTGCAATACCCAGACTGCAACCATCATGACAGAAAGAAAAGTCTCCATCATAACGTGAGAGCACCCATGATTTTGAGTTGTAGCCCAACCGTGCGCCATTTCCGGACCCCTTGCGTTCTATGCTGGCATAGCATACACCCACTTTGAAGGCGCTACTCGTGCCCACGTCAAGTACCCAGCTCTGAGTACCAGAGGACATGGGAGGGGAGCAGAGGGCGTTAGGCCAGCTGTCGAAGCGTGCTGGGTCATTGGGGGGTAACTGACGCTGACGTTTGGGCAGGAAAGTTAAGGTGCGCTGATCACTGGAGAGGGAGAGAAGAGGACTGACCGTTTGATTTTCAAAGTGTAGCATAGTTGAACTGTGGGCTAAAGAAAAGAAGGATATGTTAAGATGATGTTCAGAGCAAGAAAATGAGAAGTTGAATGTAAGTGATGTAGAGTTTGAGATTTGAAGTGGAATAAATGTGCCAATGCCTCAAAATATTACAGTACACTTGATTTTACCTATATGTTATCAATATGTAAGCAGGGTCTGAGGCTAATTTTTTTAGGAAGGGGGTCATCATATTTGGGAGTTTATGGAAAAGTTCACAGGAAAATAAATAAATAAATATAGGCTACACTACCAGTCAAATGTTTGGAAACATTAAAGTTTTTTTAATGTTTTTGACAGAAGTCTCTTATTCTCACCAAGGCTGCATTTATTTGATCAAAAATACAGTAAAAACAGTAATACTGTTAAATATTATTACAATTTTAATTAACTGTTTTCTGTTGTAATATATTTTAAAATGTAATTTATTCCTGTGATGGCAAAGCTGAATTTCCAGCAGCCATTACTTCAGTCTTCAGTGTCACATGATCTTTCAGAAATTATTCTAAGATCATTTTTTTTTAAGTTTTTATATATATATATAAAAATCATGATACATTGCCATTCAAAAGTTTGGGGTACGTAAGATAAAAAAAAGATAAAATTAATACTTTTATTTAGCAAAGGCATATAAAAATTGATAAAAAAGACAGTAAAGACATTTATGAAATTAATAAATATTACAAAAAGTCCTGAAAAAAAAATACAGTTTCCACAAAAATATTAAGCAGTACAACTGTGTTTAAATTTAATAAGAAGAAATGTTTCTTTAGCACTAAATCAGCATATTAGAATGATTTCTGAAAGATAATGTGACTGAAGACTGAAGTAATGGCTGCTGAAAATTAATTTTGCCATCACAGGAATAAATTACATTTTTAAAATATACTGTATTACAACAGAAACCAGTTAATTTAAATTGTAATAATATTTCACAGTATTACTGTTTACTGTATTTTTTTAGGAAGGGGGTCGTCATATCTGTTTGAAAACACCCGAGTATGGTGATCATGGATTTAAATGTGATATACTGAATCTGTCTTAAATTAACTTTTAAAAGAACTGTCTTGTAAATAGAAGTTCTCTTACCAGATGGCCCAAGCAGCAATGCACTGGCCCATAAACCCACCATGAGTTTACTGTCACTGCAGCCTCTGTTCAAACTCAGTTGCTCTGTATCTCTAGGTTCACCAACACCCTCCGCATCCTCAATCCTAGCACAGTCATGTACATGATCAGTTATATCCAGCTTATCTCATTTTGTGTATTTATTCATTTATGTGGGCTTATTGTTGCATTTATTGCAAACTGAAATTACCTGTCATTAATTTCCTCATTAGAGCTCTAAAAATAAAGAACAAAAATACAACAATCAGTGGATTATCACACAAATGTAATTTAGTCATACAAATCTAAATATGTATGTTTTATTAATTGATTATGAACATCTAAACATATTAGTTTTCAGAAAAACAATGAACTAAAACTGAAAAACAATGAAAGGAGTGTTGAGTACTAGATTTTATTTTGGGGAATCAGTCATTTACTCTGCGAAGTATTGAAACTAAATACTTGTACTCAACTACATTTCCAAGAAAGGAAAAAAAAAACATTTTACTCTATTTACACTCACCTAAAGGATTATTAGGAACACCTGTTCAATTTCTCATTAATGCAATTATCTAATCAACCAATCACATGGCAGTTGCTTCAATGCATTTAGGTGTGTGGTCCTGGTCAAGACAATCTCCTGAACTCCAAACTGAATGTCAGAATGGGAAAGAAAGGTGATTTAAGCAATTTTGAGCGTGGCATGGTTGTTGGTGCCAGACGGGCCGGTCTGAGTATTTCACAATCTGCTCAGTTACTGGGATTTTCAAGCACAACCATTTCTAGAGTTTACAAAGAATGGTGTGAAAAGGGAAAAACATCCAGTATGCGGCAGTCCTGTGGGCGAAAATGCCTTGTTGATGCTAGAGGTCAGAGGAGAATGGGCCGACTGATTCAAGCTGATAGAAGAGCAACTTTGACTGAAATAACCACTCGTTACAACCGAGGTATGCAGCAAAGCATTTGTGAAGCCACAACACGCACAACCTTGAGGCGGATGGGCTACAACAGCAGAAGACCCCACCGGGCACCACTCATCTCCACTACAAATAGGAAAAAGAGGCTACAATTTGCACGAGCTCACCAAAATTGGACAGTTGAAGGCTGGAAAAATGTTGCCTGGTCTGATGAGTCTCGATTTCTGTTGAGACATTCAGATGGTAGAGTCAGAATTTGGCGTAAACAGAATGAGAACATGGATCCATCATGCCTTGTTACCACTGTGCAGGCTGGTGGTGGTGGTGTAATGGTGTGGGGGATGTTTTCTTGGCACACTTTAGGCCCCTTAGTGCCAATTGGGCATCGTTTAAATGCCACGGCCTACCTGAGCATTGTTTCTGACCATGTCCATCCCTTTATGACCACCATGTACCCATCCTCTGATGGCTACTTCCAGCTGGATAATGCACCATGTCACAAAGCTCGAATCATTTCAAATTGGTTTCTTGAACATGACAATGAGTTCACTGTACTAAAATGGCCCCCACAGTCACCAGATCTCAACCCAATAGAGCATCTTTGGGATGTGGTGGAACAAGAGCTTCGTGCCCTGGATGTGCATCCCACAAATCTCCATCAACTGCAAGATGCTATCCTATCAATATGGGCCAACATTTCTAAAGAATGCTTTCAGCACCTTGTTGAATCAATGCCACGTAGAATTAAGGCAGTTCTAAAGGCGAAAGGGGGTCAAACACAGTATTAGTATGGTGTTCCTAATAATCCTTTAGGTGAGTGTATAACTATACTCAAATGTCAATTATGTCTCCTAAAACCTTATGCTGTCAAGACAAATTACCTTTAATTTGATTGATTTGTTTTGATTGATTGAATAGAAGCACTGGGAAAATTGTGATACTTTAAGGTACTTTAATGAAATCAGCTCTTCTGGGGTAAATTTCATCAAGTCAAGTCAAGTCAAGTCAAGTCACCTTTATTTATATAGCGCTTTTTACAATGCCGATTGTTTCAAAGCAGCTTTACAGTTTTAACAGGAAAATAATGCAACAGAATTTGATTCGGCTGTACAGCCGCTCTAGATCAGGAAATGTCCAGGTCATATTTAATCAAAAATCAAAAGAAAAAAAAAATGGCATGAAGTACATGGAAAATACTGCAAATATAGTCAGTTTTGCTTTATGTTTATACATTCTGAATAATGTTGACTTAGGTTGAATGCGCAAGTACAATAATTAATTCAGTAACTCCTTATTGGCTCCATATGTAAGCAAGATGATCATACATATTGTGTGAATACATAAAGTGATAAACTGATATTTGGATTGTCATAATATTGTGATATACATATATCTTGCCCAAAATTCTCATTGCTGTAAGGAAAAAAAAATATTCTCATAAATCTCATTAAGTTTGACAAAAAGATTTTACACTCTGTCTTTTGATTTCATCAATCAGTTTTCATGTTAATTTCTAATTCTTTAGTATGATGTCTTCTTTGACAAAGTATCTATACTTTAAATTTTCATAATTTATCTGCACTTTTTACACTCACCACAAGCATGGTATCCGTCGAGTGTGTGAGTGAGTGCACCAGGCTGGTGCGTGTGTGTGTGAGTTTCTCCAGAGTGTGAGTCCAGTGTGCTCTCTGAGTGAGGAGGCACTGCTCCACACGCTCTTCTTCTCTCTGTATGGCCTCTAGCAGACGCTCCTCCTCCTCCTCGAGAGCCTCACGCACCACTTTCACCTGGGCCAGCACTCGTTCTCTTGCACTGTTTGCATCTATCTATCAATTAAATGTCACAAGAGGCAATTACAATAACATATTACACGGTTATAACTACAGTTCATCTGAACACCATCTGAACATCAGAACATCTGAACATAAAAAATAATTTGAAATCATACTGAATAAGTTACCATGGCCAAAAATATAGTATCACAGTCCAATTATGCCCGATAATGGTACATGGTTGCCATTGTGTGAGTTCTGCGGACTTCTGCTGAGAGTTTATGTAATGCTCCCTCTTTCTATCTCTGCATGTTTGGAAGTAGTAGTGAATTCTTCAGGTACCTGTACAGCTTTCTCTCTTGCTGTAAGCGTACGGTCAATGAAACGTTCAATCCGCAGGGCATGCAGCTGCATTTTTTCACAGACATCCACCAACTGATTCTGTTTAATACAAAGAAGAATAATGATTCCAAGATCACGTAAGAGACATTAAACCAGCAATTGAATGGTATGCAGGCAGGAATGTGAAGGAATGTGGATATGATCTGAATTTCTCTGTAGTTGAAAAAGGGTGTCTGAAAGGAGGAAATGCTTCATCACACAAGCAAGTATTTTCAGATCTACTGGCCCTCAAAAGAATTTGGAAGCTTACAAACGTGTGGATTTTATTTCAGCTTCTTTTTGTGCATTTTTCTGGTTGAAAATGTTTAGGCTATGTTATCTAAAAGTATTTTGCATTTTATACAAAATTATATTTTGTTATCTAATAAGTTCATATACTCTTTCTGACCACTCTATGACACAGGTGAGCCCTCAGGTTTTTTATTATTGCAAAAAAGAAAAAGCACTGCATTGAAATACAAAGAACATAATCAGTATTCAATCAATAAGAAATATAACATCATAGTTCTTAAGAAATGTGTTAATCTTATTATTTATGAAGGTATTTTACAGTATGGGAAATCCTAGCAAGAAAGACTTCAAATCTAGACAAAGTGTTAAGATAGTTGTTTAGAGTGAATACAAAATTTGCTATGCAATGGAATGCAATGCGAAAAACAACAACAATAGCATGGTTACAGAAAAATAAATACATCTTTTAGCAAAAAGTTTAAATCAAAATTCAGACACCTTCAACTTTTTCTCACATTATCACAGTTTATTCGCTATAGTTTAGAAAATGGTACTAAAATATGACAAGAACTCAGAGTTAAACTGTGTCAGAACAAATTAATCTTGATAATGTCAGATAAAATTGAAAGGTATGTAATGGATTACAATCAACCAATTAGCTGTCAGTTGTTAAATTTAAGTACACAATTAGATAATACCAATTTAGGTCAACCAATTACCAAGCAATGCTTAATTTTGTTCAGTCTGTGGTGTAAAAGGTCTCATTAGCAATTAAAGAAAAAACACTTAAGCAAAACATGGTCAGCTCAAAGTGTCTGAATAATTTTGGTCCCAAATTTTTATCAATTTTACTGGTAGTCCACTGTATGAAGAATTTTTGGGTATGTCAATTTTGCTATCCTCACTTACATAAATTAACTATAGTGTCCAGCACCCAACTAGAAAAAAATTATATCTGGTGTCTGAATAATTTTTGGTTTGACTGTATATATATATATACAATATCTGATTGCAGTGATAAAATAAAATAAAGCCGTTTCTTCCTCAATTTTAGTGAACCTTCAGGTAACTTTGGGGCATCTGAAACGTACTGACGCAATGAAACTGACCACGCCCTCTCCATGTGACTATACACAAATGCACAAGACTGCTGAAACTCTCTTACATGATTATTCTAACAGAAGAGATATATTTTAAAGGAAGAATGAATGTGTTATGTTATGAATTATTTTGTCAATGTTTACGTTGAAACTAATTATTATGTTATTTAACTAATAGTGACTCACCCTTACTACAGTTGCCCGGGTAACCAGCTCTGTTACTGTATGACCCTGACAAGCTCCATCCAATACACATTGCGAGCATTTCAGTCTTCCTTCTGTGTGACAGTACAACTGTAGTTCGCATTCATGTTCTGGACACAGTTTCGCTTCTCCTGAAGCCGATAGTGAGTCTGCACCGCTGCCTACAGGGGTCTCCACAAATTTGCGGACAGGTTTTGTCGACGATTCTCCGTTTACTGTGACATTGGTGTGTAAAAACAGCTCCTCGCCTTCACATACATTTATTCGATCTTCCTGTTTTGGATGGTCGTCCGGTCCAGGGTCAGTCTCCAGGTCATTGACGTGCAAGGACACCGTTGCCAGTTCACAAAGTCTATATTCCAAACTCATGGCACCGAGAGATAATCGTTAGTTCCTTAGTAGAATCAAATACGAGGGGTTCGTCTGGTTTCGCTGATGTATACTGTAAAATACCCGTGGCGCAGGTGTATCCAGTTTTAGAGCCCTGCCTACCTACCTATCGCAGGTGTACAACACGGAAGTGGACTGGTTGTACAGTGCGCAAGTCTGAAATTAAATTTGTCTGCAGTTTCACTCGCGTGAAACTTGGGACTGTTATTGCAATATGCTAATTTGTCAACTGATCTTGCCTGTAGCATGTATTGGCTGGAATCAGACAACGCTGCTCTATTAAGTAACTCCTTAGCTGTACTGAGCCAATTTGCTACACGATTCTTACCATGTTCATAGACCACCGTAATCTAAAATATTTCAAATAATAACATGGCACAATGTAAAAAAATCGCGAAATATTACGATGTTTTTTTAAAAAAAAATTTAATTCAAGCTTTGACGTGAAATTGAATTTATTTACACTGCCGTTCAAAAGTTTTTGATCGGTAAGATTTGTATTTTTTTTTTAGAAGAAGTCTGCTCACCAAGGCTGCATTTATTTTATTAAAAATACAAAACAAAAACAATAATATTGTGAAATATTATTAAAATGTAAAATAACTGTTTTCTATTTGAATATATTTTAAAAATGTAATTCTGTGACGCAAAGCTGAATTTTCAGCATCACAGTGTCACATGATCCTTCAGAAATCATTCTAATATGATGATTTGCTGCTCAAGAAACATTTATGATTATTATCAATTTTTAGGATCTTTGATGAATAGAAAGTTCAAAAGAACATGCATTTTCTGTGAAGCTGCTTTGAAACGATATGTACTGTGAAAAGCACTATACAAATAAATGTGAATTGAATTGAATTGAATTGAAAAAGAACAGTAATTATCCAAGATAGAAAACTTTTGCAACATTGTACTACCGTTCAAAAGTTTTAGGTCAGTAAGAATTTTAAGTAAGATTCTATTTAAAATAAATTCTGTTCCTTTGAACAACTCGGGTGAGTTGGATTAGTCAACAAACACGGTAAGCCATGTCATCTTCTCCTGTTATTGTCACTTGCACTGCCTGTCACATTTAGTATAACCTTCTCTGTCAGTGAAGAGGGCTTCACATGTGATAAATGCAGGGAGATAGGCTGACGGAGAAGATTGCAGAATTAGAGACACACATCCAAACTTTAATTGAGAATAGTAAGAATGCAAGGGCTTTAGACACTGCTTTGGATGCGATTAGCTTAGTGAAGTCTGTACATTGTTCGGTTCCGGCAGCAGAGCTCGAGCAGCCGGGCAACTGGGTGACTGTGAGACGGCATAGTCGTGGATCAAAACACCGCTCTTCTGTTCCGATTAGAACGTCAAACAGGTTCTCTCCACTCAGTGACGCACCCACTGAGAATCCTGTTGAAAGTGCCCTAGTTATTGGCGATTCTATTACACGGAACGTGAAGTCACCAGCCACCATAGTCACATGTTTACTGGGAGCCAGAGCGCCTGACATCAAAGCAAATTTAAAAGTGCTGGCTAATGCTAATCATAAATTCTCTAAGATTATTATTCACGTCGGCACTAATGATGTTCGACTTCACCAGTCAGAGATCACTAAAATTAACAATAAAGAGGTGTGTGAACTCGCAAGTATGATGTCAGCTGAAGTATTTTGTTCTGGCCCCCTTCCTGTTTGCCGGAGTGATGAGATACTTAGCAGACTGTCCTCACTCAATGGCTGGTAGTCTAAGTGGTGTCCGCAGAATAACATAGGGTTCATAGACAATTGGAAAAGCTTTTGGGGCAGACCTGACCTCCTAAAAAGAGATGGTATTCATCCCTCCTGGGATAGTGCCACTCTTCTCTCTAGTAATATGGCACATAGTCTTAGAGTTGAACCTTGACTAACTGGGGCCCAGGTCAGGAAGCAGACGGACTGGCTTAACCGACCGTCTGCTAGCTGTCTCACGTCACAGAAGTCAGATAAATCCCAACACATAGAGACTCTCTCACCTAGATATTATCACATAGAGACTGTGTCTGTTCACCGAATTAGTAAATACAAAAAACTCTCGAACCAATTTAAGGGTAAAAATGTAATAGATGTTCAACAAATAAAAAACAGATATAATACAGATGAACAAATGATAAAGCTTGGGTTGCTGAATATTCGATCCCTTCCCTCAAAAGCGCTTATTGTTAATATGATTACAGATCATAACCTAGATGTGCTGTGTTTGACAGAAACCTGGCTAAAACCTGACGATTACATTACTTTAAATAAGTCCACCCCTCAAGATTATTGTTATAAACACGAGCCGCGTCTGAAAGGCAAAGGGGGAGGTGTTGCTGTAATTTATAGTAATATCTTCAGTATTACTCAGAAGTCTAGTTTCAAATATAATTCTTTTGAAGTTTTGGTGCTTTACGTAATGTTATGTAGTGTAAATGATAAATACCGTTTGACATTTGTGCTGGCTACTGTATACAGGCCACCAGGGCACCATACAGACTTTATCAAAGAATTTGCTGATTTTCTATCAGAGTTAGTACTGGCTGTAGATAAAGTACTAATTGTTGGTGATTTTAATGTCCATGTAGATAATGAAAAAGACGCATTGGAATTGGCATTTAGAGACATTCTAAACTCTATTGGAGTAAGGCAACACGTGTCAGGACCCACTCATCGTCGTAATCATACTTTAGACCTAATATTGTCACATGGAATAAATGTTGATACAGTTGAAATTCTGCAGCAGAGCGATGACATCTCAGATCATTATCTACTATCGTGTATACTTAATTCAGCCAAGGCTGCAAAGCCGTCCCCTCGTTAGCCCCTGCCCCTTTAATCGTGAAAGTGCCCTTTTCGATCGCACCGCAGTGCCCCCACGAACGTAATTTCTAATTTCTACCGGAGGCGATTTAACCAACACCACCCCCCCCATCGAATGCGATTTCTACCAAGGGGGAACACCCACCACCCCCGGAATGCGATTCTTACTGAGGGGGAACCCCCCCAACCCCTGGAACGTGATTTCTACCAAGGGGGAACACCCCCCGCCCCCACCTGGAACGCGATTGCCCCTGCCCCCGCCGAGGTCTGTGCACGCCACTGCTCGGGCCCTTAAAACAGCAGCCAGAAAAATGGAGCGCAGCTCGAAGAAAACAAAACTGGAGGTTTTTCGCATTTTGTAGAAAGAGAGCATGATTGCGCACAGAAAGGCCGTAAAAACTGCTAGATCTGCTTATTTCTCGACTCTCTTAGAAAAAAACAAACACAACCCTAGGTATTTATTTGACACAGTGGCTAAATTAACAAGAAATAAAGCTTCAACTTCTGACGTTTGCAAACAGCACAGCAGTTATGACTTTATGAACTTCTTTACGTGCAAGATTGATAATATTAGGGAGAAAAATATAACTATGCAACCATCTACTACAGTATCGCATCAGACAGTGCATTGTAGTGTCACTGAGGAAAAATTCCACTCATTCACTGCTATAGGAGAGGAAGAATTGGCTAAACTCGTTAAATCATCTAAACAACATGTATGCTCGAGCCTATACCGACTAAGCTACTGAAAGAGATGCTTCTAGAAGTCATAGATCCTCTTCTTAATATCATTAATTCATCCTTGTCATTAGGATATGTACCAAAAACCTTTAAGCTGGCTATTATTAAACCTCTTATTAAAAAAACTCAACTTGATCCTACAGAATTAGTCAATTACAGGCCAATTTCAAATCTACCCTTTCTGTCAAAAATACTAGAAAAGGCAGTATCCTCACAACTATGCTCCTTTTTAGAAAGAAATGGTATCTGTGAGGATTTAGACCATTTCATAGTACTAAAACTGCTCTCATTAGAGTTACAAATGATTTGCTCTTATCATCCGATCCTGGTTGTATCTCGCTATTAGTGTTACTCGATCTTAATTAGCGCTGCATTCGATACTATTGACCACAACATTCTTTTGAATAGACTCGAAAATTATGTTGCCATTAGTGGAATTGCATTGGCATGGTTTAAATCATACTTATCTGACCGCTATCAGTTTGTAGCAGTATATGAAGAGATGTCACACTAATGACAAGTTCAGTATGGAGTACCGCAAGGCTCTGTGCTAGGACCATTGCTTATCACCCTGTACATGCTACCCTTGGGAGATATCATTAGGAAGCATGGCGTTAGTTTTCAATACTCAGTTAGCTGACGATACTCAGCTCTATATTTCTTCGCGCCCTGATGAAACTTACCAATTCACAAGATTAACGGAATGCATAGCTGACATAAAAAATTGGATGACTAGTAATTTCCTACAACTTAATTCTGAAAAAACAGAATTTTTAGTTATTGGACAAAAAACCTCCGCAGGTAGTAACCTAGAATACTGTCTAACACTTAATGGCTGCTCTGTCAAGTCCTCGTCGTCAGTTAGGAACCTGGGTGTGCTCTTTGATACCAATCTTTCATTTGAAAACCACGTTTCTAGCATCTGTAAAACTGAATTCTTCCATCTTAAAAATATATCTAAATTACGGCACATGCTTTCAATGCAAAATGCTGAACAGTTAGTTCACGCGTTCATGACCTCAAGGCTAGATTATTGTAATGCTCTACTGGGTGGTTGCCCTGCTCGCTTAATAAATAAACTGCAGCTGGTCCAAAACGCAGCAGCTCGAGTTCTTACTAGAACCAGGAAGTATGACCATATTAGCCCGGTTCTGTCAACACTGCACTGGCTCCCTATTAAACATCGTATACATTTTTACAAAATCTTGCTTATTACTTACAAAGCACTAAATGGTTTAGATCCCCAGTACTTGAACAAGCTCTTAACGCATTATATTCCATCACGTCTATTGCGGTCTCAAAATTCTGGCCAGTTGATAATACTTAGAATATCAAAATCAACTGCAGGCGGTTGATCCTTTTCCTATTTAGCACCTAAGCTTTGGAACAGTCTTCCTAGCATTGTTCGGGAAGCAGACACACTCTGTCAGTTTAAATCTAGACTAAAAACACATCTCTTTACTATGGCATACACATAGAACATTATCAATTTATATTATTCAAATCAGTTAAATTATTGTTTTAGGCTGCATTAACTAGGTCTGCCAGAACCGGGAACACTTCCCATAACACCTGATGTACTTGTTACATCATAAAAAGAATGGCATCTACGCTAATGTTAGTCTCTCTGTTTATCCCGAGGTGTACTGTAGTCAGCCGGATCCGGGCCGTATCCAGATCAGATGGTGGACCTGCGCCTAGACACGACCAATGCAGCCCTGAAGTGTCTGCAGAGACCGTGTCAACTAGACTCTTCTCTGTGAAGGCCTCATCGACATGACATCCGGTGGCACTGATCCTCAACAAACCCTTCTCCTGTGTGATGACTCACTGGACAAACTGGACAAATACTCTGAATGTTCCGATCTAATATGACTTCTGACTTGTAATGTTGCCTGAATCATAATCATACACTGTTTGTTCGTTGGCCAGAGGAGAACTGGCCCCCGACTGAGCCTGGTTTTCTCCATTATGTCACCTGATGGAGTTTTGGTTCCTTGCCACCGTCGCCTCTGTTGCCTTTGGCTTTTGGCTTGCTTAGTTGGGGACACTAAATATTCAACTATATTACTGATGTGCCCGCATTGACACTATATGAGAACTGAACTGAGCTGGATGATATCACTGTTTTCTCCAGAGCGGCTGTACAGCTGAATCAAATTCTGTTGCATTATTTTCCTGTGAAGCTGCTTTGAAACAATCTACATTGCAAAAAGCGATATATAAATAAAGGTGACGACCTGAATTTTGAACTTTCTATTCATCAAAGAATCCTGAAAAAAAATGTTTTACACAACTGTTTTCAACATTGATAATAATCCTAAATGTTTCTTGAGCAGCAAATCATCATATTAGTATGATTTCTGAAGGAACATGTGACAATGAAGACTGGAGCAGTGATGCTGGAAATTAAGCTTTCCATCACAGAAATAAATTACATTTTAAAATATATTCGGTAACACTTTACAACAAGGTTCATTAGTTAACATTAGTTAACTACATTAGTTAACATGAACTAATAATGAACTGCACTTATAAAGCATTTATTTATCTTTGTTAACGGTAATTTCAACATTTACTAATACTTTATTAAAATCTTGTTAACATTAGTTAATGCACTGTGAACTAACATGAACAAACCATGAACAGCTGTATTTTTATTAACTAACATTAACAAAGATGAACAAATACAGTAACAAATGTACTGCTCATGGTTAGTTCATGTTAGTTAATACATTAATGTAACATTGTAAAGTGTTACCATATATTCAAATAGAAAAGTTATTTTACACTTTAATAATATTTCATAATATTACTGTTTTTTTGTTGTTGTTTTTTTAATAAAATAAATGTAGCCTTGGTGAGCATAAGAGACTTCTTCTAAAAACATTAAAAATCTTACCGATTAAAAACTTTTGAACGGCAGTGTAGTTGTCATAACACAGAAGGAGACAGACGGGTAGATAAGTGTAAACAGTGTTTATTAAAGCAGATGGGAAGCGGATGGTGACTTGCTGAATGATGGTGGTAACTTAGCTGGTGAAGACTCAAGTGGATATTCTGTGCAGGTGACAATTGAACACGAAGACAGGAGAACTGGATCAAGAAGACGGACTGAAGACAGGAGATGAGACGATCACAGGTAAGTTAAGAGGTAAGGAGTCTGACGTTGAGCAGTGTTGACTGTGACGAGACCAGACAAAGAGTGGATGGTGAACAGTGAATATAAAGGTGTGTAGATGATGAGGTGCAGGTGAAGCGAGTCAGTACTCTGGTGATTGTGAACGAGTGGGCGGGTCCTGGTGATTATGTGATGATTGGGTCTGTGACGGTGTGGCTGACTCTGTGACAGTACCCCCTCCTCCATGGCCGGCTCCTGACGGCTGACTGACTCGGCGAGGGGGCTGGCCACGACCTCGGGGGGCTGGACGGTCTGGGTGATCTTTGTGGAACTGGGTGGGTAGTGACGGATCCAGGACGTCATGTCGAGATACCCACGAGCGTTCTTCGGGACCGTACCCTTCCCAGTCAATCAAGTACTCAAGGTTGCCGCCCCGTCGCCATGAGTCTAAGATGGTATGGACTCTGTATACTAGGTCCTCATCAGCGACGTCTGGAGGAGGATTTACTTCGTCCGTGGTGGGTTCTGTGGGAGAAGAGGACAGAGGTTCAGTGAAGGGTTTCAAGAGGGAGACATGAAATGAAGGTGAGATGCGATAGTGAGATGAAAGAGTCTGTAGGTGACTTCTTTGACCTGCCTCTGCTCAGAGAAGGGACCTACATAGCGGGGACTCAGCTTACAGCAGGGCAGGCGAAGACGGATGTCGCGGGTGGAGAGCCAAACCTTTTGTCCCGGCTGGTACTGTGTGGCTTCAGCTCTTCGGACATCCGTCTGGCGTTGGTGTCTCCGCACTGCTCGCTGGAGATGTACATGTGCTGACTCCCATACCCTTTCGCTCTCCTCGAACCAGTGATTGACGGCTGGAACCTCCGAAGGTTCTCCGGACCAGGGGAAGAGAGGAGGTTGGTAGCCGAGGATACACTGGAATGGAGTAAGCCCAGTGGTGGTCTGCTGTAGGGAATTCTGGGCATACTCCGCCCAGGGGGGGTAATGGCTCCAGCTGTCTTGGTGCTGGTGGCAGTATGACCGCAGGTATCTCCTGATCTCCTGGATCTTGTGCTCAGTCTGGCCGTTGGTTTGCGGATGGTACCCAGAAGACAGACTTACTGAGACGTCTAGGAGCTGGAAGAAGGCCTTCCACACCTGGGAGATAAATTGGGGACCTCTGTCTGAGACAATGTCTTCTGGTAGGCCATAATGACGGAATACTTGTTGGAACAAGAGTTCTGCGGCTTCGAATGCGGTGGGTAGGCCCTTGATAGGGACGAGTTTACAGGCCTTGGAGAATCAGTCGACGATGACGAAAACACAGGTGTGATGGTTTGATGGAGGAATAGTTCGTCTGGGTATCGGCAGAGGTACCAACTTTCCGTACCTCTGACGTATCGGGAGACATCCTGGGTCATGTTGGACCACCAAGTAGCGATCTTGTAGGAGCGAGAGGGTTCGCTGGCTGCCTGGGTGTCCAGAGCCCGGAGAGGTATGTGCTGAGTCCATAAGGGACAGCTTCTTGGAGTAGAAGGCACATGGATGGAGTCAAGGAGGCTCACCCTGCCGCTCCATAACACCGCTCCAATCCCGGTAGTAGACGCATCGACTTCGACCACAAATGCGAGCTCTGGATTGGGGTGTACCAGGATTGGAGTGGTCGTGAAGGCATCCTTGAGGTGTTGGAAGGCTTCGGTGGCCAAGGGATTCCAGGACAGAGTCTTGGGCCGGTTCCTGAGGAGTGAGGTAAGAGGTGAGCTGAGGAGACTGTAATTCTGGATAAACCTACGGTAAAAGTTGGCAAATCCTAGGAAACGTTGGAGTTCCTTGACGGTGACAGGTCGGGGACAGTTGTGGATGGTTTCCACCTTTCTCTGTTCCATTTGGGTACCTCGTTGATCGATGATGTAACTAAGGAACTGGACGGATGGTGTGTGGAACTCGCACTTCTCCAACTTGAGGTAAAGGTGGTGTTCTCTTAGCTTCTTGAGGACCTGCGTCACGTGTTGGCGATGTTCGGCCAGGTTCTGGGAGTAGATCAGGATGACGTCGATGTAGAACACCTCATTAATATACCCCTGGAATACGGAGGGTGAGTTGGACAGGCCATACAGCATCACCTGGTACTCGTAGTGGCCTGCCGGGGTGATGAACGCTGTCTTCCATTCGTCACCCTCGCGTATCCGAATGAGGTTGTAGGCGCTCTGCAGATCCAGCTTGGAGAAGATGCGAGCCCCACGGAACTGTTCCAACGCAGCAGGGACCAGAGGAAGAGGATAACTGTACTTTACAGTCTGAGAATTCAGGGCCCGGTAATCGATACACGGCCGCAAGCCTCCGTCCTTCTTGGCCACGAAGAAGAAGCTAGATGCAGCACGGGATGTTGACGGACGGATGAAGAGTTGGTTGAGAGCCTCCTGAATGTACTCCTCCATGGCCTTCTGCTCCGGGATGGACAGAGGGTAGATTTTACCCTTAGGTGGAGAGGCCCCAGGCAGCAGGTCGATGGCGCAGTCCCATGGCGATGAGGTGGTAGAGAGGTCACCAACCGCTTACTAAACACATCCTGGAACGCCCGGTACTCTGGAGGAATTTCAGTTTTACCCTCGATTTCGGGGCTTTCAACGGAGGTGGAGTTCAACTGGAGACTGGATGAAGAGGTTGAGGGGTGTCGGCAGGCCCGGCGTGCAGATGGTTTGATCACAGATGATAGACAGTCTTTGAAGCAGGAATCACTCCATTGTAAAATTTCTCCAGAGTTCCAATTGATGGTGGGTTCGTGTTGAGTCATCCAGGGGCGTCCCAGGATGATGTCAGCAGTGGAACCTTCCAGCACCATGAACAAGATCTTCTCCTCATGCAGGCAGCCGACGCGGAGCGTTACGGTGGGGGAGAAGTGACAAACACGACCACGGCCCAGCGGTTTGAACGAGTGAGCAGGTCCTGGTGATTATGTGATGATTGGGGCTGTGACGGGGTGGCTGACTCTGTGACAGTAGTTTACTTAATAAATTACTTATTTATTTAAGTTTACAATACACGTGCAGGGGTCCTCGAGTTAATGTGCTATACATTTTGTAGATGGAGTACAGCATATTTACTGTTAAACAGGTTTTAGACTCAGTCAACTCAAGTCACCTTTATTAATATAGGCTAGTGCTTTTTTCAAAGCAGCTTTACATTGTTGATAACAGGAAAATAATGCAACAAAGTTTGTTTTGGCTGTACAGCAGCTCTAGAAGAAAATAGTGTCATTGTCCAGCTTAAGTAAACTCAGTGTTGATTCATTTCCATTGTAAAATCATTAGTTATTAATTTAGTTTATTTATCTATACAGCTCTGGAGAAAACAGTGATGTCATCGTCCAGCTCAGTTCAGTTTTCATACAGTGGGGAGAACAAATATTTGATACACCGCCGATTTTGCAGGTTTGCCCACTTACAAAGCATGTAGAAGTCTGTAATTTTTATCATAGGTACTCTTCAACTGACGGAATCTAAAACAAAAATCCAGAAAATCACATGTATGATTTTTAAGTAATTAATTTGCATTTTATTGCATGACATAAGTATTTGATACATCAGAAAAGCAGAACTTAATATTTGGTACAGAAACCTTTGTTTGCAATTACAGAGATCATACGTTTCCTGTAGTTCTTGACCAGGTTTGCACACACTGCAGCAGGGATTTTGGCCACTCCTCCATACAGACCTTCTCCAGATCCTTCAGGCTTCGGGGGCTGTCGCTGGGCAATACGGACTTTCAGCTCCCTCCAAAGATTTTCTATTGGGTTCAGGTCTGGAGACTGGCTAGGCCACTCCAGGACCTTGAGATGCTTCTTACGTAGCCACTCCTTATTTGCCCTGGCTGTGTGTTTCAGGTCGTTGTCATGCTGGAAGACCCAGCCACGACCCATCTTCAATGTTCTTACTGAGGGAAGGAGGTTGTTGGCCAAGATCTCGCGATACTCCCCCCATCCATCCTCCCCTCAATACTGTGCAGTCGTCCTTGTTCCTTTGCAGAAAAGCATCCCCAAAGAATGATGTTTCCACCTCCATGCTTCACGGTTGGGATGGTGTTCTTGGGGTTGTACTCATCCTTCTTCTTCCTCCAAATACGGCGAGTGGAGTTTAGGCCAAAAAGCTCTATTTTTGTCTCATCAGACCACATGACCTTCTCCCATTCCTCCTCTGGATCATCCAGATGGTCATTGGCAAACTTCAGATGGGCCTGGACATGCGCTGGCTTGAGCAGGGGGACCTTGCGTGTGCTGCAGGATTTTAATCCATGACGGCGTAGTGTGTTACTAATGGTTTTCTTTGAGACTGTGGTCCCAGCTCTCTTCAGGTCATTGACCAGGTCCTGCTGTGTAGTTCTGGCCTGATCCCTCACCTTCCTCATGATCATTGATGCCCCACGAGGTGAGATCTTGCATGGTGCCCCAGACCGAGGGAGACTGACCGTCATCTTGAACTTCTTCCATTTTCTAATAATTGCGCCAACAGTTGTTGCCTTCTCACCAAGCTGCTTGCCTATTGGCCTGTAGCCCATCCCAGCCTTGTGCAGGTCTACAATTTTATCCCTGATGTCCTTACACAGCTCTCTGGTCTTGGCCATTGTGGAGAGGTTGGAGTCTGTTTGATTGAGTGTGTGGACAGGTATCTTTTATACAGGTAACAAGTTCAAACAGGTGCAGTTAATACAGGTAATGAGTGGAGAACAGGAGGGCTTCTTTAAGAAAAACTAACAGGTCTGTGAGAGCCGGAATTCTTACTGGTTGGTAGGTGATCAAATACTTATGTCATGCAATAAAATGCAAATTAATTATTTAAAAATCATACAATGTGATTTTTGTTTTAGATTTTGTCTCTCACAGTTGAAGCGTACCTATGATAAAAATTACAGACCTCTACATGCTTTGTAAGTAGGAAAACCTGCAAAATCGGCAGTGTATCAAATACTTGTTCTCCCCACTGTATAATGTGTCAATGCAGTAACTCAGATCAATAATATTGTTGAATATTAGGAGTCCCCAACTAAAGCCCAATTTATACTTCTGCGTCGAGTGTACACCGTAGCTACGTCGTAGGCTGTGTGTTGCACGTGTAGCCTACGACGTACCCTTACGTGCACCTCTCCAAAAATGTAACAACGCGTCAATTCTACGCGGACCGCAAGTGCTGTGATTGGTCTGCCAGAACCCCTCCCTCAGGGGTTATCATGCTCCCTCTGCATGTGTAACTGCACGTTGACGAGGACAAGGACGCAGAAGTATAAATGAAATTCGACGTGTAGCCCACAGCGTAGAGGCTACGGCGCAGGTCCGACGCAGAAGTATAAATCAGCCTTAAGCAAGCCAGAGGCGACAGTGGCAAGGAACCCAAACTCTATCAGGTGACAGAATGGAGAAAAAAACCTTGGGAGAAACCAGGCTCAGTCAGGGTGCCAGTTCTCTGTGCCACTAGCTGTTGTGACGATGAGGCCTTTAGAGGTGGTCTAAATCCTGACTGGGAATCTTCACAGATACCATTTCTTTCTAAAAAGGAACATAGTTGTGAGGATACTGCCTTTTCTATCTTTGACAGAAAGCATAGATTCGAGATCGTCCTGTAATTGCCTAATTCTGTAGGATCAAGTTGCGTTTTTTTAATAAGGGGTTCAATAATAGCCAGCTTAAAAGTTTTTGGTACGTATCCTAATGACAAAGATGAATTAATGATATTAAGAAAAGGATCTATGACCTCTGGAAGCATCATTTCAGTAGCATATTGGTATAGGGTCTAACATGCATGTTGTTGATTTTGATGATTTAACGGGTTTAGACAATTCTTCCTCTCCTATAGCAAAGAATGAATGGAATTTTTCCTCAAGGACACTACAATGCACTGTCTGATGCGATACTGTACATGGTTATAATTTTCTCTCTAACATTATCAATCTTGCAAGTAAAGAAGTTCATAAAATCATTACTTTTGTGCTGTTTGGAAACGTCAGCTTTATTTCTCGTTAATTTAGCCACTGTATCAAATAAATACCTAGGATTGTGTTTTTTTTTCTTCTAAGAGAGTCGAAAAATAAGCAGATCTAGCAGTTTTTAAGGGCTTTCTGTATGCAATAATGCTTTATTTCTACCAAATGCGAAACACCTCTAGTTTTGTTTTCTTCCAGCTGCACTCCATTTTTCGGGCTGCTCTCTTGAGGGCCCGAGTGTGCTCAGTATCAACTGAGAGCACCACGGCGTTGGACTATTTTCCGCCGTTGGACTTAGTGACCCAAAATCTTTGGAATCACTGCAAAGATTCTTTCAGATTTGATCAGTGAACCTTTCTGAAATACATCATTATGCTAAAAGGTGGCAACAAGTAATTGTCTTTATGACTGAGTCATTGAATATATGGGCATATATTCCACCGATGCCTACCGCAACACGTTTTAAGCCCCAGTGTCGAGATATATAGACTTGCATTTCTGACTTTTTTTCTTGCAATTGTGAGTTTATCTCGCAATTCTGACTTTATAACTTGCAATTGCGAGTTCATATCATGCAATTCTGAGAAAAAAGTTTGAATAGCGAGATGTAAACAAAAAAAGTTTTGTTTTTCATTGACCGATGGCCAATTACAAGCTGCAAAGTTTCGGAAGTGACATCCACATATAAATGCAGGATTCACTCGAAATTGCAATGTTGGACATAGTAATAACCATAGCACGGGACAAAAATATGGCACTTCAAAATAGATATGCATTAAGCATTACATCTTTGAGTGATTTCAGTGACACCATCCCATTGCATATACCATAGCATTTTAGCTCTTCTGGTTACATTGTCCTGAAGTCAACGAGTTTTCTGAATGGGTTTTTGGTTAGATGCCATAAATGAGGTCTGTGGTTAAAGCAGGATATTTTCACATTCTATTTGACAACAAAATACATCAGTAATGCCTTCTTGTGATTTTTTAAAAACTTTTACTTGTCTTGAAAATAGCGGTTGCTAGCAAGTGGCTAAATGGGTCTACAGGTTGTCGGAAACATTAAACATCATCACACTGAACAAGAAAACTCATCCTTGTTGTGTTTATTAAAATGCCCTTGCAAACTCGAACGTTTAGGGAATTGTTTTTAAAATAAAGACTGAAAGACTTAGTGATGGTGACGTTGAAGTCATGTGGCCATAGTGTAGTTTGTTTATAGTCTACAATTAGATTTTTACTTCTGCTGTTTGTATTTAGGCATCGAAATTCATTAAAGTTGTGTTCATTTGTGAAGATTATCAAGATGAAAAAAACGTGTAAGAATCATAAACTTTTTTCAGACACAGAGCTTATTTTCTGCAATAATCCAAAAGCCAATGGAAAAATCCTGCAGCACTCTATAGACCTTATGCAGAGCAGCGCCATAACAGGTAAAAGCGAGGCTGTGAGGGATAGCTGTATAAAGATCACTTATAATTTTCCACAGCACATATTGTCTGTGGTTTTTTGTCTACTTAAATTTCTCTGAAAGATACTTTTGCAGTGTTTTGTCAGCAGAACAATCCAAAAACACATTAAATAAAATTCAACCCACTGAAGAGATGTATGTCTATCCCTCACAGCCTTGCTTTCATTCCCGTTAAAAATCAAAGATGGAGTTGCTGTGAATAAGGTCTATAGCAGGTTTCATTGGCCTAGAGGCCGTCTGACTGATATGTAAAGCAACCACTTACAGTTTGTTTTGTACAGCGTCATGTTTAGGGGCATGAAAATGTAAAATCAGTATGTCCCTACATACAGACCTGCATGTTAAACTCTTGCACGCCTTTTAAGAGTCTATGCCGTGATCTTCACATAATTTTGAAAATCCACCGTTCAGTTGATCCTGATAAGTGCAGAAGAAAGAAGAAAACATGATTCTTCATGAGTTTAGCAACTTTGTTTCCAGGCGGACCGTTAAAGAATGTGATACAGACATCTCCCAGAAATCCTGTAGAATTATACCAATCAGATGACAACTTAGAAACTTTTGAAGTGTTTCCTAATTTGTGTCCCTTATGCATCAGATGTTCAGCCAACAGTCTGTGGGCGTGATGTCTGAAGTCGAAAGAATTCCCACGTCTCGACAGAAGATAGTGATATAAGCACTTCTGATCACTCAGTGTCCAAATCTGATCACTCGCTTTCACTCACTCATTCAATGGATTATATTAGTGGAGTAATGTATAGGGAATTGTGAATGAGGGTATAGGGAGTGATTTTGGATACAGCCCTCTTTCCTACAGTTCGTTTATGAAAGTGATGTCCTAGTTCATTTAGATATCATTCATTTTGTGCCGTTCCAAATTTAGTTCAGACTTAACACCGACTCGTTGAGTTAAGGGACGTCGTCTTAACTCAACGAGTCAGTGTTGAGTCTGAACTAAATTTGGAACAGCATGGAATGAATGATATCTAAATGAAAGTCTCTTTCATGGCCCACATTCAAATGCGGTCACATGCTTCAAAGACAGTGAATAAAACATGAGTTAGTAAATATATAAAAATTGATGAGTGACACCTTTTGACCTTTTTGTTTTACTTTGTTTTAATTATACTTAAGCCCTTGTTCTACATTCTCTTATTTTATTGTTTACATAATTTAACCAATGCAACTTTCTAGCATGTTCATTGTAAATTGTAAATTTATCTTGATATTATATACATACATAGCTGTATAAATACATGTGCATATAATAAAAATTATTTACAAAGGGATTCCGAAACGATTTGTTCGCTTAAAAGATTAATTCAAAAACACCCTTGCAAGTCAGTGCAACATTTTGATTCCTAAATTAATTGTTTCATTTTCATGCGTAACCTAACCGTCAACCTTTATCTATCTTTCTCTCCACATTTCACAGAAAACATTGTTGTAGGTAGGCTATTAATCTGTTAAGTGAATGGACCTGCAACATTCACCTAAAACAGGAGTAAATATATTTCAGATGTCTCGTTATAAATTATATATATATGTATATATACTATATACACTATATTTGCCAAAAGTATTGGGACACCCCTCCAAATCATTGAATTCAGGTGTTCCAATCACTTCCATGGCCACAGGTGTATAAAATCAAGCACCTAGGCATGCAGACTGGTTCTACAAACATTTGTGAAAGAATGGGTCGCTCTCAGGAGCTCAGTAAATTCAAGCATGGTACCGTGATAGGTTGCCACCTGTGCAATAAGTCCATTCGTTCAATTGGGAACAACAGCAACTCAGCCACGAAGTGGTAGGCCACGTAAAATCACAGAGCGGGGTCAGCGCATGCTGAGGCGCACGGTGCGCGGAAGTCGCCAACTTTATGCAGAGTCAATAGCCACAGACCTCCAAACTTTGTGTGGCCTTCAGATTAGCTCAAGAACAGTGCGTAGAGAGCTTCATGGAATGGGTTTCCATGGCCGAGCAGCTGCATCCAAGCCTTACATCACCAAGTGCAATGCAAAGCGTCGGATGCAGTGGTGTAAAGCACGCCACCACTGGACTCTAGAGCAGTGGAGACGTGTTCTCTGGAGTGACGAATCACGCTTCTCTGTCTGGCAATCCGATGGACGAGTCTGGGTTTGGTGTTTACAGGAGAACGGTACTTGCCTGACTGCATTGTGCCAAGTGTAAAGTTTGATGGAGGGGGGATTATGGTGTGGGGTTGTTTTTCAGGGGTTGGGCTTGGTCCCTTAGTTCCAGAACATTTAATGCTTCAGCACACCAAGACATTTTGGACAATTTCATGCTCCCAACTTTGTGGGGACAGTTTGGGGATGGCCCCTTCCTGTTCCAACATGACTGTGCACCAGTGGACAAAGCAAGGTCCATAAAGACATGGATGAGCCAATTTGGTGTGGAGGAACTTGACTGGCCTGCACAGAGTCCTGACCTCAACCCGATAGAACACCTTTGGGATGAATTAGAGCGGAGACTGCAAGCCAGGCCTTCTTGTCCAACATCAGTGCCTGACCTCACAAATGCGCTTCTAGAAGAATGGTCAAACATTCCCATAAACACACTCCTAAACCTTGAGGAAAGCCTTCCCAGAAGAGTTGAAGCTGTTATAGCTGCAAAGGGTGGGCCAACTCCATATTAAACCCTACGGATTAAGAATGGGATGTGATTAAAGCTTATGTGCATGTAAAGGCAGGCGTCCCAAAACTTTTGGCAACATAGTGTATATATATATATATATCATTAATGTTACATTTATGTTTTATAGAAATGAAGAGTTGGGCTTTCAAAACTACAATAAAATGGCTAATCATGAATATATATGCTGCTGGTGTAATGTAAAAAAAATAATAATTTATTAGTGCCATAGCTGTCATGCCTATGCATTTCGCTCAAATCAACATGTTATAATGTCCAGATAACTTGGCACATCCGAATTAAATGAGGGCTTCAATGAGAAAAAAATTGGGATGACATTTAAAATTTTTTTGTAACAACCAGTGCCCAGTTGTTCGAAAGATTTAATTTAATTGGATCAAATTGGATCAAATCTTAAAAAAGGGTTGTTCAAGAAAAATAAAAAAGGATTCTGAAATCGGATTAGTCTTGGTTTTGATCTGGATCAAATCATCAGTTGGTGTTGTTCAATTTTTTTTAGTAAGATTGGGGTACATTTGATGAAAAAAAAAAATCAGGATTATCCTGATACCAGCAGAAGGGAAATCAAATTTAATAAAACTTCAGAAAAGGTCAGAAAATACAACATTTGTATCATGTAACACACACACACACACACACACACACACACACACACACACACACACACACACACACACACACACACACACACACATATTGCTTTTGATTAGTTTAACAGTTAAAGTAGTACATTAGAAGTACACATTGGGCTACCTATTAAGCCTTTCACTACAGTGAAGTAAAAAGAGAAGAATTGGATATTTAAAATAATTCCCCATTACTTTTGAACAACTAGGCCCTGGGACTTGGACCCCGTCGTGCCGGTGAGCATTGTTTCGCGCTAAAATGTCGTATTTTAGTTACGAAAAGGCGTGGTTTCACAGAGGGCGGGCTTTGTGGTGAAATGTCGTATTGTGATTGGACAGAGTGGTGAAATACGTTCCCGTATATCCATCATACGTCAGCATAAGAATTAAACAGCCAACACGAATGCTTCGACGATGCGCAGCTCTGATTGGACAAATCGCTGTCAGTCCTCTTTTACGATTGGTTTACGTTCAGAATTTGGTTAGTCCCTCCCACCCGAAGCTGGCAGGTTTTTCCAACGCCTCTCAGCGGTGCATCACGGAGGTTTGGAAGCGGGTGGGGAAGACACGGGCAACGACTGACCCTATTACACTAAAATTGTACTCGGGGTTGGTTTGCCCGGACCGATTTCCAGCCTAATACCGGCGTACCTGCTCTCACATTTCAACCCAGTCCTGACATCCCCTCTAATGTCGGATTTCAAGCTTGGGATTGTTCGACTTGGCCGTGTGGCCGGGAAGGTGAGCTGAATCCTAGGGCTGCCATGTGCGACGCAAAGGGGAGGGGAGCCGAGATCTGTGAGCTAAATGCTTCTGTTTAACAATTAAGTGGCTTATTTGTCCATTTTAGTGTTGTCGACCTTGGTCAGAGGGGGATATATGTAATATATGCATGTAGTTGTCGTCGAAGCGGGCGGTTTTATAATAAACTGGTCAGCTCATCAGCCGAGTAGGTTTAGTCCCTTTTGAACCGCCTACTTTTGATGTGTAGTGCCGCTACCGTGGCTACAGCGCTACTAGATGGCTCGGGCGAGAGTTCGCTTGTTAACTAGGGAATGTAAAAGTTGTATTTTTTTTCTTGTATACTTCAGTAATGTTTTAAACACAAGACCGTTGAGTTTCCCGATGCTTGATCCACGTCAGTAATGACACTGGCATCCAATATGGCTCAGCCAGCTCGGAAAATGCCTCAACCAGGAACCGTTCGCAGCATGACAACCGGCATGACGGCTGTGATGAGCCTTAGCACTGCCTTTAACGGGTTTATCTGTAAAACATTTATACAGTCACTGCTTCACGACCACATAATTTATCGCTTAACGTTCTGCAAAATGCTGCCAGCTTATTAAACTTAACTGTTTTGATCGGTTTCTTTGCGTCATCCTGAACAAATCCAAGCTGGACAGGCCGCTGATTGCCATGACACTAGAGGGCAGCCGGTAAACAGATCTCTATGGGGTTAAACAACAGGACTGTGAAGTTGGATGAAAAAGTGCGAACATAAGACGCACGATATACCGTCTAATGATGCCCTTTTAGGTTGTCATATGACGGAATATATGGAGCGCATTATTGTAACGCGAGAGCACATCCATGTAACGGATTTTCTTTCGCTCTCGCACAAAACTTGAAATATACAGTTAGTGTGGCCAACTCTCGCAAGACAAATACGCAACCGCAGCTTCAAAAACAAGCCCTGTATTATTTATAACCATCAATATTATTTATCAATAAATAAGCCTGCACCATATTAAACGGAAACCACTCGGAGTTTGAATATCAAAAACTTTTCAAAAGAAGTTATTTTACAAAAATCATCAAATTGCAACAAAGCGGGATCCTCTGATCACCTGTGAGCAGAATAGGTTTGTAGATGGAAAAGCAGAAAAAGACGAGCACTAAGCGGGAGCTGTAATATAGCCACATATTTATAATAAAATAAATTCAAACCATATGTATATACTCTTAGTATTAGTGTACTTGTATTAATCATTACAGAATATAATAAAAAAAACAAATGTTTTTTAAATTAAATTAGGTCTCTCTCCTCCCCTGCACTGTCCATTATCTCCCATGTTTCCTCTCCATCATGTACATCTCTGTTGGTGGCATTATTTGTGAAAATGTACATATACGTCTTCTAACTATCATCGCTTGGATTACAATGTCACATGCCTGCATGTTAAATGTAGTTTTTCTCCAATGAGGTGGATGGGAAATGAGAGGACAAATTGCACTACAGCACTTTTATTATTGCACTGATTGGCTATTAGGGCCCTGTCCCAAATGGCACCATAAATGCTCGCGGTCTTCCTATGAGTCCTGAATTTCGTGATGTAATGCCGCTTTGACTGTCGGGAAGAAGTCAGTGGTGGAGCTCTCTTCAGTGCAGGCTCGGCATAAGTGCGCATCGAGGGCGCCTATCGATCACAAAGGTGCACCCTTCTGACACCTAAAATGACAAAATTTGGGACACCCTACATCTCATGGACATGCGCACACGGCAGTCCACAAGACCGTAAGTGCATATGAAGTGTGCCATTTGGGACAGGGCCTAGTTGTGAGCAGACAGTGTCAATCAATGTATTGGAGAAAACTGCGACCATAAATGTAAAGAAACAAAGTTGCTTCAGATTTTCCTAACGAGAAACCATATTTTTTAAAATAAGCCCAAAAAACTGCAACACCCTACCCATGTTTTTTTTAACACGATTTACCAATAAAAGAAGCCCAAAGTAGCGTATTGTAAGCGGACTTGGCAACTCTAGCTCTCTTATGAACTGCTTCTCCTCTTGCTCAGATATTGCGTGTGTGCGCTCAAACTGTGTCCTGTGCACTCGTGAGGAATTTCTCCTGGAAAACTAGAAACCTCCTGGATTAAATGTTGTCAATTTATCAACCATTCAGAAAAGACTTCCAGGACTGACCGATGAGAATGCTACATGAAATCTTATTGGCTGAGTGAATAGCACCTGGAATTTTAAATAATCGTGGAAAACCTGGAATCTTTATTTTTATTATTAATCAAATGTATCTTAGAAATGGATCGGAACTGGGCGCTTGGATGATTTGTACATATAAATAAGCTATTGTGTCTAACTGTATCACTACATTATACAGACATTATAGGTCAAACCCCTCTGAATGATTTATGTAAAAGCAACTTATTATATGGCACTGAAGACACTGCTTTTAAAAGTTCAATATTATGTCATCTAAACCGCGTTTAAAATCATTTGCACTAAAATCTCAACTGGAACAATGGCAATAATGTAATTATTTTCTATCAAATCAACATCAAATGCAATAGTAGATGTAAAATCGTGCAGCTCTACTTTGCACGTGTCTCTTGTGATAATTGTGAAAGTTTGCTTGGGCACTGTTTACAACTCTTTTTATGCTCAATAATTCTTGAATTTATAATGACATTCATAACATTTTAAATCATTCACCCTTATTACTTTCCAGACAGCTGCTGATATATAATTTTATGTAGTGATTAAAACACCACGATTAGTATTAGTCCCAATTAGCAGAAATTGCTGCATTAGTTAATTATACTTGTTTTTTTTGACAGTAGTGATGTTCTATTCGTGAACGAATTGTTCTACTGAGTCAGATCTTTTCAATGAATCGGTTGAACTGGTGTGCAAAACCTGTCTGATCGATTCACGAAACTAATAATAGTAGCTGTGATTTTAGAGCATTTGGAGTGAACCGAGAATTTTGCTAAAGGGGCGAAAAGTTACTTTAATAGCCGAATTGTTATGAATAAAATATACTGGAAATAAATGTTACTTTTTTTATTAAATGCATGCAAAGCAGATGTGGTTTTAATAATGATGTTAAATCTTGCAAAAAAGACCAGTGGTGTAGAAAATTAATTTTATTATTGTTTATTGTAAATGCAGGTATATTTTGTGTAGCAGATCCTTGCTTTGTAAAGATGAAGAAAAAAAACTTACTGCACCCTACATATATAGGCCAATTAGAAACTTTCAGGCAATTCTGCTAATAGTGTGAGTTTTGGGATATGACAGGATCTGCTGAATGTACCAAATACAAATTTTTCTGATTGTTTTCCTGTTGGTTTTTCTTTAAATATTGATCTTGTGAAAAGTAAGACTTGATCTAAGTCTATTGTGAGTGATTTGTTTCGACTTCAATTTCTTTTCAATGAATCAGTCAAAACTTTAGACAATTCATTGGTCAAAAAGTGTGGGTAACCTGACAGAATTGAAATTGCATTGGTGATTCAAACATTGCTTATCGCAGTTTTAAGTAAACTTAAAGTCTTCAGTGAGGAGACAAGACATCTAATATGTTTTTGAATTGTTAATTAACTTTATCTGCATTGTAACAACATTTTGTTCTTTTCAGACAAAGTACACTTTGATTGATGAGCAAGACATACCATTAGTGGAAAACTATGCCTTTGAGGTGAGAACCAGTTTTTGTTTTGTTTGTTTTTTTTTTGAGTTTTTTTTTTTTAGGGCTCCAAGCACAGAAGGTGCTGGAACCCTATTTTGTTTGTACTGATTTTCTTCTTCATTTTTATTTTTCTACCCTAAAAATGTATTAGCATCAGAGACCCCAAATTATATTGGGACCCACAGAATGGTCCCAATATAGTGCACAGCTACTCAGTCACATTTGTCTGACACTAGGTGGCGTTATAAGGCAATTCGCGTTTTGGATCACAACTTTGGAACTCTAATCCTTGAGTCAAGACCTACAAATAACTATAATTTCCCACCATTTAGAATTTTGTTTTAAGACATACTTTTAAAACTCCTAAGGCCGTTGGTTCGATCATGACCTAGATAGGCACACAACAGCAAGGTACTACGCTGTCAATTTAGATTCATTGAAGCATTGCAAAGATATAAGTTAATTAATTAGTCAAACACTTTTACGAGTCGACCTATATCTGCTGAACTTGCTTAATACACATAGACAACAGGACATTCTGAGGATGCACACCAATTTTGGTAAACCTCTGCCAATAGGCGGGAAAAAAATATTTTTAATTCTGCAACCATATGATCCATGACCTTTAAAATTGATATGCATCTTCTTTGGTTGATGACCTAATCTTCTGTCATGACTTACTTAAAACATCTGACATGACTTCTGACGTTACTTAAGTCATTCTGAGCAACAGTGCATAGTTTCATGAATTTATGATGTTTGGGAAGCTAACAGCAAATTCTAAACTATCAGCCATTTCAGCCTAAAGATGAAGGCTGTGATATTAATGTTGCCCAAAGCATAAGGAATAATTTAAGCATAATCGTAATGCATAGATCTAGTTCATTTGTATAACTATGGTGTACTGACATAGTTTTATGTAATTAGTGTACATAGACACTGTGAAAGTCTTTTAGATCATTAAATGTTTATTTAATTTTATAGACTCCAGTAAAACACATTTTTCAAGTTGCCAGAAATTATTAAATATATTGCTGGCTGTTTAAAATTAAGACAATTTTATTTCTTTTTCAAGGTAATATATTATAACATTTCTATAAAGACACTTATTTACTGTTGTGGTATGAATAAAACAAACACGTGTGTGTTAAACTGCAAGCATAAAAGTTTTCGTACAGATTTAATTTGATTCAAGATTCAAGATGGACTTTGCTGTAAAAACCTCAAAATAAGATGCCTTTCGTTTGGATCGTTAATCATCCTCATGGGCTATTGGTGCTTGGACACCAATGATTGCCACTTGAGGCTATTTGTTTGTTTGTTTGTTTTAATTGAAAATTTAGTTTGGGGTTTGAAATTTTGGTTACCAAGTTTTTGAAAAGAACCCAAAGATGATTATATACGAAGATATATTACTATACTTTGAATACCATTTATTTATTATACTATTATGAAATTGAATGACTGAATGTTTCTATTTTCAGGCACGTATGGAAGTTGATGCAGATGGAAATGGGGCAAAAATCTTTGCTTATGCTTTTGATATCGGGAAGGGTAGATGGGCTGGTCGACCACTGCATGAGTTACTCTGGTGAGTGTACTGCTAGAGCCCATTGCAATTCCTAGAGCCTAACTGCTTTTTGCTGTTTACTGTTTCCAGATATGACTGTCACAATTCGGCCACTAGTGAAAGTTTTAATGAACGTTCAGTTTGTTTGTGAAGCCACCTTCTCACTAGGTGTGTAGTGGTACATTGATATGGATCAATACATCGATAAAATGACTAACAATATGATGTATCAGTGCAAAACGTAAAATATATGTTTATTTTTACCTTTATTTTGACACTCTGCTGCACAGTGCACACAATGACTGTCAAAAATTCTATGCATTTCTGTCGAAGCAGGCACTCTAGTAAAACTGGGATACTAGTAAAAAAAAAAAACATTACATGGGGATACTAGACTAGCATATTTTAGAGAGAACAAGACTAAAACTTTCTTCACTGTTGTCATTGCTTATCGCATTGCACAAGCCTATAATGAGCTGTCATCAGACAATTGATCTCATGTGCGACTTAATTTTTTCCCCCCATTGTTTTATTTACTGTTGTTTTTGTTGTGGATTGTTACACAGGATTTGCCATTTTTAGAAAGATCAATTAAGTATTTGTTACGTTTTGTCTACATTTGTTAATAAAAATGTGCCTGGTAGTGTAAAATAGGAAATAATATTGTAATAGTCAAATCATTTATATAGCGCTTTTTACAATGCCAATTGTTTCAAAGCAGCTTCACAGTGGTAACAGGAAAATAATGCAACAGAATTTGATTCGGCTGTACAGCCGCTCTAGTGAAAACGGTGATGTCATCCAGCTCATTTCAATTATCATATAGTGTCAATGCGGGCAGATCAGTAATATAGTTGAAATTTAAGTGTCCCCAACTGAGCAAGCCAAAAGCCAAAGGCGACGGTGGCAAGGAGCCAAAACTCCTTCAGGGCCAGAATGGAGGAAAAAACCTTGGGAGAAACCAGGCTCAGTCAGGGTGCCAGTTCTCCTCTGGCCGACGAACAAATAGTGTATGATTATGATTCTGGTAATAATGATATATCGATTGCAGGCCCCTGAATCTAATTAAATTTAGAGATGCACCGATACCATTTTTTCATAACCGATCTGATTCCGATTCTGGATATTGACCGATTCCGATACCAGTACGTTTTTTTTTTTTTTTTTTTTTTTCTTTTCCTCCTCCTCTTTCTTTCATTGTAGAATACCTCTGTGTCAATCTTTTATGTGTTAAACACTATCCACTAAGTACTACTTCATTAGAAAAAACAACTGAATAAAAATATAGAATCATCATCTTGGACAAAAAAATATATGAAACACTGAGTGAGTGGATAATTCAGCAGCAAAAGTAATTCTAAAAAAAAACATCATTTAATGGGGACAAAAGTAAGTTAACGCAAGTGTAGTGCTAAATCTGGTAAAATGTTAATTACAAATTACTATTTGTATTCTTGTATTTTATAAAATACATTCATGAAAAACAATTTGAAGAAAATGAATACTATCAAGTTAAGATGTTTTATTTCAAATGTATTGTGCAGCTTTTTAATGTGGCAACAAGATATGACAGAACAAGATAGGCTATTAATAATCTTGTCTAATGTGTGAGGCTCCAATACAGAGTGGCACAAATCGTGTAGGTGCATGTGTGCTTTAAAGCACACATGGAGTAACAGCACTCAGTGCTCCGCATTCAAAAAATCAAAACACAAAGAGATATTGTGTGCACAACTAATAGTGTATTAATGTATATCTATCTAGAAGTTTGAGCCTTTTTCTTAAGTTTTAAATTCCAGTTACTGTGTGACATGATGCCAATTCATAGTCCTCTCTACTCCAGTGTTGTGATCTAACATACACCTGATAGTGAATATCACATCATATAGGAACAACAATAAACTCCTGCAAAATGAGTCATTTTATGCAAATCCACAGACCTTTGTCTACAGGTCAAGTATAATAATGAGAATATTGAATCATCTTGGAGAGAGTTTTACCGTCATAACCAAAGGCGACACATCGTCTGAATGCTGAATGGAGAATGGCTGACAGCCGCAGTGGGGGGAAGATTTTCCGTCCACTTTAATTTTAAGGCTGTAAATATTAACTCGTATTAAGCTATCGAATGACTTCGGAAGACTTGGGCTATAGTACAACAAAAACTTTGATGCTGCTTTATAATGTTTTTTTTGCAGAGCTTAATAGTAACAACGAGTACGCACAGTATTGGATTTGGATCGATCCTGTCTGACCCATACCCGATCTGGCAAAAATTACAGTATCGGAGCAGATATGGATACTGATTTTTCAATACGATTTTGGATTTTTGCCAATGTCAGATATGCAGATATTTTTCAACTCATTTTGGCCGATATAAGTACACTGAATTGTTTGAATTTTGTTATTGTTAAATTGGTCATGTTGGCTATAGCTTCTGTCCATTAAATCAAAATACACTCCTAATTTTATGACAAATTACTGCTTTATTCAGAAACAGCAATAATGTTATTTGTGTATTTTGCTTTTCATTTTGTTAGTCTAACAACAGCACTCCCTATACAAATAAGACAAAAAATACAAATCTTGTGCATTTGTATAATACTAAATTTCTTTAGGCTACTGTTTTTCATAACAAATACCATAGAAACAGTATAGTTACTTTTTACCATGGTAATGAGTTGCAATGTGCAGTTTTACCTGTGGTTAAAATGATCTAAATTCTATGGAAGACCCTATAAAAATGGTTGTTACCATTTTTACAGATGTTACTGTTTTTGTTAATGAACATCATTACATCTGCATCCCAGCTAAAGCTACTGATACTGTAAAATGTGCATTTCTAAGAGAAAAAACATGGAATTAATTTGTGAAATATTCACTTGTTTGGCAATTGTTTGTCACGTTCTGACGATAAAGAGTAGTCTGAATAAAATATGTAGTTTTAAAATGTGTAAACCGTGAAGAGGCTGTAAATAAATAGTCTACTTGTTTTAGAAGTAATCATTTTTGGTGTACTTATTCACAGGGAAAAGCACAGAGGTGGAATCGCTCCAAGTTTCCAAGTAGTTCACATAAACTCAGTCACAGTTGACAACCGTCTAGACAACTTACGCCTCGTTCCTGTGGGATGGAGTCCCAAACCTGAAGAACTGTCCAGCAAACAAAGGTAATTTAGATCCCACATGTGAAAGAAACAAATAAATATCTGCTGTTATCTACACTGCTCAAATTGTTCTGTGAGGTGCTTTGTAAGTTATGCCTGTATAAAATATCCTCTCTAGAGAGCAGTCGCTGTATTGGCTGGCCATCCAGCAGGTTCCCGCAGACCCAGTGGAAGAGCAGTATTTGGAGTTGAGTCGCACACGCTACTACAATGCCAATGGAGAGCTGGTGGAAGAGGAGGAGTGCTCCTGCACCTACTACGAGTGTCACTACCCACCCTGTTCGCTCATTGAGAGGAGGGTCAGTATGGTGTAGAGATGAAAGTCATTATACGTGGTTTTGGATGAATTCAAAAAACATACTGGTCATACGTAAGGACGTGCATATCTACATAGTGGGTTGTCTGAAAAGCAAGAACATAAGTCTAACAACACAATACATCCTATATGAACATATATGAAATGCACCTGTTTAAAAACAGTTTGATGGAGCGCAAAAGAATGAAACTCAAAACAGTAGCATATCTTGAGATATGCTAAAAAAAGCATAATGAGTGAGGCAGCAGGCAAATATGCTTGCATGGATATATTTTTGGATGTTTCATGGATATATCTTTTTATTGGCCAAAATGATCATTTCTCACAAAAATTGATATTTTGAGATTATACGTTCTTATAGCACTAATAATAGTAATTGCTCTTATCGGATTATTTGATACATTTTTCAAAGGTGGGACATCTTTTTTTTTTTTTTTTTTTTTATAAAATATATATACAGAAAGCTGTGTTCTGATTGATTTTTTTTTTCATACCTGTGGTAAGCAGGACGGGACTTGAGAGCGGGGCATGCAGGTGTGCAGGTGTCGCTCGTTAGCATTAGCAGCCTTTTAGTGCACTAAAACCCTCTGTGAGGTCAAGTCATGTCTCTTAATTCAATTTGTTTAAACCACTGCTATGCAAAAAATAAAGGATGCTTTCACACTAGCACTTATAGTGTGCACTGGGTTTTGATTGATGTCAGAGTTTGGTTCATTTGGATAATGTGAACGATGTTTTCTGAACTCTGGTACACACCCATGAACCGTACTTGGGGTCCACCTAAAACTCCACTACAGTTTGCTGCTGCTATGAACACAATTGTACTAAATCGTGGAAGTGAACTGCTATTATGAATGATTTTGTGTTCTCAAGCATCACTGATGCAATGCAAATAGAGAATCTACTGCGTATCTAATTTCTGCTCGGATTCAGCAGAAATGGACTCCCACGTACTTTAAAACATTTATAGTACATTTGCAGCAGATAGACGCAAGTGCCATTTATTGCAAACTAAATCAAAGGCTCAAAAAACAAAATATAAAAGTGAGGAGAAGCAACTCTATGCATTTGCCACTTTCTCCTGCGTCGTCATTACCGATCAACACCTGCTGCTTTGATGCAAACGCACCACAGTTCTGAATCAAACAATACAGTGATAACGCAACCCACCAGGGGGAGGGGGAAGCAATCGAACTCTGGTTCAGACCAGGCATTCGAACTAATTGTAAAAGCACCCTAAAGCTAAAACAAATAAGAAAAAAAATCAACATATACTAGTCTATTTAATTTGACTAGTCAGTTGTTGAACTTCAACCATGAACAATCCCATCTTAACAACCCCCACACTTAAAAAGCTAAATTGACCGTATGATTTTCAAATCATTGTCATTTGAACACGTTCTTAACTTTTTTTTTTTTTTTTTTTTTTTGTTTATTTGATTGACTCATTTGAGTTGTGACAATATCTTGTCTTTATCTGTGTACCTTTCCAGCTGAGGGAGTTCAACATCTGCGGCCGATGCCAGGTGGCACGCTACTGCGGCTCACAGTGTCAACAGAGGGATTGGCCGGCCCATAAGAAGCAGTGCCGTGAGCGTAAACGGGTTCTGGCGCTGGAGTCTGAGCCCGAGCGATGATCCTCCTCAACCCCAGTTTGAAAGACGAGGGTCACAGGGGGTGTAGGGTGAGACTTGAGTTGAAATGCAAAAACTTACTGGTAGGCCTGGGGACAATTTTGGTGGGTTGGATGGGCCTATTGGGGGAAAAAAAAAACGTACTTCCCAGAACTTTCACATCTCCACAACTTGCCTATGGGGATTATGGGAAATGGAGTTTTTTTTTTGTTGTTGTTGAGAGGGAGGTCTTAAAAGCTCCACCTGCTGCTATGGATGTGTCTGATGAAGAAAAACACCATGCCGTCATAACTCTTTCTCTATGGACTGCATTTGAGTATTGACAGTCATGCGCTCGCTTGTTCCATCCACCCTTCTGTCATGAAGTATTAGCCGCCGAGGGACAAAACTGCTGTACAACTGATGATGGGATGGAATACGGACCTCCTCACTGTACTACCCTTCCTCCTCTTCTCCCGGTTGGACTTCTTGTGCACATAACCAAGCACAGTCACTCACCTGCCATACCTTCTACAAGTATACAGTTGATCGCTGTGTGAAACCACACCACCAGTATTGTGTGTGCAATGCCATTTTGACTGAAGGACATGGATGAAGTGGTTGAATGTTGTTTGTTTGTTTGTTTTTTTTTTTTTGTTTGTTTTTTTGCTTTATGGGAATTTTTGGGGGGTGGTGTCGGGGAATATGCCTTCTTTGAGAGGCAGTGTCACTTTTCCTGTCTGCCTGTTTTTGAAATGCATTACAATCCTATTTACTCTTCCCACTCATGTCATGTTTAGTTTCACTTACCATAACAAGCACTCAGTTTAGAGGGATGTCCTGGGAAAAACTTGAAAACCCACATGGAAAGTTGACTCTGATTCATGTTGTCAATGTGTACTTGGATATCTAACATTTTCATTTGGGTCCCAGTCATTCAATGATTAGTTTTCTTGTTTGTCTTAAAATCTTTGTCAAAATGAGTTTAACTTATGAATTTTGTTTCACTTTTTTAGAATTTTTACATCTTGATACAAAAATGTGCACACAAGTTTCAAGTGTGTCTTCCTCTTACGTCAAGGGCAACTCTACCAAACTGTGACGCGCACACACAAATAAGCATGTATAATGATGCATACATGTGACGTTTGTCTGTGTTCGTATTCCGAATAATTTATCTGGTTGGGGTTGAACACTGTGCACTGAATATCCTCACTTTGATTCTTGTTCTTTTCTGAGAAATGGGAGTCTGGGGTAGGTTGGTGTCTGTTCTTTTTATTTTTTCTAAGCTATTACCATACAAACATTAAATGCATAAATATGTGAATGGACAAAGTTTCTGATAACTGACCATCTCTTGTCACTGTAAAATATAAGAATAAAATTAATGAAATAAAATCTCAAATGTGTAAAGGTTAATTTGGTTGCAAAGTGTCTGTTTTGCCCATATCATGTTCTCTTTTGAGTGACAAATATATTAAGATGTTCGCATTCTTCACAATTTGAATAATTTTGAGTGCCATTAAAGGTGAAGAGGTAGAAGAAGTCGTCGTCAAAATCAAGCTTTAAAAAGTAAAATTGAGGACAGGAAAAATGTATAAACTTTATTTTGATCATTCGATCTTTTTTTTTTTTTTTTATCATTTGAAATTTAACTTTAATGTTTTGTTATCTTTTATGAAATGAAAACTTGGTTTTGAAATGAAACTTGGTTTGTTATATTATCAACTGTAATAATGTGGTATAGAACCTGAATGACTTTATATTTTGAAAAATATATTCACCACAGTTGATTTTGTTCTCTTTGTTATGAGAAAATAAGACATTACGAGAAAGTTACAGATTATTATGAGATGTCAAGTCATTAGGAGAATGTTTCTCATTATTACGAGATATGAAGTTATTACCAGAAACTTTCTCATTATGATGTTGAGTCATGATAATATTTTATCTAAGTAGTATAACATTAACTTATAAAAATGAGAGAGTTTGTTTGGCGGAAACTTAGTTTTTAATCTATAAAATAATCAATTTAATTATAAAAAAGTCAGTTGTCATTATTTTGTCTTCCGCAAATGAAAGAAGCTCATACAGTTTTGGGACGACATGATAGTGAGTATATGATAACAGAATTTTATATTTTTTGGGGGGTGAACTATCCCTTTAAGTGTCTACTGCTTGGCGTTGCTGTAGTAGGTTGAAGTACTCCTGAACAAACTCTCAAATGAAGCAGTTCAGGTCAGTTTAATGTGTGTCTAACGAGGATGTCGTGAATGACCTTTAGCCAAACGTCACCGTGGGAACCGGAGGGGTGGTTGTTTCATTCGCTGTATCTCCAGTCAAGTGTTTTCAAGACTTCTCGACTCCTCTTTAACGAGCAGTTTATATTTTTATATTATACACCTCAAATAGAAGCTAACGGTTTCGAAAAACTCGCGTTTCGCTTCAAAAGTCGACGTCCAGATATATAAACGAGGCCAGTAAAATGGATTGTTAGAGGATAGTGTGTATTTTATCTTTTGCGCCGAGTATTGTTGGAATAACAATTTTATTTATCAAAAGACATAACTGCATGCTGTCATCAACTGCATTGGTGAGTGGGAAAAATATTATTTCACAAAAGGTCACATGTTTTATGGCACAACCATGTTGTTGATGTTGTTTTGTTGATGGTATTGTTATGTGGATATGTTTTAGAATACTATGATATTTTTGGAAGTGCCATGTAAATATCAAAGATACATGAATTTCATTATCATGGTAGTGGCACATTAAGGATGGCATTTGGGCATTGTAATACATTTTTTTTTACATGGTGCTGTCAAAATACCATGCTATTCTTTGTAGTGGCATGTGAATTAACATGATAATCATTCAGCACTGTACCGTGGTATACAATCATCTGACATTTTAAGTCATTAGTGTGTGAGAATAACTGTTATTTCCTCCCCTTACCATTTACTTTTTCCTTTGTTTTATTGATTTTTGTATACCAGGGTGTTTTGAAAGATGTCATCAACAGCTTGCTGTCTAGCTCCATGCAATAATGGAAATCCCTTGATCTGGCTTCTTTGTCCAAACATTGATCATGTGTCCTCTGCATTGCAAATTCTTGTTGACCTTGCTCGGGAGGACAAAGGTGAACTTGTTGAAAAGGTTCTTCAGCACTGCAACCCAGAACTGTGCATAGATGTTCTACGGAAGCTGCTAAAGTCATCTGCCTCATGGTCAGTAGTACTTCAATCTTAAGCATTTGATGTGTTAAACCAGTATGTTAGACAGGTTAAACCAATAGCTTGGTTCTATAAATTACCAGAGGTGTAAAGAGTACCTGAAAACCACACTTGAGTAAAAGTACAGATTCCTTACAGTGAAAAGGACTCCATTACAAGTTACAAGTCACCAATTCCAATACAACTTGAGTAAAAGTATCTGATTTTAACAGTACTTAAGTATTTTACTCATACTAAATATAGGCTCAACGATGCACTAATCCTCGACACCTGAGAGACATACCAGTGAAAATAAGAAACAATTGATTTGTAAGATGAGAAATCATGTTTATTTTCTAAAATCAAAATAAAACTGAACAATATTGCAATAAATCAAGGTCGACACAACAGCCTCTTAAACGTCTACAAACGCTCAAGTCTCAGTTAAGCTCAAGTGCACAAAAAGGCCATAAGTAAACCAATATCCTTAAAAAAAAAAGTCTTGTCAATATAGCGGATAAATAAAATAATGTTAAGTAAAATTAAATAGTCAAAGCCTTCTTGCACTGGATGTGCTGGTTTCAGCCTCATCACCGGCTGCAGTCATGAACTCATCTCATAAATCAAACACCTGCGATTCAGCAACTACCTGCTAATGCACTCGCATTCATGTAAAGTAGCCTTGCTGACATGTTTGGTTGAGTAAAGGCAGAACACACAAGATATAATACCTTCAATGCTCTGTAGATGGCGATGTCGCTTCTTTATAGCAGAAACAAACTGCTGCAGAAAAAGTTAGGTGCCATACAAAATGTAATGTGTAATTGCATTACTCAACACAAATGTATTGGAGTAAAAAGTACATTTACTTGTTCATAAATGTAGTCAAGTAGAGAGTAAAAGTTGCTAATATCTTTGATACTCAATACAACTACAAAGTAGCCAAAAAGATACTTAAGAGCAGTAACTAATTACATTTACTCAAATACTTTACACCACTGTAAATTACACCTGTCAGAACTGAAGTGGTCGGGCATAATAACAATGCAGAATATTGACACTACTGGCCAATTACTGTTAATGTGTGTAACTGTCATAGATGAACTCCTACTGCATCACATTACTGATATAACTGATATTATACATCAAATTCTCATGGAGGTCAAAGAATGATTCCAATCTGTTCCTTCACACTTTTTGGTGGTTTCGTAGTTTCATCACATACACAAACATGAGAGTGATCTGCTGTTCCTAAAAAAAAAACATCATTTGTAAAAATGTTTTACCTCTACAGAAATAATTAGAATGTGTTTACAGTCATTTTTTTTTTTTTACAGTCTGAAACTTTTGAGAATGCTGTCTTGTTGGTGCTCCAACCACAAACTCAAAATTATTTGGAGCACCTTATTGAGTTTGGCAATTTGAATATTTTTTCTCAGATTGTTTCAGCATTGATAATTTTACTTTAAATTAGGATACAATGCTTGACAAAATACTGTATTATTTAGGAAGCCTCAGCCCTAAAAATACAGCACAAGTCATTAGAAATGGTCACCTCAGTAACAGTGACAGCCTATTGTGCTGGTTCTATAAAGTTCGATTTATGAGAGTCATCTTGCTCAACAGTTCTCTTTTGACCTCTTACAAATGCAGTCCTTTGAGAGGTCAAAGCGTAATGAGTGTCTTTATCACTGCCGAAAGGGTGGAATGATTTAAGGCAAGCCACTGGCTTTTGCCTTTCTATTGAAACTGTGTCCTCAGGTTGAACTCAAACCAACAGAAAGGAACAGTCTGTGTCCGCTGAGGTAAAGATGGCCCTTCTGTATATCTGTAACCATGAGTAATGAAGCACATTTAGAGTGTTTTGTAACAAGTCCTCGCTCCCTTACAGACTTTCATAAGCCACACAAAGTCAAACAAAATAATAGCTTGGCATTCATGCATTCATCACTGAAGAATTGTCATTTTGTGTTTTTCCCTGAACCACTATGAACAAATGTAATTTCCAGCACATCTCAAATCACCATTCCTTCTGTGATTATTGCCTTCTAAGGTGAATCGCATGTTGTATTCCTCATTTATAAGTCGCTTTGGATAAAAGTGTCTGCGAAATGAATAAATGTAAAATATTATATTATATTCTCCTAATATTATTGTAATGGGTGCGTGCAGACAGGAAGACGTAGACACAGAAGATGAAGATTCAAACGGGTAACTTTACTTATAATAATAATCCAACAGGTAGCAATCCATACAAAGAGGACAAACACACACCATAGTATGGACAAAGAGTGCAGGATAAGGTGACATAAATACCAACTCAAACAAGATGATTAAACTAACACAGCTGACATGGATGAACTAATAATGACGGTAACCCAGGAGACAGATGAGTGGCAGGAATTTGAACAAAGACATGTAACAAGTGAAAACAAACTGAAAGTCCATGAAACCGAAACTAACTGAAGATAACTGTGACAATTATATTATATTCATCATTATAAAAATCATTATTGTTGTTGTTGTTATTCACATAAGTGGACAGTGGACAGCAAACTGATTTTAAGGTTCTTTTACACAAATACAATAATCATAAAACAGGAGAAAGAAATCTCATAGACTTGCAAAGAATGAGGGACCAAGTAATAACCTAGAACTTGCAGTGGACAGTGGTCAGCACAATTGTAGAATGATGCTGCAGTGTTGAGTCGATGGAGCAATTCTGTGCAGTTTTGGTCTGTGTGTGTTTGTGCAGGCTGAGCAGTACTGCAGCTTGTATCTTTGGGGTCCTGCTGGAGAATGAATTCATGGTGCTGAAACTTCAGAAGGGGACTGAAGAGGACAACAATCTCATATGTGACCTTGCTCAGATGCTGACTGAAGATGAATCTGATGTTGTGATGAATGCTGCTGGAGCCATAGCCTCATTGGTATGTCTGCATAACAATATAATGCATGCTGCAGCTTTCCTTATTTACTTCCTTTGTAATGACTCGCATTTTGTGTAGCTCGACATGGCACAGCTAGACTTCACATGATACATTAGAAGATAGATACAATATATGTTGTTTTCGTCACTCCACAAGACATACACCGACCAGGCATAACATTATGACCACCTTCCTAATATTGTGTTGGTCCCCCTTTTGCTGCCAAAACACCCCTGACCCGTCGAGGCATGGACTCCGCTAGACCCCCTGAAGGTGTGCTGTGCTATCTGGCACCAAGATGTTAGCAGCAGATCCTTTAAGTCCTGTAAGTTGCGAGGTGGGGCCTCCATGGATTGGACTTGATAGTTCAGCACATCCCACAGATCAAATCAAAATCAAATCACCTTTATTTATATAGCGCTTTTTACAATGCCAATTGTTTCAAAGCAGCTTCACAGTGGTAACAGGAAAGTAATGCAACAGAATTTGATTCGGCTGTACAGCCGCTCTGGTGAAAACGGTGATGTCATCCAGCTCATTTCAATTATCATATAGTGTCAATGCGGGCAGATCAGTAATATAGTTGAAATTTAAGTGTCCCCAAAGCAAGCCAAAAGCCAAAGGCGACGGTGGCAAGGAACCAAAACTCCTTCAGGGCCAGAATGGAGAAAAAAACCTTGGGAGAAACCAGGCTCAGTCGGGGTGCCAGTTCTCCTCTGGCCGACGAACAAATAGTGTATGATTATGATTCTGGCAACATTACAGGTCAGAAGTCATATTAGATCAATAGATATTCGTAGGATTATTCGAAAGATTGGAGTCATCACGCCGGGGACGGGTTTAATGAGGATGTCGTGTCGATGCGGCATTTACGGGGGGAGTTTAATTGACACGGTCTCTACAGACACTTCAGGGATGCGTTCGTCATGTCCAGGCTAAGGTCCACCATCTGGTCCGGATATGGCCCGGATCCGGCCGACTGCAGTAAACCTCGGGATAAACAGAGAGACTAACATTAGCGTAGATGCCATTCTTTTTATGATGTAACGAGTACATCAGGTGTTATGGGAAGTGTTCCCGGTTCCGGCTGACCTAGTTAATGCAGCCTAAAACAATCATTTAACTGATTTGAATAATAGAAATTAAAAATGTTTTATGTGTATGCCATAGTAAAGAGATGTGTTTTTAGTCTAGATTTAAACTGACAGAGCGTGTCTGCTTTCCGAACAATGCTAGGAAGACTGTTCCAGAGTTTAGGTGCTAAACAGGAAAAGAATCGACCGCCTGCAGTTGATTTTGATATTCTAGGTATTACCAACTGGCCAGAATTTTGAGACCGCAATAGACGTGATGGAGTATAATGTGTTAAGAGCTCGCTCAAGTACTGGGGAGCTAAACCATTTAGTGCTTTGTAAGTAATCAGCAAGATTTTAAAATGTATACAATGTTTAATAGGGAGCCAATGCAGTGTTGCCATAACCGGGCTAATATGGTCATACTTCCTGGTTCTAGCAAGAACTCTAGCTGCTGCGTTTTGGACAAGCTGGAGTTTATTTATTAAGCGAGCAGGGCAACCACCCAGTACAGATGCTCGATTGGATTAAGATCTGGGGAATTTGAAGGCCAAGTCAACACCTCAAACTCGTTGTTGTGCTCTTCAAACCATTCCTGAACCTTTTTTGCTTTGTGCCAGAGCGCATTATCCTGCTGAAAGAGGCCACAGCCACCAGGGAATACCGTTTCCATGAAAGGGTGTATGTGTGAAAGTAACATCCACATGGATGGCAGGACCCAAGGTTTCCCAGCAGAACATTTCCCAAAGCATCACACTGCCTCCGCCGGCTTGCCTTCTTCCCATAGAGCATCCTGGTGCCACTTCTTGAGCAATTTGAGCTACAATAGCTTTTCTGTTTGATCGGACCACACGGGCCAGCCTTCGCTCCCCACATGCATCAATGAGCCTTGGACCCTGTCGCTGGTTCACCACTGTTCCTTCCTTGGACCACTTTTGATAGATACTGACCACTGCAGACCGGGAACACCCCACAAGAGCTGCAGTTTTGGAGATGCACTGACCCAGTCGTCTAGCCATCACAATTTGGCCCTTGTCAAACTCGCTCAAATCCTTACGCTTGCCCATTTTTCCTGCTTCTAAAACATCAACTTTGAGGGCAAAATGTTCACTTGCTGCCTAATATATCCCACCCACTAACAGGTGCCGTGATGAAGAGATAATCAGTGGTATTCGCTTCACCTGTCAGTGGTTATAATGTTATGCCTGATTGGTGTATTGTTGTGTCCTAAAGCTCTTTGTGTTCTTTACGATTTAGGTTGAAACTGCATCAGGGCGGACGTGGTTCCTTCAGAACCAACGAGTGTTCAATGAGGTCCTTGAGAGCTTATCTGTTCTACTGGAGAATGAGAGAGAGAATACGGTTAACTCTGCAGCGCTCATTCTTGCACGACTGTCCCTGTGTGAAGAAACCTGTGAAAAGGTTTTATCCCATTCTTCTGCCTGTGAGACCTTCAGGCGTTTGGCACAATGCTTATCATGTAGCCACAAAGGTCAGTGTCGTACTTAGTGTAGAAAAAACTGAATTTGTTAACGTATAACAGCAACAACAGCATCATTAGTGGTAATTGTAATAACAAGATATTTATATTTTCTGATGAAAATGTATTGCTTAGTTCCCACAAATTTTTCTAGGTGGTTGCCAGGGCATTCCTGTGCGGTAGATAAGGTGGTTCTGAGTGGATCCTTAGGTGTTGCTAGGTGGTTGCTGCAGGTTCTAGGTGGTTACTTACAGGGTCTATTATATTCTTTCTAGATATGGTTCAAGTCCCTCACCTTTGTAAATCTATGAGATTATTTTCTCCTGTTTTATGATAATTTTATTTGTGTAAAAAAACCTTAAAATCAGTTCTTAGCCAAAGGAACAACAATAAAAAAAAGGATACAGTAATGGGCTCATTATGCTGTAATTACATATTCATAAATCAAAAAAGTTGCCATTAATAGTATGAATTATACCTAATCAATTATTAGATTAATAATAATTATTTATTTTAATCTATTTACAGCCATACATTTCTAAGATAAAACCCCACATTAATTTCTTTTGAATTTTGACTCACTTGTTGCTCAGTAAAATGTGAAATTAGTCAATAACATCGAATTTTAATTTTTTATTTAATGTTATTATTGCAGACACAGCAATGAATGCAGCATTTGCTGTTGGCCGTCTATGTGGGAGCAGACAGGCCAAGGTCCTTATTCTGAGAGAGGCCAAAGAGCATCAGCTGGTAAAAGAAAGCTTACAAATTCTCTCCATAGATCTGAATGCTTGGCAATTGGATCATGTTAAAATCTCAATCAATTAAACATCAAACATATAAGCATTATTTTATTATTTTTATTTTTATTATTTATTATAAGGTTAGCCGTCTGCAGGCTCTGCTGTCGAGCGGGTCAGGAGTGGAGATGGGCCAAACGGTGTGCTTTGCTCTAAGCTGCTTAGCAAATGATGAAGATGGCCATGCTCTGCTGATGGAAAGCACTTCTGTCCCTGCTTTGTTGGATGGTCTTTTACAGCTGTTGCAGAGCCCAGAACCAGACAGTATCTGGTTTGCTGCTATGTAGGTTATTTGATTAACTTTAGTTGACTATCTAAGGAAATTATTTCAAAAAGTAGAAATAAAGATAACGATAATTTTAAAGCCAATATACCAGTGGTTTTCAAACCTGTCCTGGAGGCATCCCAGCCCTGCACATTTTGTGTCTCCCTCATTTATCAAACCTGATTCAACTCATCAGCTCGTTAGTAGAGAACGCAAGAACTAAATTTGGTGTGTCTGATATGTCTGCGACATACAAAATGTGCAGGGCTGGGGTGCCTCCAGGGCAGGTTTGAAAACCACTGCAATATACACACACATTCCTCCACTATACTAAGCACATGAATGTTTAATGAGTTTTGACTCAAAGGCCCCCCTTTGTCCAACACAAATTTCGAAAGCTGCTTTTTTTTCATTAACAGAAACGTTTTCCATTAACAGAAACTGTTGTAAATTTACATTCTTAATGTAAATGTTAATATATTATGTATTGATATATTAAATTAATTAACCATGATACATTTTGTGATACCAGAAATCTCAATAACTGTCATGCTCTTCATAAAGAACAATAGTTATTTTAATTAGTTGCAATTTACTTTATTTTGATTTGATTTGTTTTTTAGCATTTTAATTTAGAGTAGAGTTTGGTTATTTTAATATATTTTCTGAGGTTTAGATGGCTAATATACACTATATTGCAAAAAGTTTTGGGACGTCTGCCTTTACATGCATATGAACTTTAATGACATCCCATTCTTAATTCGTAGGGTTTAATATGGAGTTGGCCCACCCTTTGCAGCTATAACAGCTTCAACTCTTCTGGGAAGGCTTTCCACAAGGTTTAGGAGTGTGTTCATGGGAATTTTTGACCATTCTTCTAGAAGCGCATTTGTGAGGTCAGGCACTGATGTTGGACGAGAAGGCCTGGCTCGCAGTCTCCACTGTAATTCATCCCAAAGGTGTTCTATCGGGTTGAGGTCAGGACTCTGTGCAGGCCAGTCAAGTTCCTCCACACCAAACTCGCTCATGAATGTCTTTATGGACCTTGCTTTGTGCACTGGTGCGCAGTCATGCCCTAACAGGAAAGGGCCATCCCCAAACTGTTCCCACAAAGTTGGGAGCATGAAATTGTCCAAAAGGTCTTGGTATGCCGAAGCATTAAGAGTTCCTTTCACTGGAACTAAGGGGCCAAACCCAATCCCTGAAAAACAACCCCACACCATAATCCCCCCTCCACCAAACTTTACACTTGGCACAATACAGTCAGGCAAGTACCGTTCTCCTGGCAACCGCCAAACCCAGACTTGTCCATCGGATTGCCAGACAGAGAAGTGTGAGAGAGAACACGTTTCCAGTGCTCTAGATTCCAGTGGCGGCGTGCTTTACACCACTGCATCCGACGCTTTGCATTGCATTTGGTGACGTAAGGCTTGGATGCAGCTGCTCGGCCATGGAAACCCATTCCATGAAGCTCTCTACGCACTGTTCTTGAGCTAATCTGAAGGCCACACGAATTTTGGAGAACTTCTGTGTCTCAGCATGCGCTGACCCCGCTCTGTGATTTTATGTGGCCTACCACTTCATTGCTGAGTTGCTGTTGTTCCCAATTGCTTCCACTTTGTTATAATACCACTAACAGTTGACTGTGGAATATTTAGTAGTGAGGAAATTTCACGAATGGACTCATTGCACAGGCGGCAACCTATCACGGTACCACGCTTGAATTCACTTAGCTCCTGAGAGCGACCCATTCTTTCACAAATGTTTGTAGAAGCAGTCTGCATGCCTAGATGCTTGATTTTATACACCTGTGGCCATGGAAGTGATTGGAACACCTTAATTCAATAATTTGGAGGGGTGCCCCAATACTTTTGGCAATAAGTATTGGGACATTGGGAGTGTATTTGCCACTGGTTTATTTGGTTGTCTGCTGGTAAACAACTCACTCTAACATCCTAGCATAGCATTGTTTCACATTGCCTTATTTAGGGGGAACTATCCCTTTTTTAAAAGGATTCTCACTTTTTAAGACTCCACCCTCTTTCTGTCTAACAGGACAGTGCGAGTGCTGGTGTCCTGGCCGAGTGGAGTGGTTCCTGTCAGGATGCATTGTCCTCTGCTTGAGCAGCTAAAGGTTTCATGATCATTGTGTTCATAATACATCTGTGCTGTGTTGGTATATTGTGTATATGATACATTTATGAAGAAACTTTCATTTACTTTGCTGTCAGTTGCTCTCTATGTTGCCATCCACTGGGCCAGAACTGCAGGAGGAGGTCAACATGTGTCTCAGGAGACTGGAGCATTTATCCAAACCACCTCCAGTGATGGTTACAAACCTCACATCAATGAGCTGCACTGTATCATGGGAGAGGTGTGAGCCTGAGAGCGGCCTGGAGGTCATATACAGGTTAAGCTTCCACAGTAAATGTTACATTGACTAGATATTTTCCTTTTATGCCATATCATAAGAATTATTTGTTTTATAAAGCATGCTGTACAACTCCACTCAACGCCTTCTCCCCCCAGTCTAAAAAGAACATGGAGTGCTGCAGGAATGAGCCTTAAAGCCCGAAAACGAAACAATACTGTTATCCTCTCTGTGTAAACTACAAAAAAGTAAATCTGTGAAAACAACATGTTTACTATGGTGATGTTGAATTCCATGGCGTGACCATGGTGTAATTTGTTTATATAGATTTCTTTAATAAACTGAATTGCAACTTGTGTAGAACCTGCAGTTCTACAGATCCTTCTGAAGGATCCCAAATTTAAAAACAAGCAGCTTAAGTTTATTTTTAACAAGGCTTCTGAAAATTTGAGGATGCTTTTAACAATTTGAGTGGCATATTTTAGTGCAAGTTGTTTTGTGATTCTGTCACAATGTAATGCAGACATTGCAAAGAGGCTGGCATTTAAAAAAATGGAGCGCAGCTGGAAGAAAACAAAACTAGAAGTTTTTCGCATTTCGTGGAAAGAGAGCATGATTGCATACAGAAAGGTCCTAAAAACTAGATCTGCTTATTTCTGCTTACAGCTAGATCTGCTTATTTCTCGACTCTCTTAGAAGAAAACAAACACAACCCTAGGTATTTATTCGATACAGTGGCTAAATTAACCAAAGATAAAGCTTCACCTTCTGATGTTTGTAAACAGCACAGCAGTAATGACTTTATGAACTTCTTTACTTGTAAGATTGATAATATTAGGAAAAAAATGATAACCATGCAGCCGTCTACTACAGTATCACATCAGACAGTGCATTGTAGTGTCACTGAGGAAAAATTACATTCATTCACTGCTATAGGAGAAGAAGAATTGGCTAAACTCGTTAAATCATCAAAATCAACAACATGTATGCTCGACCCCATACCGACTAAACTACTAAAAGAGATGCTTCCAGAGGTCATAGATCCTCTTCTTAATATCATTAATTCATCCTTGACATTAGGATATGTACCGAAAACTTTTAAGTTGGCTATTATTAAACCACTTATTAAAAAAACGCAACTTGATCCTACAAAATTAGTCAATTACAGGCCAATCTCAAATCTACCCTTTCTGTCAAAAATACTAGAAAAGGCAGTGTCCTCACAATTATGCTCCTTTTTAGAAAGAAATGGCATCTGTGAGGATTTCCAGTCAGGATTTAGACCGTATCATAGTACTGAGACTGCTCTCATTAGAGTTACAAATGATTTACTCTTATCATCCGATCGTGGTTGTATCTCTCTGTTAGTGTTACTCGATCTTAGCGCTGCATTCGATACTATCGACCACAACATTCTTTTGAATAGACTTGAAAATTATGTTGGCATTAGTGGAATTTCATTGGCATGGTTTAAATCATACTTATCTGACCGTTATCAGTTTGTAGCAGTAAATGAAGAGATGTCACACCGAACACAAGTTCAGTATGGAGTACCGCAGGGCTCAGTGCTAGGACCGTTGCTTTTCACCCTGTACATGCTACCACTGGGAGATATTATTAGGAAGCATGGCGTTAATTTTCATTGTTATGCTGACGATACTCAGCTCTATATTTCTTCACGCCCTGACGAAATTTACCAATTCACAAGATTAATGGAATGCATAGCTGATATAAAAAATTGGATGACTAGTAATTTCCTGCAACTTAATTCAGAAAAAACTGAATTTTTAATCACTGGACAAAAAAACTCCACAAGTAGTAACCTAGAATACTGTCTAACACTCGATGGCTGCTCTGTCAAGTCCTCGTCGTCAGTTAGAAACCTGGGTGTGCTCTTTGATACCAATCTCTCATTTGAAAGCCACGTTTCTAGCATCTGTAAAACTGCATTCTACCATCTTAAAAATATATCTAAATTATGGCACATGCTTTCAATGCAAAATGCTGAACAGTTAGTTCATGCGTTCATGACCTCAAGGCTAGATTATTGTAATGCTCTACTGGGTGGTTGCCCTGCTCACTTAATAAATAAACTGCAGCTTGTCCAAAACGCAGCAGCTAGAGTTCTTACTAGAACCAGGAAGTATGACCATATTAGCCCGGTTCTGGCAACACTGCATTGGCTCCCTATTAAACATCGTATACATTTTAAAATCTTGCTGATTACTTACAAAGCACTAAATGGTTTATCTCCCCAGTACTTGAGTGAGCTCTTAACACATTATACTCCATCACGTCTATTGCGGTCTCAAAATTCTGGCCAGTTGATAATACCTAGAATATCAAAATCAACTGCAGGCGGTCGATCCTTTTCCTATTTAGCACCTAAATTCTGGAACAGTCTTCCTAGCATTGTTCGGGAAGCAGACACACTCTGTCAGTTTAAATCTAGACTAAAAACACATCTCTTTACTATGGCATACACATAAAACATTTTTAATTTCTATTATTCAAATCAGTTAAATGATTGTTTTAGGCTGCATTAACTAGGTCAGTCGGAACCGGGAACACTTCCCATAACACCTGATGTACTCGTTACATCATAAGAAGAATGGCATCTACGCTAATGTTAGTCTCTCTGTTTATCCCGAGGTTTACTGCAGTCGGCCGGATCCGGGCCGTATCCAGACCAGATGGTGGACCTTAGCCTGGACATGACGACCATATCCCTGAAGTGTCTGTAGAGACCGTGTCAATTAAACTCCCCCCTGTAAATCACGCATCAACACATCCTCATTAAACCCGTCCCAGGCGTGACGACTCCAATCTTTCGAATAATCCTACGAATATCTATTGATCTAATATGACTTCTGACCTGTAATGTTGCCAGAATCATAATCATACTCTATTTGTTCGTCGGCCAGAGGAGAACTGGCACCCCAACTGAGCCTGGTTTCTCCCAAGGTTTTTTTCTCCATTCTGGCCCTGAAGGAGTTTTGGTTCCTTGCCACCGTCGCCTTTGGCTTTTGGCTTGCTCATTTGGGGACACTTAAATTTCAACTATATTACTGATCTGCCCGCATTGACACTATATGATAATTGAAATGAGCTGGATGACATCACCGTTTTCACCAGAGCGGCTGTACAGCCGAATCAAATTCCGTTGCATTATTTTCCTGTTACCACTGTGAAGCTGCTTTGAAACAATTGCCATTGTAAAAATAATGGTAATGGTTATAAATAAAGGTGATTTGATTTGATTTGATTTTGATTTAAGGATGGGGCACCACAAACTATATTATAACTAAATTGTTTTTGACACAAAACATCTTAAATAACATTAATGGAGCTCTGGGGGAAGAATATTTTAAAAAATGGTATGATGTGCCCCCTTTAGGTTAACTTTATTGATTCTATTTGGATTCACTGCTTAGATTACTTAAAGGTGCACTATGCAGGATTTTCAAAAAAAAAATAAAAAAAATGGTCCTATGCCTGTAATTTCTTTGAATGTTGTGTTTACAAACAGTAACTGAAAATCCTGCACAGTGCATCTTTAATAATATTACATCCACCTATTTTAATGTCCATTATTTTTTTCTTTGGGTTTCCATAGTCTCTTTGACAGAGATGTTATGCTGTACCACGGCCTGTTGTGTCAGGTGACCTTACCTGTTTCTCCCAACCAATCTATGGAGCCCCTTTCCCTTCAGCTCAACTTGTCCACACCTGATGGTGACATTAGTCCTTTCAGTGAACCTGTTGTTATTACTCCTGAGCAGCTGGACATTAAACTTAAACCTCCACGGGAGCTCTGTGTGATTGGCTCCACAGCTACACATGTACGCCTTTGCTGGATAAAGCCAGAGGGAAGAGTCAAACCCAAATCATACCAGATCTACTGTAATGACACACTGGTGAAGACCACCACTCTACTGGGGTGGGTCAGACTAGTCTTTCATTAGAACATGTTAAAGGTGAAGTGTGTCAACTCAAGTGTGTCACAAATCAATTCACAGAGGATAATACCACGTTTCAACCATTTTTCTTGTTGACGTTTGTTTCTACATAAGATGTTTTAATCCTAAAAACTTCATATTATGGAATTAAAGTTTTTAAGGCATTTTTTTACATTAAAATCACACACTTTACCTTTAAGTTGCATTGTTTATTTTATAACAAAATGATGATGTTCAAAAAACTTGTGTGCTGCATGTTGGTTTTGTTTCTTTTGCTGTAAACTACATAATCAATATGGTCTTGCAATGTTACTGCAGTGTAATTGTGTTTTGTCTTACAGGGCTACAGTGAGCGGTTTATCTCCCACTACCTCCTATAAACTAAGTGTGAGTTCACTCGGTCCAGGGGACACAGAGAGTCTTAGAGCAGTAACTGAGGTGAGAACAGCAGATGATCAGGATCATGCTCCCTCTGCTCTGACTGTAATTGTTCTGGGACGGCATGAACTGCAGATAAACTGGGGAGTTCCAGTTGCTCCTTTGGGGAGACTCTTCAAATACGAGCTAAATATGAATGGGTGTGTGGTGTACATGGGTACAGAGAGGGCATACACTGCTCGCCACCTATCTGCCAACACAGCATACACCTGCACTGTGACAGCCATCACCTCCAGGGGGCGCTGCCAGAGTAGTCTGGTCACAAAGAAGACAGCACGGGATGAATACCTGCACTCCAGCAGGTGAATTATGAAGAAAACCATAACATTGCAAAAGGACTAAGATAATTCCTTCTTTTAAATGCTTTATGCTTGCTGTAAAAGTTATGTGAAATGTAATGTTTTCTCTAAAAGTAGCAACTAATATAACGCAAAATGAGTGTTTTGAAAATGAATGTCAACTTTTAATATATTAATCATATTTTTGTCAAAAATGTATTAATTATTTAATCTATAATCATTTAATTATCTATTGATATTCCTATTTATAAAATTGAGGGGAAATAAAGAGCTCTTTCCAAGATTAAGAATATATAAAACTTTTTCTTCTTTTTTAACCAAATATCATTGAGGGGCTTAAACTTAAACTGTTTGTCCATCTCAAGAGGTCGGATTAAATATTATTATAAGTTGCTTTATTTTACATTTATTTTATGAGGTTTGCACAAAACTAAGTTAAAGCCTGCTGTATGAAAAATCTATTTTTTGAAATGGAACAGTTTAGTGAATACAAAATAAATAAATAAATAAATAAAAGACTAAAAAAAGTTTACATATACACTATATTGGCAAAAGTTTTGGGAAGCCTGCCTTTACATGCACATGAACTTTAATGACATCCCATTCTTAATCTGTAGGGTTTAATATGAAGTTGGCCCACCCTTTGCAGCTATAACAGCTTTAACTCTTCTGGGAAGGCTTTCCACAAGGTTTAGGAGTGTGTTTATGGGAATTTTTGACCATTCTTCTAGAAGCACATTTGTGAGGTCAGGCACTAATGTTGGACGGGAAGGCCTGGCTCGCAATCTCTGCTCTAATTTATCCTAAAGGTGTTCTATCGGGTTGAGGTCAGGACAGGCCAGTCAAGTTCCTCCACACCAAACTCGCCCATTTCATGAAGCTCTCTACGCACTGTTCTTGAGCTAATCTGAAGTCCACACTGAGTTGGGAGGTCTGTAGCTATTGACTCTGACTTTAGCAACGTCTGCACACCGTGCGCCTCAGCATGCGCTGACCCCACTCTGTGATTTTACGTTGCTGTTGTTCCAAATTGCTTCCACTTTGTTATAATACCACTAACAGTTGACCGTGGAATATTTAGTAGTGAGGAAATTTCACGAATGGACTTATTGCACAGGTGGCAACCTATCACGGTATCACGCTTGAATTCACTGAGCTCCTGAGAGCGACCCATTCTTTCACAAATGTTTGTAGAAGCAGTCTGCATGCGTAGGTGCTTGATTTTATACACCTGTGGCCATGGAAGTGATTGGAACACCTGAATTCAATGATTTGGAGGGGTGCCCCAATACTTTTGGCAATATAGTGTATGTATTTTGTTGAGTATCATATTTGATAAATCAGGTTTTTCTGGCTCATATAGTATGATATAATAGAAGAATCACATGGCGCTCATACTCGAGGAGGAAAACATTTTCAATTTTAGTCAGAGGCCCAAAGTAAAAAATATGCAATTTGGAGTAGCTGCTGATATTTATATGGCCAAAAAGTAAAATAAAGTTTTATAACAGTATTACAGACTACTTAAATAAAATGCATATAAATATCTGTTGGTTGTCACTCTATATCTTCTACAGCGCTGTAGTTTTCAGTGTGGGGCAAAACAAATAATGCAATGCAATAGAATGATGATTGAGTGATGTACAAATAAACATTCCTTAAATACCTGGTGGATCATATTTGATACATTTTAACATGTGATGTATGGATAATCAAGTAAACCTATTGCTTCAATCCAGTAAGTGTATATCTTTAAATATTAAAAATACAATGGAAGTTAATTTGAACCGAAACTGAACTAATCTTTTAGTGGACTACCGTTAATAAAATAGTTAATTATTTTTTACAATAAGTGGAATATTAGTGTAACAAATTGTCAAAATTATGACATTTGTTGTAATATTTTATTGTAGTTGCAATTCAGTGTTTTTTTCTGTGCCATTTTCTCCAGGTATATGCTTTCTCCTACCCATCAGACTGCCCCAAAATGCTTCACTCCTTCTCCAAGTATCCAAGTGATGAGTGAGGTCAAAAAGAATGACACAAACTCACCAGCTACACTAAAGTCTAAAGTCCACCCCACTATGGTCCAGCACAGAGCCACTGACCTTAGAAAAGACAGACAAAGGTTGAGAAACAACTACTGTAATTGTTTTTGATGCTGTATCAGTTGCTATTCTCATGGTTGATTATGTAAATATTGAAATAGTTTAATAATTGTTGCCCTTTATTGTATTTTCTTGGTTGTGTTTGAAAGGCAATCATCAGTCCAGATACATAGTCCAAAGGTAATCCAATCTTCAAGTCACACATCTAAGGTATTGTTATACAGTAACTACCTATAATGTTAAACCTTGTAGATCAGTGATTCCCAACCAGGGAACCTTTGTTGCCTTGATGTAATGTTAATACAAAAATGGTTTGTGTGGTGTTAAGGTGTTTTAAATACTCTGTTGAAGAGTGACAGACAGGGTCCAGCTGTTGTGTTTCCTGTGAGCTCTACTGACCGTCCCACGGTTCCTAACAGAGAACATTCTGAGTACATATTCCGGAAAAAGACCTTGTCATCCATTCCAGAGGACCTCACACACTTTAGGGCCAAGATCAGCCCAGGTACAGTTTCATATGTGATTTTTTGACAAACCATGAATTAAAAGCAAATAAAAAATAGAGAATAAAAGCAAATAAATGTGCTGATATATCAAAATATTCTACAGCCAGACTCATGCGGTGGAGCACAGACAGAAAAGTTCCAACTGACAGAGAGAAACTTCCATGCATCAGCAAACAAATCTGTGAGTTTGTCTTCTTGACACTTTTTCTTAGACTTAAGATGTAACCACTAAATCATCACTTCATTTAATGCTAGCTCTCATTTCTTTTTTTTAATCCAGCAGAGGATGTGAAACTGCTTCAGCCTGTTTCTTTTAGTTGGTCTAATCTGGAATGTACAAAACAACATCAAAACAGATTACAAAGGAACAGGTATGAATTGTTTAACTAGTCAAAAAATTCCACAAGGTTGAGTACAGGATTGCTGAGAGAATTTCTAAAATAATACGAAACCAATCTTATGGGAACTTTAGTTATTGTTTTGTCATCTGAATATTCTTACAGATTCACGTGTGTTTAAGAATTTTTTTTAATTGTATATTAATTAATTAATTAATTTTTTTCAGGATTAAAACTGTTTTGAATGTCCAAAGTCAGCAAAGAGGAAGACGATACCAAGTACCATCACAAACCAAACTCGCATAACAAATGGAGTACCTCTATGACATTTCATATGTTTTTAATAATGTCTTAGTAATATGTTTTTGTCTTAGTAATAAATAAAACAAATGTTTGTGATTATTTGATTGGTCCAATGATTAGTCAAACGCATTAACGTCTCCAGTCCATAGGAGGTCACTGTGAGAGAATCTGTATCTTGTTACTCTCACATTTTCTTCGCTGCACATGCGGAAATTACACAACAACAACAAAGTGAAGTTGAAGAAACCCTCTATGGTCACACCAATTTGGAGGTTACAGTCCATAATTATAGCGGGATGGTCAACCTTGGTCTCACTAAAGTTGATGATGCGGTTGTAGCAAAGCACCCGGTGCGTATGTTTCATATTGTAACGCTATATTTGAGTTTAATGGAATAACCATAGTCTGTGAATATTATCATCAGCTGATTAATGTATTTGAGTAAAATATATATTTAAATAATTAAAATCTAGTTACCTCTAGAGTAGTTGTCTAGTCTTCTGCAAAAATAGAAATAGACTTTTGCTTTTTGAATGCATATGCCTGACATCTAAAAGAATTTGAACCATATACAAAAAATCTTAATTATTAGATACTACAGCAGTAAAGTGATTACTTTGAGGTAGGCATTTATTTGAGATACAGTGGGTTAATATGACTTATTTTTCAGTTTGCCCCAAACACTGTTACAATTGACTTCTTGCATTTAATTTAATATTATAGTCTTGTCCTTATTAGTGAAAATATATCAATTGTATTATTAATTAGTCCACCTATATTTGTTTCTTGTATCAAAAGATGAGTAGTGTATTTCAAGTAGTCTGCGAGTTATGAAGGAAAATGTAAAAAATGTTACAATTGCCCCCGGGCTCCCACATCTTAAGTATTTCACAGAATAAAAATGTATTTTTCTCAAATCTCTAAATTGTCAATAAACAGCTGGTTACCATTTTGTTAAATGAAGTGTAAAATCTTTCTACTACTGCATGTTTTTGGATTGTGGGGGAAACTAATGCAGACACAGGTAGAAAATGCAAACAAATAAACACACAGAAAGGCCTCCTGGCTCAGTCTGAATGTAAATAAAATTTGACTGGAAAATTCACAAAAAAACGCCGCTTATTTAAGACAGTGAGTCTGAAACTGTCATTTAAGACTACTGATAGAGAACTCATTTATGCTACTGGGCTTTTGACTCAAAGACTATTGATATATAGCCATTGTGACAACTAGCCCCATTCTTCCCCATATGTGTACATCTTAATTCCATGGTGATTATATTTCACTATCCTCAGGGTTTGCAGCAGTACGCCGCCTGTCAGTCTTATGCCTTTATGAAAGGCACAGCAAGCTTCATACTGGGTTAGTGTCATGTTCACATTAAGAAGTGGTTATGTCTGATATGTCTGAACAATTTGTGTTTGTGAAAGTAAATGACAAATGAGATGATACTCTTTTCAATATCTCTTTTGTTTACACAGTGGTGAGATCAAATTAAGATTTTTATCATTTCATTGTGTATCAGATTTTTCTACTTAGAAAATACACCCTTGTAATCTTACATGTCTTCTCTAGAGATTCAGAAGACATCTCAACAGTGTATCATACTGTACCTTTTTTTTTATTATTATTATAAGGATTTTCAGGAGAAACATTTGAGACAGAATTACTTGTATAAAACATTCCTGAGTGTGACAACCCCATTATGTCCTGGAGTTGGGAAAATTATTATTAACAAACTTTGTTTTTTTAATCCTTTGGCTTTGGGTGAAAACTTAACTATCCTCAACCAGGCACAGCGGGTTTATTTTTTGCACAGCGAGCACTTCAGAAAATAATCCCATATCCCCTTCAGTGGAACCTTCTAATATCTATTGGTAAGTCTGATGCATTTTTGAGGATCATGCCAGAGAAGACCCTTAACTGAAATACACATCTTTTTTCATAAACCGTGTGTAGGCTTAAATAAAAATGTTATAAAGAAAATAATTTGTGTGATTGTAAGCTATTCTTTCCTTTGGTCTTCACAGTTTCCTCCTCAGTATTCAGCTATTCAGTAACTCGCTGGGAAACCATGAAGTGCTCAGACTTGTGGTTATATCTTGAGACAGGAAATGTTCCTGACAGAAACTCTCCTAGTAAGTGTTTAGTTGTTTGCCTCCGTAATTGCTCTAGTTTTATGCCACGGCAAGTAACAATAGCTATTTGGCGCCATCTTGGGTCTCAAAACTGGAGGATTTCAGTATTAATTTTAATATATACAAAACCTTTAATACAGAAGCAAAAGAACATGTTACTCTTAATTGATGAGACAAAGGAAGACATGTTACATTGTGGCTATATACACTGATCAGGCATAACATTATGACCTAATATTTTGTTGGTCCAACTTTTGCTGCCAAAACAGCTCTGACCCGTCGAGGCATGGACTTCACTAGACCCCTGAAGGTGTGCTGTGGTATCTGGCACCAAGATGTTAGCAGCAGATCCTTTAAGTCCTGTAAGTTGCGAGGTGGTGCCTCCATGGATCGGACTTGTTTGTTTAGCACATCCCACAGGTGCTCGATTGGATTGAGATCTGGGGAATTTGGAGGCCAAGTCAACACCTCAAACTTGTTGTGCTCCTCAAACCATTCCTGAACATTTTTGCTTTGTGGCAGGGCGCATTATCCTGCTGAAAAAGGCCACAGCCAGCAGGGAATACCATTTTCATGAAAGGGTGTACATGGTCTGCAACAATGCTTAGGTAGGTGGTACGTGTCAAAGTAACATCCACATGGATGGCAGGACCCAAGGTTTCCCAGCAGAACATTGCCCAAAGCATCACACTGCCTCCGCCGGCTTGTCTTCTTCCCATAGTGCATCCTGGTGCCATGGTGTTCCCCAGGTAAGCGACGCACCTGGCACCTGGCCATTCACATGATGTAAAAGAAAACGTGATTCATCAGACCAGGCCACCTTATTCCATTGCTCCGTGGTCCAGTTCTGATGCTCACGTGCCCACTGTTGACGCTTTCGGCGGTGGACGGGTCAGCATGGGCACCCTGACTGCTCTGCGGCTATGCAGCCCCATATGCAACAAACTGCGATGCACTGTGTATTCTGACACCTTTCTATCAGAACCAACATTAACTTCTTGAGTCTGTTTGATCGGACCACACTCACCAGCCTTCGCTCCCCACGTGCATCAATGAGCCTTGGCCGCCCATTACACTGTTGCCAGTTCACCACTGTTCCTTCCTTGGACCACTTTTGATAGATACTGACCACTGCAGACCGGGAACACCCCACAAGAGCTGCAGTTTTGGAGATGCTCTGACCCAGTCGTCTAGCCATCACAATTTGGCCAATCTCACTCAAATCCTTACGCTTGCCCATTTTTCCTGCTTCTAACACATCAACTTTGAGGACAAAATGTTCACTTGCTGCCTAATATATCCCACCCACTAACAGGTGCCGTGATGAAGAGATAATCAGTGTTATTTACTTCACTTGTCAGTGGTCATTATGTTATGCCTGATTGGTGTATGTAAGCTATATAAAAAGTTAATTGAATTGCAGATAAATAATTCTAATTATATATACTTGTACTGGATTATTTTCTTTTCTGATGATTTCTATTTATCAAAAGTATTTGTTGATAATTTGTCAAAACAGTATTTCATGTCTATTTCATTTAGTACAATCTTAAAAATAAAATATATGGTTTCATGAAGAACCTTCCACATCCATGGAACTTTTCCACTGCACAAAAGGTTCAGACACAGTGGAAAAAAGGTTCTTTAGATTATTAAAATGTTCTTCACAATAAGAAAAGAATGGTTCTTAAAAACGAAGTTCTTTTTGGGGTATATTTTGGACTTCAAGATGGAGGAATCTGATCATTGTTTCTTTATTATTCACCCTAGAGGAAGAACCACAAACTCCTGCAACACCTGCAGATCCCAAAGTCACAAGATATGGGGATGTGATGGAGTGAGCTCAAAGAATTATACATTATATATATATATATATATATAAAGTATGTATGTGTGTATGTTTCAAGTAATAATTGATATTTAAGATTGTAAAGTGCTTTTAAGTGTTTTAAGTGCTTTCTTTCTCATCTGGTTTACACAACCAGATGTTCTATGAAAGGAGTTTATATAGTCATCTGGCATGATGAACCTGAAATAAAATATTTTGGTTTTAATTGAGTTTACTGATTACTGATCGGAGTCCACCAGACAAGGATTTGTCATCCTGCAACAGTTACAAATATCAGTCCTTTGAGATACAAAAGACAGGCACATATTTGTTCCTTTATGTTAAGAAACAATTCTGTATCTCAAGTGGATAGCATTACAGTGGGTTTGTGCCATTTTAAGTACAGAGGAGCTATTATTATGAGAGTAAACTGGCGAAAATGTTGAAAAGGTCTCAGAAAGATGAGAAGGGTAGAGGAACAAAAGGACAGCTTGAATTTAAGTCCCAGGAATATGGATAATTATAGTATCAATGTGGCTTTGTCCTACTTTACCTGTTATTTTGTACATTTTTAGTTTATACGTTGGTAATATTAGCAGATGTTACTGTTAGTTATGCTCTACTTTTTATGTAAAAATATTTTTTAGTAGTTTATTAGTTTTTAGAATTATTTATTCTTTTTACATCAACTTTCATATTTATTAAACATTAATAATGAACATTCGGTTACACATTATTTTAATGTTTCCCTGTTTCAGTGTAATTACACAAATAAGTACGGAGTGATATTAATTAACATGTACCGGTACTTACTATAGGGTTAGATTTTGGTTTAGGGTTAGTTGCTTGTGATTGTGCATAATTTGCTGTTATTTCTATAGTAAGTATATATAACAAAAACATGAAGTGTTACTGATTATTCTTTACAGAGGGAAGCTTTGTGTAATGACACAGTTGGGGTGCCCATCAACTGCCTGACGGTGCCTGCGTCCCAATGTGCATACTATCCATCCTAGGGCAGATATGGTGGATAGTATGCACATTGAGACGCAGGGGGTGTCACTTGATATAATTTACAACCGTCCAATCACTGGACATGTAACAAAGGATGGGGCAATGTCTTTGTTTTGATTGGTTAAAAGGGCCGAGTTGGGATGATAGACGCCCGGCGCGCCCTGGCGAATGCAATCTGACATCAGCAAAATGTCCACGCGCATCGCATGACTGGGAGGAGGATTATACAAGATACTCTTCTGCTTCTTAAAAATGGCACTGTAAAATTATTTGTCAGTTATCCTAACAAGTACTTTATTAATATGTTATTTTATTTACAGGCTGCTAAAAAAAAGTAAAACTGTTTCTAGTTGAAAGTCAAACTAAACAGCCTGTCCATCACCTGTTTCCGGGCGATTGAAACATGGATTTCGTTCTCGGCGGCGTCGCTGCGTGTGGCGCTTGCTTTTTTACAAATCCGCTGGAGGTTGTCAAAACTCGAATGCAATTGCAAGGAGAGCTTAAAAGCCGAGGAACCTACCAGGTGTATTATAGGAATGTATTTCACGCCTTTTACACGATAGGCAAAATAGACGGACTGGCTGGTCTTCAGAAAGGTTTGGTCCCCGGGTTGGTTTATCAGTTTTTTATGAATGGGGTCCGGCTGGGGTCCTACGCCGTCATCGAGTCCTTGGGCTACATTCACACGGACGGAAGGGTCAGCGCTGCAAAGAGCACAGTGTCCGGGGCCATTGCCGGTGTGGTGGGCGCTGTAATGGGCAGCCCTATTTACTTGGTGAGTAACGATAGCTGTCTGCGTTTCTGTCTAGTAAACGACGGATTAAACACGTGGTTAGTGAAGATGACCTATTCTGTGGTCACTCTGAATATCATGAACATAAGAGTGGGAAAGAGCGGAAATAGAAAAATGCATACCGTAGCGTAAAGAGAACAGAATGCATCAGTGGTGTGACCGAAACGGATAGTTTCGAGTCTATATTCTGATTAAATGAGAAGCTTATAGTTAGGATAATGATTATATAACTAATAATATATTATTGATTAGAATATGATAATTATGACACGCAATAATGATAATACATCTATGTTATTAATGCATGCTACAAATAATTTATAAATGCACAAAAAGCATGAGGAATGAATGAGGAATCAGACTGTTTTCCATACACTGCAAGTTGATGGTACTCCAAAATGGACAAAAAGCGTTTACCAGCAGGTTACCTACTTTCTATTTGTATTTCCTTCAGGTAAAGACACATCTCCAGAGTCAATCCACATCCTCAATTGCAGTTGGACACCAGTATAAGCACAAGGTAAGTTAATAAAGTGATCTCACAGTAACATCTATGATAACATCTTTTTTTTTTTTTCTTTTAATGTAATGTGAGAACTTTGATCTTTAAGTTGACTGATCCTAGGGTTGTAGAGATTTTTGTAATGTTAGATTCCACTGCATTTGTGGTATTCAGAGGCAGTTTTGTTTGCATCAGTGGTAATAGGAACCAGCTTGAATCTAAATCCACAAATATTTCCTGTTTGTTATATCTTTCTTTTGTATATTTTCAGGGAATGATGCATGCATTATTGGCCATTCACAAACAGCATGGAATTCTGGGTTTGTGGAGGGGGGCAAGCGCAGCGGTCCCAAGGGTCAGTGTGGGGTCAGCTGCTCAGCTCTCTACTTTCTCTGCCTCTAAAGAGCTGATCACTGACCTACAGGTAAGCATATTTCACTTCAGCTGGGAGTTATTCACAGTGAGAATAGAAGAGGGGTGTTTGACATCTGTATTTACAGTATTGAAGTGGCTCCTTTAAACTGTAAAGCGTAACACCAAAGGCAGGTTGCATAAACTGCCAAGACTAGTCTTACAAGTTAGTCATCAAGACTGTTCATAACTTTTAGTCAGTTACATAAAATAGTAGATTGATGTTCTAATTTGATACCGAAAAGTAAGACTGATGATTGGCCTTAACAAACTGCTAGTTGGTCATACTAGTTCTTAAGACACAGTCTTAAAGGGGTCATGCATTGAGAAATCAACTTTTCATTCAGCCTTTGATATATAAAGGTTCATTGTGATATAAGAATATCCTGTAAGTTTCGGAGCTGAAAACTTCCTTGTTAGTCAAAGAAAAGCTTTTATTGACACCAGGCCCAGCAAACGCTCAATCTCAGAATGTGCCAAGCTGTGACGTCAGAGTATGGTGAAACACCGCCTTAACCGAAGAAGAACAACACCTGATTCTGTAGCCCCGCCCACCGACTCGTGCAAGAAATGTAACATAAATAACATGGGCCTTCGTAGAGCTAAACGGATCACGCTACCGAGCAATAAACATGCCGAAGATAGCAAGATATTGCGCTGTGCCTGGTTGTGGAAGAACACTGTTGCTGCAAAAGCTTCCTTCGGATTCTAATATTATGAATGCATGGTTGAACTTTATTTTTAATGAAGATCCAGCTCACGTGGGGAAGACATTGCGCGTTTGTTCCTTCATTTCACCACGGATTCGTTTGTAAACAAGAGACTGGATTTGCAGACAGGATGAGATTACATGAATGAATGAATGAAGCAACACACTTATGTGAGTAAAAAATGTTTTTTATATGTGATAGTATTGCATTGTTACAGATCGTTTAATATCTATTGATTATGTGTACGTGTCTAACAGAACATAAGTTAGCACGCTGTCACAGGCTGGAGAATCCTTTATTTGAGTTGTTGTTGGTTCATTGTGCTGCGATTCGGGATCAGACTAGAACATGTATGGGCCAGGGCTCGTGTGTTTTCCAGACGAGCTACCAAAACGTAAGCCCATCGGCAGGCCGGTGAATCTTAAATAGTGAAATAACATTCCTTTCTTGATGTGCGTTGTTCACTCTCTTGACTTGATATTTGAAGGAAAAATACAATCGTGTAAGTTTTGATCATGCTGATTTGTCTGACTCTGCAGTGAGGCTTGTGCGTGTGTGCGTGCGTGTGTGTGTGTATATCCACCGATCGGGCGGGACAAGTAATAAAAAATAACATTCCAATTAATTGCGGGTGGATGAGAGATAAATCATTGTGTTTGTTTGATAAAGACATTTTGCGAGCCCTGTGGGTGAATCATCATTCCGGTTGCCGTTTTCCCACACGCTTTCAACGCAATTCCTCACGTGTACTCACGGGGGAGACGGAGCTCATTATAATATGCAAAGCTTATCCAATCATAGCAGTGGACGTTTACTTCCAAGTCTACAGTGCGGCACGCCCATAAAAACTGAGCGTTCCATGAGAGAGGCTCAAAACCAGGGTAGAAAATAGCCTATTACTTATTTACTATGATGTTTTTGAATGTAAAAACCACGCGAACGTTATAAGTTGACCTCAGACAACAGTATTAAAAAAAAAAAAAAATCATGACCCCTTTAACATAATGGCTATGTTTATGCAACTGGCCCCTGTTAATAAATGTTGTATTAATTTGTAACATTTCTCAACATCCTCAACATAGAGATTTCCATTTAGCCTTTAAGGACCCCATTAAATCAAACGTTTTATGTAGTCATTAATGCGTGTTAGCTCCGAGGTTATCAATATGCCAGTGCACTTATAAAAGTTGACAAAACAATCCTTTCATGGACCCTTTTTTCATGGAAAACTGACCAAGACTATTGATGTCTTGTTTGACATAAGCATATACATATTTTTCTCCAATAAAATGCTCTCTAGAATGAGGATGCCCCCCCTCCCCCACCCCAAAAACACCTGCCATGACTAGAAATATTGTAGGAAACAATGGTGTTGCCAACACTGTGTTGTATAGCACCTACTAGCACACCCTTGGCACATTCTCTTTACATCAACATTGTATGTTTTTGCCACCATTGGCATAAACAGCCAAAATTTGATGACTAACTTGACCTGCTATATACCTTTCTGTTTCAAAAGGAAATATGTCAACAAAGGAAAGACAGTTGTGTCCTGAAAGACATTTAAAGCAAACACCTTGTACAGTGGGGAGAACAAGTATTTGATACACTGCCGATTTTGCAGGTTTGCCCACTTACAAAGCATGTAGAAGTCTGTAATTTTTATCATAGGTACTCTTCAACTGTGAGTGCCGTAATCTAAAACAAAAATCCAGAAAATCACATTGTATGATTTTTAAGTAATTAATTTGCATTTTATTGCATGACATAAGTATTTGATACATAAGAAAAGCAGAACTTAATATTTGGTACAGAAACCTTTGTTTGCAATTACAGAGATCATACGTTTCCTGTAGTTCTTGACTAGGTTTGCACACACTGCAGCAGGGATTTTGGCCCACTCCTCCATACAGACCTTCTCCAGATCCTTCAGGTTTCGGGGCTGTCGCTGGGCAATACGGACTTTCAGCTCCCTCCAAAGATTTTCTATTGGGTTCAGGTCTGGAGACTGGCTAGGCCACTCCAGGACCTTGAGACGCTTCTTACAGAGCCACTCCTTAGTTGCCCTGGCTGTGTGTTACGGGTCGTTGTCATGCTGGAAGACCCAGCCACGACCCATCTTCAATGCTCTTACTGAGGGAAGGAGGTTGTTGGCCAAGATCTCGCGATACATGGCCCCATCCATCCTCCCCTCAATACGGTGCAGTTGTCCTGTCCCCTTTGCAGAAAAGCATCCCCAAAGAATGATGTTTCCACCTCCATGCTTCACGGTTGGGATGGTGTTCTTGGGGTTGTACTCATCCTTCTTCCTCCAAACACGGCGAGTGGAGTTTAGACCAAAAAGCTCTATTTTTGTCTCATCAGACCACATGACCATCTCCCATTCCTAATCTGGATCATCCAGATGGTCATTGGCAAACTTCAGACGGGCCTGGACATGCGCTGGCTTGAGCAGGGGGACCTTGCGTGCGCTGCAGAATTTTAATCCATGACGGCGTAGTGTGTTACTAATGGTTTTCTTGAGACTGGGGTCCCAGCTTTCTTCAGGTCATTGACCAGGTCCTGCTGTGTAGTTCTGGGCTGATCCCTCACCTTCCTCATGATCATTAATGCCCCACGAGGTGAGATCTTGCATGGTGCCCCAGACCGAGGGAGATTGACCGTCATCTTGAACTTCTTCCATTTTCTAATAATTGCGCCAACAGTTGTTGCCTTCTGCTTGCCTATTGTCCTGTAGCCCACCCCAGCCTTGTGCAGGTCTATAATTTTATCCCTGATGTCCTTACACAGCTCTCTGGTCTTGGCCATTGTGGAGAGGTTGGAGTCTGTTTGATTGAGTGTGTGGACAGGTGTCTTTTATACAGGTAACGAGTTCAAACAGGTGCAGTTAATACAGGTAATGAGTGGAGAACAGGAGGGCTTCTTAAAGAAAAACTAACAGGTCTGTAAGAGCCGGAATTCTTACTGGTTGGTAGGTGATCAAATACTTATGTCATGCAATAAAATGCAAATTAATAAAATCATACAATGTGATTTTCTGGATTTTTGTTTTAGATTCCATCTCTCACAGTTGAAGTGTACCTATGATAAAAATTACAGACCTCTACATGCTTTGTAAGTAGGAAAACCTGTAAAATCGGCAGTGTATCAAATACTTGTTCTCCCCACTGTATTTAGGGCATTAGGCTATGCCATGGATACAGTTTATGACCATTGTGGAAGTTATTTGTCAGTTACTTGATGTTACTACTACTCATGTTGTCCAGAATGGTGAACACAAGGGTGTTTTCTGTTTCAGTTCGGAGTCATTTATAAAGCGTAGGAAATTAAATATGAAACTGGTTATCCCAGCCTATAGTTAATGGTAATGTTATTCTACCGAAAAGTCATGAGAAACTGATTTATTTAGTTGTAACAGGTGTATAAATGCATACATGTATTGTTGGGGATTCTGAGGGTGACCTCAGAATTGGCAAAACAATTCCACTGGTGTTACAAATCTACAAAAACTTCCCCAGATATATTCATTTTTGAGTAAACTATTCCTATTAAAACTATTAACCGTTAAAGAAAACAGTTGAAATGTGAAAGCATTCTCTGTTTTGTTAGTAATCTGTTTCTTTTTCTTTCCGTATTTGTAGGTGTTCTCTGAAGGCAGCTGGTTAATAGCTCTGAGTGCTGGTATGATCAGCAGTGTAGTAGTTGTATTAGCTATGACTCCGTTTGATGTGGTCAGCACTCGACTCTATAACCAGCCTGTGGATCATCTTGGCAAGGTGATCTCTTAGCAACTGTCAACAACATACAGAAATTTGTTTGCAAACTTTTACTGTAATTATTAGCATATTGTGTCCTTGGTTGCATTACACACTTGCATATCCAGTTTCACCTACAAAGTGCTAAAACTGGTAAAACAAGACCTTTATCTCACTCTCCGTACTTTCCTCATGCAGGGTGTATTGTACAGAGGTTTCATAGACTGTTTCTCAAAGACGTTGAAGAAGGAAGGAATGACTGGTTTGTATAAAGGACTTGGAGCCTCCTACTTCCGCCTTGGACCTCATACCATCCTTTCTCTGCTTTTCTGGAATGAGCTGCGCACTTTGTACCATAGCTACAGCTAGCGTTTTGCTATTGCCTGCACCAGCAAAATATCTGATTAGCTGATTAAAGACGCAATCAAGCACTAAGGTATGAAAGGCCCTTGCTATATTTTGAATATAGTCACAACACAGCAGAGTGACTATACTCTCCATGCAGCATGGCCTCAAGTGCCTTATTGCTTTTATAAAGCAGTTACTACATATTAAAACATTTTATTAAACATCAATCTTCAACTGGCAACCTTCATCTAGAAGTACTTCCTTATATAACAGAATGTTGCTATGCAACAAAAATCATGCGCTATGGGAGCTGCACAGTGACTGGTATTAACCATAAAACTCCTTTAGGATGTACTGTATGTAAAATTTAGTTCATCGTTATTTTCTTATACATCACACTCCAGCAAAGTTTTGCAAAAGGTTTAATGGAAGCATAATATATCTACACTCACTGGTTGAATCAAAGTTACTGTAAGTTTTGTGTGCATTTTAATTATGCTAATTAATTTCCTGAATCCTGATTGGGTGATTGTTGACTGAATGATTAATTCTTTTTAAAAGACTTATATATATTTTAACCCTTTCCTAAAGATTAAATATGATCCACTGGATTAGAATCAGTTGAACTGTTTTGTTTTATCGTATAATATGAATCACAATGTACTGTAAATGTTTAGTTCTCACACAGAGATAGAATGACTGGAACACAAATAGTATTTTCATTTTGTGACTTTGCCTTGACAGCTGTATATTCTTGCTGCTAATTATTAATCATGACTGAAAGGACACAGACTTACTTTTGAGTAGTTAGAAGTTAGAATGAAGTTGCATTCAAACCGAATGGTTAAAACATAACATTAGGAATATATTTTTTTCTCCCACTTGTTTGCTGATGCCTTTAAATGTCCTAGAATATTAGGACATTAAGACACTATTCAATGGGACACAGGATAATGGTAACCATTTGCCTTAATTGTGCTCTACTGAAAGTGTATGAACTCATGTTTGATGCTTTAGAGAAACTAATATAATGAATTATCTGCATTAAATTACTTTAAATATATAGGTGCATATTTCTGTAACATATAGGTCTGTAACATATGACAGTATATAATTTGAAAATAAATTATTTTTAAAATAATTCTATTTACTATAAACATGACATTAACACTACAGCATGTCCTTGTTTTAAGTACAAATACACCACTGATCATCTTATCCTCAAAACATGTTTACACACTTAATTCACACTCAAAAATGTCTGAATGTCATTGTATTAATCGAACCACCAAGTGACAGCATGGGAATAATGATAAACCTTTTTCTTTTTTACTGTTAATCATTTTACATGGATTTATGAAGATAGTTACCCATATGTTTACAGGTATAGTTCATCACATTAACTATGGACATAGAACCAGGGTTCCCACTCTTTCATGAACACCAGATTCAAGGACTTTTTAAAGCACCTTTTATTTTATATCAAGCCCAATAAATACGATAAAGGTGGGTTTGTTACTGCCAATCTGGGCAGTATCAAAGACCTACTGTACCTGTATTTATCACTGCAGTAACGCTAAGGCATATACTGACAAACTAAAATAAAATTTTAGGGGCACGTGACTTTTAAAATCAAACGAGGAAAGAGGCTGGTAGAGTGTACAAGAGTTTTAACGAGAGATGCAGTTTGCAGCTCTCTTATTCCTGCTTTTAACATTTATTTTACACTGGTTTTAGTTCTTTTTTACAAATCATTACTTAATTAAAACATATTACATACATGAATTTTCAAATTAAATGAAAAGATATGGATAAGTTAATTGCTAGGCATTAATAATATGCAAAATTATTTATTAATCACCTGTACATGGTACCTTTTTAAAAATCTATTTTAAGGCTTTAAAGACCTGCACAGGATGAGATCAGTGTTTATTGAAACATCCTAAACCATAAAATGACTTTAAAAAAAAAAAAAAAATTACAAACAGCAGTTTAGATAAGTTGACAAAAACATGTTTTATAAAAAATATTTATAAAAACCTTTACATTTCAGCCTTTAAGCCATTTTTAAGAAAAGGCAAGAATCCAAATTAAGTGATTATACGTAATAATTTAAAATATGATTATACTTAATATTTTAGATACCTTATTATTCTACATTTTTTAAAAGCACATTAGTTTCTCATCGATCCACCAGTTAACATGTACAACTCTGTGTGTAAGCTAAAAATATGGGTTAATATGCATTAGTCTGAACAAACCAACTGATGCTCTGGAAATTTCACTCTTTGACAGTAGATGGCGCTTATGAAACAGCAGAAATATATTTCCCCTGTAACCTCTGTAAACAAAGGAGTGCTGCGCTTATAAACACTACTTTATTAAGCGTTATTCGTTGGAACTTTGATAAACCAATTTTTATGTAGCTCAATACTGAGCCAAGCATCACTGAATTTGCACTTCCCTGGCACTAAGCAAGTTAAAAAGATCCACGTTGTGTGCTCATTATGCAGAGCTGGCTGCACGTGATCATCCATCCGCTCACGCAGCATTTTTCAGGTTTTTCCCACTCCCTCCCCAATCAGTAGCGCTGTTCAGCGCATAAAGGCCAATTTTTGTAATAGCACCATGTTACTCTAACAAAATGTATTTCATGCTTAATTCAAGCACTTTCAAACTCGATTCCAAAAAAGTTGGGACACTGTACAAATTGTGAATAAAAACAGAATGCAATGATGTGGAAGTTTCAAATTTCAATATTTTATTCAGAATACAACATAGATGACATATCAAATGTTTAAACTGAGAAAATGTATCATTTTAAGGGAAAAATAAGTTGATTTTAAATTTCATGGCATCAACACATCTCAAAAAAGTTGGGACAAGGCCATGTTTACCGCTGTGTGGCATCCCCTCTTCTTTTTTATAACAGTCTGCAAACGTCTGGGGACTGAGGAGACAAGTTGCTCAAGTTTAGGAATAGGAATGTTGTCCCATTCTTGTCTAATACAGGCTTCTAGTTGCTCAACTGTCTTAGGTCTTCTTTGTCGCATCTTCCTCTTTATGATGCGCCAAATGTTTTCTATGGGTGAAAGATCTGGACTGCAGGCTGGCCATTTCAGTACCCGGATCCTTCTTCTACGCAGCCATGATGTTGTAATTGATGCAGTATGTGGTCTGGCATTGTCATGTTGGAAAATGCAAGGTCTTCCCTGAAAGAGACGACGTCTGGATGGGAGCATATGTTGTTCTAGAACTTGGATATACCTTTCAGCATTGATGGTGCCTTTCCAGATGTGTAAGCTGCCCATGCCACACGCACTCATGCAACCCCATACCATCAGAGATGCAGGCTTCTGAACTGAGCGCTGATAACAACTTGGGTTGTCCTTGTCCTCTTTAGTCCGGATGACATGGCGTCCCAGTTTTCCAAAAAGAACTTTAAATTTTGATTCGTCTGACCACCAACAGTTTTCCACTTTGCCACAGTCCATTTTAAATGAGCCTTGGCCCAGAGAAAACGCCTGCGCTTCTGGATCATGTTTAGATATGGCTTCTTTTTTGACCTATAGAGCTTTAGCCGGCAACGGCGAATGGCACGGTGGATTGTGTTCACCGACAATGTTTTCTGGAAGTATTCCTGAGCCCATGTTGTGATTTCCATTACAGTAGCATTCCTGTATGTGATGCAGTGCCGTCTAAGGGCCCGAAGATCACGGGCATCCAGTATGGTTTTCCGGCCTTGACCCTTACGCACAGAGATTGTTCCAGATTCTATGAATCTTTGGATGATATTATGCACTGTAGATGATGATAACTTCAAACTCTTTGCAATTTTTCTCTGAGAAACTCCTTTCTAATATTGCTCCACTATTTTTTGCCGCAGCATTGGGGGAATTGGTGATCCTCTGCCCATCTTGACTTCTGAGAGACACTGCCACTCTGAGAGGCTCTTTTTATACCCAATCATGTTGCCAATTGACCTAATAAGTTGCAAATTGGTCCTCCAGCTGTTCCTTATATGTACATTTAACTTTTCCAGCCTCTTATTGCTACCTGTCCCAACTTTTTTGGAAAGTGTAGCTATCATGAAATCCAAAATGAGCCTATATTTGGCATGACATTTCATAATGTCTCACTTTCAACATTTGATATGTTATCTATATTCTATTGTGAATAAAATATAAGTTTATGATATTTGTAAATTATTGCATTCCTTTTTTATTCACAATTTGTACAGTGTCCCAACTTTTTTGGAATCGGGTTTGTACTTTCCAGTCCTTGAATCCTTGAATCCAGTGTCTGAAATTCAAGGACTTTCAAGTACTTTCAAGAAGCGTGGGAACCCTGTAGAACCAAACTTTTTGTGAAAGGTTTTTGATTGTACTATTTTTCTTTAAAAAAAAAAAAGTCACATGGTCTGATGTTATCTAATGCACTGATATTCAAACATTAAGTGTGACTTAAGTGACCAAATACTTTAGGTAAAAAAAAAAAATCAATGTCTTAAAGAAATGATATGAAATCTCTTTCAGAATGATAGGAAAGTTGATGAATGGGTGAAAGTGTCTTACATTTCAGAGTTTCAACACAGAGTTCCAGTAAAGTTGTAGAGTAAAGTGTAAAGTAATAGAGATGTTTGAATCAGCATACAAAAAGACAATGATGACTGCAAACCTTTGATTACATCAAGAAAACTCCAAAGAAGTGCTGCTGAATGAATCAGCATAAATTTGCATTGAGTCAAATAAACGCTGGTTTTCAACTTGAGAAGGATTCAGAAACACAATGTTTTTCTTATTAAGAATTGCATTTATTTTTTACTTTTGAATAATTGAAGATTCTCTATTTATTTGCACAGCCTCGCCTATAAATTAGACAAATGCTAAGCCTTGCACTACAAGGAAAATATTTCATAGAGACTCTAGCTTTTTAGGTGTTGTGAAGTTTGTGTTTTAACCCGTTCAGCCATTGTAAATGAATAATTTTAAAAGCTTCTGGAAAAAAGTATTTTGTAATGGAAGATAGACTCGTGTTTAATAATATGCATGAAGAATCTACCCGAACACTCCAGGGTCAAGTAGACAGAAGGACTGCAGAACAGCCTGGAAGTCCTGCAGTGTCCACGGTATAGCTGCCACATTTCCAATGGCACTGCTGCTGAGGGGACTGAAAGAGAAGATTTACAATCAAACCCATGTGTATAAATGCATAATAATCATTTAATTTAAGACATCTAGGTAATCCTCCAGTGTACAGGGAAAATTTAAGAGTGGAGCGACTTCAGTCTGTTTAACTCACTTGATACAAACAGGATCGTTGAATGTCACTAAGATGTCAGTAGTGTACTGTGGCAGGCGGAACAAGCACAGGTGAATGTTCACAGTGTTCTTTGCCTGTGAAAAAATGTAATTCAAGCAGATAAAAGGCATAAATCTTAACATAAAAAGTAATTATTTCCAGTATAGTGTCAGCAGTTATACAGTTGCTCATCTAAGGTTTTTCAATCCCCAAAAAAACCCTGAACCACCCACGGAAATCATGTGAATCATTACTTATAGATGTGGAAATTCATGAGGTCAAAGCAAAAGTGAACTGTGACAGGATCTTAAGAAAGAACAACTAGGAAGTTAAATGCTGTAGCAATACATTCTAATGTCACTGCATGTTGGTGTTAGGCATGCTGAAGATTTAACGTATTTGATTTGTTTTTGTTGCGTCTTAATTAAAAGTCGTGTTTATGTATGGCCTTTGTGTGTGTATGGCTTTTTCCTTTTTTATTGGACAGTTGTTTTTACACATTGTTAAAATTAGAACCCTAAGCTGGGTCCCAATTTGCATACTATCCGTCCTATTAATATTCAAAATTAGAATTAGTAGTGCAGATCCGTGCACACTCTAACGGCTAATAATGCCCACAACCCATTGCATGTTGGAAGAGGATTCAAATACAACAAAATCAACAACATGTATGCTCGACCCTATACCGACTAGGCTATTAAAAGAGATGCTTCCAGAGGTCATAGATCCTCTTCTTAATATCATTAATTCATCCGTGTCATTAGGATATGTACCGAAAACTTTTAAGTTGGCTATTATTAAACCACTTATTGAAAAACCACAACTTGATCCTACAGAATTAGTCAATTACAGGCCAATTTCAAATCTACCCTTTCTGTCAAAAATACTAGAAAAGGCAGTGTCTTCACAACTGCGCTCCTTTTTAGAAAGAAATGATATCTGTGAGGATTTCCAGTCAGGATTTAGACCGTATCATAGTACTGAGACTGTTCTCATTAGAGTTACAAATGATTTACTCTTATCATCCGATCGTGGTTGTATATCTCTATTAGTGTTACTCGATCTTAGCGCTGCATTCGATACCATCGACCACAACATTCTTTTGAATAGACTCGAAAATTATGTTGGCATTAGTGGAACTTCATTGGCATGGTTTAAATCATACTTATCTGACCGTTATCAGTTTGTAGCAGTAAATGAAGAGATGTCACACCGAACACAAGTTCAGTATGGAGTACCGCAGGGCTCAGTGCTAGGACCGTTGCTTTTCACCCTGTACATGCTACCACTGGGAGATATTATTAGGAAGCATGGTGTTAATTTTCATTGTTATGCTGACGATACTCAGCTCTATATTTCTTCACGCCCTGACGAAACTTACCAATTCACAAGATTAACAGAATGCATAGCTGATATAAAAAATTGGATGACTAGTAATTTCCTGCAACTTAATTCAGAAAAACTGAATTTTTAATCATTGGACAAAAAAACTCCACAAGTAGTAACCTAGAATACTGTCTAACACTCGATGGCTGCTCTGTCAAGTCCTCGTCGTCAGTTAGGAACCTGGGTGTGCTCTTTGATACCAATCTCTCATTTGAAAGCCACGTTTCTAGCATCTGTAAAACTGCATTCTACCATCTTAAAAATATATCTAAATTACGGCACATGCTTTCAATGCAAAATACTGAACAGTTAGTTCATGCGTTCATGACCTCAAGGCTAGATTATTGTAATGCTCTACTGGGTGGTTGCCCTGCTCGCTTAATAAATAAACTGCAGCTGGTCCAAAACGCAGCAGCTAGAGTTCTTACTAGAACCAGGAAGTATGACCATATTAGCCCGGTTCTGGCAACACTGCATTGGCTCCCTATTAAACATCGTATACATTTTAAAATCTTGCTGATTACTTACAAAGCACTAAATGGTTTAGCGCCCCAGTACTTGAGCGAGCTCTTAACGCATTATACTCCATCACGTCTATTGCGGTCTCAAAATTCTGGCCAGTTGATAATACCTAGAATATCAAAATCAACTGCAGACGGTCGATCCTTTTCCTATTTAGCACCTAAACTCTGGAACAGTCTTCCTAGCATTGTTTGGGAAGCAGACACACTCTGTCAGTTTAAATCTAGACTAAAAACACATCTCTTTACTATGGCATACACATAAAACATTTTTAATTTCTATTATTCAAATCAGTTAAACGATTGTTTTAGGCTGCATTAACTAGGTCAGCCGGAACCGGGAACACTTCCAAAAACACCTGATGTACTCGTTACATCATAAGAAGAATGGCATCTATGCTAATGTTAGTCTCTCTGTTTATCCCGAGGTTTACTGCAGTCGGCCGTATCCGGGCCGTATCCAGACCAGATGGTGGACCTTAGCCTGGACATGACGACCATATCCCTGAAGTGTCTGTAGAGACAATAGTGCCAATTAAACTCCCCCCTGTAAATGCCGCATCGACACGACATCCTCATTAAACCCGTCCCCGGCGTGACAACTCCAATCTTTCGAATATACCTACGAATATCTATTGATCTAATATGACTTCTGACCTGTAATGTTGCCAGAATCATAATCATACACTATTTGTTCGTCGGCCAGAGGAGAACTGGCACCCCGACTGAGCCTGGTTTCTCCCAAGGTTTTTTTTCTCCATTCTGGCCCTGAAGGAGTTTTGGTTCCTTGCCACCGTCGCCTTTGGCTTTTGGCTTGCTCAGTTGGGGACACCTAAATTTCAACTATATTACTGATCTGCCCGCATTGACACTACATGATAATTGAAATGAGCTGGATGACATCACCGTTTTCACCAGAGCGGCTGTACAGCCGAATCAAATTCCGTTGCATTATTTTCCTGTTACCACTGTGAAGCTGCTTTGAAACAATTGCCATTGTAAAAAGCGCTATATAAATAAAGGTGATTTGATTTGACCATACTAGCCCGGTTCTGGCAACACTGCATTGGCTCCCTATTAAATATCGTATACATTTTAAAATCTTGCCGATTACTTACAAAGCACTAAATGGTTTAGCTCCCCAGTACTTGAGCGAGCTCTTAACGCATTATACTCCATCACGTCTATTGCGGTCTCAAAATTCTGGCCAGTTGATAATACCTAGAATATCAAAATCAACTGCAGGCGGTCGATCCTTTTCCTATTTAGCACTTAAACTCTGTAACAGTCTTCCTAGCATTGTTTGGGAAGCAGACACACTCTGTCAGTTTAAATCTAGACTAAAAACACATCTCTTTACTATGGCATACACATAAAACATTTTTAATTTCTATTATTCAAATCAGTTAAATGATTGTTTTAGGCTGCATTAACTAGGTCAGCCGGAACCGGGAACACTTCCCATAACACCTGATGTACTCGTTACATCATAAGAATGGCATCTACGCTAATGTTAGTCTCTCTGTTTATCCCGAGGTTTACTGCAGTCGGCCGGATCCGGGTCGTATCCGGACCAGATGGTGGACCTTAGCCTGGACATGACGAACGCATCCCTGAAGTGTCTGTAGAGACCGTGTCAATTAAACTCCACCCTGTAAATGCCGCATCGACACGACATCCTCATTAAACCCGTCCCCGGCGTGACGACTCCAATCTTTCGAATAATCCTACGAATATCTATTGATCTAATATGACTTCTGACCTGTAATGTTGCCAGAATCATAATCATACACTATTTGTTCGTCGGCCAGAGGAGAACTGGCACCCCGACTGAGCCTGGTTTCTCCCAAGGATTTTTTCTCCATTCTGGCCTTGAAGGAGTTTTGGTTCCTTGCCACCGTCGCCTTTGGCTTGCTCAGTTGGGGACACTTACATATCAACTATATTACTGATCTGCCCGCATTGACACTATATGATAATTGAAATGAGCTGGATGACATCACTGTTTTCACCAGAGCGGCTGTACAGCCGAATCAAATTCTGTTGCATTATTTTCCTGTTACCACTGTGAAGCTGCTTTGAAACAATTGGCATTGTAAAAAGCGGTATATAAATAAAGGTGATTTGATTTTACTATTCAAATCAGTTAAATGATTGTTTTAGGCTGCATTAACTAGGTCAGCCGGAACCGGGAACACTGCCCATAACACCTGATATACTCGTTACATCATAAAAAGAATGGCATCTACGCTAATGTTAGTCTCTCTGTTTATCCCGAGGTTTACTGCAGTCAGCCAGATCCGGGCAAAATCCAGATCAGATGGTGGACCTGCGCCCAGACATGACCAACGCATCCCTGAAGTGTCTGCAGAGACCGTGTCAATTAGACTGAAATTGCCTCATCGACACGGCATCCTCAATTAACCCGTCCCCGGCGTGATGACTCCGATCCTTTCGAATATTCCTTTCTAATAATTGCCTCACCGACACGGCATGATGGCCAGAGGAGAACTGGCACCCCGACTGAGCCTGGTTTCTCCCAAGGTTTATTTTTCTCCATTATGCCACCTGATGGAGTTTTGGTTCCTTGCCACTGTCGCCTTTGGCTTGCTCAGTTGGGGACACTAAAATTTTAAACTAAATATTCAAATAAATGTTCAACTAAATTACTGATCTGCCCGCATGGTCACTATATGATGATTGAAATGAGCTGGATAACATCAACGTTTTCTCCAGAACGGCTGTACAGCTGAATCAAATTCTGTTGCATTATTTTCCTGTTAGCACTGTGAAGCTGCTTTGAAACAATCAGCATTGTAAAAAGCGCTATATAAATAAAGGTGATTTGATTTTACTATTCAAATCAGTTAAATGATTGTTTTAGGCTGCATTAACTAGGTCAGCCGGAACCGGGAACACTTCCCATAACACCTGATGTACTCGTTACATCATAAAAAGAATGGCATCTACGCTAATGTTAGTCTCTCTGTTTATCCCGAGGTTTACTGCAGTCAGCCAGATCCGGGCCGTATCCAGATCAGATGGTGGACCTGCGCCCAGACATGACCAACGCATCCCTGAAGTGTCTGCAGAGACCGTGTCAATTAGACTGATATTGCCTCATCGACACGGCATCCTCAATTAACCCGTCCCCGGCGTGATGACTCCGATCCTTTCGAATATTCCTTTCTAATAATTGCCTCACCGAAACGGCATCCTCAATAAACCCGTCTCTGGCGTGATGACCCCGATCTTTTGAATATTCCTATCTAATAATTGCCTCACCGAAACGACATCCTCAATAAACCAGTCTCCGGCGTGATGACTCCGATCTTTCGAACATTCCTATCTAATAATTGGAATGTACAATTATTGGAACATTCCTATCTAATAATTGGAATAATTGCCTCACCGACACGGCATGATGGCCAGAGGAGAACTGGCACCCCAACTGAGCCTGGTTTCTCCCAAGGTTTATTTTTCTCCATTATGCCACCTGATGGAGTTTTGGTTCCTTGCCACTGTCGCCTTTGGCTTGCTCAGTTGGGGACACTAAAATTTTAAACTGAATATTCAAATAAATTTTCAACTAAATTACTGATCTGCCCGCATGGTCACTATATGATGATTGAAATGAGCTGGATAACATCAACGTTTTCTCCAGAATGGCTGTACAGCCGAATCAAATTCTGTTGCATTATTTTCCTGTTAGCACTGTGAAGCTGCTTTGAAACAATCAGCATTGTAAAAAGCGCTATATAAATAAAGGTGACTTGACTTGAAATACAAACACGAATAAAAAGTCTTAAACTACAAACATAGCGGATGTGCGAGACCGACAGTTAAGTAGGGAGGTTTAGATAAAGGGCTTTGAGTGATTAATAACAAAGACTATAGATATAGAAAGACGGTTCACTCCTATTACTTACGAAGGGGAGAAACTGCAACACGCAATATGGCGGAATATGTCACGCCTTCTAAGTAAAAGAGCCAATCACTGATTGCGTAAAGTCATTGCGTCACTGCATCTGCCGTTAGAAGCTCTGGTTCCCATAGAAACCTGAGACTCACGCTTAAGACTGAACAAGCGCATTGGCTGGTCTAGCCTGAAAAATACGCTTTTTTTAACACTATTTGAGCATAAGAATAAACATTTATAAGAAAGTCATGTCAGATTTTTTTTTGTTGATTTGAAATATGTTATTTAATTATGAGTTTGTCAAGCAGTTTTGGAGATTTCAGGATTCCCCCATTCAAATAGATAGGACTCGGTCTTGGATGCCCGAAATAGCTGCCCGGAGCTGTTGCAAATATGGCCGCAGAGTGAACAGACTTTCCTTGAAAAGGGCAGTATATATATATATAAAAAATCAGTTTCTAACGTGATGAAAAGATAACGTTATCCACATTATATTTCATCTGCAACAGCATTATGAACTTTTATAAAGAAACATTTGGTCATTAACACTTAAATGCATCGTTATGCAAATCGCAAACGCATGAGGAGAGTTCTCCTCATAAAAGACCCACGACTGGCAGATCAACGTGCTACTACATTTCTCTCAAATCCAATTAAATTGATTGTAGAAGACTTCAACTGTGACAAGATGATTGACAGGGCAGTTTAAACAGTGACAGGATGAATGTGACTAAGCACTGTGACTATTCTGCTACACACTCAAAAGTATGTACTTTTTCTTCACAAAACAGTACACATTTTTAGGGCATAGTATATGTAGACGCATTAGGACACAGCACTTGTTTTTGGCAAGATAATTATGGTCCTTTAGTGTTGTCTGGGACACAATAACATTTCCACTACAAATGCAAGTTAGTAATACGAATTGTAAAAAGGATTACAAATGTACCTCCTCACTGAATTTAGAGACCAGCTGAGCTCCAGACAGCAGCCAGGCAGAGCTGCATTCCTGCATTGACAGCTCTGATTGGGAGAGCTGCTCCAGCCCCCTGACATCCCAGGAGCCATTCTCTACCGCCTTATTACTGGCAGCCACATCCTCAAAGTGATACCTGTCACAATACAGACCAGAGAAATATTTTTTACATATACATATACAATATATATACATATACAATATATATACATACATATATATATTTATATATATATTTATTATTAATGGTTCCAGTGAACACAGACAACGTTACTAACAAGTTTTTCAGGCAGGCATTCTGGCAATGACCTTATGACAACATTGGACAATCGTTGTTTTTTTGTAATGTGCTTTATATACATTCAACAGCCTCCATATGACCCAGAAACATTTAAATTCTGCAGAAATATGCACTGATTTGGTAAGCCCCAGTGTTGATGGTTGCAGAATGGAGTTATTCTATTCTTTGTGTTATTAATATATCCAAACCTGTGTGACCTGTTGAAATCTTTCACACAACCTGTGTAAGGGCCAGTTCACACAGAACGCGCTATTCCATTCCACTGCATTACTTTACACACTTGATGGACGTCTTTAACCATTGCACTCGCATCTCACATCTTTTGCAACGTCTTGTGCATGACACAGCATTCTAAAAACACAGCACTCAAGTTATCGAGTGACGCACGGTGACACGCTGCCAAGATGGCGACGGCCGGCTTTAGGTTTCAAAAATGCTCTTCAGAAACCTACGGGTGATGTCACGGACACTACGTCCATATTTTTTTTTACAGTCTATGATCTCTAGACCAGTGGTTCTCAACGTTATTTTGGGCCAGCGCACCCCTAACCATTATAGAGGTCCCTTGCCGCCTCAATCAAATAAAATGTAGTCTAATTAGGTGTATTATTATAATTTACACTACCATTCAAAATTTTCAAATGTTTGGGGTCAGTGTGATTCTTTTTCAAAAGAAAATGATACTTTGAGCAAGTATTCATTAAATTGATTCAACAATAAGTGTAATAAATAGATTTCCAAAGTTTTTAAGCATAGTATTGTTGCTGAATTTCAGTACTATATAGCCTTTGGCGATGTTGAGGTGTCTTTAAAATCTGACATGCCCTGTTGCTCCAAAGGCTTAAGAGACGTTACAAAATCTTGTTTAGGATTCCATAGTGGAAGGGGTAGTTCACCCAAAAATGAAAATTCTGTCATTAAAGCCCCCCTTTGGAAAATATTGTGTTCTCCTAATGCTCCCCCTAAAACCCCACCACGCCCCCACATTAAATGTTGTTATTTACTGTGCATGGGAAACAAAAACAAAAAAAGCTAAATTATGAAACGGCACTATCTGATTAAACTGTGCCCATATCCAACAGTCACAGCGCTGACGAAACTTACTTGACGCTTTTCAAGTATCGAGGTAATTACTTTTCAATCTACACAGCACCACCCCTCTAAAAATGTACCATGCAGTTACTAACACTGTAGAAATGTGGCATTATGGTATTTACTATTAAATGTTACTATTAGGACTGCAACAACTAGTCGATAAAATCGATAATAATCGATAATGAAAATCATCGACAACGATTCTCATTATCGATTAGTCGGGTCTGCTCTCTGTACACAAAGCTTCCACCAGTCGCACCAAATTACAGCACTGAATAGCGCATTCTGTGCACAAAATGCATCTAAAATGCGGCGGGCGCGCGCATGCGCGTCAAACAGACAGAACGCAGTAGAGAGGGAGATAATTAATATTTAGCGCAAAAGCATTCATTAAGCTAAAATATCTGCTGTTGGATGCTAAATTTAGGTTTAAAAGTCAACATATAATTCAAGTATTTTATGAGACGTTTCTTATAGCCAATTTAAAGGATTAAGAAATGGCAGTAACAGGTTACTTACGTGTGTGTTTGTGTGTTCCCGCAGAACATTCCTCTTATTTGTTTTTCTTTAACATCATTTTAATGTAGGGTTTAAACTGTCCTTTTGCTTAGTAACTTTTGAACATCATGTATAGCACATATATACCCTTAAGAAATTAACCATGGTTTTATTATAGTAGAACCATGTTTTGTTGGCGTATTGATTACCATTTGTAGAACCACACAAAGTTAAACTATGGATTTGAAGCAAAATTGATTGATTTGTGGTTACCATGGAATGACTACAATAACCCTGTTATTTATTTATATATTTATTGTTTGCTTGTTTTATCTGTTGTAAAACCATGGTTCAATGGTTGTAATGGTAGATATATTCACTATGTATGTTTTCATAGCACTCAGCTGACACGTTTGTTTGAAGGACAGCATTGGGCAGGAATTTTTTTTTAAATCCGATTAATCGATTAATTGAAAAAATAATCAGCCAACTAATCGATTATCAAAATAATCGTTAGTTGCAGCCCTAGATATTGGGTTTCTTTCCTTGAGGTGAGTGTAAATTGATTCCTTTTTTGGTTTTTCCCACTCCTGAAGTTATTTTTTACACTTCCTACACTTTTGTTACACAAATAAACCTTGTTGTACCATATTTCTTTTGTTTTTGGTATGTAACTTTTGGAGCCAAACTTGCTTTTATGTTATGCTTTTGTTATCATTAACTTTAATGTTGCTTCCCCTATCCTAGACTGAATGGAATGTAACAAAGGGCAATATAAGTCACTTTATAGGTTGTTTTTTATAGTTTCATGTGTTTAAGATGTTTTTCATTATAAATATGCATACCATTTTATTATTAGTAATATTAATATTATTGTTGTTGGTGTTATTATAGAAGCCATAAAACCGTGGTAATGAGGGGCATGGTTTTTGCCTGTGTCATGATTACAGTTAAACTCTGGATTTTATGCAAGAACTGTGGTAACTTTTCATTAGGGCAACTACAAAGGAGAATTTAAGAGCTTTATAGCCTGGATCCCATGAATTAAGGATAAATCTACTTTTTCTTCTGTGTAGTTTAGTTTTAATAAACTCTAATTGAAGTAAAATATTAATTCAATAAGAGCCTGCAATATAATGCAATATTATATGCAGTATATTCAAAAATATATATTATTTGTTTCTGTCATTTATTTATTCATTAATTTATTTATTCAAATTTAAAGGCCTTAACCCCAGCAAAACATTTATAGGGGAACGTGTGGGCCGGATGAGATGAATTTTAGCCCCAGTCCAGCCCTGATGATTCTCCTCTTCTAGGACCAGAAAGAAGACCTTCTTATGATAAAAATAAGTAAATTCCTTACGGCATACATATGCACATAGGTTGTTGCTGTTTCTGGAAACCCGTTTGCTTTAACCTCATATCTGGCGTTAGAGCTTTTATGCTTTGCTTGTGTTGTAGCCTGGAATATTTAGTTTACATACTCATTGTATCTCTGTGTGTTACAGATTTGATTTAAAAAAAAAAAAAATTACTGTGGTAGAAAATATTTTGGCTACTATGAAAGGGGCCTAAAGCACCAGATTCCTATGTGTTTTTAATCCAGGTCTGTACATGTTACCTGGCTGCTTCAGCACCCTGCACTTGGCTTTGGTACTCCAGCAGTTCAATGATGATACTCTGATCTGTCTGAGAGTGAGCGAACACTTCTTGATTATCAGGGATCTGCCTCAGTTCACTGCACACAGTAGGGAAGAGAATGATGGATTTTTACTGATTACTTAATTAAAGTCACAGCATGCAAACCCACATGTGGTTGTAAAAAAAAATGGCAGCAACCGCAATGTGATAAAAAAAAAAAAAAAAACTGACTTTTATTAATATGAATAATCACAAACAACCAATTTTTCCACCAAATAATATAGTTAATTTATCGCTACTCATGGGCTGTTTGCAGTTGCAAAGCAACTGATGTATTACACTTTTTCTCGATTGCTAACAAACAAACCATGAAACAATTCACCATTTTCTCAGAACTTACACACCAACTTTGTACAAACCTCAAACTGTCACGTCAAAATCAAATGTTTTAGTTAAAATACTTTGGCCTCAGATGACACACAAAACCTAACAAATAAACAGACTACTTTCCTGCCCAGTGAACTCTAGTGAGATTGATTTATAATACTGTAACAAAAATATCTTATTGGGACTCAGGAATAATTTTGCAGCTCAATGTCTATTACAGTATACAACAAAGAGTGCAGATGCAGTAAAATACAACAATGAGCTTTAGGGAAAATTCATTTCCATTACACTACTGTAAAGTGATTTTACAACAGAGGAAAAGAGAAGTGCTCCTATTTAAATTATTCAAAATGTGTACTTTTTGAGAGTTTACATTGTGATGCTTGAGTTCATTATATTATGTGTTTGTGTTTTATGAATGAGAAGAGAACATTGTTAAACCTGTGTAAAATGAGGGCATTTTGTGTAGAGTTTTGCAGAAATCATTAAGAATATTGGAATGTGTGTGAAGAGGTTAAATTTGTTAAACGTTTTGAGAAATGTGTCTTAATATATCATCACTTTATATTATTTTGTGCCAGCTGAATCGGTGTTAGCAATCGAGAAAAAAAAAATGTAATATCGAATTAACGTTCTGTGTGTGACATGTATTAGAAAATGTAAATTTAAATACAGAAAAACATTGCCATTTTACATATTGCATTGTCATTTTACATTTCAAACTGAATATTGCTACCCATAAGCTTCCGTACATGTGTACATTGACTTTAGAAATACAGTTACATTGATTTCTACGTCCTTGAAACATATTGTTTTAATAATTACCTGATATCCTGGGCATTGAGGGGAATAACAGCTGATAAAGCACCGCCAAACAGAGTCCGAGCCATAGCTGTGCTCGCCACTGCAATGATAAAGCCATTTATGTACAACACATCAAAGAAAAGTATACTGTAGTATTATCATACGTGCTGTCAATAAAACAACATCTTTAAAGTTCTCAACACAACGTCAACATTTTAATTAAACACATCGTAATTTCATCACAAAGGTAGATAAGCATATGACATCAACTTAATAAACTTAGGCCATATCAATACTTCCACATAAATATATTCAACAGACTCACGACTGACCAGCCGCGATGACTTCCCTCCATCAGCTGGTACCGGATGTGATGTCTGATGTGAATTGAGATCAAGGCTGCCCTCTAGTGGTGTTTTAATTATCAACTTCAAATGATGGAACCGTCTGAATCATGCTTGATCTTCAGCAGAGAACTGAATTGCGCGGCTCTCTCGCGAGAAGTGAATCAAACTGACGCTCTCCATGTTCCGTGTGATTGGCTATTCGCTGCACGTGACACACTTTCAGGTGCACGCGCTTCAGAGTTAATCGCAAACTCTGGACTAAACCTGATTTGACAGAGAATGTTTATACAGAGCGTTGTGAGCCCGTTGAACATGATCTAAATCAGGTTGGATTTACATGGTTTTGTCAAATCCAAACCTGCTTGTTTGTCCAACTAGCTTCATGCAACATGTCTATGGACTATGGAGTCCTGAACTAAAATAAGATTAATTTAAAACCAACTGTGCTAATCTGAATTAGCAGGAGAGAGGTTGCCTATAAAACATGTAATGAACCTAAAAAAGCTTAGAATTTCATGGAACTGAGATGCAAATTCAAGGAAAAAAATGGCAGCAGAAAAAGATTGCAATCAGAAAAAAAAAACTTTACTAAACAAGAGAAAATTCTTTTAAAGCAATTAAAATAAACTGCACACATCAGCTGTGGAATAATATATATATACATATAGACGACTGAGTCAGAGCATCTCCAAAACTGTAGCTCTTGTGGGGTGTTCTCAGTCTGCAGTGGTCAGTATCTATCAAAAGTGATCCAAGGAAGGAACAGTGGTGAACCGGCGACAGGGTCATGGCCGGCCAAGGCTTATTGTTGGGGAGGGAAGGCTGGCCCATGTGTAGGCTGTACTATGGGAAGAAGGCAAGCCAGTGGAGGCAGTGTGATGCTTTGGGCAATGTTCTGCTGGGAAACCTTGGGTTCTGCCATCCATGTGGATGTTACTTTGACACGTAGCACCTACCTAAGCATTGTTGCAGACCATGTACACCCTTTCATGGAAACGGTATTCCCTGGTGGCCTCTTTCAGCAGGATAATGCACCCTGCCACAAAGCAAAAATGGTTCAGGAATGGTTTGAGGAGCACAACAACGAGTTTGAGATGTTGACTTGGCCTCCAAATTCCCCAGATCTCAACCCAATCGAGCATCTGTGGGATGTGCTGAACAAACAAGTCAGATCCATGGAGGCCCTACCTCGCAACTTACAGGACTTAAAGGATCTGCTGCTAACATCTTGGTGCCAGATACCACAGCACACCTTCAGGGGTCTAGTGGAGTCCATGCCTCGACGGGTCAGGGCTGTTTTGGCAGCAAAAGGGGGACCAACACAATATTAGGTCATAATGTTATGCCTGATCGGTGTATACAATTATATATTAATAAATGTAACTTGGCTTGAATTGAATAAATAAATAATGGTTTGCATAAATTGTCCAACATGTTTTTTAACCAATTTTTAAAAATCTGATATTATCATATACATTTTATTAATTGACAATGGAGTATATTTTATAGTAACACAAGTCCACTAATTACAGAACATCACAAAATTAATTAGATCCATTGCTTATATTTACTCATGTTTGTTCTGTTGTTTCAAACCAAAAATTGTCACTTCCTGTAAAATGGTGAGCATATACGAGTATAAAATAAAGAAACACCTGGAATGTTTCTTTATAAAGGGCCAGTTTTTCATGACAAAAATGACAACATCCACTCAAACACAAAATTCTGAATTGATTTAAAATTCACTTATGTGTTGACTTAATTAAAAATAAAATGCAATTATCAACTTTTAATATTGTTGTTATCCAATAGATTTACACATATGTGATGGAAACATGATAATGTATTGCATAACATACCTTTTTAAATTCAACTTAGTTCCTCAGGATTTTGCAGAATACAGTAGCACCATTGTCTGCTTACCAGAAGGAGGCGCTTATGTGTACATGTGTGTATATCCAAATAAGAAGCTAACTGTGCTTTGTTAGTCCATTTGATCTGTTAGGACAGTTTTAGCCAGATTATAAGGCCAAACATCAAACACTCTGCACCAAACAATGTTCTTTAACAGCCTGCCAACACATTCACAGACAGAAGCTACACACTCTGGCCAAAGACTCAGATTTTTCTGAGATTTCGAGCTGCTCCTCATGACAATACACTGGTGGAACATCAAGGGGCACTACGCAGACAGTAACGTCATTATTTTGGTTTTCCAGCACAGATAACGATTCTTCATCAAAGTTTTTCTCGAATCCATGTTACGGGTCAAACCTCACTTAGCCTAATTATCCCACTTTATCTTCTCCTGTCTCTTCCCAAGTTGCACGTTTAGCACCATGCTCTCAATCTCCACATTAAGATCTCCCTCCTCTGAACCTCTTAAGGAACATATGCTAAATCCGGTCTTACCTGCTAGAACCTGCTAGAGGTATTCACTGGGTTAAACTGATAACTTGAAAATTGGCTTGACCTAACCTACAGGACATTGCACCTTGCTTCACTACAATGTTCAGGAATGGTTTGAGGAACATAAAGAAGAGTTCAAGGTGTTGTCCTGATCTCCAAATTTTTCAGGTCTCAATTTGATCATCTGTTGGATGTTTTGGACCAACAAGTCAAGTCCATGGTGACTCCACCTTCAACTTAAGGAGATGAAGTATCTGCTGCCAATGTATTGGTGTCTGATATATATTGTATAATTTGTTGACAATTAGCCTACATATTTGATTTTTCAACAAAATCATTCATAGGCATAGGCATTTAAATCAAATTCTTTCCATTCTAATCCACGGACCGTAATCCACACAGGCTAATGAACTATCAGTTTGGATTTCAGATGGACTATAAGCGCCTCCTTACTCTCCTCACTTATTTTCTATCAGAACGAGAGTGAAACTGGGGAGGGAGAGAAAGAATGAGGCAAGCCACTGAATGACGTTATCTGGAGGCAGGTGTACCAGTGGGCAATCTGAGTTTTACAATGCTTGCTGAAGGAGAGAGGGTTTTATCTGGTCTGTGGAGTTCTGAGACAAAGGGGCGCATGCTTTGGATTTGATTCAGGAAGCTTTTAAACCACAATTGGTTTTCTTTGTCACAGGGATTCTACAAAAGGGAGAGTTACAAAATAAAGGTAGGGACATTAAAGACTAATTATTTTTAGTATGATGGAAAATATTTTGTGTCTGTGTGTATGTTATGCAGGTGTGGCTGCAAAGGCATACATGTAGCTTTGGATTTAATATTGGTGGAGACATTTCACAATCAAACTATACAAATGCATGATGTTTTTTCTTACACTGGGAAATTGCCGGTTACAGTTAAACCGTTCTTTTTTTAAATTTAAAAAAAATTTTTAACAAAGAGTGTCAGTATATGTCCTCTAGCTTTTGTATGTATGAGTAAAAGTATGAATAAATGTCAGTCATTAACTAATGTGTAAATAAGGCCTTTAACAATAAATAGCTAACATCAACTTTCAACTTAACCTTATTTCATTTTAGCCATATGATTTGTAATGTTTATAACTATTTACACTGAGTTTACTTTGAGATGTGTTAGTAAAATAGTGTCTTTAAGGGACTAGTTTGTCAGTAATACCGCAATCTATTCCCGTGTGTATATGCAATAACTTTCAGGTATTAATTATTAATAAACTGATAATGCAATACATGTAATGATTTAATGATAAATATAAACAATATATTATAATACATATTTAACTACTCTATTATTAAAAATCAATTGTAAAGAACAGTGTACTTAATAATAATAATAATAATAATAATAGCAACATTTTTGCTGTCATTCATCAGGGACTAGCTAGAGATCAGATCTGTACACTTAGAATTCACATAAAGAAAATGTTTGTGATCATTTTTCTTACCATACATACGGTAATGGGGATAAATTGTTTAGCTTGACTGATGCAGTCAATACCCAAACGTGTGAAATTTGAAATAAGATGTTACATTTTCTTCCTGCCAGTGTAGTACTTCTAAATAATGTTATTTTTGGGTGTCACAATTTGAAAGAATGGAGTAAACTCATGCAATAACAGAACAGTGCTTGGTCACAGCTTCATATAATAATATATAATATTACACTTCATGTTGACGGTCCACTTTAGACATTCTACTAACTGTAACTTTGCAACTACATGTCAATTAACTCTTATTAGTAGACTCTAGTAGACTGTTAGTAGACTGTTAAGGTAGGGACACACCAAACCGACGGCAAAGAAACTAGCGCTGATGAAAGCCGACTGTGGCGTCGCCTCGCTTTGGGGAAAAAAAGTTGCGCTTGAACACACCACGCACACAGACTACAGCCGACGGCCAACTAGCATATACATTCTGTGAGAGGACATAACTCTCCCATACCAGTAGGTGGCAGAAGTCTGTATTCGGGATTCAAAAAGGGAAACAGGAAGAGCTAGAACTGTGAATTAGAGATGCACAGATCAGCTCTAAAGTCACCCGAATCTGCTGTTAAAAATAAATCATCCACCTGCCACCCGAGCCTATGAGTTTCTCTGGGTACATCTCAATCAGCGCCCTAGCTCATGAATCAGTGTATCGTGTACAAGTATCCAGGCACTGGTAAGGACGTTGATTCACTACACATTGGGACAGTAGGTGCCATATTTACAGTAGCGATTCTGAACTGTAAAAAGCTTTCACATGCTTGTAGAACTTGTAATTACAACGTGTAAACTCGTACTTTTCAGAGAGCTATGTACCAGATGGCCGCTGTGCCACCTGACCACTGCAGATTTAAGGTGTGTTCGACTTGAAGCGGCGCTGTGCCGACCAATCGGTGTATGACATCAAAGTACTGTGAGAGCGATTTGAAAACATACAGAACTTTATTTATGGTAATTATGACATGGCATAAACACAACATGAGATTACTCAATTTCCGCATAGGATATACCTGTGCATCTTCGCTCATAGCTCCCCTGGAAGCTTCCTCACTCCTTGTTCCTCGCCTCCTCACAGTGCAATTGTTGGTCCTTCATCCAGCAAGAAATGTCTGTTAGGCAGGCCAAGATGCAAGCAGCTACCGTTGGATCATCTAGCTGGAATGGGAGGTAGAGTTGTGCGTCATCAGCGTAGCAGTGATAGGAAAAACCTTGTTTCTGAATGACAGATCCTAGTGATGACATGTACATGGAGAAGAGAAGTGGTTCAAGCACTGAGCCCTGAGGCACCCCAGTAGTTAGATGTTACGTCTTAGACACCTCAACCCTCCACGACACCCTGAAGGACCTACCTGAGAGGTAAGACTTGAACCATTGGAGTGCGGTTCCTGAAATGCCCTTCGTCATGAGGGTTGGCAGAAGGATCTGGCAGCAGACAGATCCAGCAAGATGAGTACTGAGGACTTGGAAGCTGCCTTTGCCAGTCTCAGAGCTTCAATAACCAAAAGCGGGGCAGTCTCAGTTGAGTGGCCGCTTTTGAAACCAGACTGGTTGTTGTCCAGGAGGTTGTTCTGTGTAAGAAAGGTAGAGACTTGGTTGAACACGACTCGTTCAAGTGTTTTAGCAATTAATGGAAGACGGGATACTTTTCAAGAAGTGCTGGATTTAGAGTGGGTTAGAGTGGGTTTCTTAAGCAGTGGGGTTATCCGAGCCTGCTTAAATGCTGTGGGAAAAGTACCGGTGTAAAGAGAGGTGTTGATGATGTGAGTGAGTTCAGGAACAACTGAAGAAGAAATGGCTTGAAGGAGATGAGTGAGGATAGGATCAAGTGGGCAGGTAGTAGGTTGATTGAAAAGGATGAGTTTGGAGACTTCTGCCTCCGAGAGCAGAGAGACGGAGTGGAGAATGTGTGTGTTTGCTGTTAAGATGTATGTGTCAGTTTGTGGTGTGGAAAATTGGCCGCTGATGGTTGTTTTATTTATGAAGAATGTGGCAAAGTTGTCAGCTGTTAGGGTTGATGAAGGAGGAGAAGGTCTTGAAAAGCGTGCGAAAGTCAGAAGAATTGTTAATTTTGTTGTGGTAATATGTCATTTTAGCAGTAGAGACATTAGCGGAGAAGGAAGAGAGGAGGGATTGATACAAACCAAGGTCAGTGGGATCTTTTGATTTGTGCCGCTTCCTCTCTGCAGTCCTGAGTTTAGAATGATGCTTGCAGAGAACATAAGAGGGGGTGGTGCAGGCTGGCCTGGATGAAAGGGGCAAAAGTTGTCTAAACAAGATTTTAGAGTGGAGCAAAGCGCATCAGTATGATGAGTGGAGCAGTAGTGCGTGTAAATAAGGTCCAGTTGGTTACCTGATTTGTGAGTAGCTGCAATACCCGCTTGAGGTCAAACGAGGCAAGTTGCGCTACAGGTACAATTCAGTTTACGGTACTTCTCATTCATTTCTATGGTATCCGCAAACAGTGAGTGACTGTCGCACAACTCTGAACGCAATTCAATGACGTCAAGGCAGTAATGTTGGTTATCAAGGCACACGTGATCCAAGTTAGTCGTTACACTTTATCCAATGGTAAGAGCCAAAGACACTCTCATCTCCCAATAATAAGGCAATCACTGGCTCTACCATTGGAGAAAGCGTAACGGCTAACTTGAATCACGTGTGCCTTGATAAACAATTGTGTAGCATTTTCATTTATGTCGGATAAATTGTGACTGGCATTGTCAGCCCTTGTTTATTAAAAAATAATCCATTGTTCAAATGAGATGAAATTACAAGAAATTACATCACAATGTTGTGTTTTCCCTCTTTACTCCATCGTTTTTTGCTTTCGTCGGTTCTGGGTTTTTTTTCTCGTGCGCTGATTTGCTAAGCAGAACAGCCATGAACTCTCTCACTGACGAGCTCCGCTGGCATTTTGACAAGCAGAATCGACCAACTAGAGCCAGCGGTGCGGAATTCACAGAAAGCCGAACAAACGCTCAAAAACGACCTTACATTGCCTGTTGGTGTCGGCTTGGTGTGTCCCGGGGCCTATACCATAATGGTAGTTGAACAAACTCAGTTTTACAGGATTAGTTTCAAGTTGACAAAACCAAACCAATTCAATCAGGCTTTGTTGGTACCATGACACTGATCATTAACTTTAATAGTCAACTGAGTTAATAGAGCATGTGCACATGAAAGTGTGACATCAGAATTGAACAACTAATCACATGCCTTGAAACATGGAGAAACTGCGACTCACTTCTCGCAAGAGAAGCAGCGAGATTAATTTCTCTCTTCTGTCGAAGATTAAGAGATTGAAGAATATGAAGTAAATAAATGCATTTACACAGCAAGAAGATTATATAAATTATATAAATATATTATTTAAAATAGTATAAATAATATATCAATCATATAAAATAATTATAATAAATAAGCATCACTAAAAGCCAGACAACAGCTAGCCTAAGCCTAGCTGAAGTCCTACTGCTTCATGCTTACACCACATTCACAGCTTTAAAGTTTGACAACAACATTAAAGGTGAGCATTAATTAGATGAGAAAGTATCAGGGTCACTGAGAAACTCAGCCACTCTGAGTAAAAGGCCCATTATTTAACACTATCTCCTGTGAAAATGGATCACAGATTACCAACACCCAAAGTGAACAGAAAGCATGCTTCATATTGTTATGACATTGCACTCAAGTGTAATGCAGCAGTTCAAAGGATCAATGAAGAATAAAACAATCTTAAAGGAATATTCTGGGCTAAATACAACTAAATTTCTATAGACAGTGTGCTTGTGATGAACATTGTGATGAACACAATGAACATGAGTCATTGTATTCGTAAATGGCAGTGAACATCGATGAAGCAGGTCACATGACAATTCCAACATAGCTGATGTATATGTCTGTGCAATCGGCGGCATGCCACAGATGTTGTAGTTTTGTATAATCTGGTGCAGTCCTTTAAGGGTAACACTTCTTTACAGAACTTCCGGGTAGATAAAAAGGTTATTACTTCTCATTTAGCAGATAATCATTTGTGAAGACAAGCCTTGCTCTTAACCCCATTGACAGGTCAGTGAACAGTTGTTGGATGTCAGTAAATCTTAGGTTTGTGGTTGATCCCTACTTGACATTAAGCCTGAGGCCACCTTGAAAGTAGGAAACAGGAAACACTAAAACTAATGTTAAAGCTAATTAAAAGACAAATATATAATATAGCACTAAGCAGCAATTGATTTACACTTAATATAGAATAAGGCTAAAGGAAATAGAGCTATTGCTGAATGACAAGAAGCATTACTATTGGGATTACGAGATAGTCAGATGTTTAGATAGATGCTTAACCACAAAACTGCTTCTTCCTTTATCTTTCTATTTCTTAGACATGGATATTGGAGGTTTGGAGACTGTTGTGGCCAACTCTGCCTATGTGTCAGCACGTGGGAGTATAGACAGCGCTGCCGCAGCAACAATGCGTGACAAAAAATATCGCACCAAGCTCAACCTTCCTCACATCAGACAATGTGAACATATGAAGTCTACAGTGGATTCTTCCTTTGACAGTATGTGCGTACGCCAACCGATTGGTAAGCGCCTCTTTCAGCAATACCTTGAAAGTGAACCTGCTCACAAAAATCCTGTAGATTTGTGGAAAGATATCGAAGACTACAACGTTGCCCAGGAAAATAACCGGGCTAAGAAAGCACAGAAGATGGTCAACAAATACTACAAGTCGTCCTCCAAGAACTTCTGTGACTTTCTGGCGGACAAAGCTGTGAGCAGGGTGAAAGAGGACCACAAGAACATTCGAGGAGATCTGTTTAAAGAAAGTGAACAGCAGCTCATTGTCCACCTGGAAGCTAAAGCACTCGGTGGCTTCAAGGACAGCATGTACTTTCTGCGCTACATAGAGTTTAAATGGCTGGAGAGCCAGCCTGTTACTGAAGATTGGTTCATGGATTTCAGAGTGCTTGGGAAAGGTGGATTTGGTGAGGTCCATGCTTGCCAAATGAAGGCGACAGGGAAGATGTATGCTAACAAGAAACTGAACAAGAAGAGGTTGAAGAAACGTAAAGGTTATGATGTAAGAGAGAGAGAGCTAATTTATCAGTAAATAAAGTTATACTTGATGCAAACCATCCTTAGTTTGATCCAGTGTCTAGACTTAACTTTGCTATAGAAGGCCCAACTGCAGACTTCAAATCTTGATAATTATGCATATCCCAAATTGTGTAAGTTCAGCATTCCCTTTTTGGTACATTTTGCCCTGGTTCATTGCTTAACCACATAGTAGGTAAGAGAGCAACTGGGGGGAAAAAGGAAAGAGACACTTAGAGACATGAGATTAGATTAACCTGAGAACATGGTATTAAGCAGCTCTAATCATAGTGTATTGGCTCAGTGCAAAGAGGCTTGCAGGCTCTGCTTGATACTCCACAAAGCAGCTCAGCTGCAACTGAGAAGCAGAAAGACAGATAAGGAAAAAGAGAAGGAATCCTTAAGGGTTAAAAGAATAGAACTCATTCGGAATTTGGCAGTAATGTCCACACGAAAACAGAAAGGAGAAAAGCCATGAAAACTAGAGTTCAGTAGAGAAAGCAATAGGGGCTAACCTACTTGCCTGTAAAGGTATTAGCAGGCTAAATGGAATTAACCTTTTGCTAACATGTCATGTACAGTCTCATCCGAGAACTATTTATTCTTTCTTGCTTGGAAATTTAATTCTTGTCACCAATTTTCTTGCTTATGATTGGCCCGTTAAAAACCTTTCTGAGACTATGGAAACATGAAAACATCTTTTAGATTTCTAAACTTCCTAGTTGCATGTACAGAAGCTTTTAGATTGATGAAAACACAGTTGAAATACTCTAGAAAAGCAAGGCACCTCTTGCAAGCACCTTTTGATGGAATCTTTAGGAAGAATCAATTAGTGTTTGCTGATGATGCAAGATCTTGTACAGGTGGTCTTTGTCTCAATAAGCCTTAGCAAATGTGTTCTAGTCCTTATGTTAAATCTTCTGAAAACAACCCTCTGTCTTGTAGAACCTCATTCCTTTTTAAGAACTTTTTTTAACATGCATAACTAAATTTTTTCTTCTCTTTTCTCATTCCTCGATTTTGTATAGGGTGCTATTATTGAGAAGCGCATACTGGCTAAAGTGCACAGTCGTTTCATTGTGACCTTGGCCTACGCTTTCCAGACCAAAACAGACCTCTGCCTGGTCATGACGATCATGAATGGAGGAGACCTCAGGTGTTACTTATATATCTATGTTTGAGTATGTATATATATATATATATATATATATATATATATATATATATATATATATATATATATATATATATATATATATATATATATATATATATATATATATATAATATATATATATGTGTGTGTGTGTGTGTGTGTGTGTGAGTGAGAGAGAGAAAAGGAGTGAGGACTCAAATGCATGAAGAAATGGTGTTTTATTAAATAATATAAACAGAAACAAACAAAAACAACCCATGAGGGGGGAAAACCAAACTACAACTTACAAACACAAAGAGCAGGGAACCATAAGGCAAACAGAAGCACATGATGGGAACAGAAACAACGATCCAGCACGGTACAGCAAAGACAAGGAGACTAAATAGGGAACAATCAAGGCAGGTAATGAGGGAGAACAGGTGGGGCAAATTAATCAATAATCAGATAACAAGAGGGGCGGGGTCAAGACAATAGACAGGAGAACACATGGCACAAAGAAACACATGACAAGCCGTGTTCACACAAAACATGACAATATAGCATGTCATGGCTCTGTCACAAAACAAGACAGGAACAAAACAGATACAGAACGAAAACAACAGACAGGAAAATCAATACACAGAGACAACGAGGGAGGGGAGCAAAGACATTGCCGATGGGACAGCCCAGAAAGTCCTTAGAAGGGACTAGGGAGGGGCGGGAGAGTTGAGCCAGGGAGGCTCAGGCGGGCCTGGAGTCCTGGCAGAAGGCCAGGGCGAAGCCGGAGGGAGGCGCCAGGGTGGCTCCGGCCGATCAAGAACCCTGGCAGACGACCAGGGCGGGACGGGCATGGCAGGGCGATGCACTTCAGCAGCTCTGGGACATCCTCCCGGACGACCGCGGGCTGCTCTGGGGCGGCCTCTGAAGTGCCAGAAGGACTGGAGGAAGCCCTGTGCTTATTCCAAGCACGCAGGAACGCCAAAACATAAACCAAACACGGCCCTCTTGGCCATGTCCGGACTGACGGGAACATCCTCCAGGTTGACAGCAGGCTCCGGGCTTGGGAACCCTGCAGTCGGGTCCTCCGGACCACCGGACTCGAGTGAGCGACAGGAGGCCTCCTTCTCCTGCGCCTTCGAGGGTGAGGCGAAGTGGGGACAACCGCGTCTGGGGAAGCTGCCGCCCCTTTAGCCACCTCTGGGTAGGTGGCAGATGAGGTGACTCTGTTCTTTCTCCTCCCTCTCCCCGAAGGGGTCATCGGAGGACTGGGGACTTGGAAGTCTGTGAGGAGAAGTGGGGGACGACCAAGAGGTGGAAGGCCACCCTCCCATCCACGGTGGTATACATACCCCACAAACTGCCAAAAAGACAGTATCCCCAGCATTCCCATCTCCCAGACTCTGACAGGCTCGTTAAGGCTGCTGTTAAAAATGTCCTTGAGCACTGCATCACTGATGTTGAGCCCTTCCGCTGCAACCACGAACAGGTGAGCAAACTCCTTCACGCTGGCTCCCTCTTGCCGAAGAGAGAGGAGTTTGCTGCGTCGCTCTGCTATCTGTTGAGCGGAAGGGCAGGGAGATAGGAAAAGGAAGATACCCATTTCTCTGCTGAGTCCTCTAGTGGTTGGTTCGTTATGTCATGGCGGGTATGGGTGAAAAGGAGCGAGGACTCAAATGCATGAAGAAATGGTGTTTTATTAAATAATAATATAAACAGAAACAAACAAAAACAACCCACGAGGGGGAAAACCAAACTACAACTTACAAACACAAAGAGCAGGGAACCATAAGGCAAACAGAAGCACATGATGGGAACAAAAAACAACAATCCAACACAGTACAGCAAACACAAGGAGACTAAATAGGGAACAATCAAGGCAGGTAATGAGGGAGAACAGGTGGGGCAAATTAATCAATAATCAGATAACAAGAGGGGCGGGGTCAAGACAATAGACAGGAGAACACATGGCACAAAGAAACACATGACAAGCCGTGTGTTCACACAAAACATGACAATATAGCAGGTCATGACTCTGTCACAAACCCAAGAGCAAAACTAGACCAAAGTGACAGAACCATGACAGTGTGTGTAATTCCTATACCGATTCCTATACTGTAACAATAACATAGTCCTCCAAAGCACTTTAAAGTACGGAGCCACGCACATGACATGCAGGAAAAGACTAGTAGGCTAAAAATCGTCTGCACAATGTATAAATCGAGGGAACAAATTACTAAATCGTCTGTACGATTTAGTAAATCGAGGGAACTACATAGTAAATCGTGAGCATGATTTATAAATCAAGGGAACGAATTAGTAAATTGTGCGCACGATTTAGCAAATCGAGGGAACGAAATAGTAAACTGTGTGCATGATTTATAAATCGAGGGAACGAATTATTAAATTGTGTGCATGATTTACTTTTTTTCAAAAAAACCAACGTACTTTTTTGTACAATATTTCTAGCATATAATTATATATATGTTTTATATTGCAAAAAGCGAGTAGTATGTGTGTGAATGCAATGTTGTAAAGAATGCGTCCTGTGTTTCTGTATGAATTGCAGAAGCTTTTCTCCTAATCCAGCATAATCTGTGGAGATCATCTGAGCAGCAGCATTGATATTGTAAAGGTGTAGTGTCTGCTTGCATCACAACCTGATTTCTCTGGGCTCTGCTCACAAGGCCAGAAGGTCACATAAGTGTTTAACATTTTTGGATAACACTCTCTATTTAAAACCAATGAAAATTGGAAAAATGTTTGATGTGCATCCACAATACAGTCATCACCTCCAGATATTACCTCAATATATAAACATGGTTGCTTTTTTTTTTTTTTTTTTTTTTTAGATGGGACCATCATGTACCAACAACAAACTAGTTACCATGTTTCAAAAACCTGCTTGATCACATTTAAGATAATTCTATTCAAAAATGTCAAAAAATTCTTATCATTCTTTTTTACCCACTGTATGTCCAAACTCTTTAACTCCATTCTTCGCTCCTGCTCTCTGCTTTAGATTCCATATGTATAATGTGGATGAGAAGAACCCAGGCTTTAATGAAACTAGAGCTTGTTATTACATGGCTGAGATCGTCTGTGGGCTTGAGCATTTGCACCAGCACAGGATTGTATACCGAGACCTCAAGCCAGAAAATGTCCTCCTGGATGATGCAGGTGAGAAACACACTGAAACACTAATTAACCACTTGCCTCTCCACTTTTTACTTCACCTTATCTGAATGTTTTTTTGTTTTTGTTTTTTTGTTAGGACATGTGCGTCTGTCTGATCTAGGGTTGGCTGTTGAATTACCGCCTGGAAAAGACAAAACACAGGGATATGCTGGGACCCCAGGTCAAAGACATTTCAGTACACTCTAACTTAACATCCCTTGCATGGAGTTTGAAGGGACCCCTCATAACAGCAAAATAATTAAACATTTGAGGTCCTGTTCTGTGTTTAAAAAAGAAGACATGAAACTTAATTTATGATTATCTATACACTTAAATTACTATAATCATATCTGTGTTTAGCTTTGAGCTGATCAATTGTGTTTATAACATTCTAGCAGGTATTTTTATGTAGGTTTGCAAGTGAAGCTGTCACAGAAACTGTCAAGTTCATAATGGCTTTGAGGTCAAGTTAATCAAGTTAGTTAAATGCTATTAAACTAATATCCTGTTATACACCCACTGACAAAGCACTGAAATTTTACTTGATTTATTAAAAAAAAAAAAAAAAAAAAAAAAAAAAAAAAAAAAAAAGGTTATTGAACTCAGGTCACTGCATATCGCCTATAGTACATAGGAAGTATGAACATATTAATATTTAATATTACATTTTACCAAATATGTCTTTAATTTTATTTTTTATCTATCTATCTACTATGGAAGTAAATAAACAAATAAAAAGAGTAATTGCGACTTTTTATCTCAGAATTCTGACTTTTTTTCTCACAATTGCGAGTTATAAAGTCAGAATTCCGAGATATAAACTCGCAATTGCGTGATATAAAGTCACAATTCTGAGATATAAACTCGCAATTGCGTGATATAAAGTCACAATTCTGACTTTTTTCTCACAATTGCAAGTTATAAAGTCAGAATTCTGAGATTTAAACTCGCAATTGCGTGATATAAAGTCACAATTCTGACTTTTTTTCTGTCAGAATTGTGACTATAGTAAAACTAGGCATGTAAGCTGATATGGTGATTTCGGGGAGGGGATTTATAAAGGGATTTTTGCACACATGGTTTTATAAATCTGAAAACTTTTGTGCGTACGCAAAATCTAGCTTTTGGGCATAAGTACACTTTTAGGGTGAAATCTACGGAAAGTTTTATAAATGAGGCCCCAGATCCTTCAGATTCCCAGCTCCATTTTGGTGCCTTTTCTCTTCAGTTCAGCCCACTCATTTTCTATAGGGTTCAGGTCAGGGGACTGGGACGGCCATGGCAGAAGCTTCATTTTGTGCTCAGTGACACATTTTTGTGTTGATTTTCATGTTTGTTTTGGATCATTGCCCTGATGGAAGATCCAGCCACAGCCCATTATAAGATTTCTAGCAGAAGCGTTTAGGTTTTGATTTTTTATCTGTTGGTATTTTCTAGAATCCATGATACCATGTATCTGAACAAGATGTCCAGGACCTCCAGCAAAAAAATAGGCCCACAACATTAAAGATCCAGAAGGATATTTAACTGTGGGCATGGGGTACTTTATATCCCTGTTTGCACCAAACCCATCTGGTTTGTTTGCTGCCAAAAAGCTCTTTTTTTAGTTTCATCTGACCATAAAATCCGGTCCCTTTTGAAGTTTCAGTCGTGTCTGACAGCTGAATATACTGGAGTTTGTTTTTGGATGAGCAAGGAGGATTTTTGAAACCCTCCCAAACAACTTGTGGTGATGTAGGTGCTGTTTGATCATTTTTTTAGGCTTTCTGACCCCAAGACTCAACTAATCTTTACAATTCTCCATCTGTGATCCTTGGAGAGTCTTTGGCCACTCAAACTCTCCTCAGCGTCCATTAGGACGATATAGACACACGACCTCTTCCAGGCAGATTTGTAACATCATTAGTGGATTGGAACTTCTTAATTATTGCCCTGATGGTGGAAATGGGGATTTTCAATGCTTTAGCTATTTTCTTACAGCCACTTTCTATTTTGTGAAGCTCAACAGTCTTTTGCTGCACATCAAATCAAATCAAGTCACCTTTAATTATATATATAATGCTTTTTACAATGCAGATTTTTTTCAAAGCAGCTTTACAGTAATAACAGGAAAATAATGCAACAAAGTTTGTTTCGGCTGTACAGCCGCTCTGGAGAAAACAGTGATGTCATCGTCCAGCTCAGTTCAATTCTCATACAATGGTGTCAATGCAGGCAGATCAGTAATATTGTTGAATATTTAGTGTCCCCAACTAAGCAAACCAAAAGCCAAAGGCAACAAAGGTGACAGTGGCAAGGAACCAAAACTCCATCAGGTGACAGAATGGAGAATAAAAACCTTGGGAGAAACCATGGTCAGTCAGGGGCCAGTTCTCCTCTGGTCAACAAACGAACAGTGTATGATAATGATTCAGGCAGCATTACAGGTTAGAAGTCAGATTGGATCAGAACATTCAGAATATTTAATCCAGTTCCATCTGATTGATCTGAAGATCGGAGTCATCACGCCAGAGACGGCATCAGATACTATCGAACTATATATAGAACTATATATAGACATTAGAACTATATTCTTTGATTTTACTCATTGTGATGAATGATTAAGGGAATTTGGCCTTTGTGTTTCCTCATATTTATACTCCTGTGGAACAGGAAGTCATGGCTGGACAATTTTATGTGCCTAGTCACCCTGGTGTGCTAAAAACAACGTAAATATGAATGGGAATATACTTCAAAGAATTTCTAGGGGTGCCAATAATTGTGGCCAACATGCATTGGAGAAAAACATTTATTTTATAATGTGTTACCCCCACTTTCAATTGTTTTACTTAAATGAAAGGTTAGAATTTTGTGAATTTTTTGAACGAAAGATTAAAAGGATAAACAATGCAGATTTATTTTCATAGCCGCCTTTGCTCATATTTACAAGATCTATCTATTCCTGGTTCAATTCAAATACATACCCTGTACAATCATGCAAAATACTAGAATACTGTAACTAAAATAATACTAACACTTTTTTAGATAACTTTACTTAATGTCCAACAATTTGTTGATTTGTCAGTTTGTTTGAAAAATCTAATAATCTGTAGCCTACTATTCGCATACTATGCCTTTGTTACTCAGAGAACTCAAATTAAGATAAATTGATTGGTTTGAGTAGGGTACAACTGGGCTAAAGGCATACCTTAAGAAAAAAAGAGCTTTTTACTACTCCCATAGTGTATGATTGCAGAAAAAAAAAAAAAGTTTGTATTAAACATTGATGAAGCAACAGATTTTGTTTGAAAATAAATCATAAAAGTAGTTCATTTTGTTTAAAAATCTTATAAATGTTTGAGGTGTTGAGGGGAGCCTTTTACCCCACACACGGGGCAAAAGGCACACAGTATTGATACAAATACTTTAGCTAAAATAATATGTTTTTAATTATGTTTAAGTTAATACTTTTTCAAAACAACCACTTTAGCAAAGTTTTTCATTTTTGAAGATTATATTTTTGTTTAATAAATATACTGTCATTAAAATATGTTAATATAAAAATATATTTTAAAAATACATAAAATTAATTTAAAAAGTAAAGATTCTGAAAGCATTGAAGGAGATCGCATAATTTATTATAGATTTACAGTAATAACAATAAATTTTATTTTATCATATGATATGATTAATATCATATTTGATCGGATTGTTTCATTATAAATATGGGTATTATCTCTAAGGTGGACACCCAAATTAATATATGATATTTACCATCTGAATCTATCCATGTCATGTCAACAAATGGAAAAGACATCCAGCTGTTTATTATCATGTTAATTATTATGCCTTTTGCCCCAACAGCTACTTAAATCTACAACATTTTAAAAAAAAACATAAAATATTAGATCAAACTACCTCAGAATCAAGGATCAGACAAATTACACGTGCATCTTAAAAAGCGGATGTTTTAGAAAGTGCTGCGGCAAGTTTTTGTGCCATCTAGTGGTTTAGAGGAAAATAAAATCAAAGGCGCCTTTTCCCCCGCGGCGCCTTTTTTATTTACTCAACCTCATGTCGTTCCAAAGATTTCGTTCATCTTCGAAACACAAATGAAGATATTTTTATTGACATCTGAGAGATTTCTTTCCTTCCATTGAACAGTCTACGCAACTACCACTTTGACCTTTAAAAAGTTCAGATATTGTAAAACTAATCCATATTAATTCAATGGTTTAGTCAAAATTTTCTGAAGAGACATGATTGTTTTATGTGATGAACAGATTTAATTTAGGCTTTTATTCACATTTAAATATTGATCAGCAAACATAAACAGAAGCTCAACCATACTTGCTTACAAACCTCATTGGTTCTTACTTTACTGATGTATGCGCTGATGAATGCTTATATGTGAATAAAAGCCTAAATTAAATCTGTTCATTATATAAAGTGATCGATTTTCTTAAGAAAATTTTTACTAAACCACTCAACTCATATGGGTTAGTTTTACGATCTCTTTATGAACTTTTTCTATCGGGTGCTATCGAGTCTATAAAACACGTCAAAACTCCACGAAGCGCAACAAGCATATCGGTGAGAACACTCATTTAAACAGTACACACCGGGACATTTGACTGCACATCACATTTTTTACATTATTGATCCTTCTTGCAATCATAATGCAATGGACTAGGCCTACATTAAACCTTTAAATAAAAGGGTTATTGAGCTGTTTACACTGTCATATACAATAAAAGAGCCTGCACAGCGACAGGAAATAAAAATGAACGCAAAAAACCTGCCAGAGCATGTGAGCGAAGCGGAGCGGAGCTCCACTCATGAACCACTCACCGGTAAAACGACGTGCGCTCAAAGTAGCAGAGTAACATGAAATTTCTCTGCTACTGTAGCCTACTATAGGCTACTTGTAGCCATTAAAACACGTATTTAGTTTCATATTTTTAAATACATAATGTTATTTTTTTATTTAATCTACGCTGATTATGAAAAGTGAACAGGACACATCATAAGATGCGCAATATGTCAGAAGACATGGGGGACAGAAATGATTTTGATCACTTCATTAAGTTTTGTTTTGTTGAAAGCCTTTCTTTAAAGTGAATTTTGTTTTGTATAAATTGTATCTTAATTTTAATCAATGTTTTATCAAGTAATTGCCTGGATTTAATAAATAATATGCAAATATAGCAGACAATGACATGGAGGCGCCGGCACCGCGTCAACAACGGCTTAAATGAACAACTACTAGAAAAAAAAAAAAACTTTAGTTGGGGGCAGCCATAGCTACTTATTTCAGATAGGCCTATATTCGAACCAGCATGTCACCAGGGCATTCTGGGTTGAGCGCGGCGTAAACATAATTCAACATATAAATAATAACTGGTCACGGAGGTGCTGTCAAGAGCTCTGAAAACCTTGGCTGGTTGGGCCACTTCTGCGCAACTAATAGCAGTGTTGCCTGCACCACCCTGACTTTGTGCAGCAACAGCGGCTAGATCCTGACCGGGATAAATGCACATTTGCACTTTCTGGGCCAGCGGCTCTTTAGCGCGTCAGGGAAAAGAACAGTGGGAAATGTGCGTTCACTGAAAACAAGTCAACTTCCACCCCCCCCCGAACAGGCTCAAAATCAGCTGGACTGTCTGGGGATATAGCCGTCACAATCCATGTCTACACCTTCCCTGGATAGCAGGTCCGCGCTGCAGTTTCAGCAGCTGCCATCAACCCCCACACCTGAAAATACTTCAGAGGCAAATATCTCCCTGGCTTGAACAAAACGATGAGCCTGCACATCCTGAGAATGGGCCATGATTAACCAATAGAATTCCACTCAGTCAAAGAAGGGATAAAACTGCATTCACACACTTCATGAAGTGCATGGTGTGGGGCCAAAGCTAACCCAGAGGTTAGGACTTTGAACTGATAAGCCGTGCCTTCGAAGGCAAACCTCAGAAAGCACCTGTGGTGGGGGGCTATCTGGATGTGGAAATAAGCATCCTTTAGATCCAGTGACACAAACCATTCTGTAATGAATTTCCACTGTAGGCAAGCTTGACGAACCCATGTGCAAATCATTGAAATCCAAAACTATGAGCAAATACAAGATAAACAGAGAATTGACTTGGCATGACCATGAAACAAAGACTCACCAACAGCAGGTTACAATACTAGACAAGAGACCAATGAAACATGAGGGCTAAATATACACACAAGACTAATGGCCAAACAAGAAACACCTGAACACAATGAAACAATCAAAACGTGACACATAAGACAAGGAAACCAAAAAAAACATAGGACAAATGACCAAAACCACCAATCAGAACATGACACATACAGGGGAAGCACAAGATATGGCGGGCTTGGTCTGTGGAGCAGTGGAGGGCCTGGACTGTGGAGCAGTGGCGGGCTTGAATCATGGAGCAGAAGGTCGAGGAGCAGTGTTGGGCCTGGACCGCGGAGCAGTGGCGGACCTGGACTGTGGAGCAGTGGCAGGCTTGAACCATGGAGCAGTGGAACAGTGGCGGACCTGGGCCGTGGCGCACTGCAGTTTATTGCGTTTCGTCTACGTGCTTTGAGGCACAGTTAATTTATTATAAACGAAAATGATTATATACAATAGCTTCTCCTACTTTTCTTAGTGATATTTAGTGCCAGTTTATCAGGAAGTGACAATTTTGTTCTCTTCGACTCATTGGATGGAAACGGTGCTTTATTCGCAAATGTTTTATGCAATATTCCAATTTTGCACATAAGTTCAATTTGCCACTTTGGATGGAAACAGCTCATCTCAAATGGAGTCGAAAAGATATGCTCTGTGTTCAGCAGACCACCGGCATGCGCCAGGGGGCTGTTCATACTTTGAGCTTGAAAATGCATGGGGCTTACACTCTGCAGGACACTGCTAGGGAGCGGGGCCTTGCATATTGGAGGGGTAAAAGGAGAAAAAGAGCTCTGATATTGAGGCGTTTTTTTTGTTGCATTCTTTATTAAAGGTAACACAACATTCATACACTTGCACTGTCTCTCGCAACATGCAAGGGGACAGCCTCTCAGATGAGCCACCTTGAACTTCTGCTTGTTGTTCACACTAGGCAGCACTTTCCTCCTCACGCCACACCTGTCAGGAGCATGGTAGGGACTTCGCCTGGGGTTTGTGGAAGGGTGACCCTTGCCACTAAGTGCTTAACTCCCTTCGATCTCACCACCGGCTTAGACTCTATCCCAGGTTCTGAGGAAGCGGTAGTGGCAGGTCTGTCAGGTTGCCAAGATGATCGCTGAGCAGACGATAATCTAGAGCTTGAGACATCAGTCATCCTTTTCTGTGGCCGTAGTAGACATGGTGTCATCGTCCAAAGCGCCCGATGAGATTAGCTTGCAAGCTCCATCGGAGGGGCAAAGACTGTCCTCAGCATATGAGAGTGGAGGCTCAGGTGACCGGGGAACACATGGGCATTGAGCTTGCTCGATGAGCCTCACTAATGTGGCTGCCGCTGATTCCTTTCCCACAGCTCGATGGAGTGGGAGGGGGAAGCGAAGGCCAGCACCAGCAATCAGCACAATAGAGATCCTTGTGTGCAGGACCCCAACTGTCATCTCCTCTCAATGAGGACAGTCTGGTTTATCCAGTGCCATCTCGGTGTGGGAGCGACCCAGGCACAAGACGCATGTGTCGTGTCCTTCTTGTACAACATTCCTTTAGGGCCATCTTCCTCATCACTGAAACCCTGAAGGGGAGGGGCGAAATGAGCATTATCCACATGAGAGGAAGACTTCAACAGCAAGAGTTGTATTCCGACAGCTCCGTCTTGAAGGAGAAAGATTAAAAAGTAATGATGGACCTGGTTAGATGCAAGTAACATAGACTGTATGTCTCCTCCTCAGGTTTCATGGCTCCAGAACTACTGCAGAAAAAAGAGTATGACTACACTGTAGACTACTTCACTCTTGGGGTCACTCTGTATGAGATGGTTGCTGCCAAGGGACCTTTCAGGGTTCGTGGAGAGCAGGTACACACACTCATGTTTACACTTTGGCTCTCTGTTATGGGGCCTTCACACTGACAGCGATTTGCTGTGACAAAGCTGAAGTTATTGATTATCAGTGAGAGAAATCAAATGAGAGCAATTTGAGGTGAGCTCAACTATACACAGTTTTTTTTTCTGTATCATAGGTGGACAACAATGAAGTAACACGCCGCATCCTGAATGACCCTGTCTCATACCCCCCAACCTTCAGTAAGGAGCTCAAAGACATCTGTGAAGGACTGATGGAGAAAGATCCAGACAAGAGACTTGGCTTTAAAAACAATGAGTGTGCTGACCTGAAGAACCAGTCCTTCTTTAAAGAGCTCAACTGGGGGAGACTAGAGGCTGGTATGGTCCATTAGATGGAAGAATATGCATCATAAACCACTGAAAAAGTACCATGGTATTAACATGGTTTTTAGGACATATTCTTTGAAGTACCAGTATGTAAATATAATGGTATATGAATATGGTAATCATAAAATCATAAGATAAATATTAAACGACCATCATATACCATCACTGTACCATTGTAATTCACTTTTTCAGGTATTATAATTTAAACAGTTTGAAGAAAATCGTCTTTAATTTTTTTTTTTCATCTTTCACACAGGTATGCTTCCTCCTCCTTTTGTACCGGATCCTAAAATGGTCTATGCCAAGGACATTGATGATGTGGGAGCATTCAGCACTATCAAAGGTGTTGTGATCGACAACAAAGACGATGAATTCTACAGTGAGTTTGCAACTGGGAACGTACCAATTCCATGGCAGGAGGAGATGATCGAGACAGGCGTGTTTGGGGAGCTTAACATCTGGGGACAAAACGGAAAACTCCCGAATGATCTGGATCCCAACTATGTGGAAGCAAAAGGAGGGGGGTGTGTGCTACTGTGAACTAGAAAGAAGCAAAACACAAAACGAAAAAAAAGAAACTGATGGGTGCACAGGAAATGATTCATCAACAACAAAGGCATGAATTATATGATCGAATAATGATTGTGTAACTCAAAAGGTCTCCACATATAGACCTATGTATGTGGACACATAAGCTTCTTAATTGTATTGTAAATGATTTTTTTTATTATAAAAATTATTATAATGTACAAGAGGTAACGTTACTGATACTGTTATCTGTATTTGTATATTTACAGTTTCATGAGGGAATTTTTGGTCATGAGGATGTTGCCATAAAAAGAGGAATTAAATCTAGTAAATGTAAAATGAAGGAACCGAAAAAGTAACACATATCAGCTTACATGTCATAGAGGAAGTGAGATCCTTGTTTACTTTTGTGGTTAAAATATATATTTTTTAGACATTTCAAAAGATACTCTGTTTACTGTTTGTCAACACATTGATTTTTAAAAAAATATATGATACATTTGGTTGTATAGTAGTCTCATTATAAACTTCACAATAACAATAAAATAATTTGATGTAGGAAAAATTTTTTTTTGCTTTTATGGTCAGTCTGGAGTCAGCTGCTTTGCTGAAATATTAAAATGGGAGTTTTCAGTTGTTTAAAGCTGAAGCAAGACATGAAAATACTGTTTCCACAGGAACTCTTTGTATAGCTCAACAATATTTATATAATTAATATAATATACTATAATAATATAATATAATATAATACACCGATCAGGCATAACATTATGACAGGTGAAGTGAATAACACTGATTATCTCTTCATCACGGCACCTGTTAGTGGGTGGGATATATTAGGCATCAAGTGAACATTTTGTCCTCAAAGCTGATGTGTTAGAAGCAGAAAAAATGGGCAAGCGCAAGGATTTGAACGAGTTTGACAGCATCTTGTGGGGTGTTCCCGGTCTGCAGTGGTCAGTATCTATCAAAAGTGGTCCAAGGAAGGAACAGTGGTGAACCGGCAACAGGGTTATGGGCGGCCATGGCTCATTGATGCACGTGGCGAGTGAAGGTGTGGTCCGATCAAACAGACAAGCTACTGTAGCTCATATTGCTACAGAAGTTAATGCTGGTTCTTATAGAAAGGTGTCAGAATACACAGTGCATCGCAGTTTGTTGCGTATGGGGCTGCATAGCCGCAGACCAGTGTCGTGGAAATTTGAACTCTTTAGTGGTGAGATTGTAATGAAAACCAAACCCACTTGTCTTTGAAGTATTTTATTCTTGCAAGAAGGCCATTTACATACAGACAAAGTTTCTGCAGAGAAGGACAGCCTCACCCAGTGCAGGCTGCCTAATATAGATCACTCACCCCCCACCCTGCTGTTTTCCTGTTATGTTAATAAAACTGAAGATCTATGCCATATAAGAGGCAAAACCATCTCTCATTCTCTAGGCCCAAGACAGAGGAGCCACTTCTAAGAAACAGCAGGATGTCTAGTAGACATGAAACACCTTTTGTTGCAAACACAATTTCAGCTTGTTTCGTCTGACACTTGAAATAGCACACATACACAGTAATTTTACTAAGATCAGTTGTCTGTAGTCATGCAGACACATACATAATATAAAGTAAATACATTTTGCATAAAGCAAAATTAATTTCCATTACACTCCTCCCTTTTGATTATTATTAATCAACTTAAAAAGTATTTTGCATTCTTTTATACATATTCATCAGAAATATTAATCCTCCTGGTTCAAAACATATTCTTTTAGAAAGAAGAAATACAATCTGCTGTTTTTGTCAGACATAGACATCCCTGTTGGTTTATCAAGCAGTAACAAAATCAACCTTTTCTGTTTTAATTATGTTTGCACCATCTCGTAACACGGACAGTGACCTGCTTTAAACCTTCAACTACACATAATCATCTTCTCCCAACATTCTATAAAGAGTAAAAACTAAACACCACATAGTACATTGCCTTTTAACTTTAATAGACCTTAAATCAATTATTTTTTTTTTTTTAGTATCATCTTTTGCTGGATCTTTTAAGAATCAACAGGCTCATATTGCTGTAAAGGAAGTTATCAATTTGCCTATGTCAAATCCTTCCCTCAGACCTACTCTAAATTCTTACATATTATTAAAATGGCAGGAAGAATGGGACCCATGCACTAACAACAAATGACAACATCAGATGTTGTTTAGGACATTCCCATGCATTTATTCAGCTTTATGTGTGTTCTGCACGATCTTAAGCATTTTCCTAACCATATTTTGTTAGCTTTTAATGCAAGCAGGCAATGGTTTTACTTAGTTAGCTGTATTTAACAGCCTATTTAATAAGATCTAACCAGAATATATTGTTTTAAACAATGTAGTTGTTTAAAATTAACTTCTGTATGACCCAGCTCTTGCCATGAGAATCCGGTTTAACATACTTTAGTCACATCTTTCTTGGTCTAAGGTTTGGCTTTGTTCTCCCTAACTTGTTTTAATTAATGCTCTGAGCTTGATTAAAACATTAAATTCCTTAGCAATATGTTGGAAATTTGGTTATGCTAAATGGCCTACAACTAATAAATGAAATGTGTTTCTTCTTACAAATCTATCTCCTATGTATCTCACAACTCTAAAAAGTTCCTACAAACACAAGCTGTCTTTCCTGTAACCAATAGCATACTTCACAGATTTTCAGAATTAACCAGATTTTCTTTTTGCCCTGTATTGCGAGCTTTAATCGGATTGCTATTAAAAATCATGTTGTAAAATCAGATGTAATGTCAGCATTAGGAATTTAAAACTCTCAAAGTTTCTTCAAAAATAATCCCTAGATTATTCTTATTTTTATGTTGATGTACCTAGTAAGAGTCCCTATAGTTCATAGCATTAGTTAAGAGATTTTCCTCTTTTCAACTTTTTTTTCCCTTTTTTTTTTTTTTAACATATACCTGATATATTTTCTAATAAATCAATAACCAATTAAATCATGATGTCTGTATTAATACTCAACCCTAGTTTGATTCAATCAAATAAATCATCAAAATCATCACACAAACAGATTATCCTGTTAAACTCAAACCATTAGTTGGTCCACATCTTCTTCCAGGTGTGTTGATCATCTCGTTCGCCCCATGGACGTTCCATCTTCACCAGGGTGACTCTTTGGAAGCCGTTGCTTTCCCTCGTTGGCGAGGGAGGGACGTTACTAGCATGGACCCTTGATCCCTCACTTTATGCTTCATGAGGTTGTTGAGGCTGGTTGATGTAGTTTAAGGTGAGAGGCTTGGACCCAGGTGTCACACTCTCCAACCATTTTGCTGATCATTGTGAGATTTTTCCCTGGGATCACAACCGCACACCCACTGGTCCTTATTGGTTGACTTAACCATTTCCTGGCTGCTGTCACCTGTGAATGGAGACCTTAGGTATTTTTGTTAGTGACAACTCATCTGCTTATCTGGCCAGTCATCCTTTTTGGTGTGACCTGTAGAAATTTCATGTGGGCTGAGGGCTGTCCTGGCTCTTTTGGGATCTTATACTTTTATTGCCATCAATCCAATGAACAGGGCTTGAGCCTAAGTCATTTTCTGTCATGCACAATTTTGGGTTTTATCATCTAATTTGCATTCTCACTATTTATCCATCTTGTGGATGATGTGCACAATGAATTTCAAATTTATATTCAACTTTCGGCCAATTCAGCTCTGTTTCTCCTTGTTTTACAAACTGAAACATATTATCACCAGATAATTTCTGGAGCACACCTCACGCAGTATTATAAGCTTTTTTTACCTGGAAAACACTCAACCCACCTTGCTCATGTTAACAGTAACAAGACAATATTTTATACATTTGGAACAGAATCAGTTGTGTTCGATGCAATCCATCATGACATCCTGCAAAAGGAAAAAGTTAAGGGGTGGACAGGGCAAGCTCACCTGCTCTCTGCCTTCCCAAGTTATGCGCTGTGCAGGTGTGACACTGTTTCTTTCTGCCAAAACAATAACCCAGAATTAATAATAACCAAATTTAGATACAGCTGTTTTAATTGGAATGATTTATTTGTCTTTGGTGTCTCTCCAAACACCATCTCTCATCTTTCACACACACACTTTCATACACTTTCACACCCCCACTCTGGCCAGAGCATCATACCTGCCTCAGCAGATTGTGAACTGAATGGGGAACGTATATATTATTAGTGAAATAACCAAGTCTGAATGGGTAACAAAACGTTGCCGACGACAGAAGCTACTGAACGTAGACACACTGTGGCGTTCCCCTTGCAACAGTGTCTAAACGTTAGGATATCAATTATCAATTGTCTGATGTCAGTCGCCATGAGATTGAGTTTAACATCGCAAACATAAACCTAACTTCTCAAAATCAAATAGATTAAATCATTAGAAGTCATCATTAGAATAATCATATAGACCTAGGTTTTTGTTGTTGCTCATGAGCTACTTAGACGAATATTGGAGATCTCCACACAATCTTGGATCCATGGCAAAAACCTTCCTATCTCGTACCCCAGGTGATGACAGCATTTGGAATTTTAGATTTATTGTTTTTTGTTTATTTTTTTTATTGAATCTAGAAAATTACCTTTAAACAAAATGGAGTGACCAATAGTATTGCTTCTTAGCCATAATTTTCTCTTTGGACATTTTGTTCCCTATTTCCCTTTTCTTTGCCCTATGACTCTGCATAGTCAATAATCTATTTATGTCTTTACATTACACTACTATGTTGGTTAATGTAATGTAATAACCCTCACTATGCCAAATCCAGCCCCAGTTTCACTGATTGGTGAGACAAGCTCCCACTTCTGTTAATAAACTTTCTTTTCCTTCATTAAGATGTACAGTAGGGCTGGACTGGTACCTAATGAAAGCAGATTCAGAATGTTAATTTAACATAGAATACAAAGAACTGCTGTGAGACCAGTGAACAATCAAAGGAATCAAGTTAATATAACAATTAACAAAATTTGAAGCGGTCTCTGCAGTGATCATTGAAAATGCAGCAAGTGAGGGAATGGAAGTCCTTCTGTGTACTGTGTGGATCGTCAGGCAGTTGAAGCAGTTGGGCTGTTGCATTGGATTGTCAGCCTGTGGTGGCACTCAAAGGCCTGGTGTTGTGCTGTATGGGCTCTGTTGTTTCTTTGCTTCTCAGACAGTTTTGCTTTTGATCGATTCTGCTACAATCTGCATAGCAAAATTGTCCTTATGAAAAGTCTCAAGTGAAAGTTTCACCTTGTCCTTCACTGAATCTCCATGCTGACCCCCTCCAGAAGTGTCAACTTCCTCTTTCAGGAGGGGAGCTGAAGGCCTATCAGCCACTTCCTCCTCTCCTCTCTGCAGTCGTCTCTCGTCGAAAAGACTTCAGTCTATCCGCTTCCGTTTGTCAAGGCAGCTGTTCCAGAAGTTGCCTGGTCTGAAATGTGAACACTCCAGAGAACCGCATAATTCAAATTAAACCTACAGCTCTATATTCTTTTTTTTTTTTTTTTTTTTTTACCATCTCTCTCAATGTCTCTTATTTTCAGAAGTCTCTTCTGGTTAACACAACAGCAGTTCCTCATTTTATTAATAAGCTTAGTTCTTCTTTGCAGGAAAAAGCAAGCTGATCTTCTTTGCTAAATACAGGAAACAGCAGTAAACTACTCTAATTAATATAGAGTATGTATGGTGTATGGTAAAATGGTTATGAATTCTTTGTCTTTTGTCTTTTACTAGAAACTAAAATTACTGTAAGATATCTGTTATGTGCCTTGGTCACCCAGTCTCGTTTTTATTCAACACATTTCACAAAAATTATCTTAGTTAACATAAACCAAAAAATCTTAGAATCTCTGCAATGGATCAACCTTTTGATACTGTCTCCCAGGGATAACATGATACAAATTCTAGACGTCTTCAGATACAGAGTATAATATTTAAGCACGTACAGTTAAAATCTTGCTATTTATTTATCACTTTTTAGCACCTGTTTCTCGATTTTATGCAAAAAAAGTTTGTTCACGACTTTTTCATAATTTCATAAGTGCTCCACAGGTGCATTTTCCAATTATTTATTATTTTAATAATTTCAGCATTTATTTCATAAATCTCAGGATAACAATATTGTTATGGACATTTGAATTTTCCAATCAGAATCAAAACTCTGAATAAATGTTACAATCACTCGAGTCAAATTGGGTTTGCTATTTCCAGACCCCATTGCCCCTCACACCCCAATTTCCTTAAGACTCTCTAACTGCACTCTGAGGTCGTCACTACAGAGCTCTTTGCACACTGACAAAGTTCCCCTCCGCACACCCGTGGTGGAGGTATCTCTCCCCTTGAGTCTCTGACTCAGTCTTATTTCCTCCGGAAATAATATTCCACTCCGTGGAGATTTGGGAGACGGCAGTGTAAGGAACAGGTGTCTGGGAATATCAAACAATCTTGGTGGTATTCACTTAACATTGTACTTTGTATTCATTTAACTCTTGAAACTCCCGCATTTCATTCATCAATGAAATTCATCATAGCTTTTAAGAACCATGACATAAATCAAATCTCAGTTAAATCTGTTCAGCCAAATTATCTAAATACAGTTGTGCATATCTTAGTTGGTATCTGACTCATGATTCACCATGGATTTGATATACAGTGCTTTTAAGTGCCCTCAATCTAACACAGCAGAGACAGAACAGAGAATACATTTGTTTCAAAACTTCACTGGATCAAAGTGAACTTTGGCTACAATAATCTGCTGATTTACGACTCTGTTGTTTCATCCATCCTGTCCAGATTGATTTACCGAAGCAATTTTAAAAATTGCAATCTATCAGTTTATATGTTTTGGTGCCTTTGCAAGGACACAATACCATTTCTCTTAAATCATTAGAAATTCATTCGATCGTTAAAAGGACCGAAAACACCCTAAGGATTAAAATAGAATTATTCATTTCTCAACAGGCAGGTAATATTCACTTAAAAGTAATTTCTTGCCTGCCTGAGAAATCCCAAACGAAACTGTTACATTATTTCATGTGCCATCATTTTCAGTCCATTACCGGTTGAAAGAATAGTCATAATTTTCTATCCAATCTGAGATTTCTGCCAAAACTCTATCCCCATATTTTCTTTTCATTTTCTTTATAACAGATAACAGATTTTTGCTATTTCCAGACCCTATATTCTCTGTGTCACTTAACCTTGGGACGTCCCTTTTTCCTCACCCTACGGTCGTCACCGCAGTGTGTCTTTGCACAGACTCGGCAAAGAAACCCTTTTCTGCACGGACTCGGCAGAAAACCTAAACCCTCTCTTTTGAGTCAGTACTTTGACTCAAATCAACTTATTTCTAGTGCTTTAGAAATATTCAACCTCACAGACTCGGAGGACCTCACAGACTCGGAGGTAGAGAGGGGCACAACACAGAAAAGAGGTGTCTGAAAATATCAAACTTCAATTTTATGGTTTCAAAACAAACTCACTGAGCAAATATGCCTTCAGTTTCCCTTAGAATTCTTTGAGATTCCAGCGGTGAAACTCTGGGCCCTTAGACGTTTGTCCCTCCTCCCTGAAAACTTCGGGGTAGGGAGCCAGTCTTTTGAAACCAGGATGATCAGCCTCAAACGTTCTCAGGTCCAGACGAATCACATGCGGAATCCCACTTCTGACACCATTTGTCGTGGAAATTTGAACTCGTTAGTGGTGAGATTGTAACGCAAAACCAAACCCACTTGTCTTTGAAGTATTTTATTCTTGCAAGAAGGCCATTTACATACAGACAAAGTTTCTGCAGAGAAGGACAGCCTCACCCAGTGCAGGCTGCCTAATATAGATCACTCACCCCCCACCCTGCTGTTTTCCTGTTATGTTAATAAACAGATCTATGCCATATAAGGGGCAAAATCATCTCTCATTCTCTAGGCCCAAGACAGAGGAGCCACTTCTAAGAAACAGCAGGATGTCTTGTAGACATGTAACACCTTTTGTTGCAAACACAATTTCAGCTTGTTTCGTCTGACACTTGAAATAGCACATATACACAGTAATTTTACTAAGATCAGTTGTCTGTAATCATGCAGACACATACATAATATAAAGTAAATGCATTTTGCATAAAGCAAAATTAATTTCCACTACACCAGTCAGGATGCCCATGCTGACCCCGTCCACTTGTGAAAGTGCCAACAGTGGGCACGTAAGCATCAGAACTTGACCACGGAGCAATGGAAGAAGGTGGCCTGGTCTTATGAATCACAGTTTATTTTACATCTCTTTTTTTCATTCTTTACATTTACATTTACATTTTTACATTTCTTTTTTATTTTACATGCATGTACGCTTACCTGGGGAACACATGGCACCAAGATGCACTATGGGAAGAAGGCAAGCCAGCGGAGGCAGTGTGATGCTTTGGGCAATGTTCTGCTGGGAAACATTAGGTCCTGCCATCCATGTGGATGTTACTTTGACACGTACCACCTGCCTAAGCATTATTGCAGACCATGTACCCCCTTTCATGGAAACGGTATTCCCTGGTGGCTGTGGCCTCTTTCAGCAGGATAATGCGCCCTGCCACAAAGCAAAAAAGGTTCAGGAATGGTTTGAAGAGCACAACAACGAGTTTGAGGTGTTGACTTGGCCTCCAGATTCCCCAGATCTCGACAGGTCAGGGCTGTTTTGGCAACAAAAGGGGGCCAACACAATATTAGGTAATTAGGTCATAATGTTATGCCTGATCTGTGTATAATATAATATAATTATAGTATTTAAAAATGGTGAACAAGAAATATATTTCTTGTGAGGCAGGTTGGCTATGAGGAAGTCTTGCTGGGTAAAAAAGGGACACCAGCGTCCCATACAGGTAACAACATCCAAAATATCTGCAGATAACTTTCTCATGTAAGTCACAATGCTTGTAGGAATTAGAAAATTTGATTTTAGATCATACAGATCTAACACACTAAATTCTAAGTAACTCTGCATCATCTTATGTCCTGCATCTACAGTATGTCACTATATAATGCACAACAGTCAATTTAGTCTGGTGGCAATACTTCCCTCTTAAGCCATGCGAAAGACCAAAGGACAACATCTGAAAGAAGAAGTAACCATCATTAGTGACATTTATTAACAACACTCAGAGCAAGTTTGCTCACAAGTTAGGATAACACACCAGCGGAGGTAAAACATTTCTTGACATATTGTGTATGGCAGCCCTGATTGCTCAATGAAAGGTAAATTAACTTCTTTTCTTGTTTAAATATGTTGATATGACAAGAGAATAAAGAGTGACAAAACAGGCTTCACTGACCATGAAGACTCTAAATTGTTGATACTGAAATCAGCACAATAAGGGATTTTGTTGCATTAGTTGTTGTGTTTGGTAGTTTAATATTGTGTAATATTGTGCAGTAATCCACGTGTCTCTGGATTTTAATGTGTGAATCTTGCTCATTTGGACATGAAAATTCTTTTAGAGAATCAAATGGATAAGGCAATCTGTAAACCATCCAATGGAAAACCTACCATTCCACAGAAACCCAACCTTCCACCAAAACCAAACCTTAATGCTTCACACCAGTCAAGCCTCTTTGGTTCCTCTAGCAGAGTTGCTCAGGCTTTGCGTAACTTTGAACCAGGATTAGGCAAGCAAACAGCAATAAACTACAGCAGTAAAGAACGAAGATACTCCAAAGAAATGAGCCAAAATAGAAGGGCTTTGGTGGTTGAAGCTAGATGTCCAACCAGGATAGAGGACCAAGTAGAGAATATATCTTCATTCTCAAGACCTAATAACAGTGGACTTAGATTATGGGATGAAAAACAGATGCCGGAAAGAAATCAGCTGGTAGTAGATGATGTGGATGTGGGTCGATCAGGTAGTGACATTTTTTAAATATGTTTCTAACGTGTGTGCTTTATATCGTATGTGATGTAGGTTTAGATTAATTAAAACAGTTGAATAAGGTATAGAAGTATTATACGAACACAACATAAATACAAAGAGTACAGGCAACACTTTATAAGTATATGTAATAAAGTATTTACAAATCATTTGCATACAGTTAATTAATAGTTTAAAAACTTTAGTTAATACATTAATAGACTATATACAAATAGTTCTTCATTCATTGTCATTGTAATTAACAAAGTGTTATTGTTTAAAGGGTTAGTTCACCCAAAAATAAAAATTCTGTCATTAATTACTCACCCTCTTGTCATTCCAAACCCATAAAACCTTCGTTCATCTTTGGAACACAAATTAAGATATTTTTGATGAAATCAGAGAGCTTCTGAATCTGACCCCTATAGACAGCAACATTATAACCACTTTCAAGGCCTAGAAAGGTAGGAAAGACATTGTTAAAATAATCCATGTGACTACAGTGGTTCAACCTTAATTTTATGAAGCGACGAGAATACTTTTTGTGCGCAAAAAAAATAAATAAAAATAATCAGGGAAATAAAATGGGAAAATGGCATTAAGTGCTTTAAACCAACCTTTATTGGACATTAATTGTATTGTTATTAAGAGTTCATTAAAATGTTTACAAATACATCCCCAAAACTAAACACTTATAAATAAATAAATAAATAAATAATGCTGTCAATATGAATTACATACAAATACTCATAAGATCACTTTGTTAAAATACATCAGTAAGGATTAGGTATAGGTTTAGGGGAAAGAATATATAGTTTGTACAGTATAAAACTCATTATTTCTATGGAAAGTCCCCATAAAACATGAAAACCCAGTGTGTGTGTGTATGTGTGTGTGCTTTAAAGGTAGGTTTAAAGCACTTAATGTAATTTTCCCATTTTCTGTGCCCTAATCTAAAATGAGAACTATTTACTGTTAATAAGTTGTTATCAAAGCATTATCTAAATCTTTACATATGAGCTAATTAAACAATAATAATTTGTTAATAACAGTAACAATGAATGAAGAACTATTTGTATATAGTCTATTCATGTATTATCTGCAGTTTACAAACAATTAATTGTATATAAACTAATAATTTGCAAATTATTTGTAAGTACTTTATTACACTCTTATTATAAAGTGTTGCCAGAGTACATTTAACAACTGGGCATTGGGTAGGATTAAGGGATGTAGAATATGGTCATGCAGAATAAGGCATTAATATGTGCTTTATAAGTACTAATAAACAGCCAATATCCTAGTAATATGCATACTAATAAGCAACTGCTTAATAGTGAGAATTGGACCCTAAAATAAAGTGTTACCGAATATACATTATAATTTGTTTAATAGCCTACATTATTTTACCAGTACAAAAATAAGAGTAGAAAATGTGAAAAAAAAAAATCTGATTCTGTCTGGGCCTGTTGGTAAGCTTAATAAATCACCTCATTCCCTCAGCTCCTGATGGCAGTGAAATGAATAACTCTGTGAGTGGCACCATAGAAAATCATCAGGGCTCCACTGCACCACCAAACACCTCAGAGGAGAAACACTGTCATTGCATCTGCCACCTTCAAAGGCCTGGTATGAAACTGGTCTGGGTACCTTTAGAAAAGGAGAAAAATGGCATGGATACTGTAATTGAAAAGAATCATAAACATCAAAACAGAGGAAGTAAAAGAAAAGAGTTTCCAAAAAAGGAGGATGTTTTACAGCTAACCAGCAATGAAGTCAGTAGGCCACAGAATAGCCCATCTCGCCATTCAAAACCCCAAGTATTGCCTCCGTGTGTAAATTGCCAAAGCTTTCTACTTCACCACAGCCCTCACAAATTATCAGCAAAAGGGTTTGCATACGCTGAGTCGTCATTTCAAAACCACTCACAACCCCCTGTACCACCAAGGACTTATCAGTCCTCTGAGTATCAAAATAGGCAACAATATACACAGCTTGACCATACCGATGCTCATATATACTTGGATCTTTTGCCATCAAATGACAATAAAGTTACTGCTCCAGCTGTTCCCCCTCGTCCTCCCCCACGACTTCCTCAGCACCCTCCAATAAAGCAAAAGAAAGAGAGGCGGTCTTCTCAGCCAGTGCTGGCCTGTGTGGTCTCTCTTCGAGGAGGCGGTCTACCTATCAGAAACACCAGCAGCTGTGAGCGTGGAAGACTGTCTCGCCCCATTTCTGTGCTAAACCCCTCAGGTGAGTTTCATTAGAGAAAAAGTGTGCATGACTTTATTATTTACTGTGCACTTTTAATGGCTAAGATTTTGCCAAGTATGACATCTTCTTGGATCAATGTCTTGTGTTGATCCTGGAACAAAAAAAAAAAACATAGTCTCTAATCCCAAACATTAAGTATGGTAACATTGTCCAAGCCCCTAAAACCAGTTCTAATCCTGACCCTACCCTAATTGATCCAGGAACATGTCCTTTGTGCTGAAATCATTGTGGACATCAAGATATGCTATCAGTTACTCTTTTTTTCACAAATATCTGCTTTTAAATGCTTTATTCATTGCTTAAAATGAAACAGACATATGTCTAGATTTCTGGAAAGCTGTTTGTTTTCTAGGTGAGAGCTATGAAAATAGTGATTTTGAAGGCTGGGAGTCTATTGACACAAAAGAGTAAGTTTACAACAATATTAATAAGCTGTTCTCAAAAGTGTGCAAATTATTCAATGATTTTCAGAAGGGAGTCAACTTTTTAAACAATTTCTGTCAGTAATTTGTGGGGCTCAGTGGAAAAGTTTTGTCTTGCTGCTAGCATAGACAAGAGAGTAAGCAAAACATTAAAGGTTTTTGACCCACCCACTACTTTTTAATTCCTTTTATCTACTTTTTTTATTCTATTATACACTCTTAGAATATTACTTGAAAGATGTTGAGAATAGTTTAATTTACACATCCTCTTTCCCTGAAATAAAAACCTGACATATCCAACTTTTATGGATTTGAAAAAGAGAGGCTTCATTTCTGACTCACTGCTAGCTGGAAAGGCTAGTCAAAATGAAAGTATGAGGTGGTGAGACTAACCTTTTTTGTCTCCCAGGTTTGTTGTGAGTTTAGCCATCTTTTTGATGAGAAATTACATTTTAAAAAGAACACTCTCGTCATTTGGCCTTTATGATCTGTGACTGTTTGAGCCCAGTAATGCATGGCCAGGTTAAGTAGTTGTAGGTTTCTTGCAGGCTGTGTGACAATACCGGAAGCCCACGGAGGATCTCCAGTGACTGGGAGCCAAACAGCGACTATGGTGAGAGATACTTTAATGAATGTATACAAAATACACACGCACACACACACACACAATGGGCTTCCATGTTTTATGGGGACATTCCATTGACATGATTTTTATACTGTACAAACAGTATATTTGTCATGTCTGTTTGTGTTTGGACTTTCCGTTTGTATTCTGATTCGTTCATGTGCTTCTTTGCTCAGTTTCCCGACACTCTTTTGTTACCTTCATTATTAGTTCATTCTGTTCAGCTGTGTTTGCTCGTTTCCTTGTTTGTGTTCCTATATATAGTTCCTAAAAATAGAACAAAAATGTCCCTACAAGGAAAAGGATTTTCAGATATTGCCGTCTTTGTGGGGACATTTTGTCTGTAGGGTTTACCAGGACCACCAAAATATTTTCATCTAAAAACAACAGTTAGTTGTTTTCTGATTTATTTAATATGAAGGTATTGGAGCAGGATTTATAGTTCACTGGATAAGTTGAATGGACATTAGATGCGATAACATTTCTTTGGATCTTTTGACGTTCAACCAAACATTTTTCTCAAACACATTGTGTCATCCTTAGAACCTCTGTATCAGATCTACCAGGCTAAGGTCTCAAAAGAAGCCAGTCAGACACAGACTGATAGTCCTGATTGCAGCAGCAGAAGTGTTAGTGAAACTCTGGGTTTAGAGGGTCCCAGAAGGCTGGGGATGGTTGACCCCCGATCCAAAAGAGGCCCCGAAGAGATTACGCTCTGGCAAGACTTACCGGTGGTGAAGGAAAGTGGAATGTTATACAAACTCACTCGCACTGAAATACAGAGACAAGAGGTTAGAGTAAAAGTTTAACAGTATTAGGAGTAACTTTACATCTTTTTTTGTTAAGTTCAGTTTGTACATATCTTTATTTTAATCTTTATGTATGTTTTTAGAGCATGTTTGAGGTGCTCACCTCTGAGGCCTCCTACCTGCGCTCCCTGCGGGTTCTGAAGGATCACTTCCTGGGGTCACGGGAACTCAATGAGACTCTGGTCATTCATGATAGGAAGGCCCTCTTCTCCAACCTCCTGCAGGTCTATGAGGTCAGCGAGAGGTGAGAAAGATAGAAGAGAAACAAGGGGAAATTGTTTTATTTTTCTGTGGACCACAAAATGAGCTACTCTTTTCTATTCAAAAATAGATTGTAAATCAAACTCCAAAAAAGTACCATAAAAGATGTCTAAACTTGTGAACTTTATTCAAAGTCTTCTAAAGCTTTGTGTGTGGAACAGCATGAAATTTACATTGTTCACTCATTATGAAATCTTTGAAAAGTAATCTTTAAATGAATAATTTATGCATAATGAAAGTTCTGTTATTAATTAACTCAAAATATAAAATAAAATTAGCCCACACAACTCATGCACTATATTCCAAGTCTTCTGAATCCAAATGATATGGATCTAGGCATGGGTGAGCCCACCCAAAAGTCTGCCTTGTCCACCCAATCAGAATTTAGGCACAGATAGTGTTAATCTTTTTTTTTAAATTATTATTATTAATTGTGCATTGATTTAAAAACAATCTGAGGCAGGGTGTGTGTTGAAATACGCTAGAAAACCTCACTCATCTAAGAATGTGCATTTATCGCATGGACGGAGCAAGAACATAATGTAAGTGTATACAATGAATATGTATAGTTTAGTTGAAACCTTGCCCTCTTTGGCTAGCTTTTACTGCAGTTAAACTAAATGTACAATGCCCATGACCTCATCATCACGAACATGTGGTTCTGCAAGCGGCTATCCCATCTCATCACCTACTACAGCGGCAACAAAAAGGAACAAATTGACTTTATCCTAGTCAGAAGACGTGATTTGTAGACCCTGCTCAACGTCAAGGCCATCCCATATGAGACGTTACAAAATGGACCAGCTTGCATTAAATAGTGGAGGTTTAAAGAAAAAGAAGTCATCACACGCATCCATCTGCCACCAATCACGACGGTTGAAGAAACATGGAGGAAAGCCAAACAAACAATTGGCGAAGCAGACCGCACAGAACTTGGCATGACTAAGCCAGGACGGCAGTGGCCAAGGAAGTATGGCTGTGGGCAGACGAAGTCAAGGTTAAAAGTCTGCGAGAAGAAATGCCTCTACCACGCTTTTCACGCTGACAAGAACTGTGATAACTGGCAGAAGCATCACAATGCCCGAAGGAGCGTGAAGAAGGCCATAGCTACTGCAAAAGCTGCTCGATATGACGAGCTCTACAAGAAGCTCGACACACCCAAAGGCGAACGTGACATCTATCTCCTCATGAAGTTGCGCCATTGTCAAACTGAGGATATCGAGAAATTCTTCGGTGTCAATGATGAAAACAGGAAACTGATCACTGACCGCAAGAAGGCCGTCAAACGCTGGCGGGACTAGTTCGAGAAGATCTCAACTGAGGAGTTCCCACATCCACCGATTGTGTCCGCTCCTCCTGTTCTCAGTCCAGTGTAACCGGTCACGGCCGACGAAGTTGCTGAAGCGGTGAAGAAAATGAAGCTGGGTAAAGCAGACCTACAGCAGCCAGCGCCATGGACACTTCTCTATGCGGATGCCGTTATGCTTGCTGCTAAAGAGAAAGCCAGCCTCAAGCAGAATGTCCAGGCATGGAGCAATTGACTGGCAACTTTCGGCCTACTCCTCAGTGTTAAAAAGACAGAGTACATGATGACAGACCCGAACATGCAAGGTATAATCAAGATTGACAGCACTGACCTACCAAGAACCAAGACATTCAAGTGTCTTGGCTCAATGATCGCAGTTGATGGAAGTCTGAACCATGAAGTCACTGCACAAGTCATCGCTGCCTGGCTGAAGTGGCGCACAACGACCAGTTTCATGTGCAATAGGAAGACCAGTGACCGCCTTAAGTCGAAGTTCTACCGTACTGCCATTCGTCCTGTTACTCTTTATGGCGCTGAGTGTAGGCCTGTGACGAAAGAAGTAGAACGCCACCTCTGTGTCATGGAAACAAAAAGGCTGCAATGGATCTCTGGCATCACACGCTTCGACCACGTCTGATATGATGACATTCGGCAGCGGTATGGTTTTGCCTCAATATCTGACAAGCTACAGTATGTGAAGCCCGGCTTTGGTGGTATGGCCATATCCTACACGCTGACCATACGATGCTTGCCAAAATGGGCTTCAAGCTGGAAGTCAGCGGAAAGTGACCGAAGGGATGACCAAAGTAGCACTGGCTCGACACGCTGCACAACAACCTCAAGCTTACCGGTTTGCACCCCGATCAAGTCGACGATCGCATCAAATGGCGCTAGCAATCCAAAAAAGCGGACCCTGCTACCACACATGGGATAAACGCTAAAGAAGATGTTGTTTAAGTGAACTATAAGTGTAACAGTAGTAAACTTTAAGTGCACAACTAGTTCACAACTACAGTACATTTCTCATTTGTACTGCATCTGTACTACAAGGTAACTTATAAGTATACTAGTAGTTTACCATTTTAATACTTGTAGCACATTTTTTTAGTTTATGAAAGTACACTTTCTCAGTAAACTACTAGTAGTAAAACTAATAGTAGTTTTATACTGCAAGTATACTTGCAAGTTTTCTTTAAGTAAACATAACATCATACTTACAGTTTATGTTATGTTACAGTCTATTTATTATTATATATACTTTATTTTTAGTTTAAAAAAGTATAGGCCTACTATTAGCACACTTGTCACATCCCTTACTTTTACGTAAGGGATGCCATAGTCATATGAATTTGGAATGGCTTTAAAAAGAGTACATTATGACGCAGTTATCATTTTTGAGTAAACTAAGCCATTAACCAAAGAACTATATGGCTACGGGAATGAATGAACATATCTTTTCTTCTTAGGTTTATAGGCGATCTGCTGAAACGAGTCGATGAGAGTGTGGTGATATCTGACGTGTGTGACATCATTTATGAGCACTCAGAGAACTATTTCTCAATCTTCATTGATTATGTCCGCAATCAGCAGTACCAAGAAAAGACCTACAGCAGACTGATGTGAGACTACATACCTAAATCCATTTGTAGAGATACACACACAAACACAAAATAGTAATTTTAATCTAAAATATTCAGCTTCGTTTTGAAAGCTTCACAACAATGAAAGCTTTTAAATGCATAAAATACATTTTACAATACACTTACTTTTGGAGTATCATGACCAAAAACATACTTTAAGTGATAATTAAATGTAGTGTTTATTCATCTGTACTGGCAGGGAGAGTAACAGGGATTTTTCAGTTGTGATGAGGCGGCTGGAGTTATCTCCACTCTGCAAACGTCTGCCCTTCACATCCTTTATGCTTCTGCCCTTCCAACGAATCACACGCATCAAAATCCTTATACAGGTGAGATATAACAGCTAATGTTCTCAAAAATACCCATTCCTCTCATTTGTAAATGTGAAATGATCAGATAATAGTGCTTGGATTAATTTGAACCTTTTGTAGAATATCCAGAAGAGGACTGCAAAGGGCACTAAAGAGGAGGAAACTGCTTCCAAGGCCCTGGCTTCAGTGTCTGAGGTAAAATGGATAAAATCAACATTGATCCTTGAGTTTGATTAGCCGAGTGCTGATATCTAGAATAGCAGCAGTAAAACATTTTATTGTTGGCTACATACCAACAACAAACAATTCCAATGCTTCTAATACTTTTACTTGTGTGAATTTTAATTCAGAAATTAAGAACATGCCCATCATAGAAGAGGTGTATCCATTGTATGTGTGAATTTAAATTTTTTTTTTTTTTTAAATGTAATTTAGAATAAATTAATAGATCTGGACAAAAATGACCATAATGTCATTGACCCAATTATCAATATAACATCAGATAAATTCAATAAAATGCTGAGTTGCTACCTTTCTTAGCATCATAAAAAGTCTACTGATAGGCTAATGGAACATTTTGCTTGATGGAAGATTGTGATTATTTACTGAACATTGATGTCATAATTCTGATTTCATAACAGCGTCACATCATGCCTAATGATGTCTCTGTGGTAAAACCACTGTAAAATGGGCAACTAACACTAAATCTAAACCACTTTTTCAAACATTATTAATAACTGTTAAATCTCTCCATATGCATTTGTTCTATTTGTTCATGTCCAGCTTTGATCTCTCTCAACCTTCTTGTTTGTAGCTTATCACACAGGCAAACACACAGGTAGGGCAGATGAAACAAATGGAGGAGCTCATACACATCTCTAACAAATTGGAGTTCGACAAACTCAAGGTCAGTAAATTCACTCTGCCCCTTTAAAAACAGAGTTTCCAACAAGGGTTTTTACAGTACTATGCCACAGAAGAATCTTTTCTTTAGAATGCATCTACATACTCTTGCTTTACAGAACCAAGGAGGGTTTTATTCCATTAACAGAGGTAATAATAATACATTAGAGAAGTAATAATACGTTAAATATAAATATCTAAAGAACGTATAATGTAACATCAATATTTAAAAACTTTCAAGGAGCCATTTAGCAATTCAAGAAACCAAGAAAATAAACTGATTAGAGAAAGGTTATTTGCTAAAATTAAGCAACATCAAAGAACCATTAAAAAAACTGTTCTAATCTTTGTATTTTCAGCAAAGCATTTTTTGTTCTGTCCAAAATACTACGGCAGAATGTTCATTCTTGGGTGAACTATGCATTTAATCAAACTTCAGCTAGCAGATTGTCAGAAATTTTGGAAATGTACCATTTTCTTTTACTAAATAAAAAAGCCAACATGTATTATTTCAATATGCCAACATTATTATATTTCTTTGCAGGATTCAAATGATACAATATACAATAATAAGTTATGTGTTCATTTCTACAGGCCATTCCAATTGTTTCTAAAAACCGCTGTTTAGAAAAACAGGGGGAACTTCAAGAGCTAAGCAAAAGAGGGTCTCTCTTCAGCCTCCGCAACAAATGTACTCCGGTATACATGTTCCTCTTCAATGACCTTCTCATTCTCACCATTAAAAAAAGGTTAGAGGCAGATAGTTATTGAGATTAACCTTAAAGGTGAAGTATGTCGTTTCTGCATCACTATTGGCACCTAGCGAAAAAAATTTTTTCAAATGCCCCTTTCGCACATAACTAATACAGGTGCTTGAGAAGCCATATCTCAACAGGAAAAAGTAGACTACTTTCAATAAAAGACCCAACATATTAGGAATACTTTCAGCTGTGTTGCTATGTGTTATGAATACAGAATTGAATAGGTTAACACTTGCTGAATTCAGAACCACATACTAGTATACTCTTATCATATCTATACTAATCTTACTATGGCATAGCGATCTAGAGAAGGGGTTCTCAACTCTGGCACTCAAGGTCCACTTTCCTTCTCCAACCCTATTCAAACACACCTGAACAAGCTAATCATGGTCTTCAGCATTACTTGTAAGCTGGCAGTGAGTTTGATCAAGCTTGGAGCTAAACTCTGCAGGAAAGCCAGAGTTAAGAACCCCTGGTCTAGAGGGTGTCTAATCCTGCTCCTGGCAGGCCACGTGATAGTAAAGTAAAGTCAAGCCAAGTCACCTTTATTTATATAGCGCTTTTTACAATGCCGATTGTTTCAAAGCAGCTTCACAGTGTTAACAGGAAAATAATGCAACAGAATTTGATTCGGCTGTACAGCCGCTCTGGAGAAAACGGTGATGTCATCCAGCTAATTTCAATTATCATATACTGTCAATGCGGGCAGATCAGTAATATGGTTGAAATTATTGTGTCCCCAACTGAGCAAGCCAAAAGCCAAAGGCGACGGTGGCAAGGAATCAAAACTCCTTCAGGGGCCAGAATGGAGAAAGAAACCTTGGGAGAAACCAGGCTCAGTCGGGGTGCCAGTTCTCCTCTGGCCAACGAACAAATAGTGTATGATTATGATTCTGGCAACATTACAGGTCAGAAGTCATATTAGATCGAAAGATATTCGTAAGATTATTCTAAATATTGGAGTCGTCACGCCGGAGACGAGTTTAATGAGGATGTCGTGTCGATGCATAATTTACAGGGGGGAGTTTAATTGACACGGTCTCTGCAGACATTTCAGGGATGCGTTGGTCATGTCTAGGCGCAGGTCCACCATCTGATCTGGATACGGCCCGGATCCGGCTGACTGCAGTAAACCTCGGGATAAACAGAGAGACTAACATTAGCATAGATGCCATTCTTCTTATGATGTAACGAGTACATCAGGTGTTATGGGAAGTGTTCCCGGTTCCGACTGACCTAGTTAATGCAGCCTGAGCCTGAATAATATAAATTGATAATGTTCTATGTGTATGCCATAGTAAAGAGATGTGTTTTTAGTCTAGATTTAAACTGACAGAGTGTGTCTGCTTCCCGAACAATGCTAGGAAGACTGTTCCAGAGTTTAGGTGCTAAATAGGAAAAGGATCGACCGCCTGCAGTTGATTTTGATATTCTAGGTATTATCAACTGGCCAGAATTTTGAGACCGCAATAGACGTGATGGAGTATAATGCGTTAAGAGCTCGCTCAAGTACTGGGGAGCTAAACCATTTAGTGCTTTGTAAGTAATTAGCAAGATTTTAAAATTTATACGATGTTTAATAGGGAGCCAGTGCAGTGTATGACAGAACCGGGCTAATATGGCCATACTTCCTGGTTCTAGTAAGAACTCGAACTGCTGCGTTTTGGACCAGCTGCAGTTTATTTATTAAGCGTGCAGGGCAACCACCCAGTAGAGCATTACAATAATCTAGCCTTGAGGTCATGAACGCATGAACTAACTGTTCAGCATTTTGCATTGAAAGCATGTGCCGTAATTTAGATATATTTTTAAGATGGTAAAATGCAGTTTTACAGATGCTAGAAACGTGGCTTTCAAATGAAAGATTGGTATCAAAGAGCACACCCAGGTTCCTAACTGACGACGAGGACTTGACAGAGCAGTTATCAAGTGTTACAGTATTCTAGGTTACTACTTGTGGAGTTTTTTTGTTCAATAATTAAAAATTCTGTTTTTTTCTGAATTAAATTGCAGGAAATTAATAGTCATCCAATTTTTTATATCAGTTATGCATTCCTTTAATCTTGTGAATTGGTAAGTTTCGTCAGGGCGTGAAGAAATATAGAGCTGAGTTTCGTCAGCATAACAATGAAAACTAACGCCATGCTTCCTAATGATATCTCCCAGTGGTAGTATGTACAGGGTGAAAAGCAACGGTCCTAGCACTGAGCCTTGCGGTACTCCATACTGAACTTGTGATCGGTGTGACATCTCTTCATTTACTGCCACAAACTGATAACGGTCAGATAAGTATGATTTAAACCATGCCAATGTAATTCCACTAATGCCAACATAATTTTCGAGTCTGTTCAAAAGAATGTTGTGGTCGATAGTATCGAATGCAGCGCTAAGATCGAGTAACACTAATAGAGATATACAACCACGGTCGGATGATAAGAGCAAATCATTTGTAACTCTAATGAGAGCAGTCTCAGTACTATGATACGGTCTAAATCCTGACTGGAAATCCTCACAGATACCATTTCTTTCTAAAAAGGAGCGTAGTTGTGAAGACACTGCCTTTTCTAGTATTTTTGACAGAAAGGGTAGATTTGAGATTGGCCTGTAATTGACTAATTCTGTAGGATCAAGTTGCGGTTTTTTAATAAGTGGTTTAATAATAGCTAACTTAAAAGTTTTCGGTACATATCCTAATGACAAAGATTAATTAATGATATTAAGAAGAGGATCTATGACCTCTGGAAGCATCTCTTTTAGTAGCTTAGTCGGTATAAGGTCGAGCATACATGTTGCTGATTTAGATGATTTAACGAGTTTAGCAAATTCTTCTCCTAAAGCAGTGAATGAGTGGAATTTTTCCTGAGTGACACTACAATGCACTGTCTGATGCGATATTGTAGTAGATGGTTGCATAGTTATAATTTTCTTCCTAATGTTATCAATCTTGCACGTAAAGAAGTTCATAAAGTCATTACTGCTGTGCTGTTTGCAAATGTCAGAAGTTGAGGCTTTATTTCTTGTTAATTTAGCCACTCTTTCAAATAAATACCTAGGGTTGTGTTTGTTTTCTTCTAAGAGAGTCGAGAAATAAGCAGATCTAGCAGTTTTTACAGCCTTTCTGTATGCAATCATGCTCTCTTTCCATGAAATCCAAAAAACTTCTAGTTTTGTTTTCTTCCAGCTGCACTCCATTTTTCTGGCTGCTGTTTTAAGGGCCCGGGTGTGCTCGGTGTACCACGGCATTGGATTATTTTCTTTAATCTTCTTTAAGTGCAGAGGAGCAACTGTGTCTAAAGTGCTGGAAAAGAGAGAGTCAATAGTTTCTGTTGCAACATCGAGTTCCTCTAGGCTATCTGGGTTGCTGAACAGACGGAACTGATGAGGAAGTTTATTTACAAAGCAATCTTTAGTGGCAGCGGTGATAGTCCTGCCATATTTGAAACAACAGGACGGTTTTGCAGCCTTTGCTACATTAAGTATACATGATACTAGATAATGATCTGAGATGTCATCGCTCTGCTGCAGAATTTCAATGGCATCAACATTTATTCCACGTGACAGTATTAGGTCTAAAGTATGTTTACGGCGATGAGTGGGTCCTGACACGTGTTGCCTTACTCCAATAGAGTTTAGAATGTCTCTAAATGCCAATCCCAATGCGTCTTTTTCATTATCTACATGGATATTAAAATCACCAACAATTAGTACTTTATCTGCAGCCAGTACTAACTCTGATAGAAAATCCCCAAATTCTTTGATAAAGTCTGTATGGTGCCCTGGTGGCCTGTATACAGTAGCCAGCACAAATGTCAAACGGGATTTATCATTTATACTACATAACGTTACGTAAAGCACCAAAACTTCAAAGGAATTATATTTGAAACTAGACTTCTGAGTAGTACTGAAGATATTATTATAAATGAAAGCAACACCTCCCCCTTTGCCTTTCAGACACGGCTCGTGTTTATAACAATAGTCTTGGGGGGTGGACTCATTTAAAGTAATGTAATCGTCAGGTTTTAGCCAGGTTTCTGTCAAACACAGCACATCTAGGTTATGATCTGTAATCATATCATTAACAATAAGCACTTTTGAGGAAAGGGACCGAATATTCATCAACCCGAGCTTTATCATTTGATCATCTGTATTATATCTGTTTTTTATTTGTTGAACATCAATTACATTTTTTTCCTTAAATAGGTTCGAGAGTTTTTTGTATTTACTAATTCTGGGAACAGACACAGTCTCTATGTGATAATATTGAGGTGAAAGAGTTTCTATGTGCTGGGATTTATCTGACTTCTGTGACGTGAGACAGCTAGCAGACGGTCAGTTAAGCCAGTCCGTCTGCTTCCTGACCTGGGCCCCAGTTAGTCATGGTTTAGCTCTAAGACTATGTGCCAAATTACTAGAGAGAAGAGCGGCACCATCCCAGGAGGGATGGATACCATCTTTTTTTAACAAGTCAGGTCTGCCCCAAAAGCTTTTCCAATTGTCTATGAACCCTATGTTATTCTGTGGACACCACTTAGACAACCAGCCATTGAGTGATGATAGTCTGCTAAGTATCTCATCACTCCAACGAACAGGGAGGGACCAGAGCAAAAAACATTAGCTGCCATCGTACTTGCGAGTTCACACACCTCTTTAATGTTAATTTTGGTGATCTCCGACTGGCGAAGTCAACCATCATTAGTGCCGACGTGAATAATAATCTTAGAGAATTTACGATTAGCATTAGCCAGCACTGGCGCTCTGGCTCCCGGTAAACATGTGACTATGGTGGCTGGTGTCTCTATTTTCACGTTCCGTGTAATAGAATCGCCAATAACTACGGCACTTTCAACAGGATTCTCAGCAGGTGCGTCACTGAGTGGGGAGAACCTGTTTGATGTTCTAATTGGAACGGAAGAGTGTTTTTTTTTGATCCGCGACTATGCCGTCTCACAGTCACCCAGTTGCCTGGCTGCATGGGCTCTACAGCCGGAACCGAACAATGTGCAGAGTTCATTAAGCTAGTCGCATCCAAATTACTGTCTAAAGCTTTTACATTCTCACTACTCTCAGATAAAGTCTGGACGCGTGTCTCTAATTCTGAAATCTTCTCTGTCAGCCTGACTATCTCCCTGCATTTATCACATATGAAGCCTTCTTTGTCAACAGAGAAGGTAATGCTAATCATGTAACAGGCAGTGCAAGTGACAATAACAGGAGAAGATGACATGGCTTACCGTGTTTGTTGACTAATCCAATTTACCACAGTTGTTTGATGGACTCAAAAAAGGTGCGCAAGAGAGAAACAGGAGACCCGGATGGCAGGCTAACAGGCTAGCGAAATGCTAACGCGTTGTGATAGTGATTTGGATTAAAAGCTAGCAATGTCAGATTTAATGTGATAGGCAGTAGTAGACAATATATGTTTTTGAGTAAGTTATATTTAGCAGTATAAACAACAAGGAATTATATCCAATAAAGATTCAAAAGAGAAGCTGTACGGAGCTAACAGATGCAAACACCCAGCAGCGAGGCAGGGAGGCAGCGAGGCAGACATAGTAAACAATATAAACTGGAACATTTTTCTTTCTGGACGAATCAGGTGCATTTCATTAAGGTTGAAGTTAAACTCTGCAGGTCTGTGTTTGACACCTCTGGTCTAAATGCAGCAAAATTTAACTTGCACTCCTGTACCCGAAGCTGAATGTCTTTTCCCATGTGACATGTCAGCCATGGTACCACACCGGCTAAACACCTTGTGGCTTAGCCTGCTACAGTTGTAACAATAGTCCACTGATGGCAAATTGACTGAAACCATGTGCAGTTTTATTTAACCAAACAAACAAATACAAAACAAACAAAGACTTGCCTAAGAAACAAGAAACTCACCAACAGAGGTTACAGGAAACAAAGCCAGACAAGGCACAATGGAAAAATGAAGGTTATATATAAAGACCAATGACTAACAAGATACACCTGTTGAATAATCAAGACAATAAACCAATAACAAGACAGAACTGATGAAACAAGAACCAATGAGAATGTAAGAACTGGTCCATGGAGCAGTGGCGGACCTGGACCATGGAACAGTGGTGGACCTGAACTGTGGAGCAGTGGCATGCCTGGATCATGGAGCAATGGTGGGCCTGGACCTTGGAGCAGTAGAAGAAACCATGGGAGCTCAGGTGGCATTGTATAGCCAGTAGTGACAGAGTAACGGAGGAGATGATCACCTCAGTAGAGCAGTAAACCGCCATGGTGGAGTCGGTTGATCAGGAGGCCATGGCGGAGCAGAAACTTGGACGGCATTCGTGACAATGACATGCTGGTATGGATGTCTCATTGGAAGTGACAGAGCATTAAAAGTTCATAAACAGCCTCCATGGCTATGACTTGGGGCAAAAAAATTTAATGGAGGGACTCCACTTTGGGCATAAATGGTTCATGAACGGCCTCTGCGGTTGTGACTTGGTGTATAAACCTTTTATGGACGGCCTCCTTGGCCGCTACATGGCTCTCAGAAGGCTCAGTGTGAGCTGTGGTGGACGGTGCTGCCTCACGAGGCGCAGTAGCGGACGCCGCCACCTCTGAGGAACTGTATGTGGCCCACACACACATAATGGTGGTACACAACGGGAAGCACCGTTAACAGTGTGATGACCTCCGGGACATTAAATCACCATTGGCCATAGCTGCTAAGTTTAAAGATGGACCAAGCTCATGGCCATGATGTGACGAGGCTATGAGGGCTCTGTCGTGGTGGCCATAATGTGGGAGGACTCTGGCCTGGCGGCCATGATGTGGGAGGACTCTGGCGTGGTGGGTACTGCAGGGCCCTTCACACAATCTCAGTAAGAGTGCAAAGTCAGTATAGAGGGCCAGAGTCCATGGGCAGACTGCTATCTATGGGTGCTTCGCAAACGGAAGGCTGCATCCTACCGAGACTGCGTCCTTTCTATTCCAGTCCTTCAGAGGCTTGTAGGCTAGTGTTCTGCTGTGTGACATTGAGTGCTATAGAGATTACATTTTTGCAGGCCAACCTTGGAATTAGCATCACCACCCTCGGCAAAAATGGATTTTTCCATTGATTTTCGTATAATTATAGAAAATATGCTCTGTTGCCAGCAAAAGTTCATGATAATCTTCACAAACGCTTTTAAGCCTAAATGCAATCGGCAGAAGTAAAAAGCTAAAGTTTGTCTATAAAGAACTAAGCCAGCATCACCACCACTCAGCTTCCAATAACTCTTTCAGTCTACAAGTTGAAAAGTTTAAGAATAGTTTGTAAGAGAGTATAAAAGAGGCTGTAAAAGCAGACTATGAGTTTTCCTTTTCAGCGTTTAATTTCCCTGAAGTTTAATGTTCCCAACAGCCTCTATAGTCCCATTAAGCAACTTTAGCAACTGCCTTTTTCAAGACACATAAAAACTTAAATCATGAGTGGGGTATTAATAATTTATAATTAATATGTTTTTTTTTTTTTTTTTTTTCAATTTCTAACATGCATCGGTCAATACTGAAGCCACATTTTCAAAACTCTTCATACAGTCTGAATTACCAAGATGAATTTTGGCCAAACAGTTAATCTCACCTCCAAAACTCACTCAGACCAACAAAACACTTCATATGTGTTTCAAAATGAGCTCGTTCCACCATAACAGTGGCAACAATTCTCATTCAGAAAATTGGATGGATGAATGTTCTTTCCCTAATGTGTCTTTCTTGATCCATGTTTCCAAACAAAATCATTCGGAAGCCATCCCAATTAACCAAAAGATGTCTGAAAAAAACCTACTACCTTAATAGAGACTAAAAATAGAACACCTGGCTTTCAGCAGAAGTTGCAATTAGTCGTGTTTATAATAATTTAATTTCATTGTAAATATTCTAAGATTTTATAATTCAATATAATTCCGGCAGAAATGCAGTTTATCATTCTGAATTGAATGTGCTTTTATCAGTTTTCGAAAAATGTACTGCAAATATATAGTGTTTTGTAGATGGTGAAGTATGAATGACAAAAGTGTTCATAAATTTCGGAAAATGTGGTCATTGAATGCATTTTGTGTGAAAGCAATGAAAAATGATTCACAGTTTGGTCCAAATAGGCTTCTGTTTCGCTGAATGTGTGAAGAGTTTTGAGGCTTTTGTGGCTTCAGTATTGAACAATGCTTGTTAACAATTAAAAAATCTGTAACCCTGTAAAGACTTAAATTGGGTGTGACTGATGAGGGAGAAATCCAAAATGTGCAAATGTGGGTGCTTCCCAACACTGCTCTATGTAGTGAATGAATTAAGGGAATCTTTGACCTCATGTGGAGCCCTTTTCTGCCTCCCTCTCTTCTCAGTGGATGTCCAGACCGCTTTGTGGTGATCGATCATGCTCATCGGTCTCTGGTTCAGGTGCAGGCTACAGAAAATGGTCTTGGACCACACTTGGAACATTGTTTCTGCCTGACCCTCCTGGAAAACCATTGTGGTTGTACCTATGAACACCTGCTCAAGGCTAATACAGAGTGAGATGCATGTAGCTACGTGGTTTTATTCATACCACTGGTTCTATTCAGAATAGAATACATTACTGTCACATGACATGACTACTCTATCTTGGAAATAACCAGTGTTTTTACATTTTTAATCATTCACACTTCTCTCATTGTTTTTAACACCCCTTCTCCAGGTCAGACATGCATAGGTGGATGGCTGCTTTCCCATTGATTAATGAAGCACCTGGGGAGGAGAAGATTTATGAGGACTGGGGTGAGCTTGAAATGTATTACATCTCAGACACTGTGGGAAGCATTACACAGTGCTGTAGCATTTTCTTTAAATGGAAAGTAAAAAATTAAGTCAGTGGTAATTTACTCCCCTTCATGCTATTGTATATGCCTCAATGATTCAACTTTTTCCATGGAACACAAAATGATGACTTCAATATATGAAAGTGGATAGTGACCACTAGCTGTCAATCTTCAAAAATTGGGACGTAAAACTGCTTAACGCCTTGTGTGTTCCACTGGGTGAAAAAAAAAAAAATAATAAAAATACAGGTTTTAAAAATTAAAGTTAGAAACCACTTGGCTATCCTATTAAATTCCAATATAAATTTATAAGAAGCTTCCCCAATTATACTCGTGATAAGGTGTCGGTGTAGTGCATCCTGTTATATAAATAACTTCTGTGTCTGTGTGTCTCAATCAGACTGTCCTCAAGTGCAGTGCATCAGTCAGTATGTAGCAAAACAGGCAGACGAGCTTAACTTAGAGCCATCTGATGTCATCAATGTGCTGCGCAAAACCAATGAAGGTACAGTTAAAATAAAATCCCTTAAATGGACTCAAAACGTTCACTAAAACTAATTTCTATGTTCATTCTACTCCTCAAGGTTGGTATGAAGGCATGCGTCTCTATGACAGAAAGAAGGGCTGGTTTCCAGCAGAGAATGTGCTAGAAGTAACCACTGATCACCAAAGACGACGGAACGTGAGAGAGCAGTACCAAATCTCACAAACCACCTGTCAAAACACTCCTACAAGATGAATCCTAAGAACTTATCCTAAAAGTACCAGTGGCAATTGCTACCTATCCCATTCACCATCACTCCCCAGTAGTTTCCGGTCACTCTTTGAGGCCCTTTTTCAACCAAAAACACACAGTTAAAGACTATATGAAACTGTCTAATAACAACTTCTGGCATGTGACCTTTCCTATTGATACGGGAAGTTGGGGTTAATTAGTAACCCCTTTAACCAATGTCATCTTTAGAAAATGAAGAAAATCAAGAGAATTTTTACAAACGTCAGAACGGAAGCAAGGATTGTTCATCAAAAAGAAACTTTTATTGGACAGATCAGTTGTTGTCATGAGGCGACCGGACAAGCCCCTTTCATTGTGCTGTCAGGCTCCACCTTCAGCTCCATAGAAACAGTGCAGGCAAGTTTATTGCTACATCTGTAATAATCCAAAACACAAAAACAAACAATGACATTTTCAGTTAACTCCTTTATGTTTACCCCAATGTTAAATCAATTGGGATAAAAGTGGATAAAACAATAGTCTTGGACTTTACTCCGAGATCTATTGCCTTGGATGCAGCCTAAATGTAAATGTTTTTGATTATCAATGCCAATATACACTCACCGGCCACTTTATTAGGTACACCTTGCTAGTACCAAGTTGGAACCCCTTTTGCCTTTCAGAACTGCTTTAATTCATCTTGGAATAGGATCAACAAGGTACTTGAAACATTCCTCAAAGATTCTGGTCATCACGCAGTTGCTGCAGATTTGTTGGCTTCACACCCATGATGCAAATCTCCTGTTCCACCACAGCCCAAATGTGCTCTATTGGATTGAGATCTGTGACTCGTGGCATTTTAAGTATAGTGAACTCTGTCATGTTCAAGAAACCAGTTTGAAATGATTTGAACTTTGTAACATGGCATGTTATCCTGCTGGAAGTAGCCATCAGAAAATTCACATTCAAGTAGCCATCAGAAGTGTACGCTGTGGTCATAAAGGAATGGACACGGTCAGCAACAATACTCAGGTAGGCTGTGGCATTTAAACAATGCTCAATTGGTACTAAGTGGCCCAAAGTGTGCCAACAAAATATCCCCCACACCATTACACCACTGGCCTGAACCGTTGATACAAGGCAGGATGGAGCCATGCTTTCATGTTTATGCCAAATTCTGACCCTACCATCAGAATGTCACCGCAGAAATTGAGACTCAGACCAGGCAACGTTTTTCCATACGGTTCAATTTTGGTGAGCCCATGCGAATTATAGCCTCAGTTTCCTGTTCTTAGCTGACAGGAGTGGCACCCGATGCGTCTTCTGCTGCTGTAGCCCATCTGCTTCAAGGTTTGATGTACTGTAGGTTCATAGATGCTCTTCTGCAGACCTCGGTTGTAATGAGTATTTATTTGAGTTACTGTTGCCTTTGTATCAGCTCGAACCAGTATGGCCATTCTCCTCTGACCTCTAGCATCAACAAGACATTTTCACCCACAGAACGCTCACTGGATATTCTCTCTTTTTTGGACCATTCTCTGTAAACCTTAGAGATAAATTGTGTGTGAAAATCCCAGTAGATTACCAGTTTCTGAAATACTTAGACCAGCCCGTCTGGCACCAACAACCACGTCATGTTTAAAAGTCACTTAAATCAACTTTCTGCCCCATTCTGATGCTCAGTTTGAACTTCAGCAGACTGTCTTGACCATGTCTACATGCACTGAGTTGCTGCCATGTGATTAGCCAATTAGATATTTGCGTTAACGAGCAGTTCAACAGTATACACCTAATAAAGTGGCCGGTGAGTGTAGAAATGCCCTATTCACAGGCCACCCAATACAATGTTTAATACTCATATGTGTGCAGCTTTGTTTTTTTAAAAAGGAGCAGATTTACCTAAATACACGATTAAATAAACATTACCTTTATGTGTGTCATCCTCCAACTGGCATTGAGTGCCTTTTATCTGTAAGAGTATATCGAATAAAGAAATTAATGATTTTAAACATGTGCATGTAAAGTTATATTAATCTTAAGAGCCTGTTAGCCTTTTGGACAACAGTACCAAAATTAGAGTGCAATTAAGAAATATGCATTATAATATTCAGAACCAGTGGCTGGTTGCATAAACTAAGACTAGTTTTACAAGTTAGCCATCTAATTTTTTTCTTCAAGATGGGTCATACTTTTTCATAAACTGTAAAAAAAAATAAAAAAAATAAAAAAATAATTCTCAGTTACTGTACATAAAAAGGTAGATGTGTTTAATTTAAATACTAAAAAGTAAGACTGATTAGCCTTAACTGGTTGCTTGGTCAGACTAGTTCTTAACTTAGCAGCTATGTTTATTCAACTGGCCCCAGGGTTCCCAAACTTTATTAGCTGAACCTCTACAATGTAAATTTGAATTACCACTTGAAAATGTCAACCTTATTTTTGTAACCCTTCAATAAATAAAATGTTAATGATATTACTCTGATCTTGTTTACAAAAATTAGTTATTAAAATGTTTTTATTTTACAAAATTATACAGTAATTTAGTTTCTATAACAAAAATCCCATGCAATTCCATCCTAGAAATACACACAGACTGTCTTTTTTCAGTTTTTTTTCCATCGTGAGAGCAGAAAAGTCCCACAACAGAAAATTTTAAAATTAAAAACTAACCAAATAACAGTGTATAGCAAAATAACTAGAATATCAAAATAAACAGACTAATCAGCTTTCAAATTCAAGGGGAAAAGGCAATGGGCCTCATTTATCTAACGTAGAAACAAGCGCAGAAATCTTACGACAGAGTTCATGTGTGATTAATGAAACTTTCGAATGCCACCAATACCATCGTACGAATGATCGTGTGTTGATAAATGTGCCGGCTCAAAACAAATTGTCATTTGAATATCACGCCCCTAAAAATTCATGGTTTAGAAGCCTTTCCCCTAGAGATTACGACATGAAGAAATAACCCAGGCAAGAAGAGGAAGTAATCTCATGGAAGAAAAATAGACCTTACTCCAAAAACACACGTTAACCTCGCAATTGTAAACAATTACATTAATTTATATTAATGAGTAAAATAAGCAGCTATAAATTATATATTAAACTATAAAATAAACACAAATTAGGCTATAGTGGCATTTACTATAAATGAGTATGGTGTGGGGTTGTTTTTCAGGGATACCAACATGTGTCATGGCCTGTGACGTGTTGCGCTACTATTGTCTGCCAAGAGAGTCCCAAGTACCTTTACCTAAGTTCCCAAGTTTGTTTACCTGTTAAGATTGGTATCTTATGAATGACTGATCTGTTCCTCACCTCTGTCCTCAAGTTGCCTTGTGTGTGAGTGTGAGAGTGAGGCTGTTTTGAGTGTGTGTTTCATAGGTAGAGGTGTGGGAGGATGGGACGGCAGGTAGATGGCAAGAGTGCGATTTCCATTCTCTGGATGGACACAGCCAAGTGGAACCCTGAACCCAAGAGAAATACAGAGAATTCAATAAGGAATTTGTCGGAAGGTTTATTTGCTTAAGGAGCTGGGGCTGCACAGGCAACACACATCACTGTTTAGAAAATACACTCTCTTAACCCCCATTTAGTTGTTCAATGTGCATTTGACATTCTCTACAATTTTTTGGGACTACTACCTAACTTCTAAGGCAGAAGTCCATATTAATCTGTCAAATTGTGCACTATGAGCTCATGATTAATTTATTAGAAAGGGGTTTTATACCTGTAATGTAGATGAGGTTGGCTGAGAGGTCTCAGGTGTGGAGGAAAAGGGGGCGTGTTTCTCACCTCATTCCTGTAAATCACCTGATCACCATCAGGCTGCATTTAAAACATGTTTAAGATTAAATTATAAAGTTCTGCAAGCCAAAAAAGGAAGACTGCAGTAAATAGGACTGGGAGATATAGCGATAAAGCCTATTCCCAAATCTAACCCTATAGTAAGTACATGTTGCTAATTTATATTACTCCGTACTTAAATATATAATTACACTGAAACAAGGGCACATTTTAAAATAAAGTGTAACAAAAAAAAAAAAAAAGGATGAATATATATCAATATGTACTACTACTGAAATTGCCTAAAATTGATAAATTGACCAAATTTTTTATTAAACATTTGAGAAAGTATATTCAAAAATTCAAGTTTAGATCTTTTCTACATTAAAAACTTTTAAGGCTAAAATACAGTCATTATGCATTGCTTAAACTAGAAACTTAGAGGCTGACAAACTCCTACTGTTGCAAGAGTGCCGCAGGAGTCTATGGAGAAGCTGAATATGGCTCTGGAGTGGTCAGTCTCAAGAGGTCTACAGGCAGGATCCAAGAGGGCTGTGTGATTTGGGTTCACTGGGGGAGAAGCACCAGCTGTGTCAACCATCACCACCATTCTTCCATCAGGCAGACACACTGCACAGAGAAAGAACATGCTTTTTGATCTTCTGGATAAAATTACAGCATGTATAGATCAAGTGTCCATCAAGAGTGATTTGTATAAATTACCCAATAACTCTCTCACAGGGAACACACAGCGCTGCACATGAGTCTGTTCTTCTGCTGTTTCCAGATGAACTAAACTCACCATCACACTCACTAACAGACCTTGCAGTCCCAAGCCCTAAGAAACAGAGGAAAGCTTTTTATTGACCTTTTAGTGTTTAAATTGTTAAAGTTGATATTAATAATCGTACATGACTTGAATGAATAACGGCTGGTCTCAGGACTTTCATGTACCTCATAGGCCATGCCAGGGGCATAAAGTGGCATCTCCAAGCTGAGGTAGAGCTCGTGCGGATCCAGAGAGAATCCCCCCAGCTCCACCAGCTCCCAGTCAAGCCTCATTCCTCCTACATACAAACTCCATTCAGAGGAGTCTATATTACCATAGTAAGCCAATGTACGCACACCTTGCACCATACATTCCCCTTCCAGCTTTGGCAGGACTGGGAGACATGGACACAGAAAACAAATGCGCTCTGTAATTGCTCTATTATATAAAGGACACATTCACACTTGTTGCGGCATTCAACCACAGTTAAGGGGATTTCACACTGGCAATTTAGTCCTAAACAGAGTACGGTTCACATGAAAAATTGATGTGAAAACTGTCATGCAGACAGTGGTACTGAACCAGAGACTACATGTAGGAGGTGGATTGAGTTCGGATACACTAGTACCGTGCCGTAAAATTGCATGGTTGGGCGCTTCTCATTTCTTATTTGTGCATCGTTGCTTCCTTCCCTCGCGCCTTAGCTCCACCCCATTAGGATACGAGGGAAGGATACACCTGTGTATCCTCGCTCATGACTCCTCCGGAAGCTTCCTCGCGGTGCAATTAGAGAACTGAGATGTCCTTCAAGATGGCAAAATTCAACTGGTTTCCGGATCACAGGCTTGAGGACGTAGGAGCAAGGAAACGAGGAAGCATCAATTTGAGTATTGAGAAGCACCCAATGTAAAAAACTTGTACTCTGGTACGCACTTGTTCAGAAAGTAACTAAAGTAAAATATTTCTAAAGTGAATTTAGGGGTCACAACATTATAATGTACAGTATGACATGGAAATTAATTTTGAGATTAGCTTACGATTACATTTGACTTTTTCCCTCTGTTTGAGAGGCTATTTGTAAGTGCAAATAGTGACAGATGCCATTTGCACAGTGAAAACAGCAGTATTTTCTTTGCACTATATGCAAATACTAGTCAGACGCCATATGCAAACAGTGTAAATGGTGTTAGATGCTATTTATACTAACTGAACGTCAGTGTATTGTAGTACATAAAACAGTATGCAATATCATTCAGTGTAAACTTGTTATTTTTATTATAATCATAAATGTATGCTGCCCCAACCCAAAAACCCACCCCTAAAGCCCGGGATACACTGCACGATTTTAGCAATCCTATAAGATCATTACAAATCACACGACATGGATCTATTAAACTTGGGTACGGCATGCATGTATAGACTGTACGATGACACCTATTGACTCGTAGGCTACAATGCACGATTCAATAGAATAAAACGTCATCAGCGTGTGCTAGTGGTAAACAAAAAGACCATGATGAATCACACTTTGGCAGTTGTAGTTTGTGCGCGCGCTGGGGAGGGAGGAAAAAAAAATAAAAAAATAAAAATAAAAATAAAAACAACAACAAAGGACGCGGCGAAAGAGGAAGGAAAAAGAGCTTCAGTTAAGCAGTTTTAGCACCATGTCGCGTTGATTTCATGACGCATTTTTATTGGCTGGTCAAGTAGACGTAGGCCATAGCAGCAAACACACTGTGCGATGATCATGCTGAATTTCTGACACTGTCAGAAAATTATCGTAGGCCATCTTTAGTCTCAAGACTGTGACAACAGCCATCTTAGAACCTCTCTCACTGTACGACATAGGACTACCGATTAGGAGCCACGATCACAGAAATCGCCACGATTTCACGATGGCAATCTTTCGTCTAGGACAGCCGAAAATCGTGCAGTATGTCCCGGGCTTTAGGTGGACTCGAACTCATGGTCGGTCATGTCAAAAGCTAAATCCATTATTCTTATTCCCTATGCCACTTTTCCAGTTACCAGAGTCTTAGTTTTAAGTTCCAGATTTAAATTTCTTTTGTAATTTTTTCTGACTCAATACAATGGTTGGCAGAGCGAGCGTAAATAACCTTGGCCAACAAGATGGGCTATTTGCACTTTAGTGTTAAATTAGTGTTAAAATAACTTTTTGTGGGTTGACATTACATACCTACATCCTGCAGGTCTGCCTCAACAGTAGCAGGATAGTTGTAGATCTCTCCATCAGGAGACAGAATGAAAGAGAAGACCCCAGAGAAAGTGTATCTTCTTAACCTGTCTCCCAAATACTAAACAACCAGAGACAGAAGGAAGCATGCTTTATAAAATCATCAATAAAAAGACTTTGACAAACAAATGTATGTAGTCCATCACCTTCTGTGAGACGAGTGGATGATAGAAGGGCATCTGAAACCGATATGTGTATGTGTTGTTTGGGAAAGGGTTTTGCGAAAGCCGAACACCATTCCTTTCCATTTCCTCCCAGAGAACCAGCTGACCTCCTACGGTCACATTTCCCAGAGAAACATCATGAGGAAAACAGCACAAGGAGATGGAAAACTCTCCTTGTGAGGGCACAGTCCCTACAGACAGAGACAGAGAGGCACACACATCAGCCAGATGGCCTTGTCATCTGCAAGTAGGTGGTACCTTGCCAGAACACAAAGTGGACCAGACTTCATGGAGATAGTCTGGCTGTGTGATAAAAGTAATGTGCAGCTAGAGAAGAACGTAAGTGGTTTGGCTTGTGTTTCTCACTGTTAATAAGCGTGACTGGTCGGGGCAGGTGATAAATGTAAAGTTTTCTGAATGTCCGTTGCTGAGTCAGATTCCACGCTGTATCCTCCCATTCGCGCAACAGGAAGACGTCTACAAAATATGACTGAGAGTAATGTCCATCAGTCACGTGACTCTGACCGAGGGGAGGAGAAAGGCAGTCATTAACAGAGACATATTTGGGTAAAGAAAAAAAGTGATACATTTCAACTAAAAACTAAGGGCATATGATCTCTGGGATACCTTGATGAATCCTCCTTCAGCACCAAAAGGAATACGGATCTCCAAAGTTCCGTTGTTGTCGTGAATCATGTAGCCACGCTGGTGGGCAACACACTCAGACAGGTAACGTCCCCCAACACCCAACTTAAGGCCCTTTTCTGTGAAGGGAGGATGGACCAGAGGGGGGAGGTCGCGTGGAAGAGACCACAACACATCTGAACCATCCATTCGGGCCTGACCTACAAGAGGAATTAAACAGGTGGGTGAGTGTTTGTATGAAAGAATTAAGCTCAGAAACATAATAGATCTTAAGCAACAGTTTATGAGCTATATCGACTAGGAGGACTAAAATGGGAGACAGCAAGAACATACTCATAGTGCAGGCCACTGACATGTCCACAGTCAACAGGGTCCATTTAAGCTTGTACAAGATGGTGGCACTGACCACTTCCACGCCAGTCTCACCCAACTGAAACCATTCAGACAAACAATGATTTTAATATACAGATTTTATTTTAAACAGCTCACAGTGAAATTTAAATTTAAGCTTTTATACCAAGAAACATCAGCATTGACTTATTTTTTGGGTGTACTTTTATCTTCATGTCATTCATAACCTGTATGGCTTCCTTCTGCGGAACAATTTTGAAACCAAATAAATTCCAAAATATCAGCTAAGCAGAATAAAGCATGTAATAAAGTTTTGGAACAACATGAGGGTGAGTAAATGACAACAATTGTAATTTTTGGGTGGAGTATTTCTCAATTCAATTTACAGTACAACTGGTATTAAAGCAATGTCAAGAATTCAATACAAGATAACCTCTATCAGCTTAAGGCTGGAATACACTACACAAGATGTCTTCTAATAGCTGCTCAATCAAATATGTTTGATATCCTCTAACTAGATGAAAAGGTCTGGGTCCATCATACACTACGTCATGTAGTGTATTCTAGCCTTCACATGATTAAAAAAAACAAACAAAAATGAAGAAAAGTCAACTCAAGCTGCTGTCTAGATGGGTTTAGTAATCAAGTCCTCTGCTTTATCCTTTACCTGTAGCATGTATGCCAGCTTGGATCTGTAGGCACAACGCAGGAGGATGCGACTGTCTGTGGTGTTAATGTGGTAGCCCAGCAGGTGTGCCATTCTCACTGGCACAGTCTCCTCCCTCATGCCACCCTCCTGATGAAGCGCTGGTATGCGGAACACCACCCTCCATTCCCTCAGACCCTCATCCAGCTCCTAAGACGAAAAAAAAAAAAAAATTATTTATTTATATATATATATATATATATATATATATAAAAAAAAAAAAAAAAAAAAAAAAAATGTCAAACATACACAATTGGGTTGTCTTAAAATAGCTGACTGTCAAATAGTCTGATGAGAGTTTTACATTATCCAATCAATGGAGTGAGTTTGGCTTAGTTCACATGTGCTGCTAGTCATGACAGACAAGATAATTCAGATACATTCAAACAGTCCAAATACACAGTCTCTTACCACAGGGGGTGGGGTTACCCACGCTGTGCCCATGTGATTATTAGGAGGCAGCTGTTTCAGCACAGACACCTAGCGAATAGAAAAGCATCATGGGACTGGTTTGCGTTTCCACACAGTTTTATATTTGGAAATTTACAATTTATAAATACAAAATATAAGAGTCATTCCACCTCCATGTAGTTCTGCTCACAGACAAGCTCCCGAGGCCCCCATGGGACCTGAAGAGGGCAGGTGAGCAGTAAAGGGTAGGATTTCTCCTCCCCATTTGAGTCCTGATTTATAAACCACACCAGCAACCGAAATTCTGTATCCCTCTGAAACCACAAACAACCAACATTGCTAACTGTTGTGCTCTCAAGCTTATTAAAAACAAAATAACCATACAATACAATTATCACTATAAGAAAATATCCTGTTAAATTTACAGGAAAGAAAAAAAAAAAAAAAAAAAAAAAGCTGCGGTTGCTAGAAAATTAACCTTTAAAAAAAAAAAATTATACTGACAATGCTTCACATATTATATTATGTAATGGCATATTGGTGCCTGATGTTTTCCAACTTCCAAACATAAATTTCATCAAGTGATGTGTTAAAATACCAATCTACCAAAAATTATCCTAAAATGTACTAATAACCAAAATGGTATTACAGGTGGGTTAACAGACAGCCAAATGATGAATCAAAGTTCAGTGCAAGTAGACAGTTTATTTTAAGCAGGGACTTCAGGGAATGTCCTTTATTTTTATTTTCTAGCATAAATCATATTTAAATCAATTTAATGCAATGTTAAACCATTTACAGTTTGCTGTAGCACTTTTACTTTTTTTTTTTTTTTTAAACAGTGTATATAATGTGAGGAATAGTTCTAAGAAAATTAATGACAACTCAGTGACAAGGTGTTGATAAGGCAAGTTTATTAAGCTTGAAATAATACCATAACGGTAGTTGGCCATACTAGATAGCTTTGTGTGAGGAACAGACTGAAATTTAGATAATATTTTTCACAGAAAATATACCCTCTGCAGAAGATAACTTATTTTGGTCTGCACCCCACATAAATACATCATATGGTTTAAGAAGACTTCCAGTATAGCTCAAGTCTTATTAACTTACTTTTAAGGTGCTTTTTGTTGTTTTGGAAATTGACAGATGTAGTGACTTTGAACTGTTGTTGTACGTAAAAGCCTTATTTATGACATTTAAAGGGATGGTTCACCCAAAAATGAAAATTCTGTCATCATTTACTCTCTCAAGTTGTTCCAAACCTGTATAAATGTTTTTGTTCTGCTGAACACAAACAATATTTTGAAGAATGTTTGTAACCAAACAGTTGATGGACCCCATTGACTTCCATAGTATTTTTTTCCCCCATACTATGGAAGTCAATGGGGCCCGTCAACGGTTTGGTTACCCATATTCTTCCAAATATCATCTTTTGTGTTCAGCAGAAGAAAGAAACTCAAACAGGGGTAAAACAATTTGAGGGTGAGTAAATGATCACAATTTTAATTTTTGGGTTAACTATCCTTTTAAGTATATCTTACCAGGTTCTCCACCAGACAGGCCAGGTAGGAAACACGCAAGAGTAATTCACCCCAGGAGTCAAGAGCCATAGTATAGCCACACTCTGCCGCCCACTGACCAGAAATCTCATGGACCTCAGAGTCTGCTGTGAGAGTGAAGACAATTACATCATTTCAATGACCAGATACAGGGTGAATTAGAGTAATCTGGGACATTGGGAGTGGGACATTAAGCAACGTCGGATAGTTAGACTCTGAGGCTGAGGTGTACATTTTTGCAAGTCTACTCAACCTTAAGCTCAAGTAAGCCCATTATGATATAGTAGTTGGTTTGTAGTGTGATTTGAGGTGTCATTTGTAGATCCTCAGTGTTGTGGTGACGTTATAATAAATTGCAGAAGTCAAAATGGCAAAACTGTCCCGGATTACCTTAATTCACCCACACAATATGGTTCAAATTCAGTGATGTATTCAGGTATCTTAAATTGACAAGAAACAAAAACATCCAGTTAATTAAATGAGACGCTTAAAAAAAAAAGAAAAAAAAAAAAAAAAAAAAAAAAAGAAAACCAATACCTTGAACATCAAACCTAAATTTGTAGCCAAGGAAATTTGAGCTGACAGACAACCAGAAATGACGATCATGGCACTCTGCCCTGAACATACCTGAGAAATAAACACATTTATAACACCTTGTTGTCCATATTCCAACTGTTTAAGAAAATCATTAAATAAATCATTTGAACTTTTATGAATTATTTGCTTACCAATAGGTATGGAATCAGGAACAGAAATAGGACATAATCCCAACAAAAGAAACCTGAAAAAAAAAAAATATTTTATCTGAACGATAATCACAAAACAGGGGGGGGGGGGGGGGGGGGGAGACGACTCACCATATCAAAGAAAAGTAACACATAACCATAAAGACAGTTTCTACCAAGTGTATACAGATTTTGATTAAAGAAAAACGGATTCTTCAAAAACAATTTTATACCGATTAACTTTTTTTTTCAATAGATCAGCGAACGCGTGGCGCTTCATTTTGACTGGTAAACGCACCTGTCAGATTGGCCTAGTTAATCAATTTGCATATCACGTGGTTATTTAAGACGTGCTAAAAGTAATGTAAATGAATTGTAGTAGGCCTATTGTTTATTGTAAATGCGAAATATTAGTGATTAATGTTGTTCAAATGAATCATGGCTACAACAAATTGAAACTGGACATAAACCCATCGACGCAGTAATTAAGATGTATCTATTCTATAGGCTTAATTTACATGATTTGTAAAAAGACATCTCCAATATAAATGTGAGACTTTCATTATCGACAACAAATATGTTTTACTGTATGATGCACCACAGATCATTAGTTTAAATAATACATTAACTATGTATTATTAATCAGATGTTGAAAATGCGACCGGAGATCTGTTATTGTTTGACAGTCAATCCGCATACACTAAAAATCTTCTGCAATCACGTGACTGTGGAATATCCGGTGTAGATCCGGTGTAAACACATCATTATTTCCGTTATAATGGAAGCTGTCGTTGGTGAGGTTGTTACCCCAGAAGATCTGGAGGTAAATTGTGGTATTTTCTCATGTCTGTTTAAAATGATTTCTTTTCTTTTTGAAAAAAATAAAAGTGCGTGAAGCTTCCTCTCTGAAAAATGCGATATAAATTAGCCCTATTCGGACGGGATTAGTTTAACATGGGGTAAAGTAATTATTACCAGAGCTTCTCGGTGATTTTAGTCCCGTCCGAATGTGCCATTTCAGTAATCATTATGCACAATGTCAGTAAAGATTACGGCGACTTTACCTTCTGTAAAAAGGTCCGGAAAATTACCTCAGGTAATACTAATCCCGTGCGAATAGGTCCGCTGTAAATATCGGACCTAATGTTATAGATATATATGCTGCGTTCCAATTCGCCTACTTATACAACGCCCTAAAAGTATGTACTCTTTTTGTGAAGAAAAAGTACATTTTTTTTATTGAAAATAAGCAAATTTACATACAAATTAGGCATTGAACAAACAGTATTAACAATTTACAATACTCAAAAGGCAGACATAGTTGCAAATTACAATAAGTAACAGCAGTGAAGTCTCAAATCAACAAGGGCAAGGAAGTAAATAAGGAATTAAATAAATGAAATGAAGAAGATAAAATAAACAAAATAATAATAATAATAAAATATAAGTACATGAGCGCTTAGAGCTTTTTATTTGCCCCGATGATAATTTGAAAGTGACATTCTCAACTTTGTATTATTTTCATTTTCAGAAATTCGAGAAGAAATACAAGGCAGAGTTATCAAAGGGGTCTGTGTCTAAAGATACGCAGTTCGAGTATGCATGGTGTCTGATCAGGAGTAAACAGTCGGAGGACATCAAGAAGGGAATCGTGCTGCTCGATGGTAACTGCTGCTTTTTAGCAAACAATGTAACCATTTCAGGGAAGCCACAACATGGAAGATTCGTAATTTACAAAGATAATCATTTACTTTCATATCTTTCTGATTATGATATTTTATTTGTGAGGTATCGTAATTGAGAGTAATTAACATAACATCTTAACATCTTTAACCTGTTAACTGCCACCCCCTTTTTTAAAATGAAGGGGTTAAAAATGTTTATGATGATTACTAAAACATCAGATAGGGAAAAAGGCGTTTAAAAAAGCGTAAAATATTTTTTTCTGTCATGCTACCGGGACACTGACAGTTAACAGGCTAACACTGCAGTTTTATCCCAGTTCAAACATTTAGGTAGACAATGCGAAACCAATCACAAGGCTAACTAATGTAAACTTAGTTTAAAAAAAGTTGTAATCACCTTTTTTTTTTTTTTAAATAATGTTTTATTTCTCTGTTAATTTTTATCTGTCTTTCCATAAATAATTTTATTGTCTCAGAGCAGTCAGTCAGAGTAACAAAACATCCAGGAAAATGTCCTGATTGCAAAACATTTGAACTCTTTTAATTTTAATTAGATTAAACCAAAGAGGTACAAAATAGGGGCCAGATTTACTAAACAGGGCAAATTAGCGTGAGAGCGCAATTCCATAAATGCGCCGATGGGAGTAGACAGTTCTGCGCGTGATCTACTGACGACGCGCAAATTAATGAACACAGGCGCAGCCGGATCATTTCCATAATGACCAGCGCATTCTACCCATTCTACTTTTTTTGGGTGGTAAATAATGGCGCAAACACCAGTAAATTGACGAGCGCAAACCTTTGTATATCACCTCGCATGATTCATTTAAATATTCTCCTCCCATGAATTTTGTGCCTGAAAGGGAAACTCCTACAAATGCATATGCAATAAGTTCAGCCGCAAAAATAACTCTTTTTTTGATGCCAAAGACTGTCATGCGATAAAATGTTTTAATCTAATTAATTACATGATGTGCTGATTAATTAATCGCAAATTAATTCGCACATCAATTTTGGCTTAGAAATTACCCCCAAAACATAATTTAAAGTCATTATGGACCCTTTTCACATTTCTGGGGTTCTCAGATGTCGAAGTCGTCATAGTTGCATAAACATTTACAGCTGTGAATGGGAGAGGAACTTTACTAGATTTGCGATGATGATAACTTTGTGAACGCGTCATCACAATCTGTGAAAAGGGTCTATTGTGTTAGATGAGAAAAGCTTTGAATAGACATTACAAAAAAGTAGCTTTAGAAAGAAATACTTTAATTCAGCTTAAAATTTATTAAACAAACTTTTAAGGCAACAATGTGGCCATATTTCTTTCCCCCAGAAGCATCTGAAGTGGCATTAAGGTTTATTTACACAGACTGTTTAATGCAGCTCAGAGGTGGTATGATTATGAATGAAAAATGAGACCACACTCTAAATATCATACTAAAACTGGCAGTAGGTGGCAGCAAGCCACTGGCTACATCCAAAAGCTGAAAATTGCTGCCTTTGGAGGATGCATTCCAACTGTCATGGAATGAAACACACAGGATTGTGGGATATCAAAGACAGTGAAGGTACAGTGTACATCTATGCTGCCTTTAAAATTCAATCAGATGAAGGTACACTATATTGCCAAAAGTATTGGGACACCCCTCCAAATCATTGAATTCAGGTGTTCCAATCACTTCCATGGCCACAGGTGTATAAATTCAAGCACCTAGGCATGCAGACTGCTTCTACAAACATTTGTGAAAGAATATGTAAAGACATGGATGAGCGAGTTTGGTGTGGAGGAACTTGACTAGTCCTGACCTCAACCCGATAGAACACCTTTAGGATGAATTAGAGCAGAGACTGCGAGCCAGTCCTTCTCGTCCAACATCAGTGCCTGACCTCACAAATGCACTTCTAGAAGAATGGTCAAAAATTCCCATAAACACACTCCTAAACCTTGTGGAAAGCCTTCCCAGAAGAGTTGAAGCTGTTATAGGTGCAAAGGGTGGGCCAACTCCATATTAAACCCTACGAATTAAGAATGGGATGTTATTAAAGTTCATGTGCATGTAAAGGCAGGCGTCCCAAAACTTTTGGCAATATAGTGTATCTCAGGAGACAGGAAGTGAAGCTAACATTAGATTCGGACGTGCCTTGATGCCTTGGAATGCATCCTCCGAAGGCAGCATTTTTAAGCTCTCATTTTTAAGTGAGGCAACTAGTAAGCTTTTGGACACAGCCACTGTCTTAATGAGTGAGTCATTCAGTCATTCATTCAGCCGATTCATTCGAACGAATAAATCAAGGAATTTATGAATAAATCATTCAGTAAATAAATCAAGTGGCTGTCTTAATGAATGGGTCACTCGATTCATAAAAAAAATGGATTCGTTCAGTAATGAGACAGCGCAGTGTGTTGCTCGGAGATGCACTACAGATCTGCTGTGGCTTGGAGCTGTTTTCTTTTGCGAAGTTGAGCAAAAACAGACAATATTGTGTCTAAGATGTAAAACATTAACTTCTTGTTTATTGAACTGTTGTATAAAATCAGTATCACATTTGCAATTGTGCAGATATTTGGAAAAAAAAACATCACTCTTGCTCGTGTAATATTGCTTAACTATATAATTTGATATAAATATAGGACAAATACCCATACAGGGGCATTTTTTTGCCTTCATATCTTGAGTTTTTGTGGCATTTTAACTGCATTCTAATAGGCTTTATCACGCAGTCAGTCTGCCCTGCATCATGTTTGTAACTAAACTGCATGCAATGTAAGATGATGTACAGTTCTGGGGTGACAGATGGGGTGCGTTAAAAGCGGTAATAATTTTAACACATTATAATGTTTTAAAAGGGATTTTTCCCCTTTTTCTTTTCTTTTCTTTTCTTTCTTTTTTTATACATTTATGTTGTTTACATTGTCAACGTAGGTTGTCAACACTTTTCTGGTACATAACTTTCATCTCTTTCATCCAAGTTCCCTTTGTTTCTGACATGTCCTTGGCTTTAACTGTTAAATATTTTGATCTTTTCATTCTTTATTACTATTTTTTCCATATTTTTATAATAATAATATAGTCAAAATTAGGGATGTACCGATAGGACACTTTGGGACGATATGGATACCGATTTAAAAGAAAAAACATATTGGCCGATTCCGATACTGACATTTGTCACTTGCTCACTTATTTGAACTTTTGTCATTAAAATAGATTATTGTTTTGATCATGTTTTAACTGAGCAAAGTTCAAAAACGCATGCATATTAAGGTATACTAGCTAGTTTATTGCTGCATAATCAAATCATTTTCATTGAAAATAAACAGGACAACATTATAAGAGAGGCACAAAGTAAGCTAAAAAAACAAAACAAAATACAAAAAAGACTTTATTTTTGCTATATTTCTATGAACAACATTTTAGTGCTGATGCTTTATATATAAGTATAAATTTTGCTACTTCTCAAAAAGGAATATCTGCCTTTTTCATGCTATAGCCAATATATATATATATACACTCACCTAAAGGATTATTAGGAACACCTGTTCAATTTCTCATTAATGCAATTATCTAATCAACCAATCACATGGCAGTTGCTTCAATGCATTTAGGGGTGTGGTCCTGGTCAAGACAATCTCCTGAACTCCAAACTGAATGTCAGAATGGGAAAGAAAGGTGATTTAAGCAATTTTGAGCGTGGCATGGTTGTTGGTGCCAGACGGGCTGGTCTGAGTATTTCACAATCTGCTCAGTTACTGGGATTTTCACGCACAACCATTTCTAGAGTTTACAAAGAATGGTGTGAAAAGGGAAAAACATCCAGTATGCGGCAGTCCTGTGGGCGAAAATGCCTTGTTGATGCTAGAGGTCAGAGGAGAATGGGCCGACTGATTCAAGCTGATAGAAGAGCAACTTTGACTGAAATAACCACTCGTTACAACCGAGGTATGCAGCAAAGCATTTGTGAAGCCACAACACGCACAACCTTGAGGCGGATGGGCTACAACAGCAGAAGACCCCACCGGGTACCACTCATCTCCACTACAAATAGGAAAAAGAGGCTACAATTTGCACGAGCTCACCAAAATTGGACAGTTGAAGACTGGAAAAGTGTTGCCTGGTCTGATGAGTCTCGATTTCTGTTGAGACATTCAGATGGTCAGAATTTGGCGTAAACAGAATGAGAACATGGATCCATCATGCCTTGTTACCACTGTGCAGGCTGGTGGTGGTGGTGTAATGGTGTGGGGGATGTTTTCTTGGCACACTTTAGGCCCCTTAGTGCCAATTGGGCATCGTTTAAATGCCACGGCCTACCTGAGCATTGTTTCTGACCATGTCCATCCCTTTATGACCACCATGTACCCATCCTCTGATGGCTACTTCCAGCAGGATAATGCACCATGTCACAAAGCTCGAATCATTTCAAATTGGTTTCTTGAACATGACAATGAGTTCACTGTACTAAAATGGCCCCCACAGTCACCAGATCTCAACCCAATAGAGCATCTTTGGGATGTGGTGGAACGGGAGCTTCGTGCCCTGGATGTGCATCCCACAAATCTCCATAAACTGCAAGATGCTATCCTATCAATATGGGCCAACATTTCTAAAGAATGCTTTCAGCACCATGTTGAATCAATGCCACGTAGAATTAAGGCAGTTCTGAAGGCGAAAGGGGGTCAAACACAGTATTAGTATGGTGTTCCTAATAATCCTTTAGGTGAGTGTATATCTGTGCATCTCTAGTCAAAACTAAATTACAAAAATGGAAGTATAAGAATTATGTAGTGACCAAAAAATATAAACAATATGAAACAAAACGCAAATCTCACTAGGTGCATCTTGGGATGCTTTTAAACAGTATTGAAGGAGCACATTTATGCTGGACACTAGTTTGTTGCTGTTTTATAGTCTTTAGGGGTCTTGCACATATTGCTTCCTTGTTTTGTCTACAGTACAAATAAGAGTGAAGTATATTATTCAAGTGCGATTAAGTTGCCAAAATGTATGTATGTTGCATAAAGATGTTGAGCTTTAGTTATGAGACTTTTAAAAGCATAACAGTGTCATTACATGGCTTTTTAATGGAGTTTTTCCGGTTTGAACCTTCAGGTCAGGGTACTCAAAGGTCCATTTGAGAATCACAAGGTGTGATTTAATCACCTTTTTTTTATTGTTTTATTGTTTACTAGTTTTTATTTTTGAACGTGATATCATAATGAGCGGAGTAAACGACTTTCTGGTCATACCATACTTGGCTGATTCACAATGAGCTTTTTAATCACATTATTAAATTAAACATTACTCAAAGCATGGGCTTATTTCACAACTTCACAGTAGTTAAGTGCCGCGGTTATCTGGATTCTTGATGACACTCTGTTCTTATTTGATAGTAGGGGCAATGAAGAGGTTATAAATTTGATGTTACTGCAGTGACACATTCATGGTTCTCTTATCACAGCATTTGTATACACCCCATGCGCTTTTTAGAATAGGAGAATAGTAAAATAAAAAGTATAGTCACAGCTAATTTTGCAGGGAGGAGATATTTCAGATATAAAAATTAAAAGATTAGGGGTGTGAAGTAAAATATTTTTTTCTTGTCCACGTGTCATTTGAGCTATTGTTAACTTAAACAACTATTGATTTGAAAATCACAGACCCAGCATCTGAAGTACACTACTCAGCTTCTGCAGTTTTAGAACATAACTTGGTAGACATTACAGATATATTTCATACTAACCAGTCATGTTTTACATTATCACAGTAGATTAAACAAAATAGGACCTACTGTATTAAAGACCCCCTGTGGTGAAAATCAAGTTTTTAATGTTGTTTATATGTCTATGTGGTGTTTTTAATATGATTTAAGACAAACTTAAATGTGCAAAATCATAAGTCAACACTATTGGAGAGCATTTTCTCCTTATAAGTCCAGTCAACCAAAGACAGTCTCAAAAACGTGGTTTGAAATCGACAGTGTTTCAAACTACCTTGTAACCAATCACGTCAATGTGCAGGCAGGCTTTAGCATATCATCATTACTATGCTGCGAAGCAGGGGAGTCTCAAGAGAAGCCGGGTTATGCCGGTATATTTTTCTGTTGAAAAATCAGGTACATTAGCAATATAGCAGGTGAATTATGTATATGATGTATATTACGATGGTATGATGAACTATATGCCTTTCTCCACTGACAAAGCATTTCTAAGGATACTGATTTTTACAAGTCAGACTGAGATGGCGAACGGGAACATGGTTTTATGTAACATTAGCAACACATTATTAGCTGTTTGATAACGTAGTCAAGCAAAAGGCTAATCATATTAATTACTGTTATGTGTTGTAAAGAATAATACCATTGTGCAGCGTTTACTACAGTAATTATATTTTAATAGTAACAATATTTGTGTTTCTGTTTCTCTTCTTCTTTCTGGCCAGCTTAAAAAACAACATACAATGGATATAAAACTTCTACACACCTCTGTTAAAACAGCTGGTTTTTGTGATGTAAAAAATGAAACAAAGAAAAATCCTATGAGAACTTTTGCAGTGGCCATATTGGTATTCCCTACATTGTAAAACCTGACACTGTCAAATTTACTAAATGAAACAAGTTAATTTTACTCAAATATTACTTATAGTGCATTGTACTTAATAGAAAAAAGTTATGTGAACTCATTAACTGATTATATTAAACTCAAACAGAATGAGTTACAGCAGAGTTCTAGGTCCCAGCATGCTTTGCTTCCATCTGTTTAAGAAGAGTAAGGCTGTGTCCGAAATTGCATTCTCTCTTGAGTAGGTACTTATAAGTAATTACTTTGCGACCACAAAAAAAGTACAGTACGTTATATATATTATGAATGTGTATAGTATGAATGTAATCTGGACGTATTTGCCATGTTGCCCTTATCACGTGACCTGTCAGCATCAGTTGTTTTGCGTGACTACCATTCACAAATCCTCTTCAGCGGCCTCATGGGATAGTAAACAATGTGCACACTGTCCATCTTAAATAGTATGTGCGATTACAATAAGTGTGTCCCAAAGCATAGTATGTTGAAAAGAGTGTGCCAAAAGTCCCCAGATGGTCTACTATTTCTGGTAGATTTTCAAAGTGTGGATCTGTGCTCACTATAATGGCTATTATTGCCCACAACCCACAACTACAAACACAAATAAAAAGTGTTAAAAAAACTACAAACATAATAATAATCCACATTTAACCTGATAAAATATATTTATTTAAAGGGTACATAACACACACAGTTTCTGCCAATCTCATGTTAATCTTGAGTACTTATACTGCATCCTTCATATCTCTGAAGAGTCTTTAGTTTTATCATATTTATAAAAGACAGATACGCTGTACCGATTCTTTCCGAAAACAGCCGAACTCATGGAGGCGTGCTGTGCGCGGAGCTAAAGAGTCACGAGCGCACACACACACAGTACATCATGGCATTATCCCTGGATAACTTTCGATTCACTATGCGTTCGTTGACATAATATGCACTTACCCGCCGATTTCCAACAAAACACAGACATTCGATGCTGTTTCACTCACCGCCTGCGGTTTCAACTCGTGACCGGGAAAAACAAACACTTGCAGTACTCCGTTGCTGCTCCGGCAAAACAAACTGCATCCCACTGTTTCCGTAACGCTGGGTTATTTGGGAAGCTGAACAAGATTATCTTTCCCTCACAACCAAAAACACACTTCTTTAGTGACATTGTTGATTCCGTCATGACAGCGCTGCCGACGGCTTCCATAACCCAAACGAAGCTTGTTGATGGACGTGCTCTTGCTCTCGCTCTGGTTTTTGTGCGCACTGCGGACGTGCTCATCCGGGAGAAGTGCCCATACAAGGAATTCCGCCCTTTATGACGTCATACAGGGCCATGCTCGAAAAAAACTTTCTGAAACTTGTTTGAATCCTAAAGGAGTGTATTTGGCACAGAAATACTCTGTCATACGTCCAACTCGTCAACTCAAATTTTGGCCATGTTTAGCATGAGAATCCAACTCTTTAACAGTGTAAATAAGTCAGAATGCATGAAAAATTAAATTAAATGATTTCATTTTAATTTTCACGGTGATAATGCATCATCCCTGTCAAATTGAAAAATAAAATGCAATTGGTGATTTGACGTTTCATTTTCACTACAATCTCGAGGCAAGACTGCCAATATTAAAATGAAAATGCAAACGTGAAAATAAGATTTTACAAAGCTTTTTATTAATGTTCATGCAAATTAATTCAAATTAAACTAGTTTAGTTATTTTATTCCCTCTTTTATTTCACAGTTTTCGTTTTCATTTTCAAAGTCAACCTATATGCAAATTCTATGTTAATGAGTGGGTGTGGCTTATTCAAGTAATGGAGGGTGAATGAGTGAGTGCGTAGCACGTATAAGTTATTGAAACTATAATGTTGTGATCATATTGTTTTCGAGACGAGTCACGATGGTGAAATCTGTCGTCTCGAGTACAATATGATCACAACATTATAGTACATGTGTAAATATATATATATACATATAAACTCAGCAAAAAAAGAAATGTCCTCTGACTTTCAACTGTTTTTACTTTCAGTAAACTTAATGTGTGTAAATATTTGTATGAACACTAAAAGAGTCAACACCATAAGACATAAACTAAAAATGTTTCACAGACATGTGACTAACAGAAATAGAATAATGTGTCCCTGAATGAAGGGAGGCTCAAAATCAAAAGTACCAGTCAGTATCTGGTGTGGCCACCAGCTGCTTGAAGTACTGCAGTGCATCTCCTCCTCATGGACTGGACCAAATTTGTCAGTTCTTGCTGTGAGATGTTACCCCACTCTTCCACCAAGGCACTTGCAAGTTCCTGGACATTTCTGGGGGGAATGGCCCTAGCCCTCACCCTGCGATCCAACAGGTCCCAGACATGCTCAATGGGATTGAGATCCGGGCTCTTCGCTGGCCATGGCAGAACACTGACATTGCTGTCATGCAGAAACTCACGCACAGAACGAGCAGTATGGCTGGTGGCATTGTCCTGCTGGAGGATCATGTCCGGATGAGCATGCATAAAGGGTACCACATGAGGGAGGAGGATGTCTTCCCTGTACCGCAAGGCATTGAGATTGCCTGCAATGACAACAAGCTCAGTCCGATGGTGATGTGATATACCGCCCCAGACCATGACGGACCCCCCACCTCCAAATCAATCCCGCTCCAGGGTACAGGCCTCGGTGTAACGCTCATTCCTTCGACGATAAACATGAATCCGTCCATCACCCCTGGTGAGACAAAACCGTGACTCATCAGTGAAGAGCACTTTTTGCCACTCCTGTCTGGTCCAGCGAAGGTGGGTTTGTGCCCATAGGCGGCGTTGTTGCTGGTGATGTCTGGTAAGGACCTGCCTTACAACAGGCCTACAAGCCCTCAGTCCAGCCTCTCTCAGCCTATTGCGGACAGTCTGAGCACTGATGGAGGGATTGTGTGTTCCTGGTGTGACTCGGGCAGTTGTTGTGGCCATCCTGTACCTGTCACGCAGGTGTGATATTCGGATGTACCGATCCTGTGCAGGTGTTGTTACACGTGGTCTTCCACTACGAGGATGATCAGCTGTCCTTCCTGTCTCCCTGTAGCGCTGTCTTAGGCGTCTCACAGTGCGGACATGGCAATTTATTGCCCTAGCCACATCAGCAGTCCTCATGCCTCCCTGCAGCATGCCTAATGCACGTTCACGCAGATGAGCAGGGACCCTGGGCATCTTTCTTTGGGTGTTTTTCACAGTCGGTAGACAAGTCTCTTTAGTGTCCTGCGTTTTTAGAACTGTGACCTTAAATGCCTACTCTCTGTAAGCTGTTAAGGTCTTAACGACCATTCCACAGGTGCATGTTAATTAATTGATTATGGTTAATTGAACATGCATGGAAAACATTGTTTAAACCCTTTACAATGAAGATCTGTAAAGTTATTTGGATTTTTACAACATTATTGTTGAAATACACAGTCCTGAAAAAGGGACGTTTCTTTTTTTGCTGAGTTTACATATACATATAGTGGGGAGAACAAGTATTTGATACACTGCCGATTTTGCAGGTTTGCCCACTTACAAAGCATGTAGAAGTCTGTAATTTTGATCATAGGTACTCTTCAACTGTGAGTGACGGAATCTAAAACAAAAATCCAGAAAATCACATTGTATGATTTTTGAGTAATTAATTTGCATTTTATTGCATGACATTATTGTTTTTGATACATCAGAAAAGCAGAACTTAATATTTGGTACAGAAACCTTTGTTTGCAATTACAGAGATCATACGTTTCCTGTAGTTCTTGACCAGGTTTGCACACACTGCAGCAGGGATTTTGGCCCACTCCTCCATACAGACCTTCTCCAGATCCTTCAGGTTTCGGGGATGTCGCTGGGCAATACGGACTTTCAGCTCCCTCCAAAGATTTTCTATTGGGTTCAGGTCTGGAGACTGGCTAGGCCACTCCAGGACCTTGAGATGCTTCTTATGGAGCCACTCCTTAGTTGCACTGGCTGTGTGTTTCGGGTTGTTGTCATGCTGGAAGACCCAGCCACGACCCATCTTCAATGCTCTTACTGAGGGAAGGAGGTTGTTTGCCAAGATCTCGCGATACATGGCCCCATCCATCCTCCCCTCAATACGGTGCAGTCGTCCTGTCCCCTTTGCAGAAAAGCATCCCCAAAGAATGATGTTTCCACCTCCATGCTTCACGGTTGGGATGGTGTTCTTGGGGTTGTACTCATCCTTCTTCTTCCTCCAAACACAGCGAGTGGAGTTTAGACCAAAAAGCTCTATTTTTGTCTCATCAGACCACATGACCTTCTCCCATTCCTCCTCTGGATCATCCAGATGGTCATTGGCAAACTTCAGACGGGCCTGGACATGCGCTGGCTTGAGCAGGGGAACCTTGCGTGCGCTGCAGGATTTTAATCCATGACGGCGTAGTGTGTTACTAATGGTTTTCTTTGAGACTGTGGTCCCAGCTATCTTCAGGTCATTGACCAGGTCCTACCGTGTAGTTCTAGGCTGATCCCTCACCTTCCTCATGATCATTGATGCCCCACGAGAGGGGAGATCTTGCATGGTGCCCCAGACCGAGGGAGATTGACCGTCATCTTGAACTTCTTCCATTTTCTAATAATTGCGCCAACAGTTGTTGCCTTCTCACCAAGCTGCTTGCCTACTGTCCTGTAGCCCATCCCAGCCTTGTGCAGGTCTACAATTTTATCCCTGATATCCTTACACAGCTCTCTGGTCTTGGCCATTGTGGAGAGGTTGGAGTCTGTTTGATTGAGTGTGTGGACAGGTGTCTTTTATACAGGTAACAAGTTCAAACAGGTGCAGTTAATACAGGTAATGAGTGGAGAACAGGAGGGCTTCTTAAAGAAAAACTAACAGGTCTGTGAGAGCCGGAATTCTTACTGGTTGGTAGGTGATCAAATACTTATGTCATGCAATAAAATGCAAATTAATTATTTAAAAATCATACAATGTGATTTTCTGGATTTTTGTTTTAGATTCCGTCTCTCACAGTTGAAGTGTACCTATGATAAAAATTACAGACCTCTACATGCTTTGTAAGTAGGAAAACCTGCAAAATCGGCAGTGTATCAAATACTTGTTTTCCCCACTGTATATATATACACTATATTGCAAAAAGTTTTGAGACGCCTGCCTTTACATGTAAATGAACTGTAATGACATCCCATTCTTAATCTGTAGGGTTTAATATGGAGTTGGCCCACCCTTTGCAGCTATAACAGCTTCAACTCTTCTATGAAGGCTTTCCACAAGGTTTAGGAGTGTGTTTATGGGAATTTTTGACCATTCTTCTAGAAGTGCATTTGTGAGGTCAGGAACTGATGTTGGACGAGAAGGCCTGGCTCGCAGTCTCCGCTCTAATTCATCCCAAAGGTGTTCTATCGGGTTGAGGTCAGGACTCTGTGCAGGCCAGTCAAGTTCCTCCACACCAAACTCGCTCATCCATGTCTTTATGGACCTTGCTTTGTGCACGGGTGCACAGTCATGTTGGAACAGGAAGGGGCCATCCCCAAACTGTTCCCACAAAGTTGGGAGCATGAAATCGTCCGAAATCGTCCAAAATGTCTTGGTATGCTGAAGCATTAAGAGTTCCTTTCACTGGAACTAAGGGGCCAAGGCCAACCCCTGAAAAACAACCCCACACCATAATCCCCCCTCCACCAAACTTTACACTTGGCACAATGCAGTCAGGCAAGTACCATTCTCCTGGCAACCGCCAAACCCAGACTCATCCACCGGATTGCCAGACAGAGAAGCGTGATTCGTCACTCCAGAGAACACGTCTCCACTGCTCTAGAGTCCAGTGGTGGCGTGCTTTACACCACTGCATCTGACGCTTTGCATTCCACTTGGTGATGTAAGGCTTGGATGCAGCTGCTCGGCCATGGAAACCCATGGAAACCCCATGAAGCTCTCTATGCATTGTTCTTGAGCTAATCTGAAGGCCACACAAAGTTTGGAGGTCTGCAGCTATTGACTCTGCAAAAAGTTGTCTACTTCTGCGCACTGTGCGCCTCAGCATGCGCTGACCCCGCTCTGTGATTTTTTTTACGTGGCCTACCACTTTGTGGCTGAGTTGCAGTTCTTTCACAAATGTTTGTAGAAGCAGTCTGCATGCCTAGGTGCTTGATTTTATATACCTTTGGCCATGGAAGTGATTGGAACACCTGAATTCAATTATTTGGAGAGGTGCCCCAATACTTTTGACAATATATGGCCCCTACTCTCTAAATGTGCAGCCCCCGGCCTCACTGTACACTCTGGCGCTGACGGCGGCCATAGCCCTCATATGATGATTCACTGGCTATGCCGCTGTTTTCAGTGCTCTCCCTTTGCACAGTACTTTGCGTGACTATCCCTGCCTCAGCCCCTTGAATAGGGCCTAAGCCAGCTATGAGTCCAGAGAACTCAAGGCCAAAACACCATCTGTTGAGATCACTGGTTGCCTTGTGCTATGACTGTTCCGTTGTGTGGCGTGACAGAGCTGTAAGATAGAATACAGTAAGTGCTTCTGTATTGGAACTCTTTTCTTTAGTATAATAGTAACCCCCCGTCTTAAGCGGTGAGTTCCATATAAAAGCACAATAAAGTGTTTCAGCCCCCTGTTGGAATATACTGAGGCGTGACATGCTATGCTTGGGACTCAAGAGAGTGCATAATCAGTACGCTCCCTCGGACTGCTGGCGCTGAAACAGATCCCTCTTGCAGGCTCGCTGGAAAACTGTTTATTTCAGTGCATCTGGAGAATGCCTGCTTCTATATTCAGAACATCACAAGTGTTTCTGAGATTGCTTTATAACAATATAGCGTACCAAAACTTCACAGTCCCTTCAAATGAGCAAACTGTTTATTCATGACATGTTTGAACGCGGCTCTCTCCCCTCTAAATGAGTGGAGTTCACATGATGAATAATTTGGATGATTGGCTATGGCTGATCATGGTTCATTCAGAAAGTGTATTAAACCATCACATATTACTAAATGGTTTAGCTCCCCAGTACTTGAGCGAGCTCTTAACGCATTATACTCCATCACGTCTATTGCGGTCTCAAAATTCTGGCCAGTTGATAATACCTAGAATATCAAAATCAACTGCAGGCAGTCGATCATTTTCCTATTTAGCACCTAAACTCTGGAACAGTCTTCCTAGCATTGTTCGGGAAGCAGACACACTCTGTCAGTTTAAATCTAGACTAAAAACACATCTCTTTACTATGGCATACACATAGAACATTATCAATTTATATTATTCAAATCAGTTAAATGATTGTTTTAGGCTGCATTAACTAGGTCTGCCGGAACCGGGAACACTTCCCATAACACCTGATGTACTCGTTACATCATAAAAAGAATGGCATCTACGCTAATGTTAGTCTCTCTGTTTATCCTGAGGTTTACTGCAGTCAGCCGGATCCGGGCCGTATCCAGCTCAGATGGCGTACCTGCGCCTAGACATGACCAACACATCCCTGAAATGTCTGCAGAGATCATGTCAATTAGACTCCCCCCTGTAAATGCCTCATCGATACGACATCCTCATTAAACCCGTCTCCGGCGTGATGACTCCGATCTTTCGAATATTCCGATATAATAAATGCCTCATCGACACGACATCCTCAATAAACCCGTCTCCGGCGTGATGACTCTGATCTCCGATTAATGTTGCCAGAATCATAATCATACACTGTTTGTTCGTTGGCCAGAGGAGAACTGGCACCCCGACTGAGCCTGGTTTCTCCCAAGGTTTTTTTCTCCATTATGTCACCTGATGGAGTTTTGGTTCCTTGCCACCGTCGCCTCTGCCACCTTTGGCTTTTGGCTTGCTCAGTTGGGGACACTAAATATTCAACTATATTATTGATCTGCCCGCATTGACACTATATGATAATTGAAATGAGCTGGATGACATCACCGTTTTCTCCTGAGCGGCTGTACAGCCGAATCAAATTCTGTTGCATTATTTTCCTGTTAACACTGTGAAGCTGCTTTGAAACAATCGGCATTGTAAAAAGCGCTATATAAATAAAGGTGATTGATTGGTTGATTGATTGATTGATTGATTTCTGCTTCTCAAACACCCAGATTCCCCTTCACATTGCAGACATGGATAATTGACCTAACACAAAATATATTTCTGTATGTACGTAATTGTGCAGAAAATATTAAGGATTAACGTTTTTCATGAAATTGGGTTTTATTTCATGTCTTTTATTGGCCAATGTCCACTTGGAACTTGGAAACAATGACAGTTAAAGGGCTACAGGACAACACAAATTCTCTGGCTTTTTACTAATATGTCAGTTTCCATAGGAATTAAGTGTTATATTTATATATTATATTGTATTATATATTGACGTAAATCAGGGCTGCAAACTCTCATGCTCTCACACCACATGTCCATTTGTGAAAAAAATAAAAACCCGGAAGACTAATTTGCCAGTGGTTTCCACATGATTTTGGGCATTTTGTTCAACAATGTAAATTGCACAAACCCATATAGAATATGTGAATTTTGAAGCCGTTAATAGATAAGAACGTTTGGGGTGTGAGTATGTGTAATTTATGTTGTAAAACGAAACGTCCATCTAACGTTAACTTAGGTCACAGACCCTATTTTACTCATAAATTGAAAAACCCCATTATAAAAACCCACAGGAAAATCTTGAAAAGTCACAGGAAAAGTTGTTTTGTTGGTTTTGACATCATCCCTACAACACTATTGGTCTCGAGTATTTAAATAAATTTACGGTTAAAGAAATATGATGTAGCCTGAAAAAAGTTTTCAGTTAGAATTTTTTTTTTTTTTTTTAATCCTTGTTTTAAGGAAAATATATTATTTTTTACTTGATGGTTACACCACATAACATTTTAGCATCATTAAATTCTTCTCTTAAAAATGGTATAAACGTTTTTCAAAATCTTATGAAACCAACATGAATATAAGGAGTACATTTCTAAGAAAGGCACATGTGTTTAAGTTGTAATATAAATGTTAATTTTTCCAATATGCCTGCCTATACAGAACTACAAAAGTTTAGAGTGGTGAAATTGTATTTTTATAGTGGTTTAAAATCACACAAGGGAGTCATGCAGGGAAGAGTGAAATACTCTCAAAAATTCAATGCTCTTGAAGTACTGTAAATATAAAGATTTCTGTATTTATATTTAATCTTTACAATGACTATAATTTTGTTTTGCTAATAAATATAAATGTGGAATTGTTTTGTTTTTCACCAGAACTTATTCATAAGGGCACCAAAGATGACCAGCGGGATTATCTGTTTTATCTTGCTGTAGCCAACTACAAGCTCAAGGTTGTTATCAAAGCTTTTCATGTTTACTTTGGACACCTATAGTTGGAATGACTTTGCTAGTCTCATTCTCCTGTTTTATATTAACTCTAGGAATACGAGAGAGCTCTGAAATACATCAGGACTTTACTGAGGAATGAACCTGGAAATTCTCAAGCTTTAGATCTGGAGAAACTCATTAATAAAACCATGAAGAAAGGTGAGCCTGAATATTGTCTATTTCTTTATTTAAGGTGTATATAGTAATAATATATGGTATAGGCTATATAGGTACTGTATACAAGTAATCTTTACATTAAACAATGAATTTGCATTCAACATGGTTCTCATTCTTATGTTTTCTAGATGGGCTGGTTGGAATGGCAATTGTTGGTGGCATTGGTCTGGGTTTGGCTGGATTGGCTGGTCTGATTGGTTTAGCTGTGGCTAAGAAATCTGCATAAAAGGATGAGCTGAGCCAAATCTTAATGCCTTAAGCCCTGTTTTAGGTGTGGAATGGATGCAGAAAGGCCTGCTAAATATCAGTCATCATGACACTGACAGAGAAGTAAGGCTTACTAGCTGATGCCTTACTAGCTTCCTCCAGTTAAAACCAGAACTTTTTAAAGTCAGAAAAATCTCACACTTACAGCATAATGCTAAACAGAGGGACAAGAAAAGAAAAGGGACACCAACAATATTTATGTCACAAAAAGTATAAAGGGGATTTATGATATACAGTAGATCTTACAACCTTTGAACTGTTTAGCTTATTTATTCTTTGTAATTGTACCAACATACCCTTACTGAACACACAAATATGTGTATAAACATGCATCAGCAGGTGTTTATTAGGTACATATTAAGGCATTAGTTTCAAGTAAAATGGAAAATGTATTATTTAATATTTCATTCGCTTAAAAAAATGCTCTTTTTTACTAATACATTACCATGTTACATTACGAGTTTTTTTTTTGCCTCCTGAAATATTACAACTTTTTGTGTATGTTTAAGTCAAAACCAAACCAATTTGTACATTTGTGATGTTGCTTTATATTTGAACAGATTCTAAGGCAATTTGGAATAACATTTCTTTGATTTTAGAACCAGAAGAAAGCTTCCAGTTTAGACAAAATCTTATAGGTAAAAGTGTGCTGCTTCTAAGTATCTAGTAATCTGTGTGTAGATATAGGTACAGAAGACAATAGATAGTACAGAGGCTGGCTGATATAAAATGTTGAAATTGTTGAAAACCAGTTTGGTATTTTGTTTTGGAAAGATTTGAATACAAAGTTTAAAGGCATAAATGTTTTCTATTGTGTGTTGCACTGAGATTATCTGATTGTTTTATTTTCATTTTGTTTTCTGATTTTGTTTTATTTATTTACACTTATTTCAACAGTGCTTATTGCCAACTTTGAACACAGGCTGCAAATAAATCTAAACCCCATTGTGCTTGTTGTGCATTCATTTTTAATGGAAAGAAATGAGAAAGAGAATGTTTATGTGATAGAAAAAGAGGTGCTGGCGAGTTACACACTGAAGTTTATTATTAAGGGTTAAAGGTTTGTTAAGATTATAACCATAGTATTCTAATTTGCCTTTAGAAGTCTGTTCTTTTATCTTTTTGCTTGTCTCTTTTCAATCATAAAGATGACACATTAACCCTTGGCAGCAGTGGATTTGCAAGAGAATTTGGAAGAGGAAGAAAGTTTATGTATTAAGCAATTTAATAGGCGAAGATAGTCACCCAGGAAATGTGTACCTCTTTTCAGGAATGAAGAGGGGGTAAAGTTCCGGCAAGTGGGTTTTATTGTCGTGGCTTTGCCAAGTCTGGGCTTGAATGTGTGATATGACCAGTGCTGGGCAGAACTCAATAAGAACTTTGTAATTATCATGCAACTCACACCAGCTGCAACTGGGGCACACCAAACATGATGCTATTGAAATGTCCTTCATCAGATTTCCCAATGCCAGTGGTCCAATTTATGGATGTATTCAGCCACCTTGTGACTTTTTGGGCATATCCTTTGTTTCCTAACATGGCTGTCCACTCCTTTGTTGAAGTGAATTGTCACATTGTCAGGGGAGCATTTATTGAGGTGTGACGAAGGCTTCTATAGTTATCCAGTTATTTATTAAGTGGATGCCTGACTACTTAAAAAGCCTACAGCCTGGTTTAAAAACAATAAAATAGTGAAGGTGGTGTGTAATTATCAGTCAGATGATAAGTCATCTAAGGTTCCTTATTGTATCTTAATATAATGATAGCAAATTCAGCTGGATATGCTTACAGAGCAGAACTATTAATACCAACACATAGTCAACCTTGTAGAGAACAAAATCAAGCATTGTTTATGGATTAATATCTGAATTTATCATGTTAAAAAATATCTGAAATTATGTTACAAATTAAATAGTAAATTTGTATTTATGTATGGCATATTAATTTTATTACTTTTTGAAATAACTGATTTTTAGGTTCTCATAAATAAATAACATCTTTATTGATAACTTAGTAAAGCTTTAGTGCTCACATTACTGATACAGAATACACAGAATAAACATTACACTATAACAACTGAATGCTGTATCAACATAATAATAATAATAATAATAATAATATTAATGCTATGTTTTTTTTATCTTCATTTATTTATTCATAACTGTAAGTTTTCATCTTTAACTCCTGAATGTTACTATACACTTTTCACTGTATAGTAAACTATTTCTGAAATTATTATAGCCTATGGTTCATCGGAGATGGTAAAAGATCTTGATGTTACTATATACTGTATGTTATTCAGATCAATCTTAGTATCTGTATTTTATGAATGTTCTTTTATGGCATCAAATTCTTTTATGGTTTCTAACTGGAACTTTAATTCTTAGGAGTGTTGTTATATTTTGCATATTTCATTAAACCAGTTCATGTAACCTGAAGGCTCTTTGCTGAACCCAAAAACTATTAAAAAAAAACTTTCTTTTTAATGTTTAACCTATCAGAGTAGCATGCAGTAAGCATTTATAACTTCTGGCAGCTACCAGGCATTGAAATCAAACAGCTTAAAAGGCATTACAAGGTTAAATTCCATTTTGGTGCAACATCATTGAATACGTTGGTTATTTATCACTACATGTAGCTAGCAGTAGTATAATAAAATTCCATAGTGCTGTATAAAAAGTGAACAAGAATTGATTTGGGTAGATGGTTCTTTTTTGTACCTGTCTGCCTTTGTCAAAACTCTGGACTTATGTAAGATGTTTAACACTCAGAAACACTCTTAATCTTAAAAAGGTTATTATTTATTTTGTACCATTTAGGTACTAATATGTACACTTTTGGTACTAATATGCACTCTTTGGGTACAAAGGTGTACCTTTTGAAAGGGTACCGCCCCAGTGACAGCTTTTGTACCTTTTTTTCTGAGAGTGCAGGTAACACAGCAAGACAAGCAGACTATATTCCTTGGAATGTGCAGTCTGCACAACAGACCATAGACTGATCTCCAGCCACCAGGAACACCTTGAAAAGCGGAGGATCCAGAGATATGAAAGACATATTGCAAATTATTGCACTTTTCTTGGGTTTTTTGGGGTGTGGGTCTGCTGTATTATCATTACTTAGTCACTACTGGAAAGTGTCTACAGATGATGATAGTGTCATCATCACATCCAGTATCTTTGAGAACCTCTGGATGTCCTGTGCAGATGACTCCACTGGTACTTTCAATTGTTGGGATTTCCAGTCCATGCTCGCTTTACCAGGTAAAACACCATCCATGATAACTTTATAAATAACTATAATACTGATAATAGTACTATCATTATACTACTGCTTTACTCTTTACTGATTAAGGAGTTACAATTAAAATATACATGTGATTCTGTTTTTTTATGTTCAAAAGTAACTATATTTTTAACATTTTATAATTGATGAAATAAATTAAACAGGCCATTTCAAAGTCATTTTGATGTTACTGACTGCTCCTTTATCACTGCTGTCTGAGACATTATGAAATAATTATTCTTGTACAACTGCTGAATCGGACAGTGGGACCCTCCAGTGAGTTTGGAAGCCATCTGATTATTTGATACTGTTTTGATGTCATATGCTTTTTGTGCATCTTCAAGTGCTTTATATCAAGACAAGTCACCTTTATTTCTATAGCCCTTTATGCAATACAGATTGTGTCAAAGCAGCTTCAAAGTTATAAACAGGAAAATAGCAGAATCAATAATGGAAACTCAGCTCTAAAAGACAATAGTCATTATTTAGCTCAAATATAGCTTACAGCGCAAATCTGCTGCTTTGTCACCCTCTAAATCGAGTATTACTTAGGGAAAATCATTTAAAATAATAGTAGCTTATCTCTCTTTATCATACCATTTCCTGTCATGAAGATGTACATATATATTTTTTTATTCCTGATCAACACTAAAGCCTGTTGTAAAAAATGGTATATAGTCAATGGTATATAGTTATTTATATAAATAACTATATTATCATTTTTATATTATATAAAATATATTTTATATCGCAAGACTTACCTCAAAATAACCCCTCAACAAAAGGGAGGGGACCCCCCATGAGATCAAATCAAATCAAATTACCTTTATTTATATAGCGCTTTTTACAATGCCAATTGTTTCAAAGCAGCTTTACAGTGGTAACAGGAAAATAATGCAACAGAATTTAATTCGGCTATATAGCCGCTCTGGTGAAAACGGTGATGTCATCCAGCTCATTTCAATTATCATATAGTGTCAATGCGGGCAGATTAGTAATATAGTTGAAATTTAAGTGTCCCCAACTGAGCAAGCCAAAAGCCAAAGGCGACGGTGGCAAGGAACCAAAACTCCTTCAGGGCCAGAATGGAGGAAAAAAACCTTGGGAGAAACCAGGCTCAGTCGGGGTGCCAGTTCTCCTCTGGCCGACGAACAAATAGTGTATGATTATGATTCTGGCAACATTACAGGTCAGAAGTCATATTAGATCAATAGATATTCGTAGGATTATTCGAAAGATTGGAGTCGTCACGCCGGGGACGGGTTTAATGAGGATGTCGTGTCGATGCGGCATTTACAGGGGGGAGTTTAATTGACACAGTCTCTACAGACACTTCAGGGATATGGTCGTCATGTCCAGGCTAAGGGCCACCATCTGGTCTGGATACGGCCCGGATCCGGCCGACTGCAGTAAACCTCGGGATAAACAGAGAGACTAACATTAGCGTAGATGCCATTCTTCTTATGATGTAACGAGTACATCAGGTGTTATTGGAAGTGTTCCCGGTTCCGGCTGACCTAGTTAATGCAGCCTAAAACAATCATTTAACTGATTTGAATAATAGAAATTAAAAATGTTTTATGTGTATGCCATAGTAAAGAGATGTGTTTTTAGTCTAGATTTAAACTGACAGAGTGTGTCTGCTTCCCGAACAATGCTAGGAAGACTGTTCCAGAGTTTAGGTGCTAAATAGGAAAAGGATCGACCGCCTGCAGTTGATTTTGATATTCTAGGTATTATCAACTGGCCAGAATTTTGAGACCGCAATAGACGTGATGGAGTATAATGTGTTAAGAGCTCGCTCAAGTACTGGGGAGCTAAACCATTTAGTGCTTTGTAAGTAATCAGCAAGATTTTAAAATGTATACGATGTTTAATAGGGAGCCAATGCAGTGTTGCCAGAACCGGGCTAATATGGTCATACTTCCTGGTTCTAGTAAGAACTCTAGCTGCTGCGTTTTGGACAAGCTGCAGTTTATTTATTAAGCGAGCAGGGCAACCACCCAGTAGAGCATTACAATAATCTAGCCTTGAGGTCATGAACGCATGAACTAACTGTTCAGCATTTTGCATTGAAAGCATGTGCCGTAATTTAGATATATTTTTAAGAAATACGCTATGCCTCCCACGTCTGGGCCGGTCACGCCGCCTCGCTGCCCCACCCGGGGTACGTCTGTGGTTCGCATGACCCCGCTGGTGCAGTTTTTGGGAGCCTGGCTTCAGCTTCCTGGACTGTCCCGCTGGGTCGCGAAGACCATCAGGCTCGGCTATGCGATTCAGTTCGCTCAGGCTCCTCCCTGGAAAGTCGGGGAGTCCGATACACCATGGTGGGGCCCAACGCCCCTGTCATGCGTGCGGAGGTTGCTACCCTGCTGGCGAAGGGTGCGATCGAGCCTGTCCCTCCAGCCGAAATGAAGTCCAGCTTCTACAGCCCTTACTTCATTGTACCCAAGAAAACCGGTGGGTTACGACCGATCCTGGACCTGCGCGTCCTGAACCGATCCCTTCACAGGCTTCCGTTCAGGATGTTGACAGCGAAACGCCTTTTCGAATGCGTTCGTCCAGCAGATTGGTTTGCAGCGATCGACCTGAAGGACGCCTACTTCCATGTCTCCATCCTTCCTCGACACAGACCGTTCCTGCGATTTGCTTTTGAGGGGCGGGCATACCAGTACACGGTCCTCCCATTCGGGCTAGCTCTGTCCCCTTGCGTCTTCACGAAGATTGTCGAGGCAGCCCTTGTGCCACTCAGGCAACACGGGGTTCGCATCCTGAACTACCTCGACGACTGGCTGATCCTCAGTCACTCTCGAGAGCAGGTGTGCGAGCACAGAGACCTGGTGCTCCAACACCTAGCCCGTCTGGGCCTTCGGGTCAACTGGGAAAAGAGCAAACTCTGCCCAGTGCAAAGGATCTCTTTTCTCGGTATGGAAATTGACTCGGTCGCCACGTAGTCACTGCTGACTTGCCTCCGTCAAATCGAGAGCAAGAGTGCAGTTCCACTGAAGTTATTTCAGAGTCTCCTGGGGCATATGGCATCTGCATCCGCGGTAACGCCGCTCGGGTTGCTTCATATGAGACCGCTTCAGCACTGGCTTCGCGATCGAGTCCTGAAATGGGCATGGCAGTCGGGCACGCTCCGGGTCCCAGTGACTCGGGCCTGCCTGCAGACCCTCACCCTGTGGTCGAACCTCAGCTTTCTACGGGCCAGTGTTCCCTTAGAACGAGTTTCCAGGCATATTGTTGTGTCAACAGATGCCTCCACTACGGGCTGGGGTGCCATGTGCAATGGACATGCTGCCGCGGGCTCCTGGACAGGACCCCAGCGCCTTCTGCATGTCAATTGCCTCGAGTTGCTGGCAGTACGGTTCGCCCTGCACCGCTTCCGGGCGTTGCTCAAAGGTCAACACGTGCTAGTCCGGTCAGACAACATGGCCACAGTAGGGTACATCAACCACCAGGGTGGTCTACGTTCCCGCCGTATGTCTCAACTCGCCCGCCATCTCATTTTATGGAGTCAGAAGCATCTGAGGTCGCTTCGGGCCATCCATGTCCTGGGAGTCCTGAACCGTGCAGCCGACGAGCTCTCACGGCTTCAGCCACTTCCTGGAGAATGGAGACTCCATCCCCAGACGGTTCAGCTGATTTGGGAACAGTTCGGCGATGCACAGGTAGATCTGTTTGCCTCCCACGACTCTTCCCACTGCCGCCTGTTTTATTCCCTGACCGAGGGCTCCCTCGGCACGGATGCTCTGGCGCACAGCTGGCCGCGGGGCCTCCGCAAGTATGCGTTTCCCCCAGAGAGCCTTCTCGCACAGGTCCTGTGCAAGATCAGGGAGGACAAGGAGCAGGTCCTTTTGATCGCCCCGTATTGGCCCGGCCGGACCTGGTTCTCCGAACTTGTACTCCTTGCGACAGCCCCTCCCTGGTCGATTCCTCTGAAGAAGGACCTCCTTTCTCAGAGACGGGGCACCCTTTGGCACCCACGCCCCGATCTTTGGAACCTCCACGTGTGGCACCTGGATGGGACGCGGCAGGTTTGAGTACCCTACCACCTCAGGTGGTGGCTACCATCACTTCCGCTAGGGCCTTGTCTACCCGACACGCCTATGCATTGAAGTGGAACCTCTTCGTCACCTGGTGTTCTTCTCGCCAAGAAGACCCCTGGAAATGCCCGATCGGGTCCGTGCTCTCATTCCTCCAAAAAGGGTTGGAACGAAGGCTGTCTCCTTCCACCCTCAAGGTTTATGTGGCCGCTATATCAGCCTACCACGACCTTGTGGAGACGAAAAAGGTAAGTCAGCACGACCTGGTCATCAGGTTCTTGAGGGGAGCGAGGACACTGAATCCTCCTCACGCTCCCCTCGTACCCTCTTGGGACCTCTCAGTAGTCTTAAGTGCTCTGCAGAGGGCTCCCTTCGAGCCATTGAGGTCAGTCGAGCTTAAGTTCCTGTCTATGAAGACAGCACTCCTGATCGCTTTGGCCTTCATCAAGAGGGTAGGGGACCTGCAGGCATTTTCGGTTGACGAAGCGTGCCTGGAATTCGGGCCGGCCAACTCTCACGTGATCCTGAGACCCCGGCCTGGATATGTGACCAAGGTTCCCACCACTCTGTTCAGGGACCAGGTGGTGAACCTGCAAGCGCTGCCTTTGGAGGAGGCAGACCCAGCCTTGGCACTGCTCTGTCCAGTATGCGCCCTCCGTGCTTACGTAGACAGAACGCAGTGTTTCAGGACCTCAGACCAGCTCTTTGTGTGTTATGGTGGGAAGCTGAAGGGAAAGGCTCTCTCCGAGCAAAGGTTGTCTCACTGGATAGTGGACGCCATTGTCTTGGCTTACCAGACGCAGACGCATGCCCCCTAGGGGTCAGGGCGCACTCCACCCGGAGTGTGGCCTCCTCATGGGCTTTAGCGCATGGCGCCTCTCTAACAGACATCTGCAGAGCTGCAGGCTGGGTGACACCCAACACATTCGCCAGATTCTATAATCTCCGAGTGGAGCCAGTGTCCTCTCATGTACTCGCCTCTACTAGTGGCCGGTAATAGACTAGGCTCAGGTGTCTTCACTTGCTCGCCATTCCACTCCACGGACTGGATACGTGCAATATTTTCCTCAGGTAGTTTCCCTGAAGCCCTGAGTTCCTCCAGCACTGTCGATGCCGACACCAGTGCGTCTGCCCACTCGGCCAGGCCCTCGTGTTAGGGTAGGTGCCACCGTGTGCATGGTTCCCCCCATGGGCGACCCCCACATGTGTATTTCCACTGTAAGCCTCTCCGAGCATGTGTATTTCCCTCGGCAAGCTTGCCTCCCCTGGGGGTAAAATTCTTCCACCTTCGGCTGGTTACCCCAGAGCTCTTCCATATGCAGCCCCTTGCGGGTCATATGTGTATCCTTAAGTCCTCCTGACGGGTAGGCGCTTGGCGCATACTTCCACCTGGAATATGCTTCCCAGTGTACCTTGGTATTCCTGTGTTAAGTGGGAGTCCTTCGTCCATACTAGCTTACGACAGGGAGCTCACGCTTACGCAGGGCACTGGATGACAGCCGAGTGGCGTGATTACATTAGGACCCCCATTCGTCAGTCACTGACGTTACTCGGAGTGACTGAACGAAAGGGAACATCTCGGTTACGTATGTAACCCTCGTTCCCTGAGGAGGGAACGGAGACGTAACGTCCCTCTCTGCCACTTCCGCTGTACCGCTGGAACGGCCGGGAGTTCAGTCTTGGCTCCTCAGCAGGTAAACATAATGCGATGTTGCCAGCGTACTTCCTTATATACCCACGCTGTGGGGCGGAGTCGCGCTATGCAAATTCCACATGCCCATGGCATTGGCACTGCCATTGGGCGTTTTCTAGATCTCGAAGATGATAGGCTTTTAGGCGAAACCCCCATTCGTCAGTCACTGACGTTACTTCTCCATTCCCTCCTCAGGGAACGAGGGTTACATACGTAACCGAGACGTTTCTATCACATGGATTTATTAACTTTGCCTATATTGACCAAATTAGTGTGACCAAATTATTTAAAAATAAAACATTTGAAACTACATTTAATAATTCATTGATGTATTTCAACAGGTGGCACATGCACATTGACACATCTATTCCCATACAACACAGAGCCCTGTGCATAACATGAAGAAAAATAAAGTGTCAATGAATTGAGATTTTATTAAAACGTTCCTTTGTAGCCTAAGGACCCTTTTCACGGACTGTGATGACGCGTTTTAACGGTAATCAGCATTGTAAATTCTGCAAATTTTTTTATATCTTCTTTTTTTTTTTTTTTTTTTTACATGTACATTTTTAACACTATACTTTGTATTATATTACCTTTGCATCAAATTACAAAAAGCTGCTGTGAGGGCGTTTCTAATACAGCATTAAATTCACATCTCTTCCGACTGCCGTTATCAATCTCTCTCTATTTTTTTCCTAGTTTTGAAAGTTGTGAAAACACTATTGTGGCGTTTTTCTTTGGATATTTGAGCACATTGGAACATAAAAAAATATATTTAATGTAGTCTCTCATTCACCGATAGAAGTTTACCCTACTATGACAACTTCCGCTTCTGAGAAACCCAGAAATGTGAAAAGGGTCAGTTAGTTAATATGTGAGAAGTATTTGTTCTTATGGTTTAAAAAAACAAAACAAATAAGGAGGCTTAAAGGTAGCCATAATTTAACCACAACAATGGAATTAAAATGCAGGGACGAATTATAATAAAACCTCATGCTTTAACTAAAGTGAATGATTAATAAAACATGCTTGAGGGTTGATATATTTTTTCCCACCGCCAGTGTGCAGATGAGGTACAATGAATCACTGACACGAGAGACTAGTTTAGTCAAGACTTTAATGGCGACTGCATACACAACAACAAACGCATGCTCTGCCCTGGTCTGTTGGTCCACGTTCAACGTTGAGAACCATGTCACGATCCACGTCACACTCCACATACTGGCGCTGCCCATTTTCCCTCCAGATCATATACCCTCTTCTCCGGCACCTGCTGACTTGTGACGCACACAAACTGGGGAACAAGAAAGTGGCAGGGGGGAGGGGGAGGCCAACTCATGACACAGGACCTCCACCGAAGAAGATGGGGCACATTTGTACCCTTCTGGTGTCCACTGCCCTTAGACCTTGGGGATGAAGCAGGCTTTGCTATCGCCAAGGGGATATCTGGATCACTCGGGGGAGCGCTAAGTGGCACTTTGCACTCCTCTTTGCTCTCGGACGCTGCACCGTCTTCACAATGACCTACAACACTTGGGAAAGAGTAAACTTTATAATAGTCAGTTAAGCTAACCCTATAAGAAGCACACCGCAGCTGGGAACCTGTAAACTTATAGATGTTGCATCATGTTCCGTCTGAAATAAGCACAAGATATCGGATTCGAGCCCGCAACTTATTGCGGTCACTATACAGGTACACAAGGTCGTCAGTGCTAATATCTGGGCTAGGTGCACCCAGACTCCGTGGTGCTTTCGCCGCCTTAATACTGTGGGGGTGGTTAGCCAGACGTTGCATGTGCTGCAATGAAATCAGTTCCTGGTCATGCACCGGTAACTGCTTGAGGGAGAACTGATCACGCTGCAACAACATCTCACGGGCTGACATGCCACGTGACCGGATATGGCTATTTAACCGAGTGACAGCTACAGACAGTAGTAGCATTCTTACTATCCTCGATAAAAGTTTGGATGTGTGTCTCTAGTTCTGAAATCTTCTCCGTCAGCCTGACTATCTCTCTGCATTTATCACGTGTAATCCTCATCACTGACAGAGAAGGCTATGCTAAACGTGGCAGGCAGTGCAAGTGACAATAACAGGAGATGACATAACTCACCGTGTTTGTTGACTAATCCAACTCACCACAGTTGTTTGATGGACTGTTAACAGGCTAGCGAAATTCTAGCCCGTTGTTCTTGCGATAGCGATTTAGATGAAAGCTAGCGATGTCATATCAATGTGACAGACAATATTAGATAATATCAGATATATTGTAATGCAGGAAAGATGCAAAAGCAACAGTCTTTTCAGACCCGTCCCGGTGCATTTGGGTAAGAATGGCACCCAGACCGTAATTAGAAGTATCAGTTGTAACAATAGTGTGTAGCTCAGGCTCAAAACGTTTCAGTGCAGGGCTATTAATTATGAGATCTTTCACCTGCTCAAAACTTGTCTGTGCCTCAGCCATTCAGGTGGATGAAGCAGATCCCCGATTCAAAGCTCTGAGGGACTCGACCACTGCAGAATAATCGGGTATGAATTTTTAGTACCACGATGTGAAGCTGGCGGTATCAGTTGGTTGTGGAGCTTGTGAAACTGCATGGAGATGAGAAGCATCCGGCTGAAGTCCTTTAGCCGATATTGTGTGTCCTAAGAATGACAGCTCTGTCTGTCTGATGTGGCATTTGTCAAAGTTCAATTTAAGTCCAGCTGCTTCCAGATGCTGAAGTGCTGCATTCAAGCTCTTGTCATGTTCCTCAACGGTCTTTCCTGAGACAATGATGTCGTCCAAGTAACCTTTGAGTATGGTTGACATCAATCTCTGAAAACAACTTGGCCCTGATGCCAGTTCACAAGGTACTCGCTTATAGCGAAATAAGCCTTAATGCGTGATGAATGAAGTGAGACTGCGCCTATCCTCATGCAGTAGGACTTGGTGATAGGCCCTCTGAAGATCTCATGTTGAAAAGACAGTTCTGCAAACATTTCTTCCATGTGAGGAAGTGGAAAACTGTCCACCACCATGGCTTTATTTGGTTCTCGCAAGTTCGGCGCAATTTCTGCTGTACTGGTTTCATGTTGGCACAAACTTTGAATAAATGTGTGAATCCTTGTGCACAACCCAGTTTCTCAGGCTTCGTACTAACGTCAGCTGAATTTATCATGCAGCATGGCGATGTAACAATACGGCCGGCTAATAGCTGCAGTTCTAAAGCTGCGAACAAGTCTCGTCCCAACACCGCAATGCCAGTGTTCACAACGAACATTTCTGCTGTAGCACGCTGCTTGCCATATATGATCTCAGCTTCCATTCATCCAATCACAGGTATGGCATGTCCACCATAGCTCACTAAGTTCATTTTCACAAGAGTAGCAGTAGGAAAATACTGGGTGCACACTGACATTGGAATAATTGATACTGCTGAGCTAGTATCCAGCATTAACACCATGTTCTGTGTTGTTCCACATGTGCTAATTTGAACAGTACACATTATCTTGCTTAAGTCATGATAAGAGCTTTCTACAGTAAGCACAGTCACATCAGGAATTGAAATCTAACTTAGGTGTTTGTGCGAAATGTCCTCTCTTCTTACATGCATTACAGATAGCTTCTGTAGCAGTTGAAAGTTGACAGTATGCTGTTTTGAACCACACCTGTAACACATTTTCCCTTGGGATGTAGGTGAGTGCATCGCCTTGCTCCTCGTAATGTCTGTGCATTTTTCCCCGTTTCGCGGCTGGGTCTGTTGTGCTGATGACGTGACTGTTGGATAACTTGTACTGTGCCACCTGCCGGTTTGCTCATCACTTTTGCCTCAGCCACTGCCATTTCTACTTTGCTGGCAATTGTGACAGCTTTTTTCAAAGTAAGATCCACTTCTAGGAGTAAACGTTCCTGTATGCGGTTTGATCCCGAATCATTTCCTCCATGGTTCTGAATTTGCATGTAGCTGCAAGCTCCTTTAGCGCCGCAACATATTGATCCGTAGTTTCACCATGCCGTTGTCCTCGCTGTGATTGCTTCCTGTCCCTGTATTTATTTCCAATAATAGATGCATATGCATACAACTGTTCAGCACATTACATTATCAACACATGTATACATAACTTCTTTGCATAGTAATGACTGGCTATAAACACAAACAACTTCAAAAATGTTCCATATGCAGTATTAACAACTGACAGAGTGACACTGAAATCTCATATTCTCTACAAGCAGAATAAGATTTCCAGAATGTACACATAAGCACTGAAACAATATATAACATTTTCATTAATATTTACCCTTAATCCAAATGACAACATGAAAATGATGATGTAACAATGCAGTTAGTACGCCAACCACATTCTCAGTTTTGAATACTGCTCAGTCCATTGTCTGATGTATTACCTTCAATGAAGACACATACGAAATTCACTCACACATAACTCAGTTATCAGACATCACAGGGGGGTTAAATGGCCATGTAAGTTGACGATAATTCATAACTCTGAAACAACATCATCAACCCTTATTGGTTCAAATTACATCGCTATTTTGACTATTCATTACATATAGCGGGTTGCCGCGCTAAACGCGGAACACCCATGCTAACCATGTGCTCAGCCACACTGAACTCATGACAAACTATTACTAAAGTAAAAAGAACTGCTTTCAACACATACAACCCATTAGTATTCTGTTTAACAGTGCTTATACTCACACCTTCTACGGTGACCAGGAGGGGAGATGTTTAGTTCATTTAGTTTTGTCATGGCCACCACATATTAACTCATGGGAACATCATAATATGTCGTGGCCACGAGATATTAATTTGTGGGAACATCATATTAACTCATGGGAACGTGATAAGTCGTGGCCACAAGATCATTTTGTCAAGGTAACAACATCATTATGTCGTGGCCACACAATGTAAAGTCGTGTGGCCACGACTTCATATGTTGAGGGAACTACATCTATTTCTCATGGCCACGAGTTAAATGCGTAAACAACCTGCACAACCATAGCAATCTGGAATTATCAGAAATTAATAGGCCTATAATAATATTTATTTTTTTAATTAAGAAAAAGTGTGGAATTAAGAAATTATTATATTAACATATTGCCTATTACCTATTGTATTGCGCGCGATGGTGCCTATAGACAGCAAGGATTCAAATGAAGTTTATCAAAAAATGTTAAAAGAATATGCCTTAAAAAACATTTTTATCTATCACATCCAGTCTTTTAAATATGCTTTTTATTGTTATGTGTGTTGAAGTATATATTTTGTAAATACTGTAAATGCCCGATCATTCCAATAAAGTTCTGACTTTATGACTGTATTTCGGTAGACTACACCAGTAGCCTATAGTGACGATAAATGAGCATCTGTTTTCATTTGTAGCCCCTCGTGCCCGTGACAGCATTCGAATGAAGTTAGAATAATTGGTTATTATTAATAGACTACACCGATCAGGCATCCTAATATTGTGTTGGTCCCCTTTTGCTGCCAAAACAGCCCTGACCCGTCGAGGCATGGACTCCACTAGACCCCTGAAGGTGTGTTGTGGTATCTGACACCAAGATGTTAGCAGCAGATCCTTTAAGTCCTGTAAATTTCGAGGTGGGGCCTCCCTTGTTTGTTCAGCACATCCCACAGATGCTTGATTGGATTGAGATCTGGGGAATTTGGAGGCCAAGTCAACACCTCAAACTCGTTGTTGTGCTGCTCAAACCATTCCTGAACCTTTTTTGCTTTGTGACAGGGTGCATTATCCTGCTGAAAGAGGCCACAGCCACCAGGGAATACCGTTTCCATGAAAGGGTGTACATGGTCTGCAACAATGCCTAGGTAGGTGGTATGTGTCAAAGTAACATCCACATGGATGGCAGGACTCAAGGTTTCACAGCAGAACATTGCCCAAAGCATCACTGCCTCCGCTGGCTTGCCTTCTTCCCATAGTGCATCCTGGTGCCATGTGTTCCCCAGGTAAGTGACTCACACAAACCTGGCCATCCACGTGATGTAAAATAAAACGTGATTCATCTGACCAGGCCACCTTCTTCCATTGCTCCGTGGTCCAGTTCTGATGCACTGTACGCTGATATGTAGGCTTAATCTTAATCTTGTTTATTATTTGTATAGGCTAATAATAATAATAATAATAATAATAATAATAATAACAATAATAATAATAAATAAAGAAATAAAGAAAGACAGAAAGAAAGAAAGAAAGAAAGAAAGAAAGAAAGAAAGAAAGAAAGAAAGAAAGAAAGAAAGACAGGATCAGTGAATAGATTTAAAAGGCTGTGAGATGGGATGGATACATTTTTTTTTATTGTAGGCCTATATTATTTTATGTTCTTACATATTCTTTTTTCATTTATTGATAATAACAAACTTAATTTGAATGCTTGCTGTCTATAGGCACCATCTCGTGCAATACAATATGTTACAATAGGCAATATGTTAATATGATAATCATTTCTTAATTCCACACTTTTTCTTAATTACAAATAAATATTATTATAGGCCTATTCATTTCTGATAATTCCAGGTTACTATGGTCGCGCAAGTTGTTTACACATTTAACTCGTTGCCATGAGAAATAGATGTCGTTCCCTCAACATATGAAGTCATGGCCATGAGAAAAATCGTCTCGGTTACGTATGTAACCTTAGTTCTACCATAAAGACTCAGAAGGCAGGTGAACGTTTACATGGTATTTATTCCATGGTAAGTATAAACAGATGGATGTGAGCTACAATGATTCATGTTCAGTTGTATAGAAAAGTTATTTGGTGTAGGCCCTGTCCTTAGTCCAAATCCTGAGGATATAGATTTGGCTCATCCTGCCTAAAGATGAAGGCATGGAACAAGTGGACAAGCCTACCCCTGATGGATGGACAGGGCCAACCTGGTAGTGGTGGCATTATAGTCTACCTGGTAGAACTTACACTGGCGCTATCATTTCCCTGAAGAGGGAACGAGATGCTGCGTCGAAACGATGTGGGAACGCCTCTGCGTGATAGCTTCATGAAGCACGTATGGAATCAGTCCAATGGCGTGATAGAACGTTATAAGCGGGTGACGTCATTGACCAGGAAACTATAAAGCATATCCAAACCAAACAGTGTTAGCTTCTGAAATACCTGAAGCATGTCGATCACAGGCATGCCGGGAGTATGGCAGGGTGACGCAGGGGACTAAGGTTACATACGTAACCGAGACGCTCCCTTTCAAGGGAACTCGCGCTGCATCAAAACGCTGTGGTAACACTATACCCACGGCACCATAGGAGCAAGTGTCCGTCCATGTAGATGTCTGTGGGCTAAACACACGGTATGAAACCAGTCTCTTCCACGACCTCGACATCTCAGTGATGTCGATATCTTAGATACCAATCTCTCATTTAAAAGCCACGTTTCTAGCATCTGTAAAACTGCATTCTACCATCTTAAAAATATATCTAAATTACCGCACATGCTTTCAATGCAAAATGCTGAACAGTTAGTTCATGCGTTCATGACCTCAAGGCTAGATTATTGTAATGCTCTACTGGGTGGTTGCCCTGCTCGCTTAACAAATAAACTGCAGCTTGTCCAAAATGCAGCAGCTAGAGTTCTTACTAGAACAAGGAAGTATGACCATATTAGCCGGGTTCTGGCAACACTCCATTGGCTCCCTATTAAACATCGTATACATTTTAAAATCTTGCTGATTACTTACAAAGCACTAAATGGTTTAGCTCCCCAGTACTTGAGCGAGCTCTTAACGCATTATACTCCATCACGTCTATTGCGGTCTCAAAATTCTGGCCAGTTGATAATATCTTGAATATCAAAATCAACTGCAGGCGGTCGATCCTTTTCCTATTTAGCACCTAAACTCTGGAACAGTCTTCCTAGCATTGTTAGGGAAGCAGACACACTCTGTCAGTTTAAATCTAGACTAAAAACACATCTCTTTACTATGGCATACACATAAAACATTTTTAATTTATATTATTCAAATCAGTTAAATGATTGTTTTAGGCTGCATTAACTAGGTCAGCCGGAACCGGGAACACTTCCCATAACACCTGATGTACTTGTTACATCATAAGAAGAATGGCATCTACGCTAATGTTAGTCTCTCTGTTTATCCCGAGGTTTACTGCAGTCGGCCGGATCCGGGCCGTATCCGGACCAGATGGTGGACCTTAGCCTGGACATGACGAACGCATCCCTGAAGTGTCTGCAGAGACCGTGTCAATTAAACATCCTCATTAAACCTGTTCCCGCCGTGACGACTCCAATCTTTCGGATAATCCTACGAATATCTATTGATCTAATATGACTTCTGACCTGTAATGTTGCCAGAATCATAATCATACACTATTTGTTCGTCGGCCAGAGGAGAACTGGCACCCCGACTGAGCCTGGTTTCTCCCAAGGTTTTTTTCTCCATTCTGGCCCTGAAGGAGTTTTGGTTCCTTGCCACCGTCGCCTTTGGCTTTTGGCTTGCTCAGTTGGGGACAATTTCAACTATATTACTGATCTGCCCGCATTGACACTATATGATAATTGAAATGAGCTAGATGACATCACCGTTTTCACCAGAGTGGCTGTACAGCCGAATCAAATTCTGTTGCATTATTTTCCTGTTACCACTGTGAAGCTGCTTTGAAACAATTGGCATTGTAAAAAGCGCTATATAAATAAAGGTGATTTGATTTGATTTGTGGAAGTCGGGAAAGAACGGTAAGCACCAGCATGGAGGTGAAACACGTGAAGGCAGGAAGCATTGATCTACTGTAGCTTGCTTCTCTACCTAGTCTCTTGTTTATCAGCTGGCCACTCGATACTTGATTTAGCGACCGCACGAGTGATCACCTCCACAAGCTCCTCACATGCAGGAGACTGAAGTGACGAGTCTTCAGTTTCTCCTGTTTCGATACTTACAACATCCAGCTCCTCAGAATTAGATATTTGCAGTACTGGTGCCTCATTCGGGGAGGAAGTAACCGCAGTGCGTGCTTTCAAACCCTGAGATGAGGCACTGGACCTGGCAGGTGAAGGCAGAGAAAGGGCGAGGCCCATTTCTAACCCCTCTGCCAGATCCATTTGTGAACCCCACGACTTGAGTGGCAAGGAATGCTCCTCAAAGAGCGCTTGGCGGAAGCGCAGTGTTCTCAGGGGTAATTGCTCACAATGCTTACCATTATAATGCTTTTTTTTTAAATCGGTGAAGAACGGACAAAAACACCAGGGACACAGATTCACACACAGAGCACTTGCTGAAGGCACAGAAGCTAACACTGTTTGGTTTGGGTATGCTTTATAGTTTCCTAGTTGATGACATCACCAGCCTATGACGTTCCGTCGCACCATTGGACTGATTCCACATGTGCGTCACGACACAATCACTCAGAGGCGTTCCCACAGCGTTTCAACGCAGCGCAAGTTCGCTTGAAAGGGAAATATTGTTCCCTCAACATAGGATCTCGAGGCCTCGAATTTACATTGCGTGGCCATGACATGATGATGTTGTTACCTTTACAAAATTATCTCGTGGCCATGACTTATTATGACATTCCCAAAAGTTAATATGACATTAACTTAATGACATTAATGAAAAGGATTTGTCCTTTTAACAGTTAAGGGTATTACTATTTCCTAAAAGATATCAGCGCGGACATTCAAACTGATTTTGTGATTATGAATATAAAAGATTGACCTGAAGAATATCAGCTAGATGCAGGTAATGCACTTGCTTGGTCGATCTCTCTCTCATAATACTCTGCTCTACATAATACATTAAGCTTCAATGAAGCAACTCAGCTTCCCCTCATTGCTAATTCTAAAGTGACGTTTTAGAATTAGTAACTGAGGCTTGGGCTCATCTGTCAAACTGTCAACTTGAGATTTGAATCTGTGGTGGAAGGAAGTAGTTCCGCACAAAAGAGTTTTTTTTAAAGACACTCCGTTGTTGTTTCTTATTCATATACACACGTGCGGTGGAACTGTTTTATAAATGCAATATTACACTTGTTCCCTATTTATATGTTTGATCGTTGTACTCTTGTTTATATAATTAAAACCCGCAAAAGATCCCCTGCTTCCACTCTCTCATTTCATGTTACGCCCTTTACCACTAGACAAGGCGTAACACACAGCACTGTACAACTGTACAAATGCCTATTTGAAGGAAATTTTTAAAATGTGTGTGAGGAACTGGTCATAGAATGGTTACACTGCAAAATAAGTATCTGTTCAGTTTCCAATAAAAATATCTAAACATATCTAAAAATTTTAGCTTAAAAGTATACTACAATTTTGGCAAATGTATTGTTTTACAGATATTTGAATATTTTTATTTTAAACAAGACAAGGATACTGAGCTTCGTCAGGCCAAAAAATTGGGAACAAAATCTTGTACAATCAGGCCAAAAACCACTGACAAAGGAGATTAGCACCTCTAGAAAGCTGGAAAATAGGTTTTCAGCCAAAGACCCTGCTTCAGTGTGGAAAGGCCTGAAAGGCATTACAAACTACAAGACACCATCCTCCAACTCTCTAGGGAATCAACAACTGGCTGATGACCTGAATGAGTTTTACTGCAGATTTGAAAATCTCAGTCTCAAGTATACTTGAATTTTTTCATCACCAGAATAGTACGTGCATACTGTATGCACACTGCCTATTTTTTGTAACCACACGTACTTTGTACACGCTGGTCACACACATGCATTGAATTTGTTTTGCAATAATCAGTTGTTCCACAAGGTGGCAACATTGGCCTGGACTGTTGTTTCACAGTAGAAAACAAAACAGAACAACAACAACAAAATACCAGAGACTGCGATAACAAAAGATGCCTGCATCGACAAATGCTTGTGTGAGGGGGTTATGACATAGCAACTTTAGTTTAAAATAATACAAAGACAATTTAATCAGTCATAACTTCTGGAGAAAAATAGCGCAGACACTGGACAAAGATGAAACTTTCTATAATGCAGATGCTGACTGCCTGCGTTCGCACAAACTATCAAATGGAGTATACTTTGAAAGGCTGCTACGCTTCACACCTCACACTTCAAACCCTCTCTGACATTCTCTTCACACATTCATCAACACCTCCATTAACCCCTCTCCCCTCCTCCTGCACCCTTTGGATCTGTGAAGAGGATGTGTCAGGTCTTCAGGAAACAAAAGACAAAGAAAAGCACCAGGCCCAGGCGGCATCTCACCACCCTATCTAAAAACATGTACTGACCAGCTGGCCTTCATCTTCTTACAGATCTCAGCATATGTTTCAACAGATCACTGGAGCTTTGCGAAGTCCCTTCCTGCTTCAAATGCTCCACCATATATCCTGCAACATCTGGACAAACCAGGGACTTAAGCAAGGATCCTGTTTGTGGACTTCAGTTCTGCTTTTGAAACCATCATCCCAGCACTCTTCCAGACTAATATAACCCAACTCTCTGTTCCTAGCTCTATCTGTCAATGGATCACCAGCTTTCTGACAGATAGACAACAGCTAGTGAGAATGGGGAAATTCACGTCCAACACCTGCACAATCAGCACCCCGGCACTCCCCCTACTCACCATCATGAACAGCAATGTGGCTGCTGTGGAGTTCTTCAAGTTCCTATAGGCCATCTCTCAGAAACTGAAGTGGGACAATTACATTAATCACTTTGAAGTTCAATTTGCCACAGCTGCCACTAATGCAGTTCTACTCAGCCATCAATGTCTATCAGCCATCTGCCCTCTCCACTTCAATAACTAGTTTGGTTCAGAAAGGATGGTTCAGACTGCTGAGAGGATTGTTGGTGCTCCCCTGCTCACCCTCCAAGAGCTGTATACATCCAAAGTGAAAAAAGGGCTTCGAAAAATCACTCTGGACCTTTCACATCCAAGCCAACTTCTCTTTGAACTTTTGCCGTCTGGCCGGAGCTACAGAGCACTGAGCACCAGAACAGCTAGGCACAAGAAAAGCTTCAATGTGCAATGATAACTATGTGTAATACCACTTACATTTATTTAACAATACCCTACATCTTCTTATTCCACTCACTGTTAATTCTGTTCGATTTGTATATAGCACATCTGTACATATTAATGTGTCTATTTTATTTATGTATATACATATTTGTATCTTAATCACATATCTTTATTTATTCAATTTTACTATTTGTGTACAGCTATTAGAATTGTAACTGTTCCTTCTGTTTTCTCAGGTTATATCCAAGCATGCCGTGCATTAATGATCACATCCATTGTGCTAGGCACATTCGGGCTGGTGGCAACACTAGTGGGTATGCAGTGTTCCAAGATAGGAGGAGAGAATTACATAATGAAGGGTCGTATCGCTGGGGCTGGAGGCATCTTCTTCATACTGCAAGGTAAACAAAAAAAGTGACATCCTTTACTGTCTTATCATCTGTCATATATACAGCAGGGGAGGTTGGTGTAACGTTCCGTTTTGGTTTCTGTTTCGTTTTCCTGGACTTTTAGTTTGTAAATCTTTGTATCCTGTTTTTCTTTTCTGTTCCCATGGTTTCTAGAAAGTTTTCATTTGTTTCCATAGCAACTAATTGTTTGATTTGACCTTGTTTAGCTCTTTTGTTACCCTGTGTATATATAGCTCTCAGTTTGAGTTGTTCTTGGCCTGTTTTTGTCTATGTTTAGTTGGTTCTGATTCGCCTGCGTTCCAGTATTCTCCTGTGCTCCTGTGTGTTTTTTGTTTTGGTTTATTGTTAAATAAAGTGACTGCTGCGTATAGATCCTGCCTCACCACTGTCCTTGCTGCAACTAACTGTGACAGTCGGGGCTAGTCATACTTTTTACTCCAGTGAATATTTCTCAGAGTGAGGTACACTGCACAGAGCACACAAAAGCATTCATGAGAATTTGGTAACATAAAAAACTGTTTCGGCCAACAGAATTTATTTAAAGAATTAAAAAAAAAAAAAAAAAAAAAAAATCCACTATAAAACAGTTGACAATGTTCCCCAACCTAACTGTGACCTAAAGTATAGGACTGTTAACCCAGTCGGCCAAATCGACTACACCACCCCCACTTTTCTAGGATAGGGGACCCCAAAGATGATATTTCCTTTATTTGAAAAACAACTTAATTTAAAACAGATTTACGACACTTCTTATTCATTTATTCATTTTTTAAAATAAACTTTTCATTTCAAATACTAACGTCCTGGCAGAAAGAAGCACGTTTTGTCCCTTTTTTGTTTTTCTCTTGCTTGGCTTCTCCTCCTCTTGTTCCTCTTCTTCTTTTTCATTATTTCCACTGATGGATCTTAAGAAGGAATCCCATGTCTTTTGCTATTCTGTATTATTATTTATTAAAAGAAAAAGTACACCCAGAAATGCTCTCATAATTTACTAATCTTTTCGCTTCCGACCAACTGTTACCAGCGCGTGCATGAGTAAAGAGCAACATGAAGCTTCAAGCTTTCTAAGGTAGTTACCCCTTCCCCTTAGGGGTAAGGTAGTTACCCCTTTAGGTAGTTACCCCTTTATTCCCCAAATATTACTTATTGTTCCCTTATACCTACACGTATGTACTTTATAGTCACACTGTAATTACCGAAAGGTACGCTGTAAATTCGTTTTACTTATACAGTACTTTCTGGGCTGTAATCTAAAGCGTTACCATACACCATTTCTGAAATAATACCGTCCCGCCACTCATCAGTTTCCATGGACACTAATCTTCATCACAGCTGTTCGTCATTTAGTTAATCACCATGTGTATCACCTTCACTCTGTGTTTGTCCGGTCTTGTTTGAGTTAGCGTGTGTGTAAATTGCGTCAGTTCTGAACCTTCTGTGGATTATACAGCTAAGCATTAAGACAAGCCTTGAAGGATGGTAATCCCTTAACAAGAACATGATTGAGAAAAACGAAAAACGTACTCAGTTACTCACGTAACCTTGGTTCCCTGATAACAGGAACGAGTATTGTGTGGTTAGACGCTATGGAGAAAACTCCTTTTTCTCAGAATATTGAAGCATTTTATTCAATAACGCAGTGCAACTGCACAAGCCATAATCTGCGCGAGCTTATTGGCTGAGCAGTTGGAACTGCATGAACCTATGGCGATGCGCCATATCTGCGTGAACCAATGGGCACACGTCCCGCCAAATCGAGCACATAGCCCACCAGAATGGGCGGGGCATCTGCCTATAAATCTAGCCTAATCACCATAGGATTCAGATTAAATCGACTGAAGTGATGATCGCCTAGTTGTGAAGCATGATAGCATGGCCGTCTACGCAATACTCGTTATCTCAGGGAACCGAGGTTACGTGAGTAACGGAGTACGTTCCCTTTCGATACGGTTCACTCGTATTGCGTCGTTAGACACTATTAGGAACTAGTCCAATCACGCTGTGCTATAAGGCAGAATGACAATAGTTCTGAGACCCCAGCCTAGGACACTTGAAAGATAAGGACCCTGAGGGCAGTAGGGCTTAAATAAGGGTGAGAACTTGCCTGACAGAAAGGCGCTCAGGCCATGGGCCGGAGCCTCCAGGGAGATATTCACGGGTTGAGCTCGCTCAGAGGTCAACTCCAGCTAGACAGAGAGGACTCCTGCTTGCAGTGCAGGGACATCCAAATTGTAAAACCTGGCGAAGGTGGACGGTGAGGACCAGCCAGCCGCCGCACAGATATCGCCAATAGATACACCACTGGACCACACCCATGAAGAAGCCATGCCTCTGGTGGAATGTGCTTTCACGGCAATGGGGCATTGAAGGCCCATCGAAGCGTATGGTGGCGTCCACTATCCAGTGGGACAATCTTTGCTTCGTGACCGGATGCCCTTTGGTGCAGCCTCCAAAGCACACAAAGTGCTGCTCTGACTGCCTGAACTGGGCAGAGCGCTCAGTATATACTCTTAGAACAGTGGAGATAGTAAGGGGACGAGGCAGGTTGAGCCTCCTGGCCCCTTTTAGAAAGCGAACAACCAGGTTGTCCCTGCCTAGAGATTGGGAGGCCACAGGAGCGTGGTATGCTGCTATGGCCGCCACATAGACTTTGAGCGTGGAGGGGGTGCGACCCGCATCCAACAGCTCTTGCATAATAAGATAATTGTGCCTATAAGAGGAGGCCTCTGGCTAGCTTGTACAGAAGCCACCTTGGTGGTTTATGTAGGACACCACTGCCATGTTGTCCGAGTGGAAATAAGACGTGGTGTCAGGTCTGGTAGGAAGGTTTTGAGGGCCGTTTCCAGGCAGTTGATATGCAGCTGCTTCTCCGTGCTCGATCAGGAGCTGGAAATCCAGGGAGGGGGGAGAGGGCTGCATCCATGCACTTTGTGAAAGTGCGCGGTGCCAGAGACAGTCTGAATGGGAGGACAGTATACTGGTAAGCCACCCCCTCGAACACGAATCTCAAGAACGGTCTGTGATGGGGGGCTATTTGGACATAAAAGTATGCATCTTTCAGATCAACTGAGAAAAACCAATCCCCTGGGCGTATTTGCGAGAGGATCTCTTTCAAGGTTAGCATCTTGAATGGCCATTTCATAAGGGCACGGTTCAGATTTCTGAGGTCTAGGATGGGCCTGAGGCCGACATCCTTTTTGGGGATGAGGAAGTAGCGGCTGTAGTAGCCTGACTCGCTGTGGGGAGGGAGAACTGTTTCTACAGCTCCCTTTGCCAGTAAGCTCATTACTTCTGCACAGAGGACGTCTGCAATTGTAACATCTTCTCCAACAACCGGAACTGAATAGGCTGTTAGGAGGGAAACACACTTTGTGGAAGGTGGTCCGGCCGCAGTAACCTTACCCTTTTCCTTCTTTGGGGATCAGGATGGCTTCTGAGGCTCAGGGTCCAGTGTAACCCTAACCTTGGCGCTTAGAAACAGATTTGGTGATCAGATTTTGAAACTAATATAAATAGTTTTTTCTATTTACAACATATTTTTGCAGCGTTGAGCAATGTAGCCAATCACAAACATATCTGATGATTTCTTGAACACAATGGCCAATCAGACGTGTTTAAGTTAGAATCGCTCACCACTCAAAACGCCAGAGTTTTTCTCCTGTGCTGAGATCTGCACACTCAAATCCTCTCGTTAGAATTTAACTTGAAACACAAAAGTGTAGACAAGTAGGCTAAATAAGATATTAATTGTACAGTCAGCTTAATCGATTAGCAGAACTTTGTGAAACCGCAATGAATTAAGGTGAGTGACAGCTTAGTAATTATAAAAGGGAGCGCGTTTATGCATGCTTTCTAGGCGATAATCCATTCAGAATTTGAAGAAAACGCATATGTTTTGCTGCATTTAGGTAAGGCAATGGTTAGGCTATTTATTATTCGAACTGGCTGCCATGCCAAATCAACCAAAATCAAATCAAAAATCAAATCACCTTTATTTATATAGCGCTTTTTACAATGGCAATTGTTTCAAAGCAGCTTCACAGTGGTAACAGGAAAATAATGCAACGGAATTTGATTCGGCTGTACAGCCGCTCTGGAGAAAACGGTTATGTCATCCAGCTCATATCAATTATCATATAGTGTCAATGCGGGCGGATCAGTAATATAGTTGAAATTTAGGTGTCCCCAACTGAGCAAGCCAAAAGCCAAAGGCGACGGTGGCAAGGAACCAAAACTCCTTCAGGGCCAGAATGGAGAAAAAAACCTTGGGAGAAACCAGGCTCAGTCGGGGTGCCAGTTCTCCTCTGGCCGACGAACAAATAGTGTATGATTATGATTCTGGCAACATTACAGGTCAGAAGTCATATTAGATAAATAGATATTCGTAGGATTATTCGAAAGATTGGAGTTGTCACGCCGGGGACGGGTTTAATTAGGATGTCGTGTCGATGCGGCATTTACAGGGGGGAGTTTAATTGACACTATTGTCTCTACAGACACTTCAGGGATATGGTCGTCATGTCCAGGCTAAGGTCCACCATCTGGTCTGGATACGGCCCGGATCCGGCCGACTGCAGTAAACCTCGGGATAAACAGAGAGACTAACATTAGCGTAGATGCCATTCTTCTTATGATGTAACGAGTACATCAGGTGTTATTGGAAGTGTTCCTGGTTCCGGCTGACCTAGTTAATGCAGCCTAAAACAATCATTTAACTGATTTGAATAATAGAAATTAAAAATGTTTTATGTGTATGCCATAGTAAAGAGATGTGTTTTTAGTCTAGATTTAAACTGACAGAGTGTGTCTGCTTCCCGAACAATGCTAGGAAGACTGTTCCAGAGTTTAGGTGCTAAATAGGAAAAGGACCGACCGCCTGCAGTTGATTTTGATATTCTAGGTATTATCAACTGGCCAGAATTTTGAGACCGCAATAAACGTGATGGAGTATAATGCGTTAAGAGCTCGCTCAAGTACTGGGGCGCTAAACCATTTAGTGCTTTGTAAGTAATCAGCAAGATTTTAAAATGTATACGATGTTTAATAGGGAGCCAATGCAGTGTTGCCAGAACCGGGCTAATATGGTCATACTTCCTGGTTCTAGTAACAACTCTAGCTGCTGCGTTTTGGACCAGCTGCAGTTTATTTATTAAGCAAGCAGGGCAACCACCCAGTAGAGCATTACAATAATCTAGCCTTGAGGTCATGAACGCATGAACTAACTGTTCAGCATTTTGCATTGAAAGCATGTGCCGTAATTTATATATATTTTTAAGATGGTAGAATGCAGTTTTACAGATGCTAGAAACGTGGCTTTCAAATGAGAGATTGGTATCAAAGAGCACACCCAGGTTCCTAACTGACGACGAGGACTTGACAGAGCAGCCATCGAGTGTTAGACAGTATTCTAGGTTACTAATTGTGGAGTTTTTTTGTCCAGTGATTAAAAATTCAGTTTTTTTCTGAATTAAGTTGCAGGAAATTACTAGTCATCCAATTTTTTATATCAGCTATGCATTCTGTTAATCTTGTGAATTGGTAAGTTTCGTCAGGGCGTGAAGAAATATAGAGCTGAGTATCGTCAGCATAACAATGAAAATTAACGCCATGCTTCCTAATAATATCTCCCAGTGGTAGCATGTACAGGGTGAAAAGCAACGGTCCTAGTCCTGAGCCCTGCGGTACTCCATACTGAACTTGTGATCGGTGTGACATCTCTTCATTTACTGCTACAAACTGATAACGGTCAGATAAGTATGATTTAAACCATGCCAATGAAGTTCCACTAATGCCAACATAATTTTCGAGTCTATTCAAAAGAATATTGTGGTCGATAGTATCGAATGCAGCGCTAAGATCGAGTAACACTAATAGAGATATACAACCACGATCGGATGATAAGAGTACATCATTTGTTACTCTGATGAGAGCAGTCTCAGTACTATGATACGGTCTAAATCCTGACTGGAAATCCTCACAGATACCATTTCTTTCTAAAAAGGAGCATAATTGTGAGGACACTGCCTTTTCTAGTATTTTTGACAGAAAGGGTAGATTTGAGATTGGCCTGTAATTGACTAATTTTGTAGGATCAAGTTGCGGTTTTTTAATAAGTGGTTTAATAATAGCCAACTTAAAAGTTTTCGGTACATATCCTAATGTCAAGGATGAATTAATGATATTAAGGAGAGGATCTATGACCTCTGGAAGCATCTCTTTTAGTAGTTTAGTCGGTATGGGGTCGAGCATACATGTTGTTGATTTTGATGATTTAACGAGTTTAGCCAATTCTTCTTCTCCTATAGCAGTGAATGAATGTAATTTTTCCTCAGTGACACTACAATGCACTGTCTGATGTGATACTGTAGTAGACGGCTGCATGGTTATAATTTTTTTCCTAATATTATCAATCTTACAGGTAAAGAAGTTCATAAAGTCATTACTGCTGTGCTGTTTACAAACATCAGAAGGTGAAGCTTTATCTTTGGTTAATTTAGCCACTGTATCGAATAAATACCTAGGGTTGTGTTTGTTTTCTTCTAAGAGAGTCGAGAAATAAGCAGATCTAGCAGTTTTTAGGGCCTTTCTGTATGCAATCATGCTCTCTTTCCACGAAATGTGAAAAACTTCTAGTTTTGTTTTCTTCCAGCTGCGCTCCATTTTTCTGGCTGCTGTTTTAAGGGCCCGGGTGTGCTCGTTGTACCACGGCGTTGGACTATTTTCTTTAATCTTCTTTAAGAGCCGGGGAGCAACTGTGTCTAAAGTGCTGGAAAAGAGAGAGTCAATAGTTTCTGTTGCAACATCGAGTTCCTCTAGGCTATCTGGGATGCTGAGGAGATGAAACTGATGAGGAAGATTATTTACAAAGAAATCTTTAGTCGCAGCAGTGATAGTCCTGCCATATTTAAAGCGAGGGGACGGCTTTGCAGCCTTTGCTAAATTAAGTGTACATGATACTAGGTAGTGATCTGAGATACATGAGTCATCTCTGCTGCAGAATTTCAATGGTATCAACATTTATTCCATGTGACAGTATTAGGTCTAACGTATGATTACGGCGATGAGTGGGTCCTGACACGTGTTGCCTTACTCCAATAGAGTTTAGAATGTCTCTAAATGCCAATCCCAGTGCGTCTTTTTCATTGTCTACATGGATATTAAAATCACCAACAATTATGCTTGCCTAGGCAACCATATGCTTGCCTATTCAAATTATAGTGGTTTGTGAACATAACCACTTAAATAACAAGAGCGTTTATGCTGGGATGTGTAGGTTGTTGATAGGCAACACTTAACTATTTCATGACATTGTATTTAAATGTGTTTTTATTACATCTAGCCTTACAATTATGTTCTTGCCTATGACAGAAATAAACTCAAAATAATGATTGTATTTCCAGAAACAGAACGCAAACGACTTTGAAAAAATCTATTTCTAGATGATAAAACACTGCATTCTGTCGGCAACGATATAACGCAGCTGTTAACGTATAGTGACCTGGGCTTGGAACTATACTCTAATTACTATTTTGGAAATTATAACGCATTAAATTACTACGGTACTACAAAAGAAATCAAATTACAGTAATGCGTTACTGCCCAACACTGGCCATGACTTGGTGAGTTCGTCATGAACCTCGGGAAAAAATGGTGCTGCTCGCTGGCGATGGGCCTGCTGGTGCCCCATCTAAGCGGCTTCGTGTGGGCTCCTCTGGAGTAGACCACTTGAGTCCAAGCTCTTCGACAGTCTTGGAAAGGACGCGGAGTAATTCGGCGTACAGCTCAGCTCTAGCGTCGGTGCCGCGTGAGCTTACTCATATCCGATCGATCAGTCCTCTGGCCCCGCTGTTTCTTTCTCCGAGGTTCCTGGGAGGAAAGAAACAGGAGAGCACGAGGGGACTTACCATCAACCATGTCGTGATTTGCGGTGATAGCGGCAACATATACTTTGAGGGTGGAGGGAGACAGCCTTCGCTCCAACCCTTCTTGCAGGAAGGAAAGCACAGAACTGATCGAACATCTTCGGGGGTCTTCTCGTCGAGAAGAACACCACTCGACGAACAGGTTCCACTTCAACGCAGTCTGTGGTAGGCCACCTAGAACCTCCGCGTCCCGTCCAGGGACCAGACATGGAGTTTCCAGAGGTCCGGACGCGGGTGCCATAGGGTGCCCCGTCTCTGAGTCAGGAGGTCCTTCCTCAGAGGACTGGGCCAAGGAGGTGCTGTCGCAAGGAGCAGTAGTTCCGGGAACCAGGTCCGGTTGGGCCAGTACGGCGCAACTAACAAGACCTGCTCCTCGTCCTCCCTGACCTTGCACAGTGTCTGCGCAAGAAGGCTCACTGGGGGAAACGCATATTTGCGTAGGCCCCGGGGCCAGCTGTGTGCCAGCGCATCCGAGCCGAGGGTCCCCCCGGTCAGGGAATAGAACAACTAGCAGTGAGACGTGTCCGGGGCGGCAAACAGGTCTACCTGTGCGGTCCCGAAGTGACTCCAGATCAACTGGACCACCTGGGGATGTAGTCTCCACTCTCCCGGGAGCACTTGCTGTTGTGAGAGCTCGTCGGCTGCACGATTGAGCAGGCCCGGAATGTGAGTGGCACGAAGCGACCTCAGATGCTCCTCAAAGCTCTCGAGCTCTGCACAGGAATAGCACTAGATCGAGGCATAGGTAAGGGGAATCCACCCTCCCGAAGGTAGGCGAGTCTCGACCTAAGCACCGAGATAGTCATGTTCCCGCAGTGGGAACATGAACTATCCACAAAAGCTGCCTCAGCGTGCTGAATGCCCAGGCACGTGAGACAACGATTGTGACCGTCAGCTGGCGACAGGGAACGACCGCATCCAGAAACGCACGGGTGGAATGACATCTTGAATGGAATGACGTGTTGCTCTTTTAGAGGAAACCGCTTTTAATAGTGCTGAAGCACCCAGGGACAACAGCGGTAGAATCACAGGGGATAGTGCAGCCTGTGTCTGCTCTCACTGTATGGAACGCCCTCACCGAACCAACAGGAAATGCTGTGAAAACAGCAGTTTTTTCCTAACCAGGAAGTGAACACGCGGTCGCGCTGCAGTGTGCCTTTTCCCCAGCACAAGGCGATCAATATCTCTCTCGTTCTCTTTCTCTCTCTCTCTCTCTCTGCTTGATAGGCAGGAACAGTCTGTCTTCATCAACGCCGTTCGGCTCCGAAGTGAATGACAAATGTGCGCGGCATCCGCTTCCGCTTTATACCCGCGATGCGGGCCGGAGCGGCGAGATGCAAATCTTGCACGCCAATGGCCATTGGCCCGTTCTCTATACACTAGAAGCTGATAGGGGCTCCCAGAAGTGATCCCAATTCGCCGGTGACGTCCGACGTACGTCGAACGTGACCGACTGAAAGGGAATTACTTTGTATCAAAATGCTAGAAATCATTTACCCATCAAACAGATACCAAATAACATATACTTCCCATACTTGTTCATAAAAATCTGGCTCAAATAAATGTATAAAAGAACTCCAAAGGTTATATAAAACATACATGATACATAAGATATATCTAAGGCAAATACTGGTGATTAATTCCTATAATTGAGGTAGAAGTTCATACGAATCTGGCTGCAATAAATGTTTAAATCAAATCAAATCAAATCACCTTTATTTATATAGCGCTTTTCACAATGGCAATTGTTTCAAAGCAGCTTCACAGTGGTAACAGGAAAATGATGCAACGGAATTTGATTCGGCTGTACAGCCGCTCTGGAGAAAACGGTGATGTCATCCAGCTCATTTCAATTATCATATAGTGTCAATGCGGGCGGATCAGTAATATAGTTGAAATTTAGGTGTCCCCAACTGAGCAAGCCAAAGCCAAAGGCTTTAACACAGAGAAAGAACTCCACAGGTTATATAAAACACATATGATACATAAGATATATCTAAGGCAAATACTGGTGATTAATTCCTATAATTGAGGTAGAAGTTCATACGAATCTGGCTGCAATAAATGTTTAACAGATAAAGAACTCCACAGTTATATGAAACACACATGATGCATAAGATATATCGAAGGCAAATACTGGTGATTCATTCATATAATTGAGGGATGCGTTTTTATGACTCACTAATGGTCTTGGTGGGGGAATTTCTCTGAACTGTGGAATGTGGTGTTGTGTTCATTGGATGGGCTTGTTCATATAATCCTACAAATACTGCATAAGTATAGTTCATAATACCAATGCAATAATGTTAATGAATTAAACCTTGTAAAGTGTTACCAGGAACTATAAAGATTATGTTTTCATAATATAAATGTCTTCAAAATTGTCTTAGGAAGGAGAAGCATAGATTATTAAACCTTGGTAGTTTGTCTATAGAAACAAAACTATTTTTCATGTTTCAGGTCTGTGCACGATGATTGCAGTGTCTTGGTATGCTTTCAATATCACTCAGGAATTCTTTGACCCACTTTATCCAGGAATAAAGTAAGTGGAAAGAAGAGAGAGTGGCCTGTCATGTCACAATAAATATCAGCAGTCTTGGAACGCCTCTGCTGTGTAATGTTAGATGTGTCTTGTGTGTTTAGGTATGAAATCGGAGAAGGGCTGTACATTGGTTGGAGTTCAGCCATATTGGCTTTATGTGGCGGCAGTTGTTTGCTGTTTTCCTGTGGACTGTGCAGCCCAGAGGAAAAAAAGTGAGTTTAGTATTCAACACATGCCCTGATAAAATGGCACTTAATTCACTAATCATTTCAGCTATCAGTAACCTGCCATAGACATTTTCAGGACTGTGTTTAAATGAAAGGAGACATTAGTTCAGGGCCGTCCCAAGCATGAGTTAGAGGAAGCGGGCCCCCTTTGTTGGTCCGTTTGCGTCCACAGCGGGGCCCGGTGTGGTCGCACCAGTTGCACCACCCTAAGGACGGCCCTGCATCAGTTGTTTTTGCAAATGTTTGTGCTAACTTTCTATTTCCATTTTGTTTGTTCAGGTCACATCTTCAGAACTTCAGATCATACTCCAACCAGCCTCAATCCAGACATATGGTTCAAACTGCCTCTACAACATCCTATGTCCCTTCCAGCCAATATAGACTCAATGCATATGTTTAATGCTGGGAACACACTACACGATTTTTGAAGTTGTTGTCTTCTCACACTACATGACTGTCTGGGGTACCATTTAGATGCTGTTGTGTGTACACTACATGATAGATTGGCAACAGGGGTCACGCATTTCACAAATTCTCAATACAAAGAATCGCCGACATTTGTTCCTGGTCTCTCTGCCAGATAAAATCAAACACACGCGAGGAGTTATACAGGAAATAACGTAAGATCATGAGCAAGACTGTATTTCTTCCTTTTAAAAATGGTGGCCCGCAAGAAGCTTATGATACAAGTTGTCTGTGCGCTGATAAGCAGTAAAAAAAGAAAAAAGAATATGAAGGAGAGAATGGTTGCTTACAGAAGCCATGCTTGCTGATGTTCTGTTGAAGGCCTATGACTCCTCCCCCTGAAGTTTCCCTCTTGGCTGTAGGTCGTTGCTAAAATCGCGCAGTGTGTAGCTGGCATAAGGAAGGTACTGAATGCATGGGGTTAACAAAGTCAAGTTACAGACATCACAAAACACAGAACACAATGCAATACCTTTTTCTATGCAGTATGGTCAGAATCTGCTGTAAAGCAGATATGTCACATTTTTTATGTAAATAGTTTTAAGTTAAAAGTTTACTTGAGAATGGAACTATGTACAGTGGATATAAAAAGTCTACACCCCTGTTAAAATGGCTCATTTTTGTGATGTAAAAAATGAAACAAAGACAAAGACTGCATAAGTGTGCACACCACTGAACTAATACTGAAGCCCCCTCTGATGTTATCACATCACTGGATAGGAGTCTATCAGCTTGGCACATCTTGATTTGGGAATATTTACCCACTGTTTTTGCAAAAACATTTCAGATCCATTACATTGCGGACTGAATGCAGGACTGAATGCAATTGTTAAATAACCATTTAACAAGTGATATAATAATGTATCATTACTGCTTAGCTAAAAATGGAAGTTGAACTGTTAAAGCATGAAGATATCATGATAGCAAATCCTTTAAGATCTCAGTTTAAAGACTGTGAAAATTGTTCAATAAATTGACTTATAGTAAAAATTGCATATAAATTCATTATAGTTTCATAATAATAAGTTTGCAAAAACTTTGATCTCCAAAATACTTATAAACCATGAATATTTTTTTTTATCTTGATTTTAATTTAATATTGACAGCATATTTGTCAAGTTGCCAGTGTGGTAGATTTTCCCCTGCGCACCTGATTTAAGTTTGTAAGTCAGAATTGGTCCGATTTCTTTTCTTTTTGTCCTGTATTGCAAGCTTTAATCAGATTGCATGAGAATATTCAGACCTTTTTCACAGACTGTGATGACGCGTTTTAACAATCATCAGCATCGTAAATCCTATAAAGTTTTTATATTTTCATTTTTGTTTTTAAATGTATGTACATTTATAACACTATACTTTGTATTACCATATATAACCATCGCATAAAATTACAAAAACTAGTTAACGCTGCTGTGAGGGTGTTTCTAATACAGCAGCTGTTGAAAGTTGACATCTTTCTATCTTCTATTCTGACTGCCGTTATCAATCTCTCTATATTTTTTTACTCTATTTGAAAGTTGTGAAAACGCTATTGTGGGGTTTTTCTTTTGCTAAATGGGAAATGGGAACACAAAAAATATATAGTTAATGTAGTCTCATTCATCGCTATAGAAGATTACCCAACTATGACGGCTTGCACTTCTGAGAAACCCGGAAATCTGAAAAGGGTCAATATTCGGACCTAGTACGCCGAAGCGACTTATCACACATTCTCTCTTATTAGAGAACAACTATGGTTGTAATGTCTGCATTAGGATTTTAAAACCTCATGTTTCTTCAATAATAGTCCCTAGATTATTTATTATTCTTACAGTAATGTACCTAGTGTGAAATCCTGTAGTCTACAGCTTTAAGAGACTCTTTTCAATTTACCTGAAATATTTTCAAATGAATCAGTAACTACTAAAATCGTGAGATCTATATCAATACTCATCAAAATTCATCTGTTAAACTTAAACCATTAGTTTGTCCACGTCATCTTCCAGGCATGTTGATCATCTCGTTCACCCCATGGACATTCCATCTTCACCAGGGTGACTCTTTGCGAGCTGTTGCAATGGGATTTCTCTCATTGGCAAGGGAGGTTTGTTACTAGCAGGTAACCTTTGATCCCTCGCTTTATACTGTGTGGAGTTGCTGAGGCTGGCTGGTGTAGTTTAAGGTGAGGTGCTTGAACCCAGATGTTACACTCTCCAACCATTTGCTGATCATTGTGAGATTTTTTCCCCAAGATCACAACCTCACACCCACTGGTCCTTATTGGTGGAGTGAACCATTTCCTGGTTGCTTTCACCTGTGAATGGAGACCAAAGAAGTATTTTTGTTAGTGATAATATTACATATTAATTCATCTGCTTATCTGGCCAGTCATCCTTTTTGGTGTGACCTGTGGAAATTTCATGTGGGCGGAGGGCTGTCCTCGTTCTTAGGCCTTTTTACCTGGAAAACACTCAACCCACTTTGCTCATGTTAACAGTAACAAGTCAATATTTTATACAATTGGAACAGAATCAGTTGTGTTCAATGGAATCCATCATGACATCCCTCAAAAGGACAAAGTTAAGTGTGGGATGGACAGGGTAAGCTTGCTTGCTCTCTGCCTTCCCACGTTATGCGCTGCGCAGGTGTGGCACTGTTTCTTTCTGTCACAACAATAACCCAGGCCAGGATAGTTAGCCAAATTCATCCACGGCCATTATTCTATTGGGCATATTCTACACTTTAGAAAATTTGGATACAGCTGTTCATGTCATTTTGTCTGTCTTGGTGCACCATCACTCACACACACTTTCACACCCCCCTCTGGCCAGAGAATCATACCTTTTTGTCTGCCTCAGCTTGTGAACAGAATGGGGAACATAAATATTATTAGGAGTGGTATACCACCAAATCTGAACGGGCAACACAAATTTGCAGACGACGAGAGCTACTGAACGTAGACACACTGTGGCGTTCCCCTTGCGACAGTGTCTGAATGTTAGGATGTCAATTATCAATTGTCCGATATCAGTCACCATGGGATTGGGTTCAACACCACAAACATAAACCTAACTTTTCAAAATCAAATAGATTAAATGCTTTAAAATAATCATAGACCTAGGTCTGCAGTTGAGAGAGCCAATTTCAATTTCTCAAATGCAATTTGTCATTCATTGCACAATTATAATTAACTAGAAGAAGATTGAAGAAGATCTCCACACAATCTTGGATCCATGGCCAAAAACATTTCTATCTCGTACCCCTGGTGATGACATGACAGCATTTGTGATTTCAAAAGTTTGGAATTTTAGATTTATTGTTTTTATTGAATCTAGAAAGTTACCCTTAAACGAAATAGAGTGACCAATATTGCTGCTTTTCTAGACATCATTTTCTCCTTGGACACCTTGTGCCCCATTTCCCTTTTCTTTGCAAGAGAACTCTGCATAGTCAATAGTCTATTTATGTTTTTACCCCTAGTTGGTTACTGTAATAACCCTCACTATGCCAAATCCAGCCCCAGCTCATTCCCAAATAGGGGCAAATTTGACACTATAATAAATGATAATAAATGATCTAGGGGGTATTTTGAGCTGAAACTTCACAGACACCAGAGATTTATATTACATCTTGTGAAAAGGGGCATAATATGTCCCCTTTAATGTTGGAAGAGATATTGCGCCTACTTGTAAATCGAGAACGGTCCAATCACATGAGGCCAAAATATATTAAAACAATATTGATTCGCTAAAATCAAAAGTGGGAGGGTCTGGTGCACCCCGCGGACGATCTGAAACAAGCTAATCAGAGCTCAGCCTCAAGTCACATGCGTTTCAAAAGTTTACGGACCTACCGTAGGCGTTCACCACTGCGCTCCAAAAGCATAAGATTTGCGCGAGCCGTTCCTATCACGTCACTGATGATAAAATGTGCAACCCATCTGAATTCTGTTGAGAATGTAGTAAAATGCTACGGAGAAAGTCGAACATGATCTAAAACCACCTATTAAAAAGACTGATGAAAAGAGGGGAAAACATCATCCTGCACCAACATTAATTAGAAAGCTTTTTAAACTACACATGGCCGCCTTTACTAGAATTGATCACATTCTGTTGTATTTATTGTTAAATTTTGACTAACTAGTATGTAGTATTTATAATAGATAATCTGTTAAGGGAATAGATTTTTCACTAAAAATTAATATTACAACTGTGGCATGTTGTAGGCTAGCTATTGTTTCTAACTGTATAGGTTGCTATTTTTCATAACAAATGTAGATAAAAAAGAAAGAAAGAAAAAAGTTAACATTGGCCTTACCATGGTAATGAGGAGCCATCAATGGTCTTACTTTTTCATAAGGCCAAGTACAAGTTAGAAAGAGCTTTAAAGTCTGGACCTTCTTGAATTATTGACTAAACAATTGGTTTTCCTCACGTGTAAAATGTGTTCTGCTAATATGACAGATATTAGGAAAAACCTGGCTTTCAGATTTTCCAAAATATGACAGGAAATTAACATGTTCAGTATAAGAAAATTTTAAGTAAAGATAGTTTGACTTCCCATGGCACTTTGTAAACAAGTGATTGTTAACTATGGGCTACTTTATTGCATTTGTTATCAATCAACTGTGCATGTGTGGATCATTTTGCAAAAGTAAATAAACAAACAAACAAATAAATATACCTCACGAGGGAGTATATGCCCCGGGACCCCGCTAAACGGTTCACACTTCAACCCCCCAAAGTTCAAACCAAAACTACGCCCTTGCACCCCCTTTGGTGAGTACCGGCAGTTTATTTTTTCCACTTCAGGCACTGGACGGCGTTGTACTAATTACACAACAATACAGCAAGTTTCTTAAACTCTACTTCTAGAAAATGAAGAACAAGGAATGTGCATCAGGTGTGTTTTGCTTTTTTATGTTTTTAATTAATTTATTACATTTACATTTAATCATTTAGCAGACGCTTTTATCCAAATGATACGCTTACAAATGAGGAGAACAATAGAAGCAACCAGACCAACAAGGGGCAACAGTATGCAAGTGCTGTAACAAGTCTCAATTAGTCTAGCACAGTACACATAGCAAGGTTTTTTTTTTTTTAAATCAGAAAAGAAAAACGAATAGAATAAGTAAGTGCTAGTATTAATTGGTCAGGTGCTGATAGACGTTTTTTGAAAATGGCTACAGACTCAGCTGCTCGATTTGAGATAGGCAGGTCGTTCCACCAGCTGGGAACGGTCCAGGAAAAGGTCTGTGAGTGATTTTGTGCCTCTTTGGGATGGCACCACGAGCAGGGCCGTAGCTAGGGAATTCTGGGCCAGTGATGTGGGCCCCCAACACCCTCCACTCATATCATATATGGTGGGCCTATAAGATAGAGGCATGGAGGCCAACATCTGGTGCCATGCACCTAATAAGGATTTCTAACAGACAAATAAATAAATGCAAATAAAGGTTATTGCTTTTACTTATTTTTTTATGTTGTATATAAATATTATATCAAAACAATGGCATTAAGCGATTAATAACTTATTATTGTGCAAGAAAAACTAATAAAATAACAACAAAAGACAAGAAATTAGTCAAATGATAAAATCAACTATTTTAATGTAGGCCTACCAACAATATGACAGGCCTATAAAATGTCTTTCCAGTCAGTCTGATGTTTAACAGGTGAGATAAATATTCAGAAATTAAAATGAATGCAGTCAAATGTAAAATAAAACAATTTAAGTTTCTCACTGTCTTCATTTTTAATGAAGATAATGTGCTATTTTATTAAATAAAGCTAATAAATGTATCCATCAATAGCAATGAGTTGTATTCCCATTTTCTTGACAGTATTGTTAAAAATATCCCATCAGCAGCCGGCAAGTCGTAATCCTTTTGACACGTATATCTATTTTTCTGCATGTTATACAAACCAACAAACTACAAAAGACGGGGACTTTGAGCGCATAAAGCCTTGTTTATACTTTCGCCTGGCTCCGCAGCGCGAGCCTCCGCTGAGTGCGCGCGCTCCTCTCCAAACGGACGAGGCGTTTATACTTGACGCGCTCGGCGTTGTACTATTCTTTGATACTACAGAGGGCGACTCAAAGTAATTGTTTAAAAAAGAAAACACCAGGAAACAGCGGTGAGAAGTGAGGTAGCCTACACACGTGACAATGTTTACTTTTGTAAACTTTACCAAAACCACACTACAACAGAATAGTATAAAACCTTGAGATTATTACTTGTGACATTAGAACAAAATATGGATAGGAGAACATGTATACAACTGAATTTACGATTTCTTAAATATTTTCTAACTTCATTAAACATTTTCATTTAGTTTCGTGAACATTTTTATTAAACATGGATCTTTATTTTTATTAAAAGGGATTATTTCTGCTTTTGTAGGCTGATGCCCCAATATTAAATATGTTAAATGAATGAAATGGACACTAAATAGAATAAATTATTATTATAAAACATTGTACACTAATCTACACCATTTTAATGTTGCTGTGTGACAATGTGAGAGACACCTATCAAATTCAATACATTATTGTAAATATTATCATTACTATAGTGGAACAATAAAACACAATAGATGGTTTAGAACTTTAATATTTATTGCACAGACCACAACTGGCCAACAAATAAGTCTAAAAATAAATTATGCTCCTTAAGAAAAGTACCAAAAATAAATAAATAATAATAAAAAATATACATACACTCTTTGTAGTGCAAATTAAAATTATAAAACTGTCACACAACTTCACAACCGGTAGACATACTGTAGCCTACTTGAAGTATTTTCTTCCTAACAAAAGTAAACAGTTTAACAAGAAGTGCTCTCAATATAATACTAAACAATGTACCAAAAATAAGTAGTAATAATAAAAATATACACACTTTATCGTGCAAATAAAAAATATGAAACTGATATGTAAACAGGTAATAAAATAAAAATAAAACTCCATGACCATCTCTGACCATATACAAGTCACACAAGTGCTCCTCTCACAATAGAGGTCAAGCAGAGGGCACTGTTGTAATCCATCCATCCTAACTATTAAACCAGGGGTTGTATCTCAAAACCAGAAGCTTCTCAAAGTTCTGGTGAGAGAGCCTATTCCTCTTTGGAGTGATGACAAGTTTCCCCAGACTAAAGAGTCTCTCTACTGGGGCACTGGACGGAGTGGCTGCATTATATCTCAGTGAAATTTTCTTTATCAGTGCAAATCCATTTAGAGAGTCTATTTCTTGTGCTCCTGATTTGAAATAATCTGTGACTTGACTTTAAGCAGTAGAAGAGGTGTCATCCTCATCCTCAAAGGAAAAGAACTTATCCTCTATGACTGAGTCTCTCCTAAGTTGGCGTGTTGATGTGCTGGTACCTGCTTGCTGGTCTTGGTCTAGGACAAGTTTCCGGCACTCTGCCAGCAGACTTGCCTTGGCCTTGTCCTTCCTGTCCTGTGTCCGAAGCCAACATAGTTTGAACTTGGGCAGGGTCACAGCAGCCAAGACAGCATCCTCGCTTTCTAGCACCTCTGCAAATCTTGTTTTGATTGCCTGAAATAAGAATGCAAAGATATTATACTATTTATACTATTTGTCTATATCCACACACACACACACACACAGAGCATCATACATTATTATCAGTTTAAAATTATATTTGTGTATGACTAGCCTGTACTATTTCTTTACAACAAAACGCTTTGCAGGTCCATCATCTCTAGTCACAGATCATAACTGTAAAGCCTAGAAAATAAAGCTATTCATTTTCCATCCATCCAAATAAATAAAATACAATTCTTGGGTGACTGATTAAAGACATTTAAATAAATTAAAGTTCTTACCGTGACAACTGCCTCTGGAAGGTCAACTAGGATTTGGAGGCCACTCTTCAGTTCTAAAGTCTTGAAAAACAATGTCTCCAGTGTGGGTAGGAGTGTACCATGGAAACAGTTGTCTTCTCTTTGAAGAATGTCTAAGGCTACTGACAGTACAGTACTGTACCCTGATGAACTGATGTTCTCGTTCTGTGATGGCTGTCATCCTGAACTTGGACGAGATGGTGTTCAGCTCGGCCATAGGAATCGCACAGACTCGAGCCAGGGCATCATAAAACGAATTCCATCTCGTACTGCAAGGGACCAGCAGCTTCTTTGCAATGATGTCATACCTTTGAATTCGTTGGACTTGCCATCACTCTGACTCCTCCTGGTCGTTGGTGTGCGCGACTGTGCATATGCTTGTGTGTGAACACCATAGACTGTAAAAAAACACCCGCACTTACTCTACCTAAGCCAATCATCAGTTGTGTGTCCCACCCCACCCACCCCCCAACACACACGCACGCACGCACGCACGCGCACACACACCAGAGAAAAAAACTTTGCAGGTGAAAACTGCTTCAGTCAGCTCAATTATAGTAATGCCACATTTTATTGTCAGTAATGGTAACAGCGTTGTAATGGGGGAAACAGTCAATCGTTTGATTACTTGTTACTGAAAAAAGTAAAGCCGTTATTCCCATCACTGAAAATAAGTCTCTGATGTCCCCAGAGTGTGTATGTGAATTTTTAGCTCAAAATACCCCACAGATCATTTTTTATAGCATGTTAAAATTGTGACTTTTTGAGGGTGAGCAAAAACGTGCCATTTTTGTGTGTCCCTTTAAATGCAAATAAGCTGCTGCTCCCGGCCCCCTTTCTAGAAGAGGGCAGAGTTTCAAGAGTTTGCGTTAGTAGCTCCGATTACCTCATGCAGACACGCACTGAAAATGTCAGAAACTGTTTAGCCTTTTATGTTCAAACCGGAGTCGGACAATGATAGAGAGACTTAGGAAGAAGTGACAACATGTAGAATGCAACAGGACGTTTCTAAATGGTTAGTTGATGAATTTATGTAGCTGATGTGGAGTTAACAATCTTCAAGTCATTGATTAGTATATTATGTAATGATAATCAGCTTGAGCAGACTCCCAAATGTGCTCTACTACAACAACTCTTCCTTTTCTCTAAACAGCCCAACATGGCCTCACCCCATTTGTTGTGTGTTCCCGGGGGCAGGTTTTATGTAAATTTTAGGGTTTGTGATGTCGCCAACCCAGGAAGAAGCTCGTTATAGTCCCTACCAGCCATTTGTTGTAGTGCTTAAAAAGCAATTTCTGTAAAAGTAAATATCTCCCTTTGAATTGAACTTTGAGCATAGTAACTTTGCAGATGTTGTTTATGCTCAAACAGCAAGATTACACACTAACTAAAGTTAAAAAAAGTGAAATAATTCCCACTCGGATTTATGACATTGTGGTGGCATTCATGTGCGTTCAACTCGTAAATACGATCTTTACGACATGACTTGAATGTACCAATAGAGTGGTGCAGGTATGACATCACTTTGTAGGCCAACCGGCAGTTATGCTGCCTTCACGTGCTATCGGAAATTTCCTATTTATAAGTCAATTACCTTGACTTGAGAGGGCGTTCATTTTTTAACTAGGAAACTAGTATTTACAATCATTCCTATAGCATGTGAAGGCAGCATTAGCATCAAACTGGTTCCCTCGACAAAAACCCAATATAATTTTCCCATAGGCTTTTGGATTATCGCAAAAAAACAAGCTCTGTGATCAACAAAACTTTATGATACTTACACGTTTTGTCCTTCAAGATTTTCACAGATGAACACAACTTTTATGAATTGTGATGCCTAAATGCAGCCGCCAGAAGTAAAAAGCTAAAGGTAGGCTATAAACTACACCACGGTCCCACGACTTCAACATCACCATCACTGAGCTTCCGACAACTCTTTCAGTTTTTATCTAAAAACATTTCCCCAGAAACTTTAATTAGAATAATTTATAAAAGCACAATTATAAGCATAACGAGGCCATAAAAGTTTACCACTTTGGCGTGATGACGTTTAATGTCCCCGACAGCCTCTGTAGTCCCATTTAGCCACTTGTTAGCAACCGCCTTTTTCAAGTCACGTAACAGCTTAGAAAAATCATGAGTGGGGTAATACTGATGTATTTTATGTCTTAGAATAAAACGTGAAAGTGTCTTGAGCCTGTGTTTACCATATACTTTATTTCAGCCAATTAATAAAAAACCACTTGCCACGCCGAAAAGGTAAGCTCAGTCTGCTTTTACAGCCTCATTATGCTCATAATTGTGCTCTTATAAACTAGTCTAACTCAAACGTTCTGGGAAAATGTTTGTGTTGTGTTGTGAAAAAGTTGTGTTCATCTGTGATAATTATCTTGATGGACAAAACGTGTAAGTATCATAAACTTTTGTTGATCACAGAGCTTGTTTTTTGCAATAATCTAAAAGCCTATGGGAAAATCCTATTGGGTTTTCTCGAGGGAACCAGTGTGATGCTAACTGCCGGTTGGCCTACAAAGTGACGTCATACCCGCACCACTCTATTGACCAGTCACCACTGGTTGGCACAAACTAAATTGAAACATACCTAGCTAGTTACCTAAACCGGCTTCATGGTATAGAACATTTGGATGTTTGTAAACAGTGTTGACATGTTTTGTGGGCGGAGCCTACCTGGTGGCAGAAAGTGACAGTTCTGCAGTTGCAGTGTATGAAAGTCTATGGCCATGGAACACAAGTATAAAAAAGGTAATTTTGACTTTATATCTCACAATTCTTGTCAAATCAGTTTTACTTGTATATCTCACAATTCTGATAAGAGAAATCAGAATTGCGAGATATAAACTCGATATTGTTTTTTTCCCCCTCAGAATTGAGGTGATATCCTGCAATTCTGACTTTTTTTTCTCAGATTTGTGAGATATAAACTCACAATTGCGAGTTGTAATGTCAGAATTGGAAGAAAAAAAGTGTTATATAGGTTTAAATATTATTTCATGCTGTAACTGTAGGGCTAATACATTATGTCCCCTATGAACTGCATATGTGAATATTATATAGCTCTGTTGTTTACATCAAATTCATGCTTTAATAGTAGGGTAATCGTCGCATGTTTCATCAGTCCAGGCCGTTCGTTTAATGGCTTGCATCATAAACATCTGCGTTTAGCTTCAAAGAACATCTTCAACGATGGTATTCTGTAAAAATGAAGACCATCTTTTTTTTTACATTCTGAAAGGCACAAGAAGACATTTTTCATCTTATTCCGTTTCCCTCCACTTGTTACCACTGTTTTTCTGCCACCACAATGCACAATGCAAGCTGCAGTGACGTAACTGTGAAGTCTGCTCCCAAATAGTCTATAGGCCCCAGCTGTTGTGATGTAAACAGTGGTGTGCAGACTTTTTATATCCACTGTAAACTAAATTATAATTGTACATTTTGTCTATGATAAAAGTATTTGCATGCAGTAAATAGCTGTTGTGTATAATAACTTGCAAGAAAAGAGCAGTGAGATTTTGATAATACTAAAATATACTGTATATCTTTGCATTTTACATTAACTTTAGTCATTTGTTATTACGTTATTACGCTTTTACATTTGCTTTAGTCAAAAGCTATTTAGTCATTATTTTTCTATATTCATTCATAGATTAGTTAATATCATGTTGTTACAAATAGATATGAATTTTGTACAAAACTAAAAATTAGAATTTTTTAACGTGTATATATATATATATATATATATACACTACCAGTCAAAAGTTTGGAAACTGTACTATTTTGATTGTTTTTGAAAGAAGTCTCTTCTGCTCACCAAGGCTGCATTTATGTTATTAAAAATACAAAAAAAGCTGTAATATTGTGAAATATTATTAAAATGTAAAATAACTGTTTTCTTTTTGAATATATTTTAAAATGGAATTTATTCCTGTGATGCAAAGCTGAATTTTGAGCATCACTACTCCAGTCTTCAGTCTCACATGATCCTTCAGAAATCATTCTAATATGATGATTTGCTGCTCAAGAAACATTTATGATTATTATCAATGTTGAAAGCAGTTGTGTAAAACATTTTTTTTTTAGGATTCTTTGATGAATAGAAAGTTCAAAAGAACAGTATTTATCTGAAATAGAAAGCTTTTGTAACATTGTACTACCGTTCAAAAGTTTGGGGTCGGTAGAATTTTTTATTTTTTTTTGGGAAAGAACTTAAAGAAATTAATACATTTATTCAGCAAGGATGCATTAAATTGATCAAGTGACAGTACAGACATTTATAATGTTGCAAAAGCTTTATATTTCAGATAAATGCTGTTCTTTTGAACTTTCTATTCATTAAATATTCATGAAAAAAATTGTACACAACTGTTTTCAACATTGATAATAATAATAAATGTTTCTTGAGCAGCAAATTGGCATATTAGAATGATTTCTGAAGGATCATGTGACTCTAAAACTGGAGTAATGATGCTGAAAATTCAGCTTTGAATCACAGAAATAAATTGCATTTTAAAATATATTCAAATAGAAAAAAGTTATTTTAAATTGTAAAAATATTTCACAATATTACTGTTTTTGCTGTATTTTGGATCAAATAAATGCAGCCTTTGTGAGCAGAAGAGACTTCTTTCAAAAACAATCAAAATAGTAGTTTCCAAATTTTTGACTGGTAGTGTATATATATACACTCACCTAAAGGATTATTAGGAACACCATACTAATACTGTGTTTGACCCCCTTTCGCCTTCAGAACTGCCTTAATTCTACGTGGCATTGATTCAACAAGGTGCTGAAAGCATTCTTTAGAAATGTTGGCCCATATTGATAGGATAGCATCTTGCAGTTGATGGAGATTTGTGGGATGCACATCCAGGGCACGAAGCTCCTGTTCCACCACATCCCAAAGATGCTCTATTGGGTTGAGATCTGGTGACTGTGGGGGCCATTTTAGTACAGTGAACTCATTGTCATGTTCAAGAAACCAATTTGAAATGATTCGAGCTTTGTGACATGGTGCATTACCCTGCTGGAAGTAGCCATCAGAGGATGGGTACATGGTGGTCATAAAGGGATGGACATGGTCAGAAACAATGCTCAGGTAGGCCGTGGCATTTAAACGATGCCCAATTGGCACTAAGGGGCCTAAAGTGTGCCAAGAAAACATCCCCCACACCATTACACCACCACCACCAGCCTGCACAGTGGTAACAAGGCATGATGGATCCATGTTCTCATTCTGTTTACGCCAAATTCCGACTCTACCATCTGAATGTCTCAACAGAAATCGAGACTCATCAGACCAGGCAACATTTTTCCAGTCTTCAACTGTCCAATTTTGGTGAGCTTGTGCAAATTGTAGCCTCTTTTTCCTATTTGCAGTGGAGATGAGTGGTACCCGGTGGGGTCTTCTGCTGTTGTAGCCCATCCGCCTCAAGGTTGTGCGTGTTGTGGCTTCACAAATGCTTTGCTGCATACCTCGGTTGTAACGAGTGGTTATTTCAGTCAAAGTTGCTCTTCTATCAGCTTGAATCAGTCGGCCCATTCTCCTCTGACCTTTAGCATCAACAAGGCATTTTCGCCCACAGGACTGCCGCATACTGGATGTTTTTCCCTTTTCACACCATTCTTTGTAAACTCTAGAAATGGTTGTGCGTGAAAATGGTTGTGCGTGAGTGTATACACTCACCTAAAGGATTATTAGGAACACCTGTTCAATTTCTCATTAATGCAATTATCTAATCAACCAATCACATGGCAGTTGCTTCAATGCATTTAGGGGTGTGGTCCTGGTCAAGACAATCTCCTGAACTCCAAACTGAATGTCAGAATGGGAAAGAAAGGTGATTTAAGCAATTTTGAGCGTGGCATGGTTGTTGGTGCCAGACGGGCCGGTCTGAGTATTTCACAATCTGCTCAGTTACTGGGATTTTCACGCACAACCATTTCTAGAGTTTACAAAGAATGGTGTGAAAAGGGAAAAACATCCAGTATGCGGCAGTCCTGTGGGCGAAAATGCCTTGTTGATGCTAGAGGTCAGAGGAGAATGGGCCGACTGATTCAAGCTGATAGAAGAGCAACTTTGACTGAAATAACCACTCGTTACAACCGAGGTATGCAGCAAAGCATTTGTGAAGCCACAACACGCACAACCTTGAGGCGGATGGGCTACAACAGCAGAAGACCCCACCGGGTACCACTCATCTCCACTACAAATAGGAAAAAGAGGCTACAATTTGCACAAGCTCACCAAAATTGGACAGTTGAAGACTGGAAAAATGTTGCCTGGTCTGATGAGTCTCGATTTCTGTTGAGACATTCAGATGGTAGAGTCAGAATTTGGCGTAAACAGAATGAGAACATGGATCCATCATGCCTTGTTACCACTGTGCAGGCTGGTGGTGGTGGTGTAATGGTGTGGGGGATGTTTTCTTGGCACACTTTAGGCCCCTTAGTGCCAATTGGGCATCGTTTAAATGCCACGGCCTACCTGAGCATTGTTTCTGACCATGTCCATCCCTTTATGACCACCATGTACCCATCCTCTGATGGCTACTTCCAGCAGGATAATGCACCATGTCACAAAGCTCGAATCATTTCAAATTGGTTTCTTGAACATGACAATGAGTTCACTGTACTAAAATGGCCCCCACAGTCACCAGATCTCAACCCAATAGAGCATCTTTGGGATGTGGTGGAACGGGAGCTTCGTGCCCTGGATGTGCATCCCACAAATCTCCATCAACTGCAAGATGCTATCCTATCAATATGGGCCAACATTTCTAAAGAATGCTTTCAGCACCTTGTTGAATCAATGCCACGTAGAATTAAGGCAGTTCTGAAGGCGAAAGGGGGTCAAACACAGTATTAGTATGGTGTTCCTAATAATCCTTTAGGTGAGTGTATATATACAGTCATGGCCAGAATTATTGGCACCCCTGGTAAATATGATCAAAGAATAAATCTGCATCGTTTATCCTTTTGATCTTTCATTCAAAAAATTTGCAAAATTCTAACCTTTCATTGAAGTAAAAGAATTGAAAGTGGGGGGTAAATCGCATTATGAAATAAATGTTTTTCTCGAAAACACCCTTTTATTAAATACTTTTTGCAACCCCCTTTTGCCAAGATAACAGCTCTGAGTCTTCTCCTATAATGCCTGATGAGTTTGGAGAACACCTGACAAGAGATCAGAGACCATTCCTCCATATAGAATCTCTCCAGATCCTTCAGATTCCCAGCTCCATGTTGGTGCTTCTTCTCTTCAGTTCAGCCCACTCATTTTCTATAGGGTTCAGGTCAGGGGACTGGGATGGCCATGGCAGAAGCTTCATTTTGTGCTCAGTGACACATTTTTGTGTTGATTTTGATGTTTGTTTTGGAACATTGGCCTGATGGAAGATCCAACCACGGCCCATTATGAGATTTCTAGCAGAGGCCGTCTGGTTTTGATTTTTTAATCTGCTGGTATTTACTAGAATTTATGATGCCATGTATCTGAACAAGATGTCCAGGACCTCAAGCAAAAAAAAGGCCAAAAATTTCATATATTCCGTATATTTAACCGTGGGCATGGGGTACTTTTTATCCCTGTTTGCACCAAACCCATCTGGTGGGTTTGCTTCCAAAAAGCTTTTTTTTTTTTAGTTTCATCTGACCATAGAATCCGGTCCCTTTTTAAGTTCCAGTCGTGTCTGAAAACTGAATATGTTTTTGGATGAACGAGGAGAATTTTCTTGAAACCCTCCTGAACAACTTGTGGTGATGTAGGGGTTGTTTGATTTTTTTTTTTTTTTTTTTTAAGGCTTTCTGACCCCAAAACTCAACTAATCTCTGCAATTCTCCGTCTGTGATCCTTGGAGAGTCTTTGGCCACTCAAACTCTCCTCTTCGCCGTGCACTAGGACGATATACACGCTTGTCCTCTTCCAGGCAGATTCGTATCATCTTTAGTTGACTGGAACTTCTTAATTATTGCCCTGATGGTGGAAATTGGGATTTTCAATGCTTTAGCGTTTTTCTTACAGCCACTTTCTCTTTTGTGAAGCTCAAAAATCTTTTGCTGCACATCAGAACTATATTCTTTGGTTTTACTTATTGTGATGAATGATTAAGGGAATTTGGCCTTTGTGTTTCCTCATATTTATACTCCTGTGAAACAAGAAGTCATAGCTAAACAATTTCATGTTCCTAGTCACCCTGGTGTGCTAAAAAATGTAAATATTAATGGAAATACACTTCAGAGACATTTTACACAAACAATTTTAGGGGTGCCAATAATTGTGTCCAATGTGTTTTGGAGAAAAACATTTATTTCGTAATGTGAGTGTCCCCCCACTTTCAATTCTTTTACTTCAATGAAAGGTTAGAATTTTGCGAATTTTTTGAATGTAAGATCAAAAGGATAAACGCAGATTTATTTTTACAGCCATCTTTGATCATATTTACCAGGGGTGCCAATAAATCTGGCCATGACTGTATAATGTATTAGCACCCTAAATCACTCTCATAATTTCAGCACAGTTGAAAGAGTCCGTTTTGTTTATATATGTGCAATAATAATCAACTTAATAGAATAAAGGTCTGTGAATGACATCTGCTGGTGATATGAGGTTATGAGGAAATATGAATTAATAAATGGTGCAATGACATCATACAAATATCAGAATGTTTATTAATCTCTTATTGAAAAAATACAATAACTAATTGTCAATAACTACACACACAATGTGCACTGCACACAAACAAGCAAACACACAAGCAAAAGGGTACAGTTTACAAGTCATGCCGTTATTATTTTTTTTTTAACACAAAGGACCAACCCACTGTGTATTGCATTTCCCTGAATATAAGGAAAAATCCAATACAGTAACTCCAGCTCTATTGGATCTTTACTGCCATCTCTGTAGTTCCAGACACAAAGTGTGTGTGGAAACTACATTCTCTATAGTCCATATGGTGACCCCAAATGTCTCTAAAGTTGTCAGAGTCCATGGGTGGTGGTCTGAAGGCTTTCAGATTCCACTTCTATAGAAACCACATGATGGCCGGGGATCATAGCTAGTCCCAACACTCTGGGCTCACCTTGTGAGAAAGAATCTGTGGAAAAGAATAAATATATTTTTAACTTTTAACCATGGTACCGAGGAGACATGCATGGTTTTACCTGTGACTACTATCAATCAAGGGCTGTAGTGTCCCAACTCAGTGGTCAAAATATATTTTAATTTTTCAATTAAAAAAATAGATTGACCATTTTTAAAGGTGTTACTGTCATTATTCAAGTAATACTACAAATGACATGTAATCCATATTACCTGTTTTAGAAACATGGTTTTAGTAAAATAATGAAATACAATATTTAAATACAATATCACCCCTACTGGTGCTACCATATTTACTTAGTAGAACTTGGTGGCACTGATGTCATTAGCCGTGTTTCCACTGTCGGGCCAAAAGCGAGCCAGGGTGGGTCAGTCACATTTCCACCGTCACTTCCAGGGCTTGATCGGGGCTTCCTCGGGGCCAGTGGCCAGAGGTTTTTGGTCCGCCGAATACCTTGGTCCAAAGTGGGCCAACTGGGGCTTGAGGAGTGGTCATGAACAAAGGCGGAGTTTACATGAGTCAGGAGATGGTCAACACCGCTGCTCATTTCCCATGTTATCATAACAGGCTACCAGCTAACTTCAATTTTCAGCTCAAAACTTACTTTGAGACACCAGCGAGTGTTTGAAATCACTTCCTTACGAGCCGATGGGGATTCTGATCACTGTATGTGGCAGAAATATATTTATATGGGATGCTAAAGGCTATTTATGATAACCATGGCGATAATAAATACACCTGTTTATGGAAAATACAGTATGTCATAAAAAACATCCACTTGTATAACTCATAACTCATGTTTTCTGTCTGTGAGCTCCCTCTGTTGCTCTGGCTGAAGGGATAACAGTATTGTGAGACAGGAGAGATCGCTCAAACCTCCTCAGATTGCATAATTTTTTTTTGCATCAATCAGATTTTATCAATATTTTCCTAAATGTGTAAGCCTTTGGACTTAAATGCCTTAATGAAGATGTTTTGTGCATTTCTGTGATTGCAAATAAATGGAAGCAGGTGCAACAGAATAGGTATGTGTTCTCTTTTTATGTGAAATGGTAAAAATCAGTTTGATTCAGCATAATTGATGCACACTCCTAACACAAATTAATAAATTACTGTCACTGTAACATTTTTATTGTAAAACAGTCAAATATCGATGCTGGAATCTTAAGTCGTTAAGTAAAGACCAAACGTCCGCTTCTGTCGTGCTCATTTTGAGATCTAGCTAGTAGTACTAGTTTTCAGTCAGCTGGTGAAATGGTGAGGTTGTGTGACGTCGTTCTATGGAGGCGTGTTTAGGCCGGGTTTTAGGGTAGCACTGCGGGGCTACTAGCCATACAGTGGAAACGCAACTTTGCTTGAGGTCCGAGGCTATTGGCTTCGCCCGCCATGTTATTAGCCCTGGCTTGCACTGGCCCCACAGTGGAAAAGCGGCAATTGACTCTTGTTAGTTTGGAGCCTTGCCTCTCCAACAAGCAAATGAATTGTGGTTTTAAAGTACCCATAGCACAAATAGTTCGTGGTAAGCTGGTAAGTTGAATAATTACAGTTGTGATTCAACAATATAAAAAGGAATAGTTGACAATAAAGTGACACTGAAACGTAATAATGGTTAAGTATTGATAAAGCATTAGGTGTGTGACTGGCGTGTACTGGGTACCTGTGGATTTGAGGAATTCTTGTGCAGATCCCAGGATGACGTTGCAGTCTCGGTCTGTGCACAGGAAGAGCCCCACCAGCGTGCGCCCATCTGTCATCCGAATCCTCATGCTCTTATTGAGGAGGTTCTCCAGCTTACACCGAGCCAGCGAATACGCAGACTCCTCCACCTGAGACACAACATTAAGTTTGTCATCAACCACACAGAGGTAAAACATAAACATAACCCAATTCAATGGGTTCAGAATACTTAGCCACATATAATTGTTTTCCTCTATGATAAGGCAGATCATTTTGAAAACCAAAATTATTTGATTAAAATGTGATCTAACAAAGGCACTGACAAACTAATCATTGCTTGCTAGCAATAGCTTCAGCGCTAATATTTCACTGGTCCCATGTGACATATTCAGACCTCAGTTTGCATTTCCGTGCCGTTCTCTTCGCTCTCTGTTGCCATTTGAGCCTTCTTGATATTAAATATTGGTACAATTGCGACCCAACGGGAAAGAGATGGTGAGAGTTACTCCAAGTAATCTTCTTTAGGTCGTACAATCTGCTGTAAATATCACGTATAAACAATGTAACAGCGCCCCAGGTGAAGTGGCGTGCACACTGTTGTTCAGAACACTAGTGTCCAGCGCACGCTATAACGACATCTGCTGGTTAAGCCGTGCAAATGCAACAAGACCACAACCAAAAATATGGTTCTACAAAACAATTGAAGTTATTTTCGGCGTAAAGAGTAATTTACAAACTGTAATCTATATTGTTACATGTACTAATTGCAACAAAAACAGTACTTGCAAGAATTTATCACAAAATGTATTTTAAAGATGTCAAAGTGAGTTTGCATTGAACAGTGGCACTGTCACTTATATATTTTTATTGTTTTTATTTAAAAAAAAAATCATCTTTTATTTTAACATTGCATGTACTGCATTAAAAGATACAAACCAAAAATGTAGGCTACACTAAGTATTCCTACTGACATTACCTAAACTTGTCAGATGTCTTAATGTTCTTTAAGGTGCTTCCTGTGCTAGATTATCCAGAGCTATTCCATGAAAGCGGAGAAAATGCCAGCCCTCCTTAGCTGTGAGGTCCTCTGCACCTTTAGCTAAATAAAAGTCTAAAGAGGGCTTGTTCCAGTCCAGTACAGAGAACTGTAAACGCACACAATGCTGCTCTTTGGCCACCTATAAAGTAAATGTAAAAAAAATGCATGAAACCACACTGCTCAATCACTGAGATAAATGTTGTTTTGTTTAACGACAAATGTACGATAGAATTAAATACCATGCTTCAAAAAGTTATCCAGATAATATAGAATTATATATAAAAATATTTTTAAAAACTCACTTTGGCAACAGTTGCCATTAAAGCCTTTCCAATTCCTTTACCTGTAACATAAACAGAGATGAGTGAGTCAATACAAAATTCTGCATTTTGGATCAAACTCTGGGTTACTGAGAAGATATACACACCTCTGTACTCTGGCATCACATACAGATCCTCCATATACACAGTCCTCCCTTTCCAGGTGCTGTACGTATAGAAGAAGAGAGCATAGCCAACCTTAGTGTGTCCTGTGGAAAGCCAGCTGCAGTAAGAATACTTGTAAAGACTATAACGATAAAATCCTAAAATGTCATTGTACTCCACTCACTCTGTGGTGGGGTTGGGGGTATGGGGTTGAGGACTTTTGAGCTTTGTCAGTAACTGAGATTAATTATTAGAGGGTGATGCATACTGATTCAAAAAATTCTCTATGCTTTTACTATTCCTTTGTCCATACTACTATTATTCTTTAATCCCTCCATGTTCTAGCTTGTACTATTTTGAAAGATGACTGAAACTTTGTATTACTGGCACTTCTTGTGTCCTTATGATGAATCGCTTTTTGTATTCCTCAACTGTAAGTCGCTGCTAAATTAATAAATGAAAATGTGGTGAGAGATCTTTCTGTCCAAATTTGATGCAACTAAAATTTCTATTGAAAAAAACAAACATATAAACTACATTTATTGTAATAGGTTATATCAGGTAAACAAAAGATTTTAAGTTATTGTTTACCTATTCCTACCCTGTTTTCTCTGAACATTATGTCATTTTTGGTCTTTTAGGAGTCATTATTACCATCTTTAGACATGTGCTCCTCAGGTACCTCAGCTAGAAGACAATGGTAAAAAGGATTGGGGCCAAATCCATCCATCTCCAACTCTAACAGAAAACAAAGAAAACCAGTAGAGCCAGACTCTAATTAGTAAGCAACAGGTGGCTTCATTTTGGCTGTAATAACTTTAAATGGGTCAGCTTATCTAAAATAACCTTTATGGGATATCTTCACTTGGTCGGGCATTTTTTCATAAACTGCCAATTCCTACAATAAAACATACACAGATAATCAAAACTCCTTCTGCATTCAACAATCACTGGGTGCGTCTCAATCAACTCCCTCGTTCAGTAGTCAGGGCTCTTATGTCTGTCGGCCATTTTAAAGGCTGTCTCAATCGCTAAATCCAATCCTACCAGTGCACTGGTATTTTTGTTTGTTTGTTTTTTTTTTAAATACAAACCGTTATTTAATATTTCAGCATAAACTTACATCTTTAGACAGGTAATGAACATAATCTAGCTAACATTTATCATTTATTTACAGCTGAAATGTTGCATGTATATGTGGGTCAATGACAAAGTATTTTTAAAATTTTCAAAAAAAGTATTTTTTTGAGTTTTAAATGTGTTTAAACAAGTATTAATAGTTAAATAACAATTTAGCAAAGTAACCCTTTGCGTGTCTACAGTGCCTAACACATTTTGTGGTTGTGTATTTTATTCATATTAATTATTACAATCTAGTGGCCTTGTATTTAGTATCTTTAGCACACAATTTTACTTTTAAAGATAGAAAAATAATCATACAAGTATACCAGTAAATGCATTCAATATAATAGCTATTAGTTTTCAGCCATTTGTTCACGTATTTGTTGGTTTAAAATCAAGAATTTACATGGTTGCACCACCTGACATTTTGGGGGTTTAAGATACCAAAACATTAACATTATTTAAACAATAACATTACTTGACTGTACTGAAAATGAATTCAAACTAGCTAGGTTTTATAGAATGAAGTCATACATGCCATGAATTTATCACATTATTTTAAAAGGAAATAATGCACTTGGACACAAAAATATGCACGTCATGCCATTGACCCATGTAACAAGCAAAGTAGGCCTATTTACCATTATGTATGTACTTCAAATAAAATTTAAAAATAATGTCATAAAGATATCAGTTCTGCTGTTGTTCATACATACCATTTGTGATTAGCAGGGTTCTTACTGTCCTTATCAGTGCCCGAATTCGTGTACACGATATAGGCCTACTGATTCACGATCTAGGAAGCTAGGGAGCTGATTGAGACGCACCCCACTGTTTTTTAAACACACTTAAACTCTGCATGGTGTTTGGCTGTATGCTTACCATAATCATGCGTTCTATATCTTTGCAGTCTTCATGTTTTGCTGGACAAATTGTAAACCTCATTTTGCACAGGCAAACAGCGTTTTCTGATTTCCTGCACTACCTTTGACCAATATTGCACTAAAAAGCCGACTGCAAGCTACATGCGTTCGTCCACCAGAGAGCAGCATGTAAATGTGTTCAAGAGCGTCATATATCACAAATTCTGCGCAGCCTCTATGGCAACACATGTTTGAATCGTTTTATTGTCGTAATTTTTATACTTACTTTTATTGAATACAAGAAAAAAATTAAAGAAGTTGGCCTAAGTTAGACAGAAAGAATAGCAGCTAACACATTATAAATGATTATGTTCTGTCACCAAAATGCATTGGAATTGTAGCTTTGACATAGTGTTAAATAATAGGGGAATAATAGGGGAATGCCGATATCGGACAATATGTCTTCCCCCCTTCCATCCAAGATTCTTTTTGACACAATAATGATTACATTTAAGTCTGATTCCCACTATATGGATTTGGAAAAATTTGTATAGCGCACAAATTGTAGCTACTAATAGCTTTTTAATAACATATTTTGCGTTCCATGGACGAAAGAAAATAATTTAGAGTTTGACACTTCATTGATGGGTGAACTATTACTTTGATATTTCCTGTCATAAACGACACCTTTTTAATCTGTATAAAGCCAGCGCTACATAAATAAAGGTGACTTGACAATTCTAAGAACATGACTTTTTTCATGACCAACGTAGGTTTATCACCTTCCTCATTTTAGGCTTTTCTAGAGTGTAGTGTGCGTAATTTAGTACGCCCACCTCACTCAGCTCATAGACAGATCGGCCCCCTTCAGTACAAAGACCCTTCTTTTGTACAGTCTATGGTTTTACACGTGCTGGGAAAATTAATCCACTGACGAAGAAATTCTTAAGTGACGGGAGGGGATATGCTTTGATTACAGTTCAGGCATTTACATTCAAATCCTGCGGTGGAGAAAAAATAGGTTGAACACGCACGTGTCCGCGGTAAGTGTTTTATAATTGCTCACTTTATAGCGGTTTGTTTCCTGATCAATTTGACCTATATTTAACATCTGTAATACACTTTTAAACCAAGACCGTGGTTTAAGCGGAAAGTTCGTGGCTCCATTTAGTTTTTCTACAGTATTAATTCGTCATAAGGTTTTCAGAATAGATCAGGTCTGTCTGTGCAATCGCACCAACACAGATGCAAAGCTGAAACGCACTGATAAACGCGACGCTGCCGTGAGGTGCATTTTTTAAACTCGTTAAAAGTTTGCCTACATTCCTCCCTCACTCCAGAGGACGCCCGTAAAATAAACCTTCATGTTAATAGGGCTGTTTCCGAATAGGATGTTTAATATGAAAATATTTTAGCAAACTGAATAAATTAACTAATTAATGTTAGAATAAATTAGAGTTTCACAAATGAAGAAATAAATTTGATAAATATACAGCTGGCTTTTATGTTGTATTGCAATTTTACGTCATCGTGTTTGTTTGATTTTTTTAAATAATTTTTTTTACATTATTTACAGGTTAAAAAAAACAACAATTGTGTTTGTTTTATTAACATTATTTACAGGTAAAAAAAACAACAACAGATTTTTAGTGTGCCCTTGGTCTTTTGGGTCCTCCTGTAAGCTGTAGGCTATAATGTTTTGTTCGTTGGTTGTCAATTTAATGTGTCCCAAAGGGGCAGTAGGCCTACAGCAGTACTTGTGCACTGTAATGTGATTCTGATTCTGTAATGACATAATCACAGTAACAATAAGGTTTCATGTATTAACAATGTATTAACTAACATGAACTAACCATGAGCAATACGTTTGTTACTGTATTTGTTAAGGTTAGTTAAAAATGCAGCTGTTCATGGTTTGTTAATTTTACTTCACAGTGCATTAACTAATGTTAAAAAATACAACTTTTGATTTTAATAATGTATTAGTAAATATTGAAATTAACATTAACCCCCTGAACCCGAAGAACGCGCCCGCGCGTTTTGCTGGATTTTTCCTCATGACAGTGTAAAACAACTTAAAATACTACGTCATTTTTGGCCTCACAGACATGAACGATATGTCTTTACAAAGCTTAAAGTGTCTACTTTTATTTATGTACACTCAAAATAAAAACTAAATGTTGTGCTTTTCCCTAAATAAAGGAAACAAACAGGATGCGCGTTCTCCCGTCTGTCTCCCTGTGAAGTCCATTCTGAAATGCGTCTGAAAATGAACTCAGAACTCAGAGAATATTTTCCACACAGACACGACAGATATCTCTTTATAAAGCTTGGAATGTCTTTATATAATTTATAATTTATATAAAAAACAAATATTCTCTGTTTATGTAATCCGTATGAAAACAGCGAGAGGTACAGTTCCTCCAGCGGAGCCTCATTATCTGTAATGTGACCACACCCACGCGCGCGCAAAGCCATTCACATGCAAATCGTCCAAGAGGAAGGAACGCGAACCTGTAAACGCCCCCCATCACCTCAAAACAAAGACTGGTCTTCATCATTCTTCTGATTTCATCGAGTTCGGAAGACACGCTGTGAGTTTACTTTGGATTTACATTAGAAGAAGAAGAACGCGATTTTAAGATGAGAATTTTCAAGGTAAAACATTTCTTCTCACTTATATTAGCGTTATTGCTGCATAAACTTCACATTGTAGGCTACTAGTTAAACTATTGCCAGACTAAAATGTGTGAAATCAACGGAAACATGTTGAAATATGAAATAGGTAGGCAACCTTTCAATGCTAAATAAAGATACACGTACTACATGAGGATATTTTTATGCTCTATAATATTAAACGCAGCATGATATAAAAGTAGGGTTGCCAACTGTCCCGTATTAGCCGAGACGTCCCGTTTATTGGGCCTAAATGTCCCGTACATGACTGTCCCGTTTATTGACTGTTACGCTGATGTAACCACTTACTACGGGGCTGTTCACATATGTTGCGTCTTTTGCGTGCTCAAGTTCGTTATTTTAAACGTAGACGCGCGACAAGCGCGCTCAAATAGAGAGACTAATTAGTTTTCGATCCTTCAGAAATCATTGTAATATGCTGATTTGCTGCTCAAGAAACATTTTTATTATTCATATTATTATAAATGTTGAAAACAGTTGTGTACAATTTATTTCAGGATTATTTGATAAATAGAAAGTTCAAAACAACAGCATTTATCTGAAAAGAAATCTATTATACACTACCATTCAAAAGTTTGGGCTGAGAGTTTAGTTTTTTTTTTTTGTTGCTGTTTTGTTTTTTGAAAGAAATGAATACTTTTATTCACAAAGATGCCTTATATTGATCAAAAAACACAAAGACATTTATAATGTTACAAAATCTTTTTATTTCAGATAAATGTTATTCTTTTGAACTTTCCGTTAAATCAAAGATTTAACCTTATGGGTTAAATCTTTGATTTATCAAAGAATCCTGAAAAAACTTAAAAAACTGTTTTCAACATTCATAATAATAAATGTTTGTTGAGCATATATATCAAATCATCATATTAGAATGATTTCTGAAGGATCATGTGACACTGAAGACTGGAGTAATGATGATAAATTCAGCTTTGAACGCAGGAATAAATTACACTTTACCATGTATTCACATAGAATACTTTTATTTTAAATTGTAAAAATATTTCACAATATTACTGTTTTTACTATTTTGGATCAAATAAATCCAGCCTTGGTGAGCAGAAGAGACTTATTTATTTATTTATTTTTTTAAACATACAGATCTAAAACTTTTGAACGGCACTGTAGGTCTAAAGTCTTTATGTAAAGAAAATGTATAGTCAAATTACTTCGTTTAAATTAAACGTGATTTTGTGAATAAGCTACAAACAATACATTCAATCATTAAATCTCCTCACATTCATTATAGTTCCCTCTGTCACATTCCTCATTGATATTCAGGGCAGGAGTCGTTGACGCCTCAGGTGTGAATCTCAGCATTATTCATGATGATCCACACCCTCCCCGCATACAGCCATTCTGACAATAAGTGTCTTACAAAAGTCAAATGACTATATTGTTTTGTATGAATGAGTGATCAAAATGGTTTTCACATTGTTTTGAAGAAAAAACTCTAGGCAACAACATCTAGTTCTGAAAAGCCTTGTGAACAAATGTTTAAAGTGTGTTATATGGCCTTATTTCAGTGATTTAACATTTTAGTTTTCTCAAAAACTACGCATAAACATTATTTTCTCAATACTACAAACTTTGTCAAACAAAATGTCAGAGCATGTCGAACTTCTTCAGGGCCACAAAATAGCCTTAGGGTCCAGAGGGTTAACAAAGATGAATAAAAGATGTTATTATAAATTAGTAAGTGCAGTTCATTATTAGTTCATGTTAACTAATTCAGTTAACTAATGAAACCTTATTGTAAAGTTTCACCAGAATCATATATGTAGTGATGGGCACATCGATACTCAAGCTACTTATTTGGTATCGATACTTATAAAACAATATTGATATTAAAATTACAAACCCGATTCCAAAAAAGTTGGGACACTGTACAAATTGTGAATAAAAACAGAATGCAATGATGTGGAAGTTTCAGATTTCAATATTTTATTCAGAATACAACATAGATGACATATCAAATGTTTAAACTGAGAAAAATGTATCATTTTAAGGGAAAAATAAGTTGATTTTAAATTTCATGGCATCAACACATCTCAAAAAAGTTGGGACAAGGCCACGTTTACCACTGTGTGGCATCCCCTCTTCTTTTTATAACAGTCTGCAAACGTCTGGGGACTGAGGAGACAAGTTGCTCAAGTTTAGGAATAGGAATGTTGTCCCATTCTTGTCTAATACAGGCTTCTAGTTGCTCAACTGTCTTAGGTCTTCTTTGTCGCATCTTCCTCTTTATGATGCGCCAAATGTTTTCTATGGGTGAAAGATCTGGACTGCAGGCTGGCCATTTCAGTACCCGGATCCTTCTTCTACGCAGCCATGATGTTGTAATTGATGCAGTATGTGGTCTGGCATTGTCATGTTGGAAAATGCAAGGTCTTCCCTGAAAGAGACGACATCTGGATGGGAGCATATGTTGTTCTAGAACTTGGATATACCTTTCAGCATTGATGGTGCCTTTCCAGATGTGTAAGCTGCCCATGCCACACGCACTCATGCAACCCCATACCATCAGAGATGCAGGCTTCTGAACGGAGCGCTGATAACAACTTGGGTTGTCCTTGTCCTCTTTAGTCCGGATGACATGGCGTCCCAGTTTTCCAAAAAGAACTTCAAATTTTGATTCGTCTGACCACAGAACAGTTTTCCACTTTGCCACAGTCCATTTTAAATGAGCCTTGGCCCAGAGAAAACGCCTGCGCTTCTGGATCATGTTTAGATATGGCTTCTTTTTTGACCTATAGAGTTTTAGCCGGCAACGACGAATGGCACGGTGGATTGTGTTCACCGACAATGTTTTCTGGAAGTATTCCTGAGCCCATGTTGTGATTTCCATTACAGTAGCATTCCTGTATGTGATGCAGTGCCGTCTAAGGGCCCGAAGATCACGGGCATCCAGTATGGTTTTCCGGCCTTGACCCTTACGCACAGAGATTGTTTCAGATTCTCTGAATCTTTGGATGATATTATGCACTGTAGATGATGATAACTTCAAACTCTTTGCAATTTTTCTCTGAGAAACTCCTTTCTGATATTGCTGCACTATTTTTCGCCGCAGCATTGGGGGAATTGGTGATCCTCTGCCCATCTTGACTTCTGAGAGACACTGCCACTCTGAGAGGCTCTTTTTATACCCAATCATGTTGCCAATTGACCTAATAAGTTGCAAATTGGTCCTCCAGCTGTTCCTTATATGTACATTTAACTTTTCCGGCCTCTTATTGCTACCTGTCCCAACTTTTTTGGAATGTGTAGCTCTCATGAAATCCAAAATGAGCCAATATTTGGCATGACATTTCAAAATGTCTCACTTTCAACATTTGATATATTATCTATATTCTATTGTGAATAAAATATAAGTTTATGAGATTTGTAAATTATTGCATTCCTTTTTTATTCACAATTTGTACAGTGTCCCAACTTTTTTGGAATCGGGTTTGTATATAATTATAATTAAATAGAAAACGTGGGTTTCTGCATCACTTTAAGATGCTTTCAGTACTTTTGTTTAATGTTTGTGCTAAAAGACCATTTGACAAATTTAGCTGGCCAGTGTCACATGATGACTGTGAGAAGCAAGCGCAGTTGCACACTTTCACATTAGAGACTGGCAGAAACAAAACGTAGCATGGTGTGTTGCTACTTTTCAGCTGTAGAAAAAAATAGAAGAAGATGCAATATTTGTGACGACAAAGTCGTAGAGTAACAACACAAGTAACCTCTACTTTTAGCTTTCAGGGTGTTATTTGTAAATGTTTGAAGAGGACCTCTTTATTTACAAATAACACCCTGAAAGTTATAGGGAGGCTAAACTAAAACAAGCTGCCCAGTCTCCTGCACTACCCTCTATCTGACAAAAGACGATGCAGGCAAAGATTATCCAGGCACAGATAGGACCATTATTAGTGATCTCTGCCAAGAAAGATTGCCATGCAGCCCCATACACAACAAACTGCGATGCACTGTGTATTCTGACACCTTTTTATCAGAACCAGCATTAACTTCTTGAGCAATTTGAGCTACAGAAGCTCGTCTGTTTGATCGGACCACACGGGCCAGCCTTTGCTCCCCACGTGCATCAATGAGCCTTGTCGAACTCGCTTGCCCATTTTTCCTGCTTCTAACACATCAACTTTGAGGACAAAATGTTCATTTGCTGCCTAATATATCCCACCCACTAACAGGTGCCGTGATGAAGAGATAATCAGTGTTATTCACTTCACCTGTCAGTGGTCATAATGTTATGTTTTTTTGTTATTCTATGCTTAGGTGACAGGAACAGTAAGAGGTTAAGGAGAAAAACTAATTTTTTTTTTTTTTTTTTTTTTTTTGCAATACTCCTTTATTTTACTTCAAAAAAAGAAAAAAAATCCACTTGTACACATTCCTAGTGTATTGTAAAATCTAAATACATTTAGATTTTAAAATTAACACTGACATCTCACAGCTGCTGGTAGCCCATATACAAACTGGGGAACACATGAATTCCTAAATTTTAAAAAATAAACATACATGTAAAGTTAGTAAACATAAATTGACCATTTCAAATAAACATACATGTACTTCAGTAAATATAAATTAACCATCTTAATTAAACTTAACAGTACTCCAGTACAGTATCCTTCATTCAGAATTTAAAGTCCAATATCACTTAGGTCAGCTATCTATTCCTGTATTTTGAAGTTCTTCTGGAAAAAAGATAAGCCTGTCAACATTCTCTGCAGCGAGACGAGAGCTTTTGCACTTACAATGTCCCCAGCAGTGGAGAAAATTCTCTCACTTGCAACAGAGGTTCCTGGGACACAGGTGTCATTGTGCAGCCTTTGCTACATGGGGGAACTTGTATTCATTTGTGCATCCGCATGAATACTGTCTGCTAACTTGTATGTGGTGACTTCCTCCTCAATGATCTGGGGAAAGGGCCTCTGTTTTTCCTCTGTTTTGAAAAGCTCCCCAAATACCTCTGACATTGCTGTCTTCTTCTTGGGAGCGGGAGAGGATGGATTGTCTTCCTCTGTGGAGGACACAGGATTCTCCACTAGACCCTGTGTATCAAAGAGAGTGATCCTTTAATATAATTACACCCACACAGATGCACACACAGCTCAGAACCACAACCATCTCCAGTGTAACATATCACAAATGTGAAATTATTTTTATCAGTGAAAAGGACACAAGATATATAACAGCCATCTAAATAGATAAAACAATCAAAATCACACACAGTGAAAAAAAACCCCATAATCAAATAGTACCTGCTGTTCATGCTCCAGAATTTCACGGATGATATTCCTGTAGAGCTTATCACGAAAGTCTTCATCAAGGTAAGGCAGGGATTTAAACCTGGGGTCCAGGGCTGTGGCCATTTGGAGGCAATAATGAAGATTAGGGTCAGTGTACCTCTTTGCCAGGTCATTTGTAATGTCTGCTTTGGCTTCTTTGACTGTTCTGGTCTCCTGGTGCCATGGAATTGAGAATCATCTCTTTCAGAGGAAGGCTCATTGATATAGTGGGGGTTGTTTCACTGCCCATGAGAGTTGTCACTGTTTTCAGTGATTTGAGGACCTGAATCCGTTCTTCTGCCAGTTTCTGTTCACCGTCATTCAACATGGTTATGTTCTTGACAGACGGATTCAGATCTTTGTCCAGTAAGGCAGAATAGATGGCGGGCTGCTGTTCTGTGTATCTTTACAACATGTCATGTATTGTATTCCACTGAGTTGTGACATCATGGATTAACTTGTGTCTGGTGAAGTTTAACATCTCCTGCTTCACAGTAAAAACATGGCTGGCTTTGGTGCTTTTGTGAAAAAAAAAAATCCCTATTTTTCTAACCCTCACCAGGAGGCGGGACAACCGTGTTGATTGACACTGCTTTCTTGGCTGCTAGGTTTACAACATACACAAAGCAACTTATCTGTGGCCCCAGCCCATCAGCTTCATGGACTGCATTCACAATATTCGAAGCGTTATAGGTGGTTACTGGGAGTAACATGTTTGGCCTCCCCAACTTCCACGTATTCACTGCATTTGTCAACTCTTCTGCCAAATGGGCGCTTGTATGACTTTAATACAGGGGACGGGTTTGGAGTACAGCGCTTTTCATTTCCCAATCCGACATGTAGTGAACAGTCACAGTGAGGTAACTCATGGTTGCCTGTGAGGTCCAACTCTCTGTAGTCAGAGCAAGGCTCTGTGCTTTAGCCAATTCATCTACAATACTGTTGCATGTCTTTTCATAGAGGTGGGGAATTATCTCTGTGCTGAAAAAAGTGCGAGGCGGTAGTCTGTAACGCGGATTGAGCGCTTTTATAAGATGACGGAAACCTGCATCTCCAATCACCGAAAACGGCTGCAAATCTTTGCCAATGAACACCCCCACTGCCTTTGTTATTTTATGTGTCTCTCGGAACCAGTTGGGTATGTATGCTGGAAGGATTCAGCGATGGACTGTTGCTTTTTGGATGACTGTATTACCTGCTCTGCTATCCTGCCTTCAGACAGTGATATTGCTGGGTGATGGTGCCGCAGATGTGCAGTCATGTTGGAAGTGTTTCCGTTTGAGTAGGCTACACGTGTAAAACAATGGTTGCACACAGTCATTTTTTTCCCCCGTTTTTTCTTCCTCTGCATTATACTCAACGGCAAAACAAAATGTCCCCACACCATGGATTTATATATATATACACACCGATCAGGCATAACATTATGACCTAATATTGTGTTGGTCCCCCTTTTGCTGCCAAAACAGCCCTGACCCGTCGAGGTGTGCTGTGGTATCAGGCACCAAGATGTTTGCAGGAGATCCTTTAAGTCCTTTAAGTTGTGAGGTGGGGCCTCCATGGATCAGACTTGTTTGTTCCGCACATCCCACAGATGCTCAATTGGATTGAGATCTGGGGAATTGGGAGGCCAAGTCAACACCTCAAACTTGTTGTTGTGCTCCTCAAACCATTGCTGAACCATTTTTGCTTTGTGGCAGGGCGCATTATCCTGCTGAAAGAGGCCACAGCCACCAGGGAATACCATTTCCATGAAAGGGTGTACATGGTCTGCAACAATGCTTAGGTAGGTGGTACGTGTCAAAGTAACATCCACATGGATGGCAGGACCCAAGGTTTCCCAGCAGAACATTACCCAAAGCATCACACTGCCTTCGCCGGCTTGCCTTCTTCCCATAGTGCATCCTGGTGCCATGTGTTCCCCGGGTAAGCAACGCACACGTACCCGGCTATCCACGTGATGTAAAAGAAAACGGGATTCATCAGACCAGGCCACCTTCTTCCATTGCTCCATGGTCCAGTTCTGATGCTCACGTGCCCACGGTTGGCGTTTTCTGCGGTGGACAGGGGTCTATGCAGCCCCATATGCAACAAACTGCGATGCACTGTGTGTTCTGACACCTTTCTATCAGAACCAGCATTAACTTCTTGAGCAATTTGAGCTACAGTAGCTTGTCTGTTTCATCGGACCACACAGGCCAGCCTTCACTCCCCACGTGCATCAACGAGCCTTGGTCGCCCATGACCCTGTCGCCGGTTCACCACTGTTCCTTCCTTGGTGCACTTTTGATAGATACTTACCACTGCAGGTTTTTTTCCCTGTTGTTCATCGATTTCCTGATCGATTGCTCCTGTCTGCCTCCTGTTTGTCCTGCTGACTGCTGTGCTCGCGTGTGCGCTTTGCTTGCTTTTGAATCTTTATTTGATATCATTCCCTGTTGTTTAAACTGCGAAATATAATTTACCCATCACCATATATTGTCTAATATTGCCTACCACATTAAATCTGACACTGCTAGCTTTTAATCTAAATCACTATCACGCGTTAGCATTTCGCTAGCCTGTTAGCTTGCCATCTCTGCACTCGGGTCTCTTATTTTCTGAGTTCATTAAACAACTGTGGTGAGTTGGATTAATCAACAAATACGGTAAGCCATGTCTTCTTCTCCTGTCATTGTCACTTGCACTGCATGTTTCATGTTTAGTATATCTTTCTCCGTTGGCGAACAGGGCTTCACATGTGATAAATGTAAGGAGATAGTCAGGCTGACGGAGAAGATTTCAGAATTAGAGACACGCATCCAGACTTTATTTGAGAGTAGTGAGAACATAACAGCTTTAGACACTGCTTTGGATGCGAATAGCTTAGTGAACTCTGTACATTGTTCGGTTCCGGCTGTAGAGCCCGTGCAGCAGGGCAACTGGGTGACGGTGAGACGGCATAGTCGCGGATCAAAAAACCACTCTTCCGTTCCGATTAGAACATCAAACAGGTTCTCCCCACTCAGTGATGCACCCACTGAGAATCCTGTTGAAAGTGCCCTAGTTATTGGCGATTCTATTACACGGAACGTGAAAATAGAGACACCAGCCACCATAGTCACATGTTTACCGCGAGCCAGAGCGCCTGACATCAAAGCAAATTTAAAAGTGCTGGCTAATGCTAATCGTAAATTCTCTAAGATTATTATTCACGTCGGCACAAATGATGTTCGACTTCGCCAGTCGGAGATCACCAAAATTAACATTAAAGAGGTGTGTAAACTCAAAGTACGATGGCAGATGACGTTTTTTGCTCTGGTCCCCTCCCCGTTAAAAGGAGTGATGAGATACTTAGCAGACTATCATCACTCAATGGCTGGTTGTCTAAGTGGTGTCCGTAAAATAACATAGGGTTCATAGACAATTGGAAAAGCTTTTGGGGCAGACCTGACCTGTTGAAAAAAGATGGTATTCATCCTTCCTGGGATGGTGCCACTCTTCTCTCTAGTAATTTGGCACATAGTCTTAGAGCTAAACATTGACTAACTGGGGCCCAGGTCAGGAAGCAGACGGACTGGCTTACCCGACCGCCTGCTAGCTGTCTCACGTCACAGAAGTCAGATAAATCCCAGCACATAGAGACTCTTTCACCTAGATATTATCACATAGAGACTGTGTCTGTTCCACGAATTAGTAAATACAAAAAACCATCAAAACCATTCAACGGTAAAAATTTAATTGATGTCCAACAAATAAACAACAGATATAATACAGATGATCAAATGATAAAGCTCGGGCTGCTGAATATTCGATCCCTTTCCTCAAAAGCGCTTATTGTTAATGATATGATTACAGATCATAACCTAGATGTGCTGTGTTTGACAGAAACCTGGCTAAAACCTGACGATTACATTACTTTAAATGAGTCCACCCCCCAAGATTATTGTTATAAACACGAGCCGCGTCTTAAAGGTAAAGGGGGAGGTGTTGCTGTAATTTTAATAATATCTTCGGTATTACTCAGAAGTCTAGTTTCAAATATAATTCCTTTGAAGTTTTGGTGCTTTATGTAACGTTATGTAGTGAAATTGATAAATCCCGTTTGACATTTGTGCTGGCTACTGTATACAGGCCTCCAGGGCACCATACAGACTTTACCAGAGAATTTGCTGATTTTCTATCAGAGTTAGTACTGGCTGCAGGTAAAGTCCTAATTGTTGGTGATTTTAATATCCATGTAGACAATGAAAAAGACGCATTGGGATTGGCATTTAGAGACATTCTAAACTCTATTGGAGTAAGGCAACACGTGTCAGGACCCACTCATCGCCGTAATCATACGTTAGACCTAATACTGTCACATGGAATAAATGTTGATACCATTGAAATTCTGCAGCAGAGCGATGACATCTCAGATCATTACCTAGTATCATGTACACTTAATTTAGCAAAGGCTGCAAAGCCGTTCCCTCGCTTCAAATATGGCAGGACTATCACTGCTGCGACTAAAGATTTCTTTGTAAATAATCTTCCTCATGAGTTTCATCTCCTCAGCATCCCAGATAGCCTAGAGGAACTCGATGTTGCAACAGAAACTATTGACTCTCTCTTTTCCAGCACTTTAGACACCGTTGCTCCCCGGCGCTTAAAGAAGATTAAAGAAAATAGGCCCTTAAAACAGCAGCCAGAAAAATGGAGCGCAGCTGGAAGAAAACAAAACTAGAAGTTTTTCGCATTTCGTGGAAAGAGAGCATGATTGCATACAGAAAGGCCCTAAAAACTGCTAGATCTGCTTATTTCTCGACTCTCTTAGAAGAAAACAAACACAACCCTAGGTATTTATTCGATACAGTGGCTAAATTAACCAAAGATAAAGCTTCACCTTCTGATGTTTGTAAACAGCACAGCAGTAATGACTTTATGAACTTCTTTACTTGTAAGATTGATAATATTAGGAAAAAAATTATGGCCATGCAGCCGTCTACTACAGTATCACATCAGACAGTGCATTTTAATGTCACTGAGGAAAAATTACATTCATTCACTGCTATAGGAGAAGAAGAATTGGCTAAACTCGTTAAATCATCAAAATCAACATGTATGCTCGGCCCCATACCGACTAAACTACTAAAAGAGATGCTTCCAGAGGTCATAGATCCTCTTCTTAATATCATTAATTCATCCTTGACATTAGGATATGTACCGAAAACTTTTAAGTTGGCTATTATTAAACCACTTATTAAAAAACCGCAACTTGATCCTACAAAATTAGTCAATTACAGGCCAATCTCAAATCTACCCTTTCTGTCAAAAATACTAGAAAAGGCAGTGTCCTCACAATTATGCTCCTTTTTAGAAAGAAATGGTATCTGTGAGGATTTCCAGTCAGGATTTAGACCGTATCATAGTACTGAGACTGCTCTCATTAGAGTTACAAATGATTTACTCTTATCATCCTATCGTGGTTGTATCGCTCTGTTAGTGTTACTCGATCTTAGCGCTGCATTCGATACTGTCGACCACAACATTCTTTTGAATAGACTCGAAAATTATGTTGGCATTAGTGGAATTTCATTGGCATGGTTTAAATCATACTTATCTGACCGTTATCAGTTTGTAGCAGTAAATGAAGAGATGTCACACCGATCACAAGTTCAGTATGGAGTACCGCAGGGCTCAGTGCTAGGACCGTTGCTTTTCACCCTGTACATGCTACCACTGGGAGATATTATTAGGAAGCATGGCGTTAATTTTCATTGTTATGCTGACGATACTCAGCTCTATATTTCTTCACGCCCTGACGAAACTTACCAATTCACAAGATTAACAGAATGCATAGCTGATATAAAAAATTAGATGACTAGTAATTTCCTGCAACTTAATTCAGAAAAAACTGAATTTTTAATCATTGGACAAAAAAACTCCACAAGTAGTAACCTAGAATACTGTCTAACACTCGATGGCTGCTCTGTCAAGTTCTCGTCGTCAGTTAGGAACCTGGGTGTGCTCTTTGATACCAATCTCTCATTTGAAACGTTTCTAGCATCTGTAAAACTGCATTCTACCATCTTAAAAATATATCTAAATTACGGCACATGCTTTCAATGCAAAATGCTGAACAGTTAGTTCATGCATTCATGACCTCAAGGCTAGATTATTGTAATGCTCTACTGGGTGGTTGCCCTGCTCGCTTAATAAATAAACTGCAGCTTGTCCAAAACACAGCAGCTAGAGTTCTTACTAGAACCAGGAAGTATGACCATATTAGCCCGCTTCTGGCAACACTGCATTGGCTCCCTATTAAACATCGTATACATTTTAAAATCTTGCTGATTACTTACAAAGCACTAAATGGTTTAGCTCCCCAGTACTTGAGCGAGCTCTTAACGCATTATACTCCATTGCGTCTATTGCGGTCTCAAAATTCTGTCCAGTTGATAATACCTAGAATATCAAAATCAACTGCAGGCGGTCGATCCTTTTCCTATTTAGCACCTAAACTCTGGAACAGTCTTCCTAGCATTGTTCGGGAAGCAGACACACTCTGTCAGTTTAAATCTAGACTAAAAACATATCTCTTTACTATGGCATACACATAAAACATTTTTAATTTCTATTATTCAAATCAGTTAAATGATTGTTTTAGGCTGCATTAACTAGGTCAGCCGGAACCGGGAACACTTCCAATAACACCTGATGTACTCGTTACATCATAAGAAGAATGGCATCTACGCTAATGTTAGTCTCTCTGTTTATCCCGAGGTTTACTGCAGTCGGCCGGATCCGGGCCGTATCCAGACCAGATGGGGGACCTTAGCCTGGACATGACGACCATATCCCTGAAGTGTCTGCAGAGACCGTGTCAATTAAACTCCCCCCTGTAAATGCCGCATCAACACAACATCCTCATTAAACCCGTCCCCGGCGTGACGACTCCAATCTTTCGAATAATCCTACGAATATCTATTGATCTAATATGACTTCTGACCTGTAATGTTGCCAGAATCATAATCATACACTATTTGTTCGTCGGCCAGAGGAGAACTGGCACCCCGACTGAGCCTGGTTTCTCCCAAGGTTTTTTTCTCCATTCTGGCCCTGAAGGTGTTTTGGTTCCTTGCCACCGTCGCCTTTGGCTTTTGGCTTGCTCAGTTGGGGACACTTAAATTTCAACTATATTACTGATCTGCCCGCATTGACACTATATGATAATTGAAATGAGCTGGAAGACATCACCGTTTTCACCAGAGCGGCTGTACAGCCGAATCAAATTCCGTTGCATTATTTTCCTGTTACCACTGTGAAGCTGCTTTGAAACAATTGCCATTGTAAAAAGCGCTATATAAATAAAGGTGATTTGATTTGATTTGATTTGCAGACCAGGAACACCCCACAAGAGCTGCAGTTTTGGAGATGCTCTGACCCAGTCGTCTAGCCATCACAATTTGGCCCTTGTCAAAGTCGCTCAAATCCTTACGCTTGCCCATTTTTCCTGCTTCTAACACATCAACTTTGAGGACAAAATGTTCACTTGCTGCCTAATATATCCCACCCACTAACAGGTGCTGTGATGAAGAGATAATCAGTGTTATACACTTCACCCCATAGTGAAGTCATAATGTTATGCCTGATCGGTGTATATGATTCCACCAAATCAGCTTATCTTTGTAAAATGGCACAGCTTTTTAAATATCTGAACATACACTCCTAACATCAGTCAATCAAGCATTATATTATGATAATCAAGCACTATTTAATGGTGTTGTGATTTTACTTTCATCCATCCAGGGACGCTAAGTAAGGTAGTGATTGGTACTCACGTCACCGCTGACGTTGTGATTTTTGGATCACCCGTCACTTAAGGTGTGGTTATGAGTACATCAGATGACCACCTTCCCCCTCTCTTAGTTTGGGACACTAGTCAAGGTCTTTTATCTTGGCTGTATGAGAACACTCCAAACAGGAGGCTGTTCAATCATTTAGAATGAATGTAAAGTGGGTGGAGTTGGTCAGCTAACCATGTATGAATGCATATTTGTAATTTTAACTGAACTTAGGACTGGTGGTGGTGCTTAAGATATTGTTGGTCATTCAGTGTTTCTGTAAAGAAAAGTTGCTTGTGATGAGGTTTGATTCATCATGTGACTCTCATCACCACTGTGTTTGGTGGTTGTCAGTATATATCAAAGGTACATAACAGATATTAGTATTTCAATAATGTAATGTATGTATGTTTCATACATGCCAGCTGCTTTCCCTGGGTCAGCAGCAGCGTCAATGCAGATCTGAATGTGATGTTGTCTCATTGTTCTTCAAAATATCTTCTTTTGTGTTCTGGAGAAAAAAGAACATTCACAAACAAACATACCAGTATGTTTACATAAGTACCAGATTAATTTTTGTGAAACTCGGCATGACTACTTAATATAGATATGTATAGAGATAAGAGCATGTCCAGCATGGTTCATTATCTTCTAATTTCATACTTTATTTTAAATTTGGGTTGAAATGTGACCTAAACACTCTGACCTTAAAGTGCCCCTATTATGCTATTTTAAAGTTTCTTAATTTTGTTTTGGAGGTCTCCAACAACAGTTTTACATGGATCAAAGGTCAAAAAACTGTTTCATTTTCTCATAATATACATTGCACATCACCACAGTGTTCAATGATTCTCAAACGACTCGATGGATGAATCAGTCTCTCTAAATCCCTCCTTTCCACGAGCCTACTCTGCTCTGATTGGTTAGACGGCCCAGTCTGTTGTGATTGTTCTACTACATACAGCGCGTATTTCGGAAACAAACGCCCATTACCATAACTGATCTTCAGCTCCGTTCAGGAGGCTTCCTGTTCCTAAAGCTCAGCGATTGTACACACTGTAAAGACAGTAATGATGACGTTGATTTTACATAAATCCCAGCACGAGTCCGAATCGATGAAGAAACAATGGAAGAACTAATTTTTCAACCCAATCCTTGAGCAGGAGGTTTCTCAGTGATGCTACTCTGTTTGAGGTACATTATGTGTCGTGTCTTTTCTTCTTAGCAAAGCAATAATGACCACTGACGACTTGAATTAAAATAAAACGAACTGTTTACTGAAGTTTATGAACAGGATTACAAATTGTTGCAGCGCACACACATTGAATCAGTCTCATTTCTCTCTTCTTCTCTTTTTCTGTTCTGCGCTCTCTCGCTCTGCCACTAAGCATTATGGGTAGACTTTTCTTAAAGCTGAACAGCCTAATAAACAGCAATTTAAACTGTTTCTTTTATTATTGAAGACAAATAATTAAACATTATATTATTACTCTAATTAATTCACAACATTATGAGGTGTTTCAACTGTAATTCCTCACCATCAGCATTAGCAAGTGTGTGTGTGTTCGTGTGCGTGTGTCTAATGTATTGCAGTGCACATGTGGGAACTTTATCAATGACAGTGCATACATTAGCCCAGCTGATGTAAACATTAACGTTTGCAAAACCAATCTTGCTCCATCCTTTATCTTTACTCAAAGTAGTAAGAACAGACAACCTGCATTAATAGACACAGTTTTAGGTAATAGTGGCCCACAGCTGATTTACAGTAGTATTTCAGTAAGACAGTAATAACGTGAGTTAGCCGGTTAGCCAGATACTTACACAATAAACACATTGTAGAGCACAGCATCTTCTCGACATGATCCTATCCAGTATCCGCTGCAGCGTTCAAGGTTTCCCTGGTCTCTGCGCGGTGTGCGTGCACAATAAGTGGACGGGCAATATGCTAATGTTTCGTTGTGACGTCACAACGAAACGGCTTAGGACTCGTTTGAAAAATGATTTGTTTAATTGACTCAGAATCGACTCTTACGTTTGAGAGACAATAACTTTATATACGCTGCACTTTCAGATTTCACACATTCACTTAGAACTGTTACACACTACATGAAAGGTAATTTTCAAAAATCCATAATAGGGGCTCTTTAAGACACACATATCTACACATCCATTGTTTAGAGCAGAAGTATTTGGGGTGGAACGTATGGAATGCCAAGTCTGCCAAAATTTAAATTAAATAAATACATAAATAAATATACATAGAAAAGCAAAAAAACAAAAATAAATAATTATTTATACATTTATTACATTATGTATATATTTATTTTTTCCCACATTTATTTATTTATTCTTTTATTTATTTATACATTTATTCATTTCTATTTTTATTTATTTCCACATTTATTCATTTCTACATTTCTTTATTTTTACATTTATGTATTTTTACATTTCTTTGTCCATAGGGTAATGAGGAGGGCGTGGTTTACCTCAGACATAGCAATCAAGCTCAGAGTAGGCGAGGGCGAAGCATTGAGGCCACAGTGACACCTTGTGGTGTGGCCGAAATACAATAAGTATAGCCTACTGACGTTGGTACTGTTTACTATTTACAGGTTTGTATCTCGTTATTCTTTTCAGAATAGAATTATTAGTGTCATTGTAACCAAGTATCATCATAGTGATCAAATATCGAAGCTATCTCTATCTAATAGGCTACTTCAAAGATCAAATCAAATTATTTATTGTTAAAATTGTTCTGTAGCCTAACAACTGCCAAAAACAGTAAAAAAAATATATATATAGGCTAGTATAGGCTACATAACTTTTTAATTTTTATTATTATTATTATCATTATTATTTACAAATCGCACCCTTTAGGCTTTTGGCACAACACACGGGTGTTATATTCCCTATACAGCATGAATATTATGTCAAATGTCAAAAGAACAGGTGAGAAAAATACAAGAAAACCAAGAAAACATTTTGTATCCATCCCATCCCAGTCTTTGAAATCACTTTTCTTTCTCTTTCTTTCTTTCTTTCTTCTTCTTCTTATTAGGCTATTGTTATTATCATCGTCATACTGGCCAAAATAAAATTAAATAGACTAGGCTATACGAAACAGGCATATGTTAAATTCCTGTTAAATTCCTTCTTTTTGCTAAGTGAAATATATTTATTCGGGTTACAAGTCTAACTCTCTGACCATTAGGCCTTGTAGTTATTGTGAATTTACACAAATAAAAAGGCACTTTACAGTTTTGTTTTGAATGTCTTACTCTTATCTCGATGACCATAAACGACACAGTATTAAGTCGTTTCTGCTGCTGAGGGAAAAAAAACAAGCGCTTCACGCGCTCACACAACAAAAAGCCTATATCAGCTAACTTGCATTGCTATGACTTTCATCCTGTTCATTAGCAAAATAAAATACAGTCAACCAAACATATAAGTTACTCTGCTTAATTTCCCTTGTCAAAAAATCCTATTGGAATTTCAGTTTATCGGATTCTTAGAATACCACTGGACATTCAGATATTTTTTAGCTGAATTTTGTGGAAACATGATAATACGTCGTGGCCACTAGATTATTTTGTTAATAAGTGACGCGACGCGATGCGACGCGACAAAATGTTCTACTGTAACCGACGCCTCGTTCTATTTTGGATCTTTGAAATATTTTAAGCGTTTGTCACATGTTGTGCATGTACAAATAGGAAATATGAATGTGAAGTGAATTTGTGGTCTCTCGTTTCAAATGCATTGATCAATATGCTTGCGTCGACTTCACTGTAGCCTATATGTGCTTCCTTTCCATGTGTTCTGACCGGTAATGGAAAATATCAAGCACTTCCATTTCAGAGTCCCTGTTATCAGATCTGTTGAAGATGTTAATGTTCATGTTTGTTAGCCCATTTTACAAATCCAGACCAGACGATGTTCTACGGCCATGTCCGGAATAAAGAGTAGCCTATCCATGTCACACAATACAGTTAGGGTGATATGACTTAACCTGTGATATAAGATTTTGGCCATATACCTATCCAAGTCATTCATCACAGACAGCATCAACATCAGTAGGCTATACTTATTGTATTTCGGCCATATATATTTATTTATTTTTGCTTTTTTTACATTTCTTTGTATATTTATTTATGTATTTATTTATTTATTTTTAATTTTGGCAGACTTGGCATTCCATAGGAACGCAGCAGTTACTTTCTGAGTCCTCAGCTTACTAACTAAAGCACCATCAGAAAGCTGATAAATGAGCTAAGAAAAGATATTTATTAATAGCGAGTCATGTCGCTCATTGACAGGTCCACAATGTGTGCCGACAGAACTCCACTGAAACCTCTGCAGAATTCCACAAAATTCAAACATCTGTCATTCACAACATCCTGCAAATCCATACAGTTTTATAGAATTTCAGCTAATTTAATAATCCTTTCAACTACCAATAAAAGTGTGGCAGAGTTCTGCAGATTCTGTTTTGACCTGCTTATTAAACTGAAAGTCCTCATGTGAACAACAATAACAGAAGGGACCAATGAAATCATAGTTTGCACAATATTGCTTATTGCATTTAGCCAATAGCTCCAGTTCCATTTCACAGTGTGTATTTAATGTGAAAATGCCACATTAACTTCTTGTTCTATCATTCTCCCTGATCTTTCTACCTCAGTTATGTCTCGGGGAGGCTCATTCCAGCTCATGCAGACTTTAAGGAAATCTCCAGCTGTTTTCCGCCACCTTTTCCGGCAGGACAGCACCCAGACCCTCTCACACGGTGACGCGCTTTTCAAGGTGCACTACCTTGGTACAGAAAAGATCTATTCCCTGGATGTTGAGCAGGCTGAGGAGGCCATAGGCCGGTTACTTGAGAAATGACCAGACATGGCCACCCTAGGCAAACTTGGCAAGGAGCACACCCTCATTGTCCGACCTCGCTATGTAGAAGTGAAGGAGATCAGCACGGGCAGACAGCTCACTAAGACCTATCTAAAGGACATTGCATATTGTGCAGCTGATGCAAGCAGGCCCAATCTTTTCCTCTATATCTGTAAGCAGCAAGGCCAGCAGCTGCAGTGCAGAGGGTTCTGGTGCAGCAGACCCGACTGGGTAAAAGATATGATCGCATGCTTAGCTAGATCTTTTCAGAAGGCTCTGAATGAATTGCAAGAAGAGGAGACCAGTCACGCTAAAGGAGAAGATAGTGAGAAGAATGGAAAGCCGGTTGCAGCAATGGGACATAGCAAAAACTCCACATTAACAGCAGACTTGAGAAAAGGTGAGGGAGTGATGCTGGGATGTGGATTCTAGGAATGTCAAACTTGCACACTTTCATAATTTGTAGTGTGAATAAAGTTATATATGTATTTTTAAAACCTTTTACACACTCAGGTCAGGGGGCAGTTCACTAAAAATTAAGTTGAATTTGCCCTTGGTGTTGAATGGGTACTTAACCGCTGGCAAAATCGGCTTTTAATAAAACTTTGCTGCCTATGCAGTAGAAAAAGATTGAAATTGGTGCTACCTGACTAGAGAAAACTGAGAAAAAGGGCTGTTGTATTTCCTTTTGCCAAATAGGTAGGAAAACTTCAATACCCATAATGCACTGGCTATGTTGCCATCCAAGGCCACTCGCAGTCTGCTATGAATACGCTTGATCAAAGTCAAATACCACCTTGCTTTAGTAAGAAATACTTAGCAAACTTTTAGTCATAATGGTGTCGCCTGTATTGTTCCCGGGTGAAGAATATGAAAGAGTAAAGAGTTTAGCGGGAGTGAGTTATGTGTTCCCTTTGACTTCGGAAGTAGGAAATTTCTAGTTCCTAGTAGGAACTTTTAACTGGAACACCCCTCAAGTCGGAGTTGAGACTGGGAAACTCAGACTTCACAATCCAACCCTGACTTCACAATCCAGTATGTCTGCTCAGCGCATCAACCATAGTCAAGTCAAGTCACCTTCATTTATATAGCACTTTTTACAACACAGATTGCTTCAAAGCAGCTTTACAGTGATAATAGGAAATTAATTTTTGTTTTAGAAGAAAAGCTTTTAAATTGATTCATTTCTGTTGTAAAAACTGATTAGTTATTTAATTTGGTGCCACTTAAACAACACCATCCTCAACTAAAGCAGAAAACCCCCAATGAGTTCCGGACTCTCATCCGCATGGCAACAGCACTTGGTGGCCGGAGAACGCAAACCATGAAATAGGTTTGAAATAGTTTTGAAACTATACCATCATCATCCCCACACAAACCCCAAAAAAGGCGAATCCGTGAAAACGGCGACGGCATGTACGCAAGCATTATGTGTTCAGCCTATAGGCAAGCACGTTTGAATACATATGAGTGCATATGTGTTTTTATCTGTACAGAGGGGAAGGGAAGGGAAGGAGGCCTTCACAGGGGAGAGTCTAGTTGACACGGTCTCTGACGACACCTCTGGGCTTCGTTGTGGTCATGTCTAGGTGCAGGTCCACCATCTGATCTGGATACGGCAGACTACAGTAAACCTCGGGATAAACAGAGAGATTAACATTATAATAATAATTTTAATTAATAATAATAATTTGTTACATTTATATAGCGCTTTTCTAGGCACTCAAAGTGCTTTACATAGAAGGGGGAATCTCCTCAACCACCACCAATGTGCAGCATCCACCTGGATGATGCAACGGCAGCCATATTGTGCCAGAACGCCCACCACACACCAGCTGATGGTGGAGAGGAGTGATGAAGCCAATCATATATATATATATACATTAGCGTAGATGCCATTCTTTTTATGATGTAATGAGTACATCAGGTGTTATGGAAAGTGTTCCCGGTTCCGGCAGACCTAGTTAATGCAGCCTAACAATCAATTAACTGATTTAAATAATAGAAATTGATAATGTTCTATGTGTAAATAACAAAGATGATTAATCCATAGTAAAGAGATGTGTTTTTAGTCTAGATTTAAACTGACAGAGTGTGTCTGCTTCCCGAACAATGCTAGGAAGACTATTCCAAAGTTTAGGTGCTAAATAGAAAAAGGATCGACCGCCAGCAGTTGATTTTGATATTCTAGGTATTATCAACTGGCCAGAATTTTGAGACCGCAATAGACGTGATGGAGTATAATGCGTTAAGAGTTTGTAAGTAACAAGCAAGATTTTAAAATTTATACAATGTTTAATAGGGAGCCAGTGCAGTGTTGACAGAACCGGGCTAATATGGTCATACTTCCTGGTTCTAGTAAGAACTCTAGCTGCTGCGTTTTGGACCAGCTGCAGTTTGTTTATTAAGCGAGCAGGGCAACTACCCAGTAGAGCATTACAATAATCCTGCCTTGAGGTCAACTAACTGTTCAGCATTTTGCATTGAAAGCATGTGCCGTAATTTCGATATATTTTTAAGATGGAAAAATGCAGTTTTACAGATGCTAGAAACATGGCTTTCAAAAGAAAGATTGGTATCAAAGAGCACACCCAGGTTCCTAACTGACGACGAGGACTTGACAGAGCAGCCATCAAGTGTTAGACAGTATTCTAGGTTACTACATGCAGAGGTTTTCTTTGTCCAATAATTAAAAATTCATTTTTTTCAGAATTAAGTTGCAGGAAATTACTAGTCATCCAATTTTTTTATATCAGCTATGCATTCTGTCAATCTTGTGAATTGGTAAGTTTTGTCAGGGCGCGAAGAAATATAGAGCTGAGTATCGTCAGCATAACAATAAAAAATAACGCCATGCTTCCTAATGATATCTCCCAAGGGTAGCATGTACAGGGTGAAAAGCAACGGTCCTAGCACTGAGCCTTGCGGTACTCCATACTGAACTTGTGATTGGTATGACATCTCTTCATTTACTGCTACAAACTGATAGCCGTCAGATAAGTATGATTTAAACCATGCCAATGCAATTCCACTAATGCCAACATAATTTTCGAGTCTATTCAAAAGAATGTTGTGGTCGATAGTATCGAATGCAGCGCTAAGATCGAGTAACACTAATAGCGAGATACAACCACGATCGGATGATAAGAGCAAATCATTTGTAACTCTAATGAGAGCAGTCTCAGTACTATGATACGGTCTAAATCCTGACTGGAAATCCTCACAGATATCATTTCTTTCTAAAAAGTAGCATAGTTGTGAAGACACTGCCTTTTCTAGTATTTTTGACAGAAAGGGTAGATTTGAGATTGGCCTGTAATTGACTAATTCTGTAGGATCAAGTTGTGTTTTTTTTAATAAGTGGTTTAATAATAGTCATCTTAAAAGTTTTTGGTACATATCCTAATGACAAAGATGAATTAATGATATTAAGAAGTGGCTCTATGACCTCTGGAAGCATCTCTTTCAGTAGCTTAGTCGGTATAGTCCTGCCTCCTTTTTGTCCTGCTGACTGCTGTGCTCGCGTGTGCTTTGCTTGCTTTTGAATCTTTATTTGATATCATTCCCTGTTGTTTAAACTGCTAAATATAATTTACCCATCACCATATATTGTCTAATATTGCCTACCACATTAAATCTGACATCGCTAGCTTTTAATCTAAATCACTATCACGCGTTAGCATTTCGCTAGCCTGTTAGCTTGCCATCTCTGCACTCGGGTCTCTTGTTTTCTGAGTTCATTAAACAACTGTGGTGAGTTGGATTAGTAAATAGACTCCATCAAACAATTGTGGTAAATTGGATTAATCAACAAGTACGGTAAGCCATGTCTTCTTCTCCTGTCATTGTCACTTGCACTGCATGTTTCATGTTTAGTATATCTTTCTCCGTTGACGAACAGGGCTTCACATGTGATAAATGTAAGGAGATAGTCAGGCTGACGGAGAAGATTTCAGAATTAGAGACACGCATCCAGACTTTATTTGAGAGTAGTGAGAACGTAACAGCTTTAGACACTGCTTTGGATGCGAATAGCTTAGTGAACTCTGTACATTGTTCGGTTCCGGCTGTAGAGCCCGTGCAGCAGGGCAACTGGGTGACGGTGAGACGGCATAGTCGCGGATCAAAAAACCACTCTTCCGTTCCGATTAGAACATCAAACAGGTTCTCCCCACTCAGTGATGCACCCACTGAGAATCCTGTTGAAAGTGCCCTAGTTATTGGCGATTCTATTACACAGAACATGAAAATAGAGACACCAGCCACCATAGTCACATGTTTACCGGGAGCCAGAGCGCCTGACATAAAAGCAAATTTAAAAGTGCTGGCTAATGCTAATCGTAAATTCTCTAAGATTATTATTCACGTCGGCACAAATGATGTTCGACTTCGCCAGTCGGAGATCACCAAAATTAACATTAAAGAGGTGTGTAAACTCGCAAGTACGATGGCAGATGACGTTTTTTGCTCTGGTCCCCTCCCCGTTAAAAGGAGTGATGAGATACTTAGCAGACTACCATCACTCAATGGCTGGTTGTCTAAGTGGTGTCCGCAAAATAACATAGGGTTCATAGACAATTGGAAAAGCTTTTGGGGCAGACCTGACCTGTTGAAAAAAGATGGTATTCATCCTTCCTGGGATGGTGCCGCTCTTCTCTCTAGTAATTTGGCACATAGTCTTAGAGCTAAACCTTGACTAACTGGGGCCCAGGTCAGGAAGCAGACGGACTGGCTTACCCGTCTCACGTCACAGAAGTCAGATAAATCCCAGCACATAGAGACTCTTTCACCTAGATATTATTACATAGAGACTGTGTCTGTTCCACGAATTAGTAAATACAAAAAACCATCAAAACCATTCAACGGTAAAAATTTAATTGATGTCCAACAAATAAACAACAGATATAATACAGATGATCAAATGATAAAGCTCGGTCTGCTGAATATTCGATCCCTTTCCTCAAAAGTGCTTATTGTTAATGATATGATTACAGATCATAACCTAGATGTGCTGTGTTTGACAGAAACCTGGCTAAAACCTGACGATTACATTACTTTAAATGAGTCCACCCCCCAAGATTATTGTTATAAACACGAGCCGCGTCTGAAAGGTAAAGGGGGAGGTGTTGCTGTAATTTATAATATCATCTTCGGTATTACTCAGAAGTCTAGTTTCAAATATAATTCCTTTGAAGTTTTGGTGCTTTATGTAACGTTATGTAGTGAAATTGATAAATCCCGTTTGACATTTGTGCTGGCTACTGTATACAGGCCACCAGGGCACCATACAGACTTTACCAGAGAATTTGCTGATTTTCTATCAGAGTTAGTACTGGCTGCAGATAAAGTCCTAATTGTTGGTGATTTTAATATCCATGTAGACAATGAAAAAGACGCATTGGGATTGGCATTTAGAGACATTCTAAACTCTATTGGAGTAAGGCAACACGTGTCAGGACCCACTCATCGCCGTAATCATACTTTAGACCTAATACTGTCACATGGAATAAATGTTGATGCCATTGAAATTCTGCAGCAGAGCGATGACATCTCAGATCATTACCTAGTATCATGTACACTTAATTTAGCAAAGGCTGCAAAGCCGTCCCCTCGCTTCAAATATGGCAGGACTATCACTGCTGCGACTAAAGATTGCTTTGTAAATAATCTTCCTCATCAGTTTCATCTCCTCAGCATCCCAGATGGCCTAGAGGAACTCGATGTTGCAACAGAAACTATTGACTCTCTCTTTTCCAGCACTTTAGACACAGTTGCTCCCCGGCGCTTAAAGAAGATTAAAGAAAATAGTCCAACGCCGTGGTACAACGAGCACACCCGGGCCCTTAAAACAGCAGCCAGAAAAATGGAGCGCAGCTGGAAGAAAACAAAACTAGAAGTTTTTCGCAGTTCGTGGAAAGAGAGCATGATTGCATACAGAAAGGCCCTAAAAACTGCTAGATCTGCTTATTTCTCGACTCTCTTAGAAGAAAACAAACACAACCCTAGGTATTTATTCGATGCAGTGGCTAAATTAACCAAAGATAAAGCTTCACCTTCTGATGTTTGTAAACAGCACAGCAGTAATGACTTTATGAACTTCTTTACTTGTAAGATTGATAATATTAGGAAAAAATTATAACCATGCAGCCGTCTACTACAGTATCACATCAGACAGTGCATTGTAGTGTCACTGAGGAAAAATTACATTCATTCACTGTTATAGGAGAAGAAGAATTGGCTAAACTCGTTAAATCATCAAAATCAACAACATGTATGCTCGACCCCATACCGACTAAACTACTAAAAGAGATGCTTCCAGAGGTCATAGATCCTCTTCTTAATATCATTAATTCATCCTTGACATTAGGATATGTACCGAAAACTTTTAAGTTGGCTATTATTAAACCACTTATTAAAAAAACGCAACTTGATCCTACAAAATTAGTCAATTACAGGCCAATCTCAAATCTTTCTGTCAAAAATACTAGAAAAGGCAGTGTCCTCACAATTATGCTCTTTTTTTTTAGAAAGAAATGGTATCTGTGAGGATTTCCAGTCAGGATTTAGACCGTATCATAGTACTGAGACTGCTCTCATTAGAGTTACAAATGATTTACTCTTATCATCCGATCCTGGTTGTATCTCTCTGTTAGTGTTACTCGATCTTAGCGCTGCATTCAATACTATTGACCACAACATTCTTTTGAATAGACTCGAAAATTATGTTGGCATTAGTGGAATTGCATTGGCATGGTTTAAATCATACTTATCTGACCGTTATCAGTTTGTAGCAGTAAATGAAGAGATGTCACACCGAACACAAGTTCAGTATGGAGTACCGCAGGGCTCAGTGCTAGGACCGTTGCTTTTCACCCTGTACATGCTACCACTGGGAGATATTATTAGGAAGCATGGCGTTAATTTTCATTGTTATGCTGACGATACTCAGCTCTATATTTCTTCACGCCCTGACGAAACTTACCAATTCACAAGATTAACGGAATGCATAGCTGATATAAAAAATTGGATGACTAGTAATTTCCTACAACTTAATTCAGAAAAAACTGAATTTTTAATCATTGGACAAAAAAACTCCACAAGTAGTAACCTAGAATACTATCTAACACTCGATGGCTGCTCTGTCAAGTCCTCGTCGTCAGTTAGGAACCTGGGTGTGCTCTTTGATACCAATCTCTCATTTGAAAGCCACGTTTCTAGCATCTGTAAAACTGCATTCTACCATCTTAAAAATATATCTAAATTACGGCACATGCTTTCAATGCAAAATGCTGAACAGTTAGTTCATGCGTTCATGACCTCAAGGCTAGATTATTGTAATGCTCTACTGGGTGGTTGCCCTGCTCGCTTAGTAAATAAACTGCAGCTTGTCCAAAACGCAGCAGCTAGAGTTCTTACTAGAACCAGGAAGTATGACCATATTAGCCCGGTTCTGGCAACACTGCATTGGCTCCCTATTAAACATCGTATACATTTTAAAATCTTGCTGATTACTTACAAAGCACTAAATGGTTTAGCTCCCCAGTACTTGAGCGAGCTCTTAACACATTATACTTCATCACGTCTATTGCGGTCTCAAAATTCTGGCCAGTTGATAATACCTAGAATATCAAAATTAACTGCAGGCGGTCGATCCTTTTCCTATTTAGCACCTAAACTCTGGAACAGTCTTCCTAGCATTGTTCGGGAACCAGACACACTCTGTCAGTTTAAATCTAGACTAAAAACACATCTCTTTACTACGGCATACACATAAAACATTTTTAATTTCTATTATTCAAATCAGTTAAATGATTGTTTTAGGCTGCATTAACTAGGTCACCCGGAACCGGGAACACTTCCCATAACACCTGATGTACTCGTTACATCATAAGAAGAATGGCATCTACGCTAATGTTAGTCTCTCTGTTTATCCCGAGGTTTACTGCAGTCGGCCGGATCCAGGCCGTATCCGGACCAGATGGTGGACCTTAGCCTGGACATGACCAACGCATCCCTGAAGTGTCTGTAGAGACCGTGTCAATTAAACTCCCCCCTGTAAATGCCGCATCGACACGACATCCTCATTAAACCCGTCCCCGGCATGACGACTCCAATCTTTCGAATAATCCTACGACTATCTATTGATCTAATATGACTTCTGACCTGTAATGTTGCCAGAATCATAATCATACACTATTTGTTCGTCGGCCAGAGGAGAACTGGCACCCCGACTGAGCCTGGTTTCTCCCAAGGTTTTTTTCTCCATTTTGGCCCTGAAGGAGTTTTGGTTCCTTGCCACTGTCGCCTTTAGCTTTTGGCTTGCTCAGTTGGGGACACTTAAATTTCAACTATATTACTGATCTGCCCGCATTGACACTATATGATAATTGAAATGAGCTGGATGACATCACCGTTTTCACCAGAGCAGCTGTACAGCCGAATCAAATTCCGTTGCATTATTTTCCTGTTACCACTGTGAAGCTGCTTTGAAACAATTGGCATTGTAAAAAGCGCTATATAAATAAAGGTGATTTGATTTGATTTGATATAGGGTCGAGCATACATAGTTGTTGATTTTGATGATTTAAGATCATGATAGATGGTTGTATGGTTGTCCATTTTCTTCCTAATATTATCAATCTTGCACGTAAAGAAGTTCATAAAGTCATTACAGCTGTGCTGTTTGCAAACGTCAGAAGTTGAAGCTTTATTTCTTGTTAATTTAGCCACTGTATCAAATAAATACCTAGGGTTGTGTTTGTTTTCTTCTAAGAGAGTTGAAAAATAAGCAGATCTAGCAGTTTTTATGGCCTTTCTATATGCAATCATGCTCTCTTTCCACGAAATGCGAAAAACCTCTAGTTTTGTTTTCTTCCAGCTGCGCTCCATTTTTCTGGCTGCTGTTTTAAGGGCCCGAGTGTGTTCGTTGTACCACAGCGTTGGACTATTTTCTTTAATCTTCTTTAAGCGCAGAGGAGCAACTGTGTCTAAAGTGCTGGAAAAGAGAGAGTCAATAGTTTCTGTTGCTACATTGAGTTACTCTAGGCTATCTGGGATGCTGAGGAGATGGAACTGATGAGGATGATTATTTACAAAGCAATCTTTAGTGGTATTGGTGATAGTCCTACCATATTTAAAAACAAGGGGACGGCTTTGCAGCCTTGGCTAAATTAAGTATACACGATACTAGATAATGATCTGAGATGTCATCGCTGTGCTGCAGAATTTCAACGGCATCAACATTTATTCCATGTGACAATATTAGGTCTAAAGTATGATTATGACAATGAGTTGGTCCTGACACGTGTTGCTTAACTCCAATAGAGTTTAGAATGTCTCTAAATGCCAATCCCAATGCGTCTTTTTCATTGTCTACATGGATATTAAAATCACCTACAATTAGGACTTTATCTGCAGCCAGTACTAACTCTAATAGAAAATCAGCAAATTCTTTGGTAAAGTCTGTATGGTGCCCTGGTGGCCTGTATACAGTAGCCAGCACAAATGTCAAACGGGATTTATTATTTAAACTACATAACGTTACGTAAAGCACCAAAACTTCAAAATAATTATATTTGAAACTATTCTGAGTAATACTGAAGATATTATTATAAATTACAGCAACACCTCCCCCTTTTCCTTTCAGACGAGGCTCGTGTTTATAATAATCTTGAGGGGTGGACTCATTTAAAGTAATGTAATCGTCAGGTTTTAGCCAGGCTTCTGTCAAACACAGCACATCTAGGTTATGATCTGTAATCATATCATTAACAATAAGCCCTTTTGAGGGAAGGGATCAAATATTCAGCAACCCGAGCTTTATCATTTGTTCATCTGTATTATATCTGTTTTTTATTTGTTGAACATCAAATACATTTTTACCCTTAAATGGGTTCGAGAGTTTTTTGTATTTACTAATTCGGGAAACAGACACAGTCTCTATGTGATAATATCTAGGTGAGAGAGTCTCTATGTGTTGGGATTTATCTGACTTCTGTGACGTGAGACAGCAAGCAGACAGTCGGTTAAGCCAGTCCATCTGCTTCCTGATCTGGGCCCCAGTTAGTCAAGGTTCAACTCCCGGGAAGGATGAATACCATCTCTTTTTAACAGGTCAGGTGTGCCCCAAAAGCTTTTCCAATTGTCTATGAACCCTATGTTATTCTGCGGACACCACTTACACAACCAGCCATTGAGTGATGATAGTCTGCTAAGTATCTCATCACTTCGCCAAACAGGGAGGGGGCCAGAACAAACTACATAGCTTGACGTTGTACTTGCGAGTTCACAAACCTCTTTAAATGTTAATTTTGGTGATCTCCGACTGGCGAAGTCGAACATCATTAGTGCCGACATGAATAATAATCTTAGAGAATTTACGATTAGTATTAGCCAGCACTTTTAAATTTGCTTTGATGCCAGGCGCTCTGGCTCCCGGTAAACATCTGACTATGGTGGCTGGTGTCTCTATTTTCATGTTCCATGTAATAGAATCACCAATAACTAGGGCACTTTCAACAGGATTCTCAGTGGGTGCATCACTGAGTGGGGAGAACCTGTTTGATGTTCTAACTGGAATGGAAGAGCGGTGTTTTGATCCGCGACTATGCCATCTCACAGTCACCCAGTTGTCCGGCTGCTTGAGCTCTACTGCCGGAACCAAACAATGTACAGAGTTTACTAAGCTAGTCGCATCCAAAGCAGAGTCTAAAGCCCTTGCATTCTTACTATTCTCAAATAAAGTTTGGATGCGTGTCTCTAATTCTGAAATCTTCTCCGTCAGCCTGACTATCTCCCTGCATTTATCACATGTGAAGGCCTCTTCGCTGACAGAGAAGGTTATACTAAACATGTGACAGGCAGTGCAAGTGACAATAACAGGAGAAGATGACATGGCTTACCGTGTTTGTTGACTAATCCAAATCACCCGAGTTGTTTGATGGACTCGTAAAAAAGGCGTGCGAGAGAAAAACAGGAGACCCGGATGCACGGATGGCAGGCTAACAGGCTAGCGAAATGCTAACGCATTGTGATAGTGATTTAGATTAAAAGCTAGCGATGTCAGATTTAATGTGATTGGCAATATTAGACAATATATGGTGATGAGTAAGTTATATTTAGCAGTATAAACAACAAGGATTGATATCAAATAGAGATTCAAAAGAAAAGCTGTACAGAACTACAGACGCAAACACTCAGCAGCGAGGCAGACAGGAGGCAGTCAGGAGCAATCGATCACCGATCCCATAGTCCCATAGTGATCCCATAGTCCCATAGATCCCATAGTGAAACAGTAGTAATATATTGTTTATTAGCACTTCTGTTTGTCTGTCTCAATCAACTCAGTAGTGCACATAGTCCTATCCAGCCTGCTTTAAACTGGTTTAAAACCGTTTTTTTGGTGAAAATACTAACGTGCCTAAGACTTTTGCACAGTACTGTATACTACCGTCATTGTAACAATACAAAGCGGGTTGAAAATCAAGTCACATTTTAATCGCAATGGAATTACTGATGAAAAGGCTCATTAACAATGTTTTTTTTTTAAATCAACGATAACTATAATAAAGATGAAATGAAAAAATGTGCTTTATTATAATAATAATAATAAGCAAGCAGTTTTAATTTAAACATTGTTGATGAAAATATGACGAGAAAATGTTAGATAACGATTACTATATTAATTTTACAACAAATTTCACATTTACACAATACATTTAAAGGTGCACTGTGTAAATTTTAGCGGCATCTAGCGGTGAGGTTGTGAATTGCAATTACCCACCGCTCACCCCTCCCGCTACGGTAGCTGACACAGGACAAAAATGTAGTCGTTGGAGAGAGCAGAGAGTGACTAGCGCTCTGTAGAGAAGTTTGTCCGTTTAGGGCTACTGTAGAAACATGACGGCGCAAAATGGCGATTTCACTGTAAGGGGACCCGCGGTGTATGTCGATAGAAATGGCTCATTCTAAGGTATTAAAAACATAATGGTTCATTATGTAAGGTCTTTATACACCACTGAAAATGTATATTACAGTGCATTTCTGTCAATAGATCCTCATAAATACTATACACTGCACCTTTAAACATTAAAATCACAAACATTAAATATTTGGTTTAAATTTGCACTTCTTTATCAACTAAAATGTTATTTTCTTCAACTACAATTAGGTGCCATTTTAGTCACAGTATAATATTGATGAAATTACTGCATATAAATTGTCTTTGATTGTAGGTCAGTCGTGGAGACAGAGGCCTTTGAGATAGTTGATGAGGAGAACCAGTATAGCAATTAGGACGTATGACATATGACTGCCACTATTTAAAAAAAAAAAAAAAATAGTGGGGTGGGAGGCAGATAAGACCCCTTTTTTAATGAAAAGTGGATGGACATTGATATACCAACAAATAGTCGACAGTTGCCTTGTATAAAGGCATATAACAATATACACTATTAATGTGAAAGTAATAGATGGTCTAATCCTTACATGCAGTCAGAGAGGAGCTTTAGGTTCTGAAAGCTATGGATGGTATGAGACAGTGTTACATGGGAATGTTACAAGTGCTTAAATGCAGTCAAGACGTTTCTTGTACCTAGAATATGTTGCATCAGGAAAGTGGCAAACATTGCATGAACATGAGCTTTTAAATAAAGCCAGCTTTGCTCTTGTTGCCCAATAGACCATGTAGCTCTTTGCTGAGTTCACTTAACACTTTAAAAAAAAAAAATTCTAGTTAAAAAATATTTGCTCAAAATATTTTTTCTACTAGGTCTTCTAGCACATAGAAAAGTTTGTTTACACATATTTTGAAATAATTATTAATCTTTATACTTGTAATTGACTACTCTTCCTAAAATTAAACCCAGTTTTACTGGGGGTTGTATAAGCATACTAGTAAGAGCCACCTTGAATAATAATGTTTAATTGGAAATTGTGGATTCAAAATTATTGTCCAAAATTTATCCTAAGTTTATAGCTCTTACCTTATGGACTTCCTAAGTTTCCCCTGCTGATTTAAATCATCAGTCTGTCACATTTGGCCTTAAAATTTGGACATTATATTGTCTTTAGCAAAAAACCTTTTTCACAGGTGAAAAAAAAAAAATTGTAATCATTCAAAAAAAAAAAATCAGCCATTTATATCAATGCGATTCGACTATGAAAATTGTTCAATAAATTGACTTGTGGTAAAAAAAAATGGCATATAAATTCATTATAGTTTCATAAAGTTTAATAAAGCTCAATATAATAAGTTTGCAAAAACTGTCATCTCCAAAATACTTATAGACTTATAGATCTTAATTTTAATGATATTGACAACATATTTATCAAGTTTCCAGACATGACAATGTATGTTCAATTGAAGAAGGGACACTACACCTACTGTATATCGCAAAGCTGATGATAAAATAAAAACGACCTATTTGAATCCTATTAAGAATTTACCACGTTAAAACGCTATGGAGAAAGTCAAACATGATCTAAAACAGCCACATAAAGCTTTTTGAGCTACTCATGACCACCTTTACTAGAATTTATCACGTTTTATTATAGGCCTATTTATTGTGGTAAGTTTTGATTAACTTGTAGAATTTATAATATAACTTAATATAACTTATTATATAATTATATAATATAACTTGTAGAACAGATAATCTGTTCATGAAGAATTATTTTTTTTCATAACAAATGCTAAATGCATTTTACCAAAGAGAATGAGAAAAACTGAAAGTGCAGAGATGCACTCTTGGTGTCTCGAGTGAAGTGCCTGCTATAGAAACCACAATTCATTTAATGAGTAGGTATTTACGCTCGCTTATTGTTAGGGTCCAGATCACCATATTGAGGTTCATTCTGTGATTAACCAGCTGACTGTGTGTTATCCTGTTTTTTACCACAGAAAGGACATGAAATATTGATTTGAATTGATTTTTATTATTATTATTATTATGTGAGAAAAGACAACATAAGCACAGTTATGAAGGAAAAAGGGTGCCAGGGACAACATCAATTATACAGTTTAGTGTCAGTATACAAAAATATTTGTGCAAAATGCCACAATTGACCAGTCAAAATCAAGTATTCCAGAGAACAGTGTAATAATTAACAATACATAAATTGATGAGTGACAATAGGTAATATGATATTTTATATCAATTCATTAATCTTTTTTGTTTTTATTCAGCATTTCACAATATTAAATGCAAAATCTGACACATGCCATTATAAAAGCTTCTGGCACCCAACACATACACAGGAATTATAGAGAGTTACATAACAGAATAAGGTTATCAATATGCAAAAGCTCATAACTGATCCAGCACAACATCAAATAAGGGCAAAAGAAAGAATTAGCAGGCTTCAAGAGTATTATTATTAGTAATATTACTGTTGACTGCTGGCCATCATACGTCATCGACATTTCCACTCCTTCCACACAAACACAGGCAGAATAACATACAGCAACCTCCTAAGAAGACGATGCCCATCAATATATAGACCAATGTGGTGGTCCAGAAAGCAAATAGGTACAGTGTCTTATTGCAATAATCGGTGATACTGTCGTAATTAGGCTGGTAAATAGAGTAGATCCATACATTACCTGTAGGGGAGACAAGGGTGAAGAGGGCAATATGAAGCACTTCACAGGCTAAATAATTTATTGGAAAAACTGGAACTGGATAGTACTTTTGACAAATGTGTTTAATAAAGACCATCATGTGATGTATAAAGATATACATGCTCTTTGACCTGAGCATCCTTAGTCTACACTTAGTCTGCACTTTTCTGCAAATTCCATGCTGAAATACCCTTGTGGCCAAGAAAGCAGCTTTATTATACATAAGGGTGGTCGGTTTGTTGAGATTGCATGACCAGCAGAATACTACTCTACCCAACACTTCCAATTCCAGAACAAATTAATCATAGGTGACTGTGAATAGGATATGCCTGTGAATATGATATTTCTAAAAAGCTAATGCTCAAAGTGAGGATGAACTTGATTCTTAAATATGGATGGCTAGATAAACTAGATATTTAAGAATAAGTCATCCAATCTATCCAAATTCTTGCATATCATTAAAAGATTCAATGTGATTAACATTCCACTGTTTCTCTAAGCAAGCAAATAGGAGACAAAAATAAGAGGTACACGTTAAACAAATCTCACAGTTATCTGGAGTGAAAGTGATTAATTTCATATTTTTAATGTTTGCTTCTAAATATACACCAATCAGGCATAACATTATGACCTAATATTGTGTTGGTCCCCCTTTTGCTGCCAAAACAGCCCTGACCCGTCGAGGCATGGACTCCACTAGACCCCTGAAGGTGTGGTGTGGTATCTGGCACCAAGATGTTAGCAGCATGGGCACCGACTGGTCTGCGGCTGTGCAGCCCCATATGCAACAAACTGCGATGCACTATGTATTCTGACACCTTTCTATCAGAACCAGCATTAACTTCTTGAGCAATCTGAGCTACAGTAGCTTGTCTGTTTGATCGGACCACACGGGCCAGCCTTCACTCCCCACGTGCATCAATGAGCCTTGGCCATGACCCTGTCACCGGTTCACCACTGTTCCTTCCTTGGACCACTTTTGGTAGATACTGACCACTGCAGACCGGGAACACCCCACAAGAGCTGGAGTTTTGGAGATGCTCTGACCCAGTCGTCTAGCCCCTTGTCAAACTCGCTCAAATCCTTACGCTTGTCCATTTTTCCTTCTTCTAACACATCAACTTTGAGGACAAAATGTTCACTTGCTGCCCAATACATCCCACCCACTAACAGGTGCCGTGATGAAGAGATAATCAGTGTTATTCACTTCACCTCTCAGTGGTCATAATGTTATGCCTGATCGGTGTAGATTCCATATTGCATTCAGTACATACAGTTCCTCTCTAATTATTAATATTACATTATATTATTTATTTTATTACAGTACCTGTCAAAAGTTTGAAACATTACAAATTTGTAATGTTTTTGAAAGAAGTCTCTTATTCTCACCAAGGCTGAATTTATTTAATCAACAATACAATGAAAACAGTAATATTGTGAAACATTATTACAAGTTAAAAGTTTTCTATTTGAATATATTTTAAAATGTAATTTATTCCTGTGATGGTAAAGCTGAATTTTCAGCAGTCATTACTCCAGATCCTTCAGAAATCATTCTGATATGCTGATTTGGTGCTCAGATAACATTTCTTATTATTATTATTATTATTATCAATGTTGAAAACAAAATACTGCTTAACATTTTTTGTGGAAATAGTTAATTTTTTTCAGGATTCTTTGATGAATAGAACGTTCAATGAAAAGCATTTATTTGCATTTATTTATTTATTTATTTATTAACTAAATCTTTATATTTTTTGTAACATTATAAAATCTCTTTACTGTCACATTTGATCAATTTAATGCATCCTAATAATAATTGTAATAATATTTCACAATATTACTATTTTTACTGTTTTATTTTTAAATTAAATAAATGCAGCCTTGGTGAGCGTAAGAGACTTCTTTAAAAAAACATTACCTGTCAAAAGTTTGGAAACATTTTTTTTTATGTATATTATGTATTTTACAGTTAGTATAAAATTTATAATTTTATAATATAAACATTTAGTATAACGTTCAAAAATCAAATCAAATCAATTCAAAACAGTGTCATTTCGTCCACGAAATCAAATAAAACGTTACTTAATGCGCCTTAAAATTATGAAATTGTATCGCTTTGAACTCACTTGTTCACATAAAAATATAATAATAATAATAATAATAATAATCATCACAACAACAACAGCTATTCTTTATTGTGATTTGAATCATCCATTTTTTGGCAATTTCTAAAAAACGAATGATTTTTTATTTACTAAATCAAAGCCAATATTCACTTGCATATTGTTTTTGAGTATTAACTCTATTTTGTACCCTGTACACTGGTTCAAAATAGTTGTAATAGCTACATAATCTGAATTTCACATCAATTTAATAAAACACATTTTATCTTACCAGCGATGAACCAGCAGAAGAGGAAAAGGGACACCAGTGAATTCCAGGCAGTGCAGAGACTACTCAGAAGAGTTTGAGTGCCATCTTCTGGCTCCTGAGTGCATGGAAGGCAGGACAACAGACCAAGGACTAATGCAAACACACCCGACACCAGCAGATAGATGGGAATATAGGGCTGCTTTGGACAGTCATGCAGATATATTGCACCTGTGAAAAATAAGGGTAATGATAGGCTTGTTTATATGCCCAAAATGAACTAATGTTTATAAAGACCTGAAATAATAAAGACATACCAATTGATACCTGAGCGATGGGCAGGACAGTCACAAAGAGTTTGGAGATTACTGTGAAACAATTAAATCAGTTCATTAAATATCTTTTTTTTCCACGCATTTCTCAGTTTTATAAAAGTTTATAATCCTACCATGAATGCTCTAACACTTTAGCTATGTAGCTCTCTTATAACTGCCAAAGCATTTTCAAAAGGAGAATCACCATTAATAACAATTTAATGAAGCATCACATCAACATATTACAGTCACACACAGAACAACAGAGTAATTCTGAATACTTAGAACAGGTGTGCTGAGTTTGGGAGGCCTGCGAATATTCTGCAACAAGCTTCTGTCTTCCATCGTCTTTACTTCACTCTGGCCTGACAGAAAAAGGAAAAAGAAAAATTAACAGATATATTTTTTTATATCTTGCTGAGGGAACTGGGTAGATTGACAAAAGCGACAGTGGATATAAAAACTACACACCACTCTTAAAACAGCTGGTTTTTGTCATGTAAAAAATGAAACAAAGATAAATAAATAATAAAACTTTTATTTCTGCAAAGAGCAACTTGGGACGTTCAAAGGACCACAGCAGGGACAGTGATAGTGTTGGAAGACTACAGACCCCCACTCGGGGTGAGACTGTAATACTCTGACTTAGTATTAATGATCCTGTGTCACACCAGCGTACACCTGAGAAGGGCGGTGAGATTGTATGCAAAAGACCTGGTGCTCACATGTGCTTTAGTGAAGTGGAAGTAGTGATAGTAGCTTCTTGACGGGATGGTGTCACGATAAATCGGAACGGTTTTAAGTCTTATTTTGGCCGATCTCTATTCTGGACTTGCACACAAACTGCTTTGCAATCATTTCCCAAAATATAATTTGTGTGTTAATATTACGAAGTCTGTAAAACAGGACATTACCACAGGCCAGACGGGGCACGCTGAAGACGGACGCAAAGAGGAGAACGCGCCAGCAGAGAGCGCTGCTTGTGTTTAGCAGTAAACAAGGAAACGCTATATTGCTGATGTTCCACCTACTGACAGAGTGAATTTGCATTTTCATTCAGTCTGTCTGCTGTTTTTGTTTTGTGCAGGTGTCTTCTAGCATAATTTCATAAATCTAAAGTGTGTTGGATCTTTGTCTGCATCATGACTAAAATGTAGTAGTTGCCTCTAATTTCAAATCGCTGGCTACATACACTATATTGCCAAAAGTATTGGGACACCCCTCCAAATCATTGAATTCAGGTGCTCCAATCACTTCCATGGCCAAAGGTGTATAAAATCAAGCACCTAGGCATGCAGACTGCTTCTACAAACATTTGTAAAAGAATGGGTCGCTCTCAGGAGCTCAGTGAATTCAAGCGTGGTACCGTGATAGGTTGCCACCTGTGCAATAAGTCCATTCATGAAATTTCCTCACTACTAAATATTCCAGGGTCAACTGTTAGTGGTATTATAACAAAGTGGAAGCAAGTGGGAACAACAGGCCATGTAAAAATCACAGAGCGGGGTCAGCGCCATGCTGAGGCGCACAGTGCGCAGAAGTCGCCAACTTTCTGCAGAGTCAGTAGCTACAGACCTCCAAACTTCGTATGGCCTTCAGATTAGCTCAAGAACAGTGCGTAGAGAGCTTCATGGAATGGATTTCCATGGCCAAGCAGCTGCATCCAAGCCTTGCATCACCAAGTGCAATGCAAAGCGTCGGATGCAGTGGTGTAAAGCACGCCACCACTGGACTCTAGAGCAGTGGAGACGTGTTCTCTGGAGTGACGAATCACGCTTCTCTGTCTGGCAATCCGATGGATGAGTTTGGGTCAGTGCCTGACCTCACAAATGCGCTTTTAGAAGAAAAAAAATCAAAAATTCCCATAAACGCATTCCTAAACCTTGTGGAAAACCTTCCCAGAAGAGTTAAAGCTGTTATAGCTGCAAAGGGGCCAACTCCAATCCCTACGGAATAAGAATGGGATGTCATTAAAGTTCATTTGCATGTAAAGGCAGGCGTCCCAAAACTTTTGGCAATATAATGTATATTTTTTGTTTAAGGCCAGGTTGGCCTGTTTTAGAGCAAATAAACATCAAATAAATTTGCTTAAACAAAGAAAAAATGATAAATCATAACCAGGGCATCCCTAATAAAAAATATTAAATAAAACATTATTTTAAAAATAACAAATACTTAGTTGAAGCACCCTTTATATTCAAGTCTGGGCTGTGGCTGGGCCATTCCAAAACATTAATTTTTCCTTGCTGAAGTCATTCTTTTGTTGATTTAGATGTGTATTTTGGATCACTGTCATGTTGAAAGTGAAAGTTCTCTTCATTTTTTCAGCTTTGTAGCAAATGCCAGAAGGCTCTGTAGCAAAATAGATACTTTGATATAGATACTTTTGCTATTAATGACTTTCTTCTTCACTTTAAGCCCCAGTTTCAGCTGGAAAAAAGCAGCCCCGAAGCATGATACTGCCACCAGCATGCTACTGTCACGTTCAGTCAGAGTTTTGTTTTAATTTTCAAAGACTTTTAGTTTGCTTCTCTTTGTTTTCCTGTTTCCTTTGTTCTATGTTCCCGTTTATCATTAGTTACCATGGTTATTCATTATATGATTAATTAGACCACACCTGATCGCATTTGAGTTTGTTATCTTGTGTTTATAAGCCCTTAAGTTAATTTAATTCTCTGTCTGGTGTTGGTTGTTTTTTAGTGTAGCGTTGTATGCTCTAGTTGGATTACTGATTTTATTAAAGAAAACTATATTGTTTGAACTACATCTTCTCCTTCGTCATCCTTTGCAGGCTGCCCGTGATAGAGCTTCACTACCATTAGAAGGAATTTGGTGATTGCTGCAAGTTATTATCATCTGCCACCTCGCCAAATGCCCATTATGGAGTTTCAGGTGCAGGCTGGACGATGAGATACGCTTCGTGATGCCAAAGGATCTTAGAAGACTACATCAACTTCGCCCTGTGGGTGGATGGGTCCTCAGTTACAGTGAACAAAGCTGTAAAGGATACCATCTCCATCATCCAGCCTCACCTCACCGGCAACTTTGTGCATGAAAGAGGGATTGCTAGTGGAGTACGAGGGTTTGGAGGAAAACCCCACCCACACTCCCACCACTGAGGGTGAGCTGCAGCTGGCCTCTATTAATATTTATGATTTAAAAATGGACCATTCCCTGAGTCTACCGTCTCCACTGGTTCTGCCCAGCCCTGAATCTTCTTCATCGTCGCTGGTTCCGCCCAGCACAAGGTCTATGTCACTGACTAAACTCCCACCCAGCCAACCCCTCCCGCTTCCTCTACCCAAGCTAGCCTGTCCTTCGGCCCTGCCTCTGCTGGCTCCCTCCAGTCCCTTGTCTTCTCCTCTGTTGACTCTAACCTGCAAGTCGGATCCGCCTTAGGTCTTTCGGTCACTAGCTCTGCCTTGTAAAGTGGAGTCCCTGGTTTTGCCCCTTAACTTCACCTCGGCCAGTCGGCTCCACCTTGGCTCCTCGTCCCTCTGGCTCAACCTTGGTCAGATGTTGCTCTGCCTGCGCCACGGACCTCCAGAACATCAGCTGCACTACATCTAACTACAGCTAACTCCACCCTGGTTCCTTCCACCTCCAGTCTCATCTGCTCTGCTGTAGTGGTCTTCTGCTCCTGCGTGTGGATCGTCAGTCCGGCTGTGGTGGTCCTCTGCTTAACAGTGGGGGTCTTTAGCCCCGTCTGCGCTACTGTGGTGGTCTTCTGCTTTGCCACGGAAGTCCTTCGCTCCTTTACTCTCCTGAACTTTAATTTGAAAATTTTTCATTTTCGGCGCCAGGAGTTGCCTTCGTTGTATACTCTTGTTGGATTTACTGCTTTTGTTTTGTTTTATTAAAGAAAACGCCTCGGTTACATATGTAACCCTCGTTCCCTGAAGGAGGGAACAGAGACATTCGTCGGTCAGTTCCGACGTACGTCTCCGTTCCCTCCTTCAGGGAACGAGGGTTACATACGTAACCGAGACGTTCCCTTTCAGTCGGTCACATTCGACGTACGTCGGAACTGACCGATGAATTGGGGATCCTACCAACATGCCACAGGTGCTGGCCCTTCCAGCACCCTGCTTGAGCTCCCTGGACTGCCTGTCTGTGGGAGCAGGAAGTCAGGGCTCTAAGCAGAGAAGGAGTGGGGAGTGGGGGCCCACGGAGATGTACCCGGCGGGGAAGCCCCACTGTAATCCTCAGGTCACCAAGGCTTATTAGCCGAAGTAGCCCTTTTCTGGTGCACCAGAAAAGGAACTAGATCGAGGAATAGGCGAAGGGACTCAACCCCGTTTGAGGTTTCATAGTCTCGACCCTAGAGCGCCGAGTGACACGCTGGGTTGCCATGGCAAGCTGGGTTGCCTCGATGGCACATGGCGCGCTGAACGCTCAAGCCCTTGCGAGAAAGGTGAGACGAACAGCACGCCGACGTGATTACGTTCCCCTGAGAGAACATAGATCACCCACGAACGCAATCTTACATGTTTATATGTGAGAGAGATCGTGGCCGTCAAATGAGGACAGGAAACAACCGCATCCAGAAACACACGGTTTGAATGACATCTTGAAAAAGACGCAGGGTCAAACCGTGTAAGCTCTTTAAGAGGAAACGCTCTGACAGTGCTGAAGCACACAGGGGAATGGCCGCAGCTCACAGCAGTTCGAAAGTGCAAGCCTGCTGTGAGCACTCAATCTCATTGAAGACGCCCAGCTCTGAGCTGTGAAAACAGCTGTTTGTTCGTCAAACGTGACGCGACCACCGCTGACCGTGCTATATCACCCGCAACAGATCCAGAGACGGCAACTCCAAAGGCAGACTCGTAGTAACACTCTTCGTAGGAAACAACACTGGAAACCACAGCAATTGTTCGGCTCCGAAGCAGAAAGCAAAGATGCGGTGCTTCCACTTCCTTATTTATACCCGCACTGCGGGGAGGAGCGTGGAATGCGTGAACCGCATGCCAGTGTTCATTGGCTCGTTTTAAAACACTCGAAGTAGATTGGTCTCTGAAAATGATCCCCAATTTGTCGGTCAGTTCCGACATATGTCGAACGTGACCGACTGAAAGGGAACTATATTGTTTGAACTACATATTCTTTGTCATACTTTGCGGACATGCCCGTGACAGCTACACCGTGGTGTTTTTTGCTGATGTGCTGTGCTGTGCTGTTTTTGCGGCAAACATACCTTTTACAATTTTGGCAAAAAAAATTAAATCTTGGTCTCATCAGACCATAAGACATTTTCCACATTGTTTTGGGAAATTGGATATTTGTTTTGGCAATAAAAAGTTTATCCGGCCTATTTTTTTTTTTGTCAGAAAAGGCTTCCATCTGATATTTAAAGTTTTGAGTAAAGTGAAACCTTTACCTTTTCAAAAGGTCTTAATTTTGATTTTGATAAACTTTTTTTTTTCTAGGCAGTAGCGATAGAAATGTTCAATAGCTTTTTTTTGTACCCACAACTTCAGGTTGTGTCTGTACAGAAATTAAAAAGAGAAATATTCACTTGAGTAAAAAATGTGACAGCTAGACCCAAGGTGCATTCCATTCAACTGTAAGTGCCCTGCGAAGAGGACTTCACAAGGTATTATGCCATCTTAAAGGGTTAGTTCACCCAAAAATGAAAATTAGCCCATGATTTACTCACCCTCAAGTCATCCTAGGTGTATATAACATTCTTCTTTCAGACGAATACAATCGGAGTTATATTAAAAAATGTCCTGGCTCTTCCAAGCTTTATGATGGCAGTGAAAGGGTAGTTCTCTTTTGAAGTCCATAAAAGTGCATGTATCCATCATAAAGGTGCTCCACACAGCTCCGGGGGGGTTAATAAAGGCCTTCTGGAGCGAAGTGATGCATTTGTGTAAGAAAAAAGCTTTGACGCCTCTCGCGGATAGGGCTGGGCAACAAACTCAAACAAACTTTCAACTCTTATATCGAAATCCTCCGGCATTTCTCTTTAAAAATTCTCGTTTTAGACTTCTAATTCATGACCAGTGTTTTGTTTTGCTCTATCCTCTGCGCTTCCGCATTCGTGAATACGCATGCGTCAAGGGTTCAAGGGTCAAGGGTTACTCTTTCGCCGTAAATCGACTTGCGTACGGCTGTCCGCCGGATGCTAGTTATTTTAGTTTATAAAGTTTTAAATATGGATATTTTTCTTACACAAGCGCATCACTTCGCTTCAGAAGGCCTTTATTAACCCCCCGGAGCCGTGTGGAGCACTTTTATGATGGATACATGCACTTTTATGGACTTCAAAACAGAACTACCCTTTCACTGCCATTATAAAGCTTGGAAGAGCCAGGACATTTTTTAATATAACTCCGATTGTATTCGTCTGAAAGAAAAATGTCACGTACACCTAGGATGACTTGAGGGTGAGTAAATCATGGGGTAATTTTCATTTCTGGGTGAGCTTTCCCTTTAAGACAGAATCCAATCCAAAGGGAGAGAACATGTTCAGTTCAAAGGGCACTGCAAACGGCATAGGGAATTATGGAACATCGATAACTCACTTCACAGAAAGTGGAGAGAGAAATTTAGCCACCAGTCATTGTGCATCACTCCAGTACTTGAAGTTTGAATAACAAAGGCTGTGGTTAGAGGAATTAGTCCCCAGTGTGGTTTGCATGAGGCTGTTCACCAGTTTAAAGTGCAAGAGATGCAACAGATACCATGCAAACCACGATGATTAAGACAAAAGACACCTCTAACATAACCAAATTATATGTTTATTTTTTATATTAAACATTGTAACAGAAGATTTTCAGTCAGTTTTAAATATGACAATTTGTATTAATTCAATTAATAATACATTTATATAAATACACATGGTCGTATTATACGTGTATCACATAAATGTACAGTAAATATATTTATTTACAGAATATATTGTGTCATCTTACATTAAACTAATATGCATGACTCAAGTGTCATCTATGTTTGATAATGTGCCAGGGTGTTCTAAATTGACACAAATTGTCAAGTGAATTTAAACAGATATCACTGCATAGGGACCCTGTTGATTGAAATGCAGCTCCAGTCTCTTCTTTTAAAAACTGCGTGAAGTGGAAGTTGCGACCGAGTTTACTTTAGTGTTGTGACATATTTCTGACTGAAACTGAATATTGGATGAGAAAAAAGAGGGTGGGGCTTGGTTTTAGCGTACCATCTCATCTCACCTCACCATCTGCAGCCCACAGCAGACTGACTGTTGGAGGTAGTGGTTAAAGATGTTCTGGCCAAGCTTTGTAAATGTAACTGTAATTTATAATTATTTTATAATATAAAATGCAGCAGTCGGGTTCCGAAGTAAAAACTCATTTAACATATAACTTATAAACTAGGGCAATAGATTACATTTTTTTCTAATCGCGATTAATCACACCTTTTTTTTGTAGGATTAATCGCACACTTATCGTGAAATTAAGCATACACCATTTATCTTGTCATCATTTGCTATATCCAGCAAAATAAACCACCAGATTGAAGGGTGATTCTCACAAAACTGTATTATTATTTTTTTTTTTTGCAAGCTTTTTTCAAGGTAAATATAGGTGTCTTTCCAAAAAAAGGACACTTGGAGACTCCAAAAGGACACTAAATATTCAAATGATATGAATTCATACAACAAATCACCCATGAAAAACACGACCTGACTGCATATGCCTAGTTATAGGAGAAATTAAGCTTTTCAAAGCTTTGAATCAATTGCTTCGTAAAATGAGTCACTGTTTCAAAGCGTCTGAAACGCCACACGCTGGTGACCCCTGCTGGTCAGAACCATAGACTGTAAAAAAAGAACAGTGGAAATGCAGCAACTCAGGCCAAACATGCATTTTTACAAACACATTACAAATGTTTTATTGAAAGTAAAATCTATCAAATACAATTAACTAATCATCTAATAAGATGAAATACCAAGTGTGTAATATGTGTTATTTTATCAATTTAAACTACTATTATTCCTTTTAAGTAGCGATGCACCGATCGATCGGCCAGGGATCAGAATCGGCCGATCAGTCTCACTTCTTACCGATTCCGAGCCGATCCATTTTGTTACCAGCGGCACAGGCAATAACGTCAGCTGCGCGTTCTCGCGCTCTTCTCTGTCACGGTGAAGTGACACACATCCGCGTGGGCGCCTCCTCTCTCTCACTCGTCTCATTCGCTCCGGTTAAATAGCGCATAATTTTAGTCATTCCCGCAGGTTTCGCGCTCACACCAAAAGCACGCGCACCACTGATCTATATAAGTAAAGCGAACAAGCCACGCTCAGTCTCAAACAGAGACAGAAGTCAAACAGAGTCACAAGTACCAAAATGAGTGGCTTACTGCACTTAAACTGTCAAATACATACAAAAGTATGTCAAAACTAGCGGCACAGGCAATCTTGGCGAGTATTCAGATAAACAGTCAGTTCTGAATCGTTAAATAGCTAAGAAAGTGAACCCATGTTGTGTGTAACAGTATTGGTTCCGTTGAACACCGTTCATAAACTCTTAAAGGGACAGCAGTCCAATATTCCTGCTGCTGTCTGTCATGTTAATCAAAGAACAAAAGACAAAAAAAAAAAAAAAAAATCACTTTCTGCTCTTGACTGAATACGTTTTATAACTTTAAATGGTAAGAATTGATCTGTATTAATATTTACAATAAAGACTACAGAAATTAAGGTAACCAATGTAAAATAACACTGAATGTGGTATTTTACATTGATTACTTTAATTTCTGTAGTATTTCTTACCTGAACAGAAACCCAGTTAACCTGAAAAACTTAGTTTCATAGCTCTCTTTATTGTATTGCATTTATTTGAGCTGTTTATATTTTATTACTGACTTTTTACTTGTGTTTTTTTTATGAAAATAAAACTTTGCGTTGAAGAAAAGTACATTTTTGTTTGTATATGTTGTCAATTATAGTTCTTAGAAAGAAAATCGGAATCGGCAAAAATCGTTATCGGCAGATCACACTAACAAAAAATCGGAAATCGGAATCGGCCAAGAAAATTGCAATCGGTGCATCTCTACTTTTAAGTATACTAATGTCTAATTAAAATGTGTACAAATGTAGATTACATAAAACCATGGGTAAAACCAAGCGGCAACCTCCTGCGATCTCTCTTGAAGCCAACACGGAAGTGACTTAAACTGCAATTCATCGACTGGCCACTAGAGACTGGCTCCAAAAGGGAGTCAAATCTGTATCTCCCCCATGTTAAAATGCCCAACTTTACAGCAGAAAAAAATGTTTACAACCTGGTACAAAAAGTGGTTTTGGTCTATAAATTTTGCCCTTCATGACAACTGTGAGGGGGGTGAATTTTTTTTATAACTCATCCGTTTAAATTATATTAAGCCTTAAAGTTCTGCATAATTAAGGGCGTGGCAACTTGAGTGACTGGTGGATTGCTGTTTGTCTGCTGTCTGTTAGCCATCACGTCACCTCAGCCCCAACCACGTCCCGCCTCTTTGCACATTTTCGGTTATCAAACACAAACGTCTTTACCTTGATTGCATTTGTCATCCATCAAAACTATACAGCGGTGGGATGTTTTTTTCACACTCGCGCACTTCAGAAACAATCACAGAATATAACAGAGCTCGTGTTCTAAAGCGAAACACACTGGAGAGAATAATTCACTGAAAACGCAACGCGAGTCTATTGTTGGTATAGCCTATTAATGTAATAGATTTACTATGTTCATGTTCTTCATACCTCGTATAAGTTAAGATTTTGTGCTTTTGTTTTTGTTTATTATTTTTAATTTAGTTGTTTTAATTTCTGCTTTAAAATAGTAAGCAATCAGTTGTTTTTAGGTTTAGAATGTATTTTAACCCTTTTCTGCTTATAATGTACCGTATAGCCTACATAAATACATTCACTATATGTTTTCATAGGATTTATATTACACACTGTTTGGAGGACAGCATTGGGTAGGATGTGAAAAACTTTGTATTGTATAATATATATATTTTTTTCATCCGATTAACAGAAAAAAAATAATAAACAGATTATTCAAGAGTCAAAATAATCGTTATATGCAGCCCTAATTTAAATACATATTGTAAATACACCGCTCAAATGTGTGCTATGATTAAATAGTGCTCATAAACGACTGTTGTATTATCATATGAAACAATTTTGATTTCATGCGGAATTGCTCAGATTCACCACCAGTATCAAAATAATAAACAATTAGTGGCAGTGATCTATTGGATAGTAATATTTATATTTATGTCTCATGGCATTTACATGCTACTCCAAGGTACTATGTCATGGCACCACATCTATAAATAATCTCTGCTTGATCTCTGAAAGAATCCACAGGCAGAATCACACACACTCAATCACTCAGACACACCCATATCCCAGGAACACACAAAATGCTTACAGCACTCCCAGCGCCTGTTAGAAAACACGCTGACGCTGTTTGTAAAACAAAACAGAAAGCACTTGAACAAGCTCATGCACTTAGAGTAAATAAAAGTGAGGTGCCTCTGATATATATATATATAAAAAAATGAAAATAAAATGTTTCACCATTGATCTAACAAACAGAAAAAAAAATTGATTCACAATCACCAGTCAAAATAATACAATAAAGGTCTTCCGAACTGTAGCCTAAAACAAACACAGGCTAAGTTAAAAACCACACAGGTCTTTTAAGAGTAGCAAAACACTCAAAACCATTTTGGCCAGGCCAACATTTGAATAAATATTAGCATTGCTAGTTAAGTAAACTAAAAACGAACGAAGCATGCAAAAGAACCAGTGTGTACGGGCTGGTAATTTGGTGGCGGTAACTTACATCGCGAGTCTTTTCGCGAAACAGCGGGTCTTTCTGTTCAAATAAATTTGAAGGCATCTTGTGTGAACGCGGAAATGGCAACTTAATCTTGCGCCTGAATCAAATTTGTACGTGTTTTATAACACTGTTGTGGGTTCAAATGCGCAACTTCTTTACTTTCTCTTGTCCCGAAACGCCGTTCGAACAGTTTTTATGGCTGAAAAACAATTGACGGTTCGTGTGTTAGCAGGGACAACCGTCAGCAAAGTTGAGAGAAATATCTAAACTACTTACCAGAGCTAGAAAAACTCCTGAATCACTGGTTGTTATTATAATTCAGAGAGACTAAGTGAATACGGAAACTGGCCACTACCTAGTACTGGCAGCCTCATCGGAGGAGGGATCGTTCAGTTTGCGCTCATTTGACAAGCATCGATCACGTTAAAACTCTGAAACATTATGGTCAGGATGACGTTAAAACTTTCAACGAACACGCGCACATACACATACTCACCCACACATACACGTCTATATTACTAGGGGACTGTAAGGGACCAAGAGAGGACCAGTGTTTCTGGTCATTTTGAAGAAACAAAAAATTACATACAAAATTCTCTTTTATTGTATTTTTTTTTTCATAATATAACTTCAAATATGCATTTAAAAAAAACTGCCAAGAGGAGATCGGGACCTCTGACCGACCTATCCAACAGAGGACATCCATAGCCTGCAATGGAACTTTGTGTGTGTAAACCTTTTTTTTTTTTTTTTTTTTTTACAGTCTATGGTGTAAACACAAAGTGAACTGGCAATGAAGTCTTTCTTCATTATGTAACACGCACACAGGTGATAGGGTGGGTCGATTTAAAGGACAGGCGAAATGGAACGGCAGCCGGGGTCCTTGTAGTATCAGTTAGCTGTTTGGCTAGTAGTTGTGCGGGACAACAGACACATGTCTGTTTCTTTTTTTGTTTTTTCTTTTGTTAAACAAAGATCACAGGGGATCATACATATCACAAAAAAACACGTTAAAACAGGATAATAAACTCGAGGTAGAGCAAGGCAAACAAGACAGTAAAAGGAGATAGTTTACTGAAAACGTAATTCACAAAAATCTAAAGCAATAGAAATTAAACATAAAATAAATTAATAAAATTAAATAACAGGATGACACAAAAATTGTAATTTTCGGGAAATCAGAAGGTAACACATATTTCTAGTTCGGGGGTCCCTCCCGAATCGGCTGCGTTCCACTCCAATTTTTTTATGCCCTTCACTCGCTTTTTATTTTTTATTATTTTTTTTTATTATTATTTAGAAACAGAGGTCCAAGATATTTATTTAGCAAGAAAACCAGAGTTCTGCAATGGAATGCATAACCTTTTTCTTTTTACTATATTACCATATGGGCAGAGGAAGAGAGAAAAAAGAACCAGACCATAAACTTAGATCATCTTAGATCATGGCATCTACGCTAATGTTAGTCTCTCTGTTTATCCCGAGGTTTACTGCAGTCGGCCGGATCCGGGCCGTATCCGGACCAGATGGTGGACCTGCGCCTGGACATGACCAACCCATCCCTGAAATGTCTGCAGAGACCGTGTCAATTAAACTCCCCCCTGTAAATGCCGCATCAACACGACATCCTCATTAAACCCGTCCCCAGCGTGACAACTCCAATCTTTCGAATAATCCTACGAATATCTATTGATCTAATATGACTTCTGACCTGTAATGTTGCCAGAATCATAATCATACACTATTTGTTCGTCGGCCAGAGGAGAACTGGCACCCCGACTGAGCCTGGTTTCTCCCAAGGTTTTTTTTCTTCATTCTGGCCCTGAAGGAGTTTTGGTTCCTTGCCACCGTCGCCTTTGGCTTTTGGCTTGCTCAGTTGGGGACACTTAAATTTCAACTATATTACTGATCTGCCCGCATTGACACTATATGATAATTGAAATGAGCTGGATGACATCACCGTTTACACTAGAGCGGCTGTACAGCTGAATCAAATTCTGTTGCATTATTTTCCTGTTACCGTTGTGAAGCTGCTTTGAAACAATTGGCATTGTAAAAAGCGCTATATAAATAAAGGTGATTTGATTTGATCTCAGAAGAAAAAACAACAACAATAACAACATATAAAGGTCATAAAAAAACATAACAGTAGAATAAATTAAGAACTGGGGCAGAAGATGCAGTACTACCACCATAATGTATGTGATTCTATGATTATACACCATTTGTTTGTTGAACAGTCTATACCAGAGGTGTCCAAAGTCGGTCCTGGAGGGCCACTGTCCTGCAGAGTTTAGTTCCAACTTGCCTCAACACACCTGCCTGGAACTTTCTAGTATGCCTAGTAAGACCTTGATTAGCTGGTTCAGGTGTGTTTGATTGGGGTTGGAGCTAAACTCTGCAGGACAGTGGCCCTCCTGGAGCAGTATTGGACACCCCTGGTCTATAAAGTTACAAAAAACGGATTTCATTCAAAGCTGCATTTAATGGCAGCAGTTGATGCACCAACACAGCAGACAACAGTCTAACTGGATGACAAGCATTTACACACCATCCCAATTGCCACTGTGCATGGACCACAACTACAGGACCATGGAAGAGGAGAGCATACCATTGTTTCCGAGAAATTATTATTTAAAAAAAAAAATCATAAAATGCAGATGCTATGGATGTATACAAAGATATCGAACAGCCTGCAGGAAGAATCAGCACACAGCTTAAATTTAATATTTTTCCCTAGACAGAAATGGTCCACTGACTAGGACACCAAGTGCAGCATCAAAATGTAAGACTGTATTTTAAGGTGAAAACTATTCTACATCTTCAGTAAAACTCCACACTTATAGAGCTTAAACCATTAAACCTATCTACACCAGTCTAGAACAATTAGGTGACAATTGCTTTGGGGTAGTAAAATTAGTGAGGAAATGGAAGTTGGAAAGAAGGTTAAATACTTTCCACCATGTTTCTCTCAAATAATACAAAAAAAGGGGGCAAAACCAGCGGACTAACTGAAATAATTGGTCCCCAATTAACCATCTCTGGATTATTCTACGCAGGTTCGTCTAAGCTTTTTTTTATCTTGCACATTAATTATGCGTTAATTATTACGTTTGGCATGTTTCTGTGGGGTTTTTTTTTTCTTCCCAGCTTGCCTCTTTTTCTAACTTGCTAGCTCTCCTTTAACTGTATGTTTCTCATGCAACCTCTGCTCAGTGGTCTTAGAAATGTATGGTGAATAACTATTCGCCACACGCTGGTGACCCCTGCTGGTTAAAACAGTGGAAATGCAACAAAAACTCAGGCCAAACAGGCATAAAAACACCTTTTACAAACACATTGCAAATGTTTTATTGAAAGTAAAATCTATCAAATGCAATTAACTAATCATTTGATAAGATTAAATATCAAGTGTTTGTGTAATGTGTTTTTATTTTAATTAATTTTCAGGCTTTATTTGTTCCATGGATTGCTCATTCTTCAATAAAGAATTATGTATTTTCTACTACTTGTCTTATGTGACAGATTTTTAAAAAATCGATCCTGACCATGTTTCTGAGTTTTAACGTGATCGAAATTATATTTATAGGCCTAATGTAATATACACCGATCAGGCATTACATTATGACAGGTGAAGTGAATAACACTGATTTGAGCGAGTTTGACAAGGGCCAAATTGTGATGGCTAGACGACTGGGTCAGAGCATCTCCAAAACTGCAGCTCTTGTGGGGTGTTCCTGGTCTGCAGTGGTCAGTATCTATCAAAAGTGGTCCAAGAAAAGAACAGTGGTGAACCGGCGACAGGGTCATGGGCATCCAAGGCTCACTGATGCACATGGGGAGCGAAGGCTGGCCCGTGTGGTCCGATCAAAAAGACAAGCTACTGTAGCTCAAATTGCTCAAGAAGTTAATGCTGGTTTTGATAGAAACGTGTCAGAATACACAGTGCATCACAGTTTGTAGCGCATGGGGCTGTATAGCCGCAGACCAGTCAGGGTGCCCATGCTGACCCGTCCACTGCCGAAAGCGCCAACAGAACTGGACTACGGAGCAATGGAAGAAGGTGGCCTGGTATGAATCATGTTTTCTTTTACATCATGTGGATGGCCGGGTGCGTGTGCGTTGCTTACCTGGGGAACACATGGCACCAGGATGCACTATGGGAAGAAGGCAAGCCGGCGGAGGCAGTGTGATGCTTTGGGCAATGTTCTGCTGGTAAACCTTGGGTCCTGCCATCCATGTGGATGTTACTTTGACACGTACCACCTACCTAAGCACTGTTGCAGACCATGTACACCCTTTCATGGAAATGGTATTCCCTGGTGGCTGTGGCCTCTTTGCAGCAGGATAATGAGCCCTGCCACAAAGCAAAAATGGTTCAGGAATGTTTTGAGGAACACAACGAGTTTGAGGTGTTGACTTGGCCTCCAAATTCCCCAGATCTCAATCCAATCGAGCATCTGTGGGAGGTGCTGAACAAACAAGTCCAATCCATGGAGGCCCCACCTCGCAACTTACAGGACTTAAAGGATCTGCTGCTAACATTTTGGTGCCAGATACCACAGCACACCTTCAGGGGTCTAGTGGAGTCCATGCATCGACGGGCAGGGCTGTTTTGGCAGCAAAAGGGGGACCAACACAATATTAGGAAGGTGGTCATAATGTTATGCCTGATCAGTGTGTGTGTGTATATATATATATATATATTTATTCACCTAGTACCCTTTGGACCCCAGTATATAAAAATTGTATTAAAGGAGTGAGGAATCTACTTTATTTCCATCAATATTACTAAATGTGTTCAGGCTACTATTGTACTTAAAAATGTCATATTTTAGTTTGCAAGAAGAAATTAAACTGATATAGCCAAAACATGTGACACTTGAAAACAAAAACCAATAAGGTTTCTACACAAGGAATACAGTAAAAAGTCTTATAAGAAAATGAAAATGACAACCACATTTAAAACCCATCTTTATTATAGAAGATAAAAAATGAACATGAAATAGTAAATCAATTAAATTGTTCATTAAACCCTATAAATGCCCAGTTTTCGGTCAAGCACACGTGTTTCATTATACACATGTATAATAGACAGTGATGGACCCACTGTCTCTTTTTGTTTGCTTGTTTGTTTGTTTTCTACCCACACAATGCACATTTATCATTCCTTCTCCCATTATAAATACAACCATATCTTTGTTTATTAATGAAACATTGCTAAAGCTGTGAGCTCAAACACAGAACCCAGAAGTCTTGTGCTTTCTTCACACACACAGCACCTTTTTATCTCAAATCACAATCAAGTTCCATCCTGTATTTTTCTGCCATGTGTGTGCTTGTCACTGTTACAGCTTCTCTATGCTGGCAGCCACAATGGCAATTATTTAAGCATTTATGTTTGTGTGTTTACATGTAAAGACAGTATTTCAGACATGTATTTGTGTGTATACATTATTCAGTGTTAATGTTTTGACATATATATATCGTATGTATACAGTGTGTGAATAAGTCTTATGGTCCAAGTGTGCATAGCTATCTGCTTGCTTTCCTAATTTCTAAGCACGTGTCAGTTTGTCCGAAAGTGCTCAGTAAGCACTATGACGAGTCTCAAGCTACATTTATTGTTCTTCTGTATCTTGGTGGAATAAACGACTGTGTGAGTTTCAATGTGGCGATTGTGTGTTTGCGGCCGGTGATTCCGAACGTTCTAGCTTGACAGCAGACTCCATGCTGATGGGTGAGGTAGAGGAGGGAAGGACACTTGAGCCCTTGTTCTCCAGTGAGGAAGAGGATGAAGGCAAAGACACTACAATGTATTTCTGGAGAGGGCGGGAGCCGCCCACAGCACCTGTGTTTCCAGACTCAAGTTTGACGAGTGGCTGCAAAGACGTGGGGGTGCTGGGGACTGTACTTGTGACAGGAGATCCAGACTGGGAGGAGCTGAGAGTGATTACCTGGAGGAAGAGTTTATGTCTACAATTACAACAGATATATAGATTAGAGACTAGATTTTGACATTTTTTAAAGAATTTCAGTTCCACTTGCCAAACTCACTGCCACAGTGCTATGATGTTGTGGGTGATTTTAGGGCATTGCATTGTCATTTCTAAGGTGTTGCTAGGTGGAGTTGCTGGGTGGTTGCTTACTGATCCAAGTCAAACCCACCTCCAAGTCTCTATGACATTCTGGACACTACATATGGCTTGAGTCCCTCTTTCAATGTAAATTTTTAAAATTTACATTTAAATTACATTAAAAATTAAATTACATTTAAATTTATTACTTTTCTAAGATCTGTATGAGAGTAATGAGAATGTTTTTTTCCCCATTACAATACTGCAAAATGTTCCGAAAAATGTGCTTAATTGTCATGAGAAATAAACTGGTTAAAAATACATGGTTAAAATAGGATTTTTAGATGAATTTTAGATAGTATAATTACATTGAAATTGCAGCTCCAAAAAATTGTTTACCAAAGAGCGAAATGTTTCGAACAGTCAGGTCTTCCTCAGACACAATACCAGTGTGGAGATAACAATGATTAGAAACACAGAATCATATGACAAATTAGAAACACACACAGAGTCATGTACAAAAAAACAAAACTGCAATCTAAATCAACTACACAAATAAAATAAATAGTAATAAAAATAAAACATAAATCACACCTGCTATGTACACTACACTAAGGGTAAATAATGCAACATAATATTACATTTACTACTAGGCTATATATATTTAAAAAGTAGCATCAAAAATAAATCTTATATTTATAAATAAAAAAAAATGAAGAAATACATAATAAAGGCTACTACAAGAAAGGCTTTATATCGAACTCATCATTTAACCCTGATGGTGACATAGTGTTTAAAGTATAAATCCAAAAATATTCCCTTTGTAATAATTTCTTCTCTAAATTACCTCCTCTTGAAGGTTTCTGTTCCTTGTCAAGGCCTATGTATTGAAGGGCACTAACATTATGATCAACTTGTTTAAAATGTAATGCTATAGGACTAAGAGCAGGTAATAGTTCCATGTATAAAAATATTCTGTGTGGATGACTAAAAGAATTGCACGTAAAAGCACACTATATATACCGCACCGATAATTTCCAAAAGGAAGAGTCGGAATGTCTTGTGGGGCTAAGGAAATTCTGATCTAACAAGCATGTCACTGAAGATGATTTTGACATCTAAAAACAAGTTTAGGACCTTCCTTAAAAATGCAGGTTAATTTAGGGATTAGAGATAATATGCCAATGCCTATTTAAAACTTTTTAAAACTCTGCACCTAATGCGGAGTATTTGACACTGCAGATAGGAGCATCAGTAAATTGCTTTTTATTGACCTGAGCTTGTAAGCACTGTATTTGAGATATATTTTACAGTTATATTTATTCATTTAGCAGACTCTTTTATCCAAAGCACAAAGATATGCCATCAACTAAATTTTTTTTTTTATCATTTATTATCCATTTTCTATTCAACCCCTATTCAAAAATCTTTGTTAAATCATTGGCTTGTTGAGAATAAGATCAATTTAGTAATAATGAGTATGAATTTCTCTAAGTTGATTGTCTTATCACACCTATAATACTTCGCGTAAAGTTCACAAGGGTCTTAATACTCCACTTAAGGGAAGAACTATAGTGAGTGGCATTGGCAGCCAATTTTTTTGGTCATCCACAGACTGGACACAATATTTTTTATATGTGGAACTATTACCTGCTCCTCTACTCATGTGGTTTATCTTATCCACTGTCCGTGTGGTCTCGCATTTGGTGGGAATACTTCTAGAGCTTTACGTATCTGCATTAGCGAGCATCACAGTAATATCAGGACCGAAGGCGAGCGTAGTCCTGTACCGCAGTGTTTCCCAACCTTTTTTTTTTGTTGCCACGGCACAGTTTTGATATGTAAAAAAATCCCACGGCACACCACTAATCACTAAAATATAACAAAATTGCACAAACATGAATTGCTTCAAATGGCATACTAAAACTGGATATTATATTAAAAGTAGTACTCACATTTAAGGTGAAACTTGAGCTGATGTCAGGTAGGAACACGTTAAAGTTGGTATTGTGGCTTTATACAGTGGGGAGGACAAGTATTTGATACACTGCCGATTTTGCAGGTTTGCCAACTTACAAAGCATGTAGAAGTCTGTAATTTTTATCATAGGTACACTTCAACTGTGAGAGACGGAATCTAAAACAAAAATCCAGAAAATCACATTGTATGATTTTTAAATAATTAATTTGCATTTTATTGCATGACATAAGTATTTGATACATCAGAAAAGCAGAACTTAATATTTGGTACAGAAACCTTTGTTTGCAATTACAGAGATCATACGTTTCCTGTAGTTCTTGACCAGGTTTGCACACACTGCAGCAGTGATTTTGGCCCACTCCTCTATACAGACCTTCTCCAGATCCTTCAGGTTTCAGGGCTGTCGCTGGGCAATATGGACTTTCAGCTCCCTCCAAAGATTTTCTATTGGGTTCAGGTCTGGAGACTGGCTAGGCCACTCGAGGACCTTGAGATGCTTCTTACGGAGCCACTCCTTAGTTGCCCTGGCTGTGTGTTTCAGGTCGTTGTCATGCTGAAAACACAGCCACGACCCATCTTCAATCCTCTTACTGAGGGAAGCAGGTTGTTGGCCAAGATCTCGCGATACATGGCCCCATCCATCCTCCCCTCAATACGGTGCAGTCTTCCTGTCCCCTTTGCAGAAAAGCATCCCCAAAGAATGATGTTTCCACCTCCATGCTTCACGGTTGGGATGGTGTTCTTGGGGTTGTACTCATCCTTCTTCTTCCTCCAAACTTGGCGAGTGGAGTTTAGACCAAAAAGCTCTATTTTTGTCTCTTCAGACCACATGACCTTCTCCCATTCCTCCTCTGGATCATCCAGATGGTAACTGGCAAACTTCAGACGGGCCTGGACATGCGCTGGCTTGAGCAGGGGGACCTTGCGTGCGCTGCAGGATTTTAATCCATGACGACGTAGTGTTACTAATGGTTTTCTTTGAGACTGTGGTCCCAGCTCTCTTCAGGTCATTGACCAGGTCCTGCCGTGTAGTTCTGGGCTGATCCCTCACCTTCCTCATGATCATTGATGCCCCACGAGGTGAGATCTTGCATGGTGCCCCAGACCGAGGGAGATTGACCGTCATCTTGAACTTCTTCCATTTTCTAATAATTGCGCCAACAGTTGTTGCCTTCTCACCAAGCTGCTTGCCTATTGTCCTGTAGCCCATCCCAGCCTTGTACAGGTCTACAATTTTATCACTGATGTCCTTACACAGCTCTCTGGTCTTGGCAATTGTGGAGAGGTTGGAGTCGGCTTGATTGAGTGTGTGGACAGGTGTCTTTTATACAGGTAACGAGTTCAAACAGGTGCAGTTAATACAGGTAATGAGCGGAGAACAGGAGGGCTTCTTAAAGAAAAACTAACAGGTCTGTGAGAGCCGGAATTCTTACTGGTTGGTAGGTGATCAAATACTTATGTCATGCAATAAAATGCAAATTAATTATTTAAAAATCATACAATGTGATTTTCTGGATTTTTGCTTTAGATTCCGTCTCTCACAGTTGTAGTGTACCTATGATAAAAATTACAGACCTCTACATGCTTTGTAAGTAGGAAAACCTGCAAAATCGGCAGTGTATCAAATACTTGTTCTCCCCACTGTATATGGTCAGACACTTGTGTCATTATAATATTAACATTTTATGAAAATCAAGCTCAAATGGAGTTCAGACCAGTGAATGACCAGAGATATGTGTTTTGTCCGACACTGGAACTGCCGCGTCTGAGGCAGTCAGCGCATCGCATTATGTTTTCATCCACTTACAGATTATAAAGTTTACGGCATCTATGCTGGCCCTCAGTTTTGCTTGTTGAATACATATGGTCAAAATCTCATGATATAAAAGATGAAGCGCTATGCACAGGATATAACGCTAATGTTAGTCTCTGTTTATCCCGAGGTTTACTGCAGTCGGCCGGATCCGGGCCATATCCGGACCAGATGGTGGACCTGCGCCTGGACATGACCAACGCATCCCTGAAATGTCTGCAGAGACCGTGTCAATTAAACTCCCCCCTGTAAATGCCGCATCGACACGACATCCTCATTAAACCCGTCCCCGGCGTGACGACGCCAATCTTTCGAATAATCCTTCGAATATCTATTGATCTAATATGACTTCTGACCTGTAATGTTGCCAGAATCATAATCATACACTATTTGTTCGTCGGCCAGAGGAGAACTGGCACCCCGACTGAGCCTTGTTTCTCCTAAGGTTTTTATTCTCCATTCTGGCCCTGAAGGAGTTTTGGTTCCTTGCCACCGTCGCCTTTGGCTTTTGGCTTGCTCAGTTGGGGACACTTAAATTTCAACTATATTACTGATCTGCCCGCATTGACACTATATGATAATTGAAATGAGCTGGATGACATCACCGTTTTCACCAGAGCGGCTGTACAGCCGAATCAAATTCTGTTGCATTATTTTCCTGTTACCACTGTGAAGTTGCTTTGAAACAATTGGCATTGTAAAAAGCGCTATATAAATAAAGGTGATTTGATTTGATTTGATATTTAAAACAGTATATTGGCTACAACTAGACGACAAATGCCAGACTAAGACTCTCCGCTCTTAAAATACAAAAAACATTAGCCTTTATAGACATAGAGCCAGATTTACTAAAAAGGGCAAATTCAACTGACTGGCTTCTCTCCTGTATGATTTCACATGAGTCTCTTCAGACCTTACTGTACATGAATTATGAGCTTCCACAACTTCTGACTGAGGCTGTGTGTGACCTCCTAATTGAATTTCTTTTCACAAATTGAACATAGAAATAAAAACAGCATAAATAACAAAAATAAATGCATTTTTTCTTAGTCTTATTAAGTGCAAACAATTAGTGCAACCACTTTTTTGTATTTAAATTCAAATGTAATATATTTTGCATTATTTACCCTTAGTGTAGTGTGTACGTAGCAGGTGTGATTTATGTGTATTATTATTTTTATTTATTTTTTGTCACATGTGTGTGTTTTTAATCATTTGTCACATGATTCTGTGTGTGTGTTTCTAGTCATTATTATTACTGTTCTTATAAAGAGTTGCATCTCACTCCACAAGGGTATTGTGTCTGCTGAAGACCTGACTGGTTTGGTAAATACATTTTTGGAGCTGCATTTTCAGTGTGTGGACATTATTTTTCTTTGTTCATTTACACTGCGTGCAGAATTATTAGGCACACTGATTTTCTGATCATATTTTTTTTCCAGGCACATTTTACCAATTCCAAACCACATTAATCTTAATAACTACTATTAATTTTGTATTTAATTAATAAGTGATATATAATTGTTTATGAAGGCTGGAAATGAAAAACACCTTATATTCAGGTGTGCAGAATTATTAGGCACGTTTTCTTTTACAGATAAAATGAGCCAAAAAAGAGATTTAACTCAGACTGAAAAGTCAAAAATTATTAAATGCCCATGAGGAGGATACAATACTAATGCAATACTAGAAACTGCAGTTAAGGCATGACCATTGGACAGTGAAATGCTCATTGGGTCAGCAGGGTCAGACAAAAACAGGTGGCGAAAAAAAAAGACACGTTAACTGCAAAAGAATTAAGAATTAAAGTGAAGAATTAAGTGTGAAACCATCAGGAACCCTTTAGTGTCCAGCGCCACCATTTTCCAGAACTGCAACCAACCTGGAGTCTCCAGAAGTGCAAGGTGTCAGGATCTCAGAGACTTAAGTTAGGTAAAGAATCCTAAAAAATGACCCCCACTTAATAAGAATCACAAGCAGAAGTGTTGTAAAATACATGTATTTCATACATGTATTTCACTTCAGCTTGTGATTCTGTGGCGAATTTGTGAAAATTTCTTTTCACAAATTGAACATAGAAATAAAAACAGTATAAATAACAAAAATAAATAATACATTTTTTCTTATCAAGTGCAAACAATTAGTGCAACCACTTTTTTGTATTTAAATTCAAATGTAATATTATATTTTGCATTATTTACCCTTAGTGTAGCGTCACATTTGCCACCAAATTCGCCACGAAAAATTTTTTCGCCACCTGTTTTTGTCTGACCCTGCTGACCCAATGAGCATTTCACTGTCCAATGGTCATGCCTTAACTGCAATTTCTAGTATTGCATTAGTATTGCATCCTTCTCATGGGCATTCAATAATTTTTGACTTTTCAGTCTGAGTTAAATCTCTTTTTTGGCTCATTTTATCTGTAAAAGAAAACATGCCTAATAATTCTGCACATCTGAATATAAGGTGTTTTTCATTTCCAGCCTTCATGAACAATTATACATCACTTATAAATGATTAAATATAAAATTAATAGTAGTTATTAAGATGAATGTGTTTTGGAATTGGTAAAATGTGCCTGGAAAAAAAATATGATCAGAAAATCAACGTGCCTAATAATTCTGCATGCAGTGTATTGTTATCTTCTTGTCCTGCATCAGAGCCAAATTTGGGTTTTGGATGTGCACACTTTTTTTTGGCTCAACTACCATGACACAAATTTCTTTAAAACTCTTACCTGCTGAGTGGATGCAGCCCCTGCACTTGTTGCCATAACAATATACTTGGTTGCTGGGGGTGAAGGCTGAGTGGGCGTTCCAGGGCGAGTGGACATGAGGGTGAGCGAACTGGGTACTTTAATGATGCTGGGTGTGCGTGAACCACCTGATGCTGACAATCCACTCTGAGACATTGACAGAGTTGGGCGTGGCTGCAAAGGGACAGAGTGAGCATTCAGGTTTGATTTGAATGATTTTAACAAGGTATTTTTAGAAGAGAACTACTGGTTATGATTTAAATCAAAAGCTTTATTTCAGATTTACTCACCTGTGTGATAGTGAGTGTAGTTCTGTTAACCGTTTGGGCCTGGAAGGAAGCCTGTGCACGGGCCTTGATCACATGTGAACAGAGCATGGTGCCCAGATAACCATAATCTGCCTTGTATTGATCCACCAAATCTGGTAGCGGCCTAGTTTTAGCAACCACACTTGCACAATGTTTCTAAACAGAACAAGAGACAGAAGTACTTTATCAGATAAGAACAAAAAGAAGGAAATTATTGTTTATTAATTTTTATAATTACTGTTTAATTATTGTTAGTACACTGATTCTTGAGATAAGGGACAAAACATGTTTTAGATTATGTAATATTGGTGTTCAGTAAAGGAGTTAAGTCATAAAATACATTTTCTGTTTATTTTTTGTTTGTTTTCACACTATTATAAACAACCCAGTTTCCAAATTTCTTAATTCTCCTCCCTCCTTTTAATATTAAACATTTATCACCAATGTTCTTAGGTAATTAAGACCTTATATCATGTAGTTCCATTGATGTTTTAACATTTTTACACAATAAATTAAAAAAGAATAAGACATTTCTTTCAAAATTAAAAAAAACCTTCACCTGACGGTGTAAAATACTTTTGTTGACAAATACTGACGGTGTTCACAAAGGTTGAGCTGAGGCCAAATATACAGTATATGTAAATAGAATCATGAAACAGCATTAGAAGAATTCCCCATATGCAAAAAACATTAAACAGACTTTTTGAGAGCACTTGTCAACCATCAGACATAAAACCTGACGGAGTTGACGTCTGATGGAGTTGACAAAATGGAATTTTTTTCCACCTTAACCATGTGTTCTACAGTGGAGCAATTTAGTTTTTTTCCTCAGTTGTAGCTGCCTTAAACTTATCAAAATGGCAAGATTTATCCCACAGCTATTTACAGAAACTATTACACTGCGATGACGGAGTTGACATGTTAAGGCTGTGATCGCAGAGACTTTAATATTGTTTGTTTAAAATATAAAAAAAAAAATAACTTCCAGGACTTTGTGTCCTACTGTGAGATCCACAATGAGCAGGAAATAGTAAGTGCTCTTCAGACTCCTGACGGAGTTGACGCAAAGTGAGGACACAACTTTTATAGCTATTTTTTAATGGAAAATATAATTCAATATTTACTTTTTGTATTGTTTGATATCTTAAAGATCGCTGTCTTTTAATGTAACTGTATTTTTTAATTTCTTGCATTTTTAAACACTTTGTTTGGCAGTTTTACATTGTGACCTAATGCTGAGGACAGGTTAGATTACATGCGTTTCCAAGTATAGAGTGTGCTTTTAAAATAATACTAAAGAAATTATTTAAAAGTATAAGCAATAAATGTCCTGAGTATACAAATTTCCCTTAGATGTAACTTTTTAAGTGTTTTTATTGTGCTGATATTCTTACTTTTTAACATAAATAGGGCTTTTGTGTTTGGGACATGTTTTGTCCCTTATCTCAAGAATCAGTGAGTAGTATTAAAAATATTTATTTTATTACTACTTCAATTATAAAAATTAAACAAATCAATAAAGAAATATATTACTATTGTAATAATACTAGCAATAACTTAATTAGGCTTGTTTTTTCAAAAAGTCGCTTATAGATTTCGGCAGTCACAGGTTGCGTTTTTTTGGGCTTATTGCAAGAACCCCTTGCATACAGTGCTGCTTAAAAGTTTGTGAACCCCTTGCAGAATCTGTGAAAATGTGAATAATTTTAACAAAATAAGAGGGATCATACAAAATGCATGTTAATTTTTATTTAGTACTGTCCTGAATAAGATATTTTACATAAAATGTGTTTACATATAGTCCACAAGACAAAAAACAGCTACATTTATAAATAATGACCCCGTTCAAAAGTTTATGAACCCTTGATTCCTAATACTGTGTGTCGTTACCTGGATGATTCACGGCTGTTTTTTGGTTTTGTGATGGTTGTTCTTGAGTCCCTTGTTTGTCCTGAGCAGTTAAACTGCCCAATGTTCTTCAGGTCCCGAAAATTCTTACATTTTCCAGCATCTTTTGCATATTTGAACCCTTTCCAGCAGTGACTGTATGATTTTGAGATCCATCTTTTCACACTGAGGACTCAAACACAACTATTAAAAAAAAGGTTCAAACATTCACTGATGCTCCAGAAGGAAACACGATGCATTAAGAGCCGGGGGTGAAAACTTTTTGAATTTGAAGATCAAGATCTTCTGTAGCTTCCGAAGGACATTACTAAATGAAAAAATGTGACATTTAAACAAAATAAGAAAAATTTGGACATCTTTATCTTGTTTAAAAGTTTTCACCCCCTCTTAATGCATCGTGTTTCCTTCTGGAGCATCAGTGAATATTTAAACCTCTTTTAATAGTTGTGTTTGAGTCCCTCAGCTGTCCTCAGTGTGAAAAGATAGATCTCAAAATCATACAGTCACTGCTGAATAGGGTCCAAATATGCAAAAGATGCTGGAAAACTGAAGAATTTTTGGGACCTGGAGGATTTTTCTGAAGAACATTGGGCAGTTAAACTGCTCAGGACAAACAAAGGACTCAAGAACAACCATCACAAAACAAAAAAACAGCCGTGGATCATCCAGGTAACGACACACAGTATTAGGAATCAAGGGTTCATAAACTTTTGAACGGGGTCATTTTTATAAATTCAGCTATTTTTTTGTCTTGTGGACTATATGTAACATCTTTTATGTAAAATGTCTTATTCATGTCTATTTCATGTCTATTTTGAAGTAATTTGATTTAGCATTTTTATGCCATAGCAAGCTGCTTTTGATGCAAAAGTAAGAACTTCCATTCATAGCCATCAATGCACACATATTATAATTTTAATATAATATAAATAATACGCTTTTTATTTTGGGCTTGGTTTTTTTAGGTTATTTGCTTATTTTAGGTGCTTATTTTAGGTTTGCTTTTTCAAACCAGGTGCTTATTTCTCTAGCAAAACTTGGCTACAATTATAACCACTTGCTTGTTCACCAAAAAATAGGTGTCATTTTAAAGCTTAGAACCTTGGCTTTACAGTGAATATAGGAAATCTGACCATCTCTTAAGAACTATTAAATTTGCTGATATTAGAGGTGCTACGAAAAAAATGACCGCTTTACTTCAAAATGTGATCTGTAACAGCATCATACATAATAGTCTTGTGTTATATATCATTGAAAAGATCGCAACTAGCAGAATACAATAAGCATATTTGTGTCACTAAACTGTACCGAGTTTTTGTAAGAAAAAGCACCATAGACGCACATGTAAACAGTATACAGATTTTTGCACAACACTTTGGTTTGTAACTTTCCGAAACATTAGTAAAGCAAAGTAAATCGTATTTAAAAATTTGAGCAGGTGGTCTCAATTCAAACAAGACCACAACATTACACCATGCATAGATCTTGAGATAATCCATGACATGCTGCTAGGCTAAAGCTATAGGACTTCAGGGATCTGATGGCATTGCAATGATCATGCAGTGTTTGAAAATGTCATTTGAAAACGTTGGGAAGGCCAATCAATGTAAACTTGGTCTAGGATATAGTGGGTAGGGATGATGTGTAGAGACCAATAGGCCACACTTGGATTGGATTGATTGCTCAGATTGACAGGTCTAACATTTACCATGCACCATCGAATAGGAGCGCACAATATTGAGGCAGAGAGCACTAGAAGATCATCAGCCATCCACCAAGATTTTATAACTTGTTACTTATTCTACGTAATTATAAATATTGTTTTGGTGTGCAAGCAGTTCTTACAACACTTAGATCACTTATTTGCAGAGGTTTTCGGACTTCTGATAAAAAGGCGACCATGGCTCCAAATGCCATAACTTTTGATTGCTTTGAGATATCAACACAGACTTTTTCTGTTACAATTGACATGATTGTGAATGGCAAAAATTAATTTGTAATTTTATGACCTTTCATACATACTTTCTAATAGTCATCCTTTCAAGCATGAATAATAACAAAAATGTGGAATCATAAAAAATACCTACAGGGTGTAAAGGGGTTAAACTGTAAATGTATTTGCATAAATAACAATAATATGAACAAACTTGGCAGCACCAGAACTAGAACTACTGCTCATCAGAATGACTGACCGTGTTGTTGCAAGGTACTTACAAGTAACAGACTCTGGACATGATCAGCTCCAATCTTATCAATGTTGGATACCACTGGCCCATCCATCACAGCTTTAATACGAGCACCCTCTACAGACATGCGAGGGATGATCAATGTCTTTATCACCTACATGAAAAGTAAAAGACTTAAGGTTTACTCTCAGTGAATGTTCAGCACACTGAAATTATTCAAAATAGTTTACTGAAAAACTTATAATTAAGCAATATGCTACAAGAGGTTGTTGTTTATAGTGGCACTGTTAGGAACAACGGAACTCATTCAGACAGGACTATATTCACAAAAAAGTATGCTTCAAATGCCTTAATGCTTATATGAAACAGTAAGAACATTGTAAGCAAATTCATTATTCATTCTGAATCAATAGCCGCTTTTCCACCGTCGGGCCGAACGGTTCTTAGAATGGTAAGGAACGGTTCCAGTTGTGTTTCCACTTGAGCCTGGTACGGCACGGCACTATTACGAACCGTTCTCGGCCCGGAATTCTCGGCACGGTTGTCTAACCGTAGAATCTTTGAAGTGACGTTGCCACTCAGGATCGGTCACTTGTCCGTTGCCTGGCTACCAGTTTCTCTGTAGCTGGCTAAGCTCTATTTGAGCGATGTAAACACAAATTAGTAATAAAATTAAAAGAAATATCTGATCATCCTCCATAATGCGGTCAATATTTACATCTCATGTCATCAGTAAACCGTGCTGCCAAGGCAACGACTGAAGCTTTTGTATTGCATTCCAAAGAGCGGCCGTTATCAGCCCCACAGTGGAAAATGAAACCAGAACTGTACCAGCTGGCCTGGATCGGCACGGAATAGAACGGTTACGCAATGAGAACCATTCGGCCCGACAGTGGAAAAGCGGCTTATCTTGCAATCTTGACATCTAAACAAAAGTTAAAGTGCCCCTATTATGCTTTTATGAATATTACCTTTCATGCAGTGTGTAATATAGCGGTTGGTGAATGTAAAATGTTTTAAAAGTTTTAAAGATCAAAGTGCACGACAAATAAAGTTATTGTCTCCTAAAAGAAATAATTGATTCTAAACAGCTGAAACGAGTCGTCAGCAATTTCAGTCTTACTTCCTGGTACATACCTATGTAGCAATGTAACAAATTTGCATAATGCCAGCCTATGGTCTTCATTGGCTGTCCACAAACAACATCTACTTTGACCCGCCCTCAAACACTTTAGCTGTAACCTGGAACAGTTTGGTTTGTGTTTTCAACATCTCGAGAAGCAAATCCACTTTGCATTCACTTCAAAAGTATGAGGAATCACGCTGGAATTGATACGGAAAAACCAACGCTGTCGTTCGTAGAAATGAGGTGATGTACAATGTATATTATGAGAAAATTAAAGTGTTTTTTGACCTTGGATGCATGTAAACTTATTGTAGGAGACCTCCAAAACAAAATTAGGAACCTTTAAAGTAGTATAACAGGGGCACAGTTGGCCTTAATGAGTGCTGCTCAGTAATATGATGAACAAGTGCAGGGCTCAATGCTAAGGATTTATTCTACTGGCTACAGTGGTTGAAAATTGTATTTGCCCTGCCAAAATTTTCACTGGCCCCACCACAAAAAAGTAATAAATAAATGAAATAAAATAGGCCTATTTATTGTTTTAGTTGTTTTTTTATCCATGTAACCTTAATAAATAAGGTTATGACACCAAAAACTACTAGCCTAACTCATATAAATTTTAAATATTGTTAAAGATCGTCAGTAATAAATTAAGAACAAATAATCAAATTACGAGCAATAGCACAAATAAATACAACAGAACAAACATACAAATCATGAAATAAACAGTTAATTTCAGGTTTTTCATGTAGGTCTAAGCTAGTTTTTCAGGTACAGAAATAGTAATCAAATGTAAAATATCATTGCATAGTCTTCACTGTATAAATATAGGTTAACCTTATTAAGGTTATTCAGTCAAGAACAGAGGGTGATTTTCTTCTTCTGTCTTTTGTTTGATTATCATATAAAAACAGACAGCAGCAGGAATATTAGCTTGCTGTCACTTTAAGAGCTGCACAGATCCAATATTTAGACATGCATCTTATCTCTTATGTTCACTTAAGACATAACCGACTATGTTTACGATGATACTCAAGACAGGCATTTTGACATAATTTTGTGTGAATTAGGGCTGGGCGATATGGCCAAAAAATCATATCTTTGTATTTTTTTGGTTGAATGGCAATATACGGTATATATCTCGGTAATTTCTACTTGGATAAAAAAAAAAAAAATCTGTATTTATTAAAAAAAAAAAAAAAAACATTTAACATCCTGCCCAATGTTGTCCTACAAAAAAATTAATATTGAAGGCTATGAAAACAACTAGCCTATAGCGAATGTAACCATGTAGGCTCTGGTATATATTATGTGCAAAAAAGGAATCACATTACATTCTAACATTGTAACAATCTAAAAACAAAAATAATAATTATTTTATTTTATAATTCACTAAACTAAAAAGCACAGACTAATTAAACCTACATTTGATTACCTCATTACAATAGTTATTGCTATCATAAAAAAAATACACAATTCTACATATGGCAAATTTATTGTTCAACAACAAATATTTTAGCAATATGTTTACTTTACAGCAAATAAAGAATATATCTGTGCAATGTAAGTTATGCACTGAGGAAAGCACTACATCTCAAACACATTAAACAGCGCATATCTCATTTATCTAGCATAGTATGTAGCATATCTCAGCACATATATCGGTCAGAGCATCTGACGGGGCAAGCCGCTTTAAACAATACGTGTCATATCTTACCAGTTATTTTAAAGCCCTTAATATAAAGTATGGCTCATGTTTAGGACAAATTGGATGATGCACTTTCCCCGCAGCAGTCCACTAAACGGTATTGCCTCATTCCATATAGTTTATTAAAAATATATCGATATATCGTACAAACTCGATATAGCCCTAGTGTGAATATGTCCGTTCAAGCTCAGGAAGAAGTGAAAGAGTATTCGCGCTCTGGGCGTGCTTTTTGGATGTGTGTTGCTGCGCACACAATACTTATCACACAGCACGCGAGTACCAAACTGAGAGACACGGGTACTTTCACATTGCAAATTATCAACTTCCATGAAGATGCAGCACTGGCCCAATGGGGAAAGTGACAGTTCCGTCAACTGGCCCGAGTGTCTTTCACGGGCAGTCCTTATCGAGCCCTGAAGTGTTTACTATATTGGGTATTTTAGAATATTTTTGATGCTGTACTGACCAATTAGCATCTACGACCAGAAGAAAAAGGACATAAATGTGCTTCCAAAGCATTAAATATTTCAATAGTAAATGAAAGAAACTCACATCATGCCCAAGTTCAGCAAGTCCAGCAATGCAGCCATAACGAGTTGTCCACTGAGTCCTATCATCCAACAATGCCTGGCAATTAGAGAAAGTCATATAAAAAATTATGGACACTTTAAGCTTCTTAGACTAATTTCTGTGTTTTTGCATGTCAGGTGTATTTGTTTTGAATTGGATAAAACGAATAATAGTTTGTGAACACACCAGCCACAATAACAAGTGTGAGCACGGAGACACACAGTGTCTACTACCTTAGTAAAGGTCTTGGTGATACGTGACTGGATGTTGTTGGTGGTTGTGCTGAACGTCTTGCAACTCTGAGCCATCAGCCGGGCAGCAAAGTCTCGCAAAGCCCAGTGATTGTCCACGTCAGGCCTCAAACATAACTGCTTACTGACAATACACGTCACCACTGCTGGGATCAACTCATGGAGCTGAAAGACAGCAGAAAACAAAGGGAATTTCTTTTAAAGCAGTCACATTAAGAAAAATAGCATTTGCCTTGAACTTTTGAGATAAAACAGTTTGTACTATGAAAACATACAGTAAGTTTAAGAACTCAAAAAGAAAATTCTTGTCCAAAAATAACATTGTTTTACATGCAAAGAAGTCAGCCAATCATAAAGCATGCTTACATGGAAGCCTTAAAGGTACAGCAGCAAAATAAGGTTTGTGAAAAAAACTAAATGACCCCTTTAAAAAAAGGTAGCTTTTCATAAGGAAAGTAAATACAGTGTATGTTATTATTAGTATGTAGTGTGTGAATAACTCACATATTTCTCTAAATATAGTGTGGGATTGTCCATTAAAGCCTTCACCATCCTCATCAGGTAAATCAGCAAAGCCAGGTTATTCTGAACAACATTTACACGCACCTGAAAGAGAGAGAGATAACACTTACTCCTGTGACACCAGTATAGAGGAAAAAATACAAGCCTGATTCTACAGGGGTGCTAAAAGGTGCTAAACACCCTAAAATGAAAGCAAGAGCACACTCAGCTAAAACTGCAATAATCTGTGCTCTAGAGAATGTCAAAGGTTTCTTTGCAGCGTGTTTTTGCACATTGAGCAATGTAGCCAATCGCAGAAATGTCTGTTGATCTCTTGAATGCAATGGCAATCAGCAGTATTAAAGTTTTTGTTTAGTGCTAAGTTCTGCATGCTCATGAATCTTCTCATAATTATAGACATGATGTAAATAAGAGATTCATTGTTCATCTTCTTTGGATCGAGCTGGAGGATTTATTTTTGCCTAAATGTACTTGTAAAACACTTTACAGCCTAATCAGAGATGGGACAGCAGTAGCATGATAGTCTGTCTGTTTGTTTGTTTATTCTTTGTTTTTAAGCTCACATTTTTTTATTTTATTTTTTTATCCGAGCTGTACAGGGGCTGCATGGGATCTTTTTGGGGGCTTGTCACTTGTGATTGGATCTGATTGGGATCTGATTTTCGGGCTCGTCATTTGTGACCCGATCGATGGTGCGTGCTTGTTCCTGCACAAAACTTGTTCAGCTCTTGAAATTCCAAAAATCTGGAAATCTGCCTTTGTTATCCCATTGTTAAAAGGAAGATATCCCACAAACATGGATAACTATAGGCCGATTTCTAAACTCTGGAAAAAAAACATAGCACAACTACAGCTCCAATTAAGGTCTTAAATGACGTTATTGAGGCACTTGACAAAGGATATCATTGTGCACCAGTTCCTCAGAGGTCTGATCTGGGGCCTCTTCTTTTTATTATCTATAATAATCATCTTGATTTTAACATTAGAAATGCTAGTTTTCATTTTTCTGCTGATGACAGTGATTTATTGTATTGCACCCAAATTACATCAAGTTGTGTCTTTATTACAGTCTGCTTTCGGTGTTGTGCAGCAAAGGCTTTGCTGCTTAAATTTGACTTTGAATGCTAATAAAACTAAAGCCATTTTTTTTTTCAAATTCAAAGAAACAAGCAGCAAATCTATTATCAGATAGCACTTTACAGGGTACTGTAATAGAGATAGTGGCAGAATACAAATCTCTTGGTTTTATATTTGATGAATCTTTATCTTTTAAATCGCATGTAAATCTTAAAAGTTAAAGTAGTTTTTCTTTAAACTTATTTTTCATTTGAGGCAAAAAAAAGAAAAAGAAAAAAAGATTAGTTTCACCAGCTTCATGCCAGTTCTAGATTATAAAGTTGTTTCGTACAACTTGGTGCCTACTAAACTTTTATATTCTTTAGACACTCTTTATCATGGTGCTTTCAGGTTTATAACAAATTGTAATATTAGAACTCATCATTGTGAGCTGTACAATAGAGTACGTTGGTCTTTATTATCGATACACAGACTTGACTATTGGTACCTGTTAATTTAAAAATCTATTTTGGGTTTGTCGTCATCATATCTTTGTTCCCTTACTCAACAGAAAATTGCTGGGGTATATTCTTTATGTTCAGAGAAATGGTATGCCCTTTTGGTCACATTTGTATGAACTGAATTAGGAAAACAAGCTTTTCGGTATGCTGCACCCAGTGATTGGAATATTTTGCAAACTGATTTGAAGATGCAAAATTTGGAGTCAATGAGTACTTTCAAATCTTTGATTTGTGAGCTGTTAAATGAGGAATCAAATTGCAAATGTTCTTAAATATGTATTGATATTGTGTTGTTTCATTACTGTAATATTGTGAGAACTTTTGAGGCTGCCAATATTGGCCAGGACAATTCTGAAAGAGATTTCCTGGTTAAGTAAAGGACAAATAAAAAAAATAAATAAATAACAAATGAATTATAATGGAAGTTTTTGGAGGTGAGCAGCAGAAGTCTATGCGATTTCGATAAACTGAAGTGAGTGACAACTTTTTACTGATTATAAAAGGAGCATTTTCTATATTTTCAATATCATTACATAGTAAGACCTACATAACTTTAAGTATACTGCTCTGAACCTTCTTGGCATTGAGTGTACAACAAATTTTGACATCTATTCTGTGTAACTCATGGAGGATGACCTGATGTTTGATGGGGAGTGCTGCTCAACTCGTCTCTACAAAATCCCCTACAGGTGTCCAATAGTGTTAAGGTTGGGTGAAATACTTTTCACTAAATGATTTTCACTTTGGGAAAATGTATAGAGTCATAGTAATGTTGAAAAAGTGCCCAACAATGCAGGCAATAAGAAGTTAGCATCTACTGTTTCCAGATTTTGTAAAGATGTGTAAATTCATGACACACAGATTAAGCACAAATCCCGACATCGTCAGCACTCCCTATATAAGAACTTTACTATCACCTAACTTCACTGTGGGGACCAGCCACTTCTCACTGTACTCCTCCCCCATTCAATGCCATACATTGATGCAAGATCCAAAATGATTGATTTGGTCTCATGAGACCAGAGTATGGATTACCAGAAGTCTAAATGTTTGTTAATATGGGCCTTGAAAATGACTAAAGGAGTTTCTTGTGTTTTGGCTACTATAAGTAGTTTCTGTGTGGAAAACAACAATGCATTTCACTGCACATTGTGTTTTACTGTGTGTGATGAAACAGTCACTCTTTCTCACAACTTTTACCAGTTCTGAGAAACTTTCTTGACATTTCTTTTGATCTATTCTTAGGAAAAAAAAAAAAAATCACTCAAAATGAAAGCTTAAAAAGTGAAGGCCTGATTCTTTCAGGGACTTTGTCACAAGTTCATTCTTTTTTTAGTTTCTAAAACACTGCTTTGGTAATCCTCTTGTACCATTGAACTCTTTTGTGCAAAGAAATAAGTCTTCTGACAATTCTCTTCCAAGTGGTCCCCTTACAGTGAAATCGCCATTTTGCGCCGTCATGTTTCTACAGTAGCCCTAAACGGACAAACTTCTCTACAGAACGCTAGTCACTCTCTGCTCTCTCTCCGACGACGACATTTTTGTCCTGTGTCGGCCCCCGTAGCTTCTCTATGTGCTTCGAAAGGGAGGGGTGAGCGGTGTGTTATTGCAATTCACAACCTCACCGCTAGATGCCACTAAAATTCACACACTGCACCTTTAACTTGCAGAAAGTTTTTATTTACTTCAGATCAGAAAAACCAGAAAGTTTTTATTCAGTTTTATTTAGAAACTTTCAGGAGGTTGTACTCATTTTTGCTACAGCATTTTATCACTTTGATAAGAAAATCTTATTTTCCTGATTAATATTGACATGCTTCTTTGGTAATTACTCAAGCAGACTTGCTGGAACATTATATATTTAAAGAATCCTAATATGTCTTCTATGTAAAGAGTAACTGCTGAATTTGTTAACTTTCAGAGGGGTACTCATTTATGCTAAGCACTATATATAGAGCACTTTCTATATATAGTCATTCATAATTCATCATTTGAATAAAAGTTTTGTTTTTCATGCTGCTAAGAGGACCAACAGTCACATACACACTGCAAAGTTTCGGGAGTGACATCCATATTTAAATGTGTGAGACAACCCTCATTCATTTCAAAAGCACCCTCAGTGATTTAATTCTGGAACTGGGCCTGAACTAACACTTCTAAATCAAACTAAAAAGTGGCCGGTTTTTATGTCTGTATGTGCATGAGAGAGCTAAAGGTCTAACATACAACCTATTTTACTGATTGTAGCTATTTTACACTAGCTAATACAGCAGTTGTAGCAGATATAATTGGTCCATGAATATACTCACGCCCTCAGAGATGAAGGTACTAAACCTTGGCAGCATCTGGTACAGCCCTGGGTCTGTTGCTATGCTCTGCAGTGCCTCCTGGTGGCAAAATTACAGCAATATATATACAACATGTGGAAGTTAAAGAATAAAATGAATCACAGCCTACACACCTAGAGTACAAAATTCACCAAGCATCAATGACAAAATGAAAATTAGAGGGACAAAATTACAATATGTTTTAATGTTTTTGTTTTTGGTAGTGTTTTGTCAACTTTGCTTGTATATCATAATGCCGTAAGATAATCAAAAATACAGCTAAATGTCACAGGGACTAACATTTTAGAGAAATAATGAAAAATACAGTATAATGGCTGATAAATTTTCTCGATTTAACCACCATTTAGAAAAGTTTATTTTGGACCCTGCACACACACATACCGCTCTTTTGGCTTCACAAGATCCCACACAGGCTTCAGTGATCTCTTTATAGTACAGTTGCTGTTCCACAGAGAGCTCATGTGTGCTACGCGGCTTCATCCGCATCTTCTCCTTTCCTGAAACACCATGAGAGAATGGTCTGAGTAAGACTGGAAAATCAGTAGAATAAAATTAACTAAAACACCAGAGGTACAATTGCAATCAAAATCATTCGACCCCACAGAGACTGTAACAATTTATAAAATGTAAGCTTTTCTAAAAATCCAGAGTTTAAAAACAAACAAACATATATAGCACTTTAGTGGCTCATTAAAGGTGATAATGACTATTTATATAATGCAACATTATTTTATTATTTTTTATTATTATCATAATTATTCAACATTGCTGTTTTTAAATCACTTACTAGTATGGTAGGGTACAAAATTGTGTTAAACCACAATTAAGCTTTTGGGAACCCTATAACACCACTTTATTAGGTTTAGTTGTAACATGCATTTAGCTCATGCATGTGTTTCCAAGACACTAAAAGTTCCTAGAGACACAGCTGGCAGCATTGTTTGTAAGTTTAAAATGTTTGGTACCATAGCAAACCTTCCAGGGCATGGAAGAAAAAACTATTTCATTAAGGGAATAAGATGTTTAATCAGAGCAGATGAGAAAAAAAAAAACATCGATTTACTGCAAATACTGCTAGATGACCTGATAAAAGGAGGAAAAACATTTCAGTGCAGACTATACACTTAAAAATAAAGGTTCTTTATTGGCATTGATGGTTCCCATGAAGAACCTTTAACATCCATGGAACCTTTCCATTGCACAAATGGTTCTTTATAGTGGAATAGGTTCTTTCGATTATTAAAATATTCTTCACACTAAGAAAAAAAAATTTAATAATAACTGTTCACTGAAAGGTTCTTTGGGGAACCAAAAATGGTTCTTCTATGGCATCACTGTGAAAACCACCTTTTGGAACCTTTATTTTTAAGAGTGTAAGAACACTAAACAAGCATTGACTTTATGCCCGGACACCTCGACGAACACCACTCTTGAACAAGAGAACATAAAAGGCTGACTTGAATATGCTAAAAGGAATTAGGAAAGGCCTGTGGAGCTCTGTAAGAATGTTTTGTGGAGTGATGAGATCAAACTCAAACTTTCTATACCCATGAATCAGCAGTTTATACAATTTACCATAATATCTCGCAGGTCAGGGGGGTTCAATAATTTTGATTGCAACTGTACCCTTTTAACTTAACTAATTTCTGACCTTTGACTTCAGCAGAGGTTGCACCCTGACCCTTGGACTGGATAGAGCCTTCCTCTTCCTGTCCAGGTTTGACAGCTTTGAGCGGCTCTGTAGACTCTGTCTTCTGCTGCTCTTTAGGGGCTGAGTGAGATGGAGAAAAAGGGTAAGGATAAAGAAATCACAAAATTATTTAATGTTTTTTAATGTTATAGGCTAGAAATGGGATACTAGTATACTACTGCATACTTGCGCAGTATAAACGGTCTACTGTTTTGTTTTGTTTTTTAAATACTGCACAAATAGTATGCAAGTTAATAATAGTTCAAAAGTAATAGTAACTAGTTAACAGTATGCAAGTATGTAAGTTATTATGATATTCAACAATATTATTGATCTGACTGCACTCACTGTGCTATGTTTACATGTATACCTTTTGTTTCAATCGGAATGAATTCATTCCAATCGATGAATCCAAACGTAGCGTTTACATGAACAATAAATAAAGTGATCGGGTTGATGTGCGCATTTATATGTCACAAGTTTCTAATCAGAATAGATTTTTTTGACATGCGCAGTTGCGCACACTGCATGAATATACAGAGTTCCCCGCTGTTTGTGCATACTATTCTCCTACGTTGCTTCTTTTCTGTTTTAAAGAGCAGACTTAATATTTATCTATTTCTGGTCCTGATTAGGAGACGACGAGCACATGAACCATTACGCCGTGCTGCTTATATTTATCAAACAGTAAAAACGCCCCTTCCTGCACCCAAAATAAAGTGTCTGTGGATGAGAGTATAAAGTGAGGACTGATAGGACGTTGTTCTGCTTCACTTCACAGACGATTAGTGGCAGGAGAATTTTAGAATAACCTGAGTAATTTATGACATTTTATTTAACAACTGCATCTCGTTCCATGCGTCATATGTCATTTCTAAGTCATTGCACATGTACAGTCCTTTCCAGATTCAATCCGATCAAGTGTTTACATGTTCTCTCGATCGAATTAGAAATGGAATAAACCACCCCTTTCAATCTGATCGAAATTTCATTCAGATCAAGCTTAATGGGATCGATTAAGGTGTTTACATGAAGACTTTTCAGTCCGATTGAGCCGTCAATCCAATTACTAATGGATTATTTGGTTGCATGTAAACATACAACTGACACTATTTGATGAGAACTGAACTGAGTTGGAAGATGACATCACTGTTTTCTGCAGAGCTGCTTTATAGCCCAATTGAACTAATTTAATAATTGATGATCTTTACAATGGAACCGAATCAACACTGAACTGACTTCAGCTGAACAATGACACTTTATTCTTTTTAGAGCTGCTTTACAGCTGCTTTGAAACAATCTGTATAAAGAGCTATAAAAACGGTGACTTGAAAAAAGTTATTTTAATAATAAAATTACTATTGTTTTGCATTGTTTTGTTAATCAGTGCAGTTACTAATAATATTACATGTTTGTTTATTGGAAATTTAACAGTTAAGCACTGAGCTTGAATTGATATGAAGATAAAAAAACTTTTATTAACAACAGTAATGTGCAAAAACCAAATTTTTATAGCGAAAATGTAAATATTCTACTCTTATTAAATGTACCGTTGTTCTTTTATAGTATCACACTGAACTGACCGACAGCTTCAGTGATAAAAGGAGCACTCTTTACTTGTTTTCTGTGTAATTCAGTCACAATTTGAAGAAAAGTTTTTGTTTTTCATGAGACTTTGTGACATCCTACTTTTTTTCCACTATTTACTTTTTTATATTAAGGAGTGGAAATGGCAAACAAGTCAATAAGTGCTCATATGCCACCGCCTACTGGTTATAGGGGTAATTTCATGTCTTTTTGAAATAAAAGTGCTTGTTAGCCACAAAGTGGCCTACATCTTTAAATTTTTAGTTTTACAAAACATCACATTAAAACTGGATAATATTTAGAGCTTTTTAATGGTGGAAAAAGTGTTAAGCACTTGAACGCCCTTGAAAAGTGGTTGAATTTCACTCTCAAATGATTGTTCTGAGATGAATAATGTTTATAAAAAAAAAATAAAAAAAAAACATTTGACTGTTTCTTCCACAATACCATGGGGTGTTACTACATTAAATCCATGGTGATTGTTGGTGATTTGTGGACTGAAACCCCTTAACTTCGCTCATGCAACAATGGTTTCTCCTGCTTTCCACGTCAGCGCTGTTTGATCTGATAACGTACTCGGTTACTAACGTAACCTCGGTTCCCTTAGATACGGAACGAGCACTGCATCGTTCGTCTTATTAAGATAAATAAGACAAGACGCTACGGGGAAAACTCCTTTTTCTCTGATTCTGAAGCCTTTATACAATCACGTAGTGAAACTGCACGTCGATTGGTTCATAAAGCTAAAGAAAACGAACCAATGACGGCGCGGTACGCGCGAGCCAATGGTGAGCGAGCCCGCTCGAGCCCACCGAAAGGGGCGGGGTCTTGGGCTATAAAAGCAGCCGTTTCACCATGGCAAATCGATTGGTTTCGACTGAAGCGACGCATGAGGCGTCTTCACGAGTAGCACGGCAAATTACGCAGTACTTGTTCCGTATCTAAGGGAACCGAGGTTACGTTAGTAACCGAGTACGTTCCCTTGTGATACTACACAAGTACTGCGTCGTTCGTCTTATTAAGATAAATAAGACAAGACGCTACGGGGATAATACAATCACGCCGTGCTATGTAAGGGGACGACTAAATAAAAGTGTGAAGCGCTTCAAAAAAGGGCTCCAAAACACTCAAGAGATATGTCATCCACCAGAACCCCATTACTAGGGCCTCCAGGGGCCTAGTTTATGTATATATGGGGCAAACAGTAGTTTGAAGGCCCAGACATTGAAGGCCCAAGGAGGAGTAAGCGAGAGCTATGGCGTCTGCTATCCATCTAGATAGTCTGGGCTTTGTGACCGGAAGACCTTTCGTGCGGCCACCAAAGCAGACAAAGAGCTGTTCTGCCTGACGAAAAGGGGCGGAGTGATCAATGTACGTCCTCAGGGCTCTGACAGGACAGAGAAGGTTCTGTTCATCCTGAGGAGGAGGAAGGGCGGAGAGAACTACCATCTGCGCCCTAAAGGGGGTAGATAGAACTTTCGGGACGTACAGTGGGGAGAACAAGTATTTGATACACTGCCGATTTTGCAGGTTTTCCTACTTACAAAGCATGTAGAAGTCTGTAATTTTTATCATAGGTACACTTCAACTGTGAGAGACAGAATCTAAAACAAAAATCCAGAAAATCACATTGTATGATTTTTAAATAATTAATTTGCATTTTATTGCATGACATACGTATTTTATCACCTACCAACCAGTAAGAATTCCGGCTCTCACAGAACTGTTAGTTTTTCTTTAAGAAGCCCTCCTGTTCTCCACTCATTACCTGTATTAACTGCACCTGTTTGAACTCGTTACCTGTATAAAAGACACCTGTCCACACACTCAATCAAACAGACTCCAACCTCTCCACAATGGCCAAGACCAGAGAGCTGTGTAAGGACATCAGGGATAAAATTGTAGACCTGCACAAGGCTGGGATGTGCTACAGGACAATAGGCAAGCAGCTTGGTAAAAAGGCAACAACTGTTGGCGCAATTATTAGAAAATGGAAGAAGTTCAAGATGACAAAGAAAACCATTAGTAACACACTACGCCGTCATGGATTAAAATCCTGCAGTGCACGCAAGGTCCCCCTGCTCAAGGCAGCGCATGTCCAGGCCTGTCTGAAGTTTGCCAATGACCATCTGGATGATCCAGAGGAGGAATGGGAGAAGGTCATGTGGTCTGATGAGACAAAAATAGAGCTTTTTGGTCTAAACTCCACTCGCCGTGTTTGGAGGAAGAAGAAGGATGAGTACAACCCCAAGAACACCATCCCAACCGTGAAGCATGGAGGTGGAAACATCATTCTTTGGGGATGCTTTTCTGCAAAGGGGACAGGACGACTGCACCATACTGAGGGGAGGATGGATGAGGCCATGTATCGCGAGATCTTGGCCAACAACCTCCTTCCCTCAGTAAGAGCATTGAAGATGGGTCGTGGCTGGGTCTTCCAGCATGACAACGACCCGAAACACACAGCCAGGGCAACAAAGGAGTGGCTCCGTAAGAAGCATCTCAAGGTCCTGGAGTGGCCTAGCCAGTCTCCAGACCTGAACCCAATAAAAAATCTTTGGAGGGAGCTGAAAGTCCGTATTGCCCAGCGACAGCCCTGAAACCTGAAGGATCTGGAGAAGGTCTGTATGGAGGAGTGGGCCAAAATCCCTGCTGCAGTGTGTGCAAACCTGGTCAAGAACTACAGGAAACGTATGATCTCTGTAATTGCAAACAAAGGTTTCTGTACCAAATATTAAGTTCTGCTTTTCTGATGTATCAAACACTTATGTCATGCAATAAAATGCAAATTAATTACTTAAAAATCATACAATGTAATTTTCTGGATTTTTGTTTTAGATTCCGTCACTCACAGTTGAAGAGTACCTATGATAAAAATTACAGACTTCTACATGCTTTGTAAGTGGGCAAACCTGCAAAATCGGCAGTGTATCAAATACTTGTTCTCCCCACTGTATCCATGTCTAGGTTTCAGGACGACTTTAGAGTCGTTGGGCCAAAACTCAAGACACGAGGGGCTCACAGAGAGCGCCTGCAAATCTCCCACACGCTTAACCGATGCTAGAGCTAGCAGCAAGGCGGTTTTTAGCGACAGGGGTCAAAGGTCAGCAGTCTGGATTGGTTCAAATGGAGGGCTTTTAAGGCCCCTAAGAACCACAGACAGGTCCCAAGTACGTGGAGGGTTTAGCCTCCTGGAGCCCTTAAGGAAGCGAACAACAAGGTCGTTTCTTCCTTATAGACTGCCCTCCTATAGGAGTGTGTGAAGCTTTAAAACAGAAAAGACTTTAAGAGTAGAGGGGCCTCTATCCATTAAGTCTTGAAGAAATGACAATATCTGAGATATGTCACAAGTTAGAGGGTCGCTGCCCCGGGTTTTACACCAGGAGGTGAAGGCGGCCCATTTTGAGGCATAGAGACGTCTTGTAGACGGAGCTCTGCCCTGAGAGATAGTGTTTAGGGTATTCTCAGGGAGGTTAAAGGGCTCCCGTTGAGAAACCACACATGAAGGTCCCACAGCTCGGGTCTGGGGTGCCAAATTGTCCTTCTCGCTTGGGAGAGGAGGTCCCGTCTCAGAGGGATCGGCCATGGCCTCAGGGGCGATAACCGAGACAGCTCCGAGAACCATGGTTGGGTCCTCCAAAGAGGCTCTCAGAGAGAGTAGATTGCACTGAGTCCACTCTAGGATGGTTTTCGCTAGGGTGAAGAGGGGTTTCGATGAGAGGCCGCCCTGGTGATTTATAAAGGACACCACCATCATGTTGTCTGATCTGACCAAGACGTGGTGTCCCACCAGAAGAGGAAGGAAGACCTGGAGAGCTTGATATACCGCCATCATTTCTAGGCGGTTGATATGCCTCCTGTTTGTCCTGCTGCCTGCTATGCTCGCGTGTGCTTTGCTTGCTTTTGAATCTTTATTTGATATTATTCCCTGTTGTTTAAACTGCTAAATATAACTTACCCATCACCATATATTGTCTAATATTGCCTACCACATTAAATCTGACATCGCTAGCTTTTAATCTAAATCACTATCACGCGTTAGCATTTCGCTAGCCTGTTAGCTTGCCATCTCTGCACTCGGGTCTCGGGTCACCTCGGGTCACATTAAACAACTGTGGTAAGTTGGATTAATCAACAAATACGGTAAGCCATGTCTTCTCCTGTCATTGTCACTTGCACTGCATGTTTCATGTTTAGTATATCTTTCTCCGTTAGCGCAGAGGGCTTCACATGTGATAAATGTAAGGAGATAGTCAGGCTGACAGAGAAGATTTCAGAATTAGAGACACGCATCCAGACTTTATTTGAGAGTAGTGAGAATGTAACCGCTTTAGACACTGCTTTGGATGCGAATAGCTTAGTGAACTCTGTACATTGTTCGGTTCCGGCTGTAGAGCCCGTGCAGCAGGGCAACTGGGTGACGGTGAGATGGCATAGTCGCGGATCAAAAAACCACTCTTCCGTTCTGATTAGAACATCAAACAGGTTCTCCCCACTCAGTGATGCACCCACTGAGAATCCTGTTGAAAGTGCCCTAGTTATTGGCGATTCTATTACACGGAACGTGAAAATAGAGACACCAGCAACCATAGTCACATGTTTACCGGGAGCCAGAGCGCCTGACATCAAAGCAAATTTAAAAGTGCTGGCTAATGCTAATCGTAAATTCTCTAAGATTATTATTCACGTCGGCACTAATGATGTTCGACTTCGCCAGTCGGAGATCACCAAAATTAACATTAAAGAGGTGTGTGAACTCGCAAGTACGCTAGCAGATGACGTTTTTTGCTCTGGTCCCCTCCCCGTTAAAAGGAGTGATGAGATACTTAGCAGAGTATCATTACTCAATGGCTGGTTGTCTAAGTGGTGTCCGCAAAATAACATAGCGTTCATAGACAATTGGAAAAGCTTTTGGGGCAGACCTGACCTGTTGAAAAAAGATGGCATCCATCCTTCCTGGGATGGTGCCGCTCTTCTCTCTAGTAATTTGGCACATAGTCTTAGAGCTAAACCTTGACTAACTGGGGCCCAGGTCAGGAAGCAGACGGACTGGCTTACCCGACCGCCTGCTAGTTGTCTCACATCACAGAAGTCAGATAAATCCCAGCACATAGAGACTCTTTCACCTAGATATTATCACATAGAGACTGTGTCTGTTCCACGAATTAGTAAATACAAAAAACCATCAAAACCATTCAACGGTAAAAATTTTATTGATGTCCAACAAATAAACAACAGATATAATACAGATGATCAAATAATAAAGCTTGGGCTGCTGAATATTCGATCCCTTTCCTCAAAAGCGCTTACTGTTAATGATATGATTACAGATCATAGATGTGCTGTGTTTGACAGAAACCTGGCTAAAACCTGACAATTACATTACTTTAAATGAGTCCACCCCCCAAGATTATTGTTATAAACACGAGCCGCGTCTGGAAGGTAAAGGGTTGCTGTAATTTATAATAATATCTTCAGTATTACTCAGAAGTCTAGTTTCAAATATAATTCCTTTGAAGTTTTGGTGCTTTATGTAACGTTATGTAGTGAAATTGATAAATCCCATTTGACATTTATGTTGGCTACTGTATACAGGCCACCAGGGCACCATAGAGACTTTACCAGAGAATTTGCTGATTTTCTATCAGAGTTAGTACTGGCTGCAGATAAAGTCCTAATTGTTGGTGATTTTAATATTCATGTAGACAATGAAAAAGACGCATTGGGATTGGCATTTAGAGACATTCTAAACTCTACTGGAGTAAGGCAACATGTGTCAGGACCCACTCATCGCCGTAATCATGCTTTAGACCTAATACTGTCACATGGAATAAATGTTGATACCATTGAAATTCTGCAGCAGAGCGATGACATCTCAGATCATTACCTAATATCTTGTACACTTAATTTAGCAAAGGCTGCAAAGCCGTCCCCTCACTTCAAATATGGCAGGACTATCACTGCTGCGACTAAAAATTGCTTTGTAAATAATCTTCCTCATCAGTTTCATCTCCTCAGCATCCCAGATAGCCTAGAGGAACTCGATGTTGCAACAAAAACTATTGACTCTCTCTTTTCCAGCACTTTAGACACAGTTGCTCCCCGGCGCTTAAAGAAGATTAAAGAAAATAGTCCAACGCCGTGGTACAACGAGCACACCCGGGCCCTTAAAACAGCAGCCAGAAAAATGGAGCGCAGCTGGAAGAAAACAAAACTGGAAGTTTTTCGCATTTCGTGGAAAGACAGCATGATTGCATACAGAAAGGCCGTAAAAACTACTAGATCTGCTTATTTCTCGACTCTCTTAGAAGAAAACAAACCCTAGGTATTTATTCGATACAGTGGCTAAATTAACCAAAGATAAAGCTTCCTTCAACTTCTGATGTTTATAAACAGCACAGCAGTAATGACTTTATGAACTTCTTTACTTGTAAGATTGATAATATTAGGAAAAAAAATTATAACCATGCAGCCGTCTACTACAGTATCACATCAGACAGTGCATTGTAGTGTCACTGAGGAAAAATTACATTGATTCACTGCTATAGGAGAAGAAGAATTGGCTAAACTCGTTAAATCATCAAAACCAACAACATGTATGCTCGACCCTATACTGACTAAACTACTAAAAGGGATGCTTCCAGAGGTCATAGATCCTCTTCTTAATATCATTAATTCATCCTTGACATTAGGGTATGTACCGAAAACTTTTAAGTTGGCTATTATTAAACCACTTATTAAAAAAACGCAACTTGATCCTACAGAATTAGTCAAAACAGGCCAATCTCAAATCTACTCTTTCTGTCAAAAATACTAGAAAAGGCAGTGTCCTCACAATTATGCTCCTTTTTAGAAAGAAATGGTATCTGTGAGGATTTCCAGTCAGGATTTAGACCGTATCATAGTACTGAGACTGCTCTCATTAGAGTTACAAATGATTTACTCTTATCATCCGATCATGGTTGTATATCTCTATTAGTGTTACTCGATCTTAGTGCTGCACTCGATAATATCGACCACAACATTCTTTTGAATAGACTCGAAAATTATGTTGGCATTAGTGGAAATTCATTGGCATGGTTTAAATCATACTTATCTGACCGTTATCAGTTTGTAGCAGTAAATGAAGAGATCGCAGGGCTCAGTGCTAGGACCGTTGCTTTTCACTCTGTACATGCTACCACTGGGAGATATTATTAGGAAGCATGGCGTTAGTTTTCATTGTTATGCTGACGATACTCAGCTCTATATTTCTTCACGCCCTGACGAAATTTACCAATTCACAAGATTAACGGAATGCATAGCTGATATAAAAAATTGGATGACTAGTAATTTCCTGCAACTTAATTTAGAAAAAAATGAATTTTTAATCATTGGACAAAAAAACTCCACAAGTAGTAACCTAGAATACTGTCTAACACTCGATGGCTGCTCTGTCAAGTCCTCGTCGTCAGATAGGAACCTGGGTGTGCTCTTTGATACCAATCTCTCATTTAAAAAGCCACGTTTCTAGCATCTGTAAAACTGCATTCTACCATCTTAAAAATATATCTAAATTACGGCACATGCTTTCAATGCAAAATGCTAAACAGTTAGTTCATGCGTTCATGACCTCAAGGCTAGATTATTGTAATGCTCTACTGGGTGGTTGCCCTGCTCGCTTAATAAATAAACTGCAGCTTGTCCAAAACGCAGCAGCTAGAGTTCTTACTAGAACCAGGAATTATGACCATATTAGCCCGGTTCTGGCAACACTGTATTGGCTCCCTATTAAACATTGTATACATTTTAAAATCTTGCTGATTACTTACAAAGCACTAAATGGTTTAGCTCCCCAGTACTTGAGCGAGCTCTTAACGCATTATACTCCATCACGTCTATTGCGGTCTCAAAATTCTGGCCAGTTGATAATACCTAGAATATCAAAATCAACTGCAGGCGGTCGATCCTTCTCCTATTTAGCACCTAAACTCTGGAACAGTCTTCCTAGCATTGTTCGGGAAGCAGACACACTCTGTCAGTTTAAATCTAGACTAAAAACACATCTCTTTACTATGGTATACACATAAAACATTTTTAATTTATATTATTCAAATCAGTTAAATGATTGTTTTAGGCTGCATTAACTAGGTCAGCCAGAACCGGGAACACTTCCCATAACACCTGATGTACTCGTTACATCATAAGAAGAATGGCATCTACGGTAATGTTAGTCTCTCTGTTTATCCCGAGGTTTAGTGCAGTCGGCCGGATCCGGGCCGTATCCGGACCAGATGGTGGACCTTAGCCTGGACATGACGAACGCATCCCTGAAGTGTCTGTAGAGACCGTGTCAATTAAACTCCCCCCTGTAAATGTCGCATCGACACGACATCCTCATTAAACCCATCCCCGGCGTGACGACGCCAATCTTTCGAATAATCCTACAAATATCTATTGATCTAATATGACTTCTGACCTGTAATGTTGCCAGAATCATAATCATACACTATTTGTTCGTCGGCCAGAGGAGAACTGGCACCCCGACTGAGCCTGGTTTCTCCCAAGGTTTTTTTCTCCATTCTGGCCCTGAAGGAGTTTTGGTTCCTTGCCACCGTCGCCTTTGGCTTTTGGCTTGCTCAGTTGGGGACACTTAAATTTCAACTATATTACTGATCTGCCCGCATTGACACTATATGATAATTGAAATGAGCTGGATGACATCACCGTTTTCACCAGAGCGGCTGTACAGCCGAATCAAATTCTGTTGCATTATTTTCCTGTTACCACTGTGAAGCTGCTTTAAAACAATTGGCATTGTAAAAAGCGCTATATAAGTAAAGGTGATTTGATTTGATTTTGATTTGATGTAGCTCGCTTTCCAGGTTGCTCCAAGCCCCGAAGGCTGGGTGGTTGTCGCACAGACCTCCCCAACCTGTCTTGGAGGCGTCTGTGAAGACAACTTTCCTCTTGTCCTATCGCCACGCCTTGCTTGAACCAGCAAGGGTTCGTCCAAGGGGCCAAGGCTGTGACACATGCCTGGTTCACCTTGAGCGAGCAACGGCCATGATGCCAGGCTGAGGGCGGGACCCGCGGTTTTAGCCAGAACTGCAGAGGGCGCATATGAAGCAACCCCATCTGCAGAGCTGGAGATGCTGAGCTCATTAGGCCTAGCATTTTCTGAAATGTTCTGAGCGGCAGAAAAATCCCGGCCGTAACGTTTGCGCGAGCTGCTGAATGGCCAGAGCACGCTCTGGAGTGACTGTGGCCCTCAAGAGGGTTGAGTCTAAAATTATCCCCAGGAACGATACACGTTGGCTGAAAGATAATGAGCTCTTTGCAAAATTGACCCTGAGACCCAAGCACTCTAACTGGTTGAGGATAACGGATCTGTGGAATATTAGTTCCACCTCCGACTGGGCCAGAACGAGCCAGTCGTCGAGGTAATTCAGAATGGGCACGCCCATCTGTCTCAGAGGGGAGGGAGCCGCATCCATGCACTTCGTGAAAGTGCGGGGGGCCAGAGACAGGCAGAACGGCAGAACCGCATATTGATATGCCACTCCCTCGAAGGCGAATCTCAAAAACTGCCTGTGATGGGGGGCTATCTGGATGTGAAAGCAAGCATCTTTCAGATCCAGGGTAAAGAACCAGTCTCCCGGGCGTATTTGCAGGAAGATGTGTTTCAGAGTGATCATTCTGAACGAGCGCTTTATTAGGGCCTTGTTCAGATGTCTGAGATCGAGGATGGGTCTGAGACCGCCATCCTTCTTGGGGACGAGGAAGTACCTGCTGTAAAAGCCTGACTCGCTCAGTGCTGGAGGAACCACTTCTATGGCTCTTTTCGCCAGCATGATGTTTACCTCGGAACGTAGGACATGTGCATCCTTGCTTTCTACAGAGGTTTCGACCACGCCGTTGAAAAACTGGGGTCTTGGAGTAGATTGGAGTACATACAGCGAATTGGAGTACATAACCTCGTTTTATTATGTTCAGAACCCAGGCTGACACTCCGGGGATGGCCTGCCAGGCCTCGGCCCGTGAGGCGAGGGGCTGAGAGGGACTGAGGTGCATGTGTGTGGTGGAAGAGGAATTTTGCTCTCTTTTTGAGTATGTTTGATTTTTATTTCCGCTATAACAGCTCCCAACCAGGGCATTTGAACAGGCTCTGTGTGGGCAACAAACTGAACGGGGTGGCAGGAAAACTGGGCGAGGCATTTTGGAGGGTGGTGAGGCCGCAGAGGGACTTAACCTCCTCCTCTTCCTTTCTCGGCCATCAGGCCGGCTTCTGGGCTGCAGGGTCCAACACTATCTTGGGTCAGGGGCCCTGTCGCACCGGAGGGGGGTGGCGCCTAGCAGAGCGCGAGCGCCGTCTGTGCTCAGAGCTTGCTTGGTGGCTTGGCTTGTCCCTTGGCATCTGCTGCTGAGCTGGAGCTGATTTAGGGCGGCTCGGGGCAGAGGAGGTGGAGCATTTGGGCAAAAAGTGTCGCATAGCCTGGGACTACTTTTGTGCTGCCGTAAAGCGCTCGGCGAAGCCATCGACTGCGGGTCCGAAGAGACCGGTGGAGGAGACTGGTGAGTCGACGAAAACGGCTTTATCCGCATCCTTGATCTCAGTCAAGTTAAGCCACAAGTGGCGCTCCAACACCACCAAACTGGCCATCGAGCGTCCAATGGCTTGAGCCGTAGTCTTCGTGGCGCGCAGGGCCAGATCTGTGGCGCTGCGCAGCTCTCTGAAGGTAGCAGAGTCGTGACCGGCCTCATCCAGATCCTTATGGAGCTTCGCTTGATACACCTGGAGAACCGCCATGGAGTGTAAAGAGGAAGCTGCCTGACCAGCCAAGGTGTACGCACGTCCAGCGATGGCCGAGGTGGTACAACAGGGCTTAGATGGATGAGCGGCCTTGGTTTTCCATCCAATGGCGGCAGGCGGACACAAATGTGCGGCCACAGCTTCGTCCAGGGGAGGTAACTTCTCATAGCCCTTTTGCCCGGCGCCGTCAACGAAAGTGAGAGCGTGAGAGGCAGAAGAATGAAGGCGGGCTGAGTAGGGAGCGCGCCATAACTTTGTCAGCTCGTCGTGCACTTCTGGAAAGAAGGGCGCTGACCGCTGAGAGGGAGCTTGACGACGTCCAGGCAGGAACCACTCGTCCAAGCGGCTGCGCATGGGTTCCTCAGGTGCAGACCACTCTAAACCGAGCTGTTCGACAGCACGCGATAGAGCTCTGAGTCACTAGAAGCTCTGGTGTCAATCGGCTCCAAAGACAGCAAGAGGGCGGGGTCATGCTGCGAGCCCGACCACTCCTCGGTCTCCGAGGCCGCTAAGGACATGCTGTCGTCATGCGGCTCGTCATCAGATCCTCCAAACGAGACCAAGTCACTCGCGGCCGCCGAGGGACGTTGGTCTGGATGGGAGAAATGGACGGGGGGAACCTCTCCTTGTGGGGAGAGCGAGTCACGTGGGGGCTGAGCCGACGTGAGATCGCACTCGTCCGAGCGCTGAGATCCTCTGCCCCGCTGTTTTTTCCTCGCGGGTTCCCGGGAGGAAGAAAACGGGAGGGCGCAAGGGGCGGGGTCGCGTTCTGAGAAGAACGCTATCCGCGAGCGCAGAGAGGCGAGACTCATACTCTCGCAGTGAGAGCAGGTCGAGTCAGCGAGCGCGGCTTCTGCGTGGGACTCGCCCAGACATTGCACGCACACGCTGTGCCCACACTCGTGGCGCGACATCTACAACAACGTCGCTAAAATTTGCTCTTTTATAAATGCTCTGAAAGGATACACCGAAGTGCACTCAAAAGGCTGCAGGCGGCTCGTGGGCGAAGCGCTGACCAGGCTGCAACACAGCGGCATGGGAACAGTGCTGCTTGAGAGGGGCGAGCTGATCTGGCTGCTGCAGAGCGGCGGACGATCAGCACTGCACGTGAGCGGCGGTCTAAGCGGCGAGCTGAAGAGCAGAGAGTGCTGCGGCTGCTCGAAGCGGCGGCTGCGCAGGCAGCGAGCTGCTTGAGAGCGGCGAGCAGGGAGGCGGGCCGATCAACTGCACGAAGGCGAGAAGATCAGCAGCGAATCCAGCTGCTTGCAGGTGAAGGCGGCTTCAATCCGAGTTCCAACGAAGAGATGTTATCTGCGTCGCTGAAGGAGAATTAATCGATTTGCCATGGTGAAACGGCCACTTTTATAGCCCAAGACCCCGCCCCTTTGGGCGGGCTCGCTCACCATTGGCTCACGCGTACCACGCAGTCATTGGTTCGTTTTCTTTAGCTTTACGAACCAATCGACGTGCAGTTTGCACTGCGTGACTGTATAAAGGCTTCAGAATCGGAGAAAAATTTGTTTTCCCCGTAGCGTCTTGTCTTATTTATCTTAAGACGAACGACGCAGTACTCGTGTAGTATTGCAAGGGAACTATGGTTTATAACAGAATTCTATGAACGCTTCCCACTAGATCTCACAGTAGCGATGTTATTAATACTGTGGCAAATTCAAACGCTTTCTCACTAGATCTCCCAGCACCTTGTAGTAACGGTGTCGCATGATCGAGATCGGCACGTGTTGCATACTAATATATATATATATATATATATATATATATATTAGTATGCAATAATAGTATGATTTGAATATGAACTTTATCTTTATTGCAGTATAATAACATTATACTGGGAATATGTATATTAACATATTAAACATATAGGGAATATGTTTTATACTCTTACCTGGAGGTGGGTTCTCTGGTATTGCGGGCTGGACACCATCAATGCTTAACCAGTGAGCTGAAAGACAGAGACAACAGGCAATTTTCTTCTTTGTTTATGTAGGAAACAATGTTATTCAAAGATAACAAACGTAGCACGCAAATAGTGCTCCTCAGCAGGAAAAAAAAGTTTAGTTTGTATATATATATATATATATATGTGTATATACAGTGGGGAGAACAAGTATTTGATACAGTGCCGATTTTGCAGGTTTGCCCACTTACAAAGCATGGAGAAGTCTGTAATTTTTATCATAGGTACTCTTCAACTGTGAGTGACGGAATCTAAAACAAAAATCCAGAAAATCACATTGTATGATTTTTAAGTAATTAATTTGCATTTTATTGCATGACATAAGTATTTGATACATCAGAAAAGCAGAACTTAATATTTGGTACAGAAACCTTTGTTTGCAATTACAGAGATCATACGTTTCCTGTAGTTCTTGACCAGGTTTGCACACACTGCAGCAGGGATTTTGGCCCACTCTTCCATACAGACCTTGTGTTTCAGGGCTGTCGCTGGGCAAAACAAACTTTCAGCTCCCTCCAAAGATTTTCTATTGGGTTCAGGTCTGGAGACTGGCTAGACCACTCCAGGACCTTGAGATGCTTCTTACGGAGCCACTCCTTAGTTGCCCTGGCTGTGTGTTTCGGGTCGTTGTCATGCTGGAAGACCCAGCCATGACCCATCTTCAATGCTCTTACTGAGGGAAGGAGGTTGTTGGCCAAGATCTCGCGATACATGGCCCCATCCATCCTCCCCTCAATACGGTGCAGTCGTCCTGTCCCCTTTGCAGAAAAGCATCCCCAAAGAATGATGTTTCCACCTCCATGCTTCACGGTTGGGATGGTGTTCTTGGGGTTGTACTCATCCTTCTTCTTCCTCCAAACATGGCGAGTGGAGTTTAGACCAAAAAGCTCTATTTTTGTCTCATCAGACCACATGACCTTCTCCCATTCCTCCTCTGGATCATCCAGATGGTCATTGGCAAACTTCAGACGGGCCTGGACATGCGCTGTCTTGAGCAGGGGGACCTTGCGTGCACTGCAGGATTTTAATCCATGATGGCGTAGTGTGTTACTAATGGTTTTCTTTGAGACTGTGGTCCCAGCTCTCTTCAGGTCATTGACCAGGTCCTGCCGTGTAGTTCTGGGCTGATCATTGATGCCCCACAAAGTGAGATCTTGCATGGTACCCCAGACTGAGGGAGATTGACCGCCATCTTGAACTTCTTCCATTTTCGAATAATTGCGCCAACAGTTGTTGCCTTCTCACCAAGCTGCTTGCCTATTGTCCTGTAGCCCATCCCAGCCTTGCGCAGGTCTACAATTTTATCCCTGATGTCCTTGCACAGCTCTCTGGTCTTGGCCATTGTGGAGAGGTTGGAGTCTGTTTGATTGAGTGTGTGGACAGGTGTCTTTTATACAGCTAACGAGTTCAAACAGGTGCAGTTAATACAGGTAATGAGTGGAGAACAGGAGGGCTTCTTAAAGAAAAACTAACAGGTCTGTGAGAGCCGGAATTCTTACTGGTTGGTAGGTGATCAAATACTTATGTCATGCAATAAAATGCAAATTAATTATTTAAAAATCATACAATGTGATTTTCTGGATTTTTGTTTTAGATTCCGTCTCTCACAGTTGAAGTGTACCTATGATAAAAATTACAGACCTCTACATGCTTTGTAAGTGGGCAAACCTGGAAAAACGGCAGTGTATCAAATACTTGTTCTCCCCACTATTTATACAGTGGAGAGAATCAAACAGACTCCAACCTCTCCACAATGGCCAAGACCAGAGAGCTGTGTAAGGACATCAGGGATAAAATTGTAGACCTGCACAAGGCTGGGATGGGCTACAGGACAATAGGCAAGCAGCTTGGTGAGAAGGCAACAACTGTTGCCGCAATTATTAGAAAATGGAAGAAGTTCAAGATGGCGGTCAATCTCCCTCGGTCTGGGGTACCATGCAAGATCTCACCTCGTGGGGCATCAATGATCATGAGGAAGGTGAGGGATCAGCCCAGAACTACACGGCAGGACCTGGTCAATGACCTGAAAAGAGCTGGGACCACAGTCTCAAAGAAAACCATTAGTAACACACTACGCCATCAAGGCTTAAAATCCTGCAGCGCACACAAGGTCCCCCTGCTCAAGCCAGCGCATGTCCAGGCCCATCTGAAGCATGCCAATGACCATCTGGATGATCCAGAGGAGGAATGGGAGAAGGTCATGTGGTCTGATGAGACAAAAATAGAGCTTTTTGGTCTAAACTCCACTCGCCGTGTTTGGAGGAAGAAGAAGGATGAGTACAACCCCAAGAACACCATCCCAACCGTGAAGCATGGAGGTGGAAACATCATTCTTTAGGGATGCTTTTCTGCAAAGGGGACAGGACGACTGCACCGTATTGAGGGGAGGATGGATGGGGCCATGTATCGCGAGATCTTGGCCAACAACCTCCTTCCCTCAGTAAGAGCATTGAAGATGGGTCGTGGCTGGGTCTTCCAGCATGACCACGACCCGAAACACACAGCCAGGGCAACTAAGGAGTGGCTCCGTAAGAAGCATCTCAAGGTCCTGCAGTGGCCTAGCCAGTCTCCAGACCTGAACCCAATAAAAAATCTTTGGAGGGAGCTGAAAGTCCATATTGCCCAGCGACAGCCCCGAAACCTGAAGGATCTGGAGAAGGTCTGTATGGAGGAGTGGGCCAAAATCCCTGCTGCAGTGTGTGCAAACCTGGTCAAGAACTACAGGAAACGTATGATCTCTGTAATTGCAAACAAAGGTTTCTGTACCAAATATTAAGTTCTGCTTTTCTGATGTATCAAATACTTATGTCATGTAATAAAATGCAAATTAATTACTTAAAAATCATACAATGTGATTTTCTGGATTTTTGTTTTAGATTCCGTCACTCACAGTTGAAGAGTACCTATGATAAAAATTACAGACTTCTACATGCTTTGTAAGTTGGCAAACCTGCAAAACTGCCAGTGTATCAAATACTTGTTCTCCCCACTGTATATATATATATATATATATATATATATATATACACACACACACACACACACACACACACACACACACACACACACACACACATCGATCAGGCATAACATTATGACCACTGACAGGTGAAGTGAATAACACACTCTTCATTACGGCATCTGTTAGTGGGTGGGATATATTAGGCAGCAAGTGAACATTTTGTCCTCAAAGTTGATCTGTTAGAAGCAGGAAAAATGGGCAAGTGTAAGGACTTGAGCGAGTTTGACAAGGGACAAATTGTAATGGCTAGACGACTGGGTCAGAGCATCTCCAAATCTGCAGCTCTTGTGGGGTGTTCCCGGTCTGCAGTAGTCAGTATCTATCAAAAGTGGTCCAAGGAAGGAACAGTGGTGAACCGGCGACAGGGTCATGGGTGGCCAAGGCTCATTGATGCACGTGGGGAGTGAAGGCTGGTCCGTGTGGTCTGATCAAACAGACAAGCTACTGTAGCTCAAGAAGTTAATGCTGGTTCTGATAGAAAGGTGTCAGAAAACACAGTGCATCGCAGTGCATTGTTGCGTATGGGGCTGCATAGCCGCAGACCAGTCAGGGTGCCCATGCTGACCCCTGTCCAATGCCGAAACCACCAACAGTGGTAGAGGTCTGCACGGGCTTTAAACTGAAGCCCGAACCCGGCCCGTACCCGAGATCATTTAACCCGACCCGACCATCACATTTACATGTTAAGCCCGAACCCGACCCGAACCCGAGGTCCATTTCTCACAGCAAATACCATTTTGCAATATGTTGTATTTAAAGATTGCTTGCAACGGTAAACAAATACATGTACAAACAGAGGCACAGCGGCCCCATCAGCACAGCAGTAAGAGAAAAAGCACGGACTTACCAATTACGTAACTTTGCTGTGGTCGAACAGGTGTAACAGTCACAAATTTCACTGGAACTCAAACTTTAAACTTAAAAAAGTTCACGCAGTTTTGCTAAACTATTTACACAAATATATCCTTCTCAGTAGCCTACAAGTTATGAAGGAAGAGAACGGCATAGACAGTTGATCATAATTCTTTCAGAGTGCAGCTTTTCCTGCATCATTTGGAACTGTGATAAGTTTTCCCTCAGTAATTTTTACGTTACCGCACTCATGGTTAATGTTTGCTTTCTGTCGTCTGCTGTGTTGTGACCGAAATAGCGCGCGAGAGCAGTAGCACATGCGCAAAACAGTTTGTGATATAAATGATATAACCTATTATAATGATAAAATAAAAATTATATATATATATATATATATATATAGCCTATGCCTATGTATGTGTGTGTGTGTATGTATGCATGTATTAATCTGCGCATGTGCTCTCTCACGTGCTCTTTCGGTCACAACACAGCAAGCAGGCAAAGCACACGGCACGCAAACTATATGTATATAGCCGATTTAGTTTTTCTTAGTTACAAAACCGAACCCGACCCGAACCCGAGGCTGTTCATTAAATATTAGCCCGAACCCGACCCGCAAGTTTTTCGGGACCCGTCGGGCTCGGGTCGGGTAGCAGACCTCTAAACAGTGGGCACGTGAGTATCAGAACTGGACCACGGAGCAATGGAAAAAGGTGGCCTGGTCTGATGAATCACATTTTCTTTTACATCACATGGATGGCCGGGTGCGTGTGCGTCGCTTACCTGGCGAACACATGGCACAAGGATGCACTATGGGAAGAAGGCAAGCCGGTGGAGGCAGTGTGATGCTTTGGGCAATGTTCTGCTGGGAAACCTTGGGTCCTGCCATCCATGTGGATGTTACTTTGACACGTACCACCTACCTATGCATTGTTGCAGACCATGTACACCCTTTCATGGAAACAGTATTCCCTGGTGGCTGTGGCCTCTTTCAGCAGGATAATGCGCCCTGCCACAAAGAAAAACGGTTCAGGAATGGTTTGAGGAGCACAATATTGAGTTTGAGGTGTTGACTTGGCCTCCAAATTCCCCATATCTCAATCCAATCGAGCATATGTGGGATGTGCTGGACAAACAAGTCCGATCCAGGGAGGCCCCACCTCGCAACTTACAGGACTTAAAGGATCTGCTGCTAACATCTTGGTGCCAAATACCAGTGGAGTCCATGCCTTGACGGGTCAGGGCTGTTTTGGCCGCAAAAGGAGGACCAACACAATATTAGGAAGGTGGTCATTATGTTATGCCTGATCGATGTATATATATATATATATATATATATAAAAACAAGGTATTCTAAAAGGCAAGAAAAATTATGCTGTGTTCCTTTTGGAACAGCTTTTGAGTCAGGACAGTGTCTATAATGCTATATATGCTAAGTAAGCGACTCACTAGGTTTGGTATAGAGCTTGCATCTAAATGGCAAATAATTTGGTTTCATATGAGGAATGCTTGTTAATTACCTTTGAGTGAAACATCAAGAGGAACTCGAGGGAGGGGTGTGTTGATGATGTCACTAAGATCCACTTCCTTTTCTTCATAAAAATGCAATTCTCTGCCACCTCCACTTGCAAAGCGAAACGGGATGAACTCTTGAGACTGGAATCCATACAGCGGCTAAAGGAGACAAGTACAATTAAAGAAAAACTTGCTATACATAGGAGAAAGAATTTGTGAACGGTACTGAATGTTGTGGTTCACCAAGCATGAGTTAGACAGAGGAAACAAAAGACTCTCACTTCATTGCAGTTTTCTTACCTCCACGTTTTTTAGTTTAAGAGCATGGTCAATGTCACCAGTCATAAGTTTGCGTCTTTTCCCATGGTGCATAAACTTTAGTGCATCCTGTGGGAGATATCACATCAACACTTAAACAACACCTTCAGCTTTTCTGTGCAATCTCTCAAATGGAAATGAATGCACATTGCTGCAAACAGTTATTACACTATCACCTGATTATTATAACCAGCTATCATATGATTATTTGATCTAAAAGGAAACATCATGCATTTTAGATTGAATCTGCATATTTCAAATAAGGGTGGTTGAAACAAATATAGCGTTTTCCACAGGATTTTTTGAGACAATGGCAGGTGAGCCTCGAACCCTCTAGTGGGGTCCACGGGCAAGCTGGAAGAAAATATTTATTAGTTATTTTCAAAGCTTTCTCATTGTAAAAAGAACTTCATTAACCTTTATTTAGTTATAACAAGTACCCTTTTGGCAAGGAGACATCAGAACTCTGAAATCGGAAAAAGAAAACACAGTTTTTGCTCAAAACTAACCAAAATGAAAAATAATTTGGTTATAATCCCTGTAGAGGAGATACCTGGTGTTGTTTCCAAACAAAGGGAATATCACTATCGGCAAAAATCCAATATCGTGCATCCCTAGCAAAGCTTTCTCCAAGATGATTCAATGTACCCATTATTATACTTGATATATATATAGGTCTATAGCTTTGCATAAAATGACTTTGTCTTGCTGGAGTTTATTGCTGTTTCTAAATGATGTGGTACTCGCTACCAGGTGCCTATTAGATCAAAACACTGGAGTAGAGAGGATTATGAATTGGCATCACATGCACAGTATTCGCTGTAACATATTGCTTTGAAGCGTACGATTCTGCACCTGGGATCTGCAAAAGCAGTTTGTGCCACTCTTTATTTAAAGGTAAAGCAAGAGATTTCTGAGAAACGCTGTTGAAAGTGCATCGGACCGAGCACCAAAACACTTGTAGCCAATCAGCAGCAGGGGACGTATACACTCATGATGGAGGAGGAGGGAAAGTGAGCAAGAGGGAGATTTGAGAGAAAGACATTACAAAAGAGAAAAGGTCAGAGGAATATCACTGGAAAAAGAAGGGTTATGATCAGGCAAGAGCTTTAGGACTCGCGTTAATATTAGAAAAGCTTTCCAGCACTGGAGAGACCCAAGCGGGAAGGCCTGAAAACGGACATTGAGGTTGCGTTGTTTCCGCTCCATACGTAAGGAACATTGTTTTTTCTGTTTCACAGAACCAAGATATGCTGTTCTTGTAATGTTAGCTACAGTAACAGGACCGTTTTAAATACCATAGTTTGTCTTGAGTTGGTGTGCTGCTGGCGACTATCAACAAACTCCTGCTTGTATATGCTCTTGTGTACTGTAGCATTATTTTGCTTCGCTTCAGCCATGATAAAGAGACCTCCAATCTTGCATTGCATGTTCATGCATTTGGGGGCGGAGCAATGAAGGGAGGGGTGTGTTTGTTTGGCTCGATTTCAAATAGTGTTCAAACAGTGTTTCTCAGAAACTGCTTACTGCACCTTTAAGCCCTTCATATTAGGATAGTTGTGCACACTGAAATATTATTAATAACCTATCTGGTTCTGTTGTATTTATCATATCTTGTTGCCCTGTTAAAAAGCTGTTGCCCTGTTAAAAAGCTGTGCAAAAAAAGCAAATGTTTTTGTTTTATCTGACCATAGAACCCGTCTCGTTTGAAGTTCCAGTAGTGTCAGTTACTTTTCAAACGTTCTATGGACAAATGAAACAAACAAAAAAGAGCTTTTTGGCAGCAAACACTTAATATGGGTTTGGTGAACACAGGGATAAAAAAAGTACCCCATGTGTAAAATGAAATACTCTGCTGTATTTTTAATGCTGTGGGCCTAATTTTCTGCCAGAGGTCCTGGACATCTTGTTCAGATACATGGCATCATGGATTCGATCAAATACCAACAGATAAAAAAATCAAAACCTGACAGCCCGTGCTAGAAATCTTATAATGGGCCATGTTTGGATCTTCCAACAGGACAGTGATCCAAAAACAAACATCAAAATCAAAACAAAAATGGGTCACTGAGCACAAAACCAAGCATCTGCAATGGCCATCCCATTCCCTGACCTGAACCCTATAGAAAATGAGTGGGCTGAACTGAAGAGAAGAAGCACCAACATGGATCTGGGAATCTGAAGGATCTGGAGAGATTCTGTATGGAGGAATGGTCTCTGATCTCTTGTCAGGTGTTCTCCAAACTCATCAGGCATTATAGGAGAAGACTCAGAGCTGTTATCTTGGAAAAAGGAGGTTGCAAAAAGTATTTAATAAAAGGGGGCAAATAATTGTTCCCAACGTGTTTTGGAGAAAAAAAAATTCCCCCCACTTTCAATTCTTTTACTTCAACGAAAGGTTAGATTTTTGCTTTTTTTTTTAAATAAAATATCAAAAGGATTAACAATGCAGATTTATTTTTTACAGCCATCTTTGATCATATTTAACAAGGGGGGGGGAAATTTTTTCACACCACTGTATATGTCAGATTATGATTAAATATTTTTAATCCTTTGTTACTTTTCTCTAATGAAGTTTTTTGGGTATCAGTATTGGATCGGTTATGAAAAATGGTATTGTGCATCCCTAATTCCAAGTTTGTTTTTATTCTCTGAAATGTCTCATTTTGGTTTTCAGTGGCATTGCATAGGTTGTAATTTTTACATTAAACGTGCAAAAGTTCTGATATGATTTAACTTTGTTTCATTTTTTACATCACAAAAATGTAATATTACATTACCCTGATAATTTAATTAGACCAAAAAGGGAAAAAATACAAACATGTAATATATAAACATTTTAGATATTCATGTCTGTGTACTGTGCACAATGTTTTTTCTTAAAACCTTAATGAAAATCATATTTTCTATGTTCATTTATGCATATTAAGCTTATACTGTAAGGATAAAAAAAAATTGCAATTGTAAATACCTGTGCAATCTCTTTAATCCTGTAGCTAACCTCTTCGCTGAGGGCCAGACAGCTGTCTTCCTGCAGTGAGCCCACACCCACTGACTCCGCCATCGCCTTCATGGATTCAGTAGGAAGGATCACCGAACACAGCTTCTGTCTGCGCTCCTCTGCCATGTCTCACTGTATGGTAGGAAAAAAAAAATCAGATATATTAAATTTCAAGTAACTGTCATCAGTAAATAAGGCTCTTGTGATCCATTTCCACTGGCAAGAGAATTGGATAACTTTAAGAATGGTCTGCTGAGGTTTTGTTTAAATTTCAAAAATAACTTCTCATAGTCTTGAAAGCATAAATAAGCTTTAAAAAAAATTTAATGTTCAGAATTAATGCCATCTTTTCCAGCAAATGTATGTTTATGAATGTATAGTTGCCATGGAGTTATATAGCTGCATATATAGCTGCATCTTTTATATTCTATTCTATATCTATTATCGCAACTTAAAAACCCTAGTCCAAATACTTTTAAAATAATGTAATTTTTAAAAAAAAGTTTCTAAAGAAAATCTATATATATATTTATATTTTCCATTACAATGTGAATTCACATATTGACAACAGTTGATATATTGAGTGCTATATTTTCATTGTGTATTACTTGGCCACAGGTTTATGGCAAGATGATTTGCACATTTGTTCACAAAGGTTATATATAGAAACTGGAATCAAGTTGCAAGTAAGTTATCCTTAGTTGTAGTCTACTGATATGGATTTTTAATGGCTGATGCCAGAAACGTATATCCACAGTGAAGTGTGACTGGTGGCTGATATAATGTTAATATATTACAAAAAAAATCAAATTTAATGATAGAAAATTATACATGCATAATATATACACACAAAAAAATCAATAACAACTATTTGAAAACAAAAAAGTTCTTTACAAGAATGTTGAGGAGTTTCTCCGGAGCATTGTATCCTACTGAGAATCATAAGGGTGCTACTGAGAACTACGTGCCCAAAATATCTAGTTATTGGTTTGTTTAGTTGTTTGTTTTACATGAATCCAGAACACTCCTTCTCCGTAATGCATCAAGCAGCATCAACCCTTCTTCCAATGTTCAACTCTTATAAAGATCTGTCAGATTCCATTGTGCTCTAGAAAATATTCCTTAACGATCGGAAACGTTTATTCATCTGAAACGAGTTAAAGAGTTTTCAAGCACATTTTTAAGCGAACTTAATGCGGGATCGAGTACTCAAATACTGATATACTACGCTGTCAAAAGTTGTTTATGCACATATTCAAGTGTCTTAAGACTCATTAAGTCCATTATTTATATACAACTGGGGTTAATCATAGACATTTTCCTGCAATAAAATTGCACAAAAAGCAGAACTGAACTGCATGCCGTTCTTACCTTTAAAAAGATGATCCCGCAATGTTAAAACGATTAAAACAAATAAAAAAAAGCAAATACTTTATTAATAACTGCTCACTCTGTGGTTGTGCAGCTAATTGTTTATTTATCCACTGTATTTGTTTTTATATTTATACTTGGTATATCCTGTTTAGCTCCGAACCATTTTTCTGAAAATCCGCCATTTTGAATTTGCTGGAAGGTCCTGAGAGTGTGAACGAAAGATCGAAACGTAATCCCATATACACATATTTACAAAAAAGCACATTTTAGCGTCATGCCATTTAATAAACTTTATAAAGAAGCGGACAAACGATTTACTAACAACTACAGCTAATATTTCATGCAAAAAACAACGTATATAGGTTTTATTCTTATGCATCTTTCATGACATCGATTGCTTCGTTCATCCGCTAGCCAGTCTGTCGAAGATCAGCGCTATAAACAAACGGGTTTTGCAACTACTCATGCCTACAATAATCAAACGCCATATCCCCTAAGTGTAATAACATTCGATTTTAGAATAAATTATTGATATTAATATTCACTTGTTGAAATATGTTCATGCAAAATTAAAGTGAAGAATGTGAAAAGATGTTTCTAAAACAAGATCATTGTAGTGGTGTTTCTAAATTAATCACAAACATAACAAGAGATACAAGTCAACAAAAGATACACATCAACTACATAATTGCGAATTGAGAAACGAAGTGAAAAATGAGGATGTAAAAACAAAAGTTTTTAATATTCAGCTCAGCTGACATTTTTTCAACGTGACTTTTCTCCAGACTTTTTGTGTAAGTGGGAGGGGTTGTTTTCTCATCACTTTAATCACCGACTTTCAGCAGTGCAACGCCTAATTAACCCGTGATTATGGAACTCATACAAAAATGGGTTAATTGTCAATTTAAAGAAGCGGAAGTGGGCCGGGTGCTTGCTAGGTGATGCAGGGTTATAGCTTGCAGATTTGGTTCTTTAATTTCATTGAGGATGATGACGGAAAGTTTAATCTTGCATCTCTTGATCCTGACTTTGGCAGCAGAGTTTAGTGATGTGAGGGCCTCTCAACTGAGCTCTGACCCTCCGATACCCTATCCACCCAGTCGGTCGCAAACGAGGGAACCTTTCCCAATCAAGCAGCTCTCGGATCAAGTGAAAGATTCGCCGGGCAGACCGATCACCCGTGTCAAAACAGTAGCCGTGATTTGTCACGAGAATTACATGGAGATCGCGATTAAGGTTGACCTCTTTGACGTTGGTTTACCTGTGGATGCTTCAGAGCTGCGGCTTGGTGCCAACAGTCAGTTCATTCCTTCTTGTAAAGTGACCGCGTTCTCCAATAACGACTACGTCATATCAGCTGAGCTCACTGATTGTGGCACTCAACACTGGGTATGAGCAATTCATGGGTCTTTTTTTTGTAGATATTCATTTTGGGTCCGAATCTGTTAAAGAGCGATTAATCTGGAAACTATCCGTTATGTACAAACATCTGATAAACGTAGGCTATTTAAAAAAAAAAAAAAAAAAAAGTTTTCATACGTTCTAAATCATAAACATCTCAAACATTTTCTAGATGTCTATTTAACATGACACGAAGGGTGTTAGAAAAATATTTAATTAACTCCGCTCATTTCTGCGTTGCTAAATCTACAGCGACACGGTGAAAGTTATTTTCCCTTGTCGTGTGCTTGTCTCAATTGAATGCAACTAAATGTGTTATGGCAAGCCGTTCAGCTTAAATTGTTCCCAGCGTTACTCGTCGTAATCGCATTTTAACTAGTAAGAATACAATTAGAGAGCTATACAATTCAATTCTTCATAGTAACAATTACAGTATATTTCAGTTCATACTAACAATTATTAAAAAGCTTTCTAATCGAATTAGAGAGCTCTGCAATTGCATTTTGACTAGTAAGACTTGAATTAGAGTGCTCTCTAAATCAGTTCTTACTAGAAATAGTACATTTCTGAAATGCATAACTTGGACAGTCACCTCTGATAACAGATTATTCTAAGTTATAATGTACAGTGGGGAGAACAAGTATTTGATACACTGCTGATTTTGCAGGTTTGCCCACTTACAAAGCATGTAGAAGTCTGTAATTTTTATCATAGGTACTCTTCAACTATGAGTGACGGAATCTAAAACAAAAATCCAGAAAATCACATTGTATGATTAAGTAATTAATTTGCATTTTATTGCATGACAAGTATTTGATACATCAGAAAAGCAGAACTTAATATTTGGTACAGAAACCTTTGTTTGCAATTACAGAGATCATGCGTTTCCTGTAGTTCTTGACCAGGTTTGCACACACTGCAGCAGGGATTTTGGCCCACTCCTCCATACAGACCTTCTCCAGGTCCTTCAGGTTTCGGGGCTGTCGCTGGGCAATACGGACTTTCAGCTCCCTCCAAAGATTTTCTATTGGGTTCAGGTCTGGAGACTGGCTAGGCCACTCCAGGACCTTGAGATGCTTCTTACAGACTCCTTAGTTGCCCTGGCTGTGTGTTTCGGGTCGTTGTCATGCTGGAAGACCCAGCCACGACCCATCTTCAATGCTCTTACTGAGGGAAGGAGGTTGTTGGCCAAGATCTCGCGAAACATGGCCCCATCCATCCTCCCCTCAATACGGTGCAGTCGTCCTGTCCCCTTTGCAGAAAAGCATCCCCAAAGAATGATATTTCCACCTCCATGTTTCACGGTTGGGATGGTGTTCTTGGGGTTGTACTCATCCTCCTTCCTTCAAAAACGGCGAGTGGCGTTTAGACCAAAAAGCTCTATTTTTGTCTCATCAGACCACATGACCTTCTCCCATTCCTCCTCTGGATCATCCAGATGGTCATTGGCAAACTTCAGACGGGCCTGGACATGTGCTGGCTTAAGCAGGGGGGACCTTGCGTGTGCTGCAGGATTTTAATCCATGATGGCGTAGTGTTACTAATGGTTTTCTTTGAGACTGTGGTCCCAGCTCTCTTCAGGTCATTGACCAGGTCCTGCCGTGTAGTTCTGGGCTGATCCCTCACCTTCCTCATGATCATTGATGCCCCACGAGGTGAGATCTTGCATGGTGCCCCAGACCGAGGGAGATTGACCGTCATCTTGAACTTCTTCCATTTTCTAATAATTGCGCCAACAGTTGTTGCCTTCTCACCAAGCTGCTTGCCTATTGTCCTGTAGCCCATCCCAGCTTTGTGCAGGTCTACAATTTTATCCCTGATGGCCTTACACAGCTCTCTGGTCTTGGCCATTGTGGAGAGGTTGGAGTCTGTTTGATTGAGTGTGTGGACAGGTGTCTTTTATACAGGTAACGAGTTCAAACAGGTGCAGTTAATACAGGTAATGAGTGGAGAACAGGAGGGCTTCTTTAAGAAGGTTTTGTGACGTAAAAAAGAGAGAAATAACTTTTACACCTTTATACTACTAGTAGTAGCAGTAGCAGTATCAGTAATCTGGTGGATTTTGTAGGCAGGTTAAGACTGCATTTAGATTTTTAAAATGTACTATAAAGGAGGAATTTTTAATAATAATAATAATAATAATAATAATAATAATAATAAAAATAATAATAATTTGCATATTTAAATCTGTTGCATTTCGCAGGTAGTTTAAGACTTGATTTTTATTTTTAAAAATTGACTAAGGGAATATTAATATTTTAGGTCTTAAAAGCTATTACAATAATGAAAATATTACATGTTTTTGGTGAGTTTATAATGTAATTTCTCATAATGTAAATTACATTATGAGCTCAGTATTTTATTACATTGAGAATTATTACATTATGAACATTTTATTACAATAGTAATGTAATACTTATTACATTATGTGCAGTTATTACATTATGAGTTGCTACAAACACCCAAAAAAAATATTACTTATAGGCTATATAATGCTTATATCAGATCATTAGAGCCTCTGTGTTGCATTAAAAATGGCTTGACTGAACAACCTGGAAGTGCAGTCGCCCATTTTGTGAATATGCATGAGGCATAATTATAATGAGAGCTCTACAATGCAATGCTTACTAGTAAGAATTGCCATTGTAAAGCTCTACAATTACATTTTTACAAGTAAGAATTCCAATTGCAGAGCTCTCTAATTCAGATCTTACTAGTAACAATTGAATTAGAGGGCTCTATAAATAAATTCTCTCTATTTAGAGAGCTCTCTAATTCAATTGTTACTAGTAAGAATTAATTTGCAGAGCTCTCTAATTCAATTACAGAGCTCTGCAATTATACATCTATGGCAAGCCGTTTTAGCTTAAATTGTTCCCAGCATTACTCGTCGTAATTACATTTTTACTAGTAAGAATTGAATTAGAGGGCTCTATAAATAAATTCTCTCTATTTAGAGAGCTCTCTAATTCAGTTGTTACTAGTAAGATTGCAATTGCAGAGCCCTGCAATTATACATATCTTTAATTTGTTTTTTTACTAGTTAAAAATTTAATTTACAATTCAATTGTACAGCTGTGTAATTGAAAATGAATGGAAGTCAATGGAGACATGACTAGTAAAAATTCATTTGTTGAGCTCTCTAATTGGAATTCTTGCTAGTAATAATTGAATTGGAGAGCTCTCTAATTGCAATTGTGAGCCGGATCTATTAATCACTCACACTGTTACCAGTTTGAATAGTCTGATTTCCCAACCCCCCTGAATAAACCCACTGAATGCATCAGAAAGCGCATCTTACGCGCTTAATGAAAGGCAAGTCACGTTTTTCTCATGGCTCAACCAATGTAATGAATTTGGGGTGGGAATAGTGCAACAGTCGGGTTCCGGAAGTAAAAACTCCATTAATTTTCTCCATAGGGAAATTTATTTTGAATGATAACTTTTAAAGACAGACCTACTGTGAGCTAGAAGGTTGTTAATCCATGGTATTTGCTTCTGCTGAAGACGGCAGCCCACATTATTTCAGCTTTTAAAAAAAAAAAAAAAAAAAAAAACTTAAGTGGAATTCCTGGTGAAAAAATACATTACCCATGATGCTGTGCATAAAATTACACCAATCAGAGAGTTAAAAAAAGAAATGCGTGCCTAAAATATATATATTTTTTTTTTCCTTTTTTTTTTTTTTCATCGTTTTTGATTTAGATTGTTCTCAGTGCTTCATGGAATTGTAGTTCTTTCTCTCACTTAAACTGTTAAGTCTTGTACTTTTTGTCCAATTTTCAAAACTTTTTTGCTTAATCAAAGTTTGTAGTGTTGCTATTCACCTCGTAGCTGCTTGGCTTGGTTCATGGCTTAATTCTTTAACAAAGACACTTGTATCTATAGGAAAAATGAATGGGGAAAAAATACTTTCCGGAACCAGTGCCACTGAAAAAGGGTGGCGGGCACTGTTGCACTCTACTGTATATCTGTTTGTTGGCACTGGTTGACCGATGAGAACATAGTGGAACAGAAATTTCTCTTCAGATGAAAACTCGAATACGGTCACAGAGATATGGGGCATTCAAGTTCTCCTGGGAAGTTCGTATTTACAAGTTGGAAAGTCGTGTTTATGACGTCAGGTGCGTTCAAGTCCCTTTCGTCAAAGCAAGGTAGCGGTGTACCTCTTAATTACTACACAAAAATACAGCAAGGTTTTTAAACTCTACTTTTAGAAAATTAAGAACCAAGAATGTGCATCAGTTTTGCTTTGTTTTTAATTTATGAAGCCACTGTAAACCTATCGTTACATAAATTACAATGCTATTATATTTTGTGCAGGTAATTTTTGTTGTAAATACAAGACTGACAATGTCACTGCTAAATATTGTGGTATTTCCTAGTTAAAAACTGGACATGAATAAACGCCATCTCAAGTCATATTTACTACTGGGAAGCTTGTGAATGTTTATATGGTTGTCAATGAATGCAACGCTACATTTTACTCAAAATTAAAGATCTTTACATTTTGGCTTTAAGATTTCCTCAAGAAATAAGCAAGAAAAAAAACATGGTTTCCTCCATGATTCCTATTCTATGAGCTTGTAGTCACAACTTCAAAAGTGGGAAGTAGGATATTTCCAATAGCAATGAAACGCAGTGTGTAATATTGACAGCTAGCAGTTGAAATGGGTACTGCAGTCCAAATTAAAAACATTACTATTGGGTAAATTGGCAGTGGGCGGGATCACACAGACCAAAACAAAAGTGCACATTCCGACACAGAACATAACTGGCTCATTGTTTTTCTGAGAAACAAGTATTTGAACTTTGCATGTTTCTTAAATCTCAGCAAACATACTATATTTTTATGCTTTAGTACAATAAAAAAAATCCTGAGCTTCCCACTCTTTATGACCTTGTGGTGGCGATTTTATGTGCCCTCAACTTGTAAATGCGATCTTTCCGACATGACTTGAATGCACCAATTGTCCACTCGTGCATGTGAATTGTGACTTGTAATGTTCAATAGAGTGGTGCATGTATAATCACTTTGTAGGCCAACCAGCAGTTGGCATCACACTGGTTCCCTTGACAAAAACCCAATAGGATTTTTCCATAGACTTTTGGATTATCGCAAAAAACAAGCTCTGTGATCAACAAAAGTTTCATACTTTTTCAAGAGAATTTTCAGATGAAACAACTATTCATTTTGAAGCCTAAATGCAGTCTCCAGAAGTAAAAAAAACTAAAGGTAGTCTATAAATGAACCACACCACGGTCCTATAACTTCAACGTCACCACCACAAAGCTTCTGACAACTCTTAGTTTTTATCTAAAAAAACATTTTCCCAGAAAGTTTGAGTTAGAATAGTTTTTATAAGAGCACAATTATAAGCATAACAAGGCTGTAAAAGCAGACTGAGCTCACCTGTTCGGCGTGATGTTTAATGTCCCTGATAGCCTCTGTTGTCCCATTTAACCACTTGCTAACAACCGCCTTTTTCAAGACACATAACAGCTTAATAAAATTGAGTGGGGTTATACTGATTTATTTTATGTTCTAAAATAAAATATAAAAGTATTTTGTGCTTGTGTTAAACACTGACCTTATTTCAGCCATTTCACCAAAAACCCATTGACTTCGAGACGATGGAACCGAAAGTGCTAAAATGCTAACTTGTTTTGGCCTACAAATTTAGGTCATACCTGCACCAGAAGATTTTAATGGGTTTTTGGTTAAATGCCTGAAATAATGTCTGTGGTGACAAATATTTGGTTCAAAATATTTAAGTTTTATTCTATGGCATAAAATTTAATTCTTGATTTATCAAATTTGTTTTGGCAAGTGATGTCATTGTTGATATCAATAATTAATATTTTTACTAGTAGAAATCTAATTCCTGATATCAATAATTCACATTTTAACTAGTGAAAATTGAATTTGTTGATTTATCAAGAATCCATATCCTGGAAATTAAAGTTAAAATGGCTTGCCATAGGTATGCGTGGCTTCATTCTGTGCTGTCGTTTCCGCCAGTTTCAAAAAATGTCCCTTTCATATTGTCATTTTCTGCTCGTCTAGCACAGACAACCTTGTTTCTGCAGCGACTTTTAGCATGTTTCCTATAAAATCTGACATTTGTTTTAGGCCTATGTGGCGTGAGTCACATAAACCACGCAAAATATGATCAGAGTGGTCAGACTGAAACAGATTTCCAGAAATGCTATTTGAATAGGATTTCAAACCACATATAAATGTAGCTCGACACGGATTTTAAAAAACGCATTTCATGTGTTGTGTGGTGTTTTCTTTTTTTTTTTTTGTCTTTTTTTTTTTTTTTTTTTTTTTCTTCTTGCAGTTCACACTTGCTAAATCTGATCGGATTTTAATCAGATAGGCTACGTTCAGACTGTCAGTCCAAATCCGATTTTGTGCACAAGACAAAAGCAAAGCGGCTTGTATGCAGCATCTATGCAAAGTCTAGTTCTTGACAACCACTTAAACATGTGGTAAATCAATTGAATAATTTTAATCATTTAAGCTTTATTTTGTTCAGATTACAGATGACTCTCTTATATACACCAACCTCCTTATCTTCACTCCACAACCCTCTCCAGACGGAGTGGTTCGCCTTGATCAGGCAGTGGTTCCTATTGAATGTTATTACAGCAGGTAAGTGGACTGTGCGTACATAACTAACCATGTTACCCCCTCTATACTACCATTTATACATACCATTTCTGTTGTGTCCTCTGTCTCAGGAGATTTGACGTTACCAGTAACACCATCAAACCGACGTGGATTCCTTACCTTTCAAAGCAATCTGCAGTGGAGGACTTGCAGTTTTCACTAAAGCTAATGACAAGTACGTACAGGGGAGTCTCCTTAACCCATGAATTCACTTGACAAGCACAGTTTTCTTTCCTGTGTTGACTTTGAAGTTTATTAAAGGGCTTGTCCATTTAATAAAAAAATAGCCAATAGGTTGTAGTTACATAGCCATGAACAATGATTTATTGTGTTTGGCTGCAGGTGGTTTTAGTTGGGACATTCTTATTGGAAACCTGTAGCTTTGGATTAGTCGTCAGTATTTTGTCTTTTTTCTGTAAGAGTGAAGTGCCATTTGCTAAAGGTTTGTTTTGTCAACTCTTATGCTAGCATGTAGGCGGATTCATGGCTAACAGACATGGACTAAAAGCCACAACATGTAATTTAAAGTGTTTGTAATTTCAGGACTCTTTATTTTGACTTTTTACCTGGATGTGTGAAGTAGACAATTGTAGAATGGTCACACTTTGGTTTGTGTTCTTTCTGATGCAGGTGATTGGCGATCTGAAAGGGCCTCTGCTGTGTACTTCTTGGGTGACATCATAAACATGGAAGCCTCAGTTCGTCTGGGTCATCACATTAACCTCCGCATATATTTGGAGAGCTGTGTTGCCACAGTGACTCCAGATAATAACTCTGTCCCCAGATACACGTTTATTGAAAATCATGGGTGGGTACGTTCATGGTTTTTTTTTTTATTTTTTTTTTTTTTTTTTTTTCTCCTCCTTCTCCTCCTTTTCCTTTAATGTTTCACTCAGAACATCTTAGCAACTGCATAGAAATGGCCTGGCAACCACCACAGCATTACATTTGAGTGAGTGGCGCTTGCCTTCACAAAACTTGTCTAGTTGGTGTTTCTTGTACCAATAATTGAGAATTGCACGCAAGACCACCATTGCGTCTGAGGGAAGATGAGAACGGTGTTGAAAGGTCAAATTTAACTCCCTTAAACTTTATTTAAAACAAAAGCCATTAATGCACAAATTAGATGTTACATGCTTGATATGTAGTTTAAACTATAAATTAGAGACAAACTTGAGTGACGCAATTTGTCATGTCCCAATAAAGACGTAATTTTACATTAATTAAATAAAACCGCCATGAATTAAGTGTATGTTGGAAATAAATCTGCCGCATTTCTTTCTCTCCGTTGCCTATGCTCATTAGGCTATGCTGCCTTCACGTGCTATTGGAATTATCCTAAATACGAGTTTACTAGTTAAATTGGACATGAACACCTTCTCAAGTTATATTTACCACTGGGAAGTTCGGGGGTAATGCTGCCTTCACTAGCTATCAGAAATTTCCTACTTCCCACTTCTTAAGTCATGATTACCAGCTCGTTGTATTCAAGTTGAATGTCGCCTTTGGCTTGCTTAGTTGGGGATACTAAATGTTCAACCATATTATTGATCGGTCTCCATCACTGAACTTCCTTAAGCTGGACTATGACACCATTTTCTTCTAGATCTGCTTTACAGCCGAAACAAACTGTTGCATTATTTTCCTGTTATCGTTGTAAAGCTGCTTTGAAACTATCTGTATTGTAAAAGGCGCTATATAAATAAAGGTTAAAAAAAAGTGCTTTGTCGTAAAGAACTAGAATCATGGAGGACACTAGGTTTATTCTTGCCTATTTATTGGGAAAATCTTATTAAAGCCAAATTGATATTTAGTGTCTCATTCGTTCACAACCATATAAACATTCACCGTGCTATCTAGATTATCAGCTTACTGACAATTCTGGAATTTCTGTCGAATACAGGCTATTTTTGCTGTGTGTAAAACATATAATAGGCTAAGCTTCAAATGATGATTCATATGTAAATATGCACTTTAACGACAGGCGGTAGCTTTTGTGGAAAAGTAATAAATAGCAGTCACAGCAGCAATCGTTCTCCCCTCCGCCATGTTTAAAGTTTATGGCACACCCAACTCGGAAACTTGGTTATCAAAATTATTCCAGAGCTTCCCAGTGGTAAATACGACGATGCCATTCATTTCCAGTTTTTTTTTTTTTTTTTTTTTTTTTTAAACCTAGGAAACTCATATTTACGATAATTCCGATAGCACATGAAGGCAGCATAAGTTCCTGAGTTAGGCGGGCCACAAACTTTAAACATAGTGGAGGGAAGAACATTTGAATTGTCAGCAAGCTGAATATAGATATGGTTATCAATGAATGGGACACTAAATATCATTTTAGCTTTAAGATTTTCCCAATTAATAGGCTAGAATAAACCTGGTGTCCTCCATGGTTCCTGTTCTTTCTGACAACAAAGCACTTGAATGTGACATGCTCATCACGACTTCAGAAGTGGAAAGTACGAAAATTCTGATAGCACGTGAAGGCAGCATTCATGGTGCCGTTCACACTCACTGAGTTAAGGCTCGAGAATGCCCCAGTATGGCCACCTCCAGTTTAAAACTCCCTAAATATGTACCTATATTCCCTATATTAACATTTATTTCGCTAATAAACGTTTAAATAATTACAGCTGGAAATCTGTCTCCATGAGAAGTTCTGTGTAAACGCATAGATAAAAACAACGCTGTCAGCAGGTGTTTCATTGCGTTCACGACATGTAATTACGAGATTTGAACTTGTAAAAAGCATTCACGGGCTTGTAGAGCTCATTACAGCTTGTAAGATGATTTTCTGAGACCTTCTACTTGTACCATGTGACCAATGTACCATCTGACCGCTGCAGATTCATTTAGGAGTTGATAGTAGATGTGTTCGACTTGAAGCAGCGCTGTGCAGACTGATCGGTGCGCGACAAAGTACCGCAAGAGCGATTAGAAAGCTGACGGCTTTTCAGACACAGCCCTAGTGGTGCCATAGAAACGGCACGTGTTGTCATTTCGAGACTACGGTAATACAACATGGCGTGAATGCAGCCAAAAACATCAATAATTCTAATAGCATGCCAGATGAAATGGACTCTGTATTCGTTGTTTTATTTTTCTGACAATGTATGCATTCCAACAAATGCATGTGTATTCCAGCGTGTCTATTAAACAACACGTAAACCTTTTAAAACTGTAGTTTAAAATTAATGCTTATTCGTGCAAAGTTGATAGACTCGCCCGTCATTTGTTCTCAATTTAAAAACGTTAGACACTGTAAATTTATTTTGCTTGTTAATATTACTGCTGTTATAGAAAGGTGCAACTGAGTACTAAGCTACACGAAAGTAGCAATGTTTCAAGCTGTTTAGAATGTGTTTTATGCTTTTAAAAAAAAAAGTTAGAATTTTTACATGCTATTTGTTTACCTAATCAAAGGTTGTTTTTTTTTTTTTCTTTTTTTTTTATAAAAGAGACTTTAGTGACTGCACTCTCTTTTTCAGACCCCTTTATTTATTGATGAAGTGTTTTATGTAAGGAGGGAGTGAAATTACAGAATTTACAGTATAGAAAAAAAAAGTGTTAACAGTTTTGTTCAGTGCTGTTATAACTGTCGAAAACGGAAATGTATATCAGTTCTGTATATTGTTTATCGGGCACATAAACATGCAAATTATCGGATATAAAAAGTCAATATCGGCCGATCTCTAGTTTGTTGTAGTGCAAATGTAAGGAAATGCTTTGGAAATATTCTTTGGCTAATCACCAATAAGTACATTTAATTTTCCCCCCAATTAGTTGTCTGATGGATGGACCGATAACAGGCTCAAAGTCTCGTTTCCTGCCCAGAATCCAAAATGACAAACTCCAACTCCAGCTGGATGCCTTCAAGTTCCACCAAGAGGCAAGGCCAGAGGTGTGTATATATTGTATTCCCATGAAAACATGTTCTCAGGCCCAAAACATTAAAATGGTGATAGAGGGTTTGTTATATTTGCCTATTTTAATAATATTGGATGAAAAAGAAAAGTGGGGTTGTTGTACACATTGAATTCTGATGTCAGTAGTTCCGTTTGAGTTCAAATTAACATTTCTTATTTTGTGCAGATGTACATCACTTGTAATCTTCAAGTTTACCCTGTAATGGATGCAGTTAACCCCTTTCATAAAGCATGCTCCTTTATCGATGGAAGGTGTGAAGCTTTGCTTTTTATTTATTTTTTGGGGGGAACCAACCTCAAGTTTTTCTAACTCCCTCCTTAATTTTACAAGTTGGAAGTCTGCAGATGGAGGTGACTGGGCTTGTTACAGCTGCCAAGGAACAAAAGAGTATGCGCCATCCTTCCAGTCCACACTGCAATCTGGGCCACCTCCTGCTCCCAGACCAGACCAGAACTCATCTTCCCAAAAGCCCAACATATTCCAGCCCAGAATTCAAGAGGGTTCTGAAAGTCATTTTAGTTCCTCGCTAACATCAAGTGAGCCTATTCTCTCTTGGAGGAACTTAGTTCTCCCACAGGAGGAGGATGAGGGAATTGGTTCAGCACTCCCAGGTATCGTGATTTGTCTTGGTGTAATTTGTTAAAGAGCCATTTAAACTGTGTATTCTAAAGCTGAGATTGACAAACATGTTTGCACTAAACATTTTTAAAAATGTTGCTCTGTCAATAGGATGGGAACAGGAGAAAGCAGTGGGTCCATTGGCCATCTTTGCAAAGAAAAGCAAAATGGGATTTCTGGCTCCTCCTAGAGTGAAGGAGGGTGTTCCTTCTCTCCCTTCTCTCAGTCAAGATAAGAAACCAATGCCTCATAGTAGCCTATGGAAGAATGGTGTCACTGCTGAGATAGGTTTGTATACAACACCATACAATCTGTCTTTAATTGGGTCAAAAACTAGGACTAACTAGGACATAGGTTTTTTTTTTTTTTTTTTTTTTTTCTTGCACCACCTTTGAAATGACTTTCAATTTGTATAAATTGTTCGTAAAGCCATTCTGATGTAAATTTTTGGGTTCATGAAAATATTTACACCTGCTACCAACCACATGTTAATGGTGTATAAAACATCAGAATGTTTTGTTCTTTAGGAAAACTGATGACATTGCATTTTGATAACATTAACATAATATTTATCAAAATTACTTAAAGCTGCGTTCCATAATTTTATTTTTTTTTTCCCAAAATTTACAAAATGTATATAAGAGTACATCATGAATACATTTTCCAAACAGTGTTTTTGTCTTATCCTGAATCACTACGGTACACCTATAATAAGTTTTTATATTCGGACTATTTTAGACTGGTTTGGGCCGTACCACTGCGAAGTAGCCCAGTACCTGCGTTACTCGTCATAGACCTAAACAGAGAGATGTAGATCCGGCTACAATATTCTTCCACAAGACTCATGCAGTTCTGTTTATTAACTACTAGAGCGGCAAAAGTAATGGACTGCAGCTTTAACCAAATAGTTAAAGTTGAAATTTTTTTTTTTTTAAGTTATGATTGGAAAAACTCCACGTAATAGGTTATGGCCGTTAAAATGCTTATAACTACTAAAAAAAACTGCAGCCTAAAATAAAATCTCCCCCAGACCAAGTGGGTGGTGTAACTAGTCCACCCTCATGGGTACCCATTGAACAACCCAATATCACGGAAAGTGAACCAGAATCCAAGAAGCTGGAGGAGGAAGAGGATGCTGAATATGACAATGAAGATAAAGAAGACGACGATGACGATGAAGATGATGACTATGAAGAGGAAAAAGGAGAGGCAAAAGAGTCTGATCAAGGCATGTGGAAGACTAGAGTCTTGCCAGAAGAAGGTACAAAAAGGCACAAAACCGGCATGGTATTTGTTTATTGAAGCTTTATTTGATGGTGTACATATGTTTGCTCATGGAATATTTTATCTTGCAGATTTTAAAGAACTCTTCACAACTCGTTCCTCTAACAATGAGAGAGACTCTGGACTGCATACACTGGGTACAAGTCCTTCCCTACCAGATGAGGAGCCAGCTGACATACATCACCCTTCAAAGGACTTCTGAACTTCTAAACCAAATGTTATAAATCCTGACAAAGATGAAACAATCTAAATGAGGTGGAGGAAAACCTAGTTCATAAAGCACACAAGCAGGAAACGAGGCATAAGAGAGGTTTCACACTTTGCACTGATTTAGTCATAAATAAAAAAAAAAAATATTTTTCATTCATTCATTGTCTTTGTGTCAGTTTATATTACTGCATATACTAAACAAACCTATAAAAAAATTTTTTTTTTTTTTTTTATAAATGGAATGCTGTGTTAATGAAAACACTCATGATTTCATTTGATTGTGATTCTATTAAAAAATAGATTAAATTAAAGCTACAAAGACCTTGCTTTAAATGCTGATTCACTACAAATAAGGTTAGTGCAGCTGGTGTTTAAATTAGGTTCTGAAAATGCCTGTTAATTGCACATATTTTTCAGGTTATTCCACACAAAGGGAGTTGTTTTGGGGAAGAATGTCTGTGGTAGATATTATTCCATGGGTTATAGTAAAGACTGTCAAAGTCAATATTCAAAAGTGATTTTAAAAATGGCAATTATAGATAAATGATTAAGCTCTCTCTCTCTCTCTCTCTCTCTCTCTCTCTCTCTCTTCTCTCTCTCTCTCTCTCTCTCTCTCTCTCTATATATATATATATATATATATATATATATATATATATATATATATATATATATATAAAAATAATTCCGAGTTTGGCAACATAAATGTTGGAAGGGTTACATAGGGAAAAAAATTACCACACTGAGGGAAAAATGGCTTTTTTAACATTTAAGTGGATTGAACAATGAAATTAACTTTGGACAAAATGCAGCCTATAGCAACTGTGTTGCTTTAGCTCTTTTTTTTTTTTTTTTTTTTTTAATAATTTGAACAAGCAGCAAAAATCTCTCTTTCTCCCAGATCTCGCTCTTTCTCTCAGTGCACTTGTTTCGGCTGTGATTCAGGGCCGGGCTGGGGGTGGGTATGGGGCTAGAGCCAGATTCTCCTTGTGCCCCTCCAGAAATGGAAATTGAGACATGTGCGGTTGTGTTTTTCTCATCCTTTTACAGTTCTACCTCACAGACAAACTCAGCACTTCAGATGCATTTACTCCATGCTGGGATTACAAGATTCCAACTTGTAAAAGGCATTCAATTCCTCATCCATTATTTTTCTGAGCAGTTTTCCAAGGCTTTTGCACACCTCATATCTGATCTTTTTTCAAGACGGCCATTGACCATCACATGAGCAGATGACTACTCCTTCATAACGGCGCTCTATAGTCTCTATTTAAACACTCACACCATTGATACATTGCTACACGATTATGGAAAACTTGGAAATTTAACTTGGAATTTTAAAATTGTGATTTCCAGGCCATGAAAAATCTCGAAAATAAATTAGAAACTTTTTAAAATATGTAACTATTCTAGTAAAACATGGAATAGTTTTGCTCCGCTCTAAAATATTTTATCAGCTTATTGCACTCTTTGATGCCTATTAGTTGAAGTCATAAGTTACATACACCTTGCAGAATCTGCAAAATATCCATAATTTAAAAATAAATAAGAGATAATAAATTATTTTTATTTAGCACTGCAACGAAAATGTTTTATAACAGATGTGTACGTATAGTCCACAATATATAATATCTGCATTTAGCCTACACAAATAGTTCAAAAGTTTACATAGGCTACACTTAATTGATTCTCAAAACTCTGTCATTACCTTGATGATCTACGACTGTTTTTATAAGTCCCATTTGTCCTGATCAGTCCTGTTCTGCCCACAGTTTTCATATATGAAAACTGTTCAATAAACTGTTTCAAAAACTGTTCAACTCTTTATATTTTCAGAAAAATCCTCCAGGTCCAGCACATTCTTTGGTTTTCCAGCATCTTTTGCATATTTTAACCCTTTCCAGCAGGATTTTATGATTTTCGAAATCCATATTTTCACACTGATGACAACTGAGGGACTCATACACAACTATTACAAATGGTGAAAACATTCACTGATACTCCAGAAGGAAACACAATGCATTAAAATGCAGGGGGTGTAAACATTTGCACAGGATTATTGGGTAAATTGTTCTTATTTTGTTGTCCGGAAAATATGTAAGTATTTTATGTAGCTTCTGCAGTGCATATGATCTTTAAGTAAAATAAGAACAATTTCCAATCATCCTGTTCAAAGGTTTATACCCACTGGCTCCCAATGTGTTGTGTTGCCTTGAGCATCTGTGAATGTTTGCAGCTTTTGATCATCCAGGTAACAACATACACTATTAAGAATTAAGAATCAAGCATTTAAACTTTTGAACTGGATCTTTTGTGTAAATTCAGTTATTATCATGTCAATATCACATATTGTGGTCTATATGTTAACAAACATCATGTGACTTGAATTGTAAAGTTCCTCTTAAATTAGTTTTGGTGCAATAAACAATCAAGTAGTTTATTTTTATTGCAAGAAAATATATATTTAAAAAAAAAAAAAAAAACTTTAAATGCGTTTTATTTAGTATTTAATACAATTTCATTAGAAATCAAAGTGAATCATTCTGAATTTGCAACAACAACAACAACAACAACGTTTAAAAGACGTCTAATAGCCGTCAAAACACAGCCCAGACGACGAGGCTGAATCCAGCTTCTTATTTGCACTTCTTATTGACGCTATCCGGTCCACCTTAAAAGACGCGACGCTACCGCGTCTTTAGCTTCTTATTCACGCTCAACTTAGGGACCATGCGGTTTTTCTCTTTTTCACGCTTTTTTAAGGGATCATGATAATTTTGTGTCTATTTTCAGAATACACGAATGAAATACAAATAACACTAATATATGACCGAAAATAGACTGTAAAAATATAAAGGCACATACATTACAGTAAAGGCTAATTTTCAATTATTGAACATTTCAGCTTAATGGACGTGCTTTTTTCCCCCCACGCCTTTTAGGGGTCCTGTTGCTACTAGTATTGTGTCTGTTTTCAGAAAAGAATAATACACTATTTCGATATGTAAATGGCACTGAAATATAAGTGAAAATGGCTGTAAAATTACAAAGGTATATAAAAAGTAATTACATCATTCTTTAATTATTGCACGTCATCCTTTGAATGCATTAAAGAATCAATTGAATAAAATAATTAAAACAATCTTTATAAATTTCAATATCACAAGGTAACTAGACATTATACCATCTCCAGCTTGGGTCCAGCCTGTTATGAACAAAGACTTCAGATAACCCAACACCTTTGAATAAGGACTCCAGAACATCAAACATGGATGATTATGCAACATTATCATGTTATCAGGTTGCTTCGAATGCACACTACTTTTGTTTAAATGCATTATCTTACAACTGTTCTTTCTGATATCATCTCGTAACAGACTACTGTGATTTTGTAACATAGAAACATGCATTTTCTGTAAAGCTAAAGCTTCGTCGCCTTTGGGTTTTGGCTTGCTCAGTTGGGGACACTTAAATTTCAACTATATTACTGATCTGCCTGCATTGACACTATATGATAATTGAAATGAGCTGGATGACATCACCGTTTTCACCAGAGCGGCTGTACAGCCGAATCAAATTCTGTTGCATTATTTTCCTGTTACCACCGTGAAGCTGCTTTGAAACAATTGGCATTGTAAAAAGCGCTATATAAAGGTGATTTGATTTTGATGAATGTGAATTAAATTGCATTGAATCGAAAGAACTCTTGCATTGTTGGTTACTGTACCATTTTGAAGTTATGGACCCAATCTCACACTACAGTTTGAAAAGCCATCACATTGTTGAGCCATTTAGGGTTGTTAAAGTTTCATTGGTGTCTTATGTCCAGTGTGCCCAATTTGAGGCAAATTTGTGCCCAACTGACTGTCACTATGCGACATTATGAGCAATTTTACTGTAGCATTATGAAGTTATGATCCCATGATTCTGAGAGATATGACATACAGTTACATGAGAAATTGCACTATTGGCCCAATTGGAGGCGCTATATCTCCGGTGCCTTTGAGGGTGCGTTCAAGTTTTAGCTGTAACCTTATTCCCAGTGCACTTGACTCTCACCATGCAACATTATGAGCAATTTTACTGTAGCATTATGAAGTTATGATCCCATGATTCTGAGAGATATGACATACAGTTACATGGGAAATTGCACTATTGGCCCAATTGGAGGCGCTATAACTCCGCTGCTTTTAAGGGGGGTGTTCAAGTTTTAACTGTAACCTTATTCCCAATTAACTTGACTGTCATCATACAACATTATGATAAATTTTACTGTAGAATTATGAAGTTATGAATCTATAAATTTGACAGATGTGACGAAACAGTTACATGAGAAATGCAGCGGAGATATAGCGCCTCCAATTGGGCCAATAGTGCAATTTCCAATTTAACTGTATGTCATATCTCTCAGAATCATGGGATCATAACTTCCTAATGCTACAGTAAAATTGCTCATAATGTTCTATGGTGACAGTCACGTTCACTGGGAATAAGGTTCCAGTTAAAATTTGAACGCACCCTCAAAAACAGCGGAGATATAGCGCCTCCAATTGGGCCAATAGTGCAATTTCTCATGTAACTGTTTTGTCACATGTGTCAAATTCATAGATCCATAACTTCACAATGCTACAGTAAAATTGCTCATAATGTTACATGTTAACAGTCAGGTGCACTAGGAACAAGGCTCCAGTTAAAATTTGAACGCACCCTCAAAGGCAGCGGAGATATAGCGCCTTCAATTGGGCCAATAGTGCAATTTCTCATGTAACTGTTTGTCATATCTCTCAGAATCATGGGATCATAACTTCATAATGCTACAGTAAAATTGCTCATAATGTTGTATGATGACAGTCAAATTCATTTGGGAATAAGATTACAGTTAAAATTTGAACGCACCCTCAAAAACAGCGGAGATATAGCGCCTCCAATTGGGCCAATAGTGTAATTTCTCATGTAACTGTTTCGTCACATCTGTCAAATTTATAAATCCATAACTTCATAGTGCTACAGTAAAATTGCTCATAATGCTGTATGATGACAGTCAAGTTCATTGGGAATAAGGTTACAGTTAAAACTTGAACGCACCCTCAAAAGCAGCGGAGATATAGTGCCTCCAATTAGGCCAATAGTGCAATTTCCCATGTAACTGTATGTCATATCTCTAAGAATCATGGGATCATAACTCAATAATGCTACAGTAAAATTGCTCTTAATGTTGCATGGTGACAGTCAAGTGCACTAGGAATAAGGCTCCAGTTTAAATTTGAACGCACCCTCAAAGGCAGCGGAGATGTAGCGCCTCCAATTGGGCCAATAGTGCAATTTCTCATGTAACTGTATGTCATATCTCTCAGAATCATGGGATCATAACTCAATAATGCTACAGTAAAATTGCTCGTAATGTTGCATGGTGACAGTCAAGTGCACTAGGAATAAGGCTCCAGTTAAAAATAACCAACAATGCAAGAGTTCTTTCTATTCAGTGCAATTTAATTCACATTCACTTGTATAACGCTTTTCACTATATATATTTCAGAGGAGCTTTACAGAAAATGCATGTTTCTATGTTACAAAATCACAATAGTCTGTTATGAGATGATATCAGAAAGAACAGTTGTAAGATAATGCATTTAAACAAAAGTAGTGTGCATTCGAAGCAACTTGATAACATGATAATGTTGCATAATCATCCATGTTTGATGTTCTGGAGTCCTTATTCAAAGGTGTTGGGTTATCTTAAGTCTTCGTTCATAACAGGCTGGATCCAAGCTGGAGATGATATAATGTCTAGTTACCTTGTGATATTGAAATTTATAAAGATTGTTTTAATTAATTTATTCAATTGATTCATTAATGCATTCAAATGATGACGTGCAATAATTAAAGAATTATGTAATTACTTTTTATATACCTTTGTAATTTTACAGCCATTTTCACATATTTCACTAGGCTATATATTTATATTCACTTATATCAAAATCAAATCAAATCACCTTTATTTATATAGCGCTTTTTACAATGCCAATTGTTTCAAAGCAGCTTCACAGTGGTAACAGGAAAATAATGCAACAGAATTTGATTCGGCTCTGGTGAAAACGGTGATGTCATCCAGCTCATTTCAATTATCATATAGTGTCAATGCGGGCAGATCAGTAATATAGTTGAAATTTAAGTGTCCCCAACTGAGCAAGCCAAAAGCCAAAGGCGACGGTGGCAAGGAACCAAAACTCCTTCAGGGCCAGAATGGAGAAAAAAACCTTGGGAGAAACCAGGCTCAGTCGGGGTGCCAGTTGTCCTCTGGCCGAAGAAACAAATAGTGTATGATTATGATTCTGGCACATTACAGGTCAGAAGTCATATTAGATCAATAGATATTCGTAGGATTATTCGAAAGATTGGAGTCGTCACGCCGGGGACGGGTTTAATGAGGATGTCGTGTCGATGCGGCATTTACAGGGGGGAGTTTAATTGACACGGCCTCTACAGACACTTCAGGGATATGGTCGTCATGTCCAGGCTAAGGGCCACCATCTGGTCTGGATACGGCCCGGATCCGGCCGACTGCAGTAAACCTCGGGATAAACAGAGAGACTAACATTAGCGTAGATGCCATTCTTCTTATGATGTAACGAGTGCATCAGGTGTTATTGGAAGTGTTCCCGGTTCCGGCTGACCTAGTTAATGCAGCCTAAAACAATCATTTAACTGATTTGAATAATAGAAATTAAAAATGTTTTATGTGTATGCCATAGTAAAGAGATGTGTTTTTAGTCTAGATTTAAACTGACAGAGTGTGTCTGCTTCCCGAACAATGCTAGGAAGACTGTTCCAGAGTTTAGGTGATAAATAGGAAAAGGATCGACCGCCTGCAGTTGATTTTAATATTCTAGGTATTATCAACCGGCCAGAATTTTGAGACCGCAATAGACGTGATGGAGTATAATGCGTTAAGAGCTCGCTCAAGTACTGGGGAGCTAAACCATTTAGTGCTTTGTAAGTAATCAGCAAGATTTTAAAATGTATACGATGTTTAATAGGGAGCCAATGCAGTGTTGCCAGAACCGGGCTAATATGGTCATACTTCCTGGTTCTAGTAAGAACTCTAGCTGCTGCGTTTTGGACAAGCTGCAGTTTATTTATTAAGCGAGCAGGGCAACCACCCAGTAGAGCATTACAATAATCTAGCCTTGAGGTCATGAACGCATTAACTAACTGTTCAGCATTTTGCATTGAAAGCATGTGCCGTAATTTAGATATATTTTTAAGATGGTAGAATGCAGTTTTACAGATGCTAGAAACGTGGCTTTCAAATGAGAGATTGGCATCAAAGAGCACACCCAGGTTCCTAACTGACGACGAGGACTTGACAGAGCAGCCATCGAGTGTTAGACAGTGGTAAGTGAATTGGTAAGTTTCGTCAGGGCGTGAAGAAATATAGAGCTGAGTATCGTCAGCATAACAATGAAAATTAACGCCATGCTTCCTAATAATATCTCCCAGTGGTAGCATGTACAGGGTGAAAAGCAACGGTCCTAGCACTGAGCCCTGCGGTACTCCATACTTAACTTGTGTTCGGTGTGACATCTCTTCATTTACTGCTACAAACTGATAACGGTCAGATAAGTATGATTTAAACCATGCCAATGAAATTCCACTAATGCCAACATAATTTTCGAGTCTATTCAAAAGAATGTTGTGGTCGATAGTATCGAATGCAGCGCTAAGATCGAGTAACACTAACAGAGAGATACAACCACGATCGGATGATAAGAGTAAATCATTTGTAACTCTAATGAGAGCAGTCTCAGTACTATGATACGGTCTAAATCCTGACTGGAAATCCTCACAGATACGCGTGATAGTGATTTAGATTAAAAGCTAGCGGTGTCAGATTTAATGTGGTAGGCAATATTAGACAATATATGGTGATGGGTAAATTATATTTAGCAGTTTAAACAACAGGGAATGATATCAAATAAAGATTCAAAAGCAAGCAAAGCACACGGGAGCACAGCAGTCAGCAGGACCATATATAATTATGATCCCTTAAAAAAGCGTAAAAAAAAAGAGAAAAACCGCATGGTCCCTAAGTTGAGCGTGAATAAGAAGCTAAAGACGCGGAAGCGTCGCGTTTTTTAAGGTGGGCCGGATAGAGTCAAGAAGAAGATGCGAATAAGAAGCTGGATTCAGCCTCGTGCCCAGACGTCTAGGCTAAAACAAGGCTAAATTTGGGCTGTCAGTGAAAATCTAATAGACGTCTAACCATAGCCCAAGAATAGACTAGTCATAAATCAGACGGCAATTGAACGATTACATATATACGTCTAATAGACAGTGAATATGGGTCTAGGCTAAAACAAGGCTGAATTTGGGCTGTCTGTGAAAATCTAATAGACGTCTAACCATAGCCCAAGAATAGACTAGTCATCAAATAGAATGAAAGGATTCTTTTCACTCAAATATAACAGGTTCTCATAAATGACAATCCATCCCAAAAAAATTTATAATTAGGTTTTATTTAGAAAAAGAACATTAACAACTTTGACAACTTAAGACTTGGCTTGTTAGAAAAAAATATTCTGCAATGTGACCCCCTGAAATGTCACGGTTCCTACACATGATAATAAATAATGTATTTAAATAATGAACACGTCAAAACGAACACACATACTTACAAGATAAAAGTGGGAATTTGCTTTAACGTTTGCTGTTGCTCGCCCGTTGCTCTCTGACAGTAGTATTGCTCTCTCTCGTGGAATTTTTTTTTTTTTTTTTTTTTTTGAAAATGGCGGAAATGTTTATCGCAAGATCTGGCAACAATCTCTATTAACTTTTAAAGTCGCGCGTTGCCAGTAATCATGTCTCAGTAGGGCTACTTGCCATCTAGCGGTTGAGAATTGTAATTACATTTTTATTTAACTTAAAATAAAAAGGCAGTCAAATAATATCGTAGAATGTGTATGAATGTTATGTGTGACAACAAAAATTATGCTAATTCAAATGTTTACTTGCGTTTGATGACAATGCATCCCACAAGCTGCGTGGGCGAAAACTACATGTAATTTTAACACTATTTTAGCTATACTCCTCGCTTGTCTGAATCAGGGCTATAGCCAAGCCGGTAAAATTAGACTGCCTCAATTTCGCCAGTTGGACAAAAAGCAGATTCAGCCCATCCAATTCAGAGCTAAATCGTGACAAATCGTGACCATGTCACGAAATAACACTTGTAGATATCACTGACATTGTGAACATGATGGGATATAACCATCTCATCCGCTGCCTGGCCAAAAACTACAATAAATCAGTTTTGACTATAAGTGGGCTACAAATAGCCGGTCTGTATAGGAGCTAAATCGTGGCTACGCACAGCCTACACATAGAACATGTTAAAGAAAATAAACTAAACACCTTGTAATCACTGTTGACTTTGCTTACATGATGGAATGTCATACATCTTGCAAGTTATTTTGGCCAAAACGACATCCAAATTCAAGGTTATTTTGGCTAAAAGTGGGTTACGCATAGCCGGACTATATCGGGTCTATAGTTAACCTAGACGGCGAAATGACGACTATTGTAACCTGCAGAAAGAGTCACTAAATTATTATATTTTATTTTTATATTATTTTTTTTAGTGAATGAATTCAAAAGATTCACTGGGTCGAATCAAAATCTCTACTACAATTCAATTAAGAACAACTGCGTAATTGAACAGATACCTTAAAATGCACAGGAGCATTACCACTTCCTGCTTCGCTTGTATGCGGGTTCTTTCGGCCACGACGATGTCGAAACTTATAGGCACAATTGTTATATTAAGTATATGCGCTACAGGCGCCATTCGTAATTTAAAGGAAGGTCCGATGATAGGGCCGGATTCTAGACAGTACAAAGTCGCATCTTTACCGACTGAGGATCCTACAGATGATATTACAGACGTGCCCTCGAGCAGCGTTGCACCTGTTCAGGTGCTTTGCACTGAGCGAAGCATGATTGTGCTCATCAGAGCGGACCTTAACTCCAACCGCCATCATGTCACTGCTGAAGAGTTGAGCCTCGGCTGGTCAACCGAGAGCTGCAAAGCCTCTCAGTACAGTGACACTGAATATGTGATTAAAGCAGATTTGCACCAGTGTGGCTCTGAATTATCGGTATGTAAGAGTTCATGTTTGTTTGGTTGGGGGGAATTAATTTAAATTTTGTTTATGTCAAATACAGTGTATGTCAAGAAAACTACCGCATATTCAGGAGCTAAGTAATCATGTTTTTTTATTATTATTTTTTTATTTATTTAATTATTAGATTGATGGAGATAATTTGGTTTATTCAAACCAACTGATCTACACCCCAATGCAGAACAGCTTTGGTATTGTAAGGACTAGCGCCGCTTCTATTCCTATTGAATGTCACTACAAAAGGTTTGGACTTTATCTGTGTGGTTATAATAATTTATACCTCTTCCTTTCTGCTGTTATGCTGCCTTCTTACTGTATATTTGCTGCAATGTATATCTCAGGACCCACTTTGTAAGCAGTATTGATATGAAGCCTTCATGGGATCCATTTACATCTACCAAATCAGCTGTGGAATTGATTTGGTTTTCCTTTCATCTTATGACTGGTATGTTTAGGATTAAATGAAATTAAAAAGTGTGTTTTTATATATATATATATATATATATATATATATATATATATATAATAATATTATTATTATTATTATTTATATATATATATATATATATATATATATATATATTTTTTTTTTTTTTTTTTTTTTTTTTTAGATGATTGGAGGACTAAAAGGTCATCCTATGTGTATCACCTTGGGGAGGTGATGAATATCCAGGCTTCTTTCTTGGTGGCTGAGCATGCTCCCTTCAGATTAGTAATGGACAGTTGTGTGGTCACTCTGGAACCTAATGCCGCATCAATGCCCCGCTACGTGTTCGTTCAGAACCATGGGTCAGTTGGGATTTGGGATTCTATTTTCCAGTGCAATGAAAACAAGACAATGATCTCATAAGCACATTTAAATATCTTTGACATATAAACTACTCTTTTCAATTAAATGTTGAATGAGTAGTTCAATATTATATGTCTGGAATGATTGCATCTGTTTGAAATTAATGTCTTAATGACATGATTAACTAGTTTCTGTACTAAATGTTATCAAATGGAATTTCTATCCCTTATGCTGTAGATGTCTTGTCGACTCTAAAGTGCCAGACTCTAGTGCCCGTTTCATGGCCAGAAAACAAAATCATGTGCTTCAGATGCAGATGGATGTTTTCCGTTTTCACAAAGACCACCGGAATGCTGTGAGTCCTATATAAACTAAAACATTTAGTGTTATAGAACAGTGTTTTGAGAGAAGTTTTTCCTGTTACCTTAGTTAGGACCTGTCACTCCTCATTTGTAAGTTGCTTTGGATAAAGGATTCTAAATGAACACATAAATTAATAAATATTTACTCTATAGATCTATATTACATGCCAGCTGAAGATTGTTGATATGGAGTTGAATATCATGAACAAGGCCTGTAGCTATTCTGGAAACAGGTATGAGTTTAGTTGTTTGTTTGTAGTTCATCTTTTACAAATATGTATGTGAACCTAAGGGTATAAGAAAACAATAATTCCAAGTATAACTTGTTTGAAATACAGTATTTGCAGTAGATTACATCTCTAATATTTATGTCTATATAGTTATGATGTCTTCTGACTTAAGTTGACTCGTTGCTTTCTGAAGGTGGCTCAGTGTGGATGGTAAGGATGAGGTTTGTGAATGCTGTGAGAATACTTGTGATGTCATCAACCAGGAACATATTGGCAACTGGAGTAGACTACCAAAAAGGTCATTTAGTAGAGGTAAGCTTTAACCTAGGCCACATCAAGGGCCACATGCCAACAAAAGGCAGTACCACGTGTTGTATACAGTTTCTTTTTTCAGATTTCTGTTGAGAACATCACAACTTTCAAGAAGCAGCGGAAGATACGCCTCTTTCCTCATACACTTTGCTAATCTACAACCATAAAAACCATGGAAAACTTTCTCTCTTCTACATTTCACCTCTGCTCCTTGCTACCTTTCATTGTATTCTATGAATAGTGTTGGCTCTGTGACAAATTGCTTTTTTTTTTTTTCTCCTTTCAGATACAACAGAGTCCAGCACGGTGTTGCTTGGTCCCATAACAGTTCTTGACTAAATTCCGTGCAATTCATAAAAAATAAAAATGATTGTTTGTCAATCTTTTTGCATTGTTTTAATATGATTTAACCACTTAATTTGAAGATGTAGTGGTTCTGCAGAACCACTCACGCACGGTCTCAAATAGGCCTCTATGCTCAAATCAAACAAAAACAGAGCAATGTTTTCATGCTGCTGCGGAAAATAAATGGAACTGCAAAAAAAAATTCCATATTAATATACAGTTCCATATTCCATTGTTTAGAAAAACATGTAATTCTGCCCCAGACTTACACCTTCAACAGGGTAGCACTGTCGCCTCACAGCAAGAAGGTCCCTGGTTCGAGCCCCGGCTGAGCCTGTGTGGAGTTTGCACGCTGACACGGGTTTCCTCCAGGTGCTCCGGTTTCCCCCTCAGTACAAAGACATGCAGGTTAGGTGGATTGGATATGCCAAATTGTCATAGGAGTGTGAATTGTGTAGGAAGGGCATCTGGAATAAAATCTGTGCCAAATCGTGTGTGTGTGTGTGTGTGTGGAGGACCCTTGCAAATGAGCTGGAATAACGCTAGAAAGATGGATTCGTTTGTTTGTTACTTTGGGACACCTATTTAAGTAGCTTTATCTGTGTCTTAAAGGGGTACTTTGCTGCTAGTCTCAAGTAGCCAGACCTTCAGACTGACAGCAGAAGCTCTGGACTCTTTCGCAGCTTTCATTGGTTAAGGACCGCCCAAGAGGACGTTTGACTGACATGTAACGCAACCAATCACAGTTCGTTTTGTTTCTGCGTCATGTTTAGGGGCGTGAAAATATAAAGTCGATGTCCCTGCAATAACAGACCGTTGTGCATCTATAAATTATTCATTCAAGAACGTTGTGCAAGTTTACTGCAACAATGGAGCCGTGAACTTCACATATTTTTGAAAATCCAGTGTTTAGTTGATCCTGGTAAGCGCTCATTGTCACAGTTGTAAACACAACGGCATTCTTCAACGAGGGGGTTTGGCGTTACGGCATTTGTTTCCAGGCGGACCGTTAAAGAACGCAACACGCGCCTCGTGGACATCCTGTAGAATTCAACCAATCAGATGACGACTTCGAAACTCCTGAAGTGTTTCCAAAGTGTGCCCTATGCATCAGACGTTCAGCCAATGGTCTGTGGGCGTGACGTCTGAGGCTGAGACTACTTTGCCGCTGACAAAATGGGATTTTCAATAAAACTTTGCTGCCTATGGGCAGATAAAAAAAAAAAAAAAATCTGTGCTACCTGACAAGAGAAAACAAAGAAAAAAGGATGTTATCTTCCCTTTTTCCAAACAGGTAGGAAAACTACAACACCCATAATGCACTTCCCATGTTGCCATCCAAAGGCCACTCTCACTAGTCTGCTATGGATAAGCTTAACCAGAACAAAATACCGCTTTGCTTTAGTAGGAAATATTTCTTAGCAAACTTTGTCATAATGGTGTCGACTTGTATTGTGCAAGAATTCAAAGAGTAAACGTTTAGCGGGAGTGAGTTACTTTTGGTTTCTATTGATTTCATCCAGTTGTAAGCAGTGGCTAAAGGCTGCAAAGAATCTTAAATATGGAGAGAACACCGCAACGGAACATCTGAAAAATCTTGTTTGTAGTCAACATTTCAAACTGGATGACTACTACAGAGTGCCCAACGGAGGGGAAAAAACTGAAAGAAACTGCCATTCAAGTGTGCCACAAGAGTCCTGAAAATTAAAGCCAAAGCATCTCGATCGCCCCCAGGTGACTGGATGCAGTATAGGTCATAAAACCTGCCCTCTCCATGAAATGTACTGGGACATAGACAAACTAAACAATCAAATTACACTTCAAATACATATTTTCCAAAGATGGTTTCTGTCATTTTAGGCTGTTTTTTATCACGCTGAAGTCAGTTCAAGTGTTCGTTCTTTAAATAAGTTTAGTTATTTTAAACTAGAAAAACGGGGATGTGACGTTATGATTGACAGCTGAGATTGACAGCGTCTCTGAGCGATGTAGTCACTGAGGCACTAACGGACATTTTTTGGGAACTTCGGGAGGAGAATGGAGCTTTAACTTTAATCTCTACATTTCCATAACTGTTTATTTCACAAAAAGTTGTTGATTAGGCCGGAGTATGGGCGGGACCTTAATATCGCAGCTCAACTTCACGCTCACTACTGCGCAGACTCAGGCTCCAAGTTACTACTGTGCAGACTCGAGACCCAAGATGTCAGTGCCATATTTGAACACTGGCGGCTTCACTTACGTCAACGGAAGAGAGTTAAGGCGCGTCGTCCATCTTTTTTTTACAGTCTATGTTCTGTCAGTTCCATCCAACCCCCCCAAAACAAAACGCGGTCGTGTACAGGTAAGAAAGCTGTAGTGTTCCATTTGTACCATAATACAGTTTAAAGGTGCTGTATGTAAGTTTTTGACTGTACTAAAGCATAAAGCATAAAGTACTGGTGTTTGTTTTGCTCTTCGAGCATCGATAGCTCCTGTCTGGATCGATTGCTCCTGTCTGCCTCCTGTTTGTCCTGCTGCCTGCTGTGCTCACGTGTGCTTTGCTTGCTTTTGAATCTTTATTTGATATCATTCCCTGTTGTTTAAACTGCTAAATATAACTTACCCATCACCATATATTGTCTAATATTGCCTACCACATTAAATCTGGAAGCCAGCGAACAAACTGGGTCAGAGATCGCAGATTCTACCCGACCTAAAAAGCCTTGGAAAATCTCTATGAACGGAAGCACATTAAAATGTGGATAAATAAACTCGTCAACTTGCAGTGTGTAAGTCTCCTCGCCTTCTATTGTCAATTGCGCTCGTTCCTGTTGTGTGTCCTCAAACTGGCAACCCGTGTGAGCGCGGAGTCTGAGGAGGAGGGGGCGGGGCAAACAATATTTTGAATTTGGACTGCAGTACCCATTTCAACCACTAGCTGTCATTCTTACATACAGCACCTTTAAAGAGTAGATAAAGTACAATACAATTTTCAGTGATAAATCTACAGTACAGTAAATGTTCTGGTGTGTTCATGCCATGTTGTAGCTAATTACTGGAATTATGAGATTTCATCTAGTAAAAAGCTTCACGTCCTGGTAGAGCTCATAATTACAGCTTGTAAAATGGGAATTTTCTGAGAGCTACTAACTGTGACCGCTGTACCACCCAAGTACACCCAACTGCTACAGATTAATTTAGGCATTGATAGTGTTGCCATAGAAACATGTATTTCCCACCCTGATAATGGGAACAGCTCTGAATAGAACATCAGGTGTTGGCATGAACACAGCAAAATTCAACAAGATGATGCATTTTGCGATTAAATTGTTCAATCACATAATACTACTGACATTGTAACAATACGAAGCGGATTAAAAATCGGCGAAGTTAGGGATGGTGTTCTGTTTTGTGGTTAGCGAGCGCAACTGTTAACGTCAGTCTAGGGCGTGTTATAGAAACAATGGAGAAGTAGTGGAATGTGAACGGCCCCTTACACTTTCAGTGTTCACAAACTTTATGGTGCACTGTAGCTCGTTCAAAATTTTAGACCTAGAGGGTGTTGTGTGGCGTTTTTAATGGGGCATTGGATTGATGATGGGGGAGGGTGAAGGGGGGTTTCACGCTCCTGCTAAACGTCATAACGCCGCGTTGGCTTTCCATCTCCTCCCCCAACCGCACTGTATGAGCATACGCTGGAAAAGTTTGGGAACACCGTGAATGTATGAATACCTGGGGAATTTAACAACAACAAAAGGAGGACAACAGGAATACGGTTTATGTTGGAGTTAGTAGAAACCTTTACATCTGACGTCTAAAATGACCGCGAGGGAAACAGAAATATCGTATTTACCTTGAAATTTAAATGCTACCCAGCTAATCCGCCTGGAAAGTTAGTTTTGTCCGAACGAAGGAGAAAAAAATACCGAGGAAATGGCGGAAACCAAAATAATATATCATATAGACGAGGAGGAAACGCCGTACCTGGTGAAGATTCCCATCTCTTCGGAAGAAATCACACTGTTGGACTTTAAACAAGTCCTCAATAAGCCTAACTATAAGTTCTTCTTCAAGTCCATGGATCAGGACTTCGGGTGAGTTGCGGCCGTGAACGCGCATCTTCTTTTTAAGAGGCGTTTCGAGTGTGGTTGTATCATGCAGTGATTGTATCAGATGGTAATTTTGGAATTTACTATAGTAGTGAATGATTATCAATCACCGTGGTATTTACATGGTAAAGAACAACATGGTACATGTAAAAAAACACATGTTATTATTATTTTACCTTCTTCTGTACTGAATCAGTACTATTTTAATAATCATGGTATTTAAATGGTTCTCAAATGTACTTAAAAGAATACAGTGCATGGTACATATACAAAAATATGTCAATACTATGATACCATTTCTTATAATCTGCTAATATGGTTCCATGTGCAAACAACATGCATGGAATTATACTTAAAAAGAGTAACATGGTTTTTGGACTACCATGATACATGAATTGGAGTGCAATGGTATATGCCAAAGTACCATGATATTACCATGTCATACCATGGCTGCACTATGGTACAGCCACAGTACAGTTTTGTGAGGATATCATATCCAAAAAAAATTATTAAACATGGGATTCATTTCATGGTATCACAATACCATGTCTGAAACCCATACTTTTTATCACATTTTTTTTCAGTTTAATTACACATGGCACCAATACAGAATGAGTGGAGATTTAATTTCACAGCAATTTATGATTTTGGCAATTAAATGTTTAGGCTATTTGTCATTTTTTAGGTAATCTCAAAGATAAAAACTAAGTTTCAAAGAGTATAACTAAGTGTGCATGTCTGTAGTAGGAAAATCCCCTAAGTGTTTACTGTAAGTGTAGTGTAGTTAATGTGACTGAGGGGAATGTGGCTTTGTAGCAGCTGTTGACTAGATCAACAACACACACCAGTGATGCTGCAAATGTCGCCATCAGTTTCCCCTCTATCTACACAAACAAAGCCTGCAATGCCTAGCGATATTTATTGATACGCACACATTTATATTTACATGAGAGAGAGAGAGAGAGAGAGAGAGAGAGAACTGTGGTATCCGATACTGTCTCTATATGGTACCACAGTCTATTGTTAATGAGTAAATAGAAGACTTGTGTTTCCAACGTCCTTATAAGTCATGTCTGTGAAATCCTGTCTTTTTATCTGTCCTTTGTGTTAGAGTCTTGTGCCAAACAGCAGCTGTGTCTATATGCCCACCTCTCCTACAAACCTAGGAGAAGCATGTGCTCTCTGTTCCTATCAGAGTAATCTGATTAAACCATAAAAGCTTTGATTTCTCTCTGCGTTCTCCGTTATTGTTGCTGTAATGTGCGGAGTGCTGACAGTCATTAGTAAAGCCCTTTATATACTATTTGTATAGTTCACTGTTCTCCTCCAGCGTATGACCTCTTCCTGACCTTGCGGTGCTAACGTTAGACGCCTCCTGTTGCCTTGTTTACCCCGTACAGGTCACCAGGCAATGTTTAGGAGCTCACTGACTGCACAGCAGCTTCTATAATAAAGAGTGAATAAAGAGTGCATGTTCAATTTTATTAGGTTTTATTTGTGTACTTTACATTTTCCATGTCCTTAAAATTAAAATGGTGAAATGCTGGTTGATTTCCATGTCTGATCTATCTGTCTGTAACTAATTTTAGGCATGCAATAGAGTAAAGGCTGTAACACACCAAACTGACATGAAAGACTGTGTTCCTGTAGCACTTGCTTACCATTTTGTATAATGATCATGTTGATCACTGTCTTCATTCCAGGCGGCTCATGTTGTCATAAAGATATTCATGTATTGGAATGCTTAGTTAAGATAATGTAAAGAGTGTTCTCTCTCACTGATTGCCCGGACGCCGATTTAACATGCTGAATTGGGCGAACTGCAGGCAGTGTGAGCCCGACATAAGCCTGATTAGAGCCACCATGTGGAGCACACCGCCAAAAACTAGCCTGACAGACACCCGCTTTAAAAGTCACAGTTTGCTTTTTGGTGTGCCGTTTAGACATCTCTAAACGTGGAAGCCAGTCAGAAATTGTCTGGATGTGATGAAGACAGTGAAGGGCATTTCAGTTAATGTCTAAATATGAAAACTACATAACTGTAGGCGTGTCCTTTCTGGAGGTGAAATAACTTTCCCCTTCCTCAGTAAAACACCCATATGGTGAATCTAAAAGCACACCAAATGTTTCTCCAGTACTAAACTTTATTGCTTCAAATAAGACATTACAAAACTTGTTCCTCAAATATTTGTGGAGTTTATGATTCAGTATTAAAAGGCATCTACATCTAGAAAGAAAAGAATAGCTGTAGTAATATTAAAGTTGTTTGTTTGTCGTAATTTTTATTATTAATAAATCCAGCTAATAATTTGAACAGTGTCTTTTAAGTTGTGTTTTTTACCATTGTGCCTAACAACACCCCTTGGCCATTGTAAAAATATGGTAATGCAAAGCCTCTTGTGGCCTATTGTTTAATGGTGCAGTCTGCAGATGTGGAAAAGGACCATGGCTATATCCACATGTGACATGTTTCCATGACATTCATGCTGTTAAAATCTGTTGTAAATCCCAAGATTATAAAATGTGTCATAGTCTGTCATCATTCACCTCTCTATTCTGTTTCTATCTTACTTTCCCTTTCAGACACCTCATTGAAATCAGCACGTTGGTGTTCCCTCGTCAGGCCTATTGTATCTATACATTTGTTCTTTAAAGTACTCTTATGAGCACAATGAACATTACTAAATATGACTAAGTTCATTCAAAATTAACTAACCAAAACAATGTATGTTGTGAGCATTTGCATCCTGTATAATTATGCTAATAAAACCTGGATCACTGGTGGGCTTAAATAATACAAACATAGATTTCTTTGAAAATAGTGTCTTGGCTCTGTGGGTCCTGTGGATACAGTTGTAGCTCAGAGTGGGGTCTTTAACTTTAGTTGCCTTGATAATTTCCACATGTGCTGGTCACTCTCAAAAATGTGAGTAATTTATTGGTTTGAAAAGAAAGCTTGTTGCAAGGAAAAATGCTTGCAATGTTCTAAGGCCTGCCAATACAATTTTATTATTTCCTTAGGGATTCATCAACCAAAAGGCAGGAATGTTATGAATTATCCTTTAAAGCCATAAAACTCAAAATTTATCCCATTTGCTTTCTTAATAATGATCTGATTTTACTGTCCACAAGTCATTGGTGCATATTGTCTAGGGCTGTGTATCAAGAATCTGGCGATGCGTATCACGATACATGGTTACGATCGAGCGGAAACCTTCCGGTCTCTCTTGAAACCAACACGGAAGTGACTTAAAGAGTTAGTTCACCTAAAAATTAGACCATGATTTACTCACCCTCAAGCCATCCTAGGTGTATATGACATTCTTCTTTCAGACGAATAAAATTGGAGTTATATTAAAAATGTCCTGGCTCTTCAAAGCTTTATAATGGCAGTGACTGTTGGGTCATTTTGAAGTCCATAAAAGTCCATCTATCCATCATATAACTGCTCCACACGGCTCCGGGGAGTTAATAAAGGCCTTCTGAAGCGAAGTGGCGCGTTTGTGTAAGAAAAATATCCATATTTAAAACATTGTAGAATAAAATAACTAGCTTCTGGCGGTCAGAATAAAATAACTAGCACTGCCATTATAAAGCTTGGAAGAGCCAGGACATTTTTAATATAACTCCGATTTTATTCGTCTGAAAGAATACACCTCATATACACCTAGGATGGCTTGAGGGTGAGTAAATCATGGTCTAATTTTCATTTTTGAGTGAACTAACCCTTTAAATTGCAATTCATCGACTGGCCACTAGAGACTGGCTCCAAAAGGGAATCAAATCTGTATGTCCCCCATGTTAAAATGTCCAACTTTACAGCATAAAACCCGATAGCCAATAGGTGGCGCTACAGCGATCAAAAGCGCGAAATGGCTCATAACTCCGAAACCCTTGGTCATAGACTCAAGTGCCTTATATCATTGGAAAGCAGAGCTTATGACAAACAAAACTATATCTCCGAATTCATTTCCGGTATGCATTTCCATTTCAAATTTTTCCGCCATTTTGAATTTTGTCAAAAACCTACTTTTGCAAACTAGTCCAAGATTTTTCGCCTGATCGAAACCAAACCGGTGCAGAAATACTCTGAAGACTGATTCTCAATAATTTTTTTTTTAAAAAAATTGAAATTTCTATTCATGGTCGCTAGGGGGCACCAAAATGTTCGATATGGGCGGAGCCACTTTTACTAAAATGGCTATAACTCGAGAAAGAAATAAGCTATGTTCATTAAACTCAACACACATGTGTATTGGCTAGATCTTTGGTCACTTTTGTGACCAGTTTTGTTCAAAAATTGTGGCGATTGGACACTATAACATGCAAAAAACATGAAAACAGCTACAACACCCGACCGTTAGTTCAATAGAATTGAAAATTGGCATGCTCTTGGCATTGTCTATGAGGACATTGGTGTATCTCAAAAAACATGGCCGCCATTGGCCAATGAAGTTTCAGCACCTCTTAGACCAGGTTAATGGAGGCCGATCACAACGAAACTCGGTGGGCATGTTCGACTCATGGCCCTAGAGGTCTGTAAGAATTTTGAAAGAAATTGCCCACTAGTTGGCGCTAATGAGTTTTAAGCCTCTGTAATCACATGGTGTTTTACATATTCACACAATATGCATATCATTTGATAGATCTCCTCATAGTGAACAACTTTGCATCAAGGACCACTGCTGTCAATCAAATCATTCATTAAATATCCGCGATTATGTTAAAAATCTACTTTTGCGAACTAATCCTAGGATTTTCGCTCAATCTGAATAAAACCAATGCATACGATTCTCTGGACTCTCTCAATACTTATCAAAAAAAAGTTGAACTTTACCCTTTAGGTAGCTATAACAGGGTCATTTCAATATGAGGCCTTGACCAAGTGTCCCCCCAAAAATATAACTCCTCAAAGAATGCTCAGGTCTTCTTAAAATTAAGTAAGCCCATGTGTCATATGACTCTAAACAAGCATGAAAAATTCCATTGAGATCGGGCAAAAGGTGCCTCTATAACAATTAAAAAGGTGAAAACTGACAATTTGCCAATGCTTAAAATGGCTTATTCCCTAAAATTGCCATATAACCACCAGAGGGCAGCAGAAGACCACTCATTGGCTGCTTACTAATATTGTTCAAACTGTTTAAAATCATTATAATACCATTACAAATCACATTTTGTCCAAGTTTAACACTTCATTTGTTCAGTTGAGGTATGTTTTTGCAATAATATTACATTACAATTACAATAAGACCTGAAAAAGATCTTTTAAAGGGGAAAACCTGGAATAAGCAATTTGTTACCCACCATTTATTTCAAATATCTACATCTGCAACAAAATGTCTGTTCGTGTAAGCATGTTTAATGGCGTTAACATGGAAAATGCACAACAGACTATTTTAAAATGAAAGTAAGCCAATGAGTGGTTCTCTGCTGCCACCTGCTGGTCAAAAGTCATTTTTTTAAATCATACTACTCGCTAACATTGTTGTATAATTCATATTTAGACATTATAAAATCACTATTATAACATTTACAATCACATTTTGTCAAAATAATTTATTTCAAATGTCTATATATCTGCAACGAAATGTGTATGTGTGTAAACACGTTTAAAGGAGTTAACATGGAAAATGTGCCTTAAAACAAACAGACCCTTTTAAAATGAAAGTAAGCCAATGAGTGGTTCTCTGCTGTCACCTGCTGGTTAAAATAGTAATTTTGTCATAATAATCACTAAAATTGTTCTTTAATTCATATTTAGACATTATAAAATCACTATTATAACATTTACAATCACATTTTGTCAACTCATCACTTAATTTCTATTGAAGCATTGGTATTGACAATTGTGCCACCTTATGCCACCAGTAATGTGAAACCTGAAGGAGACTTGCAGTAAACATTTTGTTACCCATCATGTATTTCAGATATCTGTATCTACAACAAAATGTGTGTGTGTGTAATTATGCTTAGTGTGTATCAAGTATTATTGTTTAAGCCTATCTTTTCTTTATACGTTTTAACATTATTTTTCAGGCATATTTTATGTCAGCCATACATTTCAAGTCGACATAAACAGCATAAATGTCATGAAGGTCTTAAAATGTTTGAACCCCGATAAATGCTGCTTGCAGCTTTAATTACATTTATAATTACACTATTGTCACTTCCCTTACACCTAACCCTACCCTTAAACTTACCCATACCACCACACCTGTCCCTAACTTTACCCGTATCCCACCTTAATATCAGCAAAAGTGTTTTGCAATACAATATGAACACAATAAGTACATTGTACTTATTTTTTGATGTAAGTACATAGTAGTTAAGGCCACCTAATATAAAGTGGGACCAAAAAAAAAAATATTATTATTGTTATTATTAGTATTTTTTATATGCCCGTTGGTTTCTGAAGAGCATTTTTAAATCCCAAAAGTGTGCAGAGCCGGCCGTCACCATCTTGGCAGCTTGGCAGCGCGTCACCGCGCGTCACTCCCGAATAACAGAAAATGGGCAAAGAGGTGGGACGTGGGTGGACTAACAGACAGCAGACAAACAGCTAGTAGTGACAGCAGCGGCAATCCACCTGTCACTCAAGTGGCCACGCCCTTAATTATGCAGAACTTTAAGGCTTAATATAATTTAAACGGATGAGTTATAAAAAATTCACCCCCCTCACAGTTGTCATGAAGGGCAAAATTAGCTGTATAGACCAAAACCAATTTTTGTACCAGTCTGTAAACATGCTGGCATGTTTTATGCTGTAAAGTATTAACATGGGGGATATATGGAAATGACTCCCCTTTGGAGCCTGTCTCTAGCGGCCAGTCGATGAATTGCAGTTTAAGTCACTTCCGTGTTGGCTTCAAGAGAGAGACTGGAAGGTTGCCGCTCGGGTATAGCCGTGCTGGGCAACGCTGTTAAAATGATGCTACCCTCTCATTCCCTGATCGCTATCTGCTCACATGCTTTGATAATAATAGCTTTCTTGGACTATACTTTATTTTGATAATTAGTCAAAAATTAAAATGGTTAAATCTGATTCTGTGGCATAGAAATGAATGAAGAATAATATATTGATATATTAATATTTAATATTACCTATTTTCTGTCCAATTTTTGTGTTACTTTAAATAAAAGTGTGGTTATTTTATTTTATTGGCTTGTATTTTTTTTTTTTTAATTCAGATTCAGTAAAATTATTGAATTTAATTACAAAGTGTAATAATAATACGATTATACAGAAAACAAATTAAAAATAAGAAACTAATCTTTTTTTTTTTTTTTTTTTTTTAAAAGCCATTTTCGTTTTCGGTTTTTGGCCAAGTGAATCCAGAATTTTCGGTTTCAGCCCAGAATTTTCATTTCAGTGCATCCCTAGTTTTATACATATAGTGTTGTGTTCTTTATTTAATCAGAACAGTGGGATCTGCTTTTGCATTTATTAGTCCCTGCAACCAACATGGAACTATACAATATTTTATTAATACCCTAATATTATCCCAAAGAAAACAAATGTTTGTCTTCATTATTTTTCATCAAACAGCTGTCCTATTCTACTACTGTCAAAAAGCCCTCTTGTTTTTCAAAACTGAGATTATATTGTGGTCTTTGTTCTTGTTAATCTTGTACTTAATTGCTTTGCACAGTGAATGCTGAATTTACTGCTATACTTAATTGTTTACTTAGTCATTGAGTGGATGCTGCACATCGGTGGTGGTTGAGGAGATTCCCTCCTTCTATATGTAAAGCGCTATATAAATGTAACAAATTGTTATTGAACAAACAAACTAAAAACTTTGAGGTTATAGCGTACAATACTTTCAGAGTAATTCCGGAGTGTTTATCACAACATAAAAACCGCAGTCTACAATAATTGTCAGGAAGACTGTTACAAATGAAACATTTTGGTTCAACAGAATTTTGTATGTGGGTCTAATGCTACAGTATGTTTCGTATTCTCACTTGCTTTGAGTGATGATCAAAAATATTAATGTGAAAAACTTCAAAAATATCAAGTCAAGTCACCTTCATTTATATGGCGCTTTTTACAATACAGATTGTTTCAAAGCAGATTTACAGTGATGATATGAAATTAATGCAACAAAGATTGTTTTGGCGGCTGTACTGCAGCTCTAGAAGAAAGTCACTGTCCAGCTTAAGTAAGTTTTTGATTGATACAATATTGTGAGAATTTGTGTATGTGTGTGTATATATATATATATATATATATATACAGTGGGGAGAACAAGTATTTGTTACACTGCCGATTTTGCAGGTGTGCCCACTTACAAAGCATGTAGAAGTCTGTAATTTTTATCATAGGTACTCTTCAACTGTGAGTGACGGAATCTAAAACAAAAATCCAGAAAATCACATTGTATGATTTTGTCCAAGTAACATCCACATGGATGGCAGGACCCAAGGTTTCCCAGCAGAACAACTATCAGAGCCAGCATTAACTTCTTGAGCAATTTGAGCTACAGTAGCTCGTCTGTTTGATCGGACCACACGGGCCAGCCTTCGCTCCCCACGTGCATCAATGAGCCTTGGCTGCCCATGACCCTGTCACCGGTTCACCACTGTTCCTTCCTTGGACCACTTTTGATAGATACTGACCACTGCAGACCGGGAACACCCTACAAGAGCTGCAGTTTTGGAGATGCTCTGACCCAGTCGTCTAGCCATCACAATTTGGCCCTTGTCGAACTCGCTCAAATCCTTACGCTTGCCCATTTTTCCTGCTTCTAATACATCAACTTTGAGGACAAAATGTTCCCTTGCTGCCCACCCACTAACAGGTGCCGTGATGAAGAGATAATCAGTGTTATTCTCTTCACCTGTCAGTGGTCATAATGTTATGCCTGATCGGTGTGTGTGTGTGTGTGTGTATATATATATATATATATATAATTATATTAAGCTCAATGTAATAATAATTTTCACATAATGTAATGGGTTATTGAATAAAACATTGAATACAGTAGCAACTTCTAATGTAATCACGTTACAATTAATAAGGTAATACCAGAACATAATGTAGAAGTGAAGCAATGTTTGCAATATAATTATTTTTAATATAATAAATGTGAGAACAAAACGTAATAAATAGCTTTATGTAAAATAAGCTACATTAAAAGAAAAGTGGATGATGCTTACTTGATGCTTATTAGGTTACATTGTGAAGTCAACTTTTTCATAAAAAAAAGTTAATGAAAACAGTATGTCTACCTTTTTGTTGTCAAATTTAAAAACATTTAATATTCTAAACATTTAAAATTTAAATAAAGCCTAAAAGTGTATTTGGCTTATGTATATATAAGAAGTAATGTACAGTAATAATAATAATATCAACATCAATAATAGTAGTAGTAGTAGTAGTAATAATTGCATGAATATTTAAATCCTGTGCATTTCATATGTTGTTTAAGACTGTGTTTAGATTTTATTGTAAAAGAATACCAATGTTTTTTTATGTTTAAGAAAGTTGTTACAATTACGACAATGTTTTGGTGAGTTTATGATAATGCATTTCTCATAATGTAAAAATTATTACATTATAAGCTCAAGATTTTATTGCATTTTGAGAAAATGTTTGAGAAAACATTTATACATTATGAACATTTTATTATTATCTGTGTTATTATGAGTGGCTACAGATTCTACCAACCACGTTTTACAGTTTTGGCATTTTATCAGATAACTGCCTTTACATGCACATGAACTTTAACGACATCCCATTCTTAATCCGTAGGGTTTAATATGTAGTTGGCCCATCCTTTGCAGCTATAACAGCTTCAACTCTTCTGGGAAGGCTTTCCACAAGGTTTAGGAGTGTGTTTATGGGAATTTTTGACCATTCTTCTAGAAACGCATTTGTGAGGTCAAGCACTGATGTTGGGCAAGAAGGCCTGGTTTGCAGTCTCCTCTCTAATTCATCCCAAAGGTGTTCTATCAGGTTGAGGTCAGGACTCTGTGCAGGCCAGTCAAGTTCCTCCACACCAAACTCGCTCATCCATGTCTTTATGGACCTTGCTTTGTGCACTGGTGCGCAGTCATGTTGGCACAGGATGGGGCCATCCCCAAACTGTTCCCACAAAGTTGGGAGCATGAAATTGTCCAAAATGTCTTATGCTGAAGCATTAAGAGTTCCTTTCACTGGAACTAAGGGGCCAAGTCTAACCCCTGAAGAACAACCCCACACCATAATCCCCCCTCCACCAATTTACACTTGGCACATTGCAGTTAGGCAAGTACCGTTCTCCTGGCACCCGCGAAACCCAGACTTGCCCATCGGATTGCCAGCTGCTCGGCCATGGAAACCTGTTCCATGAAGCTCTCTACGCACCTTTCTTGAGCTAATCTGAAGGCCACACGAAGTTTGGAGGTCTGTAACTATTGACTCTGAAGAAAGTTGGCGACTTCTGCGCACTGTGCGCCTCAGCATGCGCTGACCCCGCTCTGTGATTTTATGTGGCCTACCACTTCGTGGCTTAGTTGCTGTGGTTCCCAATTGCTTCCACTTTGTTATAATACCACTAACATTTGACTGTAGAATATTTAGTAGTGAGGAAATTTCACGAATGGACTTATTGCACAGGTGGCAACCTATCACGGTACCACGCTTGAATTCACTGAGCTCCTGAGAGCGACCCATTCTTTCACAAATGTTTATAGAAGCAGTCTGTATGCCTAGGTGCTTGATTTTATACATCTGTGGCCATGGAAGTGATTGGAACACCTGAATTCAATGATTTGGAGGGGTGTCCCAATATAGTGTGTGTAAAATATAATAAATAAATATATATATATATATATATATATATATATATATATATATATATATATATATATATATATATATATATATATGAAATAGAGAGAGAGAGAGAGAGAGAGAGAGTCTGGTAGGTAAGCATATTTATGAGTGCTACTAGGTAAACAAGGTATTCTTTTTCAAAACTCTTTATTATCTTTTAAAATATCCAAAACCAAAAAACTCAATAAACCTAATATATATGATTAGTTATTAAAAGCATTTACTGAAATGGGAAGTGTGTAGATGTGACTTGTTTCCTGATTGACATATAAAAACCTGTTCTTGGAAACTTCATAAAGCCTGCTTTTTTATGAGAAAAATGCATCCAGTTTTTTTGTGTGTGAACAGTCTAGGGGCATGCTGTCTGAGACACTCAATGTACTACAGTTTTTTTTTTTTTAACTGGAGGATTTTTCAGAAGCCAGATGGTGGCTTTTTCATAAGATGCATTCTCATTCACAGACAGTGTGTGTTGTGTGTTTGTTTGTTTTAAGGTTGAAGGACCTCTGTCATAGACCTGGGAATGTGTGTCCTTGAGTGAATGATTCTTTATCTTTTAAGTCTCATGCAGGCAGGGACAGGCCTCAGGGCTCTCTTACCATGGGAGAGATCCAGAGATGGAGAAAACAAGGAACTAACCCATACAAAATAAAAGGCAGAGAGGAATAGAGTCAGGGATGTCTGAGGAGCTTTATGTGAAAAGCTTACTTGTTTAAGGTTTCTTTATGGGAATAAGTGTCTGGCTTCAACTTCTTGCCTCTTGCTTCAAGTTTTGAACTTTAAACTTCAAAATGTATTTTCCTGCAGTGGAAACTGCATTGCAATGCTGTGTGAAAGTGAAGGATATTCAAATAATATTCCAGTATTCTCTGTAATAGTAATAATATTAATACAAATATTTTTGTGTAAATTAATACAACAGAACTGTTCCTGCTCCATCTGCACCTAACGTAACATCCGCACTATAATAGAGGTATAATACTGTGTAGTGCAATACTACTTGGTATGTGATACCTAAGCTGGTATTGTACCATGAGAGAAAAAAAGATATCATGACAACAAAAGCAATATTATGACAAGTTACCCTAGTATCTATATCTATTAATCTGTGGTATCTATACATATGTGGCTTTAAAATGTTGAAATTGCTTTTAGTTGTTTGACAGTTGAATGGTTCTTACACAATGGAGTTGGAGTTAGGCAACATGTGTCAGGACCCACTCATCGCCGTAATCATACTTTAGACCTAATATTGTCACATGGAATAAATGTTGATGCCGTTGAAATTCTGCAGCAGAGCGATGACATCTCAGATCATTATCTAGTATCATGTATACTTAATTTAGCTAAGGCTGCAAAGCCGTCCCCTCGCTTCAAATATGGCAGGACTATCACTGCTGCCACTAAAGATTGCTTTGTAAATAATCTTCCTCATCAGTTTCATCTCCTCAGCATCCCCCTAGAGGAACTCGATGTTGCAACAGAAACTATTGACTCTCTCTTTTCCAGCACTTTAGACACAGTTGTTCCCCTGCGCTTAAAGAAGATTAAAGAAAACAGTCCAATGGCGTGGTACAACGAGCACACTCGGGCCCTTTAAAACAGCAGCCAGAAAAATGGAGCGCAGCTGGAAGAAAACAAAACTGGAGGTTTTTCGCATTTCGTGGAAAGAGAGCATGATTGCATACAGAAAGGCCCTAAAAACTGCTAGATCTGCTTATTTCTCGACTCTCTTAGAAGACAACAAACACAACCCTAGGTATTTATTGGATACAGTGGCTAAATTAACCATAAATAAAGCTTCAACTTCTGACGTTTGTAAACAGCACAGCAGTAATGACTTTATGAACTTCTTTACGTGTAAGATTGATAATATTAGGAAAAAAATTATAACCATGCAGCCGTCTACTACAGTATCACATCAGACAGTGCATTGTAGTGTCACTGAGGAAAAATTACACTCATTCACTGCTATAGGAGAAGAAGAATTGGCTAAACTCGTTAAATCATCAAAATCTACAACATGTATGCTCGACCCTATACCGACTAGGCTATTAAAAGAGATGCTTCCAGAGGTCATAGATCCTCTTCTTAATATCCTAATGACAAGGATGAATTAATGATATGTACCGAAAACTTTTAAGTTGGCTATTATTAAACCACTTATTAAAAAAACGCAACTTGATCCTACAGAATTAGTCAATTACAGGCCAATCTCAAATCTACCCTTTCTGTCAAAAATACTAGAAAAGGCAGTGTCCTCACAACTACGCTCCTTTTTAGAAAGAAATGCTATCTGTGAGGATTTCCAGTCAGGATTTAGACCGTATCATAGTACTGAGACTGCTCTCATCAGAGTTACAAATGATTTACTCTTATCATCCGATCGTGGTTGTATATCTCTATTAGTGTTACTCGATCTTAGCGCTGCATTCGATACTATTGACCACAATATTCTTTTGAATAGACTCGGAAATTATGTTGGCATTAGTGGAATTGCATTGGCATGGTTTAAATCATACTTATCTGACCGTTATCAGTTTGTAGCAGTAAATGAAGAGATGTCACACCGATCACAAGTTCAGTATGGAGTACCACAAGGCTCAGTGCTAGGACCGTTGCTTTTCACCCTGTACATGCTACCATTGGGAGATATCATTAGGAAGCATGGCGTTAGTTTTCATTGTTATGCTGTCGATTCTCAGCTCTATATTTCTTCACGCCTTGACGAAACTTACAAATTCACAAAATTAATGGAATGCATAGCTGATATAAAAAATTGGATGACTAGTAATTTCCTGCAACTTAATTCAGAAAAAACTGAATTTTTAATTATTAGACAAAAAAACTCCACAAGTAGTAACCTAGAATACTGTCTAACACTTGATGGCTGCTCTGTATATTAAAAATATATCTAAATTACGGCACATGCTTTCAATGCAAAATGCTGAACAGTTAGTTCATGACCTCAAGGCTAGATTATTGTAACGCTCTACTGGGTGGTTGCCCTGCTCGCTTAATAAATAAACTGCAGCTTGTCCAAAACGCAGCAGCTCAAGTTCTTACTAGAACCAAGAAGTATGACCATATTAGCCCGGTTCTGTCAACACTGCACTGGCTCCCTTTTAAACATCGTATAAATTTTAAAATCTTGCTAATTACTTACAAAGCAATAAATGGTTTAGCTCCCCAGTACTTGAGCGAGCTCTTAACGCATTATACTCCATCACGTCTATTACGGTCTCAAAATTCTGGCCAGTTGATAATACCTAGAATATCAAAATCAACTGCAGGCGGTCGATCCTTTTCCTATTTAGCACCTAAACTCTGGAACAGTCTTCCTAGCATTGTTCGGGAAGCAGACACACTCTGTCAGTTTAAATATAGACTAAAAACACATCTCTTTACTATGGCATACACATAGAACATTATCAATTTCTATTATTCAAATCAGTTAAATGATTGTTTTAGGCTGCATTAACTAGGTCAGCCGGAACTGGGAACACTTCCCATAACACCTGATGTACTCGTTACATCATAAGAAGAATGGCATCTACGCTAATGTTAGTCTCTGTTTATCCTGAGGTTTACTGCAGTCAGCCGGATCCGGGCCGTATCCAGATCAGATGGTGGACCTGCGCCTAGACATGACCAACGCATCCCTGAAATGTCTGCAGAGACCGTCTCAATTAAACTCCACCCTGTAAATGCCGCATCGACATGACATCCTCATTAAACCCGTCTCCGGCGTGACGACTCCAATCTTTCGAATAATCTTGCGAATATCTTTCAATCTAATATGACTTCAGACCTGTAATGTTGCCAGAATCATAATCATACACTATTTGTTCGTCGGCCAGAGGAGAACTGGCACCCGACTGAGCCTGGTTTTTCCCAAGGTTTTTTTTCTCCATTTTGGCCACTGAAGGAGTTTTGGTTCCTTGCCACCGTCGCCTTTTTTTTGGCTTACTCAATTGGGGACACTAAAATTTCAATTATATTACTGATCTGCCCGCATTGACACTATATGATAATTGAAGTTAATTGAAATTAGCTGGATGACATCACCGTTTTCCCCAGAGCGGCTGTACAGCCGAATCAAATTCTATTGCATTATTTTCCTGTTAACACTGTGAAGCTGCTTTGATACAATCAGCATTGTAAAAAGCGCTATATACAGTGGGGAGAACAAGTATTTGATACACTGCCGATTTTGCAGGTTTTCCTACTTACAAAGCATGTAGAGGTCTGTAATTTTTATCATAGGCACACTTTAACTGTGAGAGACGGAATCTAAAACAAAAATCCAGAAAATCACATTGTATGATTTTTAAATAATTAATTTGCATTTTATTGCATGACATAAGTATTTGATCACCTACCAACCAGTAAGAATTCCGGCTCTCACAGACCTGTTAGTTTTTCTTTAAGAAGCCCTCCTGTTCTCCACTCATTACCTGTATTAACTGCACCTGTTTGAACTCGTTACCTGTATAAAAGACACCTGTCCACACACTCAATCAAACAGACTCCAACCTCTCCACAATGGCCAAGACCAGAGAGCTGTGTAAGGACATCAGGAATAAAATTGTAGACCTACACAAGGCTGGGATGGGCTACAGGACAATAGGCAAGCAGTTTGGTGAGAAGGCAACACCTGTTGGCGCAATTATTAGAAAATGGAAGAAGTTCAAGATAACGGTCAATCTCCCTCGGTCTGGGGCACCATGCAAGATCTCACCTTGTGGGGCATCAACGATCATGAGGAAGGTGAGGGATCAGCCCAGAACTACACGGCAGGACCTGGTCAATGACCTGAAGAGAGCTGAGACCACAGTCTCAAAGAAAACCATTAGTAACACACTACGCCGTCATGGATTAAAATCCTGCAGCTCACGCAAGGTCCCCCTGCTCAAGCCAGCGCATGTCCAGGCCCGTCTGAAGTTTGCCAATGACCATCTGGATGATCCAGAGGATTAATAGGAGAAGGTCATGTGGTCTGATGAGACAAAAATAGAGCTCTTTGGTCTAAACTCCACTCGCCGTGTTTGGAGGAAGAAGGATGAGTACAACCCCAAGAACACCATCCCAACCGTGAAGCATGGAGGTGGAAACTTCATTCTTTGGGGATGCTTTTCTGCAAAGGGGACAGGACGACTGCACCGTATTGAGGGGAGGATGGATGGGGCCATGTATCGCGAGATCTTGGCCAACAACCTCCTTCCCTCAGTAAGAGCATTCAAGATGGGTCGTGGCTGGGTCTTCCAGCATGACAATGACCCGAAACACACAGCCAGGGCAACTAAGGAGTGGCTCCGTAAGAAGCATCTCAAGGTCCTGGAGTGGCCTAGCTAGTCTCCAGACCTGAACCCAATAGAAAATCTTTGGAGGGAGCTGAAAGTCCGTATTGCCCAGCGACAGCCCCGAAACCTGAAGGATCTGGAGAAGGTCTGTATGGAGGAGTGGGCCAAAATCCCTGCTGCAGTGTGTGTAAACCTGGTCAAGAACTACAGGAAGCGTATGATCTCTGTAATTGCAAACAAAGGTTTCTGTACCAAATATTAAGTTCTGCTTTTCTGATGTATCAAATACTTATGTCATGCAATAAAATGCAAATTAATTACTTAAAAATCATACAATGTGATTTTTCTGGATTTTTGTTTGAGATTCCGTCACTCACAGTTGAAGAGTACCTATGATAAACATTACAGACTTCTACATGCTTTGTAAGTGGGCAAACCTGCAAAATCGGCAGTGTATCAAATACTTGTTCTCCCCACTGTAAATAAAGGTGACTTGACTTGACTTGACAATGCAAACTCATAACTCTGACATGAATACAGAATAAACAAATGTTATGTACTTTTTGAAATATTTGTTACACTACTTTTACGTAATTAAAATATATTGGTCAACATACAGTACGTACTGTGCAGTAAGCATTACATTACTATTCCATTCTGAACATGGTCTGTCCTATATATGAGTCTTTGTCTGTATTTCTTTGAGCAGGAGTTTGTATCAATGACACTTTACTATGTTTGTTAACTCTGTGTATGTCTGTCCCTGTGGTGTGTTTTGGCAGGGTGGTGAAGGAAGAGATATCAGACGACTCTGCAAAACTTCCCTGCTTTAATGGAAGAGTTGTTTCTTGGGTAGGAGATGGCTCTTTGCACATTCTTCACTACAAGCATAACCCGCTACTGTACTATTATATTACTTTCTTATATTCCCTTAAAATATTTAAACAGTATACACCAGGGTCCTAAATAGGGATGGGCATTTTTGTACATTTTTTTTAAGAGAGTACAGGGGTGCAAACTTGTCACCTTTCGGCGAAATTCGCCGTTTTCGATCAAAAATAGGACATTGTTGTGATTCATTGTTGTCAGGTTACTGTGTTGCGTGGTCACAAAAACTTCATTTGCATACGTTTGTAAGCATTGCGGTGTATAAACAAGTAATTTCAAGCCTTTGAATCGCAGTCAGCTGCGAAAGACGACTCATTTCTCCATTTGCGCGAGACTGTTTCTGACCGCTGTCTGAAAGACGCAGACACATCTGATTCGCTTCCCAGCAAGCAATTTTGCGTCTAAAAGATGTCTAATAGCCGTCAAAACACAGCCCAGATGTCTAGGCTAAAACAAGGCTAAATTTGGGCTGTCAGTGAAAATCTAATATACGTCTAATTATAGCCCAAGAATAGACTAGTCATAAATTAGACGGCTATTGAACAACTACATATATACGTCTAATAGACAGTGAATATGGGTCTAGGTTAAATCAAGGCTGAATTTGGGCTGTCAGTGAAAATCTAATAGACATCTAACCATAGCCCAAGAATGGACTAGTCATTAAATAGACAGCTAATGAATGACTACATATATACGTCTAGTAGACAACAAAATGATGGCTAAAGGATTCTTTTCACTCAAATATAACAGGTTCTCATAAATGACAATCCATCCCAAAAAAATGTATAATTAGGTTTTATTTAGAAAAAGAACATTAACAACTTAGACAACTTAAGACTTGGCTTGTTAAAAAAAAATATTCTGCAATGTGACCCGCTGATAATGAACACGTCAAAACGAACAAACATACTTACAAGATAAAAGTGGGAATTTGCTTTAACGTTTGCTGTTGCTCGCCTGTTGCTCTCCGACAGTAGTATTGCTCTCTCTCGTGTAATTTTTTTTTGTTTTGAAAATGGCGGAAATGTTTATTGCGAGATCTGCCAACAATCTCTATTAACTTTTAAAGTCGCGCGTTGCCAGTAATCATGTCTCAGTAGGGCTAGTTGCCATCTAGCGGTTGAGAATTGTAATTACATTTTTATTTAACTTAAAATGAAAGGCAGTCAAATAATATCGTAGAATGTGTATGAATGTTATATGTGACAACAAAAATTATGCTAATTCAAATGTTTATGTGCGTTTGATGACAGTGCATCCCACAAGCTGCGTGGGCGAAAACTACATGTAATTTTAACACTATTTTGGCTATACTCCTCGCTTGTCTGAATCAGGGCTATAGCCAAGCCGGTAAAATTAGACTATAGATTGCCTCAATTTCGCCGGTTGGACAAAAAGCAGATTCAGCCCATCCAATTCAGAGCTAAATTGTGACAAATCGACCATGTCATGAAATAACACTTGTAGATATCATTGACATTGTGAACATGATGGGATATAACCATCTCATCCGCTGCCTGGCCAAAAACTACAATTAATCAGTTTTGACTATAAGTGGGCTACAAATAGCCGGTCTGTATAGGAGCTAAATCGTGGCTACGCACAGCCTATACGCATAGAACATGTGAAAGAAAATAAACTAAACACCTTGTAATTACTGTTGACTTTGCTTACATGATGGAATATCATACATCTTGCAAGTTATTTTGGCCAAAACGACATGTATCCAAATTCAAGGTTATTTTGGCTAAAAGTGGGTTATGCATAGCCGGACTGTATCGGGTCTATAGTTAACCGAGACAGCGAAATGACGACTATTGCTTGCTGGGTTCTCACGGAGCCCGTGAGTTTTGAACGGAGTTATATTAACTCCATATTAACGCAACGACACCATAAGCGTTCTTCTGCCTATAAGACGCTTGTCACAATGCACGCGTGTCAAATGATCCACAAATGCACATCATCTTTGTTGCACGCGCAAATTATGATACACTAATGCAAAATAAAACATTTTTATTCACAAAAATGTATTTAGGCCTATTTGTACAAATCGCTGCACATTCATGTAATCTGTATTTTGCACACACAAGTTGAAAGGCATTTGTTTGTGGATAGTAAAACATAATCTGCAACATTTACCAAGTTCATGGATAATTGTGCGTGCACTTATTAATCATTTTGATACTAAAATCATCCCATATATTTGGCGCTTTATTGGCCTTGAACAGTTATATCAGTGGTCGGGAACCTATGGCTCGCGAGCCACACCTGGCTCTTTGACAAAAATAATGTGGCTGCCAGGTCTCTCACCCTTTACCAACAAATGATCGAGAAAAAAATTAGACACATCAACAGAGATCCGCTCTCTGCAGAAAAAAGCAGCCAATTACAATTCCCTTGTTGTGCAGCCTACCGAAGTTAATGAAAAGTTTATGATAATATAATATTCAAGTTGTACCGGCCGCGCGTGTTCAGTGCTGTTCGCGAGTGTCACGAGTCGCGACAGCAATCAATTAACCACTTGCGTTTCTGTGGTAACCTACAGCTCCTGCACTGGGATTCAAGCAGCTGTAGCTTGTTTAAGGTAACCGAAAACCATTTTTAGAACAGCAGCGAAAATGTTAAAGTAGGCTATATAAACGTAAGTACAGGCCTATCTTTTTATTGAAACTGGTGCTTTGCTGTGCAAAGAGACATTTCGAAACATTTCACCCGCTGGTACTTTCGCTTTTGCCGCAGAGACCCTTGTGATAAATAAATGTGTCGTATTTATGATAATCCGCCCAGATTTCAGTTGACGAAAATAAATAATAAAAGCGCGATAGTAGCGAAAGACAACTGAATTACTGACAGGATGCTGTGCGCGCGCTCCGAGCGCAACACGGACAAGCATAGTAGCCTTTGTCTTCGGTTGCGCGCCTAAACGGCCAAATAAACACAGAAATATATCAAAATGCGAAGTCGAGTATTCACACAAACACAGTAGATGTAAGCACTGTGTGCGTTCACACACACAAAGAGGATTTATAACTCAACCTCACAGTGAAAGCCCTGCACAATTGATTCCATATTGCAACTTACTTATTGTTTGCTGCAGGGGCGATTCTAGGATTTTCATTTTAGGGGGGCTCAGCCAATAGGGTATGAAAAAAATGGTAACACTTTAGTTTAGGGTCCAATTCTCACTATTAACTAGTAGCTTATTAGTATGCATATTAGGATATTGGTTGTTTATTATTAATTATACTTCTAAAGCAAATATTAATGCCTTATTCCGCATGTCCATATTGTACATCCCTTAATCATACAATGTAGGCAGGTTTATAATCACTGAGATCCCAAATGTGAGGTGGTTAGGGGTTTTTGATTTTGATTTCTATGATCTACATATGTGCATTTTAAGGTGTTCTGAAGGCCAAAAAATTAGATAACAATAGCTTGAAAACCATGTCAGTGGGCAGATATAACTAATATAGTTTTTCCATTTTCGTCAGTGAAGAAAGTAAGCATATGTTTAACTGATATTTATGTTTTATGAATCATTTTCGTAGACACGTTAATTTACTGAAGGCTACCAGGAAAGCTAGGTAACTAAGTTTATTAAATTAATTCACAACATGCACACATTCATTACTAATCTTATGCCCAATACAGGCTGAAAAAAGCAGAGCTTTTTTAATTTACTGAAGGCTACAAATGGAATTATATTAATTTACAATATGCACACATTCATTATTAATCTTATGCCTAATCTGAAGAAAACGGCTTTTCTTGTTTATTACATTATAAATCACATTACATAGGCAATTTTCAATTTGAAGTGGCGAAAGTAGACAAAAGTTTATTAATTTGCCTGAATATTTTTGTCATTTGTTTAACATTTCTGACTTAAAGAAGCAGCTGTCAAATATGAAATGTTTAGTTTAGCTATTTTTTACAGTCTATGGTTTAGCTACTTACATATCTCGTACTTGACGTTGAGTCGTGCTGCTAAAATTCGCGCTCATCCTCAGCAGCTTCTGTGTGAACATAAAGCCCGCATACTCTGATTTGATTGGTTTTCTCAAATATTTTGACATTGACAAGCGGTGACAGACCAATGAGGCTCAGATGAACGCACACACCTCTGCTTCTGACGTGCGCTCTGCTCGGCGCCGCTGCGGATTGAAGAACAAGCTGATTAACGCAGACTAAAAGACGTGACGAAGCCGAAGCCTCCCGCCAGTTTTATATGTTAATCACATATTTTTTAGGGGGGCTGGACAGAAGTTTAGGGGCCTAAAAAGGGCCTAGTGACGCCCATGGTTTGCTGCATATTTGTTTGTTTTTAGTTATGGACCTAATATTTACTACTGTTGAAATTTTATTGAAAAAAAGCATGTTTTTTAATAATAATTTTATATTCTTTTTTACTGTGGCTCTTTTGGAAAAATGCATTAACCAAAAATGAAAAAATGGCTCTTTGGTCAAAAAAGGTTCCCGACCCCTGGGTTATATATATATACATACATACATACATACATACATATGTATGTGTCAAAATGCCCATCTTTGCAAGTATCCTCGTAAACACAGTCATTTACACTCACCTAAAGGATTATTAGGAACACCTGTTCAATTTCTCATTAATGCAAATATCTAATCAACCAACCACATGGCAGTTGCTTCAATGCATTTAGGGGTGTGGTCCTGGTCAAGACAATCTCCTGAACTCCAAACTGAATGTCAGAATGGGAAAGAAAGGTGATTTAAGCAATTTTGAGCGTGGCATGGTTGTTGGTGCCAGACGGGCCGGTCTGAGTATTTCACAATCTGCTCAGTTTACTGGGATTTTCACGCACAACCATTTCTAGAGTTTACAAAGAATGGTGTGAAAAGGGAAAAACATCCAGTATGCGGCAGTCCTGTGGGCGAAAATGCCTTGTTGATGCTAGAGGTCAGAGGAGAATGGGCCGACTGATTCAAGCTGATAGAAGAGCAACTTTGACTGAAATAACCACTCGTTACAACCGAGGTATGCAGCAAAGCATTTGTGAAGCCACAACACGCACAACCTTGAGGCGGATGGGCTACAACAGCAGAAGACCCCACCGGGTACCACTCATCTCCACTACAAATAGGAAAAAGAGGCTACAATTTGCACGAGCTCACCAAAATTGGACAGTTGATGACTGGAAAAATGTTGTCTCGATTTCTGTTGAGACATTCAGATGGTAGAGTCAGAATTTGGCGTAAACAGAATGAGAACATGGATCCATCATGCCTTGCTACCACTGTGCAGGCTGGTGGTGGTGGTGTAATGGTGTGGGGGATGTTTTCTTGGCACACTTTAGGCCCCTTAGTGCCAATTGGGCATCGTTTAAATGCCACGGCCTACCTGAGCATTGTTTCTGACCATGTCCATCCCTTTATGACCACCATGTACCCATCCTCTGATGGCTACTTCCAGCAGGATAATGCACCATGTCACAAAGCTCGAATCATTTCAAATTGGTTTCTTGAACATGACAATGAGTTCACTGTACTAAAATGGCCCCCACAGTCACCAGATCTCAACCCAATAGAGCATCTTTGGGATGTGGTGGAACGGGAGCTTCGTGCCCTGGATGTGCATCCCACAAATCTCCATCAACTGCAAGATGCTATCCTATCAATATGGGCCAACATTTCTAAAGAATGCTTTCAGCACCTTGTTGAATCAATGCCACATAGAATTAAGGCAGTTCTGAAGGCGAAAGGGGGTCAAACACAGTATTAGTATGGTGTTCCTAATAATCCTTTAGGTGAGTGTATGTCTTAACTGATAAAGAAAAGGCAAGTGTTACAGACAGTATAATGGACCCAGAGCCATAGAGAAACCCGGGCAGCGCTTAAAGCGACAGCGATCTAATTTTCCTGCTGTCTGTCATCTCATATTAATCAAACAAAAGAGAGAAAATCTCTCACTGCTCTTGACTAATCCACTTTTGTAACTTTAATCAGAGTAAATGTATATTTCATTTACACAATGAAGACTATGCAGTGTTTTTATACATATGATTAATTTATACAATGCATATAGCATTTATTATTTATTTGTTCTCCTGTAGTTTTTTTTGTCCTATTGCTTGTAATTACTTTCTTATTCTTATTTCATCACTAACTGTTTACTTGTCCTCAGTAAGCTTGAGTTTTATTTATTTAGGCTTGTAGTTTTTTGTGATATTGTGAAGTTATGCTAGTTAGAATGTGTAAATCACGTAACGTCACAATAATTCATAATTAAAATCATGATGAAATACTGAAAGAAAATATACATTTCAAGGCCAGTACATTTTCACAATTCACCTGCCTTTACATCACATAAGAATGTTTTTTACAAATGATTTAGACAGCTCGATCCACTCATGTTTCATGAATGTGGTATGGTAAAAGTAAGTTTTGGACCCTGGTCTACACACAATATGTACTCAACAGAATAACAAAGTCTTTCAACTATAGTAGTGAACTCAACATATTTTTAAACCTGTGTATGAAATGTCACATTATATAATCTATAGGTAATCCCGTCACAGGAGGTGTCACACCTTTATTGTGCTCTTTGTAATGTTGACATGCTTTGAATAAGTTAAGGGGTGGAGTGTCTAATGTCTAATGTTTCTGTTCTTGATTTTCTTTTTCTTCATATGCTCTCTTCTGTGTCTCATTCCATCATTCCATTCTCATGTCAATCTTCCTCATGTTCCTTTTTCTTAAACTAATTTTACACTTTTTTTTTTTTTTTTTTTTTTGGACCTTAAAGTTGGTTGAGCACCTGCTTTTCAATGTTTGGTTTCTTTAGCTGGTTTCCTCAGAAAGTGCTGCAGGGGAAGTTCAAGCACCTCCAGCTCCTGTTGCAGGAGTGCGAACAGAACCATCCCCCCCTCCGACCCCCCTTCCCCCTCCACCCGCTGAGCGTCCAGGTGGCATTGGTGACTCAAGACCTCCTTCATTCCAGTAAGGCACAAACGGATGCATGTAAACACCTGTCAGATAACAAAAGGACTATATTACTTATGCTGGAAGTTGCTGGTCACTCTTCTGATTTGCTGATTTATTTTCTCTTTCAGTGAGGGCAGTAAAAAATACAGGCTACATTTAGGACACCTGTTTAGGACATGATGTAACTTTTGAAAAAGTTTAACAAAGGGGGTTCAGTTTTAGCTTTTTTGAATATGTTAAAAATATACCAGGGTTACGGTATCACAAAAAGGGAGTGTTAGGTCATTGCTAACATAATATGCTGAACCAGTATACATATATTAAGTACACCATATGGGTAAGGAGTATTGTAGAGAAGTTTTGATGTTTTGGATGTGGGTTATTATTAGGTGCCTTCAGATCAATTGAAGCAGTACTTGTCTAATCACTTTCCCTCATCCTTTTTTTTATTTCTTTCTCTCAGTCCTAATGTGGCCAGCAGTGTGGAGACTCTGGATGAAGCAACTGAAACCGAGTCGGTCATATCGTTTAGGAGAGAAAGACCCAGACGCAGAGAGAGTTTAGATCAGCACGGTCAGAACACTCTTTATGTGTAAAGGACAATGCAAAGCCATCCGGTTGTTATGTCAAAATAAACCTTAACGGGGTTATTGTTTTTTTTTTTTTTGCACAATAACAGCAGTCTGGTTATACATAATCCTGCTTATTATAAGGCTGCTTGCCACATAAGTAAATAATTGGAGATAAAATATTGATGAATATTGAGCTGAAGTATTTTATTAGCTCAAAAGTAATAAACTAAAAAAGAGATGAAAACATTTCCTAGCAAGTGGCTTTTAGCCAAGGACAAGTAAGGGATAATATAAAGTCATTCTGCTTGTTACTTGTCCAATCACCAAATAAATAATTTTGTGGAAATGGAAAATTCAGTTTCAATACAATCGATTTGAGATCACCAGTTGCGTTTGTATGAACTGAGAGAGAGTGAGTCTGCTGTGTAATACAAGTGACATGAAGTTTCAGTTACCTGGATGAGCAGTCTGATATGTGGATCAGCAGTTGTTATTGAGATTCAATAACGTATTATAGAGAGCCGTGTAATAAATATATTTATATTAGGCCTGTCATGTGAATACATTTTTAATTATTACATGTTATGTAGATGTATTCATTGCATATATTAATACACCAATCAGGCATAACTTTATGACCTATTGTGTTGGTCCCCCTTTTGCTGCCAAAACAGCCTAACCGGTCAAGGCATGGACTCCAATAGACCCCTGAAGGTGTGCTGTGGTATCTGGCACCAAGATGTTAGCAGCAGATCCTTCAAGTCCTGTAGGTTGTGAGGTGGGGCCTCCATGGATTGTACTTGTTTGTTCAGCACATCCCACAGATACTTGACTGGATTGAGATCTGGGGAATTTGGAGGCCAAGTCAACACCTCAAACTCGTTGTGCTCCTCAAACCATTCCTGAACCATTTTTGCTTTGTGGCAGGGCGCATTATCCTGCTGAAAGAGGCCACAGCCACTAAGGAATACTGTTTCCATGAAAGGGTGTACATGGTCTGCAACAATGCTTAGGCAGGTGGTACGTGTCAAAGTAACATCCACATGGATGGCAGGACCCAAGGTTTCCCTGCAGAACATTGCCCAAAGCATCACACTGCCTCCGCCGGCTTGCCTTCTTCCTATAGTGCATCCTGGTGCCATGCGTTCCCCAGGTAAGCGACGCACACGCACCCGGCCATCCACGTGACGTAAAAGAAAACGTGATTCCTCAGACCAGGCCACCTTCTTCCATTGCTCCATGGTCCAGTTCTGATGCTCACGTGCCCACTGTTGGCATTTTCGACGGTGGACAGGGATCAGCATGGGCACCCTGACTGGTCTGCGGCTATGCAGCCCCATTCGCAACAAACTGTGATGCACTGTGTATTCTGACACCTTTCTATCAGAACCAGCATTAACTTCTTGAGCAATTTGAGCTACAGTAGCTTGTCTGTTTGATCGGACCACACGGGCCAGCCTTCACTCTCCACGTGCATCAGTGAGCCTTGGCCGCCCATGACCCTGTTGCCGGTTCACCACTGTTCCTTCCTTGGACCACTTTTGATAGATACTGACCACTGCAGACCGGGAACACCCCACAAGAGCTGCAGTTTTGGAGATGCTCTGACCCAGTCGTCTAGCCATCACAATTTGGCCCTTGTCAAACCCGCTCAAATCCTTACGCTTGCCCATTTTTTCTGCTTCTAACACATCAACTTTGAAGACAAAATGTTTACTTGCTGCCTAATATATCCCACCCACTAACATGTGCCGTGATGAAGAGATAATCAGTGTTTTTTCACGTCACCTGTCAGTGGTCATAATGTTATGCCTGATCGGTGTATATTGCGTTATGTATAATATAATTAATCATATGTGTTTGGTATACTGTATCCTACAAGGCATTTCACACAATTTGAACTTCTATTCCCAGTGTGACAAATAAACCACAGTTATTACGGATTGCAAATTTTAACCTGTTAATGTCAATGTTAGTGCTGTCAAATCGATTAATCACGATTACACATCCAAAATAAAAGTTTGTGTTTACATAATATATGTGCATGTACTGTGTATAATTATGTATATATAAATACACATACATGCATGTATATTAAAGAAAAATGTTATATTTATATATAAAATATTTATATTTATATATATAATATAAATTATATATACAGTATATACATGCACATATTTCTTAAATATATAGATCTGTGTGTGTATTCAAATATACATAATAGTTATACACAGTACACACACATACACAAACTTTTATTTTGGATGCAATTAATCACGATTAATCGTTTTGACAGCACTAGTTAATGTAATGTAATGGGAATGTTCAGACTGGCATACTATGATATTACTAGGGCTGCAACTAATGATTATTTTGATCATTGGTTAATCTGTGATGAATATATTTATGTAGCTATGCTGTACATTATGCTGTACATTATAAGCAAAAAAGGGTTAAAATACAAACATTACATTCTAAACCTAAAAACAACTGATTTCTTACTATTTTAAAGCAGAAATTAAAACGACTAAATTAAAAATGATGACAAAATGTTAACTTGTACGAGATATGAAGAACACACACATTCACTTGTATGAACATAGTAATTATATTACATTAATGGACTATTCCAACAATAGTGCCTTTACTGTTACTACTTTACTGTTACATACTTATAAATAAGATTACTTGTGTTACATGTTGAACCCGTTGCAGCGTGGAGAATACCAATAGCAAATAAAAAGAGTGAACAAGCAGTAGAGAAGCTCATTTGCACGTGATTGCATTTTAGCATCTTTGTTTCCAAAGCGACGAAGTCTCAAGATCATGTTCCGTAAACCTGTGAGTTTTTTTTAAACTTGTCGAGGTCTGCCTGTGAAATGCAAGATGAGGCTCTCCAAATACAAGGCTGAATGGAAAGAAAGTTATCAATGGGTCTCTCTAGTAACTATACAAGGCGAACTGCACAGTTTGGCGAAAAGCATTTTAATTTGCTCATGGGGGAAAAATAATATAATATTCCATATATTAGAGCTTAGACAGATAATTATTATACTTTTGGACATTATTAGACAGCATTATTTATAATATTAATTAATGATCTATTTAGATTGGTATTAAGATTATAAATGTTGTGTTAGTAGTATTATTTTGTTACTGTATTATGTATGTATAAATAATGTTATTTAATAATTTATTATTCATAGGCTACGTAATAAATAATCATATACAATTTATGACATTAAAATTGTATATGATATATCATGTACAATTTATGACATAAAAATTTTTTTAAAAAGAGATAATTTAGTTAAAAATGGGACAAATAATTACATATAGTCCTAATTTAAGTAAATTAATTGAAGATTAAAATTCGTCCCATCCAGAATTGTCTAAAAAGTGATAAATGGTTTCAGACAGAATCACTGCTAAAGGCAGCACAGCACAGTCAGAGGCATTAAACAGCACGCGATGCTTATGCTTTAGTTTGAAGCATTTATAAATATAAAGCTTTCTTATGTTTCAGACAACTTGAATCATGTACCTTTCCTGCAGCAGCTCACTCTGTGTCCTCCGCTATTTTCCATATGCATTTTGTCTATAGCAATGGGTTATTCACTACTGTAAAGCAGCGTTTCCGAGGACAGTGGGCAGACACGACTAATCAAATTTGTTGTTGATTATGTTCAATATCGAGATAATAATCAATTTTATGTTGCAGCCCTAGGTATTACTCATGCTGTTTTTGCATTATGCAACGTGTGTTCTGTGCACAGTTTGCATATTTTCTACATTTGCTTAAATGCGCATTGCACAAGCTGTATCCCACATTGCAAAGCACTCAGAACTGACCTTCAAATCAAGGTCACAGGTGTATTTGTAATGGCAGATCAAAGTTCATCATTAAAAATGTGTCATCCTGATGTAGCTTATTATGTACAGTGGGTATAAAAAGTTTACAAACTCCTGTTAAAATTGCAAGCTTTTAATATGTAAAATATAAGATAAATCATGTAAGATCTTTTCCCCCCTTCAGTGCAATATTAAAACCAACTAAATTCAAATAACAAACAAATAGAAACTTTAAAAATAAACAGAAACAGAAAAATAAAATACATAAAATAACTTTTTCATGATTGTTCTGTTTCGTTTTCATGGTTTTCCTTTGTTCCCTGAATTCTTATTTCTAGAGGAGGATTTCTTGAGGAGGCAAAAAACAAAATCTCCTTAGTTGCCGCTGGTTCAGCCCAGCCTCAGGTCTCCTTTGTTGTCGCTGGCCCAGCCTCCCACTCCCTCCTTGTCTGACTTCGCCTTCAAGCTCCACTGCCCCAGCCTTCGCTAGTCCCTTCAAGCCCTCCCCCTGTGGCTTCGCCTGACCTCCACCTTGGCCTGCCGACCCATCATCTCCTCCTTGACTCCATGCTCCCTCGGCTACACCGTGGTGAGTCATCCCTCAGGCTCCACTGGGCTTCCTTTTAACTCTGGCTCCGCCTTGGTCAGGCATCACCCTGGTTGCGCCACAGACTTCTGGGCCTCTGGCTACGCCTCATCCCTCCACCCCTTTGGCCCCACCTTGGCTCCTCCCGCCATCGGATCCGCCGTGGGCCTTTGTCCTAATGACTCTGCTCTGGGTCGTTCCCTGGCTCCTCCCCGTTGGCTTCGCCTTGGTGTCTCCTCCTGCCAGTTCCTTCAGGCTCCTCGTCCATCTCTGGAACCCCCTCCCTCCTCTGTTGGACTAGACATTAGGACTCGCCTTCCGGGAGAGGGGTTTTCATGGTTTTTTCGTTTTCATGGTTTTCCTGTGTTCCCTGAGTTCTCGTTTCTAGTTGGTTGTCATGGTTTCTAATTGAGTTGCGCACCTGTTTTCCATTCTGTTAATCATACCTGTATGTATTTAAGCCCTCAGTTCTTTCTGTTCTTTGTTCGGTGCCGTCTTGGTTAAAAGTGTACAGCCCTTTTCAAGTCATTCCACAAGGTTTTTTTTTCAAGTTTTTGATTTATGTCTGGGCTCTGACTGGTCTATTTCAAAAAAAAGTTTTCTTCTGAAACCATTCCTTTGTTGACTTAGATTTGTGTTTGAGGTTATTATTGTGCTGAAACTTCAGATGTTTAATGAAGGCCTGCAGGTTTTGTGCCAAAATGGTTGGTATGCCAATGACGTTCAAGCACGCAAAATATAGGCGGGCTCCCCTGGACTATAGGGCGGTGCTGAACGGCATTGCCTCAGAATCTTTCCTTCAGCTTCAAGAAGTCACCTACAGCTTGCCGTTGAGGTACGCTCATCCGGGGGATGGTGCCTGGATTGCCACTTCCCCCACAGCGTTCCGGTGAGTGTGACAATTTTTTTATGATGCCTCCCGGAACGCGTGTTTCTGTCTGGGCATCCACACTCAGAAGCAGCGCTGCGCGAGTCCTTCTGCTCTCTATACTGTGGTGGACCTTATGGACTCCGGTTTAGAGTTCATGCCGACTAAGCGTCCGCATTCCTCTCTTTCTCTGCCGCGCACAAATCTCAGTGATGTGATCTGCCCAGAGGACGAAGCGCTTCGATCACTCCCCCACTCATAAGCAGTAAAGCAGCCCCCGCCTCAGAACAGAGGTCCTCCTCCCTTAAAGCATTGAGCTTTAGCTGCTCACTCACTCTTATGATATGCAGCCCCCCGCCTCAGAGCGGTGATCCATCATGTATGGAGTACAGAACGTTCCAGCCACTCACTCGCTTGTGCAATATAAGCAGCCCCCCGTCTCAAAGCGCCGGTCTGTCCTATATAAAATGCAGCCACTCGCTGCCATTGCCTTCTGTGTCAACACCGGCTTTGGCGCTGTCTTCTCATTGGTGTGAAGTACTGCTTACACTATCCATTATGCGAGCCCCGCTGTTTATTGCTTTCTACGATAAGCACTGGCTGTGCTGCTGCTTGTATAAGGAAATGGGCTGAGTACGCTACTGCTACTTATGCTGGTGCTGCGCTATTCTTTCCCTTTCAATGTTAAACACCAGCTGGCCGTTGGTATTCATGAAAGGGGGTAGTGTCACTTACACTGGTCACCGTACACTCTGTCGCCAGCCATAGCCCTCATGTGATGATATACTTGCTCTCCGCTGTTTTCAACGCTATGTCTCTCTGCACTCGCTCTATGTGACTGTTATCTAGCCCCGCCTCAGTCCCTTGATTGGGCCTGAGCCAGCTATGAATCCAAAGAATAATCTTGGCAGAGATGCCACCTTTTGTATCAAAACTAGTTGCCTTTGAGCAATGACCGTTGTGTGGCCAAAAGTTCTCTGTATTGGAGCTCTTTCTCTGGTGAGATCAAGTTCCAAATAAAGGCATAAGTGCTTCTGTCCCTGTCGGATTATATGGAGACATGACATGCCCTTCCAGGGACTCCAGAGAGTGCACGATTAACGCTCCCCCGGACTGTTTGTGCTGAAACAGATCCTTCTGCAGGCTGGCCGGAGGGCTGTTTATTTTTTTTGTGTGTCTCGAGAATGCTTGCCTCTGTTCAGAGCATCATGAGTGTAATGTGGGGGATATTGTTTTGCGGCGGGCTGGTCCTCGCAAAACTCTTTTGCTAGGTTTTACAACCTGGAAATTCCCTTTTCGCACCGCATGTTCTGTCTGTGCAGGCGAAGACAGCTGAGCAGCCATTGGATATCTGAAAGGCTTCGTGGCCATGTCGCTCTCTGGCGCGTCTCAACTAAGTTGTATAGACCGATGTGCAGTGCCTCTACACGTGCCAATAGCTACTACATATGCAAACTGATGCATTCACGACAGCCTTCTGTGTTCTTTTATTTCTAAGGCGCTGTAAATATAGGGCTATTGTAAGAGCTGGTTTAATGTGTATGCACCAACGCTTGTTGCTTATTCCACACTCTGCATTTCATTAGTCCAGTGTTGCTTGACTGCGTGTAGTAGGACGGTGTGCTGGGCACTCTGCACATTATGCACAGTTCAGCATTATGTGATTAATTTACAACAAAACAAACAAAAACATAATGCCTTTATCTCAAATATTTTTTGGGTCTTGCATTGCATAGGAAAACTGGACACGCTCAGTGCTGATTAATTTTCTGCTTATTCCTTTTTATGAATTGGAATATGTGCAAAGGATTGTGAATGATTTAAGGACACAAAAGGATACACTTGATGCATCCTTCAAAACAGGCCAAAAGACGTGAAACGAAGGCTGCCTTCAAAGGATCCTTTAAATTGAGACGTCCTTTGACAGAGCTTGATGACGTGGCAGCCAAGATATGCAGTCTTAGTAGGACGCAGCGTTCCGATTAAGAAGCACCTATCCTGTCTCTCTACTCACTGCAAAATGAAAACACCTGCTAGAGCTCACTAACCAGAGGCTTTTTCCTTACCAATTGCGTCTCCTGGCGTCACTCCCCGTCTGCAATAAATGCTAAACCATGCCCCCTTGCCACAAGACCTTTTAAAATTATGGCCCAAAAGTTCCATTTGGTTTTATCAGACCATAAAATATTTTTCCACATGGTTTTGGCCATTTTTTTTTTTTTTTTTTGGTTTAGTTTTTTTGAGTAATGGCTTGTGTCTAGCCACCTATATCCCAGACAATATGAAGAATACAGGATAGTTTTGTCACTGGCAGCCTCCTTGATATGTTTTCGTCTTGTTTTTGAAAGGCTTATTGGACACTGTTTATTGGATTATCATTGTGATACCATTGTCACCACTTGATTATGGCCTTCATAGTATTTCATGGCATATCTAATGTTTTGGAAATACTTTTGTACCCTTCTTTTGTACCTGATTGGCATCTCTTCACAATGAGATCCCACACGTCCTTTGTAAATTCTTTGTAGACAATGGGTTCAGCAATAAGAAGACTAAGAAGATGCTAAGAAAATCACAGGAGAAAAAAAATATTTTAATTCAGAGTTAATCAGCATCATTAAAATCATGATGATCAGAGGATTATGATTACTTTTCTGTAAAAGTTTGAATGTGATTTGGTTAATTCCAAACAGAGTACCATGCTCCATTATAAAATTATCTAATGCAACCAGGTAATTTTAGTTTTAGGTCATTTTTATTTATTTATTTATTTATTTATTTTTAAAGTTTCTATTTTTTTGTTACATAAATTTTGTTGGTTTCAGTATTACGTTAAAGAAACAGATCTGACATATTACTTGAATTCATTTTTTTTACATCTCAGAAAGCTGCAGTTTTAACGAGTGTGTAGATTTTTTAAATACCCACTGTAAATGTGTACATTTCGTTTGTAAATGTAAACATTTACATAATGCCAGGGAAATGCAGTGAATGAGTTCTGATGACACTGGGTTGCAATATAAATGTGCTAATAAGTCGAGATCTAATTATAACCTTTTATAACTACATTTTTTAAATGACCTGGTTATTGCTTTATTGAGTCTCCAGGGTCTCGTGTGAATGGTCAAACACGGTTAGAACGGCACATTGCAGGCTATGAAAGCTCCTCCACTATGATGAGCAGTGAACTGGACACCACCAGCTTCTGTGACTCAGATGATGATGACACCATGAGCAGGTACACATTGTGTAACTGGTAAAAGTAGTACCTCTGATCTGTTCTCGATTTAGAACTAGATATTGACAGCAGCTGTCTGTCAGGCCCGAAAAGACACCTAAAAAGTGGTCTTCTCTTACAAATTTATTTTAGGATTTGTGTTAAGTAAAACATTAATAGAGTTTAAGTTCATAAATGTTGAATTGGATTTGATATTTAGGTTTGTACACAGTCTCAAAAGATATAATAATGTCTGCCAACTACATGATAATGGCATGATTTTATAAATGAATGGTGTGGAACATATCATTAGTTTTTTGTTTGTTTGTTTATTTTTCATCTTTTACTTGTTTTAATGTCTTGTTCAATTTTCTCTTCAGGTTTAGTAGTTCTACAGAACAGAGTACAGCCTCCAGATTGTTAAAGAGACACCGCAGGCGTAGAAAACAGCGGCCACCCAGACTAGAACGGGTATAGTAGCATGAACTCTTAAACTTTTCACTGTGTACAGTTTTGTGAAATATTAACTGTTTTCTATTTTTTTATTTTATTTATTGGCAAACCTTCTCAGACCTGTGAGTATATTTTTGGGAAGGGTTAGGTTCTCAGTTGTATTTGTCAGTATATAAATTTAATAAACATAAAATGTATACACTCTGTTACTTAACTGTTATACTGCAAATTCAGGTTACTTTTATATTCCAGAATGTAATATCATTATGTAATACTTGTCATTTGTTGCCTCAAATTGATTTTATTCATGATGTTATTTAAGGCATCATCATTCAGCAGTGTGACTGACTCCACAATGTCGCTCAACATCATCACTGTTACTCTCAACATGGGTGAGTTCAATGTGTAAAAATGTTTGGTTTTTCAAAAATACTTTTGTGTCTTAGTTTTATCTAAAACTTTTCATAATGTAATAAAAAAAAAAACACAGACTAGCTGCATGTAGCATGGATTTGATGTAATTCTCTCGCTCTCTGTCTCTACAAGATAAATATAATTTCTTGGGCATCAGTATTGTTGGTCAGAGTAATGAGAGGGGAGATGGAGGCATCTACATCGGCTCCATTATGAAGGGAGGAGCCGTGGCGGCAGATGGGCGAATAGAGCCTGGAGACATGTTGCTGCAGGTGTTGCACGTTCTCTCCATTTATCTGTTCATTCTGATGTTTGTCATTTTGATGTTCATTATAAAGTCTCTTTCCTGCAGGTGAATGATATAAACTTTGAGAACATGAGTAATGATGATGCTGTGAAGGTGCTGAGAGACATTGTACACAAACCTGGGTGCGTCTTACAAACGTCTCTTGAGTTTTGTCCTAAATGTTTTGGGGTTAAACGTCACATTTGAAAATTGCATTGGGCGTGTGTTTATGTGTGTTCTGCTGCAGACCCATCATCCTGACTGTGGCTAAATGTTGGGACCCTTCGCCCCAGGGATACTTCACACTACCCCGCAGTCAGTAATGCTGAATTATAAAAGTATTGATTGAGATGTAATGGAGAACTAAACTTCTTTCTTGAACTAAATTTTACACCTCTTATTTTTAGATGAGCCGATCCGGCCCATTGACCCTGCGGTGTGGGTAACTCATTCTGTGGCCATGAGTGGTGGAGCATACCCTCCTTACCCTCCCAGCACCATCACTTCCAGCTCATCTGTTACAGAGACTGAGAGTAATCCCTTGTCTTTCTCTCTCTTTCTCACTCTCTTTCTCTAAATCCTAATCTTTAATAGTCATTACATTAACGACTTTGACCTACGAAAGTCATTAGCCCCTTTCATACAGCAATCCCTGTAAATTGCCGGGAAATTACCAGAATGACTTTACCGGTAAATACACACATGTGCTGTTCACACAAGCAATGGCGTTCTGGCTTTTTACTGGTAAGAGACCGTTCACACATCAGCACCAAATACCGGTAAATTCTGTGATGTCAGTCATCGGAAATGATCTTTAAACGCTGTGCGTTGTCTTCATTTGCCCACATGAGAAGAAGCACTTTAGTTTCACTATCTGTTAAATTTGACAACATATTTTGACGTCTGAGTGAAAGGCATAAGGGGATGATCAAACAGAATGCGTTTTTGCTCTTAAAAACACGAGACGTGCATAATAGTATCCAACTGCAGAGCTGCAGCGCTAATGAATAGGAAAGAAGGCTGGGTCTCGAGTGTGACACGTTGAAAAAGCTGCGAGACGTGGCACAGCGGTCAAAGATGATCATTTAGCATTTATTTTATTTATTTAAATTTGTTTATATAGCACTTTATACAATACAGATTGTTTCAAAGCTTTACAGTGATAACAGGAAAATTATGCATTTCAGCTGTTGTTCAGCTGAAGTCAGTTCAGTGTTGATTCAGTTGTTAGCTGTGTTAGCTATGTTAGCTGTTATAGTTTTCCACCCTCATTGTGACCTTTTAATTAAATTAAATTAAATGGGCTGTTTTTGCTATTGTGCCTTTAAGACATGTATGAAAACACCTTATCGCCTGTGAAATGAGCAACCGCAATTTGCTGTGCTAATTCCTGGGCTGCGGGTTTACTGTGTCTTTACATAGCTACTAAAGATTTGCGGACCAGCTCTAATGTCACCCGAGCCCGCTGTTAAAAAATAAATCATCCACCCGCCACCCACCCAAACCTATGTTTTTCTCTGATTTAGATATCTGCACCCGATCATATTACTCGTCACGTTACAGATGTCCTAGTTCTCAGTGTTAAAATGGTATCATATTACCCTGAAGTAGGCTGCTTTTAAATAAACGTTTATTTAAAGTAAAAAGTCTTTGGCAAAATTGCATTTCCTTAATAGCCTAAACACAGGCTTTACTAACTTCAAACTTAAATTGGAATGTCACTGTTTCCGTCACTGCAACTTCCCGAACACACACACACACAATAAATTAAATTCTTCAGCCCAAGCAAAGGTTAGATATAGGCTTTATTATTTTCTCATATACATACAGCGCTTCACAGCCATCACATATCACATACCCAGCATTTGATTCATCCTGGTTAACTACTTCACTAAAACGCTGCCACACTGTACTTCCCTTTCGAAAGGGAACTCGTCCTGAGACACTATGGGGAAACGCCTTGGCATGACTGGTATCTAAAGCAACTGTAAAATCACAGCAATCGTATGGCCATCGTATGTCATCCACTTTTTCGTCTTCAGGGACTGTTTGTTTGAAGCGATTGTTCAAAATCAGGTAAGAATGGCTTGTGTAAGCAAACGTTTCAAGTGGTGTGTGGATTTGTGTTCAAAGCTTTTTGACACTTGATCACACACACAGCTTGTGTGTTGTTTGTTTGGGCGATGAGCACGCACGTTCAGTTCTTGAGAGAGCTGTTTGCACACATTGTGAGCGTTTCCCTGTTAGGAAACCCCAATCTCGTTTGTCTGTCTTCCCGAGGGAAGAGGGACAGGTATCTGTACCCAGCGGCTTGGTCCCTCTCACTGAGAGGAGACTGAGATCGCGGGGGTCTCAGATGAAGCTTGTTGAAGAGATAGAGAGAAGTGTTATCTCTCTCGCTCTTCAACGGCTGTAAGAAGTGAGAGACATTGCTCTGCTGCCGTCAAGCCAGGAAAAGCAGGAGATGGCTGTCGAGGGTGAAGAAGGCGAGACATCTGAGCCCTCACAGCCACCCTGCCCCGCATATGATAACTTTAAATCCACCCACAGATGCTCATAATATCAGACCTGAGGCTGGGCCGATGATGAGTTTGTTCCATCATTGGAACCCTTCTGTGGGTCCGGCACCGGGCTTGGTAGTGAGTGCATCCTTTCAGGCTGTAAGAGTATGGCAGGCCTCATTTACATTAAGGCCTCCGCTCTTTGAAGTCTCAGGTTGAGCTTTGTAGGTCACCTCACCACTGGTGAAGAGCCGTTATAAATTCAGTGACCTCAGCTCCCTATAGAAAGGAATAAAGGAGGCGTTTATTCATAATATTATATTTTATATAGTATTATATAGGGGCATTTAAACTGGGGCCCTGGAGCTCCCATTATTAGGGAAGGTTATCGTGACACCCTTACTATGTTACCTTCTCTCCTCTGAGAGTGAGTTTTGCAAGGTTTTTCATATAGTGGGTAACATTCAGAACGAACATGACCTGTAGTGAGTGGCCTGACCTCCTCTCAAATTAGAGAGTCATTTTGCTAAGGCCGCTGCTCATTTAAGCTTCCAGATAGTTGATGTTTTAAGTGTTTGGCCCCTAGGGCCACCTTGATAATAATTCTGTTCTGAGTAAGCTGATTTCCTCATGAGAATCATTCTGTTAAAGCTGTTGCTCTATCAAGCTCCAGGCAAGTTTACAATTTCAAGTGTATGGCCTTCTTGATAACCTCCCTAGGTTGAGTGAAGTGGTTTCCTCTCAGTGAGAGAGTAAAAAGCACTATGCTGAAGCCTCCGCTCCCCCGAGCTCCAGACAGATCATGACTTCAAGCGTCGGCCCTCTGTGGGCCGGCTTGACAATCACCCTGTGGTGAGTGAGCTGGCTTCCTCTCAGCCAAGAGTAAATATGGTGAAGCTGCCGCTCCACTGAGCTCCAGGCAGAGGATGTTCGAAGTGTTGGCCGGTTGTGAGGCCACCTTGACAGTCACCCTGTGGTGAGTGTGTGGACTCCCTCTCATTTAGAGAGTCATTATGTTGAAGCCACCGCTCCACTGAGCTCCAGGTAGATGATGTTCTAAGTGTTGGCCTGTTATGAGGCCACCTTGACTGTCACCCTGTGGTGAGTGAAGTTTGACCTCCTTTCGCTTAGAGAGTCGGTATGTTGAAGCCACAGCTCCACTGAGCTCCAGGAAGGTCATGAATGCATGTATGCCGGCCCTCCATATTTGGGCAGGCCCGATATCTGGCCTAGGCTTAGTACTTTAGGAATACGTCTCTAGACAGAGTTTTTGCTGTAGCATCTCTGCCTCCTAGCCTATAGTATCTCAGAGTAGGCTGCTTCTAAAGGATAACCTCTCCAGCCCAAGACTGATAGCTAGTGATCCTGGTACGCCTCCTCTCACTGTGAGAGTCATCCGGCTCGGGGCCTGCCTTCTGCATTAGGCTAATAATATGAGTTGCAGGCCTTGCGGCCTCCTCAATCTGCCTAGGTTGAGCTGGACTACTCTTGCTACTAGATTAAAAAGCGATATGTGATATGATATAAGGCACAGACAAATAGCCAGGTGTCGCAGGCTATTTCTGAGAGGGCTTAGCTCAAGACAGCAAACCTGTCTTGGAGCAAGAGTCATTGTTTGTTCAGGCCTCCACCCTTGAGCTTTGTCTTTGTCAAGCTGATATTAGCTCCCCTTGTTCAGGGTCCTCTAAGAGTGCTTCGCTCCCAGAGCTCTGCGCCCCTTGTGTCCAACACCAGTGATGCTCAGGTTGAGCCAACTAAGTACTCCCTCCTATTCAGGACAGTGTTGAGTATGCTCCCTTAGAGCTCAAGCATTAGCCCCGAGAAAGTGATATGCTGAGTGCATCGCTTGTGTGGCAATGTGAATGAGTATTACAAGCCTACAGGTGGCTATCTCTGTTAGACTTGTTTCTCGTTGTCCATCCAAATCGGGCCCCCTTGATGACGATCCTCTGGGTCGAGCTACGTTCCTAGCACTTCTAGCTAGTTTGAGTGTCCTGGCTCCCCAGAGTACACAGATTGAGTTCATGTTGCAGGCTCCACATGAGCCTCCATGACTATGGCCCCAGAGCTTGGTTGATGCTCTGCTTGGTCGAGCCTAGGTAGTACTCCCTTCATTTCAGAGGGTCGTTCTGTAGAGTACTTCGCTCCCTGTGTCTGGTCAGAAGGTCGAGGGACTCCCTTGAGACCTCCCTGATAGATCAGCATTTCTAGAGCTATAGGTACTCCCTCGTTTGAGAGGATCGTCCTATTGCGAACCTACTGCGACCTATTGATCGTCCTATTCAGTTTGGTCTAAAAGGTCGAGAGATTCTTATGAACCCCCTTGGTAGATCAGCTCCTGTTAGAGCTGGAGGTACTCTCATTAGGGACCAAATGTAGAGTACCCAGCCTCCATAGTGCTTTAAAAGAAGCGCTCTGTAGGTCCAGGGTTGAGCAGAGTAACTCCTCTTGTTTGTAAGGGTTTGGAAAGTGCTATGCTGAGTCCTGCTCCCGAGGATGCCCGTCTGTTTGTCCGGTGTGAGCTGGTTACTGCATCTTCTGCAGTCCCTCTCATCTGGTTACCTCTCATGAGGCAAGTAATGGTAAGAGGCTCTGTTTAGGAAACAGACAGGTTGTTGGCTAGACTAGGTCACAAGTCAGACCGGGTCAGCCTCCCTGGTGGCTGTGGGGGTTGGCACAATGTCAAATCAAATCAAGTCACCTTTATTTATATAGCGCTTTTTACAATGCCAATTGTTTCAAAGCAGCTTCACAGTGGTAACAGGAAAATAATGCAACAGAATTTGATTCGGCTGTACAGCCGCTCTGGTGAAAACGGTGATGTCATCCAGCTCATTTCAATTATCATATAGTGTCAATGCGGGCAGATAATATAGTTGAAATTTAAGTGTCCCCAACTGAGCAAGCCAAAAGCCAAAGGCGACGGTGGCAAGGAACCAAAACTCCTTCAGGGCCAGAATGGAGAAAAAAACCTTGGGAGAAACCAGGCTCAGTCGGGGTGCCAGTTCTCCTCTGGCCGACGAACAAATAGTGTATGATTATGATTCTGGCAACATTACAGGTCAGAAGTCATATTAGATCAATAGATATTCGTAGGATTATTCGAAAGATTGGAGTCGTCACGCCGGGGACGGGTTTAATGAGGATGTCGTGTCGATGCGGCATTTACAGGGGGGAGTTTAATTGACACGGTCTCTACAGACACTTCAGGGATGCGTTCGTCATGTCCAGGCTAAGGTCCACCATCTGGTCCGGATACGGCCCGGATCTGGCCGACTGCAGTAAACCTCGGGATAAACAGAGAGACTAACATTAGCGTAGATGCCATTCTTCTTATGATGTAACGAGTACATCAGGTGTTATGGGAAGTGTTCCCGGTTCCGGCTGACCTAGTTAATGCAGCCTAAAACAATCATTTAACTGATTTGAATAATATAAATTAAAAATGTTTTATGTGTATGCCATAGCAAAGAGATGTGTTTTTAGTCTAGATTTAAACTGACAGAGTGTGTCTGCTTCCCAAACAATGCTAGGAAGACTGTTCCAGAGTTTAGGTGCTAAATAGGAAAAGGATCGACCGCCTGCAGTTGATTTTGATATTCTAGGTATTATCAACTGGCCATAATTTTGAGACCGCAATAGACGTGATGGAGTATAATGCGTTAAGAGCTCGCTCAAGTACTGGGGAGCTAAACCATTTAGTGCTTTGTAAGTAATCAGCAAGATTTTAAAATGTATACGATGTCCCCTAGAAGTGACTGGTCAGGGCTCTTTTCAGCCCCCTGGCCATACTCCCTTAAAGGAACCCCTTTCTAGTGAAAATGCTGGTTCCAAGCCTTTGAGCGCCCTTTGACAAGTCCTTCTGTTACTTTACAGAGGCACTTCCTCATTGAGGCTTGATAGCTCAGGCAGTGGCCGTAGGGAGTACTGTCACTGACAGTCTAGTGTGTGACTAGAAGGGGTGAGTGGTTGAAACTGCCATTATTTGTGCTTAGTCACAGCCATTTCTTGGCATGCACTCCCCTCAGAATGGCGGTGTGGGTATTTCATTCCCCATAGTGTCTCAGGACGCAGCGCAAGTTCCCTTTCGAAAGGGAACGTTTTGGGTTACGACTGTAAACCTGGTTCCCCGAGAACAGGGAATGAGACACTGCGTCTCGTTGCCATGCCTCCGGGCTGCCTGTTTAGTCCCTTCAGATGAAAAAGTGTATTACATTTTCTCTAGGCGCCCCTTACATACTTCCTGGTCACACTAGTATGATGTCATAGGCTGTCTCCGGCCAATACGATTGCCGTGATTTTACAGTTGCTTCAGAGACCAGTCACGCTGAGGCGTTTCCCCATAGTGTCTCAGAACGCTGTTCTCAGGGAACCAGGGTTACAGTCGTAACCCGAGACGTTTTCTTTCCTTCCTTTTTGTTTTGTTTAATTCTCTTTTTTGAAATTCCTCTCTGATCTGTTTTGCCTCCATTGCTGCTTAAACAAGTGGACCCCGCAACTGCGTAGCTTAGAGTCTGCAAATTAGTGCCTGATGAAGAATTAAGCATTAAGCACGTTAATTTTTCCATCATTATGTTGGAAAACACTCTTATCAGAATAAATTGTTAAGCTTGTGTGTATTTTTAGTTAAGCAATATCTTGTGTAGGTTTGGTTTTAATTTATCTCGTCCACTTGCGACCCACCCGCAATTAATTGGAGTTATTTTTATTACTTTTTATTACACAGATTATCCCTTTTATCAACCCTACAAACATGTACAACAAATCTGGAGCTTTTTTTAAATCACATTTTAACATCGTAAAAAGCACAGATTTCAGAATTAGTTGTTTTTTGCTGCTTAGTTTTAATAAATGGTCTTTGTGGACTGCAGAGGAAGTTTTAAGTTGTGAAGATTACAGTTTGCTTAAGCAGATTTAAAAATATCTAATTCGTTTTCATGTCCCTTTTAAATCTTCATTTTCACCATGTTTTCTCCTATCACAGTCAGAATTTGGAAGGATGTGGCATCACTTCTCAGCCTTTACCATCTTTATCTTTTCCTTTAGGGTTTGATGAGTTCTCGCTCTCCCTGCATTCTGATATGGTGTCGATTGCTAAAGCCATGGCCTCTCCTGACTCTGGCCTGGAAGTCAGAGACAGGATGTGGCTAAAGATTACCATTCCGAACGCATTCCTGGGTGAGTCTAAGACCAAGAGAGGGAGATTTATAATTACATATACATTTATGCATTTAGCAGATACTTTCATCCAAAGTGGCTTACAAATGAGAAGAAAAAGAGATTGAGGAGGTAGTAACATGAGAAGTTCTGTTAATACAATGTTTCTAAGTTCAAAGGTGTACAGACAAGAACACAAATGAAAGTAAGCAGCAGATCCAGAGCAGCTTTGGCGCCTACGCTCTGTTATGTGTCGTCATCATTGTCCCGCGTTCTCATTGGTTTGCTGGCATATGGGGGATTTCATGCGCAGAGTAAGCTGTCTGCAAATCGCTCGCCCAAGAGGAAATTTGTGGTGCTGTTGCCAGATTTCGATCAACGAAAATCACATTGTATTTGATACAAAACTAAATAGACTAAATCAAGTGAAAAGTCATAACTGAAACTATTTTCATAGTATTTAGTTTTCTCCATAAGGAAATTTATTTTTAACGAAAACGTATAAACTGTCTGAAGCTGTTAATCGATAGTCTTGCATAAAGTCATCAATTTGCATTATTTCAACATATTTTTGAAGAAAACGTATATTTTTATTATACTTACATTTATTCTATTTATATTTTACTTATAGGCCTATTTTAATTATAATAGGCTACTAATATTGATATTTTTTTTTTGGCTTATTTTTTAAAATTAATGCCTGCCGTGGTGTTTCTTATTTGTCGCCTCTGATTTAGATGCGTGTCCTCAGCCGATGCACCATGCAGTTTAAAGATGAAGCATGTAGTTTCTGTGACATTAGTGCCACCTAGCGGAATTACAAAAATACAGCATATTTTACAATATGACTCCACTCAAACACAACTCAACAGCTTTTACGATGTGAAGGCATCAACAGGTAAATGTAGGCTACTTTCAATAAAAGGTCAAACATATTAGGACATTTTTAGCTGTGTTGTTATGTGTCATGAGAGTAAGCAACTGAGCAGTTAACACTCTGTATAGACTCCATAGAGCGAATGCGAGCATCTTGCTTATTATAAACCCATCCAACGGATCTGCACCAGGTGCATTTTTGACATAAGACGCACCCAGCATACCTGGTTAAAAAAAGTCACCGTTCTCCACTAGGGGCATGCGGTCTATATAAGCTGCGAATGCTCTGCATACCCAAACCATTCATGGACTCACTAATTATCATTAACACTATAAATTACTACATATTCCCTTGTTTGAGGTGTACCATAAAGCTACAAAGCCAGTTTACGTTGTAGAAGTATTAGCAATTGAGGATTAGGTGCTTTGCTCAAGTCATTTCCTGCCGGTACTGAGACTCGAACCCACAACCTTTGCGGGTTATAAGTCTGACTCTCTAACCATTAGGCCACAACTGCCCAAAAATGAGTAAAAAAAAAAGCCAGTTTACGTTGTAGAAGTATTTTCAAGTTTTATTCAGGCTTTATTTTACTCATAAATTGAAAAAACCCATTTTAAAACCCCATAGGAAAATCTCAAGGGAACCAGTGACAAATTAGTCTTCCAGGTTTTGACATCATCCCTGCGCTACTCTATAGTGTAACGCTTAGTTCACACACTTTCACAACACTTTCAATTTGAATGCGGTCTTTTCCCAACAAACTGCAAATCAGCTATGAAGAAATCAATACAATCATATATTCTGAAAGCAAACTTATTAGGGGTGAAAAAGATCAGGTGACACATTAGGTGACAAAGATCCCCCTAGGGATGAAAGTTTTTTTTAAATATCAGCTTTATCAGGGTTTATAATAAGCGAGATGCTCGTGTTCGCTCTATGGAGTTTATACGGAGTGTTAGTTGCTTAGTTGCTTACTCTCATGACACATAGCAACACAGCTAAAAATGTCCTAATATGTTTGACCTTTTATTGAAAGTAGCCTACATTTACCTGTTGATGCCTTCACATCGTAAAAGCTGTTGAGTTGTATTTGAGTGGAGTCAGGCGCGACACACGAAAGAGACAAAATATGCTGTATTTTTGTAATTCCGCTAGGTGGCACTAATGTCTACATCAAACTCTACATTATTTATTTATTTGCCAAAGAGACAACTGTAATTTTCTTCAAATCTGCCACTCAAGAGTTCCGGGTAAGCGGATGCACAGCAGCTTTGGCACCTACGCTCTGTTATTATGTATCATCATTGTTGTCCAGCTTTCTCATTGGTTTGCTGGCATATGGGGGATTTCATGTGCAGGGAAATCGCTCGCTCAAGTAGAAAAATGTGGATTGTATTTGATACAAAACTAACTCAACTAAATCAATTTCCCATAAGGAAATTTATTGTTTAATGAAAACTTATAAACTGTTAAAGACAGACCTACTGTAACTATCCGAGGCTGTTAATTGATGGTCTATGTGTTTAAGTCATCAATTTGCATTATTTCAACATATTTTTAAAGAATACTTATTTTTATTATACTTACATTTATTCTAATTATATTTTATTTATATTAGGCTTCTAATATTGATTATTTTATACTTATTTTTAATTCTTAATAAAAAACACTTCTGGCATATATTTAAATTGACGCCTGCAGCTGCCATGGTTTTTCTTATTTTATCAACAGGTAAATGTATAGGCTACTTTCAATAAAAGGTTAAACATATTAGGAACATTTTAGCTGTGTTGCTATGTATCATGAGAGAATGTGCTATGTGTCTAGAGTGAAATTCATCCATCCAACGTATCTGCACCAGGTGCATTTTTGACATAATGCGCACCCAGCATACCCGGTTAAAAAAGTCACCGCTCGCCATATATATATATATATGTATGTGTATATATATAAAATGTATGTGTATATGTACAAACCCGATTCCAAAAAAGTTAGGACACTGTACAAATTGTGAATAAAAAAGGAATGCAATAATTTACAAGTCTCATAAACTTATTATATTTTATTCACAATAGAATATAGAATATATCACAATAGAAGACATTTTGAAATGTCATGCCAAATATTGGCTCATTTTGGATTTCATGAGAGCTACACATTCCAAAAAAGTTGGGACAGGTAGCAATAAGAGGCCGGAAAAGTTAAATGTACACATAAGGAACAGCTGGAGGACCAATTTGCAACTTATTAGGTCAATTAGCAACATGATTGGGTATAAAAAGAGCCTCTCAGAGTGGCAGTGTCTCTCAGAATTCAAGATGGGCAGAGGATCACCAATTCCCCCAATGCTGCGGCGAAAAGTAGTGGAGCAATATCAGAAAGGAGTTTCTCAGAGAAAAATTGCAAAGAGTTTGAAGTTATCATCATCTACAGTGCATAATATCATCCAAAGATTCAGAGAATCTGGAACAATCTCTGTGCGTAAGGGTCAAGGCCGGAAAACCATACTGGATGCCCGTGATCTTCGGGCCCTTAGACGGCACTGCATCACATACAGGAATGCTACTGTAATGGAAATCACAACATGGGCTCAGGAATACTTCCAGAAAACATTGTCGGTGAACACAATCCACCGTGCCATTCGCCGTTGCCGGCTAAAACTCTATAGGTCAAAAAAGAAGCCATATCTAAACATGATCCAGAAGCGCAGGCGTTTTCTCTGGGCCAAGGCTCATTTAAAATGGACTGTGGCAAAGTGGAAAACTGTTCTGTGGTCAGACGAATCAAAATTTGAAGTTCTTTTTGGAAAACTGGGACGCCATGTCATCCGGACTAAAGAGGACAAGGACAACCCAAGTTGTTATCAGTGCTCAGTTCAGAAGCCTGCGTCTCTGATGGTATAGGGTTGCATGAGTGCGTGTGGCATGGGCAGCTTACACATCTGGAAAGGCACCATCAATGCTGAAAGGTATATCCAAGTTCTAGAACAACATATTCTCCCATCCAGACGTCGTCTCTTTCAGGGAAGACCTTGCATTTTCCAACATGACAATGCCAGACCACATACTGCATCAATTACAACATCATGGCTGCGTAGAAGAAGGATCCGGGTACTGAAATGGCCAGACTGCAGTCCAGATCTTTCACCCATAGAAAACATTTGGCGCATCATAAAGAGGAAGATGCGACAAAGAAGACCTAAGACAGTTGAGCAACTAGAAGCCTGTATTAGACAAGAATGGGACAACATTCCTATTCCTAAACTTGTCTCCTCAGTCCCCAGACGTTTGCAGACTGTTATAAAAAGAAGAGGGGATGCCACACAGTGGTAAACATGGCCTTGTCCCAACTTTTTTGAGATGTGTTGATGCCATGAAATTTAAAATCAACTTATTTTTCCCTTAAAATTATAAATTTTCTCAGTTTAAACATTTGATATGTCATCTATGTTGTATTCTGAATAAAATATTGAAATTTGAAACTTGCACATCATTGCATTCTGTTTTTATTCACAATTTGTACAGTGTCCCAACTTTTTTGGAATCGGGTTTGTATCTTAAATGTGTCCAAACCCAAAGATCTACACCCTATATTTTTTGTCCAAAAAGCTTTTAAATCAAAAACATCCTTCTTTTTATTTGTTTATTTTTACTTAGCTCTGTGTTTTTTGACAATTTGCTTCACTCTTGGTGTGAATAGGTGTGAATTGACAGGATTTAAGAAAAATGACCAGACACAAAAGTTTGCTGAATCTTTTGAGAGCTTTTAAGAGTCAGAAATCAGGTAATGGTGATCAATTTGGGATGCAGGACAATTTCTTTGACGTTGTTATCATTCGTTCTGTTTGTACAGGTTCTGATGTGGTAGAGTGGCTTTATCATCACATTGAGGGCTTCCAGGACAGACGAGAGGCTCGTAAATATGCTAGTAACCTCCTGAAAGCTGGTTTTATCAGACACACAGTGAACAAGATCACCTTTTCAGAACAGTGTTACTATGTGTTTGGAGACTTCAGTGACTGTGAAAACTGTAAGTGTTATCAATGTTCGAATGGATCATATGATGTGCAAAAGCAGAGGCATTGGTGTTGTAGCTCTTTTGACAGATCTGCCAACCTGTAAACATTTTGTGATTGTGGTTTAAACAACTGAAGTAGAGGGGGGAAAAAAAAGTTGTTCCCATATGTCCTCATGATAAAATTTGGTCCCACTTTATATTAGGTGGCCTTAACTACTATGTACTTGCATCAAAAAATAAGTACAATGTACTTATTGTGTTCATATTGTATTGCAAAACACTTTTGCTGATATTGAGGTGGGATACGGGTAAAGTTGTGGTGTGGTGGGGTAAGTTTAAGGGTAGGGTTAGGTGTAAGGGAAGTGTCAACAGTGTAATTATAAATGTAATAATTACAGAAATTAATTACAGATGTAATTACAGGCAGGTATTTTTTTAAATGTAAGTACAATGTAAAAACATGTATGTACACAATAAGTGCATTGTATCAAATGATTAATTTAAATGTTAGTACATAGTAGTTAAGGCCACCTAATATAAAGTGGGTCCTAAAATTTAAGGTACATCCATTGTAAAGCTGATATTTAAAAAACATTGATCCCTAGGGCAGTGGTTATCAAAGTGGGTGCCCCTAATAAGTTTGCATCCAGAATAATGATTGTATTGATTTCTTCATAGCTGATTTGCAGTTTGTTGGGAAAAGACCGCATTCAAATTGAAAGTGTTGTGAAAGTGTGTGAACTAAGCGTTACACTACAGAGTAGCGCAGGGATGATGTCAAAACCTGGAAGACTAATTTGTCTCTGGTTCTCTTGAGATTTTCCTATGGTGTTTTAAAATTGGGGTTTTCAATTTATGAGTAAAATAAAGCCTGAATAAAACTTGAAAATACTTCTACAACGTAAACTGGCTTTTTTTTACTCGTTTTTGGGCAGTTGTGGCCTAATGGTTAGAGAGTCAGACTTATAACCCGCAAAGGTTGTGGGTTCGAGTCTCAGTACCGGCAGGAAATGACTTGAGCAAAGCACCTAATCCTCAATTGCTACCCAGGCGCCACAGTGAATGGCTGCCCACTACTCTGTGTGTGTGTGTGTGTGTGTGTGTCCACATTTTGCAGTGTGTGTGTTCACTACTCACTGCTCCTAATGTGTGTCCACTAACATGTATGGGTTAAATGCAGAGGACAAATTCTAAGTATGGGTTGCACTTCATTAAATTGAAAAACCCTATAATAAAACCCCATAAGAATTAGTCTTCTGGGTTTTGACGTCATCCCTGCACCACGCAAAATATTTTCCCATGGTATGCAGGTCTGTCTTGTTGTTAATTAATTTTTCCTCTGTTTCTCTCTGTCCGCCTCTGCCTTCCCCCACAGATATGGCAAATCTCTCGCTGAATGACAATGATGGTTCCAGTGGAGCATCAGACCAGGACACACTGGCACCCTTGCCTTTGCCAGGGGCCACACCCTGGCCCATGATGCACACTTTCCCTTATCAATACCCACAAGCTTACCCCAGCCAACCCCCTCCATACCATGAGCTCTCCAGCTATAGCTACGTACCAGGAAGTGCTGGCAGTCAACACAGTGAAGGTGAGAGAGAGCTATGGATTATCTTCATTCACCTAGAATATTTAGAATTAATACGTTATTATTATAATCTTGTATATTATATAATATATAAGATGGTTTAAAACTATTTAGCTGATAGAACTCAATGTGTTGCTGTAGATAATTACACCTCACCCGTGTTAACAGTTAAGAAGGGTGTCCCGCAAGGTTCTTTACTGGAACTTCTTTTTTCTATTTTTATTAATGAATTAGGGCAGGGTATAAAATCTACTAAGTTACATTTTTATGCCGACGATACTATTATTTATTCAGCTGCATACTCTTTGTCTCAAGCTATTAAAATTCTTTAGGATTCTTTTTATACTTTTCAGCTTACTTTACTAAAGCTGAAATCAGTTTTAAATGCAAACAAAACTAAGTATATTATTTTTACGCGCAGCCGTTCTATGATCACTTCTCTATCTATCCTTACTATTGATAGCCTGCATATAGAAAGAGTAACAACTTACAAATATTTAGGAATATGGCTGGAAGAGAAGTTGGCCTTTGATGTTCATATTGATTACTTTGTGAAAAAACTTAAACCAAGATTGGGTTTTCTTTTTCGGCAAAAAAACGTTTTTCCTTTGGAGCGAGAAAAATAATTATACAGAGTACTTTTTTTTTTTTAGACTATGGTGATGTTATTTATATGCATGCTTCCATATATTTACTGAAAAGGCTGGATGGTGTTTATCATGCTGCACTGCGTTTTATAACTAATGGTTGCTCACATACTCATTGTTTGCTGTACAGCTATGTAGGTTGGTCCTCCCTAAATCACATATGTTAGAGTATACTGTAAAGGCATTGCTGAGTATGCTTCCAACTTACATCACTAGTCTTATGTCTACGTAGAAATAACTATAGTACTAGATCAGCAAATGGGATTAAATTAGTAGTACCTGGGGTATACTCAGAACACGGAAAATCATCTTTTTCTTATTATGCTCCATGGCTGTGGAATGAATTTCAAACTATTATTCCACTAGAAACAATTCCTTCTTTGAATAAGTTTAAACATTTATTGCAGTGTAAAATGAATGAATCATGTCGCTGTTTTAATTAATTTGTTGATTTATTTTTTTGCTTTGAATGTTTAGAATTTGTCTTGTGCGTTATATGTTTGTGGAATTTTATGTGAAATTTTAGTATGGCCATCTTGGCCAGGACTCCCTGGGAGAAGAGATTTCTTTTGATCTCAATGGGACCTTCCTGGAAAAATAAAGGATAAATAAAAATATAATAATATTTTTAGAATCAATATATTCTTACAAGCTGTCAATGAATGAGTCAAAATTATTTCCATGTTCCTTTTCAGTCTTGAATCTACACACAACTATTCCTTTGTTTATTTCTCTCTCCCGCAGGAAGTCGTAGCAGTGGTTCAACACGAAGCGAGGGTGAGCGAAGACGTGGCAGTAAAGGAGGGGGGAGCACCAGTGGACGAGATGAAAAATCCCCTGTAGGAGGAGGTGGTGCCGACTCCCGCTCTGGCAGCGGCAGCGAATCCGAATACTCTGTTCGCAGTAGCCGGACACGAGACCACGGTTCCACCACACCAAGTGAGCACAGCCTCAGTCTTAGCCAGCGGTCGCATCACAGAGTTCCGCCCCCTCACCTGGCTCCGTATCCCCCTGGTATCCCTATCCCATATAATCCGATGATGGTCATGATGGTGCCACAGCACGCCCACCCTCATCCGGCCATGGGTGGCCCTATATCCACCCTCCCAAATCCGCCTCTTCCATCCTTGCCGCCCACTTCAACACCTGGTGGCCCTCCTGGAGCTCCTCCTACCAGGGATCTGGGATCCGTTCCTCCTGAGCTCACTGCATCAAGGCAGTCCTTCCATCTGGCTATGGGCAACCCCAGCGAGTTCTTTGTGGATGTTATGTAGTTGAGTGAAGGTGAGAAACATTGTTGAAATGTGAAATGAATCGGGGAAAAAAAACAACTTATGAATCAAGTAACTTTCAAATTCTCCTAACAGGATGCTTTGTTCATTTCGGAAAATCAAAAACGACCATTTCTTTCTGCTTGCCCCATGATTATTGTTCCACTCTCTTTGATTCTTTTTGTGTGGCCAGTGCTTTTATAAGTAAGCACCCACTGGTACTGGTAATATTGCAACTTAAAATGTAACCATTGATGTGAACTTAATAATAATATGAACAAAATTCAAGACTATATTTCCTTACAGATTACAAGGCACAGGAGTACGCTGATAGGAGTGACTTTTGCTCAAATTGTCTATAGATCATTGTCTGGAATATTAAAATCTCACTACGAATTCCACAAAGAAATCTGCCTTTTGTCTGTGTAGTGATATGCAGTGCATGTTAGCATTTTTGGTTGAGCACAATAAAAAGTAATGACCAATACAGCAGTGCATTTAGCAAAATAGTTTTAGAGTAGTGGTACAGTCTGAACATTTTACAAGGAGTCAACTTTACTCACAGGTGTTGTTCAGACAGTGTCTGTGGTACATTATTTTATAGAACAAAAGAAGGTCATTTTCATCTTTGCTCTGAGATTTATGAAATAAGAATGTTGCCATAGTGTGTGTAGTTAACGTAGTTAATTCACAACCTTACCTAGAGTCTTTAGGTTGGGTGTTTTCTAAGGCACTGATGGTTATCTATGTGTATTTTTTTTTTGTCTTGTTTTTTGTTTTGTTTTTACATTTGAGTTTGTTAAATCGCACAACTGGCAAAATAATATTATATCATAATGAGCTGTGTAATTGCTTTACATTTTTTTTGATTCTGTAGCTGGATAAACTAAGTCCAAGTGTCTTTAGCGAGACAGTCAGTTGTTTCTCCATGTACAACACATTTCTTTAAGCATGTCCCCTGTGTTTGTTTCTCATTTGGCTCATATTCTTTGTTTAGTATGTGTTTTAGTTCAGGGCCAAAGTTAATATACCTGTTCTGCTGATCTGAGACCAGTTTTGTGGTTTATGATGGATAGAATTCAGAAAGGTAGGACTGATGTTAAATTGGAATGAGCATGCAACTTGGAGCCAACAGCCTCAGCTGGAACACATCAACTGACATTTTTCTACTATTAAGAGAATGGGGGGAAATTCGATTTAACATGCAAGCCACTTAATGATGTTGGTTTAAAGAGCAGTTAGTTGTTGTTGTTGTGTGTGTGTGCGCGTGCATTTTTCTTTTTGACTGGTACATTTTGGAATGTGCCAAAGTCTAAATTATAGAACAAACCTTTCTTCACAGATTTTGTTTTTATCTGCATTTATGTTCTCATCTACACTGAATAAAATTATAAACGCAACACTTTTGTTTTTGCCCCCATTTTTCGTAAGCTGAACTCAAAGATCTAAGACTTTTTCTATGTACACAAAAGGCCTATTTCTCTCAAATATTGTTCACAAATCTGTCTAAATCTGTTAGTGAGCACTTCTCTTTTGCCGAGATAATCCATCTACCTCACAGGTGTGGCATATCAAGATGCTGATTAGACAGCATGATTATTGCACAGATGCGCCTTAGGCTGGCCACAATAAAAGGCCATTCTAAAATGTGCAGTTTTACTGTATTGGGGGGGTCCGGGCCAGGGGGTCCAAAAAAAAAGTTGATATCTGGTGCGACCACCATTTGCCTCACGCAGCGCAACACATCTCCTTCACATAGAGTTGATCAGGTTGTTGATTGTGGCCTGTGGAATGTTGGTCCACTCCTCTTCAATGGCTGTGAGAAGTTGCTGGATATTGGCAGGAACTGGAACACGCTGTCGTATACGCTGATCCAGAGCATCCCAAACATGCTCAATGGGTGACATGTCCGGTGAGTATGCTGGCCATGCAAGAACTGGGATGTTTTCAGCTTCCAGGAATTATGTACAGATCCTTGCAACATGGGGCCATTATTATTATCATGCTGCAACTATTGGTTTGCATAACCAAAGAATTTCTGCACAAACTGTCAGAAACCATCTCAGGGAAGCTCATCTGCATGCTCGTCGTCCTCATCTCGACCTTACTGCAGTTCGTCATCGTAACCGACTTCGTAACCGCCATTCAATGGCGTCTGGCACTTTGGAGAGGTGTTCTCTTCACAGATGAATCCCGGTTTTCACTGTACAGGGCAGATGGCAGACAGCGTGTATGGCGTCGTGTGAGTGAGCGGTTTGCTGATGTCAACGTTGGGGATCGAGTGGCCCATGGTGGCGGTGGGGTTATGGTATGGGCAGGCGTATGTTATGGACAACGAACACAGGTGCATTTTATTGATGGTATTTTGAATGCACAGAGATACCGTGACAAGATCCTGAGGCCCATTGTTGTGCCATTCCACGACCATCCACGACCATCACCTCATGTTGCAGCATGATAATGCACATCTTTCTGTACACAATTCCTGGAAGCTGAAAACATCCCAGTTCTTGCATGGCCAGCATACTCACTGGACATGTCAACCATTGAGCATGTTTGGGATGCTCTGGATCGGCGTATACAACAGCGTGTTCCAGTTCCTGCCAATATCCAGCAACTTCGCACAGCCATTGAAGAGGAGTGGACCAACATTCCACAGGCCACAATCAACAACCTGTTCAACTCTATGCGAAGGAGATGTGTTGCACTGCGCGAGGTAAATGGTGGTCGCACCAAATATTGACTTTTTTTTTGGACCCCCCGGGACCCCCCCCGGCCCGGACCCCCCAAATACAGTAAAACTGCACATTTTAGAGTGGCCTTTTATTGTGGCCAGCCTAAGGCACACCTGTGCAATAATCATGCTGTCTAATCAACTTCTTGATATGCCACACCTGTGAGGTGGATGGATTATCTCGGCAAAGGAGAAGTGCTCACTAACACAGATTTAGACAGATTTGTGAACAATATTTGAGAGAAATAGGCCTTTTGTGTACATAGAAAAAGTCTTAGATCTTTGAGTTCAGCTCATGAAAAATGGGGGCAAAAACAAAAGTGTTGCGTTTATAATTTTGTTCAGTGTAACAACCAGTGGTTGCCATGAACCATACCAGGGTAATTTTACACTCCTAATACTGGTAGATTGTATCAATATCATTGTGACGGTAGGGTTACAGTATAGGTTTATACTGTAGACCTGACATTCTACCAACTTATTGACTTTGCTTTTTTATGTATAATTTTTGTAATCAAAATAAAGGTGCTATATGGAACACATTGAAAACACATTGCCTTATTTTATACTTTTATTAATTATGAAGCTGTTGAAAATGCCATTAAACTGTTGTAGTATAATATGATTGCAATAATCACAACAGCTCTGTTTTTTTTAAAGATCTTTTCCTTCTGATTTCATCTTTGTTCTTTTAATCGCTGTGATACAGTAATCAAAAACATACATACACAATAGACCTTATTCAGAGCAGCGCCATGACAGGTATGAAAGCGAGGCTGTGAGGGACAGACTTACCGTGTTTTCAATGGTATCCGCTATAAAAAGCTGTATAAAGCTCCTAGATCACTTATTTTCCACAGCTCATATTGTCTGGAGTTTTAGGTCTACTGAAGTGTCTTGTAAAGATATTTTTGCAGTGTTTCGTCAGCAGAACAATCTAAAAACACCTTACATAACAGTACAACCCTACATTGCTACATTGCCAAAAGTATTGGGACACCCCTCCAAATCATTGAATTCAGGTGTTCCAATCACTTCCATGGCCACAGGTGTATAAAATCGAGCACCTAGACATGCAGACTGCTTCTACAAACATTTGTGAAAGAATGGGTCGCTCTCAGGAGCTCAGTGAATTCAAGCGTGATACCGTGATAAGTTGCCACCTGTGCAATAAGTCCATTCGTGAAATTTCCTCACTACTACATATCCCACGGTCAACTGTTAGTGGTGTTATGACAAAGTGGAAGCAACTGGGAACAACAGCAACTCAGCCACGAAGTGGTAGGCCATGTAAAATCACAGAGCGGGGTCAGCGCATGCTGAGGCGCACAGTGCGCAGAAGTCGCCAACTTTCTGCAGAGTCAATAGCTACAGACCTCCAAACTTTGTGTGGCCTTCAGATTAGCTCAAGAACTGTGCGTAGAGAGCTTCATGGAATGGGTTTCCATGGCTGAGAAGCTGCATCCAAGCCTTACATCACAGTCGTGTAAAGCATGCCGCTACTGGACTCTAGAGCAGTGGAGCAGCTTCTCTGTCTGGCAATCCGATGGACGAGTCTGGGTTTGGCGGTTGCCAGGAGAACTGTACTTGCCCGACTGCATTGTGCCAAGTGTAAAATTATGGTGTGGGGTTGTTTTTCAGGGGTTGGGCTTGGCCCCTTAGTTCCAGTGAAAGGAACTCTTAATGCTTCAGCATACCAAAACATTTTGGACAATTTCATGCTCCCAACTTTGTGGGAACAGTTTGGGGATGGCCCCTCCCTGTTCCAACATGACTACGTACCAGTTGTTGTGAATCTGACCCTCTTTTCAGTTTTCTTGCCTTTTTTTTGTTTTGTTTCCCCCTTTATTTTTTGTACTACATCTCCCACAATTCTGAGCAAACTACGCTACCAAATCTAGTGCACTACATTACCCATATTCCCCTGGTTAAGGTCTATGAGTAGACCTTACTTCCTTCCTTTGTTTCTTTTGCATTGGTGAGGTGTGGGTGTTTGAATGGACACCCAACTATGTCCTTTGAGTCCTTTCCTTAGGATGCATTAAGTAAGTTTGTTTTGTCAGTTGTATTGTTTGAATTTGTTTATTTGAATTGTTTGGATTGGATATATAATCATTATGTTGGATTGAGTAGATATAGCTAATGCTTATTGACGAATTGTTTGTATGAGTTTGATTTCTTGTATTTTTTGTAGTGACTTAATACCATCCTGCACATCCTGTTCATCTTGTCCTTCTCTTAACATCTGTCCATTTACATCTTGTGACTCTGCTCCATGTGAATCCATGAACTTCATGTCATGTGAATTGCTCAAGACTTAGGCATTCTAAACTTAAAAGAGAGCAAATGACTGGTATTTGTCCAGTGTTTTAACACACACCATCAAGACACACCATCAAGTTTCTATAACTCCAACGAACTTTAGACATATTTAACACCTGATATCCAAGAAATGGTCCTTCAAGCCAGAGTTAGAAATTTGGTGGAATGGATTACCATGCAAGACCTACAACCCGGCACAGCCTAAGAATGAGAAGACCTTCTGCCCGTTTTGCGGACTGTATGGTACGAGAACATGCTCCTCCCCTTTTCTCACCAACACTAGTTGTAAGTGATCATCACCAAACACAGACTGGAAATCTATGTCCTTTAAGACCTGTTCCATGCTCAACTGCTCAATGTGAAAAGTCTCAACATGATTTACTCGATATGGATGTTAAACAAGAAATACTTGGACTTAAAGGGCACCTATTATGCAAAATTCACTTTTACATGGTGTTTGAACATAAATGTGTGTTGACAGTGTGTGTACACAACCACCCTATAATGGTAAAAATACACCCACTCCTTTTTTTTTTTTTAATCCCCATAAATCATAAGCAGTGTCTCAGAACAAGCTGTTTGCAGATTCTGGGGAATGTGATGTCACATTTCACAGGCCCTGCCCACGAGTGTTGATGAACACTGCCGTATTAGCGTAGACCCTGCAGTGTACTCCTCAGAGAGCAGTACACAGTCGGCCATGTTTATCTCCTCGCAAGAGCATTTAACAGCAGCATTCAAGTAAGAAATGTGTTCTTAATAAAGCTACTAAAGTTCATTCAGTCAAGAGCAGTGAATGATTTTCTGTTTATCTTTTGTTGTTTGATTCATATTTATAGCAGTAGGTAGGCTACTGTATATTACACTGCTTTCACTTTAGTACACAGATCTAATATACACACAGGATTTCTGTACTTGCTGCATGTGCACAGACATAATCAACTGTTTTCATGTCAACTTTGTGTGTTTCTGACATAACCTTGTGTGCATTTGACAGTTTAATCACAATAACACATGAAAGAGAACTAGTCTAGTTTAATAGCCTACTCACGGACGCACCGACATCCAGCTCTCTGTGCGCATGTGTCGAGTGTGTGTGTGTGTGCTCAAGTTGAGGGCATAGACTGTAAGGTTTAGAGTGATATGGCTTTAAAACGCATGCAGATGATATTTCATGATGATGAAGAACTGCAATGTCACATGAGCGTGTCCGCAATAGAGATGATAATCAAAGCCAAACAGATGTATCATGTTTCAGTTTTCATTCGTGTGTTCACAAGCTGTGAAGGCTCCGCCCTCTGGGGCGGGGAGCAACAGCTCATTTGCATTTAAAGGAGACACACAGAAAACAGCTAATTTTTCTCAAACCCAAAAATTGGCATTTTCAAAATGGTATATTAAATGATCTGTTAGGAATTTTGATCTGAATCTTCACAGACACACTCTGGAGACTTGTATTACATCTTGTAAAAAGGGGCATAATAGGTGCCCTTTAAGGGTATGCTTGGTGAGATTATGTATAGAATGTCACAGCTAGCAGTTTCTTTAAACATTCTGAGTCTTTTGATGATGATGCTTCCGATGATGATGATAATGCCTTTGCTAATACATCTATTGTCCAAGAATTGTGTGGATGTATTAAGAAAGTTGAACAGAAACCTGCATGTAAGCAAGGTAATTCCTCAACTGTTCCTTCACCGCTTCCATTGAGTAGGCCTAGTTCTTTGCCTCTTCCTCCTTTCTCATTGTTACGCAGTCCACCTCAACATATGCACACACATGATACAACATCACAACTACAATCAAGTAGTATGTTACAACCTTCTATAGTTCCATTGGTTCCTGACCCCTCTAGTTGTCATTCCCCTCAAGTGCAAACATCACAGGTGCTGGTGCAACCAGCTGGTTCACCACAGCCAGGTTTACTATGTAGCTCTTTTTCCCTGTCTATGGTTCATACTCAGTTATCCTCACAAGTAACATCAGCAGCGTTACCTCCTCAGCATCAGTATGCTGTTTCTCAGTATTCACAGCCATTAGGACCATCTTCTAGCTTGGCAATTCCTCATGTATCCTTATCTAATGTAGGTCCTCATATTCAACCACAGTCTGTAGGTCAGTCATGGAATCCTTTTGTACAACATCCTGCTCCATACATTCAACCAATTGTTCCCATTACCTAGGCAACTGCAGTTCCATTTCTTCATCCTTATCCATATTCCCAGCCATATTATGCTTCCTACCCTGCTCCTTCCTATCCTACTTCTCGTGTACAGGGACCTTCCTTTTCTTTCTTGGTGAACGACGACCCCCTAAGAATTTGCAATGTTGCAGTTAGCCTTGACAAATTTGTTGTCACCTCATGAGCCAGAACATTACAAATACCATATTTTGTTGGATCATTTAAAATGTTCTCCTGCTCGTGATCTAGCTTTAGTTTATGCTAATGATCCTAGGCCTTACAGTATTGATCTGTTTGCACTACAACAGAAATATGGGCAACTTCACCAACTAGTTTTGAGAGAAATCAAAGCCATTCTAGCTCTTCCCAAGGTGAGACAAGGTGACAGCAGAGCATTTAGTAGCTTCGCACTGAATGTTCGAGCTTTGGTTAGCATGCTCCAATCTTTGGCCCAAGACCAAGTTAAATCTGAATTATCCTGTGCTTCTCATGTACAGCAACTACTTAGTAAACTGCCCACAGAACATGTGACCAACTTTGCCCTGTATGCCCATATGATCCTGAAGGGTCAAAACTACAACCTTATTAACTTTTCTGCCTGGCTCCATGAAGAGGCTGAATGTCAAGCAATGGCTGATCAAGTTAGTGACTTTCCAAAACCACTCCTGAGTAACCCTCAATCAAAAACTCACACTGACACTCTAACAGTCTTGTACAGAGTCAACGGCAATTTTGTTGTATCAAGATCCACACATAAGCAATTCCGGAATTTGAGAGATGGAGAGTGGAGTTCCAAGGATTCATGTGCATATTGTTCCAGTAGAGAGCATTTCATTGGCATGTGCCCCTCTTTTAGATCTCTAGAAGACACCAGAAAGGATGCATGGATTAGAGAAAACAAAAGATTTTGGAGATTAACCATCTAGCTATCATCTGTGACTTCAGAAAACCTTGTCCACAGTGCAAAGGTAGACATCTTGGTATCCTTCATGGAGTCATGATTAGGATAACGGTACTTTCTATCTTAGTTGCCTTGGAGGTTCTGGCAAGGTACTGCTGAAAGTTGTTGAAGTACTTCTCCATTATTAAGGTCGATCCCTGCAAACCTATGCCATTCTGAATGATGTTCAGAATGTTGCTACCTCAAGCATCTAATTCTTTTGGCCTCAATGGGGTAGCTGAGTCCCTAATCGTTAGAACTGTACGTCAAGATACTATTGCACTTGAAGTCTCTTCTGTAACCTTTGAAATATCCTCAGCTGCCAATCCAGAAAAGAAGTATACCATTTCCAATGCCTTTTCCGCTGCCAGATTGGGACTGGCAGAACAGACATACCCTGTAGAGATTTTGCGGAGACGTTTCACACATCTTTGAGACCTACAACTTCCAGTATTCGCTAATGTCCAACCTCTTATCCTTATCAGTTCAAACTACCCACATCTGATAAATGCAATTGACCAGGTGTATTTTGGACCTCCTAAATCTCCAGCTGCAATTCAGACCAGGATGGGTTGGGTGCTTCAAGGCCCAATACCGATTCCTAACACTGATGAGATGCAGTGTCTTCTTACAATCACTAATCCCTTAGAGGATCTTCGCCATGATGTGGAGAAATTATGGCAAGTAGACATCCTTCCTTTCAGAAATGAGAAAGTCATTACTAGGTCCAAGCAAGACCATAAGGCTATGGACTTGTTATCCTCCAAGACCAAAAGAGTTGGTGTTGCTGGTGTGCAAAGATATGCCACTCCTTTATTGTGTGCTGTTTCTGTCGTACAGTTACGAGCCTCCCCGAATGCAGTTATGTCTTCCCTCAGATGTATTGAGCGACGCGTCCAAAGAAATCCTAAATCTGCTGCTGTGTATGACCAAGAAATTGCCATATTGGAGAAGTCTGGTTATATTTCCAAAGTGGAACCTTCTCACGACTCATCTAATGAGTCATGATATATCCCTTATCATCTGGTGGAGCATAATGGAAAAACCACGAATAGTTTTCAATTGTTCCTATCAATGTAAAGGTATGTCACTGAACAGCCAGCTTCTTCCTGGTCCACAATTGGGACCCTCCTTTACTTGGTGTTTTACTCCGGTTTCGTCAGTACCCATTGGCAATTAGTGGTGACATAAAATCTATGTTCCACCAAGTAAGGCTACTACCAGAAGATCGTCCTCTTCTATGCTTCCTGTGGCGCAATATGCAAAGGTCAAATCCACCTAACATCTACGAATGGCAAGTTTTGCCTTTTGGCACAGCGTGTAGTCCATGTTGCGCAACTTATGCTTTACAAAGGCATGTCCGTGACCACAAAGAAGGGTATGAAGATATTGTGAATGCAAGATGCAAAGAACCACCTAGACCACATGTGTTCCTTACTGATGAGTGGGGGGTTTGAGATCAGACAGTGGGCAAGTAGCCAGCCTGATGTTGTCAGACATCTTCCTCATGAAGCCAGGTTTGAGAGTGCTGAACTTTGGATCAGTCAAGACCGTTTGGGTTCTAAAGAAGGAGCTTTGGGTCTGAGTTGGCACTGTCCCTCTGATTTATTAGGGTATCGATCTCGAACTGTGGAGTATAAAAAAACAACTATGCAGCATCGTACAACAATGCTGGATGAAGTCCCGGGGCTGGGATGATCCCTTTATGCCAAATCCTATTCAGCAGGCCTGGAAGGCTTGGGAAACTGAGCTCCCAGATCTGTCATTGATTCAGCTTCCTCGTTGTTATTTAACTTTACCTTCAATGGTAAAGGATGGTGTACAAATCACATCCAGAGAGATGCATATATTTTGCGACGCCTCAGAGAGAGCATATGGATCAGTGGCTTATTTGCGAATGGAAACTGACAAGGGCACGGTACATACTTCCTTCATCATGGGAAGATCTTGAGTTGCCTCAAAAAGGCAAATATCCATCTCTTGCCTTGAACTTTGCGCTGCTCTAACAGGTGTACAGCTTTCTAAACTCTTACAGAATGAACTGACTCTCCCTTTGGCAAATATTTTCTTATGGTCTGATTCAACAACTGTCTTGTCTTGGCTGTGTTCCCTCTCCTGCTGTTACAAAGTTTTTGTAGCCAATAGAGTCACTGAAATCCTGGAACTCCTGATCTCTCTTCTTGGAGATATATTCCTTCTGCACAGAATCCAGCAGATGACATTTACTAGAGGCAGAACGCTTGCCGAGCTGGCCAAACCTGGTCATAGATGGCGACAAGGTCCATCGTTCCTGAAATTTCCTCCACATCAATGGCCCCAAAATCTAATACCCAGATCTGCTAGTCCTGATCCTGAGCTCCGCAAACCACTTTTTTGTGGATTAACACAATTGAATGATCTTATACTCCCTTCCTGTTTCAAGTCATGGTCAGAGTTGCAGTCCGCAACATCTGAGTTATTGCGACAACATAGTGAGGACTCCTGTGACACCTCTTCTGTCCAAACCTTTCTTTTGAGACAAGCCCAGCAACAAAGTTTTCCCTCTAAGTATCAATGTTTAAAGGGAGGAAAGCCCATTGAATCTCAAAGTTGTCTCCTTATGCTTTCTCCTGAATTCAATGAAGAAACAGGACTTATTGTAGTGGATGGCAGGCTCAGACATATAGAGGATATGGAACCTGGAATGGTCCATCCAGTCGTCCTTGACCCCAAGCATCCACTGTCACGTTTAATCATCAAGGAAGCCATCAGGAAACTCTCAGTTGACATGGTGTTGGCCAGCTCTGTGTGGATAGCTCTACTGATCATGCAGCAGAACACGACTCCCCACACTTTCATTGTGACCCGCTTCTTCACATCGTCTTTGACTTGATAGGGTCCAAACAGGTCAACAGCTGTGAACTCAAACGGGGCAGCAGGCCTAATTCTCTCTTGAAGTAGGTTGCCCATTACTTGTTGGCATCTTCTTCCTCTGCCTTTCTTACAGATTATACAGTTGTCAACAACTTTTTGAGCAATTTTCCTTCCTCTAATGACCCACGCTTTCTTTCTCATCTTCAGTAGAGTCGCAGCCACTCCCTCACGACCCTCATCGTGAGCCTCATGAGCTAACAATGTCGAGACGAAGAACTTTGTCTTCTTTAAAGCTCTGGACTCTTCCGCCACAAACCAGCAGCCCAGAATCTTGCTCTTTATAGACTACTAGCCGGTCTGTAGTGGTGGTTGGAAAGTTCACACCTTCTTGTGCAGCAAAGAAGAGGTCTCTTAGGGCATCTTGGCGTTCTGTTGCAGTAATAACTACTGCTGATGAAACTGCCTCCCACTTTGGTGTTCTCAAGATCCTATTTTGTGCTGCAAACTTCTTTTGCAGCAGTTTGCCAAAACACCTCCCACTCAATCTTCCAACGACAACCGCTGGAAAGATTGCAAAACTCCAAGGCAAACTTGTGGTCAGATATTCCAACATTTTCACAGTAAATAACAAAAATCCAATTTTATACCAGCAACTTCTCCATTGATTGTAGTATGCTTAATTCTGCACTGAAGAAAACTCTCTGCCGGAACCGGGAACACTTGCCATAACACCTGATGTACTCGTTACATCATAAAAAGAATGGCATCTACGCTAATGTTAGTCTCTCTGTTTATCCCAAGGTTTTCTGTAGTCAGCCGGATCCGTGGCTGTATCCAGATCAGATGGTGGACCTGCGCCTAGACGCGACCAACGCAGCCCCGAAGTGTCTACAGAGACCGTGTCAACTAGACTCTCCTCTGTGAAGGCCTCATCGACACGACATCCAGTGGCACTGATCCTCAACAAACCCGTCTCCTGCGTGATGACTCCGATCTTCAACCAGATGGAACTGGACAAATACTCTGAATGTTCCGATCTAATATGACTTCTGACTTGTAATGTTGCCTGAATCATAATCATACACTGTTTGTTCGTTGGCCAGAGGACAACTGGCACCCCGACTGAGCCTGGTTTCTCCCAAGGTTTTTTTCTCCATTATGTCACCTGATGGAGTTTTGGTTCCTTGCCACCGTCGCCTCTGTTGCCTTCAGTGACTTACATCTTTTGTTTTTTAAAAAAACCATGCATAAACGTTATTCTCTCAAAAATACAAGCATGTGCATACATGTTGCTAACATATTATGGTGGCCCAGGTTGTGCTAAATACAGTGTAATGACACTTTTGCCATTAATATGTTTATAAGCAACTGAAAAAAAGCACAAATGTCAGAACATGTCAAAACTTCTAAAGGGCCCCAAAACTGTGCAGACTTCTAGGGGTTAATGCAGCCTAAAACAATCATTTAACTGATTTGAATAATATAAATTGATAATGTTCTATATGTATGCCATAGTAAAGCGATGTGTTTTTAGTCTAGATTTAAACTGACAGAGTGTGTCTGCTTCCCGAACAATGCTAGGAAGACTGTTCCAAAGTTTAGGTGCTAAATAGGAAAAGGATCGACCTCCTGCAGTTGATTTTGATATTCTAGGTATTATCAACTGGCCACAATTTTGAGACTATTTTGAGAGTATAATGCGTTAAGAGCTCGCTCAAGTACTGGGGAGCTAAACCATTTGGTGCTTTGTAAGTAATTAGCAAGATTTTAAAATGTATACGATGTTTAATAGGGAGCCAGTGCAGTGTTGACAGAACCGGGCTAATATCGTCATACTTCCTGGTTCTAGTAAGAACTCTAGCTGCTGCGTTTTGGACAAGCTGCAGTTTATTTATTAAGCGAGCAGGGCACCCAGTAGAGCATTACAATAATCTAGCCTTGAGGTCATGAATGCGTGAACTAACTGTACAGTATTTTGCATTGAAAGCATTTGCCATAATTTAGATATATTTTTAAGATGGAAGAATGCAGTTTTACAGATGCTAGAAACGTGGCTTTCAAATGAAAGATTGGTATCAAAGAGCACACTCAGGCAGGGCCGGCCCTGACCAATTTGCTGCCCTAGGCAAGATTTTTACCTGGTGCCCCTTGTATCAAGGTTGAGCACTACACGTTGTCCAAGTTGTGGAAACACTGGTACTGTTGTATTTTTGCATTATATTACGCATTGATGTATATTTGTGTGTGTGTTATTGTTTTATAGGTTGGTTATGTTTTATAAATTGGACCCGGAGTCTGTAATAAAACTTTGATTGATTGATTATCACAGCCCATTCTACCCCGTCATTGTGTTCATGATATTATTTTATTTTATTTTTTAAAGGCTGATGATGGTTAAACTAGCACCTACGCCACATTACAGTAAGAGTAATTGCATCTAGTATTCATGCACAAACTATTCATTGAGAACTAGCAAAAGTGTTTGTTTTCCAGTAGATGGCAGCAATCTTCCACTAAACTATGTACATTCATGTTTTCACCATGAATTAAACTGAGAAATGTAGATGTTCTTTAATGTGAATTTTACTTAAAATGTTGCTATTTTAAATAAACCCTTATATAAATATCATTACTAATTTCGGCAAATAAATTGTAAAAATACCATATATAATATAATATAAATAAAAGAAATATAGAGCTGAGTATCGTCAGCATAACACTGAAAACTAACGCCATGCTTCCTAATGATATCTCCCAAGGGTAGCATGTACAGGGTGAAAAGCAACGGTCCTAGCACTGAGCCTTGCGGTACTCCATACTGAACTTGTGATCGGTGTGACATCTCTTCATTTACTGCTACAAACTGATAGCGGTCAGATAAGTATGATTTAAACCATGCCAATGCAATTCCACTAATGCCAACATAATTTGAGAGTCTATTCAAAAGAATGTCGTGGTCGGTAGTATTGAATGCAGCGCTAAGATCGAGTAACACTAATAGCGAGATACAACCACGATCGGATGATAAGAGCAAATCATTTGTAACTCTAATGAGAGCAGTCTCAGTACTGTGATACAGTCTAAATCCTGACTGGAAATCCTCACAGATAGCATTTCTTTCTAAAAAGGAGCATAGTTGTGAGGACACTGCCTTTTCTAGTATTTTTGACAGAAAGGGTAGATTTGAGATTGGCCTGTAATTGACTAATTCTGTAGGATCAAGTTGCGTTTTTTTACCAGATTAAAGGTTTTCGGTTCATATCCTAATGACAAGGATGAATTAATGATATTAAGAAGAGGATCTATGACCTCTGGAAGCATCTCTTTCAGTAGCTTAGTCGGTATAGGGTCGAGCATACATGTTGTTGATTTAGATGATTTAACGAATCATAACTTACCCATCACCATATATTGTCTAATATTGCCTACCACATAAAATCTGACATCGCTAGCTTTTAATCTAAATCACTATCATGCGTTAGCATTTCGCTAGCCTGTTAGCTTGCCATCTCTGCACTCGGGTCTCTTGTTTTCTGAGTTCATTAAACAACTGTGGTGAGTTGGATTAGTAAATAGACTCCATCAAACAACTGTGGTAAATTGGATTAATCAACAAATATGGTAAGCCATGTCTTCTTCTCCTGTCATTGTCACTTGCAATGCATGTTTCATGTTTAGTATATCTTTCTCCGTTGGCGAACAGGGCTTCACATGTGATAAATGTAAGGAGATAGTCAGGCTGAGGGAGAAGATTTCAGAATTAGAGACACGCATCCAGACTTTATTTGAGAGCAGTGAGAATGTAACAGCTTTAGACACTGCTTTGGATGCGAATAGTTTAGTGAACTCTGTACATTGTTCGGTTCCGGCTGTAGAGCCTGTGCAGCAGGGCAACTGGGTGATGGTGAGACGGCATAGTCTCGGATCAAAAAAAACACTCTTCCGTTCCGATTAGAACATCAAATAGGTTCTCCCCACTCAGTGATGCACCCACTGAGAATCCTGTTGAAAGTGCCCTAGTTATTGGCGATTCTATTACATGGAACGTGAAAATAGAGACACCAGCCACCATAGTCACATGTTTACCGGGAGCCAGAGCGCCTGACATCAAAGCAAATTTAAAATTGCTGGCTAATGCCAATCGTAAATTCTCTAAGATTATTATTCACGTCGGCACAAATGATGTTCAACTTCGCCAGTCGGTGATCACCAAAATTAACATTAAAGAGATGTGTAAACTCGCAAGTTCGATGGCAGATAACGTTTTTTGCTCTGGTCCCCTCCCCGTTAAAAGGAGTGATACTTAGCAGACTATCATCACTCAATGGCTGGTTGTCTAAGTGGTGTCCGCAAAATAACATAGGGTTCATAGACAATTGGAAAAGCTTTTGGGGCAGACCTGACCTATTGAAAAAAGATGGCATCCATCCTTCCTGGGATGGTGCCGCTCTTCTCTCTAGTAATTTGGCACATAGTCTTAGAGCTAAACCTTGACTAACTGGGGCCCAGGTCAGGAAGCAGACGGACTGGCTTACCCGACCGCCTGCTAGCTGTCTCACGTCACAGAAGTAAGATAAATCCCAGCACATAGAGACTCTTTCACCTAGATATTATCACAAAGAGACTGTGTCTGTTCCACGAATTAGTAAATACAAAAAACCATCAAAACCATTCAACGGTAAAAATTTAATTGATGTCCAACAAATAAACAACAAATATAATAAAGATGATCAAATGAAAAAGCTCGGACTGCTGAATATTCGATCCCTTTCCTCAAAAGCGCTTATTGTTAATGATATGATTACAGATCATAACCTAGATGTGCTGTGTTTGACAGAAACCTGGCTAAAACCTGACGATTACATTACTTTAAATGAGTCCACCCCCCAAGATTATTGTTATAAACACGAGCCGCGTCTGAAAAGTAAAGGGGGAGGTGTTGCTGTAATTTATAATAATATCTTCGGTATTACTCAGAAGTCTAGTTTCAAATATAATTCCTTTGAAGTTTTGGTGCTTTATGTAACGTTATGTAGTGAAATTGATAAATCCCGTTTGACATTTGTGCTGGCTACTGTATACAGGCCACCAGGGCACCATACAAACTTTACCAGAGAATTTGCTGATTTCCTATCAGAGTTAGTACTGGCTGCAGATAAAGTCCTAATTGTTGGTGATTTTAATATCCATGTAGACAATGAAAAAGATGCATTGGGACTGGCATTTAGAGACATTCTAAACTCTATTGGAGTAAGGCAACACGTGTCAGGACCCACTCATCGCCGTAATCATACTTTAGACCTAATACTGTCACATGGAATAAATGTTGATAACATTGAATGTCTGCAGCAGAGCGATGATATATCAGATCATTACCTAGTATCATGTACACTTAATTTAGCAAAGGCTGCAAAGCTTCAAATATGGCAGGACTATCACTGCTGCGACTAAAGATTGCTTTGTAAATAATCTTCCTCATCAGTTTCATCTCCTCAGCACCCCAGATAGCCTAGAGGAACTCGATGTTGCAACAGAAACTATTGACTCTCTCTTTTCCAGCACTTTAGACACAGTTGCTCCCCGGCACTTAAAGAAGATTAAAGAAAATAGTCCAACGCCGTGGTACAACGAGCACACCCGAGCCCTTAAAACAGCAGCCAGAAAAATGGAGCGTAGCTGGAACTCAAATCAAATCAAATCACCTTTATTTATATAGCGCTTTTTACAATGGCAATTGTTTCAAAGCAGCTTCACAGTGGTAACAGGAAAATAATGTAACGGAATTTGATTCGGCTGTACAGCCGCTCTGGTGAAAACGGTGATGTCATCCAGCTCATTTCAATTATCATGTAGTGTCAATGCGGGGAGATCAGTAATATAGTTGAAATTTAAGTGTCCCCAACTGAGCAAGCCAAAAGCCAAAGGCGACGGTGGCAAGGAACCAAAACTCCTTCAGGGCCAGAATGGAGAAAAAAACCTTGGGAGAAACCAGGCTCAGTCGGGGTGCCAGTTCTCCTCTGGCCGACGAACAAATAGTGTATGATTATGATTCTGGCAACATTACAGGTCAGAAGTCATATTAGATCAATAGATATTCGTAGGATTATTCGAAAGATTGGAGTCGTCACGCCGGGGACGGGTTTAATGAGGATGTCGTGTCGATGCGGTATTTACAGGGGGGAGTTTAATTGACACGGTCTCTACAGACACTTCAGGGATATGGTCGTCATGTCCAGGCTAAGGTCCACCATCTGGTCTGGATATGGCCCGGATCCGGCCGACTGCAGTAAACCTCGGGATAAACAGAGAGACAAACATTAGCGTAGATGCCATTCTTCTTATGATGTAACGAGTACATCAGGTGTTATTGGAAGTGTTCCCGGTTCCGGCTGACCTAGTTAATGCAGCCTAAAACAATCATTTAACTGATTTGAATAATAGAAATTAAAAATGTTTTATGTATATGCCATAGTAAAGAGATGTGTTTTTAGTCTAGATTTAAACTGACAGATTGTGTCTGCTTCCCGAACAATGCTAGGAAGACTGTTCCAGAGTTTAGGTGCTAAATAGGAAAAGGATAGACCGCCTGCAGTTGATTTTGATATTCTAGGTATTATCAACTGGCCAGAATTCTGAGACCGCAATAGACATGATGGAGTATAATGCGTTAAGAGCTCGCTCAAGTACTGGGGAGCTAAACCATTTAGTGCTTTGTAAGTAATCAGCAAGATTTTAAAATGTATACGATGTTTAATAGGGAGCCAATGCAGTGTTGCCAGAACCGGGCTAATATGGCCATACTTCCTGGTTCTAGTAAGAACTCTAGCTGCTGCGTTTTGGACAAGCTGCAGTTTATTTATTTAGAGAGCAGGGCAACCACCCAGTAGAGCATTACAATAATCTAGCCTTGAGGTCATGAACGCATGAACTAACGGTTCAGCATTTTGCATTGAAAGCATGTGCCGTAATTTAGATATATTTTTAAGATGGTAGAATGCAGTTTTACAGATGCTAGAAACGTGGCTTTCAAATGAGAGATTGGTATCAAAGAGCACACCCAGGTTCCTAACTGACGACGAGGACTTGACAGAGCAGCCATCGAGTGTTAGACAGTATTCTAGGTACTACTTGTGGAGTTTTTTTGTCCAATGATTAAAAATTCAGTTTTTTTCTGAATTAAGTTGCAGAAAATTACTAGTCATCCAATTTTTTATATCAGCTATGCATTCTGTTAATCTTGTGAATTGGTAAATTTCGTCAGGGCGTGAAGAAATATAGAGCTGAGTATCGTCAGCATAACAATGAAAATTAACGCCATGCTTCCTAATAATATCTCCCAGTGGTAGCATGTACAGGGTGAAAAGCAACGGTCCCAGCACTGAGCCCTGCGGTACTCTATACTGAACTTGTGTTCGGTGTGACATCTCTTCATTTACTGCTACAAACTGATAACGGTCAGATAAGTATGATTTAAACCATGCCAATGAAATTCCACTAATGCCAACATAATTTTTGAGTCTATTCAAAAGAATGTTGTGGTCGATAGTATCGAATGCAGCGCTAAGATCGAGTAACACTAACAGAGAGATACAACCACGATCGGATGGTAAGAGTAAATCATTTGTTACTCTAATGAGAGCAGTCTCAGTACTATGATACGGTCTAAATCCTGACTGGAAATCCTCACAGATACCATTTCTTTCTAAAAAGGAGCATAATTGTGAGGACACTGCCTTTTCTAGTATTTTTGACAGAAAGGGTAGATTTGAAATTGGCCTGTAATTGACTAATTTTGTAGGATCAAGTTGCGTTTTTTTAATAAGTGGTTTAATAATAGCCAACTTAAAAGTTTTCGGTACATATCCTAATGTCAAGGATGAATTAATGATATTAAGAAGAGGATCTATGACCTCTGGAAGCATCTCTAACAGGTCTGTGAGAGCCGGAATTCTTACTGGTTGGTAGGTGATCAAATACTTATGTTATGCAATAAAATGCAAATTAATTATTTAAAAATCATACAATGTGATTTTCTGGATTTTTGTTTTAGATTCCGTCTCTACAGTTGAAGTGTACCTATGATAAAAATTACAGACCTCTACATGCTTTGTAAGTAGGAAAACCTGCAAAATCGGCAGTGTATCAAATACTTGTTCTCCCCACTGTATATCACATCAGACAGTGCATTGTAGTGTCACTGAGGAAAAATTACATTCATTCACCGCTATAGGAGAAGAAGAATTGGCTAAACTCGTTAAATCATAAAAATCAACAACATGTATGCTCGACCCTATACCGACTAAACTATTAAAAGAGATCCAGAGGTCATAGATCCTCTTCTTAATATCATTAATTCATCCTTGACATTAGGATATGTACCGAAAACTTTTAAGTTGGCTATTATTAAACCACTTATTAAAAAACCGCAACTTGATCCTACAGAATTAGTCAATTACAGGCCAATCTCAAATCTACCCTTTCTGTCAAAAATACTAGAAAAGGCAGTGTCCTCACAATTATGCTCCTTTTTAGAAAGAAATGGTATCTGTGAGGATTTCCAGTCAGGATTTAGACTGTATCATAGTACTGAGACTGCTCTCATTAGAGTTACAAATGATTTTCTCTTATCATCCGATCGTGGTTGTATCTCTCTGTTAGTGTTACTCGATCTTAGCACTGCATTCGATACTATCAACCACAACATTCTTTTGAATAGACTCGAAAATTATGTTGGCATTAGTGGAATTTCATTGGCATGTTTTAAATCATACTTATCTGACCGTTATCAGTTTGTAGCAGTAAATGAAGAGATGTCACACCGATCACAAGTTTAGTATGGAGTACCGCAGGGCTCAGTGCTAGGACCGTTGCTTTTCACCCTGTACATGCTACCACTGGGAGATATTATTAGGAAGCATGGCGTTAGTTTTCATTGTTATGCTGACGATACTCAGCTCTATATTTCTTCACGCCCTGACGAAACTTACCAATTCACAAGATTAACGGAATGCATAGCTGATATAAAAAATTGGATGACTAGTATTTTCTTGCAACTTAATTCAGAAAAAAATGAATTTTTAATCAATGGACAAAAAAACTTCACAAGTACTAACCTAGAATACTGTCTAACACTCGATGGCTGCTCTGTCAAGTCCTCGTCGTCAGTTAGGAACCTGGGTGTGCTCTTTGATACCAATCTCTCATTTGAAAGCCACGTTTCTAGCATCTGTAAAACTGCATTCTACCATCTTAAAAATATATCTAAATTACGGCACATGCTTTCAATGCAAAATGCTGAACAGTTAGTTAATGCGAACCCTCGCCTCCGCTGGCGAGACACCCAACATCCTCCCTGGTGTCCTCCTATAGCTCGGCTGTCCCAATTATTCCACCTATTGGGAGTTGGACAGTAGTAGAATTGAGGCAAGCGCTGGCTAATTCTGACGTACAGTTCTCACGGAGAAGATGAACAAAGCGGAACTGTACGACCTCTATGTCAATTTACAATCAGCCTACCTCTCTCCCAAGTCCACTCCAGCTCCCATGACAGCCAACAGGCAGAGCAAAGCCCACAGGGCTCAGAATTCGCCTCGCTTGATACCACCGTCTCTCTCCCGCACAAGATCTGGCTGCAGCAACAGGCCTTCAGCGAGCCTGGGTTCGCCCCCGGTTCCACCGCTGTAAGACCTCATCTGCATTCTGCCGAGGCCCAGGTTTTCACTGCGGTTTCTCCCGCCGCAGCGCTGTATGCAGCCGGGCCTATGTTTTTAATCCTCTCCATTTTCAGTGGCCTCCAGCTCCCATTGCAGATGCTAGCACGAGCTTGCTTGCGGCTCAAACTTTCCAACAGTTTCCTCCGACTTTCTCTAACCTAACTTTCTCCCTCCCCCTTTCAGTGGCCTGCAGCTCCAGTAGCTCAAGCAAGCGCAAGGCCGTCCCCGTCTACAGCACAAGCCTACACGTCTCATCTTCATCCTTCTTTTCCTCCTCATGCGCCTATCAATTTCCCTTTCCAAGCCCCAGAGGCCGATTTAAGTGTGAGGCCGCCTCCGCCGACAATCGCAGCCCCGGCTCCTATCTCTTTCAACCCCCTTCTGCAAACCAAATCTCCATATTCTCTCTTCACAGCAACACCGATGCCCGTCCCATCTAACGCTGTTGCCTCGGTGCCACCCCCAGTGGCCCAAAACATCCGGGCACAGATCCTGGCAGGTGTGGACGTAGATCTATCATCTACTCCAGTACTCCAGTACTCCAGTACCTCACTATAAAAAAAAATTCTAGTCACTCTTTTCGCATCGGGGCAGCAACATCAGCAGCTCAAAAAGGCGTCTCCCAGCAGCATATCCAAGCTCTTGGAAGATGGTCTTCAGATGCTTTACAAAGCTACATCAGGACCAACCGTTTTCCCATCAAAAAAGCCCATCAAACCCTTATCGACCAAAAAAAAAAAAAAAAAGGTCTATCTTTTCTCTTTCTCCGTCCGGCGAGGCTTACCCATCTGATGCCGTGAGTCTTGATCTCCCGTCGGATGCTGCGAGAGCCCACCCGGCCACTATCCATCTTTTTCCCCATCTGGCGAGGCTTACCTGTCTGATGCTGTGAGTCTTGATCTCCCATCGGATGCTGCGAGAGCTCTCCCGGTCAGTGCTTATCTTTTCTCTTTCTCCGTCCGGCGAGGCTTACCCGTCCGATACCGTGAGACTTGATCTCCTGTCTTTCACCGTGCCGTCGGCCGATAGGACCATTCACCTGATGCTGGGAAGCAGCTCCCGTCAGAGGCTGGGTGGGCCCCCTCGGTCGGTCGTTTTTTGAATCGCACCACCCCCCATCCATCGGTTGGTAGGGCTCACCCGTCCGACGCCGTGAATCTTGACCTTGCTGTCCTTTGCTCTTTTGCTTTTGGGGGAATACTCCCCCGGACAGCATGACAAATACGCATAATCTTTACTCTATTTAATTTGATGTAAGTGTGAACTTGTGAAACATCATATGTGGTAGGCTATATTCTTAGTGAACTTTCAGTGACTTGAGTCAGGGTGAAAGGGAGTATAGGGAGAGGGGGGTTCATAGATAAGCGAGGAGAGAAGTCTGGGCAAGGCGGTGTGGTATACACATAACACATTATCACACTTATATAATTCACATCTGTTGAATTATTGTTAGACTGCATAAATTAGGCCAACCGGAACCGGGAACACTTCCTATAAAACCTGATGTACTTCATAAGAAGAATGGCATCTACGCTAATATTAGTCTCTGTTTATCCCAAGGTTACCGTAATCAGCCGTATCCATTCTGTATCAGATGGTGGATCTGCACCTAGAACCGACCACAACGCAGCCCTGAATGTCAGCAGAGATCCTGTCAACTAGACAATCCCATGTGCAGGCCTCGTCGACATGACAGCCATCGGCACAGATCCTCAGCAAAAACCACAAGAACCAGACAAGTCCTCTGCACAGACCTATGACCAGCTTCGTCTCCATACTGGCATGATGAATCCGATCTTCAAGCAAAAAGAAATTGGATAAAATATTTGAATGCTACCGATCCACAATCTAATTTCTGATTTGTGATGCAGCCTGAATCATAATCACACCATGTTTGTTCATTGGCCAGAAGAAGACTGTTAATATTTAACAATATTATTGATTTGACGACACTGACACTATTGGACGAGAATTTAACTAAGCTGGATGATGATCACAATTTTCTGCATAACTGTTTTATAGATGAACTAATTTAATAATTGATGATCTTTACAACGGAACTGAATCAACACTTAACTGACTTCAGCTGAACAATGACACTATTTTCTTTTAGAACTGCTGTACAGCTGAAATGAACATCATTAAATCCTTTTCCTGTTATCACTATAAAGCTGCTTGGAAACAATCTGTATTGTATAATGCGCTATATAAATAAAGGTATTTTGACTTGACATTACCCATGATGCTGTACAGAAAATTACACCAATCAGAAAGTCTAAAAAAGTAATGCGTGCCAAAATAGCTTTTTAGCTCCGCCCTCTCTCATAAAACACTGCAAATGACATAATCGAGTTGATCTCCCTACGTTCTCGGAATACTTTTTTGTATATAATATATGCATATTTTGCAACAAACTTAAAATGCATTGTTTTTATATATAATCAACATCTGTAAATGAGTAGTTTTATATTACTCCATCATTTTTTATTTGATTATGCTGTTCGCAATGCTTCATGGGATTGTAGTTCTTTCCATCAGTAAAGCTGTGAAGTACACCGTTTTAAACCTTTGTCTTTTTCTCTGATTTCTTTTTTCTTTTTTTTTGTTGCTTTAAATCAAAGTTTGTAGTGTTGTAATTCACATCGTAGCTGATTGACTTGGTTCATGGCTTATAACTCTTTAACAAAGGCTTTTTAAAAATCTCTATGGGGAAAAAAAATAATGGAAAAAATACCAGTGCTGCTAAAAAAGTTGGTGGACACAGTTGCACTCTATATAAGGACTTAGGTTCTCATAATGTAGGTAAAACCAGTGTGCACACACACATGTTGGGTTTTCATGTTTTATGGGGGCTTTCTGTAGACATGATTTTTATACTATACAAACTGTATATTATATCCCTACCACTAAACAACCCTCACATTTTTACATTTTTAAAAAACACCATTTAATATGATTTATATGCTGTTTTCCTCATGGGGACCAACATGTTCCCACAAGGTCAATAATTACTGGTATTACAATCTTTGTGGGGACATTTGGTTTACCAGGACCACACACACACACAAACACACAAAACTAGATTTTCATTAACAGAACAACAATACAAGCCTGTGGAGTGACAATATATGAAATTTATCATCAAAATTCGAACCCCTTTTTCTAATCCGTACCTGATTAGAAATCCCAAATCCTATAGCTTGTTGACATAAATTGTCTGAACCATCAAAAATATTATTTTAATCATTTATTGGATGTTACATAATATAACAAAGCAACAAAGAGTCAAATTATATTAAACAGCATTCACAACCCATAACATTTGCAACTTCCATAAAATTATTTACGAGTGAAACAGGATACAGATGCAGAGTGAGACTTAATCTTAAAATATGTTTTGAGTTAGCTACCTCACTGATTCATCTGCATTATTATGCAAGACATGATAATTCTTTATTTATATTGTAAAGATATTCAGTTGTCAAAGGGTATATGTTTATTACAGTTCATACACAGTTACTTACAATGTTATATGTAACATTGTATGCAGGTGAAATGTATTATATATATGTATTGTCGGTGTAATCTACATAAAATTTAATTAATTCATTCATCTCCACAATATTCTCTAAAAACATTTGGTTCAAATTAGAAAATGGCACACTGCCCAAGCTATAAATGAAGCTAAAGTAGCTACTATTAAAAAAAATTAAAAATAAAATAAAATATATTGGCACTGAAGAAAACTACTTTGGTCAAAACCAACAAGGAAGTGACAAATCCATCAGTCAAACACCAGGATTTTAGTCATTTTTGTAAGGTCAGAGAAATAAAGAGAAAATTGGCAATGATGGTTATTTTCAGTATACGATCACGTTTATCGTTGTATCGAGCAGCGAGATGAAAGTAAACTACAGGGTTGACCTCTCCTCATTCATATGTACAGGTTGTCCATTAGATGCAGGCACTGTCACCAGGGTCATCTGCTGTTGTTTGGTCAACGTCGTCTGTAGTAAAGCTAGCTTCACCAGCAGATGGCAGCACTAGGCTGTCTTGGTCATCAGTTGAAAATGTTTTGAAAAAGCCCCTCTGGAAATTTAAAAAAAAAAATTAACAATTAATAGTAAATGAAAAACAACAGATCCACAGGACACAAATATCAACAGTTAAAGGTGAAGTGTGTAATTTCTGTGGCATAAACATTGCAAAATTTAAACAGATTTCCTAAATCACAAACCTCACACCACTGGTTGAGATAATGTGCTGTGTTGACCTGGTTGGAATGCTCAAATAATTTCTGTAGTGCCATAGAGACCCAGGGGTAAACCAGGGGTAGCCAAGCCCTCCATCTGGAAGGCTACCCTTATGAAAAAGAAGTTTAATAAAGTGTACTATTAGTATAGGGTACATCGGACCTAAAGACACACATTAAAAATGTGCTTTTCATTACTCCCATAGTGTATGATTGCAGAAAAAATATATATGTTTGTATTGAACATTTATGTAGCAACAGATTTTGTGTGAAAATAAATCATAAAAGTGGTTTATTTTGTTTAAAAATCTTATAAATGTATGGGGTGGCGAGGGGGGCCTTTCACCCCACACACGGGGAAAATGGCTCACCAGCATGGGGTAAATGGCTCACCAGCATGAGGCAAAAGGCACACAGTATCGATACAAATACATAATAATGTTTAAGTTAATACTTATTCAAAACAATCACTTTAGCAAAGTTTGAACTATTTTCTGTTTTTGATAAATAAAATAATTCATTTTTGTTCCATAATCCCATAATAATTTAATATAGATTTACAGTAGTAACAATAAATGATATTTTACTATATGATATGATTAATATCATATTTTTAAATATGATGGTTTCATTATAAATATGGTGATCATCTCTAAGGTGGACACCCTACCTAATATATGATATTTACAATCTGACCAACAAATGGAAAAGTCAGCTAACTATTTATTATCATGTTAAATATGGTCCCTTTAGCCCCAACAGCAGGGGTGCCTTTTACCCCAAATACCATACTTTTACATATTCTTCCGTTATTGAAAAACATCTCAGATTACGCATGTAACCATGGTTCCTTGAGAAGGGGAACGAGACGCTGCATCCTCTGGAGTGCGCTATGGGGAATCCCTTCGGCATTACTGGTATCTGAAGTGGAAATCTAAACACGACAATGAAATTGACATTGGCAGGCAGCAGCCTATGACGTCACTACAGGTGTGACCGAGAGTATAAAAGGGCACCTGTGCCAAACGTCATCCACTTCTTGTCTGAAGGAGACGCGTGCAGGAGTACCTGAAGCATGGCAAAGGGCGTCTCATTCCCCTTCTCAGGGAACCATGGTTATATGCATAACCTGAGACGTTCCCTTTCGAATGGGAACTCGTGCTGCGTCCTCTGGAAGGCACTATGGGGAACGGGATACCCACACCGCCATGCTGAAGCGATGAGTGCCTTAGTGGCTGACATAAGTCAAAGACTTCAAGGAGTCCTCATCCCTGGGAAGACATCATAACCAGTGCTACTCAGAATGGAGGCTTCAAGAGAGAAGGCCTAACTATGCTCTCTACTCAGGCCAGCACCCGAGGAGGCTCACAGAGAGCCTAACACACAGGACTTCTGTTCAGACAGCCCTGGAGAACGGAGGCCTCAAAAGAAGGCCTAGCAACGTTCTAACCAGAGGGCAGCAGCCAAAGGCTGGGAAAACGCTTCGGCTAGTCTGACTGGCCCGCAAAGCCCTGCAGAGCAGAGGCCTCAGTACAAAGACTTTTCTGACAAGAGGAGGCCTCTAACACTCCACGCTAGGTCAATAGCCAAGGAGACTCACAGAGAGCCTAACAACCTGATAAACTACCTACCGCCCAGCCGAGCTCTAGGAGCGGAGGTCTCAGGTCTCCTCTCAATTAGAGAGTCGTCATGCTAAGGGACATCGACTTTATGTTTTCACGCCCCTAAACATTATGCGGGACAAAACGAACTGTGATTTGTTGCGTAACGTCAGTCAAACGTCCTCTTGGGCGGTCCTTGACCAATGAAAGCTGCAATGGAGTCCAGACCTTCTGCCGTCAGTCTGAAGGTCTGGCTATGCGAGACTAGAGGAGGCCTAACTACGTCCTACACTCAGGACACTCACCAAGGAGACTCACAGAGAGCTTAACTACTTGATATCGCTATCCAGGCGGAGCTCTGAGGAGCGGATGCCTCTATAACGTGACTCTCTATAGTGAGAGGAGGCCTGACAACGCTCCACATAAAGGCAGTACCCCAGGAGGCTCAGAGAGAGCCTAACGACTCAGTACTACTGCCTGGTTGAGCCCTGAGGATGGAGGCCTCAGCATAACGACCCTCTAAAGTGAGCGGAGGCCTAACTACGTCCTACACCCACGACAGCTTACAGGGCGGCTCCCAGAGGGCCTAACTACCTGATATCGCTATCCGGGTGGAGCTCTGAGGTGCGGAGGCCTCTATAAAGCAACTCTCTATAGTGAGAGGAGGCCTGACGATGCTCCACAGTAAAGGCAGTAACCAAGGAGGCTCAGAGAGAGCCTAACGACTTAGCGCTGCTGCCTGGTCGGTCTCTGAGGAAGGAGGCTTTAACATAACGACTCCCCGAAGTGAGAGGAGGCCTAACTACATCCTACACTCAGGACAGCTACCAAGGAGGCTCACAGAGAGCCTAACTACTTGACATTGCTATCCAGGTGGAGCTCTGAGGAGCGGAGGCCTCTATAACGCGACTCTCTATATCGAGAGGAGGCCTGACAATGCTCCACATAAAGGCAGTAACCAAGAAGGCTCACAGAGAGCCTAACTACTTGATATCGCTATCCAGGTGAAGCTCTATAGTGCGACTCTATGGTGAGAGGAGGCCTGACAACGCTCCAAGGAAAGGCAGTAACCAAGGAGGCTCAGAGAGGTCTGGTTGAGCTCTGAGGGCAGAGGCCTCAGCATGACAACTCTCTAAAGTGAGAGGGGGGCTAACTACATGCTACATCCAAGACAGCTACCAAAGAGGCTCGCAGAGAGCCTACTACTTGATATTGCTATCCAGGCGGAGCTCTAAGGAGCGGAGGCCTCTATAAAGGTGAGTGCAGAAACTAAGGAGGCTCACAAAGAGCCTAACAACTTAGTGCCTGGCTGAGCTTGCAGGCCAGTAGGTGGGCGGAGCTCAGGGGCGCGGAGGCTCAACCAGAAAAGCTCAAAGGAGGGCAGAGGCCTCAATACGAGTCTGACGTTATGTTTCTAACCAGCCTCTGTGCCGAACTATCAGTGAGGCAGAAGATAATGTTCTGTAAAACACATCATAGGTTCAGCTTCAGGGCCGGTTGTAACACGCATCAGAGCCCCACCTGACCTCAGCCAGGGTATAGAAGGGGTGGGGGGGGGACAAATGTTAGTTAGCCTCTGGATCCCCAGAACGCTGCGGAGTGCGCTTGTTCTGGACCGCTTCCCTGGTGTTACCTCACCTCTTTCTAAACTCATGCCTCCTCCTCCTCTACCCCTCAAGGGAGGGGGATTGGATTTCTCCTCCTCCCCGATGTCAGCCAGGTTCACCCACAGATGTCTCTCCTCCGTCACCACCATGGCTGCCATGGATCGACCGATCGAAGCCGCAGTCTGTTTGGTGGGCCGGAGAGCCATAGTGTGCAGAGCCGCACCAGCCTGACCCCCTGCCATATATGCTCTGCCATTCAGGCGCGATGTAAAACGCTTCTCGCGTTTCCACAGCAGATCTAACCTCTCCGCGGCTGAGAGTGCTTAGAAACATTGTCGTCCTCATCAGCCTCATTCTGCAAGAACTTGGCCTTGGGCGAGGAACGTGCCCCCTGCTGAATCAGATGCCGCGAGAGAGACCGCATCATCATCCAGCAGCTTGCTCTTGTCAGCCAAGCCACCGACGAGTGAGAGATACTCAAACCCTTCTCAAGCTCATCGGCAAGCTCCATCTGCGAGCCCCAGTTTACTACTCACCTCGGCTGCAGCAGGTCCTGAACCGCGGGGCACAGATGGCTGTCCCGATTTCCTTGAGAAAAGGGATAGACGAGAGCGAAGTATCCTTAGAGGAAAACGTTTGCAATGCATGCATACAGCCCACTCAAGGACTGAGTGTGCATGCTCCTCGCCCATGCACATAACACACATATCGTATGTGTCATCAGGTGTCAGAAAACTCGCAATTGCTGGTGCTAGCCATAATAAACTTGCCTGTTCAGATCGCACGTTCAAACAAACAGTCTCCTGAAGACAAGAAGAGGATGACGTTTGGCACCCTTTTATACTCTCGGTCTCACCTGTAGTGACGTCATAGGTTGGTGCCTGCCAATGTATAGATCATTGTCATGTTTAGCTTTCCACTTCAGACACTGGTCACGCCGAAGTCATTCCCCATAGTGCCCTCTAGAGGACACAGTGCAAGTTCCCATTCGAAAGGGAACTGTTGCTTTAATTACCTTGAACAAAACTGAAAATCATTAAGACCTTTGTCTCAAAATATATTCAATAATTTTAGCGATTCTTATTTGCTACTTAAATCTACATTTTTTAAAACAACAAATATTAGATCAAATTAGTGCAGAATCAGCCTTTAGCCCCATTGTACCCTACTTCTTTTAAACTAAAAATAAGACAGTATACTTTCAGTCTACTTTTTATGTACTACAGAAATATAATTTATGTATACTTCTCAGGAATATACTTTGCATTAATTGCACTTAAGTATACTTATACTGACAGAAAGGTCTATGTATATTTGGACTATACATGCACTCAATATTTTGATCAAGATACACTTAAAAGTATAATTAAGTATTCTACGTATACTTGGTCAAGCCAAGTTGTGTTTAACCTTTTATTGAGTAGCCTATTAAATACTTTTCCCATATAGTTTTACATAGAGTCGTTTAACCTTACATTGTTTGAAAATATTGATTTATGGAAGTTAGCGAGTGAAGGGCATGATAAAAACAAACTGGAACGCAGCCCTAGTACTCATCTGTGTAGTGTGTGAATTTTATAAGCTCATTTTGTAATTCAACATCGGAGTCTGATGCCCCTCCCCTTCCGCTACATAATTAAAGTTGCGACAGTTGAGTGCATAAAGTGTCCAACATTCCACACTTCATTTTTTTCAGTTAGTGCATCATCTGGGTATTTCTTTTAGCCATTTTCAGTGTGAACACACTACTCACACTATTTATATTTAAAAATGTCATAGAACAGTGCATAAGTATGCAAATTGAGATGCACCTAAAGTGATAGAAAATTGCTTATGCAATTGTGTAAAACAACACGATCATCAAACATTAACATTAAACAGCATATAAGTCAAAACTGCCTAATGTTACCGAATGAAATGTCGAACCCATGAAGAGGGAAACGACTGTGAGGCTTTGGGGGTGTTGATGGACTCGATCTACTCCATTTGTGTTTTGATCATCATTCTGAATCCCATCCAGATGTAGTCTTTGACAAAAATGCGATTTTCTCAGCTTAATGTTTAAAAAAATTTTTTTTATGAAACTTACCCACATTCAAGTGTTGATAAAAAAAGGATGCATGCAGAATTTTTTTAAACGGAAAGAGTTAAAGTACAATAATTGGTACAAACGTTTATAGGTATAGGGGTTTAAAAATTAATACCTAAATAGAAATATAGTAGTATACTTAAAGCGCAAAAATAATAGGCCTATATAAATAGTAAACTATAAGTATGATGTTATGTTCACTTAAAGAAAACTTACTACATGAAGTATTAAAAATATACTTGAACTTTACTTAAGTATACTTCATAAAATGAACTTGAAGTATACTTCTTTTTCATAAGGTCGTAAGGGTACCATCCTGCAGAGTTTAGCTCCAACCCTAATCAAACACTGTGTCCGAAATCACCCCAGGGCACTATTTGAGGGGACAGCCATTTGTAGTGGTGTCCGAAACCATAGTGCACATTATTGAGTGCACTCATTCAATCCCACAATGCACCGCAATAACGAGTGTACAACCGCTCAATGGCTGAATGAATGGCTGAATGAATTCCAGCGTCTGACAAGAAGATGGCGACTGCAGCTGAATCAATCATCCATCTATTTTCCAAACTGCGCTGGTCCAGTGTAATATCATACAGGTATAAAGTAATTTATTATTTTATTTTTTAATTTATTATTAAATTGTTTAATTACGGTTTATAGATGCTAGTTTCCATGGCAGAGTTCAAGATAAATCTTTTCTTTACTACTGCAACTGCCAGTTTGATACGTTTCAAATAATTATCAAACAGCAAGCACAAACTATGCAAAAGCGGCAGCCCTTCTGGCACACTCAGTGTCCGAATTCACTCGTTTTCATTCACTCCTTCAAGTAGACTATATTAGTGGAGTAATGTAGGGAATAGTAAATGAGGGTATAGGGGGCGATTTCGAACACAGCAAAGGTGTTCAGAAATACTTGAAAATAACATTATTAAAATAACATAATTTTGTGTGTGGAGCAGGGTTTGAACTGCAGTCTGCAGGAAGGTAGCCCTTCAGGAGCAGGGTTGGCTATCCCGGTTTACACTCTTCAATGGAATGAAATGCATTACAGCAGGGCTCTTCAACTCCAGTCCTGGAGGGACAATTAATATTGAGTATTTTAGGATCAAAAAATGACACACTTCAGCTTCAACAGTCAGTTGCACATATTATGTGTTATAAACACTGACTTTATACAGCAGCACAAAGATGATCGCTAGAGCAATGAGTCCAAAGATGACAGACAGCGAGGCAACAAGCACTGTGAGAGCCTGAGATGGGACCTCCAGCTCTGTCACAATCTGTAGAACACAGAAACGGAGAAGATGAAAAATGACTCCAACATGGTCAAATATGCCCTCCAAAAGATGGTTTTATTTTTCTTACACAGAGCTGATGAGAGTCATCAGGGGGATACTGGATGTACCTCTCAGTGTCAAATGAGAGAAACCCCCAACTCATGATCCTAACCTGCAAACCAGACACCTGAAAAACAAGACTAGAAGTCAGACACTCACCCAACAATATTATTGATTTGACTGCACTGACACTACTGGATGAGAACTGAACTGAGCTGGACGACGACATCACTGTTTTTCTGCAGAACTGCTTTATAGATGAAATTAACTAATTTAATAATTGATGATCTTCACACCGGAACTGAATCAACACTGATTTGAACCACTGACTGGTTGCGTCAGTGGTTCAAATGTTTAGATACCAGTAAAATATATTACAATTCTCTATTACAATTTTGATACTACAGCAAAAACTACTAGCCTGATTAATGTACATTTAAAACATTATTAAAGACAAGTCAATAGTAAAATAAGAACAAATAGTCAAATTACAGATAGCGCAAATAAATACAACAGAACAAATATACAAATTAAATTAACAGTGCTTTTCAGGTTTTCAGGTAGTTCTAACAGTTAGCAAGTAATCAAATGTAAAATAACACTGCATAGTCTTAACTGTATAAACTAAATATAGATTAATCTTTATTAAAGTTACAAAAGTCATTCAGTCAAGTGCAGTGAGTGATTTCTTTGTCCTTTGTTGTTTGATTAACATTAAAAACACAGCAGCAGGTTTATTAAGGAGGTTGGCGTGTGCTTTGGATGTTTGCACACAGTAAACTTCTTGTCCTGTAGTAATGTAGGGAACCACTCATTATACATAAATCACATAACAGTTCAAGTTTTTACTTATACAATTTAGTTTTAATCCAAATGTGGCACGTGTGCTGAGTGAGCGAACAGCAATCAAGAGCATGCGACAGAAGTGCGTGCTCTCTCTCTTTTTACCGCCAGTTAATGTTAGTAATATGTGCCTCGTTTTCTTTTCGTTTTTGTCTTCTATTTATATATCCGACTGAACTACAAACTTTCCATCAATGTATGTGAAACTCGACAAGCTGTGCCGCTGCATGCTCAATCCACTCCATGTTTCGCTCATCAGCTCATGCACAGCAGCTATATAGGCGTAAATATTTAATTTGTTTAACATTCTATTAAATCTATACATTTACTTCATAGACATCCTTCTCTGATATATCCATTCTGCTCTCTATTTGCTCTGTTGTCTGTTTCTTTGTCACAAGCACTGTACACGCTGCATGGCATCGTTTGTTGGTATCGGAGTACGAGTACAAGAGTGCAGTGTCGGTGCATCCCTAGTTGGTACGAATGCATTTAATACATTATAAGATTTTTTTTTTTTTACCTGCTTGGCTGAACTAATATTTCCAGTAAACCTAAAGCTTATTGGTTGATCAGTCAACAGCTGGATGGAGCAACCAATGAGATGACACATAAAGGCACTGCAGTGCTGCTAGAGAGAAAGATACAATTCCATAGTAAGAAAACCCATAGTAAGAAACCAATTCTTACTACTTATAATAAGAAAAAAATTACAGTAGAGTTAAGGCAAACATTTTTTATCTCACCTGTGTCAGATTGGAGCTTTTGCCATTTTTGGAGGAAACATGGTTTTCACAAGTTGTACCGATTTCATACTGGCTCACACACACAAAAAAGAATAAGAATAAGAAAAAAGAAAATTATAGTGAGGAACTTTAGTAGGGGTTTTACGAGACTTTCAAAACACATCTAGAAGTCATCTGCTACTTGATGTTTGTAAGGCTGTTTGTAAGGCTTTGTTTCCTGTCCCATGATGGTTTCAAATCACATCTCATGATGTTTGTGGCTGGTCATGAGAGTATAGTAAAAGTAAATCCATCTAACTCTTCGTTTGAGCAATAGTGGGCTTATCAAAAATGTTCAATGGGTGGTTATATTTAAAGTTAAAGAATTTTTAAATATCTAATACCACAAAAACTACGTGTTATAAGATTAGGTTGTAATTTGTGGTTTTCTGGGATGCATAAGGATGTTTACACCCCAGATGAGATACATGAATTGCCATGTGCATCACTGAACTCCTCTGAATGTAATCTGATGGAAACAATGCATTTGTAAAATGCAAATAAGTCTGTATTTAGGGCTGTGCAATTGTGATCAGATCACCGGAGGAAGATTTTAAATTGGGTCAAATGTGAATTTACTGTATGTAAATGGCCTGTCACAAACTCACTATTTCAGGAAGAGACACACTCCATAAGAAATCTAACGCCATCTCCACTGGAAACACAAAGGAAATATTCACAGGTACAGGCAATTTTCCAATGTTCTCCACCTAGTGTTATTTTTTTTTAAAAGGGAGAGAGAAAAAGGTTCAGAACTGGTTGTAAGGAAAAATGAAAAATAATTGAGCTCAGATTTAGTTAACATGAAACAACATTTGCAACCCTTTTTATTTTCACGGAGTGGAACTTGAAATGATTTGACAGTGAATGTGAATTTGCAGTTAACATTATTTTTTCTGCCTACATGGCCTGGTAATGTCAGATAAACAGTTATTCCTGAGATGGAGCACCTTATTACTTTTGGATAAAAGTTTACAAAGACAAGCATTTGTTTCTTTGGAATAATGTGCACTAGTGAATCCTGCACAATGAGACTAAACAGGGCCAATGTTCATTTCATGTCAACTTTATAAAAAAAAAAAAGCACAAAATGTGTAATTATTTTTTACCGTATACACATGCTCAAGTTGTGCTCTGTCAGGATATCTGACAAACCGAGTTGACCCTCCACTGAAACATCAGATAAGTGACACATTACCTCAAGTAACTACACTAAACCTTTAGTAACTGGAAAATGTTGACAGAGAAAATAATCACACTGTACAGTACAGTAAACTCTCTAAAGTGAGAAAAGAAAGTTGACACTTACTCATTTACCACAACATTAATAGGACGTTTAACGGCCATGGACGTAGTAGCGTGATTATCTTGGGTTGTGTTATTGTTCTCATTCTTACTGTTATGGGAAAGAAAATCTGAGGTTAGTTCTAAAAAAGCACCCTAATGATGCAGCATCTTTTTGATTTAAGTAATTAAGGGTGAAGTGTGTAATCTTTCAGTGTTAAAAATACATTCTAAACTCTGCAGTGCTATCAAACAGCAATAGCAACACTGAGTTAACTAATGCAATCATTTTGGCATAGGACTGTGTTTGTCAGACCAAAGATGGGGAAAGCATTTTGAAAAAAAAATTATTTTCAATTCAATTTGGTGCCTCTAATGGTGCAAATCAAGTCACCTTTATTTATATAGCGCTTTATACAATAGTGTTTTTACAGTACTGGAATTTCTAATTCCAATATGATACCTTGAAAAATATTGATATTCTGCTATATAGATATTTTTAATATTATCTCATCATTTTTTGTCCATCCATTGAAAGTCTAGGTAATCAATACTTTCAAGCTTCAAAAAAGCTACTGATCCTAATAATCAGTAATACTTGAGTCATTAATAGTGGGTTACTATGACCTTCACTTTAGAATTAATTATATATTATGCATTATTCATGTTAATTATGAATCTGTATATAGAGGGTATGCACGTGATGTCACCGTCAGCCGGAGTGACTGCGGTTACGCCCACTGAGTGGCAAAAAGACTGAGAGGCAGCATTGGTTTTCAGCGTGAATGCCGCAAAAAACACAAAACCAGGCCCGGCGCCATGGGGGGGTTCGGGGGAGGCTTGGCCACGGACTCCATGGACATCCCTGTGCCCCCCTCTGGACCGACTCAGACCACTGCCGCCTGCTGCTTCTGCTAATGATTGCTTTTAGAGGGAAAAGCTGCCCATAACTTCTGGTCTAGGATCTGTTTTCTTTGTAATAATAGCATATTATTAGCAAAAAAGAGTTGGCAAAAGATCCAGTGCGTATCTGTATTTGCGCTCGTCAAATGAATCAATTTCTAACGTGTTTTCGCTTCGGTGAGTAATGTAGCCAATCACAGACATGTTCGTTGATTTCTAGAACGCAATGTCTAATGGAGTAAGTCACTGAGTCATTCATTCATTCGAATCGTTAAAACGGTTGATTCATTCAGGAGTAAAGTAAATGGTTCTCTTTATGAAAGTGGTAAATGTAAATGGTTCTCTTTATGGTCCATTGAATTGGTTCACCCGGTTCGTTCAAAATGCGGATTCAGAAATGAAACGCCACTGTGTATTGCTTGGAGTCGGAGACGAACAGTTCTGCTTTGTCTTTATATTTTCGTTGGCAAAACTGAGCAAAACAGACAATATTGTGTCTAAAACAACACAATATTAACTTACTTATTTTATTAAACTGTTGTATGTATGAGATCAGTATCGCATCTACACTGGTCTCATGCTATTCTGGACAGAAAACAGAACTCGTAAGATATCGCACTCGTAACTCGTGTGATATTGCTTATACTGTATCATGATGTAAATGTGAGGGTGTTTTCACACTGGCAGTTTAGTTCAAAACGGGGCACGGTTCACATGAAAAATTGGTAATGTGAAAGCTGTCATGCGAGCTCAGCTGAGCTCAGGGGTACCGAATTCGAGACTGCCTGAAGGAGGAGTTCAGTTGCGCAAAAACTGTGCCGCGATTCACGTGAATGTGAAAGCAATACGGACTCGCAAGAAAAGTTAACCTGTGCATGTGTTTTATCAGATGACGATGTATTTTCATTCAATTCTTGAATTGTATGGGCATTCTAACTGCATTCTATAGGCTTCATCACACAGTGAGTTGTTGCCCTGCATCATATTCTTCATCAATCAATTGTATGAAATGTAAGATGACCTAAGTAGGTCTGGGGCGGGGCAAAGTGCATTAAATGCGTTAATAATTTTAACGCGTTATTTTTTACCGTAACTAATTAATCTAATTAACACGTTAAATCGACCTAATTTTATGTATCGAAATCAGGCTCATATAAATGTCAGGAAAACAAGATTCCTGGCTGCATGTCAATATCCATGGATCACTGGATCTTTGATCATTTGTAAGGAACACTATATATCGAGTCCAACCTTTAGTTTAAACTGATAACAGTTTGTTTTCCCTGCGTTTTCCCCTATTAACTCCAGTCATGCAGCTGCTCTTCTGCCACTCAGTCCCGGCTGAGGGGCCGTGTTCCGGCGGGAAAGTGACGTCGATACATACCCTCTATAGTAGTTCTTAGTAGTCCTCTAGGAGGTAGGAAATAGTAGTTAATGATTAACTAATGGTGAACTACCACCTTGAACTAAGCACTATTACTTACTAATTTGTTAATCAGAGTTTCTTGTTAGTTAATAGTAGTTACTAGAGTGTTAACAATGCATTACTCATTTGTTCCTGTGTAGTTATTCATTAATGACGTAACGGTATTCTAAAGTGTTACCCACATTTCACCTTTAAGAATCCATTATAGTTTGTCTTTCTGACCTTGTGACTGATGCATCGACAACCAGACGCTCATTTACAGCAAAGGGTGTAGACATCGTGAATGACATCATCAGTGTGGTCTTAAAAAAAAATAAAACACAGGCTATAAGCTTATTAAATCACAGTTTACTGACATATATGCATCAACAAGCTGCACCTAAACAATGTAATATCCTCCTGAGACCCAGAAAAAAACGAGTTACGTCAGTGACTGACGAATGGGGGTTTCGCTTAGAAGCCTATCATCTTCGAGATCTTAGAAAACGCCCAATGGCGATGCAATGCCATGGGCCTGCGGAATTTGCATAGCGTAACTCTGCCCCACCTCGTGGGTATATAAGGAAGTATGGTGGCAATGTCGCATTATGTTTCTGCTTTGGAGCCAAGAGTATCTCTTCACTCCTCAAGCCTGATACTGAGTTTGGTCAGCTTCTTCAAGACGAACAACTCTCCAGTCGGTGTTGGTGTTACGGCGCGTTCCAGCGATCGCACACTGCCTGCCTGCTGATCTGTGCAGTGGTCTGCATACAGCTGGTGTGTGTTTCCCTGGGCGCTTCAGCACTACTGCGGAGTTTCCTCTCACAAAAGAGATCGCACGCGGCGCGTCTTTTTAAAGATGTCTCGCCGGTGCACCTCTGGGTGCGGTCGGTCTTTGCCACCCTCTGATGGGCACAATCACTGCCTGACGTGTTTGGGCTTACAGCACGCTCAGGCAGCGTTTGTGGATGCGTCATGTTCCCATAATGCAGAAGGAGTGACTGACGTTATGTTCCATTGAATGCTGTTCATTTGAATGGCTAGCATTTACATACTATATTGGCATTGAATGCGAATCATTGCTAATTAGGTATATTTTTTTCTGTGATATGCCTCGTGTCTATTCATTTAACCATATGTCCATGGGCGACATTGGGGGGGGGGCAAGGGGGGGCAGGTGCACCCCCTCCCATATCGCCATCAATTTATTGTAGTCATGGAGTTTCAGATTTGAAAATTGTTTAATGTGTATTTATTTATTTCCATCTCCGCGTTGATAGGGGGCAGTAGAACCAAATAAGAGTAGTTATAGTAGCCTATGACTATTAGGAAAAACTAAATGATCGGACAAAATGGCTAAGCGTCTCAATACGCTGGATAATTACTTCAGCAAAAAAACAAAAACAGAAATTGCTGATGGAGGACAGGTAACTGAGCAGACAAGTGTCACTCAGTCAGAAGAGGAGAATTCCCGGTGTGAGCCACTTTTTGTTCCCTTGCATTTTGATGCGACGAGTTCTCATGCAGCGCAATATACTGTCCAAAGCGCTACATGCATCCACCTTATATTATGCCAGTGTAAAAAGCCTAGCGTCTTCCACAATCTCTGCTCTTTTAGCAATGAGAACTGATCACCACTTTCAGAAGCTTTGGGAGTTCACAGTCGAGTTGTGCGATAAGAACAACTACCGCGGCCCGCAACGTCCATGGAGGAGAACAACCAAAGCAACGGTGCCTGGACTGAATTCAGCCTCAGCTCAGGACTTTTACAAGGATTTGCATTTCGGTGTACTGAACAACACTATTAATGCGATCCGTGAGAGATTTCAGGAAAATGACATTAACACTTTAATTGCACTTAACCAAATTCTCAGCTCGCCTACGGACACCGAAGAGGACCTGACATTTATTTGTCGTCACTATGGATTTCCAGAAAATGAGACGAATGCAGAATTGTCACTTTTCAATGCAATGTCAACTGGAGAAGCGAGTTTTGAACAACGATTGTCACTGTTCAGAGAAAAAAAGCTAGTCCACAGTCTAGTAAACGCTGGCAACCTCTTTAAGTTATTCTTGACTGTGCCAATGAACACCGCATCGTGTGAAAAAATTTTTTCGTGCTTGCGCCGACTGAAAACATACATGAGAAACACCATGAGACAGGAGAGACTCTCGGACATTGCAGTACTGAACACTGAACGGGCCAGTCATGTGGATTTGGATAAAACAGTTAATCGCTTTAATGCCATGCCTGGTGGACGCCGTTTAGCCCTTCACTAAGGTAGGCTATGCCGTTGTTTTCATACTTAAACTCGTTTGCTTAATTTCTGTGAATAATTTGCTGAGGAGTCTAGTAAACGGCAACCTCTTTAAGTTATTCTTGACTGTGCAGATGAACACCACATCGTATGAAAGAATTGTTCTTGCTTGTGCCAACTGAAAACACACGACGAGAAACACCATAAGACAGAGACTCGGACATTGCAGTGAAAGCTACTGAACATTGAACGGGCCATTCATGTGGATTTGGATAAAACATTAATCGCTTTGATGTCATGCCCCCGTTTAGCCCTTCACAGTGGAGTAGCGGACGGGCACGCAAGGCATATTAAATTATTATTATGATTAGGCTACTTTTATTATTAAATTAATACTACAATTCATATGCCCTGCAATATTTCACAGCGCATCAACGCATAACCGAAGCGCTTCGATGATATACAGGTTAGTTAGATTAGTTTACTCCTCATTTAAAAAAAAAAAAAAAAAAAACTTGTTTAACACAAAAATACCATTTTTTCACATTGGGCCACAAGTGAAATATTAAGAAAATATATTTGATTAATCTCTCATCGTCTCTAAGAGAATATGCGCCGTTAATGCAGCGTCAGATTGCCATAATCTCGGTTAGCTTTTACTTTCACTTTTCTGTAGTGAATAATTGACTGGCGTTTGAGACTTCTTCACCGGCATAAACTTTCACGCAAAGTTTGCACAGTGCACTATAATATCCATCGGCCCGCCCTCATGGTTTAAGACGCAAATATTTCCAATATTGCGATGTGGCATTTTAATTTATTGTCACACAAAATGATGGACAAACAATGATTTACATTTTGAGCGCATCATTTCCCGTGATAACAAAGTTAAGTAGGATAAATTATTAAATAAAATAATTACTAAATTATTAATTATTTAAATAAAAAAGAAGGTAAATAACCAAGTAACAAGCAAAATTAAACTAGCTTGCTTAATTTCTGCGAATTTGCTGATGCAGGTTGGCCTACAAAAAAAAAAAAAAATCTTGCCCCCCCCTAACTCAAGAGTCAAATGTCGCCCATGCATATGTCTATAAATGGAAATGTCACTGATGCAAACTGGAGATACCTCTGTTGCACTTGTAACAATGAATGCTTATTATTGTCTCTATCTGTTTATTTTATTAATTTTCTTTATTGTATTTACTATTTTTCTGACTATCTACATCTTTGAATATACGTCTGTGGCTAGATGTTAGGCTGATCACCTGTCTCGTTATTTGATCTGATGACTCTGATTGTCCTGATGGCTCACCGCTTATGTGTTTGAGTTATAGGCCTCCACAGCGTACTGAACTCCTTCAGCCATCTTTCTCCTCAGTGGCTGGTTTCGCTATTTCTGCACACAACCGTGAGCTGCTGGACATGTGAGTATGTGCACCTAATGCAGACCCATAAGGCTTTCCAGGCAGACTTGAGGGACTTAAGGGAGAGAAGTCTGTGCAGAGGCCAGGGAATTAGTTAAAGTGCCTCAGTGCCTTCGAGCTGACCTCAGTCAAGTCAGAGGCCAGCATCATCACAGGTATCCAGCCCCCCTATGAGACCTCACGAGTCCACAACTTTAACAGAGGTTGGAGACTTTCCTGAGCTTCCCCCACCACCTTGGCCTTAGCTTGATGATGACCCAGGGACACATATGGGTGACACTGGTGTCATGGCTCCCCAACATGTGGTGCCTGGATCTAGAGCTGTGGAACTCTGCTCTCCACTGCCTAAGGTGAATGTTAGTCCAGTCAGGGAGGATTCAGCTAGCATGGAGAAGAGCTGCCTAACGGGTTCTATCTGGGTAAACCTTTGGTCGGAGGTAGAGTTATGCATTTTCTGCATTATGAAAGTCACACATTCGACACCTTTGCTCTTCTCAATGACGGGCCAGAGAGGACTATTCTGCTCTCCACTGCAGTTAAGGCCTTGGACATCCAGGGTGTCCCTGAAATCTTTGTTGGTTCCTCCATATCCTTCCAGATCTCTCCTCTGTGTAAACCTCAAATTTTACCATGCCTTCCCTGCAGCTGTCTTAACCTGCTGCATCAGTCTTATCCTGTAGAACAGCTACAATGAAAGTACAGACACCTGCAGGGTCTTCTTACATGTATCCAGACTGAGGTCCAGCTTTTACTCTTCAGCGGTTCCAATCAGCCCCATCTTATCACTCCAAAAGAGCCTGTTTGATGGGGTGGCCCAGGTGAGCAGGCTGCTGTTCATATGCACCTAGGATGGATGGTCCAGAGCTCCATACCTTCCATGGGGCTGTGTTCTTTTGCACAGCAATGTGAATTCCTCCAGAGCATTCAACGACTGTGGCAGTTGGACACTGTTCCACAATAGTGACATGAAGTGATGTGAAGGCCAAGTATGGTAACCTATACTCGGAATTTGTTCTCTGTATTTAACCCATCCAAGTTAGTGCACACACGTTGCAAACCATGGACACACACCCAGAGCAGTGGGCAGCCATTTACTGCGGCGCCCAGGATCAATTGGAGGTTAGGTGCCTTGCTCAAGGGCATCTCAGTCATTTCCTGTTACAAGTTAGACTCTCTAACCATTAGGCCACTGCCTCTAAAAGGAAGGGCAAAGAGGTCACATGGTCCAAGCAGGATCAGGAGGCTTTTCAGCTGCTCGACATCAAGGCTTTCACTCTGGAGAGGGAGGAAATCTATTGGTTCAAAAAAGTGATCGACCCTACCCCTGATATTACTGAATGCTGCTATGGTACATTCCTCACCACATTGTCAGCCATAATAGGAAGTTACACATCATCTTTAACAGCTCCCATTAGTACCAAGGACGGAGCGTCAATCAGCACATTTTGACTGGGCATACCCTCAGGGCATCTTTATCCACTCTTGAGAACATCCTGTGGCTGTGAGTGGGGATATCAGAACGATATTCCATCAGGTCCATCTTCTTCCTGAGGACCGTTCTCTACTTCGTTAGTGAGACCTGAAGATGGATCAGGCCCCCCAAGATCCAAAATCAAGTGGCAGGTATTACCTTTCAGCATAACTTCCATTCATGTCGATAACTGCCTGCAGACCTTATGTCTCTCGTGAGGTTGGTTTGTATGGAGCTACCAAATGAGCTACATATCTTCTCAGACACTTCTGCGAAGCGGTGACCAACCTAAGGACTAACGACCAGGAAGGCCTTCATAATAGCAAACTTCTTTGTCACTTCTAAACAAGCTCACTCCATTCCAAGACTGGAATCTACAGAAGTCTAGTTGCAGCATAGTTGGCTAAGTTACTCCGACTGGAGTTGACTTTATGTATCAAGGTTACTTCTCTACCCTGGTCCTCCGGTGGCAGAATTTGGAATCCTGTTACTAGCAAGTCTTCATGGTAAATAGAGTCACTGAGATCAAGGAGCTGACAGAGAAGTGTTCCTGGTGTTATGGAAGCTGAGTGGACAACCCTGTCGATCACCTCATGAAAGGGAAACCTCTCCACTACCTTGCTGCTCCAAATTGATGTTCTCAAGGACCCTCCTATTTACTTCAAGATCCTATGGGATGGCCAATAATCCCAAGGACAGAGACCATGGAACACCAGGTTGAACTGCGGAAGTCGGCCTTCTGTGGGATCACTACCGTACATCCCTCCTCTGGCAACCCTGATGGATGGAAAACAATACCTTGCAGATAATATTGGACATCACCACCCAGGAATTTCAGAATAACAGGCTAAGGTCCTTATCCTCAAGTGGGTACAGTCAGAATCCTTTGCTGAGGATTACCAATTACCATTTACCGTTTCCTGGTTCACGCCTCCTGAACTACAAACTTTGTTACATTGGTGCCGAAACATAGGAGGAAGGAGAAACGAGCCCTAAGAGCTCTCGCTGTTGTGGGAAATCTGCGGTGCCAACGAGGATGGAGTGAGCAGAATCTGCCACCATGGAGCCTCAAGGCGGTGGGCTGGAGTGACAAGCTGGGAGGTACCGCTGTCTGTCTGAGCATGGGAGGGGGGCTGCCGTCGGCAGGAGCCGGAGGAGTCACCGAACTTTGAGGTAAATTTGAATGAAAATTAATTTCCCCTAAAGCTCATTGTTGTATTTTACTGTATCTGCACTCTTTCATTTATGTTGTATACTGTAATAGACATTGAGTTGCAAAATCATTCCTGATTCCCAATTAGAGATTTTCGTGTTATGAATGGATCTCACTAGTGTTCACTGGGCAGGAAAGTACTCTGTGTATTTGTTAGGTTTTGTGTGTCATTTCAGGCCAAAATTTTATTCTGACAAAAGAGAATGTGTTTTTGACTGAAATATTTGAGTTTGATGTGGAAGTTTGAGGTTTGTACAAATTGGTGTGTAGTTACGAGATTGTGTTTATAGTTGTAAGAAAATGGTACAATAAATTGTTTCATGAATTGTGTTAGCAATCGAGAAAAACTGTAACATTAATGACAGACAGCAGAAGGTTTATTATATTAAGACCTAATGCATGGATCTAATATAATGTTACACATCAGACTAGACTAGTTCTCTTTCATGTGTTATTGCGATTAAACTGTCAAATGCACACAAGGTTATGTCAGAAACACACAAAGTTCACATGAAAACAGTTGGTTATATCTGTGCACACGTATGCAGAAAGTACAGAAATCCAGTGTGTATATTAGATCTGTGTAACGTTACTAAAGTGAAAGCAGTGTAATATACAGTAGCCTACCTACTGCTATATCTGCTGTTAATATGAATCAAACAACAAAAGATAAACAGAAAATCACTCACTGCTCTTGACTGAATGAAATTTAGTAGCTTTATTAAGAACACATTTCTTACTTGAATGCTGCTGTTAAATTCTCTGGTGAGAAGATAAACATGGCGGACTTTGTACAGTTCTCTGAGGGCGGGGTCTATGCTAATACAGCAGTGTCCATCAACACTCGTGGGCGGGGCCTGTGAAATGTGACTTCACTTTGCCAGGAATCTGCAAACAGCTTGTTCTGAGACACTGCTTATGATTTATGGGGATTAAAAAAAAAGGAGTGGGTGGATTTTTACCATTATAGGGCGGTTGTGTACACACACTGCCAACACACATTTATGTTCAAACACCATGTAAAAGTGAATTTTGCATAATAGGTGCCCTTTAAGATTATATGGGCAAACAAACTCGTTAAAAAAAACAAAAAAGTTGACATCTTTTTCGTGGCTTATTGCACTTTATAACTATTTTTAACATCAATCACATCCAGTACTTTATTTTGTCAACACATTATGTGTTTTTGTGTAATTGCATTTAAATTTTTAAAATTTCTATTCTTTTGTTTTTATGCGTAGATGTAAAATCGTTCACACCACTGTTGCGATGCATTGTAAAAACTATTTTATTCCACAGCTCTAGATGAAGGAGAGTTGAAGTAAGCTTATGCCATACTGGCTTCTGATCTAAGACATCAGTTGGCCCGTCAGAGGATCCACATCTACTTAAATCCCCATCAGCCCCCCACTTCGGTAGAGTTTGGGAGAAAGAAATCAGATCCATTAAATCTGCCTTGTATATGGTTGTGGGTGCACAGTCAGTTCCAGAGGTAATATTAATGACAGTTATATTTGAAATGGAGGCCATCCTGAACTCAAAACTCTTAGTATGTGTCGTCGGACATGGCAGATGTCGACCCCGTGACACCGAATAGTCTCCTCATGGGGTGGCCTGATGGGTCTCTGCCTTAAGTGGTTTTCCCCAAATCAGAGAAGTTGAGTCACCAGCACTGGAGACATTGCCAGGTCCGAGCGGACTGATTCTGGTCCAACTTTTTAACTGCAGTTTGAATGGTATCATTTTTATTGAAATTCCTACCCTTTCTGTATGAACAATAGTAATAGTAAATGCTTTTTTATTTAACCCAGTAATTTATCAGATGTTGCAATCTAATCTGAGAATTACATTAAAATAAACATAGTAAAAGGTATTTTATGATTGCTTAAATGTTGATGAAGCTTGTCTGATGGTTTACCAACCTTTGCTCTCTGGCGGAATACTGTTGCACCAATTTTGCATGCTGTGCATGTGACGTTTGAGTGCTCTGTGTAATTGGACTCACACCACACCTCTCCACCAGACTGCATGACAAAGAACAAAATTTCAATTATGGCACTGGAACTTTATTTCTATTATGCATGTTACCAGAACATGGATTGGTCATCCGTCCAATACGTGGGATAGGCTCCAGCATCCCCGCAACCTTACACTGGACAAGAGGTTTGGAGAATAGATGGATATTACCAGATTGGAATAGAGTAATTTCAATATATCAAAAAAGACATCAGGTGAAACCTGGCAGTGAAACCAAAGGTCCTGAGAAATCCCAGCAATAAACATTTTACTTAAAGGTGAAGTATGTAGTTTTTTGCATCACTAGTAGAACCTAGCAGAATTACAAAAATAAAGCATATTTTCAAAACAACCTTGCAAACGCCCCTTTCACGTGTTCACAATTGTTGCTGCAACTGGTCATTCTTGATATCAGGAATTACATTTCCAATAGTACAAGCACACATTTTTAATATCAACAATGACATAATCACTTGGTGATGTTGGTGATTTTAATATCCATGTAGATAATAAAAAAGACGCATTGGGGTTGGCATTTAGAGACATTCTAAACTCTATTGGAGTTAGGCAACCCGTGTCGTAATCATACATTAGATAATATTGTCACATGGAATCAGTGTTGATGCCGTTGAAATTCTGCAGCAGAGCGATGACATCTCAGATCATTATCTAGTCTTGCGTATACTCCATTTAGCCAAGGCTACAGAACCGACTCCCTGTTACAAATATAGTCGAACTATCACTTCTACCACTAAAGATTGCTTTATAAATAATCTTCCTCATCAGTTTCATCTCCTCAGCATCCCAGATAGCTTAGAAGAACTCAATGTTGCAACAGAAACTACTGACTCTCTCTTTTCCAGCACTTTACCAGAACATTGTCGTTCACTGTTCCTTGCTGGTGAAATGATCTCCCTGCCTTCATCCAGAATGCAGAATCCCTGACAACATTCAAAAGACAGCTGAAAACTCATCTCTTCCGTGAGCACTTAACCTAATCATAAAAAAAATATCTATGCTTTCACTTTCCTTTAATCCCTCCCTATTCTAGCTTATGCTACTCTAAGCAATGTCTGAAACTATTTTGAGCACTTCTTGTGTTTGTTTGCCTAACCCTTACCCTAACTCTTCACGATGAATCGCTTGCTGTATTCCTCATTTCTAAGTCGCTTTGGATGAAAGCATCTGCAAAATGAATAAATGTAAATGTCATTGATGGTATTCATGTGTTCAGTCAGGAGTGCTTATACATTGTTTTCTCTCTGTGTTCCGTGGATTGCTGCTGTTATCCTTGTGTGGACTATTTGCCTGCTCCCGTTCTGGATTATCTGTGTTTTTGTGTTTTATTATTAAAACTGTGTGTGTACCTGAATTCTCTCTCTGTCTCGCACCTGTTACATTGACATGGAGGTAGATCCATTCATCCTCGAAATTTGGAACTGGTTGCTCTCCAAGCAAGACATAGCCTATGTGTACAGGTGTCAACCATGTAACTGGACGTCCATGCAGAGTATATAAAATCAGCAAATAACATAGTTTTGCTTTCAACCATGTCGGCAAGCCTTTGCAGGTCTCTGGCAATTACTAGTCTGACTTTTCACCCTTGAAGGGCACTGAATGAAGGAGATGCAGCCAAACGAAAGTGAGCAAATGAACTCCTTCACACAAGCCTGTTAGCGAAGGGTACATGAGATGAACACTTCAGGGAATTAACTTTACTCTCCAGAGTTCTCTCATCCCAGAGAGTTCTGTTTACTCAGATCTTAATGCAAAGGTACAGGCAAACTGTTAGAAATCCGCCTAATGATGCATTGGATGCGTGTCACATTCGTGTTGTGTGTCAGATCTTAAAGTAACAGCAGTTTAATATACCTTCTGCAGTCTGTCATTAATATTAATTAAAAACAAGAGAAAATCACACTGCTTTTGACTGAATCACTTGTGTAGCTTGCAGTTATTTTACATTTAATGTTAAAAAATTTCATTAATATTACCATAGCTTTCTTACCTATAAAAATTGTATTTCTAGATATCTGTAAAAGTATTTTACTAGTTAAAATATTATTTAAGATATCATAATTCTATATATAATTTTATTTACATTGCGTCTTGTTCACCTTGAGACGTTCCTTTTCGAAGTGGTTTACAGGTGGTCTACCTCTACTTGTCAGTGTTCTAGAGAGGCCTATAGAAGCACCCATCCAAAGGGGAGCATATGACCCAACAGTAGTTGGGGGAGGGAGGCAAACAAAAAAGAGGGACGCATGCCAAGCAACCCATCCACAGGGAGCATACAATTCTACGTTTGACCCTAACATAGGGGAGAATATAGCTTTACCCTGGAAAAAGATGTAAGGATTAAGCATGGTTCTCCTAGAGAAGCGAGCAACACTTAATCTGTGTCCACTCTACTCTCCAAACCTATAAAACTGGAGAGTGTGATAGAGCTGAATTTTTCACCTCTATCCACCTCAGAACTCATGCAGGTCCATGAAGGCAGACCCCAACCTCAGTGTAAGCTGAGAGGGGCAAACTTTTAGCACAGCCATGTGGGGCCCATATGGGTGTCACCTGGGCTGTCTAACTGGGTCCCAGCCAGTTTTGTCCTCAGTTTTCATGTAGGCCCCACATGGGTTAGCCCAGATGAAATGAACACTACTCAGTGTGCACACTACAGGCTGTTAAATGTAACTGAATCAGTGTTGGTGATAATGAGATAATTAAGTGATTAATTGAGTGATGACTGAACATTACTGAAGACACCTGATGATAACAAGCAGAATCACTGAAGGACAGAGAAACAACAAGAACTACAACTGAATTCAGCCACAGCCTTACATGAAATCAACTGAAGATAAAAGACGTAAAATCTCTGAAGATCTCAGCAGAGGAGGATTAAACAACTCCACAAACAGCATCACCAGCTTCACTTATTACTAACCAGACTGACTTTATTTCTGTCAGACGTCTACAGAAGCTCTAATTGAGAATTAACAGAGGTTTAGATATTGATGTTTTATTGAAAATAATAGTTTGTTTTGATGTCACCGATATAGAGATCAGTGTTTGCTTTAGTTGGGCAGTTTGATTCTTAACACTTTAATGTTATTTTTTATCTGTTTGCTGTAACTGTTTGTTATGGCAAGAACAGCAAGAAAAAAGTAATCAGATGCTGTCGGCTGCTCAATGATAAGAATATAATCATCATGTAGTGGCTTAATTCACTGATATTATGTTTCAGTATTATACGGGTATCATGTTGTTAATTTTGTTTTATTGCTGTGATTCTACAGCAAGAGACCCAGCACAGTTTAATCAGGAAAGCAGAATGATTTTTAAAATGCAATTTACATTTTTTGAACTCCTATAAATTTTACTCACACACAGACATCAAATATCAGTGTATTAATCTCAACAATGGTGACTTGCTTCATGCCACTGTTGTTGAGATTTATAGGCAGATTTTTGATCTCTATGTGTGAGTAAACCTTGCAGGAGTTTAAAAGAGTTTTGTGTACTATGTCTTTTTTTATATACTATTTTTCTCTTTTAACCATTCAGTTTATCTGTTTAATTAAGTGATGACTGAGCATTATTGAAGACAGCTGATGATAATGAGCAGAATCACTGAAGGAAAGAGAAACAAGAAGTCAAGTCACCTTCATTTATATAACGCTTTTTACAACACATATTGCTTCAAAGCAGCTTTACAGTGATAATAGAAAATAATTTTGCTTTAGAAGAAAAGCTAAAGTAGGTTTTTGATTGATTAATTTCTGTTGTAAAAACTGGTTAGTTATTTAATTTGGTGCCACTTAAACAACACCATCCTCAGCTAAAATAGAAAACCCCCAATGCGTTCTGGATGCCCATTTGCACGGCAACAGCATTTGGTGGCCTGAGAATGCAAACCATGAAATAGGTTTTGAAATAGGTTTGAAATTATACCATCATCATCCCTGCGCAAACCCCAAAAAAGGCGAATCTGCGAAAACTGCAACGGCATGTGTGCAAGCATTACGTGTTTAGCCTATAAGCAAGCGCGTTTGAATACGTATGTGTGCATATGTGTTTTAATCTGTACAGAGGGGAAGGAAAGGTGGCCTTCACAGGGGAGAGTCTAGTTGACACAGTCTCTGCCAACACTTCAGGGCTGTGTTGTGGTCATGTCTAGGCTCAGGTCCACCATCTGATCCGGATCCGGCAGACTACAGTAAACCTCGGGATAAACAGAGAGACTAACATTAGCGTAGACGCCATTCTTTTTATGATGTAATGAGTACATCAGGTGTTATGGGAAGTGTTTCCGGTTCCGGCAGACGTAGTTAATGCAGCCTAACAATCAATTAACTGATTTAAATAATAGAAATTGATAATGTTCTATGTGTATGCCATTAGTAAAGAGATGTGCTTTTAGTCTAGATTTAAACTAACAGAGTGTGTCTGCTTCCCGAACAATGCTAGGAAGACTGTTCCAAAGTTTAGATGCTAAATAGGAAAAGGATTGACTGCCAGCAGTTGATTTTGATAGGGAGCCAGTGCAGTGTTGACAGAACCGGGCTAATATGGTCATACTTCCTGGTTCTAGTAAGAACTCTAGCTGCTGCGTTTTGGACCAGCTGCAGTTTATTTATTAAGCGAGCAGGGCAACCACCCAGTAGAGCATTACAATAATCTAGCCTTGAGGTCATGAACGCATGAACTAACTATTCAGCATTTTGCATTGAAAGCATGTGCCGTAATTTATATATATTTTTAAGATGGAAGAATGCAGTTTTACAGATGCTAGAAACGTGGCTTTCAAATGAAAGATTGGTATCAAAGAGCACACCCAGGTTCCTAACTGACGACGAGGACTTGACAGAGCAGCCATCTGTGGCTGTTAGAAGTGTTAGACAGTATTCTAGGTTACTAAGTGCAGAGGGTTTTGTCCAATAATTAAAAATTCAGTTTTTTCAGAATTAAGTTGTAGGAAATTACGTGTCATCCAATTTTTTATATCAGCTATGCATTCCATCAATCTTGTGAATTGGTAAGTTTCGTCAGGGCGCAAAGAAATATAGAGCTGAGTATCATCAGCATGACAATAAAAACTAACGCCATGCTTCCTAATTATATCTCCCAAGGGTAGCATGTACAGGGTGAAAAGCAACAGTCCTAGCACTGAGCCTTGCGGTACTCCATACTGAACTTGTGATTGGTATTGACATCTCTTCATTTACTGCTACAAACCGATAGCAGTCAGATAAGTATGATCTAACCATGCCAATGCAATTCCACTAATGCCAACATAATTTTCGAGTCTATTCAAAAGAATGTTGTGGTCGATAGTATCGAATGCAGCACTAAGATCGAGTAAAACTAATAGCGAGATACAACCACGATCAGATGATAAGAGCAAATCATTTGTAACTCTAATGAGAGCAGTCTCAGTACTATGATACGGTCTTAATCCTGACTGGAAATCCTCACAGATATCATTTCTTTCTAAAAAAGGAGCATAGTTGTGAAGACACTGCCTTTTCTAGTATTTTTGACAGAAAGAGTAGATTTGAGATTGGCCTGTAATCGACTAATTCTGTAGGATCAAGTTGCGTTTTTTTAATAAGTGGTTTAATAATAGCCAGCTTAAAAGTTTTCGGTACGTATCCTAATGACAAAGATGAATTTATGATATTAAGAAGTGGATCTATGACTTCTGGAAGCATCTCTTTCAGTAGCTTACACTGTAAAAAAAGAAAAGTTGACATAACTTAAAATTGTAAGGCAACTTGCTGCACAGCTTTTTTGAGTTTACTCAACTTTTAAACAAAGTAGTTCACTTAACTCAATAAACTGAGTAAGGTTACATGTCTCCCAATTTAAGATCTTTTGTTCAGCTGATTAAGTTTTTATAGTTTTTTGATTTTGTGTTAAAAATTGTTTTGTTTTTTTGTCACCATCATGGTCATCAGTGTTTTCTTTAGTGTTTCTCTGGCTGCTGTAACTGAGTTTGCTATGGCAAGAAAAGCAAGAGAAAACACAATCAGATGCTGTCAGCTGCTCGATAAGAATATAATCATTGTGTAGTGGCTTAATTCACTGATTTTATGACTGAGTTTAATATGAGCAATATACTATTAACTTTGTTTTATTGTGATTCTAGAAAAGATCCAGCACAGTTTTAATCAGAAAAGCTGAATAAGTTTTAAAACATTAAAACTTGTACACTAAGCACTTTGAACTCCTGTGAGATTTACTCACACAGACATCAAGAATCAGCCTATTAATCTCTACAATGGTGACATGCTTAATGCCGCAATGCATTCTGGGAGCCATGGATGAGTTTCGCATGATGCAACCAGAATGCATTGTGGCATGAAGCATGTCACCATTGTTGAGATTCATAGGCTGATTCTTGATGTCTGTGTGTGAGTAAACCTTGCAGGAGTTAGAAGTGCTTTTTGTGTAACGTGTTATTAAACTGGAGAACAAAACTTATGTACACATTTTAAAAATCATTCAGTTTATCTGATTAAGACACTGCTGGATCTCCTGCTGTTGAGTCACAAGGCTACTATAATCAATGACTCTCAGTAGATCAGCAAATAAGGCCTCTGTATGATGATATCAACTGTATCATCAACAACAAGCCAACATCATCTGTCATTAATTTGTCATCATCAATTTTCTCTTGCTGTTCTCACTGTGGGATTACAAATTTAAGAATCTGTTTAAAACTAAGGGGAGTACATTGTATTTAGCATTTAAGGTAAAGGTGATGACATCAGATGAATTATTCTGTTAAGCAAAATTTCCAGCAAGAGTTTTCTGTCAGTTCTTGCTCTCTTTATTGTAAATCAAATGAGCCAGATTACTGAGATTCTCACCTTTTGTCTTTAATGGCTCTTGAAGCCCCCGTCCCATTTTTGAAAAATTATGCTGATTGGATTAGGACTGGTGACACTCTAGAATCTGGGGCAGGTCTCTTTACCTGGATACCTCATTTGCATGCTTTGTTTAAGGTTGTCACCCATTTGCTTTGTCTCCCCTGCACCCTAAAATCTATATAAACTACAATGTATACTGCCTTAGTAGACTTGATGGACTGCAGCTACCGACAGCACGTGTTCTCAATAAAGAATCCTGCTGAAGATACATCCAAGTCTCCTGGTCTTTGCTTCTGAGTTTCCAACATCACCATAACAAACAGTTACAGCAGCCAGAAAAAAAAATAATGTTAAAAAGTCTAGGGTCAAGAGCCCAACTTGGTGACTTCAAACGAAACTATTATTTTCAATAAATCATCAACATCTAAACCTCTGTTAATTCTCAATAAGAGCTTCTGTAGACGTATAACAGACATAAAGTCAATCTGGTTATTAATGCGTAAAGCTGGTGATGCTGTCTGTGGAGTTGTTTAACTCCTCTTCTGCTGAGATCTTCAGAGATTTAATGTCCTCTTTTATCTTCAGTTGATTTCATCTAAGGCTGTGGCTGAAGTCAGTTGTAGTTTTTGTGTTTCGCTTTTTTCTGTTCTTGTTTCTCTTTCCTTCAGTGATTCTGCTTGTTAACAGCAGCTATCTTCAATAACACTCAATCATCACTTAATTAATCACTTAATTATCTCATTAACTCCAACACTGATTTAGTGTTACATTTAACAGCCTGTAGTGTGCACACTGAGCAGTGTTCATTTCATCTGGGCTAACCTGCTGGATCTCACGTTGTAGAGTCAAAGGGTTATTATAATCAATGATTCTCATGATATCTGCAAATAAAGCCTCTATATGATGATTACAACTGTATCTTCAACAGGAAGCCGCTGCCGCCGCCACCATCATCATCACCACCATCATCATCATCATCATCATCATCATCATCATCATCATCATCATCATCATCATCATCATCATCATCATCATTTTCTCTTGCTGTTCTTGCGATAACAAACAGACACAGCAGCCAAAAAAAAAGCTAATGTTAAAAAGTCAAAAGTCAAGAACCCAACTAAAGCAAACACTGATCACCAAAATGGTGACATCAAAACAACTATTATTTTCAATACAACTTCAATATCTAAACCTCTGTTAATTATCAATAAGAACTTAGATGACAGAAAAAAAGTCAATCTGGTTAGTAAAAAGGGAAGCTGGTAATGCTGTTTGCGGAGTCAGTTGTAGTTCTTGTGTTTCCCTTTTTCTGTCTTCTTGTTTCCTCTGTCCTTCAGTGATTCTGCTTGTTATCATCAGCTGTCTTCAATAATGTTCAGTCATCACTCAGTTAATCACTTAATTATCTCATTATCACCAACACTGATTCAGTTACATTTAACAGCTTGTAGTGTGCACACTGAGCAGTGTTCATTTTATCTGGGCTAACCCATGTGGGGCCTACATGGAAACTGAGGACAAAACTAGCTAGGACCCAGTTAGACAGTCCAGGTGACACCCATATGGGCCCCACATGGCTGTGCTGGCTGGGCAGAGAGGGATATACAGTATCTCCTGAAAGCAACTGATCGAGGCCCCAGATATGTAACTTCTCTACAACCACCTCACTGGCAGATTGAAGAGATCAGAGTGTAAGATCAAAATATTGAGCAAAAAGATTTTCTCTTTCTCCTTATTACAGACGCCCCTCCATGGCAACTATAGAAACAATAGAATGGCTAATGCACTGGCCGTGTTCTTTGTGGAACGGACCTGAGCCAAGAGGTGCAGACAATCAATTCTCATCCCTCAAGAGGGAGTCAAGCATGGGTGGAGCTTCCCACAACAAACACATCACAATGAATGTGTTCAGCTCCCTTGAAAGCCAAACACGCTCCATGAAAATGCTAGATTCTTATCCCTCTGGAGAAAATGAAGAGCTTCTCAAAAACAGAGCTTCTTAATAGGGGTGTAAATTGGATGGTTCATCACGATACGATCTGATATCAGTTCTCATAGCCAGTGATAAGATATTTGCAGATACCTCAAAATATTCTGCTATACGATTCGATTCAATTCAGGGGTATATTGATCGATATATCAATATTATGATATTATGTGCTGATTTTACACAACCAGTTACATTTTTATTAACTCACAAATGCAACCAAAATATATAACATGAACATTTCTCTGAAAATTGCACATCCTGTACCCTAATTGGGACAGCAACAACAACAAAACACTTTTTTAAATAATAAAGGAAAATAAATAATGGGGGAAAAAAGTCAACATCAGCATCAAGTCGCACATGAGATCAGTAACCTGATGACAGCTTATGACATGACAACAGTCAAAAAAGTCTTTCAGGCTACTGTACTAAAATGTGCAATATGTAAAATCAAGTGCAAATCCTCAACAAAATGAGGTACTCCAGTTGTAGAGAAAATATACATTCATTTTGAAAAAGAAATATGAAAAGAAACTGCAAAAGTAAAGCTGTTAAAACTTATTTTTTTGTTTTGTTTAACTTAACGTTTTATTTTGGCCGCTGCAAGTACATCGCAATCTGGGGCACATGGAGACATGCAGTACTCAATGCTAAGAATATTTTCTACAGATAATTAAATTATTAAGCAATAGCACAATTGAACAATACAATATAACAAAGACACAAATTAAATAAACAGGGCTTTTCAGGTTTTTCAGGTAGGTAAAGAAGTTTTCAGCTATAGAAACTGAATAAAGTAATCTGTAACACTTTATTTTGATGGTCCCTTTTGAACATTCTGTTGACTATAAGCAACTTTGCAACTACATGTCAACTAACTCTCATTAGAGTATTAGTAGACTGTCTGCTTAATATCTGCTAGTTATTTATTGTGATGGTCCTCCAACAGACATTCTACTGACTATAAGTAACTTTGCATCTACATATCAACTTATTCTAACCCTAACCCTTCCAGTCTACTAATACTCTACTAACACTTTGAGAGTTAGTAGATATGTAGGTGCAACGTTACTTATAGTCAACAGAATGTGTTAAAGGGACCCTCATAATAAAGTGAATCCAAGTAATTCAATTTAAAATAATACTGCATAGTCTTTGCTGTATAAATTAAATATAGATTAATCCTTATTAACAAAGTTACAAACGTTATTCAGTCAAGAGCAGTGAGAAATTTTTGTTGTCTTTTGTTGTTAGATTAGCATTAATGACACAGACAACAGTAAGTTTATTAGGCTGAAAGACCGAATGCAAGGATCCAATATACTGATACACATGCGTTTTCTTTTTCAACTGTTTACGTTCACTTAAGACATAACTGACAGTTTTACTAGGATATTCACCAATATGGGCATTTTGACATAATTTTGTCTGTATTTGTCCATTTAAGCACAAAAAGAAGCGAAAGAGAACTCTGTGTCCGCACTATGGATGTGCACACAGAAAACTTCTCACACAGCATGCGAGTACAGAAATAAGTTCTCTTTTGCGTCGTTTTGCGCTTGAATGCTTAAATTGGCAAGGCTTAAATCTTCCAACTGATAAAGTTTCGTGACAATTTAGCACTGGCCCGAATGGAACAGTGACAGTTCCGTCAAGTAAACAGCTGGGTGGGAAATCGGTGTCAATATATTGGATCTGTCCATCAGGTCTTAAAGTGACAGCAGCAATATAGCCTACTTGCTATATATATATATATATATACACTACCACTCAAAAGTTTGGAAACTGTACTATTTTGATTGTTTTTGAAAGAAGTCTCTTCTGCTCACCAAGGCTGCATTTATTTGATCCAAAATACAGCAAAAACAGTATTATTGTGAAATATTTTTACAATTTAAAATAACTTTTTTCTATTTGAATATATTTTAAAATGCAATTTATTTCTGTGATTCAAAGCTAAATTTTCAGCATCATTACTCCAGTCTTTAGAGTCATATGATCCTTCAGAAATCATTCTAATATACCGATTTCTAATATACTGATTACAAAAGCTTTCTATTTCAGATAAATACTGTTTTTTTTAACTTTCTATTCATCAAAGAATCCTAAAAAAAATATTTTACACAACTGCTTTCAACATTGATAATAATCATAAATGTTTCTTGAGCAGCAAATCATCATATTAGAATGATTTCTGAAGGATCATGTGAGACTGAAGACTGGAGTAGTGATGCTCAAAATTCAGTTTTGCATCACAGGAATAAATTACATTTTAAAATATATTCAAATAGAAAACAGTTATTTTACATTTTAATAATATTTCACAATATTACAGCTTTTTTTTGTATTTTTAATAACGTAAATGCAGCGTTGGTGAGCAGAAGAGACTGCTTTCAAAAACAATCAAAATAGTACAGTTTCCAAACCTTTGACTGGTAGTGTATATATACACACTATATTGCCAAAAGTATTGGGTCACCCCTCCAAATCACTGAAATCAGGTGTTCCAATCACTTCCATGGCTAAAGGTGTATGAAATCAAGCACCTAGGCATGCAGACTGCTTCTACAAACATTTGTAAAAGAATGGGTTGCTCTTAGAAGCTCAGTGAATTCAAGAGTGGTACCGTGAGAGGTTGCCACCTGTGTAATAAGTTCATTCGTGAAATTTCCTCACTACTAAATATTCGACGGTCAACTGTTAGTGGTATTATAACAAAGTGGGAGCAATTGGGAACAACAGCAACTCAGCCACAAAGTGGAAGGCCACGTAAAATCACAGACCGGGGTCAGCGCATGCTGAGGTGCATGGTGCGCAGAAGTTGCCAACTTTCTGCAGAGTCAGATCTCCAAACTTTGTGTGGCCTTCAGATTAGCTCAAGAACAGTGTGTAGAGCTTCATGGATTGGGTTTCCATGGCTGAGCAGCTACATCCAAGCCTTACATCACCAAGTGCAATGCAAAGAGTCTGGGTTTGGCGGTTGCCAGGAGAACGGTACTTGCCTGACTACATTGTGCCAAGTGTAAAGTTCAGCGGAGGGGGGATTATAGTGTGGGGTTGTTTTTTAGGGGTTGGACTTGGCCCTTTAGTTCCAGTGAAAGGAACTCTTAATGCTTCAGCATACCAAGGCATTTTGGACAATTTTGTGGGAACACTTTGTGGAAACAGTTTGGGGTTGGCCCGGCCTTCCTGTTCCAACATGACTGCGCACCAGTGCACAAAGCAAGGTCCATAAAGACATGGATGTCAAAAATTCCCATAAACACACTGCTAAACCTTATGGAAAGCCTTCCCAGAAGAGTTTAAGCTGTTATAGCTGCAAAGGGTGGGCCAACTCCATATTAAACCCTACGGATTAAAAATTGGGATGTCATTAAAGTTCATGTGCATGTAAAGGCAGGTGTCCCAAAACCTTTGGCAATGTAGTGTATGTGCAAATACTGATACAGCGGTATGTCTGATCATAAACGCGATGACACAATTAATTATTCTGATACACTGAAGACAATGATGTAGACCAAAAATACAAAGAAAATGGAAAAAAAAATAACTATGCCTTTATTCTTTCTGTGTTAAACTGTGTCATCTGTGTTGTCTATGTGACATGATGCTCAATCTACCGCCTCTCTCCCAATGAAGTCCATTCTGGTACTTGTCAGAAAATGAACTGTAAGTTAGTGAATACTTGTCACACAAACATGAGACATATGTCTAAAGTAACGTTGAAATGTCAGGGTTTACATAATGTAAATCAAATCGAAAACAAATATTCTCTGTTTATGTAATATGTTTGAAAAGAGAGAGATGTCAGTTGCTCGCGAGCTGCCTCCTTATCTGCTAATGCGGCCACGACCACGGAGAGCGCGTTCTATTCAAAGGCAAATACTGATGTGATCCATGCAAATACTCCCTGCCCGCATCAACTCGAAAAATCATCAAGTTTAGTGAGATTCGTGTACTTTACATCATTTTGAGACGTGGTGAGGAATAATCCTGGAATAATTTACCTCAGAAGAAGAGCTGGTTTCATTTCGAGAATTTTGATGTATTCTGTTCTTTATTCTAATCGCAATATAGACTTGTTTCTCTGAATAATAAACCACAAAAAGACCATTTAAATATGAATCCTGCATATTCTGCGTGTCTCTGTGTGAATGAATGGAGCTGACGCGCGGTTTCATTTACTACTTACAGTAGTAAACATGCCATATTGGCTTTTCCCAAACTATATTGTTATACTGAGATGAGTGAAATCGACTGAAATATGTAAATACTGAAATAAAATGTCTTAGCAACGTATTAAACTGCAGATGAACATTTATAGGCTCTATAATATAACAAATACACTACATAAAATATCATCGACGTAAGACTGTTTAGACAAGATTTCTTTGGCCTGTTTTGGATAGATTATGAAGTGTTTACTGTAAAATAGCCTAGTGCCACATCAATAAAGCTTCTGTTCGCAAATCTTTGCTCAGATGCTATAAATACAGTACCAGTCAAAAGTCTACTATTTACACATTACAATTTGAATGAATGTTTTTGAAAGAAATCTCTTATGCTCATTAAGCATTAAGCATTAAGCATTATTTGACCAAAAATACAGACAAATTCCATTTAAAATTAAAGCTGCAAGCAGCGATGAAAGGGCCCTCGCACACGGGAGCACCGCCACCCGGTGGCCTCAGGAAAACAGCGAATAGTGGGCGACATGCATTTAAGCCGGTAAATATAGGAGAAATATGGCAAAGTCACTATAATGTGCCACATTTCCTGCTGCCAGCAGGTGGCGCTTTGACTGTAACCGAATATTGGCATGTAGTTGTCTTCAGGTCAGGACTATTATTAAACAAGTGAAGTTTGGGGCAGATCGGACATTGTATGCCTGAGTTTCAACAACTTCCTGTTTCGTGGCGTAAATCGCATACATTAGCACTTCTAAAAGCAAAGGCCTTTAGATTAGACTGTGCAAATATGATGATGATCTGATTAAATCTCTAGGAGGAGTTCATTAAAGTACAACGTCTGGAAATGGCAAACTTTGCAACAATTTTGAAAAGAAAGTTTGAAATATCTGACTTCCTGTTGGTTTTCAGATTTCGTACCAGGAGACTTTTTTGTAGGTATTGGGCTGTTACATGTGTCTACCGAATTTCATACCTGTACGTGAAACATAGTGGGAGGGGCACTTCGTTGAAATTTTGTAGGTGGCGCTATCAAGCCATTTTGCCATGCCTAATTCTGAATCCCATAACAGATGTAAATTTTCCGCCACTTCTGATGCGTGTGCAAAGTTTCGTGAGTTTTCGAGCGTTTTTAGGCCCCCAAAAAAGCGATTCATTTGGGAGAATAATAATAATAATAATTAAAGCTGCAAGCAGCAATGAAAGGGCCCTCGCACCCAGGAGCACCGCCACCCGGTGGCCTCAGGAAAACAGCGAATAGTGGGCGACATGCATTTAAGTGGGTAAATATAGGAGAAATATGGCAAAGTCACTTCAATGTGCCACACTTCCTGCTGCCAGCAGGTGGCGCTTTGACTATAACCGAATATTGGCATGCAGATGTCTTCAGGACTGGACTATTATCGAACGTGAAGTTTGAGGCAGATCGGACACTGTATGCCTGAGTTACAACAACTTCCTGTTTTGTGGCGTAAATAGCATACATTAGCACTTAGCCAAGTTTTGCTTGATTTAATGTGTTTCTAGCATGTTTAGGACTTGATGGCATATTTAAATGTGTTTCTGGGAGGGAATTACAATGTAAAGCATGCCATTTCCTGTTGCCAGCAGGTGGCGCTATGAGTAACTAATATTGGCATGTAGATGTCTTCAGGCCAGGACAATTATCAAACATATGAAGTTTGGGGCAGATTGGACATTGTACGCCTGACTTACAACAGCTTCCTGTGTCATGGCGAAACATCAGATTTTGTCAGGCCGCCATGGACACGCCCTTCAGCGAAAACTCAAGATCTTCACAATTTAACGTCGCAAAGGCCTTTATACTGACCAAATATGATGTTGATCTGATTAAATCACTATGAGGAGTTAATCACAGTGTAAAACATGCCATTTCCTGTTGCCAGTAGGTGGCGCTATGACTGTAACTGAATATTGGCGTGTAGATGTCTTCGGGCCAGGACTCTAATAATACATGTGAAGTTTGGGGCAGATCGGACATTGTATGACCGAGTTACCATAAGTTCCTGTTTCATGGCGAAACATCGAACTTTGTGAGGCCGCCACACGCCCTTCAGCGAAAAACGTCTCGGTTACGTATGTAACCCTCGTTCCCTGAAGGAGGGAACGGAGACGTACGTCGGATGTCACCGACGAATTGGGATCACTTCTGGGAGCCCCTATCAGCTTCGAGTGTATAGAGAACGGGCCAATGGCCATTGGCGTGCGAGATTTGCATCTCGCGCTCCGCCCCGCATCGCGGGTATAAAGCGGAAGCGGATGCCGCGCACATTTGTTTTTCACTGAGGAGCCGAACTAGTGACTCGGCCGCTGCAGTGATGGTACAGCAACTGTGGCGACGGGACGTACGTCTCCGTTCCCTCCTTCAGGGAACGAGGGTTACATACGTAACCGAGACGTTCCCTTTCAGTCGGTCACGTTCGACGTACGTCAGACGTCACCGACGAATTGGGATCCCTATGGAAAACGCCACAGTTACTACCACTTCCAGCGCCCAGCGAAAGCCCCTCAGACCCCCGTCTGTTGGGGCGGGGAACTTACGCAGGGAGAGTCACTGCTGCTGTTCCGCAAGACCCACTCAGCAGAGTATTGGATAACGCTGGGAAAGCGTGCCCCGAGGGGCCGCTGCGGAAGCCACATCCTACCCGTAGGGAGGTATCATGTGGAATATAGACGTATGGACTGGCCGTGGGCAGTACAACATACGGAAGTCCCAGGGGTGGCCCCGGCCAATGCAGGCGGGAGACTACATCGCACAGAGACGGCAGAGCGAGCTCTGCCAAGGGAAAGACACGGGCTCGCCGTAGGGAGCCGTACCGTGGAAAATACACATATGGGACCAATGCATACGAGTGTTAGACCTGGCGTCGGACGCTCCGCAACGTCTGACTGCCGCGGGTTGCGGAGGACTCAACAGGGTTCGCCGTTCTGGGGAACTCGACAGGAGCAAATCAGCGCAGGTATTTGTCATTCACTTCGGAGCCAAACAGGTGTCCATGAAAGACTGTTCCTGCTTCAGCAGAGAGAAAGAGAGAGAGCGAGAGAAGAGGCTTTTGTGCTGGGGAGAAGGCACGTGCAGTGACAACCGCGAGCTCACCGAGATCGGTGAAATAACTGCTGTTCTTACAGCATCCTGATTGGTTCGGTTGGGGCGTTCCACGGTGAGTGCATACACAGGCTGCACTATTTCCTGTGTTTAGCCGCGGTTGTTCCCTGGGTGCTTCGGCACGTTAAAAGAGCTTCTTCTAAAAGAGCAACATGGGTGTGACACTGCGTCTTTTTCAAGATGTCATTCCACCCGTGCGTTTCTGGATGCGGTCGTTCCCTGTCACCAGCTGACGGTCACAATCGCTGCCTTACATGTCTGGGTATTCAACATGCTGAGGCAGCGTTTGTGGATAGCTCGTGTTCCCATTGCGGGAACATGACTATCTCGGCGCTTAGGTCGAGACTCGCCTACCTTCGGGAGGGTGGAGTACCCTTACCTATGCCCCGATCTAGTGCTATTCCTGCCCAGCAGAATACGTACGTCGAACGTGACCGACTGAAAGGGAACGTCTCGGTTATGTATGTAACCCTCGTTCCCTGAAGGAGGGAACGGAGACGTACGTCCCGTCGCCACAGTTGCTGTACCATCACTGCAGCGGCCGAGTCACTAGTTCGGCTCCTCAGCGAAAAACAAATGTGCGCGGCATCCGCTTCCGCTTTATACCCGCGATGCGGGGCGGAGCGCGAGATGCAAATCTCGCACGCCAATGGCCATTGGCCCGTTCTCTATACACTCGAAGCTGATAGGGGCTCCCAGAAGTGATCCCAATTCGTCGGTGACATCCGACATACGTCGAACGTGACCGACTGAAAGGGAACTCAAGATCTTCGCAATTTAACGTTGCAAAGGCCTTTAGATTAGACTGTGCAAATATGATGTTGATCTGATTAAATCTCTAGGAGGAGTTCGTTAAAGTACAACGTCTGGAAATGGCAAAATTTGCAACAATTTTGCAAAGAAAATTCAAAATATCTCACTTCCTGTTGATTTTCAGATTTCGTACCGGAGACTTTTTTGTAGGTATTGGGCTGTTACATGTGTCTCCCGAATTTCATACCTGTACGTGAAACGTAGCGGGAGGGGTACTTCGTTGAAATGTTGTAGGTGGCGCTATCGAGCAATTTTGCCACGCCTAATTCTGAAACTCATATGTAGATGTCTTCAGGCCAGGACAATTATCAAACATATGAAGTTTGGGGCAGATCGGACATTGTATGCCTGACTTACAACAGCTTCCTGTGTCTTCCAATATCTCACTTCCTGTTAGTTTTCAGATTTCATACCAGGAGACTTTTTTGTAGGTATTGGGCTGTTACATGTGTCTACCGAATTTCATACCTGTACGTGAAACGTAGCGGGAGGGGCACTTCGTTGAAATTTTGTAGGTGGCGCTATCGAGTCATTTTGCCACGCCTAATTCTGAAACCCATAACAGACGTAAATTTTCGCCACTTCTGATGCGTGTGCAAAGTTTCGTGAGTTTTCGAGCATGTTTAGGCCCTCAAAAAAGCGATTCATTTGGGAGAAGAATAATAATAATAATAATTAAAGCTGCAAGCAGCGATGAAAGGGCCCTCGCACACGGGAGCACCGCCACCCGGTGGCCTCAGGAAAACAGCGAATAGTGGGCAACATGCATTTAAGTGGGTAAATATAAGAGAAATATTGCAAAGTCACTTAAATGTGCCACACTTCCTGCTGCCAGCAGGTGGCGCTTTGACTGTAACCAAATATTGGCATGTAGATGTCTTCAGGCCAGGACTATTATCAAACGTGAAGTTTGGGGCAGAGCGGACATTGTATGCCTGAGTAACAACAACTTCCTGTTTCGTTGCGTAAATCGCATACATTAGCACTTAGCTAAGTTTTGCTTGATTTAATGTGTTTCTAGCATGTTTGGGACATGATGGCATATTTAAAAGAGTTTCTGGGAATGAATTATAGTGTAAAGCATGCCATTTCCTGTTGCCAGCAGGTGGCACTTTGACTATAACTGAATATTGCCATGTAGATGTCTTCAGGCCAGTGCTATTATCAAACATATGAAGTTTGGGGCAGAACGGACATTGTATGCCTGAGTTACAACAACTTCCTGTTTCGTGGCTTAAATCGCATACATTAGCACTTAGCCACGTGTTGTATGATTTAATGTGTTTCTAGCATATTTGGTACTTTATGGCATATTTAAATGAGTTTCTGGGAGTGAATTATAGTGTAAAGCATGCCATTTCCTGTTTCCAGCAGGTGGCGCTATGACTAACTGAATATTGGCATGTAGATGTCTTCAGGACAGGACTCTTATCAAACATGTGAAGTTTGGGGCAGATCGGACATTGTATGCCTGACTTACAACAGCTTCCTCTTTAATGGCGAAACATCAGATTTTGTCAGGCCGCGACGGACACGCCCTTCAGCGAAAACTGAAGATCTTCACAATTTAACATCACCAAGACCTTAAGATTAGACTGACCAAATATGATGTTGTTCTGGTTGAATCTCAATGAGACATTGTATGCCTGAGTTACAACAACTTCCTGTTTCGTTGCGTAAATCGCATACATTAGCACTTAGCCAAGCTTTGCTTGATTTAATGCGTTTCTAGCATGTTTGGGACATGATGGCATATTTAAATGTGTTTCTGGGAGTGAATTACAGTGTAAAGCATGCCATTTCCTGTTTCCAGCAAGTGGCGCTTTGACTATAACTGAATATTGCCATGTACATGTCTTCAGGCCAGGACTATTATCAAACATATGAAGTTTGGGGCAGATCAGACATTATATGCCTGAGTTACAACAACTTCCTGTTTCGTGGCGTAAATCGCATACATTAGCACTTAGCCAAGCTTTGCTTCATTTAATGCGCTTCTAGCATGTTTGGGACATAATGGCATATTTAAATGTGTTTCTGGGAGTGAATTACAGTGTAAATATGATGATGATCTGATTAAATCTCTAGGAGGAGTTTGTTAAAGTACGTCTGGAAATGGCAAAATTTGCAACAATTTTGCAAAGAATATTAAAAATATCTCACTTCCTGTTGGTTTTCAGATTCAGATTTCATACCAGGAGACTTTTTTGTAGGTATTGGGCTTTTACATGTGTGTACCGAATTTCACACCTGTACGTGAAACATAGCGGGAGGGGCACTTCGTTGAAATGTTGTAGGTGGCGCTATCGAGCCATTTTGCCACGCCTAATTCTGAAACCCATATCAGACAATTCAATGTGTTTCATGAGTTTTCGAGCATGTTTAGGCCATCAAAAATGCGATTCATTTGGGAGAAGAATAATAATAGGTTGAGCAATTCCAATAGGGTCCTCACACCATCGGTGCTCGGGCCCTAATAATAATAATAATAAACGGAGCAATTCCAATAGGGTCCTCACACCATCGGTGCTCGGGCCCTAATAATAATAAACGGAGCAATTCCAATAGGGTCCTCACACCATCGGCATTCGGGCTCTAATAAACGGAGCAAATCCAATAGGGTCCTCACACCATCGGTGTTCGGGCCCTAATAATAATAATAATAATAATAAACGGAGCAATTACAATAGGGTCCTCACACCATCGGTGCTCGGGCCCTAATTATAATAGGGTCCTCACACCTCGGGCCCTAAATATCTGATTTCCTGTTGGTCGGAGCTAATGACTATAAATTAGAAAGTTGTCCAGCTCAAAGAGAACAATATACAGTGGGGAGAACAAGTATTTGATACACTGCCGATTTTGCAGGTTTTCCTACTTACAAAGCATGTAGAGGTCTGTAATTTTTATCATAGGTACACTACAACTGTGAGAGACGGAATCTAAAACAAAAATCCAGAAAATCACATTGTATGATTTTTAAATAATTAATTTGCATTTTATTGCATGACATAAGTATTTGATCACCTACCAACCAGTAAGAATTCCGGCTCTCACAGACCTGTTAGTTTTTCTTTAAGAAGCCCTCCTGTTCTCCGCTCATTACCTGTATTAACTGCACCTGTTTGAACTCGTTACCTGTATAAAAGACACCTGTCCACACACTCAATCAAACAGACTCCAACCTCTCCACAATGGCCAAGACCAGAGAGCTGTGTAAGGACATCAGTGATAAAATTGTAGACCTGTACAAGGCTGGGATGGGCTACAGGACAATAGGCAAGCAGCTTGGTGAGAAGGCAAAAACTGTTGGCGCAATTATTAGAAAATGGAAGAAGTTCAAGATGACGGTCAATCTCCCTCGGTCTGGGGCACCATGCAAGATCTCACCTCGTGGGGCATCAATGATCATGAGGAAGGTGAGGGATCAGCCCAGAACTACACGGCAGGACCTGGTCAATGACCTGAAGAGAGCTGGGACCACAGTCTCAAAGAAAACCATTAGTAACACACTGCGTCGTCATGGATTAAAATCCTGCAGCGCACGCAAGGTCCCCCTGCTCAAGCCAGCGCATGTCCAGGCCCGTCTGAAGTTTGCCAATTACCATCTGGATGATCCAGAGGAGGAATGGGAGAAGGTCATGTGGTCTGATGAGACAAAAATAGAGCTTTTTGGTCTAAACTCCACTCGCCGTGTTTGGAGGAAGAAGAAGGATGAGTACAACCCCAAGAACACCATCCCAACCGTGAAGCATGGAGGTGGAAACATCATTCTTTGGGGATGCTTTTCTGCAAAGGGGACAGGAAGACTGCACCGTATTGAGGGGAGGATGGATGGGGCCATGTATCGCGAGATCTTGGCCAACAACCTCCTTCCCTCAGTAAGAGCATTGAAGATGGGTCGTGGCTGTGTTTTCAGCATGACAACGACCTGAAACACACAGCCAGGGCAACTAAGGAGTGGCTCCGTAAGAAGCATCTCAAGGTCCTTGAGTGGCCTAGCCAGTCTCCAGACCTGAACCCAATAGAAAATCTTTAGAGGGAGCTGAAAGTCCATATTGCCCAGCGACAGCCCTGAAACCTGAAGGATCTGGAGAAGGTCTGTATAGAGGAGTGGGCCAAAATCACTGCTGCAGTGTGTGCAAACCTGGTCAAGAACTACAGGAAACGTATGATCTCTGTAATTGCAAACAAAGGTTTCTGTACCAAATATTAAGTTCTGCTTTTCTGATGTATCAAATACTTATGTCATGCAATAAAATGCAAATTAATTATTTAAAAATCATACAATGTGATTTTCTGGATTTTTGTTTCAGATTCCGTCTCTCACAGTTGAAGTGTACCTATGATAAAAATTACAGACTTCTACATGCTTTGTAAGTGGGCAAACCTGCAAAATCGGCAGTGTATCAAATACTTGTTCTCCCCACTGTATATACAGAGTTTGGTGACTGTAGATAAAACTAACCCCCCCACTTTTGTCAAAAGATGGCGCTACTGAGCCCCTCCACCACGCCCACTTTTAAGTCTTTGACCGTATCTACTGGACGGCATCTCTGATGTGTGTGTCGAGTTTCATGCAATTTGAAGCATTGTAAGAGTCTCAAAAGCGTTGAAAAAGAATATTATAGTTTGATGTGTTGCCATGGCAACAATATTTACAATATCAAGAAGTGCTTACCAGGTTTACATCTGCTATGTTTTGACATGATACTGATGAAGTTTGAAGCAAATAGGGTAAAAATAAGACGGTGATTTCAAAGCATTTTGAAAATGACACTCTTCCTGCTGCCAGTTGGTGGCGCTATAAGTTTGACTCACAATAGTCACATCCATGTGAACGGCCTCTTACAACGAACACACAGCTGAAGTTTCATCAAAATTAATCAATGTATGCAGAAGTTATAACACACTTCCTGTTTCCCTTTTCTCTCCATAAATTCGTCTCCTCGCCACGGCCAAACCGTTCGAGATATCAAAAATCCGCTCGCAATTTAGCATCCTCAATGCCTTGACTTCATGCTGACTGAGTTTGGCACTGATCGGAACAATGGCCTAGGAGGAGTATATCAAATTCCAGAGCATGTGTTTTCCGAACAACCCATAATAGCTCACTTCCTGTTGGGCTGACGCATAACTTAGAGCACGAAAGTTGTTTGGCCCGATGAGCTCTATATGTGTACCGAGTTTCATACATGTACGTGCAAGTGTGTTTGATATATAGACCAAGTTTTTCAAGGGGGCGCTGTTGAGCCCCCCTGCCACGCCCGGGTACCAGCTTCAGCCCGACCCTGATGGCCGTGCATTCCGACACGTGTAATAATAATAATCCTTAGGGGAACAATAGGGCCTTCGCCCTTTGGGTTTAGGCCCTAATAATCCTTAGGGGAACAATAGGGCCTTCGCCCTTTGGGCTTGGGCCCTAATAATCCTTAGGGGAACAATAGGGCCTTCGCCCTTTGGGCTTGGGCCCTAATAATCCTTAGGGGAACAATAGGGCCTTCGCCCTTTGGGTTTAGGCCCTAATAATCCTTAGGGGAACAATAGGGCCTTCGCCCTTTGGGCTTGGGCCCTAATAATCCTTAGGGGAACAATAGGGCCTTCGCCCTTTGGGCTTGGGCCCTAATAATAATAATCCTTAGGGGAACAATAGGGCCTTAGCCCTTTGGGCTTGGGCCCTAATAATCCTTAGGGGAACAATAGGGCCTTCGCCCTTTTAGGGCTTGGGCCCTAATAATAATAATAATCCTTAGGGGAACAATAGGGCCTTCGCCCTTTGGGCTTGGGCCCTAATAATAATAATAATAATAATAATAATAATAATAAACGGAGCAATTCCAATAGGGTCCTCACTCCATCGGTGCTCGGGCCCTAATAATGATTTTCTATTTTAATATACTATAAAATATAATTTATTTCTGTGATGCAAAGCTGAATTTTTATCAGTCATTACTTCATTTATTCATCCAAGAATCCTGAAGAAGTATCACAGATTATAAAAAAAATATATAGAAGCACAGCAGTTTCCAACATTGATAATAAATAAGCATATTAGAATGATTTCTGAAGAATCATGTGACACTGAAGACTGGAGTAATGGCTGATGAAAATTCAGTTTTACATCACCGAAATAAATTATTTATAAATTAAATAAATAAAAAAAATATAAATTAGAAATCCATTATTTTAAATTGCAATAATATTTCACAATATTACTATTTCTGTATTTTTGATCAAATAAATGCAGGCTTTGTGAGCATGAGACTTCTTTCAAAAACATTAAACATAGTAATGTGTCCAATCTTTTGACCAGTACTGTATATAATTTAAAATATAATAGGCCTATACAAAATTTTGTTCACATGCTGTGCAATAATACATGCATGCATGAGATCACAAAAATCATGTTTTCTGTTAAGAGTGGACATTATATTAAGGTTAATACAATAGTTGCTATGAGCCTGTTATCAGTATTCTCACATATGATTTTTTTGCCAGGTATGTGATGTATCTTTGAGTTGATGTATCTTTGAACAGGATTTATTTCCAGGTATGACTGTGTACTCAAAATGTGCCTTTGGCTCCCACTTTATACTATATTCTAAATAAACTACAAAAATATATATATTTCTTTTGTCCTCATATTCTTTCTTATAGTTCCCTCTCACATACCTGATTTTTACATAATTTTGGACCAAAAACTCCAGGCAACAACATCCATTAGTCAAAGGTTTTGTGGACACATATTACTATGTGTTTTGTGGCCGTATTTCAGTGACTTAAATTTTTTTTTTTTTCAATAACCACGCATAAACATTATTCTCTCAAAACTACAAGCATGTACATACATGTTGCTCACATATTATGATAGCCCAGTTTGTGCTGAATACAGTGTAATGACACTTTTGCCATTAATATTTTTATAAGCAACTGAAAAAAGCACAAATGTCAGAACATGCCAAAACTTCTAAAGGGCCCCAAAACTGCCTCAAACCCGTAAGGGTTAAATGCTCTTACTTATTTTTCATATTGACCAATAGCTCTGCAAAGTTATAATGTTGATTTGTTGATATTTCTAAGAATAATTTTTAAACTTTTCATGACAGCTGTTAGTAGTCTCAAATGATAAGATTTTTGAGTATTTTTTAAAACACATCAAGGTGCCCCCAACTCTGTTGTTTGTTTTTCGTTCTCTGCTCATATTTTAATATTCATTTGTTGGTATAATGAGAGTGATGTAGGCTTGTGTTAATGTTATTGGTTGTTGTCTCCCCTCTTCCCAATCTCTACATTTCCACTTTTCCACGGCTTTATAAGCCTGTTTCTTGTCTTTTTCAAAGTTGAGATGTGAACGACCAGTGCTAAAACAGGGGGGTTTCATGACACTTTAAATAGTATCTGACCGTTTTGATGCGGGTGAAGGACAGGGTGGTGGGATGATGAAGGAAAAGCTCTGTGTCTGTGGAATCTTCTCCGCTATTGGACACCTTCACTGAGAGAGTTACTGGGTAACCTACAGCACTCACTACAATATCACTGGGACACACATAAAAGATACAGTGTAATCAAATCATTATAATATATATTTAATAGTTATATATTCATCAATGGTCTGTAAACTTTGCAGCTGTCTTGATGGTCAGACATGGAGATGTACCAAATTGGTGCAATAGGCCAATCATAGCACAATGAAGACATTGCCTCCTCTCACATTACTTTTTCCTATTCATTTCCAATTATCCCACACCAAACCCATAGCACACATTAAGGGGCTCTATTAAAACTCACTGAGCACAAGGGAGGAAAGAGAGTTGCTGCCTCCCACTGAAACTTAAACTGCTGGTGTCACTGTTGAACAGTGTCACTATAGAAACATCTGTGATTTATACATTGTTTAACCTTATATTTTGTAATATTTGCTTTGTAATTTTGGTACTGTGGATTATTTTCTGATTTTTTTTGTTTGAAGAGGCACTGCCTCCCTTACCCGGATAAAACACCCATGTTTTCTATAGTACATAAAGTTTTGATGCCTGACATCACTAGCATGTAGGAAAATTCACACTACACAGACAAATGCCAACAAACACCAACAAACAAGTCAGAATTTGTTGGATCAGTGTGTTACCCCTGTCGGCATCTGTTGTCGTTGGTCGGAGTTTGTTTTCACCCGACTGAACATGTTCAATCAGCGTTTGTTGGGTCGTGGAATGTCTGAGCAGTGTGCTATGATTTTCCAACAAACGACAACAAACTCTGACGTAATCTGATCTGGACACAAACCATTGCCATGACGATGAGGCAAGCCCCTTGCAAAGACTGAGTATAGGTGCTTAGTAAATTATCCTTGTAGTGAAAATGGCAGGTTTCTGGACAAATCAGAAGACAATTCAAGAGAAAGAGGACTGGACAAAGTTTGAGCGTGCATGCGTTAAATCTGAGCAAGAGCAAAGTTATATTTGAAAGCAAGCGGCCCGTCCATTAAGTTTTGTGCTAATGAAAGAAATCCTCCTGCGAGCGGGGAGATTCGTTACATGGTGCTCTCCACATTTAACGTCATAGAAACAGCCTGAAATGAACTATAAAACGAGAAGAAAGTCGTGTCTGAAAGCTGCAGTCTTTCATTTTTATTGGTTAAAATGAATGGGAAATATCTTGTGTTTTTCCGTGGGTGCTCGAACATTTCCGTGGGTGCTCCAGTTTGTCTGTGTTTGTTGGGGCAGTGTAAACATGACATTTATTTTCATAAAATTCTAAATCCAACGGCCAACTTCTTTGTTGGTGTTTGTTGGCGTTTGTCTGTGCAGTGTGAATTGGCCTTAAAATGTCAGATAGGAGATTTGTAAATACTGTATTTTTAATTTTACATTTTTAGTTTAGATGTACAATACTGGCCATCATATCATTTTGCTCTCTTGGAGGCATCTATAACAAAAGTGAAATGTACACTAACCTCATAAAAGATAGAGACACATTTAAATCTGATATACACACATGATCTTCCCCGCACACTTTCTCCAGAACCACCTGGAAAACACAAACATATTCACTAATAGGGTAACACATGTAACATCTCAGCAGAACATTACCCCTAGTAACCACCAGAGGGCGACCTCTCCGCAATACTGAACTTTGTGCTTGGTTCCTGTCACATGCCACCTAATTCCTATTTAATGGCCTCTCTTCCTGTCATGCCTTACGAAGTACTTTATTGTTTGTATTGTCTACAGTTCTAAGCATTTATTCTATGGTCGTTGTCTCACCTGTTTTTTGGATTATCTGCTTTGTTATCTGGTTGTGTTTTTGGATTTCAGTGTACTGATTGGACTGCTTTACTGTGCATGACCTCTGACTGTCCTAGCTATCGTCGTTGTTATCTACCCTAATAAAATCTCTGCAAATGGATCACGCTGCTTCCCCAGAGTCTATGTTAAACACGGTATTTAGTTACAACACGGTAACTATTATTTAAAAGTAACATTGCTTCAAAAATGTACCGCAGGTCTATATCCTACATGTATGTATTTTCTACAGACCATCTCTGTGAAAGTGGGCCAGCAGTCAGGGCTCAGCACTGGTTTCAGGCCTCCTGTTCCTGGAATAACTTCTGTTGTTACATTCATCTTGCCAGAGAGCAGGACTTCACGGTAGTCTGAAATACACTCCTGTAGTGAACGCATAACATATACACAGAGAGGAAATATATGTGTAATATAAAATATAATATTATAAAGAAATATTATAAAGCCCTTACTAATGTCATCGAAATAATTTTGATTACTCTTCATTTTGATAGTCTACTTCAGACATTCTACTAACTATAGGGAACTTTGGAACTACATGCCAACTATCTCTTATTAGTACACTGTTAGGTTAGGGGTAGTAGCATAAGTTGGCAGTACTTGCAAAGTTACTTATAGTTAGTAGAATGTCTAAAGTGGACTATTGAAATAAAGTGTTACCATAATCTTTATTCATTTGTATTTTTAACATTTGATGCAAGATTTTATCACATACAACGTCTCGGTTACTATTGTAACCTTTGTTCCCTGATAGAGGGAACAAGATATTGTGTCGATGACTGACACTAGGGGTCGCACTTGGGAGCCCCAATAACCTCTAATAGTTTGAGAAAAGGCCAATGAGAATTGGCAAGTGGAATTTGCATGCCACTCTCTGGGACATATGGGTATAAAAGGGAGATGGCGTGCATCACTCGTTCAGGTTTGTGCTGAGGAGACGAGACAGTGTCCCGGCCAGTTCAGCGTTGTGGCAGGAGGGACATGTCTCGTTTCCTCCATCAGCGAACGGAGGTTACAATAGCAACAGAGACGTTCCCTATCTGTCAGTCACTTCGACGTGGTGTCGATGACTGACACTAGGGGTCCCCTGGGGCAAACGCCACAACAGCTGAACCGTGTTACGAGGTCATGGAATACCACAGTGGGCAATGGGAGGATTCCTGGGAAGTGAACAGGTCTACATGCGCTTCGTCAAATTGACTCCAAATCAGCTGGACCATCTAGGGAAGGAATCTCCACTCCCCCTGAAGTGTAATTTGTCACAAGAGTGTGTTCGCTGAGCAGTGCGACATGCGTCATGATCATAAACTGCCTTGGTGGTTTATATATGCTACCGCTGCCATGTTGTCTGTGCGGACCAGAACATATTTTCCCTGGATCAATGGTCGAAACATTCACAGGACCAGCAATTTCAATGGCAACATCAACTGCCTCGAGTTGCCAGAACATGCCTGGACACTTGTTCTAGTGCAGTGGCTCCCAAACTTTTAAAGTGGTTTACCCCCTGAGGCATTTAACTTCTGCGTAACCCCTCTCTTCCACTTAGGGTATGTTTTTGTATCAGAGAAAGTTTGAGTCTTAATCGAGCTCTATGCACAGTCTTTGTCTATATTTTTTCTTCATGCTAGTAAGTGCTAAATCCCCACTTTTACAAAGGTACATTGTCGAGAATGACAATAATGTAGCGTATTTGACCTTTCACGGCATTTAGCCTTAGTGCTGTCAAACGATTAATCACGATTAATTGCATACAAAATAAAAGTTTGTGTTTACATAATATATGTGTGTATACTGGGTGACTGTGAGACGGCATAGTCGCGGATCAAAAAACCGCTCTTCTGTTCTGATTAGAACATCAAACAGGTTCTCCCCACTCCGTGAACCCACTGAGAATCCTGTTGAAAGTGCCCTAGTTATTGGCGATTCTATTACACGGAACGTGAAAATAGAGACACCAGCCATCATAGTGACATATTTACCGGGAGCCAGAGCGCCTGACATCAAAGCAAATTTAAAAGTGCTGGCTAATGCTAATGTTACATGTCTGTGGTTTTCAGTGCTTGTAGTTTTGTTCCTGTGACCTAGTTTTTCCCCAGTCTGTCTGATTAGTCATTTCCATCACAAACTGTTAATTACCTATTCCATCACAAACTGTCCTGTTAATTACCTCGTTTGCCTCTGTGTATTTAGTCCTCAGTTTTCCCTCAGTGTTTGTCTGTCGACGTGTTTCTGAGTGTTCCCTGTGAGTTTTGTCATTAAAGTTCCTGTTCCAACTTCTCCTTCGCCTTCGTGAGTTTTGAGTTACACCAGTATTGTAACAGCTAATCGTAAATTCTCTAAAATTATTATTCACGTCGGCACTAATGATGTTCGACTTCGCCAGTCGGAGATCACCAAAATTAACATTAAAGAGGTGTGTGAACTCGCAAGTACGATGGCAGCTAAACTTTTTTGCTCTGGTCCCCTCCCTGTTCGTCGGAGTGATGAGATACTTAGCAGACTATCATCACTCAATGGCTGGTTGTCTAAGTGGTGTCTGCAAAATAACATAGGGTTCATAGACAATTGGAAAAGCTTTTGGGGCAGACCTGACCTGTTAAAAAAAGATGGCATCCACCCTTCCTGGGATGATGCCGCTCTTCTCTCTAGTAATTTGGCACAGAGTTGAACCTTGACTAACTGGGGCCCAGGTCAGGAAGCAGACGGACTGGCTTAACCGACCGTCTGCTAGCTGTCTCACGTCACAGAAGTCAGATAAATCCAAACATATAGAGATTCTCACACCTAGATATTATCACATAGAGACTGTGTCTGTTCCCCAAATTAGTAAATACAAAAAAACATCAAAACCATTTAACGGTAAAAATTTAATTGATGTCCAACAAATAAAAAACAGATATAATACAGATGAACAAATGATAAAGCTCAGGCTGCTTAATATTCGATCCCTTCCCCCAAAAGCTTATTGCTAATGATATGACAGATCATAATCTAGATGTGCTGTGTTTGACAGAAACCTGGCTAAAACCTCACAATTACATTACTTTAAATGAGTCCACCCCCCAAGATTATTGTTATAAACACGAGCCGCGTCTGAAAGGCAAAGAGGGAGGGGTTGCTGTAATTTATAATAATATCTTCAGTATTACTCAGAAGTCTAGTTTCAAATATAATTCTTTTGAAGTTTTGGTGCTTTACGTAACGTTATGTAGTCTAAATGATAAATCATGTTTGACATTTGTGCTGGCTACTGTATACAGGCCCCCAGGGCACAATACAGACTTTACCAAAAAAATGTGCTGATTTTCTATCAGAGTTAGTACTGGCTACAGATAAAGTCCTAATTGTTGGTGATTTTAATATCCATGTAGACAATGAAAAAGACGCATTGGGATTGGCATTTAGAGACATTCTAAACTCTACTGGAGTTAGGCAACACGTGTCAGGACCCACTCATCGCCATAATCATACTTTGGACCTAATACTGTCACATGGAATAAATGTTGATACCGTTGAAATTCTGCAGCAGAGCGATGACATCTCAGATCATTACCTAGTATCATGTATACTTAATTTAGCAAAGGCTGCAAAGCCGTCCCCTCGTTTCAAATATGGCAGGATTATCACCGCTGCCACTAAAGATTGCTTTGTAAATTATCTTCCTCATCAGTTTCATCTCCTCAGCATCCCAGATAGCCTAGAGGAACTCAATGTTGCAACAGAAACTATTGACTCTCTCTTTTACAGCACTTTAGACACCGTTGCTCCTCTGCGCTTAAAGAATATAAAAAAAAATAGTCCAACGCCGTGGTACAACGAGCACACTCGGGCTCTTGAAACAGCAGCCAGAAAAATGGAGCACAGCTGGAAGAAAACAAAACTGGAGGTTTTTCGCATTTCGTGGAAAGAGAGCACGATCGCATACAGAAAGGCCGTAAAAACTGCTAGATCTGCTTATTTCTCGACTCTCTTAGAAGAAAACAAACACAACCCTAGGTATTTATTTGATACAGTGGCTAAATTAACAAGAAATAAAGCTTCAACTTCTGACGTTTGTAAACAGCACAGCTGTAATGACTTTATGAACTTCTTTACGTGCAAGATTGATAATATTAGGAAAAAAAATTATAACTATGCAACCATCTACTACAGTATCACATCAGACAGTGCATTGTAGTGTCACTGAGGAAAAATTCCACTCATTCACTGCTATAGGAGAAAAAGAATTGGCTAAACTCGTTAAATCATCAAAAAAATCAACAACGTGCTTGACCCTGTACCGACTAACCTACTAAAACAGATGCTTCCAGAGGTCATAGATCCTCTTCTTAATATCATTAATTCATCCTTGTCATTAGGATATGTACCAAAAACTTTTAAGTTGGCTATTATTAAACCACTTATTAAAAAACTGCAACTTGATCCCACAGAATTAGTCAATTATAGGCCAATCTCAAATCTACCCTTTCTGTCAAAAATACTAGAAAAGGCAGTGTCCTCACAATTATGCTCCTTTTTTAGAAAAAAAATGGTATCTGTGAGGACTTCCAGTCAGGATTTAGACTGTATCATAGTACTGAGACTGCTCTCATCAGAGTTACAAATGATTTACTCTTATCATCCGATCATGGTTGTATCTCTCTAATTAGTGTTACTCGATCTTAACGCTGCATTCGATACTGTTGACCACAACATTCTTTTGAATAGACTCGAAAATTATGTTGGCATTAGTGGAATTGCAATGGCATGGTTTAAATCATACTTATCTGACCGTTATCAGTTTGTAGCAGTAAATGAAGAGATGTCACACCGATCACAAGTTTAGTATGGAGTACCGCAAGGCTCAGTGTTAAGACCGTTGCTTTTCACCCTGTACATGCTACCCCTGGGAGATATCATTAGGAAGCATGGCGTTAGTTTTCACTGTTATGCTGACGATACTCAGCTCTATATTTCAATTCACAAGATTAACGGAATGCATAGCTGATATAAAAAATTGGATGACTAGTAATTTCCTGCAACTTAATTCAGAAAAAAATGAATTTTTAATTATTGGTCAAAAAACTCCACAAGTAGTAACCTAGAATACTGTCTAACACTTGATGGCTGCTCTGTCAAGTCCTCGTCATCAGTTAGGAACCTGGCTGTGCTCTTTGATACCAATCTTTCATTTGAAAGCCACGTTTTTAGCATCTGTAAAACTGCATTCTACCATCTTAAAAATATATCTAAATTACGGCACATGCTTTCAATGCAAAATGCTGAACAGTTAGTTCATGCGTTCATGACCTCAAGGCTAGATTATTGTAATGCTCTACTGGGTGGTTGCCCTGCTTGCTTAACTCTCTGAGCCCAAAGAACGCGTGGGTGCGTTTTGCTTGATTTTTCCTCATGACAGTGTAAAACAACTTAAAATACTCCATCATTTTTGGCCTCACAGACATGAGAGATATGTCTTTACAAAGCTTAAATTGTCTACTTTTATTTGTGTACACTCAAAATAAAAACTAAATGTTGTGCTTTTGGCTAAATAAAGAAAACAAACAGGATGCACATTCTCCCGTCTGTCTCTCCATGAAGTCCACCCTGAAATGCGTCTGAAAATGAACTGTAACGCAGCGAATACTTGCCACACACACATGACAGATATCTGGAATGCCTGGAATGTCTACTTTTAAATGAAGTAATTTATATAAAAAACAAATATTCTCTGTTTATGTAATCCGTATGAAAACAGCGAGAGGTACAGTTTCTCAAGCGAGCCTCATTTTCTTTAATGTGACCACACCCACGCGCGTGCAAAGCGATTCACACGCTAATCGTCCACGTGAAGGTACGCAAACCTGTAAACACCCCCCATCACCTCAAAACAAAGAATCATCTTCATCATTCTGCTTTTCATCAAGTTTGGAAGACACACTGTGAGTTTACCTTGGATTTACCTCAGAATAAGAAGAACGCGATATTAAGATGAGAATTTTTAAGGTAAAACATTTCTTCTCTCTTATATTAGCGTTATTGTTGCATAAACTTCACATTGTAGGCTACTAGTTGAACTATTGCTAGACTAAAATGTGTGAAATCAACGGAAACATGTTGAAAATGAAATATAGACAGATAGGCAACCTTTCAATGCTAAATAAAGATACACTTACGACATGAGGGTATTTTTATGCTCTATAATATTAAACACAGCATGATATAAAAGTAGGGCTGCCAACTGTCCCGTATTAGCCTGGATGTCCCGTATATTGGGCCTAAATGTCCCGTACGTGACCTCCCTTGTCCCGTTTATTGACTGCTATGCTCATCTAACCACTGAGGGGTCGTTCACATATGTTGCGTCTTTTGCACGCTCAAGTTCGTTATTTTAAATGTAGATGCGCGACAAGCGCGCACAAAATAGAGAGCAACGGTGTTGTGATGCTCATGCGGTGCGGCGCGCTCGTTTTTCCCAGACGCGTCTATGCCTCAGTGAGATGAAAACGCTTAACGGCAGACACCACGGGACCGTTTAGTTTGTTCTGCAAACTAGGTGTGTTCGAGTAAAACGCCTTTAAACGTGGCAGGAACATCTGTTTGTGTATGCATTTGTAGATTATATTGCAAACAAGTCATGATATTCAACTGTGATACTGTAATGGGAGATCCATATTGAAAACAGTTGTGTTCATTTTTTTCAGGATTCTTTGATGAATAGAAAGTAATACCTGAAATAGAAAGCTTTTGTAACATTAAAATGTCTTTACTGTCTCTCCAGACTGGTAAGCCAAGACGATAGCATCCACTATCCAGTGGGCTAACCTCTGCTTGGAGACAGCCTTTCCCTTCTGCTGGCCTCCGTAACAGACGAAGAGCTGCTCTGAGATTCTAAAGCTTTGAGTTCGGTCCACGTAGGCGCGGAGGGCGCGGACGGGACAGAGCAAAGCTAGGGCTGGGTCTGCCTCTTCCGAAGGCAGCGCTTGCAGGTTCACCACCTGATCCCGGAAGGGAGTGGTAGGAACCTTGGGCACATATCCAGGCCGGGGTCTCAGGACAACGTGAGAGTTGGCCGGCCCGAATTCTAGGCACGATTCGTTGACCGAAAGTGCATGCAGGTCCCCTACCCTCTTGATTGAGGCCAATGCAGTCAGGAGCACTGTCTTCATGGACAGGATGTTTAACTCTGCAGACTGCAAAGGCTCAAAGGGAGGACCCTGAAGTGCTCTGAGCACCAGGGCTAGGTCCCAAGAGGGTACCGAGTTTGGACGAGGAGGATTCAGTCTCCTCGCACCTCTGAGGAACCTGACGATTAAGTCGTGCTTCCCTAAGGACTTACCTTCCACTGCATCATGATACGCCGCTATTGCGGCGACGTACACTTTGAGGGTGGAGGGAGACAGCCTTTGATCCAGCCCATCCTGCAGGAAAGAAAGCAAGACATTAATCGAACACCTTCGGGGGTCTTCCCGGTGGGAAGAACACCACTCAACGAACAGGTTCCACTTCAACGTGTAGAGGGGGCTCTAGCAGAAGTAATGGTGTCTACCACTGCTTGTGGCAGGCCACCTAGAACCTCCGCGTCCCGTCCAGGGACCAGACATGGAGTTTCCAGAGGTCTGGACGTGGGTGCCATAGAGTGCCCCGCCCCTGAGAAAGCAGGTCCTTCCTCAGGGGGATCGGCCAGGGAGGGGCTGTCGTGAGGAGTGTGAGTTCGGAGAACCAGGTCCGGTTGGGCCAGTAGGGCGCAACTAACAAGACCTGCTCCTCGTCCTCCCTGACCTTGCACAGTGTCTGTGCGAGAAGGTTCACTGGGGGAAACGCATATTTGCGTAGGTCCCGGGGCCAGCTGTGCGCCAGTGCATCCGTGCCGAGGGTGCCTCGGGTCAGGGAATAGTACAACTGGCAATGGGTCAAGTCCGGAGAGGCGAACAGGTCTACCTGCGCGGTTCTGAAGAGGTCCCATATCAGCTGGACGCTCCGGGGGTGGAGTCGCCACTCTCCCGGAGGTGTCGACTGACGAGAGAGCTTGTCGGCTGTCTGGTTCAGCGCACCTGGGATGTGAATGGCCCGAAGCAACCTCAGACGCTTCTGACTCCACAGGAGGAGATGGCAGGCGAGTTGGAGCATGCAACGGGAGCGTAGACCACCCTGACGGTTGATGTACGCAACGGCCGCAGTGCTGTCCTTACGGACCAGCACGTGCTTGCCCTGTAGCGGCTTTTTGAGGCGACCCAGGGCGAGATGTACTGCCAATAACTCTAGGCAATTAATGTGCCAACGCAGTTGGGGCCCCCTCCACAGACCCGAAACTGTGTGCCCGTTGTACGTGGCCCCCCAGCCCGTGGATGAGGCATCCGTGAAGACCACAGCATGCCTGGACACCTGTTCTATGGACACTCCCGCCCGTAGAAACGAAGGGTCCGCCCAGGGGTTGAAGGTTTGGCGACAGTAAGGAGTAACTGAGACCCGGTACTTGCCGCTCTGCCACGCCCATCTCGGGACTCGGTCGTGAAGCCAGCATTGAAGCGGTCTCATATGAAGCAATCCGAGCGGCGTTACCACGGCTGCACATGCCATATGCCCCAGGAGCCTCTGAAAAAATTTCAGTGGGACCGCTGTCCTGCCTTTGAACGTATTCAAGCAGTTCAACACTGATCCTCTGTGTGGTACAGAGTTTGCTCTTCTCTCGGTTGACCCGAAGGCCCAACAGGAGGTGACGGAGCACCAGGTCCCTGTGTTCGCACAACTGATCCCGGGACTGGGCCAATATGAGCCAGTCGTCGAGATAGTTGAGAATCCGAATGCCGCGTTCTCTGAGCGGAACAATGGCTGCCTCCGCGACTTTCATGAAGACGCGAGGCGACAGGGACAGCCCGAAGGGCAAGACTTTGTACTGACATGCCCTCCCCTCGAACGCAAAGCGTAGGAACGGTCTGTGTCGAGGGAGAATAGAGACATGAAAGTACGCGTCCTTCAGGTCGATCGCTGCGAACCAATCTCGGGGACGAATGCATTCGAAAATGCGTTTCTGCGTTAACATTCTGAACGGGAGCTTGTGCAGGGCACGGTTCAGAATGCGCAGGTCCAAGATTGGTCTTAACCCACCACCTTTCTTGGGTACAATGAAGTAGGGGCTGTAGAACCCCGACCTCATATCGGCAGGAGGAACCGGCTCGATCGCGTCCTTCGCCAGCAGGACATCGATCTCCGATCGCAAGACATGGGCATCGCTGCTCCGCACGGTGGTGAAGAGGATGCCCCTGTACTTGGGCGGCCGGCGCGCGAACTGAATCGCGTTGCTGAGTCTGATGGTACGGATGAGCCAGCGAGACGGCCTGGGGAGACCTAGCCAGGCCCCCAGAGACCGAACAAGCGGGACCAACGGCACCACAGACATACCCGGGGTGGGGCAGCGAAGTGGAGTACGCAGACCCGACTCGGGAGGCCCGGAGGCAGCTCGGAGTGTTGTCTGAGTACTCCAAGGTGGGGCAGAGTGTGGGTGAGGAGGCCCGGGGGCGTCCTCGGTGCCCACACTGCTGCCACCTGGCGAAGGGGAGAGGGGAGGAAAGGAGTGGCAAGGCCCTGGGGCGTCGCACACTGCCAACCTGGCCCTCTTGGGGCCCAGGGAGGGAGGAAACTGCTCTTTCATTGAGAATGTGGGTACCGCTGGACTCCGGAGAGCCAGCGGCAGGATGTTGTGTGAACCAGTTTTTGTGGTGACATTCTCCCCCCGGTCCTCCTCCGGGGGGAGGAGGGGTGCGGACACCACCTCCCCTGGAGCAGCTCCTCTTCTCCCTGGGCTGCCCGTCTCAGGGCCGCTTGCCCTTGCGCTTGCTGGCGGACTTCGCAGGACCCTGGACGAGTTGGGCAGCACCCCTACGCCCGGCGCCCTGCTTCCCAGGTGGAGGCTGCTGCTTGGGCTTAGCAGGGGCGGAGGCGGATGCAGGGGGACGCCCTCGGCGACGAGCAGATGGAGGTGCTGCAGCCGGCTAATGGGTGGAGGCAGCAGCAGGTCGCCGGGGCAGAATGTTCTTGATCGCATCCGTCTGCTTCTGGGCCACCGAAAACTGCTGGGCGAAGCTCTCGATGGCGTCGCCGAAGAGGCCGGCCTGGCAGACAGGGGCGTTGAGGAACCGTACCTTGTCGGTCTCACGCATATCCGCCAGGTTCAGCCACAGGTGGCGCTCCTGGACCACCAGTGTGGACATCGCCCTACCCAGGGAGCGTGCGGTGACTTTCGTCGCCCAGAGGGTGAGGTCCGTCGCGGTACGCAGTTCCTGCATAACCCCTGGGTCGGAACTACCCTCATGCAGTTCCTTGAGCGCTTTGGCCTGGTAGACCTCCAGGAGCGCCATGGCATGCAAAGATGACGGAGCTTCTCCACAGGCTGTGTAAGCCTTGCCCATTAGTGCGGACGAGAACTTACACGCCCGGGAGGGGAGACGCGGATTTCCGTGCCAGTCAGTAGCGGTCTTTGGACACAGCTGCATTGCTACTGACTGCTCGACTGGGGGGATCTCCACGTAACCCTTAGCTGCGCCACCATCGAGGGTAGTGAGGACGGAGGAGTCAGTTGATCGGTTTCTAGCGTTGTAAGGCGCTATCCATGACTTTGTGAGCTCCTGATGCACTTCCTGAAAGAAAGGCACTGGGGCGGGGCGCTGAGAACCAGCACGGGCCGTCCTGAGATACCAATCGTCCAGCCGCGAGGGTTCGGGACACGGTGGAGGGTTCATACCGCATATCGAAGTTGAAAGCGATATGCGGTACTTCCGTATTTATAGCCGCGATGCGGGGCGGGTCGTGGAATGCGTCAACCGCATGCCAATCTTCATTGGCTCGTTTAGAACACTCAAAGTAGATTGGTCTCTGAAAATAGATCCCAATTCGTCAGTCAGTTCCGACGTACGTCGAACGTGACCGACTGAAAGGGAACTATTAATTTCTTTAAAATTATTAATTATTAATAAAACTATTAATTTAAAACAAATTCTTACTGACCCCAAACTTTTGAACGGTAGTGTATAATGCTACAAAAGCTTTAGATGGTTTGTGTGTAACAATTGACATTTATTTCTATGACGTTAACATTCTTTTTAGGATTAAATTGTGCATTAATAGGTTAAGCAAAACAAATGTGTTTATATCTGAGGGCCTTTTATACACACACTTAACTGCAGACACTGAAATAACATGCACTTTGAGTGTCCCTTATAAAGAACCACGATTGTCCCTTATTTTTGTCCCACTTTTTGTCCTTCGTTGTGTATATTTGGATTATGTTGTGTTGTAAATAAATGCAAACAAATCAAAAAGCCATTCTTTTAATCTCTTCATATTCTTTGTTCTAGCTCCCATTCAGCTGATAGGGCCATTAGAGGGAGTGTCTTTGTCTTTCTCAGGTGTGAAAAACATCAATATTCATGATGATTCACGCCCTCCCTGCATAAGCCTTCCTGACACAAAACATGTCTTACAAATTTTAAATCAGTATATTGTTTTATGTGAATGAGTGGCCAGAGTGATTTTTACATCGTCTTGAAGCAAAAATTCTAGCCTACGTGATCCAGTTTTCAAAAGTCTTGTGAACAAATATTCAGTATGGGTTTTATAGCCTTATAACAGTGACTTAATTTTTTTTTTTTTTCCACAAACTGCGCATAAACGTCATTTTCTCAAAACTACAAACTTTTACACACATGCTGCTCATATATTATTGTAGCAGAGTTTGTGCTGAATACAGTGTAATCAGACTTTAGCCATGAAAATGTTACAAGTAACAGAAATAAGCTCAAATGTCAGGGCATGTCAAAACACCTCCAGGGCCCAGAAAACAGCTCAGGGCTCAGAGGGTTAATAAATAAATTGCAGCTGGTCCAAAACGCAGCAGCTCGAGTTCTTACTAGAACCAGGAAGTATGGTCATCTTCAGTAAACCCGTCTCCGGCGTGATGACTCCGATCTTTCTAATATTCCGATCTAATAAATGCCTCATCGACACGACATCCTCAATAAACCCGTCTCCGGCGTGATGACTCGGATTATGTATACAATTATTATGTATATACACTCACCTAAAGGATTATTAGGAACACCATACTAATACTGTGTTTGACCCCCTTTCGCCTTCAGAACTGCCTTAATTCTACGTGGCATTGATTCAACAAGGTGCTGAAAGCATTCTTTAGAAATGTTGGCCCATATTGATAGGATAGCATCTTGCAGTTGATGGAGATTTATGGGATGCACATCCAGGGCACGAAGCTCCCGTTCCACCACATCCCAAAGATGCTCTATTGGGTTGAGATCTGGTGACTGTGGGGGCCATTTTAGTACAGTGAACTCATTGTCATGTTTAAGAAACCAATTTGAAATGATTCGAGCTTTGTGACATTATCCTTTAGCGTTATCCTGCTGGAAGTAGCCATCAGAGGATGGGTACATGGTGGTCATAAAGGGATGGACATGGTCAGAAACAATGCTCAGGTAGTCCGTGGCATTTAAACGATGCCCAATTGGCACTAAGGGGCCTAAAGTGTGCCAAGAAAACATCCCCCACACCATTACACCACCACCACCAGCCTGCACAGTGGTAACAAGGCATGATGGATCCATGTTCTCATTCTGTTTACGCCAAATTCTGACTCTACCATCTGAATGTCTCAACAGAAATCGAGACTCATCAGACCAGGCAACATTTTTCCAGTCTTCAACTGTCCAATTTTGGTGAGCTCGTGCAAATTGTAGCCTCTTTTTCCTATTTGTAGTGGAGATGAGTGGTACCCGGTGGGGTCTTCTGCTGTTGTAGCCCATCCGCCTCAAGGTTGTGCGTGTTGTGGCTTCACAAATGCTTTGCTGCATACCTCGGTTGTAACGAGTGGTTATTTCAGTCAAAGTTGCTCTTCTATCAGCTTGAATCAGTCGGCCCATTCTCCTCTGACCTCTAGCATCAACAAGGCATTTTCGCCCACAGGACTGCCGCATACTGGATGTTTTTCCCTTTTCACACCATTCTTTGTAAACTCTAGAAATGGTTGTGCGTGAAAATCCCAGTAACTGAGCAGATTGTGAAATACTCAGACCGGCCCGTCTGGCACCAACAACCATGCCACGCTCAAAATTGCTTAAATCACCTTTCTTTCCCATTCTGACATTCAGTTTGGAGTTCAGGAGATTGTCTTGACCAGGACCACACCCCTAAATGCATTGAAGCAACTGCCATGTGATTGGTTGATTAGATAATTGCATTAATGAGAAATTGAACAGGTGTTCCTAATAATCCTTAAGGTGAGTGTATAAATACACACAAATGGATGTATATATTTAAGAAAAACATTTATATTTATATATAAAATATTTATATTTATATATATTATAAATTATATAAATATATATATATATATACAGTATATACATGCAAATATTTCTTAAATATATACATGTATGTGTGTGTATTCAAATATACATCATAATTATACACAGTACACACACATACATTATGTAAACACAATCTTTTATTTTGGATGCGATTAATCACGATTAATCGTTTGACAGCCCTATTAGAAATACATGCTCGGTTTTAATGCTATTTTAAGGTGGGGTAGAATTAAATGAACTACAAAACTCAACATTTTGTTTGCGTACCACTTCTCTCACCTCACATACCCTCAGGGGTATGCGTACACCAGTATGGGGACCACCGCTCTAGCGGAACACCTGCCCGTAGAAATGCAAGGTCTGTCCAAGGGCTGAATGATGGCCATGCGCGCCTCGCCCATCTCAGGACTCGAGTCTGTAGCCAATGTTAAAGTGGTCTCATATGCATCAACCCGAGGATGCCAGGAGCCTCTAAAATTGTTTCAGTGGAGCCGCTGTTTTCTCCCTGAACTTCTTCAGGAAGTTCAGCATCGACTGAGCGCACTCATTCATGAGATGCGCTAAAATGAAAGAAACCCAAGTTTCTCCACCTGGCCCTCCTCCGGGTGAATAAGCAGTGTGTTCACCACCTCCTGGGAAAGAGCAGCCTCACTCACCTCTAGGTCGCCTGTCTCAGGGACCCTTCAAAGCTTTCTTGGGGTTCTTAGAAATCACCTGCGTCCCATTCCTGAAGGCAGCTTAAAGCTGCAGCCGGGCTGCGGGCATAGGCTGCAGAGGAGCTGATGTAGCAGCCACAGGCTGGGAGGATGTGTTTAATCACCTCCATCTGCTTCTGGACTGCTGAGAACTCCTGGGCAAAGTCCTCAACTGTGTCATTTGTAATGACTGCGACAAAACAGACACAATTATTTGTTATATTTAACAAATAATCTTTGAAACTAGCCACGTGGAAAAGGAAAAGGTCACATTTAAGACACAAAGCCTGTAAAAGCACACTCTTTTGCCTCAAGTTATAGACAAACCGTTTTTGTAAATGAACATGCATCCCAATACATTGTGTGGGATTATAACTGTCTTGTGTAGGGTCTCTCATATGGATTTTGTCTTTATGCATGTTTTACGATAGAACCAGCAGTTAATGTAACCTCACTTATACCTTGTTTGGTGTCTATGAAGTTGTAATTTAAAGATCTGAATGATTGTGTATATGATATGTCAATACCTGGGCAACATATTAGTATTACAAGAATCTTTAATAGTTCCTTCATCAGCAACCAATCCAGTTACATATGCAAACGATCTGCTTGAGACAAAGGATCGTAAAACTTTCCCTCCGAAAGCCTGAGTACGATTGGCTCACTGACCCTAAGAGGTGTGACTTCTCCCAGACCTTAAAGAGAGATGCACAGATCTGCCTGTCTCTCTCTGGACTGACTACCAACACATCTGCTGGCTCTCACCTGGCCAAGCCGGCCAGGCTGGCAGGCCTACACACACATCAAGCCATGTGCGTGTGTGGGACCGGAAACCCGATCCGACCACACGGTCGCGGGCCAGCAGGCCCAACACCTCAAGCCATGTGCAACTTCCTCGACCACGAGTCGAAATAACCGTGCAAGTTCATCATATCTTCTTCAGTCAACGCAGAAGAAATCGATTGCAACTTCAACACCATCGGACCAAACTATCAAGACTTTCTCCTGCGACTGTACACTGTACTGTTCTTCAACCGCTCAGGCAAATGCAAGTAACGTACGATATACTAAATTGCAGTTTAGTTAGTCAAAGCTGTGAACCCCTTTGTTCAAACAAAGGATCTTGCAGTCATAACTGATGGTTCTCCCAGGTGTTTTTCATAGCTTCGTCCCTCTGTTCTGATCCAGTTCTTCAACCACTTTAACTTTCCATCCTACCCATGTATGTTTTTGTTTTGTGTGTATGCGTTTCTGTTTAGTTTAGTTGTGTTCGTGATTTAGTTAATAAAACTTGTGCACAATACATATTTGGTTCTGACTCCCTGCCTGCAAATAAACTGTCACTTAAATGATCGATTTTGTTACACGCTCTAAGCGCTGTAAATGCTAAGGAAGAATTATTTTTCTGTGGCCATGAAAAATACCCTTCTCTTAGAATTAATTAATAATCAATACTGAGTGTTCACAGGATGAACTGATTGATTGATTGTAATGTTAATGTAGCTACATCAAGTTAATCTCATTAACTGATTCAAATATTCATAATTAATCATAATGAATAATCATAATGAGTTATGAATAATTATTAATATTTCCCCTTTGAGCTAACTTGCACATTGAACACATTGAAGAGCCCACCTTGCAACATGGGGGCGTCAAGAAAGCAGACTTTGTTGACCTCCCTCATCTCAGCAAGGTTAAGCCAGAGATGGTGCTCCTGGACCACCATGGGCATCACCTGGCCGAGAACCTGTGCCGTGACCTTCGTCGATCATAGTGCAAAATCGCCACCAAGCACAGTTCCTGCATCAATCCAGGCTCAGAACTACATTCATGCAGCTCTTTTAGAGCTTTTTCGAACTTCGTCAGCTCTTTATGTACTTCCAGGAAAAAAGGCACTGGGGCTGGGTGTGGCTGAGTCACGTTCCAAGCCCAGATACTAATCATCCAGCCTCAGAGTCGGAAGGCACAAGCCCACCCTTCGATGCTGCTATCGATAATCAATATCGATAACCGCTGACATGCGCTGTAACACAAGCAACTCGCTTCTTCCAGAGGTGAATGAAATGAGCATGTATAGAGATGACACATGCTCCACTCTGAAGAACAAATCTGAATGACTGATGCACACAGTCTCCCTTTTATACCCGTATGTCCAGGGGAGTGGCATGCAAATTCTCATTGGCCTTTTCTCGAAGTATCAGAGATGTTTTGGGCTTCCAAGTGTGGCCCCTAGTGTCAGACACCACATCGAAGTGACTGACAGATAAGGAAACATATTTTGTGTCTGTTTCACACTAACCGGGATGCTTATGGACAGAGTACTGCAGACAGGGGTAATGCTGCTCAAGTTACTGTTGGGGGTCCAGAGAAATGAGGCTGATTTGGAACCAAATAACAGCCGAGGGGCTGTGGCCAAAGGGTCCAGCTCCAGAGTCACTGATACCACAGCACCAAGAGGACCTGAAACAATTGTATGCAACAATAATTCATGTCAAACTGATTCTTCATTAGTTTAATATTGTATCTCTTTATCTGAATAACTTACCTTGTACATCACCCATGACAATCTCTTTTATGGTGATACAGATTGTAACTGTGGCAACAGGGGTGTTGAGGCCGAGGGGGGCGGAGCAATGAAAGAATTTCTGATTGATGATCGGTGGGTCAACAGTGACATTTATGGGCAAACACATGACAGGCTGAGTCCTGTTAAAATGTGATACAAAATGAATGGGACTTTTTGACTCACAACATAACAACTGGACAATTGACCACTCTGAGTTATGTGCTACCCTTCTCTGCTTACAGTGGATTCAGAAAACATTTAGACTTTCCTTCATTTTGGTAGCCTTATGCTAAAATGCGCTTTATTATTATTTTTTAAATCTGCAGTCTGCACTCCATACCCCATAATGACAAAAATCATATTTTTGATAACTTGGCAATTTATTAAAAAGAAAAAACAGAAATAACACATGAACATAAATATTAAGACCCTTCACTCATTGCTTAGTTGAAACACCTTTGGCTATTAAAACATCTTTTTTTTGGGGGGTATGATGCAGCAGGCTTTGCACACCTGGATTTGGGATTTTTCTGCCATTCTTCTCTGCAGATCCTCTCAACCTCTGTCAGGTTGGATGCGACTTTTAGTGGACAGACATTTTTTGGTCTCTCTAGAGATGTTCGATCATGTTTAAGTTCAGGCTCTGGCTGGGCCACTCAAAGGCATCCATAGAGATATCTTGAATCAAGTGTTGTCTTGTCAAGTGTGTTTAAGGTCATTGTCCTGTTGGAAAGTCCAGCCCAGTCTGAGGTCATGATCCTTAGACATGATGCTTGGAATTGTGGTTCATCAGACCAGAGAATCTTGTTTGTCACAGTCTTTTTCAAAGGAAAATGCTCCTGGCACTGAGGAGAGGCTTCGGTCAGGTCACTTTGATATAAGCCCAGGTCAGTGGTGTTGGAGAGATGCTTGTCCTTCTGCAAGTTTCTCCAATCTCCACACATGATCAGTGGAGCTTAACCAGAGTTACAGGTTCTTTATTACCGCTCTTACTAAGCCTCTTCTCCCCCTGACTCCTCAATATGGCTGGGTCGCCAGTTCTAGGAAGAGTTCTGATTGTTCCAAAATGTCTTCCATTTAAGAATTAAGGAGGCCACTTTTCTTTTGGGAACCAATACAGCAGATTTTTTTTAGCATTGCCCATATCTGTGCTTTGACACAATCCTGTCTCTGAGCTCTGCAGGCAGTTCCTTTGACCTCATGCCTTGGTTTTGCCCTGATATGCTTTTTCACCTGTTAGACCTTATATAGACAGGCATGTGCCTTTCCAAATGTCCAAATGTCAAATAAAAGGACTCCAGTCAAAGTGCAAAAACCTCTCAAAGAAGAATCCGAGAAATAGAATGCACCTGAGACACATTTTCAGCATCAAAGGGTCTAAATGCTTAGGTAATTGTGACAGTTCCATTTTTTCTTTAAAAAATGCATCATGTGATTCAGTTACAACAAAACAAAAGAAACAATAAGTACTTAATCTCAGAAAACATCTTTGCCTTGCATTCCATAAAGAAATCAGACAGCACAGTACAGACTCAATTTCCGCAAATTCTTTTTTGTAAATTGGAATATGTGCAAAGGACTGTGAGTGAATGGGGGACGCAAAGGATTTACTTGATGCGTCCTTCAAAATATGCAATGTTGGGACACTGCACATGAGTGCGAGAACCCAATATGAACACTCTGCTAGAGTAACATAGTGAATAGGCAATTACGCTGAGTTCGTACGCGCTTGAAACTCTGCGCTACGTTACTACGCAAGTCACAACCTAGAACGTCATACCTGACTATGAACTTTAAATTTAAAGGCGAGAATTCACAAAAGCCACCCCCACATTTGAGCAGCAAATGGGTAATCAAGGGAATTCTCTAAATGTCTTTAGTATTAGCTTTTAACCCCTAGAGGACTGCACAGTTTTGGGGCCCTTTAGAAGTTTTGACATGCTCTGACATTTGTGCTTTTTTCAGTTGCTTATAAACATATTAATGGCAAAATGTCATTACACTGTATTCAGCACGAACTGGGCTACCATAATATGTGAGTAACATATATGCACATGCTTGTATTTTTTAGAGAATAACGTTTATGCGTGGTTTTTGAAAAACAAAAATTGTAAGTCACTGAATTAAGGCCACAAAACACACAATAGATATGTGTCCACAATACTTTTGACTAATGGGTGTTGTTGTCTAGAGTTTTTGCATCAAACTGATGTGAGAATCATTGTGCCTGCTCATTCACATAAAACAATATATTGATTTAAATTTTGTAAGACACTTTTTCTTTACAAAGGCCATATGCTAGGAGGCGTGAACGATCATGAATAATGCTGTGATTTACACCTGAAAGAACAAAGGAACACATAATGAGCTGCATAATGAATAAGCCTTTAAGACAGATATGTGACAGAAGGGAACTCTTTACAAAATTTTAAATTGTTTATTTAGAATATAGTTAACCATATAAAGTGAGAGCCAAAGGCACATTACAAAGGCCTACTATATTTTAAATTATCAAATGATTTCACATTACTATTTTTAATGTTTTTGAAAAAACATTGAACACAATTCAGTATTGAGTAAATACAAATAACTGAATAATTGGTAATGATGAATGTTATACGTAAAATATTTGGGATTTAAAACAACATAATGCAATGCAATTGTGATTTCAAAGAATTCAGGTTGATTGGGACACTTTTTTCCCAGTCATTTCGATGGCAAAACATTTCTGAATCATTTGATTTTGATACACACAATACTCAAATGTCATTTCGAGGTTCGGTTAATTTATGAGATGCTCCAGTTCACATGCAATGCATGGTCGCGCCGGCGTCTATTATAGGCTATTGTCTGCTGTATTTGCTTCTTATTTATTAAATCCAGGAAATTGGCTGATGAAACATTGATTAAAATTAGGATTTTATACAAAACGAAATTAACTTTAAAGAAAGGCTTTCTACAAAACAAAACTTAATGAAGTGGTCAAAATAATATCTGACCCACTCCATGTCTTTTGACATATTGCGCATTTTATGATGTGTCCTTTCCTGCTCATGCTGTTCACTTTTCATAATCAACATAAATTAAATTAAAAAATAACATTAGGCTATAATATTTAAACATGAATATGAAACAAAATATGTTTTAATGGCTACAACAAGTAGCCTATTGTACACAAAACGTTTAACTACTGTATTTATAGCATATAAGCAGAAATTTACGAACAAAAGCTTTATTGATGTGACACTAGGCTATTCATAATCACTATACACTAGACACTTCATAATCTGTCCAAAACAGGCCAAAGAAATCTTGTCTAAACAGTCTTACGTCTATGACATTTTATGTTGCAGCAGGATTCATATTTAAACGGTCTTTTGCGGTTTAATATTCACAGAATAAACAGAATAACAGAATAAACTTATCTCACAATTATCGGCTGAATCCGTTGCTGTTTGAAATTTAACAGCTTTTCTTCTGAGGTAAATTATTCCAGTATTATTCCTCACCGTGTCTCAAAACAATGTAAAGTACATGCACTAAACTTGATGTGTTTTTTCGAGTTGATGTGGGCGGGGATATACTCTCATGGATCACATCAGTATTTGACTTTCAAAAGAATGCGCGCTCCGTTGGCGTGGCCGCATTAGTGGATAATGAGACACTCGCAAACGACTGACATCTCTCTCTTTTCAAACAGATTACATAAACAGAGAATATTTGTTTTCGATTTGATTTACATTATTTAAAACCTGACATTTCAACGTTTCTTTAGACATATCATGTTTGTGTGACAAGTATTCACTACATTACAGTTAATTTTCTGAAGAGAATCAGATTAGACTTCATTGACAGAGAGGCTGCAGATCATCATGTTTGTTTTCTTTATTTTGCAAAAACCACAACATTTTGTTTTTATTATGAGTATACAAAAATAAAAGTAGATACTTAACAGATTATAATGATGTATAACACTTGCCTGAATGATAAAAATCTCATTTTTCTCTTCGAGTCTCTTTGGTACTGGTAAGAAAAAAATTGAGGTGGTCGCGCCGACGTGATCATCGACCTCTAGGGGTTAAAGCAGGCAACGCTATCAGGCGGGCGGGGTATGTTTTACCTTTTACCACCAACTTCAGCAGTCCGCACACATCCATCACTGGGGAATGTTTTTTGAACTCTGCCACTGAGCTCTAGGGAGTTGTGGATCCCCAGTCAGTACAACAGAGTCTACTTTCAGATTTCCTGAAGTTTTATGACACTTCTGCTGTGTCTGCTGAGTGTAGGCAAGTAGTTACTTGTGAATTGTATCTGGAATTGGTCCACCATGTTCTGACAGTGATGCCATCTCCGCCACCCTATGTCTCCTTGAGCATATGCTACTTGAGGTAGTGATGCATCCCGTTGCCCCATAAGGAGATGAATTGGAGTTTCAGGTCAATATCAGCAACATATCAGAGTTGAATGATAATTGAAATTAGCTGGATGACATCGTTTCCACCAGAGCGGCTGTACAGCCGAATCAAATTCTGTTGCGTTATTTTCCTGTTACCACTGTGAAGCTTCTTTGAAACAATTGGCATTGTAAAAAGCGCTATATAAATAAAGGTGATTTGATTTGATATTACTTTGGGCCACACCATGAAGCACTTGAAGGTGAATTCCTCCACAGTCACTGTAGGGTTTCTTTAACCCCCAGGGGTCGGTGATCGTGCCGGTGCGAAAAAACTAAATGTTGTGCTTTTTGAAAAATAAAGAAAGCAAACATGATGCGCGATCTGCCGTCTCTCAGTCCATTCTGATACTTGACAGTTACAGAAAATGAACTGTAACTTAGCGAATACTTGTCACACAAACATGAGACATATGTCTTGAAATGTCAGGTTTTAAATAATGTAAATCAAATCGAAAAGAAATATTCTCTGTTAATGTAATCTGTTTGAAAAGAGAGAGATGTCAGTCATTCGCAAGCCTCCTCATTATCAGGTAATGCGTTCTTTTCTTTTCTATTCAAAGGCAAATTCTTACGCGATCCATTCAACTATCCCTGCCCGCATCAACTCGAAAAAACGCATCAAGTTTAGTGAGATTCATGTACTTTACATAGTTTTGAGACGCGTGAGGAATAATCTTGGAATAATTTACCTCAGAAGAAGAGTTGGTTTCGAGGAGCAACATATCCAGCCGAGGATTGTGACGGGTAAGTTTATTCTTAAGTTTTTTTATTCTAATTGCGATATAGACTAGTGTCTGTGAATATTAAAAAAGGCAGGTTAAATATGAATCCTGCATGTTTTCTGCGTGTCTCTGTGTGAATGAATGGCGCTGATGCAGGGTTTCATTTACTACACATACTTACATTAGTAAACATGCCATATTGGCTTTTCCCAAACTATATTGCTATACTGAGATGAGTGAAATCGACTGAAATATGTAAATACTGAAATAAAATGTATTAGAAACTTATTAAACTGTAGATTAACATTTTTAGGTTCTATAATATAACAAATACGATACATAAAATATCATAGACGTAAGACTGTTTAGACAAGATTTCTGTGGCCTGTTTTGGATAGATTATGAAGTGTTTACTGTAAAATAGCCTAGTGCCACATCAATGAAGCTTTTGTTCGCAAATTTCTGATCAGATGCTATAAATACAGTACCAGTCAAAAGTTTGGACACATTATTATTTGAATTAATGTTTTTGAAAAAAGTCTCTCACGCTCATCAAGCATGCATTTATTTGATCAAAAATACAGAAAAATTCCATTTAAAATAATGGTTTTCTATTTTAATACACTGTAAAATATAATTTATTTCTGTGATGCAAAGCTGAATTTTCATCAGCCATTACTTTATTTATTCATCGAAGAATCCTGAAAAAAGTATCACAGGTTATAAAAAAAATATTAAGCAGCACAGCAGTTTCCAACATTGATAATAAATCAGCATATTAGAATGATATCTGAAGGATCATGTGACACTGAAGACTGGAGTAATGGCTGATGAAAATTCTATTTTACATCACCGAAATAAATTATATTTTAAAGTATATTAAAATAGAAAACCATTATTTTAAATTGTAATAATATTTCAAAATATTACTGTTTTTTTCTCTATTTTTGAAATAAATGCAGGCTTTATGAGCATGAGACTTCTTTCAAAAACATTTAAAATAGTAATGTGTCCAATCTCTTCACCAGTACTGTATATAATTTAAATAGCACTATACAAAATTTTGTTCACATGCTGTGCAATAATACATGCATGCCTGAGATCACAAAAATCATGTTTTCTGTTAAGCGTGGACATTATATTAAGGTTAATACAATAGTTGTTATGATCCTGTTATCAGTATCCTAACAGATGTTTATTTTTTCTTTTATCTCACAGATTTGAGAATCACAGTCACCTGATACTGGCCCACATAGGACATTCTGCATAAATATGGTGAAGGTGAGCTCACTGACTGGAAGCAGGAGAGTTTGTTTTCTTCTCAGTGCATAGAAACACCAAACACTTTGAAAATGCCAGGTATGTGATGTGATGATCTTTGAACAGGATTTATTTCCAGGTATACTCAAAATGTGTCTTTGGCTCTCAATTTATAATGTTAACTATATTCTAAATAAACTACAAAAATATATTTATTTTGTCCTGTTTTATCTTCATATTCTTTCTTTTAGTTCCCTCTCACATACCTGACTCAAAGGCTCATTATGCAGCTCATTATGCGGTTCTTTGTCTTCTCAGGTGTGAATCACAGCATTATTCGTGATCATTCACACCCCCACGCATATGGCCTTTGTAAACAAAAAGTGTCTTACAAAATTTAAATCAATATATTGTTTTATGTGAATGAGTAGGCATGATGATTTTCACATAATTTTGAAGCAAAAACTCTAGGCAACAACATCCATTAGTCAAAAGCCTTGTGGACACATATTTACTATGTGTTTTGTGGCCTTATTTCAGTGACTTAATTCAATAACCACGCATAAACGTTATTCTCTCAAAAATATAAACATGTACATACAGTACATGTTGCTCACATATTATGGTAGCCCAGTCCGTGCTGATGTAGGTCGTGTATAAAGGAAACAGGTCTATTTAGCTCAAAGGAAATGATTAATTAATTCATAGGGAATTTTGAAAGAGTCACTGATTTTATGGCCGAGCAAATGACTCGTCCAGCGTTCATTTGAACGGGCCGTAACTATCAACTCTGCAGCGGATATTACTATCCACACAATAGCGAAACACTATTTAATAGCCAGGTAACATAGATCAGCAGTTTAAGACATTAAATTCGTAAGCACATAACACAAGAACACTTATCTTTAAATACAAATAAAACTTTATTGATTACTCTAACACATAAAACTAATATCTAACACAAACACACACACATTCACACGAGTTGCAGAAAAAAGGAAAGTGACGAAATAATGAGTTTTAAGAGAGTGAAATAATGAAATCCCAAGTTTCTAACAATATATGCATTTATAACACATGACCTGAACGAACCATCGATCATTAATTTAACCCTTCTATCGTTTCTTAGGCGTGGTTATTAAATTTGATATCAATGCACCAGTTCAGTTAGAATCTGGAGGTTACTTGCGTTTGTGTCTCGTATCTTCTTTGAATGGGGATTCCCTCCTTCTTGGTCCTGGCTGCAGAGGGGTTCCCCAGGTTCTTTGATTCGCTGACGGCCTTGTCGTGTCTTTGATCGACGTCTTGGGAAGCCAATCAAGTGGCGTGTTGGCGAATGGATGGAAAGTCTCGTGGATGTTTTTTGAAGTTAGCTTTGCTGTAGAATTGTTGATTGAAACTTTGCGGCAAAACTTAAGTTAGAACACTACACTCAACGGAAAGAAAAGAAACTAAGTAAAAGAAAGGAAAGTGAGACGAGAGTATTTAGATGGCTTGAATGAAATTGTTAACCCAGTTTCTCGGATCTTGGTCTGCCTCGATCGTCTTCGTCCCAGATCATCTATTCGTCATGTCATTGTCTCTGTCTTTTGTCTAAACTCTGTCTGATTCTTTGTTCGTGTTCTGAGATTTTAAACTCAAATGTCTGCCCATCCTCCTGGATGGGTTCTGACCAATTAGGTATCATCTTTGGTTCCGAGGTGACTGCTTCCCCACCCCTCCCATAAATTACCTGTTATCTGTTGTCTCCTAACTTCCCGCTCTAAGCAGAGAGTGCATTTAGACATGATTTCTTATTATAAGAACACGATACATTCTACACAGATTTCAATCAAGCCATCTTCTGAATTATGAGCATACAATCATACTGATAGCAAGCAAGGCACACTTTCAATAGTTATAACAATTACATGAATTGTGACTGAGTTTAAGCATAATGGTCACGTGTATTGGTTATAGACATGATATAGAATTATGCAGTAGAAGGATGTTTGAATGCAAGTCCGGCTATCATCCCTTTTGAATGATTGATATGTAACAACAGTCTCTGTGGGTTTTCCTGTGGATTTTAACCGTGTCACTCAGAGTTCATTTAAAGGTCTTTGAGAAGAAGGGGATCTGTTTTGCCGTTATCTTGGTGTGGCCCAAAGTTTGCAAGGCCATAAAGTACTTGGGTATTTTATAACAAGCTGGGGGTTTGTTAGTTGGCGCAGACAGAATGGAGCCCACTCTTGTTGATTCGGGGTCTGGAGTGTTGAGTTGGGTTTTGTGTGGAATTATGTTTGAACGAATCATCTGGGAGATTCATTTGTGTCTGGTGCGCCCTCAAATCCTACACTGAATACAGTGTAATGACACTTTTGCCATTAATATGTTTATAAGCTACTGAAAAAAAGCACAAATGTCAGAGCGTGCCAAAACTTCTAAAGGGCCCCAAAACTGCCTCAGACCCCTGAGAGTTAAGCTGTATACTTCAGGTGCATGGGGACGAGCACATTTCCAGCAAAGTTTTCCCTTAAAGATCCACTACCAAAGTTCAGCAACTGACTGCTCTTTGATACTGCTGCATCGAGTAATGTAGTGGTTGTGTCTGCCACAGAAGAGACATTTAACTTTGAGTGATGTCTTCTTCCAAGACACCTTAGGACTGAGGGAGGTTTTAGAATTTACGAAACTCTGGAAGCTGTGAGCATCATGTGGTTTAACCTCTGGTGCTGTGAGGATTGCCGCTATTTCGCTCTGTGCCAGCTGGTGGGGTTGACCATATTGTAACTGAAGAGCGTGCATAGCTGCTGAGTATGGGTATGGGTGATGGCGGCAGGACCGGTCAATCATCAAAACGTGATACTTGTATTTCTCATCTAGCTTTGCATGAGGCTCAAGAAGGTTGTCCAGTGCTAACTTCAGGTTAGTGAATTCCCTTTCATTGTCACTAACAAAGTCAGGAATGTGTTCACAATCTGTTGTTGTGAAGGTGACTGCAGAATAGCCATACGGCACACTGGGGTGATGGTTGATCGGCGTAGGTGCTAGTTGTTGCTGTTGTAGCCCTTTTGAAAATTCAGGGCTATAAATAATTAAATAAAAAAACACACTCGCACAATAGTGAGTTTGATATTTGTTTTTTTTTTTTCTCTTTTTCCTAAAAAAATGTTTGTTTAAATGTTCTGTCACTGTAAGCTTTGTAACAATTGTGTATATTAATTTCTGTAAAATGTGTTGAAGTTGTATGCACCTGCTCTTAACCAATGAGAGGTTTCGCTGTTGGTAATTGATGGGTGAGGCCCCCAGCAAGAGGGAAGCAAGAGGGAGAGAACGGGATGAATTGGAGAGATATTAACTGCGCCATAATTTTTTTGTGTGGGATTATCATTGAGTTGCACGGACACAAAACCCTCTCTGTGCTGTCCGACCTGAGTTGCTGATCAGTTTTGGCTACGTTTCGCTCAGAAATTTCGAGCGGTGAGCGGAGGACTCGTTCGGGAAATTTCAAGGGAGAGCGGAGGACTTGTTCGGGCATTCTTGCGGAATTCCCCACAGCCTAATGGAGGACTGATTCATCGTGCATCGTCAATTCCAGAGGTTGTTGCATTCTGAGTTTTTCGGTTTGAATTGGATTCTTCAGGACCTTCGACTGTCATCGAGCGTTACACATGCACATGCAGAGGATTTGTGAGTACAGTCTGACTGAGCTCAGTTGATTATCAAATTGTTTGGAGGAAAAGTGCACCAACTTTTCATGGCCATTCAAATGTACTGTTTCAGATACTAAGTTTGGGGGTCCTTACTTATATTATTGAGGTGTTAAGTGTTTAATATCTGTTTTGACTAATGTGAACAAGATTTGTAATGAGTGAACTGATTATCAAAGACTCTAGTTTAGGGAAAACAAGTCAATTTGAGAGTCATTTGATTACAAACGAGACAATTTGTGAGTCTTTTGATCACAAACGAGTCAATTTTTAGAGTCATTTGATTATAAACGAGTCAATTTGTGAGTTTTAGTTACAAACTAGTCGGTTCAAGAGTTATTTGATTACAAACGAGTCAATTTAATAGTCATTTGATTATTAACAAGTCAATTTTTGAGTCCTTTGATCACAAACGAGTAAATTTATGAGTCATTTGATTAGAAACAAGTCAATTTGTGAGTCTTTTAGTTACAAACTAGTCGGATTAAAAGTTATTTGATTACAAACGAGTCAAAGCAAGAGTCCTCTGGTTAAACAAGTCAGTTTAAGAGTCATATATGTTCAAAGGAGCCTTAATAGATTTTTAATAAGAGTGATTCACTTGTATGTGAGGTAACTGAAAATCTTGGTTTGTCTATTTTTAGTAATTTCATTCTTGGGTCACTTACAGTGTTATACTATATGAATGTGTTAACACTGTATTGTATTGTGATTTTCCCTTAAGAATTCAAGTTTCCATTATTGTGTTAGTGAAATACTCTGTATTTTCATACTTCTATCTTTTGTTTTATTGTTTTTTTTTGTTGTTGTTGTTGTTTTGTTTGGTGATTATTTAATAAACCTCAGGGTTTATTCAAACTTTCTTATGGTTAACCTGTTTTTTTTGTGCTCTCAAACACATGAGTATAGGTTTATTAATTGGAGGCACCGTGCTATATAACGGATTATCGTAGTAGTAACTACCTAGCTATTATTCAAGGACCAGACATTACCCTTTACTATTGCTGGGATACCAGGACTCCTGTAATACACTCTCAAAAAAAGAGTACAAAATTGTACCTTTTAAGGTACAAGTAGCCGTCCCTGGGGTGGTACCCTTACAAGTCAGGGGTAGGCAAGTTCGGTCCTAGAGAGCTGATGTCCTGTAGAGTTTAGCTCCAACCCTACTAAGCCACCACAGTATAAAACTCATGGCTCCCAGCATGCATTGCAGAATTAAGTATGTCACCATTGTTGAGATTCATATGCTGATTCTTGATATCTGTGTGCATCTAAACTTTTTTCCCCCTAGAATGTATTTAAAAATCAAAATTCAGAATGTCTGATCTGTGGCAAGAAAGTATTGTTGGTGAATATTATTTATTAACATTTTTAGTCAGTGATGAATTTAGTCAAACATTTTTCTTCATGACAATTTTTGTTTATGGCTTCTTTTGATTTGAACAGATTATGTGTTTTGTTAACACTGTAACAAAAACCACAAACTCACATAAAAAGCCAAGAGTCAAACCGCCCAACTAAAGGAAACACTGATCACCATAATGGTGACCAAACATTTTCAATAAAACATCAACATTTAAACCTCTGTTAATTCTCAATAAGAGCTTCTATAGATTTCTTTTAGGGTTGGAGCCAAACTCTCTAGGATAGCGACTCACTAGGACCGAACTTGCCTACCCCTGCTCTAATTAGAGGAAAACAATGGTATAATTGTACTCTAAGGACCAATTGTGTACCTTTAAAGGTACAGTTATACGTTTTGTTCCCCAAGGAACAAAATTGTACCTCCACTGTACCTTTTTTTCTGAGAGTGTAGCATTATACGAGTGTACCCGGCTGGAGAGCGTTACACTGTACTTGGGGCTGAAAGGCTTTTCCAGCATCATCATAAGGGGGAAACTGTTAAAAGCAGGTCGGTGATGGCTGTATTCAAGAAGATACTCCTCCAGATGCTTTGGTGTACGGTGCTGCCATGAGGGTCTGTCTGAAGTCTCAATATGAGGAAGTGAGGCTGATTGCCCTTACGATGACATTACTGCAGTAGTTGGTTCTGGCTCAAAGGACCAATGTTGGGGATTGCCCCACTAAATGCTGATGAATATGTTATTGACCGCTGCAGAACTCTCGTGAGTCATCAGATTGAGTTTGTCCATTTATTGTACAAGATTTGACCATATATACGTTAGTGAATTTGAGGTAGTTTTTCATCACAAACTTTCTCTTGTACATTAACGCTGCACATGAGTGTGAGCATGCCATATGAACGTCTCGGTTACGTATGTAACCCTTGTTCCCTGAGGAGGGAATGGAGACGTTACGTCAGTGACTGACGAATGGGGGTTTTGCTTAGAAGCCTATCATCTTCGAGATCTTAGAAAACGCCTAATGGTGATGAAATGCCATGGGCCTGCGGAATTTGCATAGCATAACTCCGCCCCACCTCGTGAAATGGCAAGCAAGCGAAGACACCTGAGCCTGTCCAGCTACCAGCCACTACTTGAGGCGAGTACATGAGAGGACATTGTCTCCACTCAGAGGTTATAAAACCTGGCGAATGTGTTGGGTGTCGCCCAGCCTGCAGCTCTGCAGATGTCTGTCAGCGAGGAGCCATGCACTAGAGCCCAAGAGGAGGCCACATTCCGGGGAGCATGGACGACCCTGTGTCTGGTAAGCCAAGACAATGGCGTCCACTATCCAGTGAGACAACCTTTGCTTGGAGAGAGCCTTTCCCTTCAGCTTCCCACCATAACAGACAAAGATTCCTCAGAGGAATCGACCAGGGAGAGGCTGTCGCAAGGAGTACGAGTTCGGAGAACCAGGTCCGGCCGGGCCAATATGGGGCGACTAAAAGGACCTGCTCCTTGTCCTCCCTGATCTTGTACAGTGTCTGTGCAAGAAGGCTCACTGGGGGGAACGCATATTTGTGGAGGCCCCGTGGCGAGCTGTGCGCCAGTGCATCCGTGCCGAGGGTTCCCTCGGTCAGGGAGTAAAACAGGTGGCAGTGGGAAGAGTCGTGGGAGGCAAACAGATCTACCTGTGCGTCGCTGAACTGTTCCCAAATCAGCTGAACCATCTGGGGATGGAGTCTCCATTCTCCAGGAAGTGGCTGAAGCCATGAGAGCTCGTCGGCTGCACGGTTCAGGTCTCCCGGAACGTGAATGGCACGAAGCGACCTCAGATGCTTCTGACTCCATATGAGGAGATGGCGGGCGAGTTGCGACATCTCGGGACTCAATCATGAAGCCAGTGCTGAAGCGGTCTCATATGAAGCAATCCAAGCAGCATGACCGCGACTGCAGATGCCATATGCCCCAGGAGCTCTTGATTTGACGGAGGCAAGTCAGCAGTGACTGCGCGCGCTCGCTCGTAAGCTGCGCGTACATGGCGACCGAGTCGATTTCCATACCGAGAAAAGAGATCCTCTGCACTGGGGAGAGTTTGCTCTTTTCCCAGTTGACCAGACAGGCGAGGTGCTGGAGCACCAGATCTCTGTTCACACACCTGCTCGCGAGAGTGACTCAGAATCAGCCAGTCGTCGAGATAGTTCAGGATGCAAACCCCATGTTGCATGGCTGTCAGCTCTGGGTCCAACTCAGACAATGCTGGCACACCCGAAGGCGGCAGCACAGCTGAATCATCATCCTCAGAGAACCTGAGCCCACCTTGAGATGCGGCGATCGACATCTCGTCGTCCTCCGGAGTGCCGAACGAAACATGCGGGGCGGCAGAAGCCGGGGCCGCTGTTTCAGTCCGAGCGCTCGCGGGTAGCAGTGCGCTAGAGGGGGGCATGGCCCGAGGAACTAGCATCGGGGCTTTGTTCCACACTGTCACCTTCAGGTCACCCTGGCCACCAGCCAAAGTACAGCCTCACGTAGAGACGGTAGATTGGGGTGTGGCAGAGGGGACTCTCGCTCCAGGTTGGAGTTCATCGAGTCTCGACCGCAGCACCGCGATGGTCATGTTCCCGCAGTGGGAACATGACGCATCCACAAACGCTGCCTGAGCCCAAACATGTCAGGCAGTGATTGTGCCCATCGGAAGGTGGCAGAGACCGACCGCACCCAGAAGTGCACGGGCAAGACATCTTTAAAAAGACGCGCCACGTGCAAGCTCTTTTTGTGAGAAGAAACTCCGCAGTAGTGCTGAAGTGCCCAGGGAATGGATGGATGGATGGAATGGATACCAGCTGGATGCAGACCACTGCACAGATCAGCAGGAAGGCAATGTGCGATCGCTGGAATGCGCCGTAACACCAACACCGACTGGAGAGTTGCTTGTCTCGAAGAAGTTGACGAACTCAGTATCAGGCTTGAGGAGTGAAGAGATACTCTTGGCTCCGAAGCAGAAACATAATGCGACATTGCCAGCGTACTTCCTTATATACCCACGAGGTGGGGCGGAGTTACGCTATGCAAATTCCGCAGGCCCATGGCATTTCATCGCCATTGGGCGTTTTCTAAGATCTCGAAGATGATAGGCTTCTAAGTCAGTCCCATTCGTCAGTCACTGACATAACTTGGAGTGACTGAACGAAAGGGAACACTCTTCTAGAGTAATATAGTGAATAGGCAATTACGCTGAGTTTGTACGGTACTTACGCAAGTCACAACCTATAACATCATACCTGATTATTAACTTTAAATTTAAAGGGGAGAATTCACAACATGCAGAATGAAGGACTCCTTCAAATTAAGCTGATTGGCTGATCACCATGCACATGAGTTCAACGTGAGTTTTTTATCAGTCTGCCAGGAAAGACCCACACACACTTTCACATATTTCTTCAGTATATGAATTCAAATACAGTATCACTGTATTACTTATCAGTCTATTATTGTGGCATCTTCTACTTATCCACCACTAAACATTACATACAACTAAAATTAACTGTGATTTGGTCTTTACATGGCATTTTCTTGACTAAATTGGCAAGAATAAACTACACTACAAGAATAAAAGCACACACACTTGCCTCAGTACTGTAACTGCACCTCTAGAGCCAACCACTACATCAGTGAGGGCGTCTGAGGTCAGATCCCCTGCAGAGTGAAGAGCGACTCCGAAATACTGTAGGTCACCGCCTACAGCTGCTCCACTCAGTCTCTACATGTCAAAAAGAAAAAAGAGACAGACAGAGATGAAGAAAAGGCATTTCTGTATTTGAGGCTTGTAAAGCACCCCAATGAAACCTTATGAAGCAGAAGTGTTCTCTGCTATATGGTCATAACTATCAATAATTATGGTCATAATTATAACGCATAATGCCAGACACTTGGTGTCCCTGCTGGAAAATCTAGATAAAATCAGGTCAAAATGAAGTTGCTATTTGTTGGTTTCATGGTTTATATAGTCTATTTTTTCCATGGCCCACAAAGTGGCTGTTCCCACAGGATTTTTTAAATGTTGGTCAACATACACATATACAGATGTGTCCTTTACAAATGCACATTTTTCAAGCAGCATCAAGCAATTTGTCAGGCGTGATCATGGTGATTCCTGCAGGCACGCTTCTTTGAATTTAAAGGGATCCTATTATGCTTTTTCACTTTTTCAGCTTTAGTTAGTGTGTAATGTTTGGTAACGCTTTAGATTACAGCCCGGAAAGTACTGTGTAAGTAAAATTAATTTACAGAGTAACTTTCGGTAATTATAGTGTAACTATAAAGTATGTACGTGTAGGTATAAGGGAACAATATGTAAAGTTCGGGGAATAAAGGGGTAACTACCAGGAAAATTAACAAATTACTTATACTGTAAGTATTTTTGTCAGGGTTATGTCTGTTTTGCTTGTGTTTGATTTGTTCCTTTGTTTGATTTGTTCCTTTGCTCCTAATTTCCATGGTCACTGTCATTATGAGTTCATTTGTTTCAGCTGTTTTTAATTTATCTTATTTCAGTTTGTTTAAGCTGCACCCTTCCCTGCACTCTTTGTCCAGTCACTGTTGTGTTAGTGTGTGTTTCCTTGCCCTTCTGCCTGTTCCTGAGCATTATAATTAAAGCTTTCGTTTGGATTTGATCTTCTGATTCCTCAGTTTGTTCCTAAGATTACCACACCGTGACAGATGACTGGACCAATTACAAAGTACATGGCTGACCAGAGTCCAGTGATGGCTCCAGCCCCTGACCAGAGTCCAGTGATAGCTCCAGCCCCTGACCAGCATCCAGTGAGGGCTCCGTCTCCTGTTCCGAGTCCAGAGAGGGCTCCATCTCCTGTCCTGAAGTCCAGAGAGGACTTCAGGACAATTTTAGAATTAAGGGGTAATTATTCTACTATTATGATAGGCAACAATCTTACGTTTGGGAGCAATTTAGCGAGAACATACACTGCGTACCTTTTTGTAATAATAGTGTACCAATACATAAAGTTTTTTTAATTACGGGGTACATATCAGTGCATTTACACAGTAATTTGTTTTGATAGCAAAAGAGCATCTGTTTTAGATTGGGCTTCCGTGTTTCAAGTCAAGTAAAACTTTTTTTTTTAAAATACTGGGGAAATATACTCTTGTTCCGTGCAGTTACAGGGTAAGTGGTGCTTGTTATTCCATGTAGTTACAGGGTAAGTGTGACATCTGCAGGCTGTAAATTAAAGTGGTGTTTGTTACCCTCTTGTTTCATGAAATTACAGGGTAAGTACAATAAAAACACGTACACAATCTGATATCACTCGGAAACCTTTATTTGAAAAACAAATTATTTCAAAACAGATTTACAAAACTTCTTATTCATATCTCTTGCTTGGCTTCTTCCTCCTCTTGTTCCTCTTCTTTTTCGTTCTTGCCACAGATGAATCTTAAGAAGGAATCCCATGTCTCTAGCTATTCTGTATTGCGTATTAAAAGAAAACAGTACAGTACAGTACACCCAGAAATGTCCTCACCATTTACTCATCTTTTACCCTCATGCCTTTCGACATGTATACGACTTTCTTTCTTCAGATGAACACAGAAAAATAAATAATCTCTGCTAATGAAAGCCCATTTGGGTTCCTAAAAGTTGAAGCATCAAACAGCACATACAGCAATTGTCAGGGTTCTGTCACTTCGGTCTAGCTTACTCTTGGTTTTGTGACAGAGCCCTGACACTCCTGTATTGTTTGTCTTGTGTGAGCGCGCAGCTTCGAGCATGCTCGAGCTGCGTGCTCTTCTGTCCTTCCGAGTTTTGTGTGTGGGCCGTGGTGTTCGGATCCCAGCACTTCGGTCTAGTTTGGTTTCGGTTTTGTGTTGGGATTCGGACATTCATGCTCCGCGTGTTTGTCTTCTGTCGTGAGCGCACGGAATGAGCATTCGCTCGTTCTTGTGCGCTCTGTCTTGTCATGTGAGCATGTGCTTTTCTGTCCATGTGTGTTGTGTTCTGTGTAGCACGTGGTTTGTGTTTACATCGGCCACATGCTTTCATGTTATGTTTTGTCTTGTGTTGTGTAGCACGCGGCTGGTGTTTTTTCACTGGCTGCGTGCTTTCATGTTGTCAGGTGTGTTCGACATCGGCTGCGGCTGGATGCAACCGATCGGCGAAAGTAGCCGCGTGCAGGCGGGGAGGAGCTGCAAACGGAGACGTGAAGTCGGACACTTTCTGCTTCCCATAGTGACGCTCGTGCTGTGTTTGCATACTTAATCACAGCTGAAGTGAAATAAATGCAATATTTGTCAAATACACAGATGTGTACAACACAGACATTTTCATTTATGTACTGCTTAATACAACGTCTGTTTGTACAAGAATAAAGTTAAACATATAAGCCTACACTATCAATGAAGTGGGGTCTAAGTTTTTTATCACTTTTATTTGGATAAACATGACAATATAACATCGCGACTACACGAAAAGAGGTTTTACCGTTATAAAAACTGATTTGTGAGCATTAGTGGAACTGAAGGTTTTAGAATAAACTCGAAACACACGTGATCGTCGTCATGCGGTGAATCCGGCCAATTGTGGAACAGCTGTGTCGTCATTAGCGCTCGTGCAGTCGCTCTGTAGAAGCTGCGCAAAATGCACCAGCCGGCTGCTCTCGAATCGCTCTCGCTTCAATTTGATGGCATACATCACAGTCACGTGGCGTCGGCGCTGCCGCAAGTCGGACAAAATTTCTAAGCGGCATGCATTGCTTCAAGTCAGCCGCCGATCGGTCTGCGCATCGCTGCATGAAGTCGAACAAGCCTGTCATGTTTTGTGTGAACACGTGACTTATGAGTTCTCATTGGCTGCGTGTTCATGTCATGTTTTGTTTGGGCACATGGCTTGTGATTTTGTGTTTGCTGGCCATGTGCTCATGTGTTTGTCATGTTTGGTGTGAGCACATGGCTTGTCATGTGTTTCATTGTGCCATGTGCTCTCATGTCTATTGTCTTGACCCCGCCCATCTTGTTACCTTATTATTGGTTGATTTGCCCCACCTGTCCTCCCTCATTACCTGCCTTGTTTGTTCCCTATTTATTCTCTTTGTGTTTGCAGTCCTGTGCTGGATCGTCGTCATACGTGCTTTGTGTTTCCCTGCGCCCTGCGCCTTGTGCCAAGTCCAAGTCCAAGTCCAAGTCCAAGTCCTGTTTTTCCCCCTCAGGTTGTTTCTGTTTGTTTTTGTTTTATTTTATTAAATAAAAGCCCATTATATCTGCATCTCTGAGTCCTCGCCTCATCTCTTACCTCAATCCTGACAGAACGATCCAGCCAAAAGAGGACTCAGCAGACAATGGGCATCTTCCTCTTCCCATCTCCCTCCAACGGGGTCTCGGTGAAGGATCAGATGGTCCAGCTCGTCAGGTACGTTTCTCTTCATCAGGAAGGTCGCAACATCAAAGACTTTGCCTTTGACTTCCTGGCTGTAGTGGATGACCTGGACTACAGCGATAATGCTGATCTTAAAGAGGTTTTCAACACCTGCCTCACAGAGCCCCTTAGCCCTTGGGAGATGGGAAGGTTGGGGCACCTGCCATTTTGGAAATTCGTCTGCCATTTACACCAGCGTGGGAGGGCGAAGTCCCATCGCAGCACGAATTTCCAGCCCTCCGATGACCCATAAACGGAGAAGGAGGAAGAACGTGTCCGCCTCATCGGTCACCTCTACTGAGGTAGACGCTGCAGCTTGGAGGCCGTCCCAAAGCCTGCTGCCGGCCCGAAGGCTGTCCTAAAACCCGCTGTTGGCCCAGAGGTCATCCCAGGGACTCCCACGCTCCCTGTCACAGAGGCTTTTCCCGTCAGTCCTGTCTTGGCCAAGAGGGTGGTATTCACCTTTTATGCAGTTGTGGTCCTGCATGCCTGGGCAGCACACACCTCACAGCTGGCTTAACCATGGTTTTATTATAGTAAAAATGAAGTAACCATGTTTTTTTCATGGATTGATTACCATTTGTATTACCACAGTTTTACTACAAATGCATGGTTAACCTACAATAACCATGTTTCTTTTTTCCTTGGAGTTTATTGACCATTGGTGAAGATGAAGATGAGTTGTTAAAAAAGAGATGAGCAAACAATCCAGAAGATTCCTTTCCAGCATGAGCTCCCAAAATACGCTTTGTTTGAAGGTTTATATTAGGGTGCGTTGCAATAACTTTATCCTTGTAGCACTCCATCAATCATCTATCATTTGATTCAGTTTATTCAACGATGATGAGTCATTGAAATCCAGAAAATGACCAAAGGAGGATGTGTCAGAAAAGGTTTTAGAATGATCAACAAACATACAGGCTAACATTAGCATATAGCACAATCACATTCAAATAACTCAAATAAGACATAAACCACCAAATACAAGATAGATACAATGTTAACAACACAAAATGAAAAAAAAAAAAAAAACACTTACTTGGTTGAGCTTAAAACAACAGTTTCCCAACACGGACTCTACACACAAGGTTAGCACAAGAGGAAGCCATGCTTCTCTCTAACCAAACACTCTTGCTCTACTTTCCCCTGACTTTTATTCAAAGGTGCCTTGGCTGTGAGGTGCCTTGGCTGTCCTCAAAGGGAACAACTCTACCCATTTCGAGCAATAATCCACCACCACAAGCAAATATTAATTTTGTTTGATACTCTTGAGGAAGGGACCCATGACTCATGTATCCTGGTTCTACAATTTTAATGCTATGTAATAGACCAGACGGCTTTTTCTGAGAAGGCTTGAATTTTTGGCAGGTGTGGCAGTTCTTACAATACTTCCATACATAGACTCGGATACTGGACCAGTATACAATCTCTAACAGTCTAAGAAGCGTTTTTAACTTTGCCAGGTGCCCGCTAAGAGGATTGTTGTGTGCGTATTGTAAGAAAGCTTGCCGATGGGGTTCTAGTATGACCAGCTGGAGTTTCTGGCCTTTTTTCCCCATCAGGAATACTGTGAAACAGCAATCCGTTTTCTATTACATATTGCACCCGGGTAACATCTAATGATGTCTGATTTCCTGCTTTTGGATCTTGAATTTCACTGTCACGGCTTTGTGATGCCACTATTTAGGTGAGGTCTACTCACCTATTTAGAGTCTACTGGCAGGTTAGCAGTAGTGTTAGCAGCAGTCGTGAGGAAAAGTGAGTCAGATGAGTTATTGGGAACTTGGTTTCAGGACAACATATCTGGGACCACGTTGCACTGACCTTTTCTGTATGTTACTGTAAAATGGAAGCCTTGCAAACAAATTTTCCAGAGGATGAGGCGTGACAATGGTTTTGGATGTTAAAATGCCCATGTTAAAGCAACATGATCCTTAACTACTTCGAAAGGCCTTCCTTCCAAGTATGGTTTCCACTTTTCCACCGCCCATACCACAGCTAGACATTATTTTTCTGAGACTGAATATGCTTTCTCTGCTTCTCTGAGTAAGTGAGATGCATAAGCAATGACATGCTCCTCTCTTTCAGACTCATAGGGTAAGCACGGCCCCTAGACCAATGTCACTGGCATCCGTCTGTACCCGAAAAGGTTTAGTGAAGTCAGGGGTTACAAGTACAGGTGCTTATACCAAGTCTTGCTTGAGAATGTCAAATGCCAGTTTGCACAGGTCAGTCCAAGACCAAGTGACGTTCTTTTGTTTAGGGAGTGCTTTCTCTGAAAACGGGTATGAACCTGTGATACCAGCCTTCAAGGCCCAAAAATCTTTGCACATCTTTGACAGTTTGAGGTACTGGAAAAGACTGTAGTTACTCCTTTTTCTGAAACGATGTGCCCAAGGAACCTTAATGATTTCTGAATGAGGTGGCATTTCTTTATGTTAAGAGTGAGGCCAGCTTTATGGAGACATGCAAGAACTTGATGAAGATGTTGTAGATGTTCAGAGATGGATTTGGAATACACAACAATATCATCAATGTACAAACCCGATTCCAAAAAAGTTGGGACACTGTACAAATTGTGAATAAAAACAGAATGCAATGATGTGGAAGTTTCAAATTTCAATATTTTATTCAGAATACAACATACACTCACCTAAAGGATTATTAGGAACACCTGTTCAATTTCTCATTAATGCAATTATCTAATCAACCAATCACATGGCAGTTGCTTCAATGCATTTAGGGGTGTGGTCCTGGTCAAGACAATCTCCTGAACTCCAAACTGAATGTCAGAATGGGAAAGAAAGGTGATTTAAGCAATTTTGAGCGTGGCATGGTTGTTGGTGCCAGACGGGCCGGTCTGAGTATTTCACAATCTGCTCAGTTACTGGGATTTTCACGCACAACCATTTCTAGAGTTTACAAAGAATGGTGTGAAAAGGGAAAAACATCCAGTATGCGGCAGTCCTGTGGGCGAAAATGCCTTGTTGATGCTAGAGGTCAGAGGAGAATGGGCCGACTGATTCAAGCTGATAGAAGAGCAACTTTGACTGAAATAACCACTCGTTACAACCGAGGTATGCAGCAAAGCATTTGTGAAGCCACAACACGCACAACCTTGAGGCGGATGGGCTACAACAGCAGAAGACCCCACCGGGTACCACTCATCTCCACTACAAATAGGAAAAAGAGGCTACAATTTGCACAAGCTCACCAAAATTGGACAGTTGAAGACTGGAAAAATGTTGCCTGGTCTGATGAGTCTCGATTTCTGTTGAGACATTCAGATGGTAGAGTCAGAATTTGGCGTAAACAGAATGAGAACATGGATCCATCATGCCTTGTTACCACTGTTCAGGCTGGTGGTGGTGGTGTAATGGTGTGGGGGATGTTTTCTTGGCACACTTTAGGCCCCTTAGTGCCAATTGGGCATCGTTTAAATGCCACGGCCTACCTGAGCATTGTTTCTGACCATGTCCATCCCTTTATGACCACCATGTACCCATCCTCTGATGGCTACTTCCAGCAGGATAATGCACCATGTCACAAAGCTCGAATCATTTCAAATTGGTTTCTTGAACATGACAATGAGTTCACTGTACTAAAATGGCCCCCACAGTCACCAGATCTCAACCCAATAGAGCATCTTTGGGATGTGGTGGAACGGGAGCTTCGTGCCCTGGATGTGCATCCCACAAATCTCCATCAACTGCAAGATGCTATCCTATCAATATGGGCCAACATTTCTAAAGAATGCTTTCAGCACCTTGTTGAATCAATGCCACGTAGAATTAAGGCAGTTCTGAAGGCGAAAGGGGGTCAAACACAGTATTAGTATGGTGTTCCTAATAATCCTTTAGGTGAGTGTAGATGACATATCAAATGTTTAAACTGAGAAAATGTATCATTTTAAGGGAAAAATAAGTTGATTTTAAATTTCATGGCATCAACACATCTAAAAAAAGTTGGGACAAGGCCATGTTTACCACTGTGTGGCATCCCCTCTTCTTTTTATAACAGTCTGCAAACATCTGGGGACTGAGGAGACAAGTTGCTCAAGTTTAGGAATAGGAATGTTGTCCCATTCTTGTCTAATACAGGCTTCTAGTTGCTCAACTGTCAACTGCATCTTCCTCTTTATGATGCGCCAAATGTTTTCTATGGGTGAAAGATCTGGACTGCAGGCTGGCCATTTCAGTACCCGGATCCTTCTTCTACGCAGCCATGATGTTGTAATTGATGCAGTATGTGGTCTGGCATTGTCATGTTGGAAAATTCAAGGTCTTCCCTGAAAGAGACGACGTCTGGATGGGAGCATATGTTGTTCTAGAACTTGGATATACCTTTCAGCATTGATGGTGCCTTTCCAGATGTGTAAGCTGCCCATGCCACACGCATTCATGCAACCCCATACCATCAGAGATGCAGGCTTCTGAACTGAGCGCTGATAACAACTTGGGTTGTCCTTGTCCTCTTTAGTCTGGATGACATGGCATACCAGTTTTCCAAAAAGAACTTCAAATTTTGATTCGTCTGACCACAGAACAGTTTTCCACTTTGCCACAGTCCATTTTAAATGAGCCTTGGCCCAGAGAAAACGCCTGCGCTTCTGGATCATGTTTAGATATGGCTTCTTTTTTGACCTATAGAGTTTTAGCCGGCAACGGCGAATGGCACGGTGGATTGTGTTCACTGACAAGTATTCCTGAAGTATTCCTGAGCCCATGTTGTGATTTCCATTACAGTAGCATTCCTGTATGTGATGCAGTGCCGTCTAAGGGCCCGAAGATCACAGGCATCCAGTATGGTTTTCCGGCCTTGACCCTTACGCACAGAGATTGTTCCAGATTCTCTGAATCTTTGGATGATATTATGCACTGTAGATGATGATAACTTCAAACTCTTTGCAATTTTTCTCTGAGAAACTCCTTTCTGATATTGTTCCACTATTTTTCGCCGCAGCATTGGGGGAATTGGTGATCCTCTGCCCATCTTGACTTCTGAGAGACACTGCCACTCTGAGAGGTTCTTTTTATACCCAATCGTGTTGCCAGTTGACCTAATAAGTTGCAAATTGGTCCTCCAGCTGTTCCTTATATGTACATTTAACTTTTCCGGCCTCTTATTGCTACCTGTCCCAACTTTTTTGGAATGTGTAGCTCTCATTAAATCCAAAATGAGCCAATATTTGGCATGACATTTCAAAATGTCTCACTTTCAACATTTGATATGTTAATTATATTCTATTGTGAATAAAATATAAGTTTATGATATTTGTAAATTATTGCATTCCTTTTTTATTCACAATTTGTACAGTGTCCCAACTTTTTTGGAATCGGGTTTGTACATCATGCAACATTTTCCTTTAACTTCTGTTCCATTGTTCCATTAACCTCTGAAACAATGCTGCAGCGTTTTTCAGCCCAAAAGGAAGACACAGGAATTCTTATAACCCTGTTGACGTTACAAACGTTGTCTTCTTAATACTGTCTGGTTCCATCTCTAGCTGCCAGTAACCACTTTTAAGGTCGAGAGAACTAAAGATTGTAGCTCCATGCAATTACTCCAGGATTTCTTGATTTTGGGGCATTGGATAGGCATCTAGGTGAGTTTTAGAGTTTAGGCCTCTGTAATCGACGCACAATCTGGACCCTCCATCCTTTTTCGGGACTACAACTACAGGAGAAGCCCAAGGAGAGATAGATGGTTGAATACACTTTTTTAGAAGCTCCTGCACTTCTGATTCAATAAACTGTTGCTTTTCCCTGGAAACCTTGTATGCATGCCTCCGCACTGGTACCTCATCCGTAGTTATGATACGTTGCTTCACAACGTTAGTCCGCCCTATCTCCTGGGTACACACTGATGGCCAGCTTACCAACAATTCTTCCAATTGTTTTCTAACATGAGTTTCAGTGTCTGCTGCTTGGGTGAGTTGTTGTATTTGTTATCTGGATTCATTATTGCATTATTGCAATTATTGAAGTTATTTGCCACCTAGTGGCAGGTGGAACGAGGCGTTTAAACTTGACACACTTGTCGTTGTACTATTGTTTGAAACGACAGAGGGCAACTCTGAGTAATTGTTCTATAAACCATCAGGAAACAGCGGTGAGAAGTAAGGTACACATGTGACAATGTTTACTTCAGTAAACTTTACCAAAAACACTACAAAAGATTTGTGTAAAACCCAGTAAACCTTGAGATTATTACTTGTCACATTAGAACAAAATATATGGATATGAGAACATGTACGTATACAATTAGTTAAAGATCGTATACAATTATACGTATACAATTATTAAAGATCTCTTAAACATTTTCTAATTTCACTAAACCTTTTCATTTAGTTGCGTGAACATGCAAGTAACATTTTTTCATTAAACATGGACATTTATGTTAATTAAAAGGCTTATTATGCTATTGTAGGCTCATTTTGTAAATATAAGCAACTAATTTAGACGGGCAAACTGGGTGCCGGTGTGATGAGACGTCATGCTCTGCTATATTCACCTCGAATTCGTGCATCTTCGGATGCAGAGCCATGTGGAAAGTTACAAAAAATGCCCTGCACACCGGCAAGCGAAATGGGGTCTCGCGCACTCAACGCACACTACCGCCCACTCCGCGATGACATAATTTTTGCCGCACGCAACTTCGCGCTCCCCATTAAAAGCGCTTCTGCACTAAACTATGATGGCCTACTTGCAGAGTTGTGTCCTCCAAGCCAGGTAGTGTTTTAGCCACACTAACTATCAATATTTCTTTTTACGTCTCCAATAATTGATTCATTTTAAAGGAATGCAATAGTAAGAGCTTTTATTCACCATGGTGGGATGACTAAATTAATGCAAACATTAAACATAATATAGAATAAAAATGTTTTCGTAGCTTAAATATTCGTTTAACATATAGCCTATTAATAATAAATTATATGAACTTAATTCAAATGCTGTCAGTAAGTAGGCCCTGCCCATATCACAAAGGGGCCCCTACCTCTCTTTCGTTTCATACAGATTACATTGCAAGAGAATATTTAAACCCTGTTTATTTTCTTTTTTTTACAAAAGCAGGTTTTGTTGTTATTTTGAGTGTACACAAATAAAAGTAGACTATTTATAATTAAACTTGTCTGTATAGCCAAAAATGACAGAGTATTTTAAATATTTTAACACGCCGGCGTGTTCTTCTGCCAGAGGGTTAAAGAAAACGTAGCCTATTTATGTTTAAATATTAGTCTATAAAATTATTTTTTAATTTCATCTATGTTGAATATGAAAAGTGAACAGCATGAGCAAAAGGTTGCGTAACTAAAAAGTGAAATGATTTAAAACACCTACCTGACTGTATTCTGTTCTGATACCTCCTGGTTGTCCCAAAAATATGTAAATGGCTCCCTTGCCATTCTCTTCATGAGGTGCCCCCACCGCTAACTCTTCAAGGCCATCTCCATTCAGGTCCTTTATGGCAGCCAGAGAAGTACCAAACCGGCCAAACTCATTCCCCACCGCCCCACGGAGAAACGCTGAGCAGTTGAGTTGAGCAGTGTCTAATTGGATCTTGGGAGTTTATTGCAAAAGTAATAAATACGTTGAACAGTTATTTGTTTTGATTATGATGGATAATGTGCTAAAGCATATGTTTAAAAAAATGCATTAGCTGTGTTTATAGTGATGTGTGCCACACAGGAAATAGTGAAGTTATTGCTTAACTTCTGTATCTATATATTTGTATTTTTGTTTCTTAATCTCAGCCCTGTCCGAACGTGTGTGTTGATCTTACCATAGAGTTTAGTGGACATATCCGGACCTCTCCTCCAAATCCATGAACGTGATATAATGGAGCTCCGACTGCTAACAACTCAGAAGCACCCAACACACACAACTCTGCCCCAAAATATGAGCCCAGCTGCAGAGAGACAAACAGAGGAAAGGAAAAAGAAGAGGTGATGTATGAAGGCAAGTATCAAGGATTGAAAGATGGGGGAGACTACACTGATAAATGCATGGGTATATTTAAATAAAAATATTGAAGAAGTCAATATATACAGACAGCATATATGTGCCAGCCCTAATAAATATATATTATATAATGTGTATAATACTGTATGCTGCGTATAATGTATATTCAATTTTATACCTGTGATCCATATATCCTATAAGAGATGGTCCAGCTGTGGTTCTGATGGTTCAGTGTAAATCCCAGCACCAGCCCTGTGTGTCTATGCCTTGGGGCTCCCGCAAAGTACACAACATGACCATTCACTGATGCCACAGCAACAGAGTAACCTGCAGCACATAATATAATTACTTTACTATAAATACATATTTTTAAAAATTATATATATATATATACACTCACCTAAAGGATTATTAGGAACACCTGTTCAATTTCTCATTAATGCAATTATCTAATCAACCAATCACATGGCAGTTGCTTCAATGCATTTAGGGGTGTGGTCCTGGTCAAGACAATCTCCTGAACTCCAAACTGAATATCAGAATGGGAAAGAAAGGTGATTTAAGCAATTTTGAGCGTGGCATGGTTGTTGGTGCCAGACGGGCCGGTCTGAGTATTTCACAATCTGCTCAGTTACTGGGATTTTCACGCACAACCATTTCTAGAGTTTACAAAGAATGGTGTGAAAAGGGAAAAACATCCAGTATGCGGCAGTCCTGTGGGCGAAAATGCCTTGTTGATGCTAGAGGTCAGAGGAGAATGGGCCGACTGATTCAAGCTGATAGAAGAGCAACTTTGACTGAAATAACCACTCATTACAACCGAGGTATGCAGCAAAGCATTTTTGAAGCCACAACACGCAGAACCTTGAGGCGGATGGGCTACAACAGCAGAAGACCCCACCGGGTACCACTCATCTCCACTACAAATAGGAAAAAGAGGCTACAATTTGCACGAGCTCGCCAAAATTGGACAGTTGAAGACTGGAAAAATGTTGCCTGGTCTGATGAGTCTCGATTTCTGTTGAGACATTCAGATGGTAGAGTCAGAATTTGGCATAAACAGAATGAGAACATGGATCCATCATGCCTTGTTACCACTGTGCAGGCTGGTGGTGGTGGTGTAATGGTGTGGGGGATGTTTTCTTGGCACACTTTAGGCCCCTTAGTGCCAATTGGGCATCGTTTAAATGCCACGGCCTACCTGAGCGTTGTTTCTGACCATGTCCATCCCTTTATGACCACCATGTACCCATCCTCTGATGGCTACTTCCAGCAGGATAATGCACCATGTCACAAAGCTCGAATCATTTCAAATTGGTTTCTTGAACATGACAATGAGTTCACTGTACTAAAACGGCCCCCACAGTCACCAGATCTCAACCCAATAGAGCATCTTTGGGATGTGGTGGAACGGGAGCTTCGTGCCCTGGATGTGCATCCCACAAATCTCCATCAACTGCAAGATGCTATCCTATCAATATGGGCCAACATTTCTAAAGAATGCTTTCAGCACCTTGTTGAATCAATGCCACGTAGAATTAAGGCAGTTCTGAAGGCGAAAGGGGGTCAAACACAGTATTAGTATGGTGTTCCTAATAATCCTTTAGGTGAGTGTATATACTATAATTAATTTAAAAAATGATCTTCTGATATACACTCACCTAAAGGATTATTAGGAACACCTGTTCAATTTCTCATTAATGCAATTATCTAATCAACCAATCACATGGCAGTTGCTTCAATGCATTTAGGGGTGTGGTCCTGGTCAAGACAATCTCCTGAACTCCAAACTGAATGTCAGAATGGGAAAGAAAGGTGATTTAAGCAATTTTGAGCGTGGCATGGTTGTTGGTGCCAGACGGGCCGGTCTGAGTATTTCACAATCTGCTCAGTTACTGGGATTTTCACGCACAACCATTTCTAGAGTTTACAAAGAATGGTGTGAAAAGGGAAAAACATCCAGTATGCGGCAGTCCTGTGGGCGAAAATGCCTTGTTGATGCTAGAGGTCAGAGGAGAATGGGCCGACTGATTCAAGCTGATAGAAGAGCAACTTTGACTGAAATAACCACTCGTTACAACCGAGGTATGCAGCAAAGCATTTGTGAAGCCACAACACGCACAACCTTGAGGCGGATGGGCTACAACAGCAGAAGACCCCACCGGGTACCACTCATCTCCACTACAAATAGGAAAAAGAGGCTACAATTTTTCACGAGCTCACCAAAATTGGACAGTTGAAGACTGGAAAAATGTTGCCTGGTCTGATGAGTCTCGATTTCTGTTGAGACATTCAGATGGTAGAGTCAGAATTTGGCGTAAACAGAATGAGAACATGGATCCATCATGCCTTGTTACCACTGTGCAGGCTGGTGGTGGTGGTGTAATGGTGTGGGGGATGTTTTCTTGGCACACTTTAGGCCCCTTAGTGCCAATTGGGCATCGTTTAAATGCCACGGACTACCTGAGCATTGTTTCTGACCATGTCCATCCCTTTATGACCACCATGTACCCATCCTCTGATGGCTACTTCCAGCAGGATAATGCACCATGTCACAAAGCTCGAATCATTTCAAATTGGTTTCTTGAACATGACAATGAGTTCACTGTACTAAAATGGCCCCCACAGTCACCAGATCTCAACCCAATAGAGCATCTTTGGGATGTGGTGGAACGGGAGCTTCGTGCCCTGGATGTGCATCCCACAAATCTCCATCAACTGCAAGATGCTATCCTATCAATATGGGCCAACATTTCTAAAGAATGCTTTCAGCACCTTGTTGAATCAATGCCACGTAGAATTAAGGCAGTTCTGAAGGCGAACGGGGGTCAAACACAGTATTAGTATGGTGTTCCTAATAATCCTTTAGGTGAGTGTATATATATATATGATCCGAAGTAACTAGTAACTAGCTACTTGACTAGTTTTTTCATTGGATACTTTTTTACTCTTACTCGAGTAACTATTAAGATTATTACTTTTACTTTGAGTAAATATTTCTTTAAGTACTTGTACTTTTACTTGAGTACAGTTTTTGGATACTCTAACCACCTCTGGGTCTGACCAGGTGCATGAGCCAGTAACAGCCTCCGTCATCGAAAGCATAATAGTGGAGTTTGATGGGATGGATTGGAGCCCTGTGCACACTCCTGTCACTGAGGGCCATTCAATGAGCTGGGTACCCACTTAGGCTGGCCACACACTTGAAGATTTTAAGCCCGATTTACACCCCCAAGCAATCGGGGAGCGTGGCCCGATTCGATGCTTGTCGAAAATCCTCAATTGTGTGGTGTCATTACGATTATTTAACTGCTCCCGATTGAGTCGGAGCCCCACACGATCCCAAATCGTAAATATCAAACATGCTTGATATTTCCGACTCTTGATCGGGCTGCCTCTGACAAGATACCCACGATAGCCAATGAGAGCAACCAAGCTTCACCAACCGGATGGTGCGTGCTTTTGAATCCTGGCAGCCACAAACATGCCACGAAAGTGGAGTATTGAGAAAGAAGATCACTCATATTCTTTTTTTCTCCTTTGTTTTTCTTCCTGTAAAACAAAACTCATGCCAGGAGAACCAGCTGATGACGTCAATCGTCCTCCATTTGTTTTTCTTCTCAAATGACGTTTGATCTCGCAAGACTCTGTGAGATCTCATCTCACTGTGAAAATGTTACTACAAACGACAGGTGTGTGGTCTCGTGTGTGCATTCGGAGGATTATAATGCTAAAAATCGGTTGAAACTACCCTTATGTCTGTGGTCTCCCAGTTTTAAAATCGATTAAGATTTGAAAATTGTCTAGTTTGTCCCTGGCCTAATGTATTATTTGATGAGCTGGATGATTGTTTCATGGTCTCCGTCACCTCCTCCCTTGTTCCTCCCTTCTCTTCTCCGCCTTGGTGTTTCCCTCTGTCAGCCCCTCCTCGGTTACATCTGTCTCTAGATTTTCGTCCGTCTGGAACCCCTCCCTCCCTCCTGCCTCTGTTGGACTTTTGCAGCATGAGAACATGCTTTGTTATTTCACGGTTCCATGGTTTCTGATTAGTCTCACCTGTTACCTGTTGATTTGATTACCATCCTCTTAGTATTTAAGCCCTTAGTTCCCATTCAGTCAGTCACGTTCAGTGTAGTCTCGCGTAGCTAGACCTTCAGACTGACGGCACAAGGTCTGGACTCTTTCGCAGTTTTCATTGGTCGAAGACCGCCCAAGAGGACATTTGACTGACATGTAACGCAACCAATCACAGTTCGATTTGTTCCGGGTCATGTTTAGGGGCGTGAAAATGTAAAATCGATGTCCCTGCAATAACAGACCGGTGTGCATCTGTAAAGTATTAATTCAAGAACGATGTGCAAATTTACTGCAACAATGGAGCCGTGAACTTCACATACTTTTGAAAATCCAACATTTAGTTGATCCTGGTAAGCACTCATTGTCACAGTTGTAAACACGACGGCGTTCTTCTTCCACAAGGGGGTTTGGCGTCATGGCATTTGTTTCCAGGTGGACTGTTAAAGAACGCGACACACGCACCTCGCGGACATCCTGTAGAATTCAACCAATCGGATGAAGACTTCGAAACTCCTGAAGTGTTTCCAGAAAAGTGTCCCATATGCATCAGACGTTCAGCCCACGGTCTGTGGGCGTGACGTCTGAGGCTGAGACTATGTTCAATGTTACGTCGATACTGACGTATTGGGGTCTCACTTGTGAGCCCCAATGACCTCTGAGTAGTAAGAAACGGGCCAATGAATATTGGCGAATGATATTTGCACGCCAAGCCACTTCTATCTGGACATACGGGTACATAAGCAACTCACTCGTTCAGATTTTTGCTTTGGAGCCGAGTGGTTGCGCACAGTGATCACTTTCTTCCAATCGCCTCACAAAGAGCATTGTTCCTGATCGAAAGAGCATTGTCCCTAATCAAAAGAGCATTCTTCCTGATCTAAAAGAGCTTGCCTACGAGAGGAGGTCTCTCTTGCCAGTGAAAGGGCACATTCAACAGTGTTTCGCCACACTGTTAAAATGTTTTGTGTGAAATTACAGTATATTCCAGGTTAATAATTGCATTAATTTCACAGTAAATCCACAGTAGGACTTCTCTTGTAGCTAACTGCACTCTTGGAAATTTCTTGTAAAATCTACAATTTCATACTGTATTTCTACAGTGCATATGTACTATGAAGGTACCCAGCATGCAGTGCGACATGAATAGATTGTGCTGTGGAGTTTCTTGATTCTTTTTGAATTTTATCTGTGCTGCTTAACTTATTTTTGGTTCATTGCTGTTTGTTTATTTTGTAATGTTCAGAATTTATCTAAAACACAGCTGTTCCGTTCCGATTAGAACATTAAACAGGTTCTCCCCACTGAGAATCCTGTTGAAAGTGCCCTAGTTAATGGTGATTCTATTACACAGAACGTGAAAATAGAGACACCAGCCACCATAGTCACATGTTTGCCTGGAGCCAGAGCACCTGACATCAAAGCAAATTTAAAAGTGCTGGCTAATGCTAATCGTAAATTCACTAAGATTATTATTCACGTCGGCACTAATGATGTTCGACTTCGCCAGTCGGATATCAACATTAATTAGACGTATACATTGTACAAAAAGGATTAGCTGTGCTGGGCAGAGACCTCTTAACTGGAATTACAGAAGCTCACACAGCAGGATGTAATTGAGCCTGTGGATGCAGCTGAGTGGGTCTCCCCAATAGTGGTCGGCAGAAAAAAAGACGGGGGTATTAGGCTTTGTGTCGACTTACGTGAGCCTAATAAATCCATCGTAGTGGACAGATTTCCTCTTCCACACATGGAGGAGATGTTCACAAACCTGTGTGGAGCTACAGTGTTTTCCACATTAGACCTCCAAAGTGCTTACCATCAGGTTGTGTTGCATGAGGACAGTCGAAACCTTATGGTGTTTATTACGCACAGGGGAATTATTTTGTTTTAAAAGGGTTCCAAATGGACTGGCCTCAGCTCCAAGCTGCTTCCAGAGGATGATGTCTGAAATCCTTAAAGGTCAGTCTGGAGTTCATTGCTACTTAGACGACATCATGGTCGCAGGAGCAACGCTTGAGGAACATGATAAAAACCTGCAATCCGTGCTGCAGCGAATTGATAAAGGCAGGAATGAAACTGAACACAGCAAAGTGCCACTTCAGACAACCAGAACTGTCATTTCTGGGTCACGCACTGTATGAAAAAGGATTACGGCCTGATGCGCTGCATGTCTCTGCAGTGGCAGCAATCCTGCTGATGAGGTTAGTCTTTGTTCATTTCTGGGTCTTACGTCATGGTATTCTAAGTTCACACCAAACTTTGCTACCGTGGTGGAGCCACTGAGGCAAAGAGACTCATCAGACTAAATACACCGTAGATTTTGGTCCTACAGACAAGTGTTATACATCATTTGAATCTGTTAAGTGTCTACTTTATTTGTGTATACTCACAATAAAAACAAAATGTTATGTTCTGCTGCCTCTCTCTCAATGAAGTCCATTCTGATACATGTCAGAAAATGAGCTGTAACTTAGTGAATACTTGTCACAGAAACATGAGACATATGAAAGAAACCTCATGTCAGGTTTTAAATAATGTAAATCAAATCGAAAAGAAATATTCTCGGTTTATGTAATCTGTTTGAAAAGAGAGAGATGTCAGTCGTTTGCGAGGGCCTCATTAACCACTAATGCGGCCAAGCCCACATCAATTCTGTAAAACGCATCAAGTTTAGTGAGATTCATGGACTTTACATTGATTAGAGACGCGGTGGTTTAGAGGTAGAATTTACCTCAGAAGAAGATCTGGTTTCATGTTGAGGAGCAACGGATCCAGCCGAGGATTGTGACAGGTAAATGTATTCTGTTCTTTATTCTAATTGCGATATACAAACCCGATTCCAAGAAAGTTGGGACACTGTACAAATTGTGAATAAAAAAGGAATGCAATAATTTACAAATCTTATAAACTTATATTGTATTCACAATAGAATATAGTTAACATATCAAATGTTGAAAGTGAGACATTTTGAAATGTCATGTCAAATATTGGCTCATTTTGGATTTCATGAGAGCTACACATTCCAAAAAAGTTGGGACAGGTAGCAATAAGAGGCCGGAAAAGTTAAATGTACATATAAGGAACAGCTGGAGGACCAATTTGCAACTTATTAGGTCAATTGGCAACATGATTGGGTATAAAAAGAACCTCTCAGAGTGGCAGTGTCTCTCAGAAGTCAAGATGGGCAGAGGATCACCAATTCCCCCAATGCTGCGGCGAAAAATAGTGGAGCAATATTAGAAAGTAGTTTCTCAGAGAAAAATTGCAAAGAGTTTGAAGTTATCATCATCTACAGTGCATAATATCATCCAAAGATTCAGAGAATCTGGAACAATCTCTGTGAGTAAGGGTCAAGGCCGGAAAACCATACTGGATGCCCGTGATCTTCGGGCCCTTAGACGACACTGCATCACATACAGGAATGCTACTGTAATGGAAATCACAACATGGGCTCAGGAATACTTCCAGAAAACATTGTCGGTGAATACAATTCACCGTGCCATTCGCCGTTGCCGGCTAAAACTCTATTGGTCAAAAAAGAAGCCATATCTAAACATGATCCAGAAGCGAAAGCCGTTTTCTCTGGGCCAAGGCTCATTTAAAATGGACTGTGGCAAAGTGGAAAACTGTTCTGTGGTCAGACGAATCAAAATTTGAAGTTCTTTTTGGAAAACTGGGACGCCATGTCATCCGGACTAAAGAGGACAAGGACAACCCAAGTTGTCATCAGCGCTCAGTTCAGAAACCTGCATCTCTGATAGTATGGGGTTGCATGAGTGCGTGTGGCATGGGCAGCTTACACATCTGGAAAGGCACCATCAATGCTGAAAGGTATATCTAAGTTCTAGAACAACATATGCTCCCATCCAGACGTCGTCTCTTTCAGGGAAGACCTTGCATTTTCCAACATGACAATGCCAGACCACATACTGCATCAATTACAACATCATGGCTGCGTAGAAGAAGGATCCGGGTACTGAAATGGCCAGCCTGCAGTCCAGATCTTTCACCCATAGAAAACATTTGGTGCATCATAAAGAGGAAGATGCGACAAAGAAGACCCAAGACAGTTGAGCAACTAGAAGCCTGTATTAGACAAGAATGGGACAACATTCCTATTCCTAAACTTGAGCAACTTGTCTCCTCAGTCCCCAGACGTTTGCAGACTGTTATAAAAAGAAGAGGGGATGCCACACAGTGGTAAACATGGCCTTGTCCCAACTTTTTTGAGATGTGTTGATGCCATGAAATTTAAAATCAACTTATTTTTCCCTTAAAATGATACATTTTCTCAGTTTAAACATTTGATATGTTATCTATGTTGTATTCTGAATAAAATATTGAAATTTGAAACTTCCACATCATTGCATTCTGTTTTTATTCACAATTTGTACAGTGTCCCAACTTTTTTGGAATCGGGTTTGTAGACTATTGTCTGTAAATATTAATCCGCAAAAAGACCGTTTAAATATAAATCCTGCATATTCTTTGTGTCTCTGTGTGAATGAATGGCGCTGACGCGCACTTTCGTTTACTACACATACTTACAGTAGTAAACATGCCATATTGGCTTTTCCCAAACTATATTGTTATACTGAGAATGAATGAAATATGTAATAAATACTTAAATAAAATGTTTTAGCAACGTATTAAACTGCAGATTAACATTTATAGGCTCTATAATATAACAAATACGAATCATAAAATGTCATAGATGTAAGACTGTTTAGACAAGATTTCTTTGGCCTGTTTTGGCTAGATTATGAAGTGCTTAACCCTCTGAACCCGAAGAACGCGCCCACGCGTTTTGCTGGATTTTTCCTCATGACAGTGTAAAACAACTTAAAATACTCTGTCATTTTTGGCCTCACAGACATGAACGATATGTCTTTACAAAGCTTAAAGTGTCTACTTTTATTTATGTACACTCAAAATAAAAACTAAATGTTGTGCTTTTCGCTAAATAAAGAAAACAAACAGGATGCGCGTTCTCCCGTCTGTCTCCCTGTGATGTCCACTCTAAAATGCGTCTGAAAATGAACTCAGAACTCAGAGAATACTTGCCACACAGACACGACAGATATCTCTTTATAAAGCTTGGAATGTCTACTTTTAAATGAAGTCATTTATATAAAAAACGTCTCGGTTACGTATGTAACCCTTGTTCCCTGAGGAGGGAACGGAGACGTTATGTCAGTGACTGACGAATGGGGGTTTCGCTTAGAAGCCTATCACCTTCGAGTTCTTACAAAACGAGCCAATGGCAATGAAATGCCATGGGTCTGCGGAATTTGCATAGCGTAGCTCCACCCCACCCTGTGGGTATATAAGGAAGGACGCTGGGAATCTTGCATTATGTTACCTGCTGAGGAGCCGAGACTGAACTCCCGGCTGTTCCAGCGGTACAGCGGAAGTGGCAGAGGGACGTAACGTCTCCGTTCCCTCTTCAGGGAATGAGGGTTACATACGTAACCGAGATGTTCGAGTTACGTCAGTGACTGACGAATGGGGGTCCAATCTAATCACGCCACTCGGCTGTCTTCCAGTGCCCTGCGCAAGTCCGAGCTCCCTGTCGTCAGACTAGCACGGACGAAGGACTCGACTTAACACAGGAATACCAAGGTACACTGGGAAGCAGATCCCACGTGGAAATATGCAACACAATGCCTGCCCGAAGGGAGGACTTACAGAATATACATATGACCCGCGAACGGGATGCATATGGAACACACTAGGGTATCCAGCCCGAAGGGTGGAATGTTTCAACCCCAAGGGGTGGCAAGGGCTTGCCAAGGGAAAGACACATGTTCAGAGAGGCTTACAGTGGAAATACACATGTGGGGGTTGCCCAACGGGGGAACCATGCACATGGAGGCACCTAGCCTAACACGAGGGCTGACCGAGCGGGCATGCACTCTGGTGTCGGCATCAACAGTGCTGGAGGAACTCAGGGCTTCAGGGGAAACTCACCTGAGGAAATATTGCACGTATCCAGTCTGTGGAGTGGAATGGCGAGCAAGCGATGACACCGAGCAGGTCCTAGTTACTGGCTACTGGAAGCGAGTACACGGGAGGACACTGGCTCCACTCGGAGATTATAAAATCTTGTGAATGTGTTGGGTGTCGCCCAGCCTGCAGCTCTGCAGATGTCTGTTAGCGAGGCGCCATGCGCTAGAGCCCAGGAGGAGGCTACACTCCTGGTGGTGTGTGCCCTCACCCCTAGGGGGCATGGACGACCCTGCATCTGGTAAGCCAAGACAATGGCGTCCACTATCCAGTGCGACAACCTTTGCTTGGAGAGAGCCTTTCCCTTCAGCTTCCCTGACCCATCACCTGACCCAGGGAGCGTGCGGTCACCTTCGTCGGCGGCACGCAGCTCATCCATGAGCCCTGGGTCAGCTCTACCCTCGTGCATGTCCCTGAGCATCCTGGCCTGGTAGACCTGAAGGATGGCCATGGCATGCAATGAGGCGGCGGCCTGCCCCGCAGCTCTGTAGGACTTCGTCACCAAGGTAGACGAGAACCTACAGGCTTTGGAGGGGTGCTTAGGATCACCGTGCCACGTTGAAGCACTCTGCGGACACAGTTGCATTGCAACAGAGCGTTCAACAGGGGGGACCCCAGTGTACCCTTTGGCCGCGGCCCCGTCGAGGGCAGAGAAGGCAGAGGAGGCCGCCGAACAGTCGTGGGAAGACAATGGGGACTTCCAGGACCGTGTGACCTCCTCATGCACCTCGGGAAAGAAAGGTATTGGGGGCGGGGCCTGATGGCTGTCAGGGCGCGCTGCCCCCAAAAACCAATCGTCCAACCGCGAGCGCTCAGGACAGGGCGGAGGGCTTTATTCCACACCGTAACCCTCAGGTCACCCTGGCCACCAGCCAAAGTATCACCTCTCGTGGAGGCGATAGATTGGGGTGTGGCACAGGGGACTCTACCTCCATTACGGAGTCTCGACCGCAACATCGCGATGGTCATATTCCTGCAGTGAGAACGTGACTCATCCACAAACGCTGCTTGAGCGTGCTGTAAGCCCAAACACGTCAAGCAGTGATTGATCCCGTCAGAAGGCAACATAGATCGACCACACCCAGAAGTGCACGGGCGAGACATCTTTAAAAAGACGTGCCACGCGCAAGCTCTTTTGTGAGAAGAAAGCTCTGCAGAAGTGTTGAAGCGCCCAGGGAAACACACACACAGCTGTTGCAGATCACTGCACAGATCAGCAGGCAGGCAATGTGCGATCGCTGGAACGTGCCGTCACACCAACACACTGGAGAACCGCTCGTCTCGAAGAACTGAAGAGAGAACTCAGAATTCAGGCTTGCAGGAGTGAAAAGATACTCTTGGCTCCGAAGCAGAAACATAATGCGAGATTGCCAGCGTCCTTCCTTATATACCCACAGGGTGGGGTGGAGCTATGCTATGCAAATTCCACAGACCCATGGAATTTCATTGCCATTGGCTCGTTTTGTAAGAACTCGAAGGTGATAGGCTTCTAAGCGAAACCCCCATTCGTCAGTCACTGACGTAACTCAGAGAGACTGAACAAAAGGGAACAAATATTCTCTGTTTATGTAATTCGTATGAAAACAGCGAGAGGTAGAGTTCCTCAAGCGGAGCCTCATTATCTTTAACCCTCTGGAGTCTAAACTGTTTTGGGGCACTTTAGAAGTTTTGACATGCTCTGACATTTGTGCTTTTTTCAGTTGCTTATAAACACATTAATGGCAAAAGTGTAATACACTGTATTCAGCACAAACTGGGCTACCATAATATGTGAGCAACATGTATGTACATGCTTGTATTTTTGAGAGAATAATGTGTATGCATGGTTTTTGAAAAACTAAAATTTTTGTTTTAAAATTAAGGCCTCAAAACACACAGTAGATATGTGTCCACAAGACTTTAGACTAATGGGTTTTGTTGCCTAGAGTTTTCAAACTGATGTGAGAATCATTGTGCCTACTTATTCCCACAACACAATATATTGATTTACATTTTGTAAGACACTTTTTCTTTACAAAGGCCGTATGCGAAGAGGCGTGAATGATCATGAATAATGCTGTGATTCACACCTGAGAGAACAAAAGAACTCATAATGAGCCGCATAATGAGCTGCATAATGAATGAGCCTCAGGTATGTGACTGAGAAAGCTAAGCAACAGGACAAAGGAAATATATTTTGTTGTAGTTTATTTAGAATGTAGTCAACAAAGGCACATTAAAAAGGCCTATTATATTTTAAATTATCAAAAGATTTGACTACACTGCAAAAAATGTTCTTCTTCTTTAGTATTTTTTCTTGTTTCCAGTCCAAATATCTAAAAATTCTTAAATCAAGATTCATTTACTAGATAAGTAAAATTTTCTATGGGGTAAGAAAAATAATCTTATTTCTGTTTGGGACAGACACAAGAAACAAGATTTCAATCAGAAACAAGATTATTTTTCTTCCCCATTGGCAGATAATTTTGCATGTTTTAAGCAAAAACTCACTTCATTTTGATTTTACTTTCAACAAAACAAGAAAAAATATCTTATGTCATTTTACTTATCTAGTAAATGCATCTTGATTTAAGAATTTGTAGATATTTAGACTAGAAACAAGACAAAAATACTAAGAAGAGCATTTTTGGTAGTGTACTTTTTTTTTCTTTTTTTTTTTAAATAAGTCTCATGCTAAAAAACAGTAATATTGTGACACTGAACACAATTCAGTATTCAGTAAATACAAATAACTGAATAATTGGTAATGATGAATGTTATAAGTAAAATATTTGGGATTTAAATGCAATGCAATTATGATTTCAAAGAGTATAGGGTGAATTCAGGTTGATTGGGACACTTTTTCCCCAGTCATTTCAATGGCAAACATTTTCTGAATCATTTGATTTTGTAAACTATCCGATACACACAATACTCAAATATCATTTCAAGTTGGTTCATTTATGAGACATGCGTGCAATGCATGATGGCCAGCGCTAAGGCTATTGTCTGCTATGCTTCTTATTAAATAAGAAGCAAATATATTAAAAACATTGATTAAAATTAAGATACAATTTATACAAAACGAAATTCACTTTAAATAAAGGCTTTCTACAAAACAAAACTTAATGAAGTGGTCAAAATAATTTCTGACAAACTCCATGTCTTCTGATATATTCCGCATCAAATGATGTGTCCTTTATTACTCGTCCTGTTCACTTTTCACAATCAACATATATTAAATTAAAAAATACCATTAAGCTATAATATTTAAACATCAATATGAAACAAAATACGTTTTACTGGTACTATATTTATAGCATCTGAGCAGACATTTGCTGATAAAAGCTTTATTGATGTGACACTAGGCTATTTTACAATAAACACTTCATAATCTGTCCAAAATAGGCCAAAGAAATCTTGTCTAAACAGTCTTACGTCTATGACATTTTATGTTGCAGCAGGATTCATATTTAAACGGCCTTTTTTGCGTTTAATATTCACAGAAAACTAACAGAATAAACTTACCTCACAATCAGCGGCTGAATCCATTGCTCTTAGAAATAAACAGTTTTCATGAGGTAAATTATTCCAGGATTATTCCTCAACGCGTCTCAAAACGATGTAGCTAAAGTATAGCACTATACTTGATGCGTTTATTTGAGTTGATGTGGGCGTTGACTGTGCTCTCGAGTGGATCGGTCAGTATTTGAATCTCAAAAGAACTCGCTCCGTGGGCGTGGCGCATTAGCGGATAATGAGACGATAATGAGACACTCGCGAACGACTGACATCTCTCTCTTTTCAAACAGATTACATAAACACAGAATATTTGTTTTCGATTTTATTTACATTATTTAAAACCTGACATTTCAACGTTTCTTTAGACATATGTCTCATGTTTGTGTGACAAGTGCTCACTAAGTTAGAGTTCCTTTTCTGAAGACTTTCTGAATGAACGTCTTTGAGAGAGAGACTGCAGGTTGCGCATCATGTTTGTTTTCTTTATTTTGCAAAAAGCACAACAATCTGTTTTTATTGTGACTGTACACAAAAAAATATAGAAACTTAACATATTATAATGATGTATAACACTTGCCTGAATTATAAAAATCGACAGAGTTATTTGAGTCTCCTTGGCACTGATAAGAAAAAAAGCGAGTTGATCACGCCAGCGACGGCCGACTCCATGCGGTTAATGTGACCACACCCACGAGCGCAAAGCGATTCACATGCAAATCGTCCACGTGAAGGAATGCGAACCTGTAAACGCCCCCCATCACCTCAAAACAAAGAATCAGCTTCATCATTCTTCTGCTTTTCATCGAGTTTGGAAGACACGCTGTGAGTTTACCTTGGATTTACCTCAGAAGAAACAGAACGTGATTTTAACATGAGAATTTTTAAGGTAAAACATTTCTTCTCACTTATATTAGCGTTATTGATGCATAAACTTCACATTGTAGGCTACTAGTTGAACTATTGCCAGACTAAAATGTGTGAAATCAACGGAAACATGTTGAAATATGAAATAGGTAGGTAAACTTTCAATGCTAAATAAAGATACACGTACGACATGGGGATATTTTTATGCTCTATAATATTAAACACAGCATGTTATAAAAGTAGGGTTGCCAACTGTCCCGTATTAGCCGGGACGTCCTGTTTATTGGGCCTAAATGTCCCGTCCCGTTTATTGACTGCTATGCTGATGTAACCACTGACTTACATCAGGATTGCTCCTGTCTGCCTCCTGTTTGTCCTGCTGACTGCTGTGCTCACGTGTGCTTTGCTTGCTTTTGAATCTTTATTTGATATCATTCCCTGTTGTTTAAACTGCTAAATATAATTTACCCATCACCATATATTGTCTAATATTGCCTACCACATTAAATCTGACACCGCTAGCTTTTAATCTAAATCACTATCACGCGTTAGCATTTCGCTAGCCTGTTAGCTTGCCATCTCTGCACTCGGGTCTCTTGTTTTCTGAGTTCATTAAACAACTGTGGTGAGTTGGATTAGTAAATAGACTCCATCAAACAACTGTGGTAAGTTGGATTAATCAACAAATACGGTAAGCCATGTCGTCTTCTCCTGTCATTGTCACTTGCACTGCATGTTTCATGTTTAGTATATCTTTCTCCGTTGGCGAACAGGGCTTCACATGTGATAAATGTAAGGAGATAGTCAGGCTGACGGAAAAGATTTCAGAATTAGAGAGACGCATCCAGACTTTATTTGAGAGTAGTGAGAATGTAATAGCTTTAGACACTGCTTTGGATGCGAATAGCTTAGTGAACTCTGTACATTGTTCGGTTCCGGCTGTAGAGCCCGTGCAGCAGGGCAACTGGGTGACGGTGAGACGGCATAGTCGCGGATCAAAAAAACCACTCTTCCGTTCCGATTAGAACATCAAAAAGGTTCTCTCCACTCAGTGATGCACCCACTGAGAATCCTGTTGAAAGTGCCCTAGTTATTGGCGATTCTATTACACGGAACGTGAAAATAGAGACACCAGCCACCATAGTCACATGTTTACCGGGAGCCAGAACGCCTGACATCAAAGCAAATTTAAAAGTGCTGGCTAATGCTAATCGTAAATTCTCTAAGATTATTATTCACGTCGGCACAAATAATGTTCGACATCACCAGTCGGAGATCACCAAAATTAACATTAAAGAGGTGTGTGAACTCGCAAGTACGATGGTAGATGACGTTTTTTGGTCTGGTCCCCTCCCCGTGAAAAGGAGTGATGAGATACTTAACAGACTATCATCACTCAATGGCTGGTTGTCTAAGTGGTGTCCGCAGAATAACATAGGGTTCATAGACAATTTGAAAAGCTTTTGGGGCAGACCTGACCTGTTGAAAAAAGATGGTATTCATCCTTCCTGGGATGGTGCCGCTCTTCTCTCTAGTAATTTGGCACATAGTCTTAGAGCTAAACATTGACTAACTGGGGCCCAGGTCAGGAAGCAGACGGACTGGCTTACCCGACCGCCTGCTAGCTGTCTCACGTCACAGAAGTCAGATAAATCCCAGCACATAGAGACTCTTTCACCTAGATATTATCACATAGAGACTGTGTCTGTTCCACGAATTAGTAAATACAAAAAGCCATCAAAACCATTCAACGGTAAAAATTTAATTGATGTCCAACAGATATAATACAGATGATCAAATGATAAAGCTCGGGCTGCTGAATATTCGATCCCTTTCCTCAAAAGCGCTTATTGTTAATGATATGATTACAGATCATAACCTAGATGTGCTGTGTTTGACAGAAACCTGGCTAAAACCTGACGATTACATTACTTTAAATGAGTCCACCCCCCAAGATTATTGTTATAAACACGAGCCGCGTCTGAAAGGTAAAGGGGGAGGTGTTGCTGTAATTTATAATAATATCTTTGGTATTACTCAGAAGTCTAGTTTCAAATATAATTCCTTTGAAGTTGTGGTGCTTTATGTAACGTTATGTAGTGAAATTGATAAATCCCGTTTGACATTTGTGCTGGCTACTGTATACAGGCCACCAGGGCACCATACAGACTTTACCAGAGAATTTGCTGATTTTCTATCAGAGTTAGTACTGGCTGCAGATAAAGTCCTAATTGTTGGTGAATTTAATATCCATGTAGACAATGAAAAAGACGCATTGGGATTGGCATTTAAAGACATTCTAAACTCTATTGGAGTAAGGCAACACGTGTCAGGACCCACTCATCGCCGTAATCATACTTTAGACCAAATACTGTCATATGGAATAAATGTTGATGCCGTTGAAATTCTGCAGCAGAGCGATGACATCTCAGATCATTATCTAGTATCATGTATACTTAATGTAGCAAAGGCTGCAAAGTCGTCCCCTCGTTTCAAACATGGCAGGACTATCACTGCTGCCACTAAAGATTGCTTTGTAAATAAACTTCCTCATCAGTTCCATCTCCTCAGCATCCCAGATAGCCTAGAGGAACTGGACGTTGCAACAGAAACTATTGACGCTCTCTTTTCCAGCACTTTAGACACAGTTGCTCCTCTGCGCTTAAAGAAGATTAAAGAAAATAGTCCAACGCCGTGGTACAACAAGCACACCTGGGCCCTTAAAACAGCAGCCAGAAAAATGGAGCGCAGCTGGAAGAAAACAAGACTGGAAGTTTTTCGATTTCATGGCAAGAGAGCATGATTGCGTACAGAAAGGCCTTAAAAACTGCTAGATCTGCTTATTTCTCAACTCTCTTAGAAGAAAACAAACACAACCCTAGGTATTTATTTGAAACAGTGGCTAAATTAACAAGAAATAAAGCCTCAACTTCTGGCGTTTGCAAACAGCACAGCAGTAATGACTTTATGAACTTCTTTACGTGCAAGATTGATAATATTAGGAAGAAAATTATAACTATGCAGCCATCTACTACAATATTGCATCAGACAGTGCATTGTAGTGTCACTCAGGAAAAATTCCACTCATTCACTGCTATAGGAGAAGAAGAATTTGCTAAACTCGTTAAATCATCTAAATCAACAACATGTATGCTCGACCCTATACCGACTAAGCTACTAAAAGAGATGCTTCCAGAGGTCATAGATCCTCTTCTTAATATCATTAATTGATCTTTGTCATTAGGATATGTACCGAAAACTTTTAAGTTAGCTATTATTAAACCACTTATTAAAAAACCGCAACTTGATCCTACAGAATTAGTCAATTACAGGCCAATCTCAAATCTACCCTTTCTGTCAAAAATACTAGAAAAGGCAGTGTCTTCACAACTATGCTCCTTTTTAGAAAGAAATGGTATCTGTGAGGATTTCCAGTCAGGATTTAGACCGTATCATAGTACTGAGACTGCTCACATTAGAGTTACAAATGATTTGCTCTTATCATCCGACCGTGGTTGTATATCTCTATTAGTGTTACTCGATCTTAGCGCTGCATTCGATACTATCGACCACAACATTCTTTTGAATAGACTCGAAAATTATGTTGGCATTAGTGGAATTGCATTGGCATGGTTTAAATCATACTTATCTGACCGTTATCTTTTTGTAGCAGTAAATGAAGAGATGTCACACCGATCACAAGTTCAGTATGGAGTACCGCAAGGCTCAGTGCTAGGACCGTTGCTTTTCACCCTGTACATGCTACCACTGGGAGCTATCATTAGGAAGCATGGCGTTAGTTTTCATTGTTATGCTGACGATACTCAGCTCTATATTTCTTCACGCCCTGACGAAATTTACCAATTCACAAGATTAAAGGAATGCATAACTGATATAAAAAATTGGATGACTGTTAATTTCCTGCAACTTAATTCAGAAAAAAACTGAATTTTTAATTATTGGACAAAAAAAAGTAGTAACCTAGAATACTGTCTAACAATTGATGACTGCTCTGTCAAGTCCTCGTCGTCAGTTAGGAACCTGGGTGTGCTCTTTGATACCAATCTTTCATTTGAAAGCCACGTTTCTAGCATCTGTAAAACTGCATTCTACTATCTTAAAAATATATCTAAATTACGGCACATGCTTTCAATGGAAAATGCTGAACAGTTAGTTCATGCGTTCATGACCTCAAGGCTAGATTATTGTAATGCTCTACTGGGTGGTTGCCCTGCACGCTTAATAAATAAACTGCAGCTTGTCCAAAACGCAGCAGCTCGAGTTCTTACTAGAACCAGGAAGTATGACCATATTAGCCCGGTTCTGTCAACACTGCACTGGCTCCCTATTAAACATCGTATAAATTTTAAAATCTTGCTAATTACTTACAAAGCACTAAATGGTTTAGCTCCCCAGTACTTGAGCGAGCTCTTAGCGCATTATACTCCATCACGTCTATTGCGGTCTCAAAATTCTGGCCAGTTGATAATACCTAGAATATCAAAATGAACTGCAGGTGGTCGATCCTTTTCCTATTTAGCACCTAAACTCTGGAACAGTCTTCCTAGCATTGTTCGGGAAGCAGACACACTCTGTCATTTTAAATCTAGACTAAAAAACACATCTCTTTACTATGGCATACACATAGAACATTATCAATTTATATTATTCAAATCAGTTAAATGATTGTTAGGCTGCATTAACTAGGTCAGCCGGAACTGGGAACACTTCCCATAACACCTGATGTACTCGTTACATCATAAGAAAAATGGCATCTAGGCTAATGTTAGTCTCTCTGTTTATCCCAAGGTTTACTGCAGTCAGCCGGATCCGGGCCGTATCCAGATCAGATGGCGGACCTGCGCCTAGACATGACCAACGCATCCCTGAAATGTCTGCAGAGACCGTGTCAATTAAACTTCCCCCTGTAAATGCCGCATCGACACGACATCCTCATTAAACCCGTCTCCGGCATGACGACTCCAATCTTTCGAATAATCTTACGAATATCTTTCAATCTAATATGACTTCTGACCTGTAATGTTGCCAGAATCATAATCATACACTATTTGTTCGTCAGCCAGAGAAGACGGGGACTGGAGCCGTCCCTGGACTCTGGACGGGGACTGAAGCCAACTCTAGACTCTGGACGAGGACTGAAGCCGACTCTGGATGGGGACTGAAGCCAACTCTGGACTCTGGACAGGGACTGAAGCCAATTCTGGACTCTGGAAGGGGAGTGGAGCCATCTCGGGACTCTGGACGGGAGACAAAGTCCTCTCTGGACTCTGGATGGGAGACAAAGTCATCTCTGGACTCTGGATGGGAGACGGAAGTCCTCTCTGGACTCTGGACGAGAGACGGAAGTCAGCTCAGGACTCTGGACAGGGATGAAAGTCCTCTCTGGACTCGTGACAGGGACAGATGTCCTCTCTGGACTCGGGACACGGGCGGATTTCTTTCTCTGGACTCGGGACAGGAGATGGAGCCATCACTGGACTCGGGTCTGGAATTGGTTCTGACCAAAAGTCAATGAGCCAGTGGTGCCCTGCTAGTTTGGGAGAGGACTGATTCCCAGGTGCGGTACTCCTGGCTGAAGATTCAGGCGTGGCAGCCATCCTGGCTGAAGACTCAGGCATGGTGACCATCTTGGCTGAGGGCTCAGGCGTGGCGGCAGCCATCTTTGGCAGAGGGCTCTGGCGTGGCGGCAGCCATCTTGGCAGAGGGCTCCCAGTCTTTCTCCTCGCTCTCCACGATGGTGAAGGGGGATCCATTGTGGACAAGAAGCCACTCCACATACTCCTGGAAGCTCCCTCAAGGCCCATCTCCGGGCAGGCGGAAAACACACAGAGGCTGGTGTCATCACGGTGGACGAAGGGAACCAGATCCAAATACTTCTGTGTGTGGGCCCCAAGGGACAGATCCCCCTGGGAGAGGAGGAGAAGCTTCACTGCTGCAAAATCCATGATAGTGGTCTGTTATTCTGTCACATGCTGTTTGCAGCAAGGATGAGACAGGATCTATTGGCAGCAGTTTACAGGTTTTATTAACTAAAAAGAACACAGAACAGAACAACCAGCTAAACACAACGATAACAGACAACAAGACAGGACTAAACACAGGCTTAAATACACAGAGAACTGATCAAAGAAACGTGACACAGCGGACAAGATTTATTGACAAGACACAGGTGACAAGGATAACACAATCAATTAGGAACCATAGTGACAAACGGGCCGGGGAAACTGAGGGTGACAGAACCAATAAACACAAACAAGACTAGAAATACAGACATGAACAGGAGAACAGATCAAAAACAAACTCTAAACAAGACTAAACAAACTCAAACCGTGACACGTGCATTATTTGTGGTGTTTTATAATAAGCTTAATGCTACACCTGCTTAGCATTTCTCATGTAAGCATTTCTTATTCTTTATTGTTATAAAAATACTGCATGAAAAACACATACAGAACATATATCGTCGTAATCATGTATTTATTTGGCTTCATGTTTCATCTGTGGAAACGTTTCTCTCAGTTGTTTATGTGCGGAACTCAGAACAAGGAAATTAACACAATGTCATTCGGAAGGGCAAAAGTTATAATTACATAACATGATTGACAGCTCTAGAGCGAATGAGCTCTCTGACTCATAACAGATACACACAGAAGAAAACAGCGTACCATCATAAAGTATGTTTAGCATGCTGGGATCAGCATGGGATGCTGGTTGCTGGTTTGCTGGTCCCCAGCATGGGAAGCGGAAGTGCTGGTGGACCAGCTACAACAGCTCAGTTTTCCTTGAGAACAGCATGACTATGCTGGTCTACCAGCTAGACTAGCAGTACACCAGCTCTAACCAGCATAAACCAACCTGGACCAACATGGAATTGCTGTTTCAAAACTGGGTATTGTTTTCTATAGAGCTGCCTTACAGTAGAATTTAAATCTGTATGAATTTTTATTTGATGAAGTTTGCAAGACTGATTGTTTACTACAGAGAAGCTGCTTTGAAACAATCTGTATTGTATAAAGCGCTATATAGTAAATATAACTTGTCTTGACAAAGTCAATAACATGGGTTCAAATCTGACTCAAATTCACACCCTTATCCCATTCCCACCTCTTTCCCCCTAGTGTGACTTTAAACTAGATTTTTACATTTTCTGCAGTTGCTATGTATGTCCTTAGCGCCACTGTGCAAGGCAAGTTACCCACAAAAGTTTAACATATAGCATCAGAGAGTATGAATATGAGTATTTAAAGTATGTAAAATAGTAACCTGTAAGTGATGATAAAAAAGTGAAAAAAGGCCAAAAATAGACAAAATAATTAATGAATGATGCCATACCCAGATATGAATCCCTAATGTCCTCCTCCATATTTGTGGCATTAATGAATGAAGAATTCATCATTTGATGAGTGAAATCCTGCACTATTCCTCCTGACCAGGAGTATGCTCCAACCGCTCCAAACATCCTTAAACCCTACAGTAGCAAAGAGAAATTAAACTTAATTTATATAATTTGTTATTGCATAACTAGGAAAGAATCCTAAGAAAATTTTTAAACCTGCTTGTGAATGTAGCTGCATTTATATGGTTTCTAGTAGGGGTGTGACGAGACACTTAGCTCACGAGATGAGATGAGACACGAGATTGGGTTCACGAGAACGAGATGAGACGAGATTTTTGCACAGTATTTTTAAGAAATCCTCAATGACAAAATTCATGACTGGAAAAATAGTCTGCAGGTGCATTTTGAAATGTTTTAACTAATCATCTTGTAATGAATGTCATTTCAGTTCTACTTTCTGAGTATGAATTATAAAATGCATTGAAAGACAACAATACTCAAGCACTGTAAAAGGTTTTGCCACAAACTCAACTGACTGGCTTCTCCCTTGTATGATTTCACACGACTCTCCTCGACCCGCTTTCAATTCGCGATCGCACGTACTCAGTGAATAGGGAGCGCCAGTGCTGAGCGCGCATTCTACAAGATAAGACATTTATCAGACGCTTAGGCTCTGTTGCGCAACAAATCCTCCAACATGGTCTTTCTTGTCAGTCATCTCACCTTACTCTCGTCACATGATCAGTGAACTGTGATTCCTGCTGCACTGTGCGTGACTCTGCTGCAGCTCGTGCTGGATGCGCAGAGCAGATGTTTACAATAGTTTACAATTGAAGCGATCATTATCCAACTGAATTAAATGGTTTTTATTTCTATAAAAAAAGCTAAACGACAATGTAATGTAAAAGTAGTGGTGCATATTCCATGCTAATTTCACCCTCATGCTCTGTCATGGCGATATTGCGAGACAGCTTTTCACTCAATGAGAAATCGTCACATTTTAAGCTTGTCACACCCCTAGTTTCTAGCTAGTCCAAGCTGGTAATTTATAGTCATTAGTGAATCCATACTCTTAGAAGAAATGGTTCTATATAGAAACTTAAAGGGTTCTGTCAGGTGCTTCAAATATAGAACCTTTTAGGGTTTCCCATCATGAGATCATTTTATGGATTTAGTTTTAATTAATTAATTTGTTTTAATTTTAATTATTTTTTATGAATTAAACAGCTTGTAAACATACTTTATCACTAGAAAAAAAAGAATACATTAACATGAAAGTGTTATGCAATCATTTAAGACATTTCTCCTTATGTAATAGAATGATGATGTCTGCATGTATGACGTAACAGGATGACGTGTACAGAAAGAGAAAGTGTTTCGAAGTAAAGTGTGTGAATGGCACTGCTGCTGAACAGTTGTTCCCTTTCATTCAGTCACTCCGAGTAACGTCAGTGACTGACGAATGGGGGTTTCGCCTAGAAGTCTATCATCTTCGAAATCTAGAAAACGCCCAATGGCAGTGCCAATGCCATGGGCATGCGGAATTTGCATAGCGTGACTCCGCCCCACAGCGTGGGTATATAAGGAAGTACGCTGGCAACATCGCATTATGTTTCTGCTTCGGAGCCAAGAGTATCTCTCTCTTCACTCCTTAAGCCTTCTGAGTATCGTCAAGCTTCTTCGAGATGAGCAGCTTTCCAGTCGGTGTTGGTGTTACGGCGCATTCCAGCGATCGTTTACTGCCTGCCTGCTGATCTGTGCAGTGGTCTGCATCCAGCTGGTAACCGGTCCCTGGGCGCTTCAGCATCGCTGTGAAGCTTCTTCTCCTAAAAGAGCTCACACGTGGCACGTCTTTTTCAAGATGTCTCGCCCGTGTGCTTCTGGGTGCGGTCGATTTCTGCCGCCCTCTGATGGGCACAATCATTGCCTGACGTGCTTGGGCTTTCAGCACGCTCAGGCAGCGCTTGTGGATGAGTCATGTTCCCACTCCGGGGACATGGCCATCTCGGTGCTGCGGTCGAGACTCAATGAGCTCCGTACTGGAGCGAGAGTCCCCTCTGCCACACCCCAATCTGCTGTCTCTACGCGAGGCGGCACTTTGGCTGGTGGCCAGGGTGACCTGAGGGTGACGGTGTGGAACAAAGCCCCGACGCTCATGCCTCGGGCCACACCCCCCTCTAGTGCACCGCTCCCACCGTGCGCCCAAATTGGGACACCGGAGCCGGCTCCTGCTGTTCCGTGTGTTTCGTTTGGGCCCGCAGAGGACGAGGAGATGTCGATCGCCGCATCGCAAGGTGGGCTGGAGTCCTCCGAGGATGATGATTCGGCTATGCTGCCGCCTTCCTCTGTGCCAGCATTGCCCGAGTCAGACCCGGAGTTGACAGCCATGCTTTCCTGGGCAGCCGCGAGCCTCGGGTTGGAGTGGAACCCTCTACCCTGTCCTGAACGCTCGCGGTTGGACGATTGGTTTTTGGGGGCACCGCGTTCTGACACCCGTCAGACCACGCCCCCAATACCTTTTTTCCCGGAGGTGCATGAGGTCCTGGAAGTCCCCATTGTCTTTCCGTGACCGATCGGCGGCCTCCTCCGCCTTCTCTTCCCTCGACGGGGCCGCGGCCAAAGGGTACACTGGGGTTCCCCCGGTTGAACGCTCTGTTGCGATGCAACTGTGTCCTCAGAGTGCTTCAACATGGCGTGGCAACCCAAAGCACCCCTCCAAAGCCTGTAGGTTCACATCAACCTTGGTGTCGAAGTCCTACAGAGCTGCGGGGCAGGCTGCCGCCTCTCAGCATGCCATGGCCATCCTTCAGGCCTACCAGGCCCGGATGCTCAGAGACATGCACGAGGGTAGAGCTGACCCAGGGCTCAGAAATGAGCTGCGTGCCGCCACCGACCTCGGCGACGAAGGTGACCGCACGCTCCATGGGCCAGGTGATGTCCACAGCAGTGGTCCAGGAGAGACACCTATGGCTCAACCTGGCCGATATGCGGGACGCCGAGCGGACTCGTTTTCCTCGACGCTCCCATATCCCAGGATGGGCTATTCGGCGGCGCGGTTGAGAACTTCGCCCAACAGTTCTCAGCCGCCCAGAAGCAGACTGAGGCTATCAAACACATACTGCCCCGGCGGCCAGCTGCTGCTTCCACCCAGCCGCCGGCACAGTCGCCTCAGCCTGCTCGCCGCCGAAGGCGCCAAGCGCCAGGCTAAGCGGCGCTCCTGACGCGGACAGCTCAGAGATGGGCAGTTCTTTCCAGGAGATGGTAGCAGGACCACTCCTTCCCCCGGTGGAGGGCCGGGGGAGAATCCTTTGTTCCGCTGCTGGCCCCCGGGCCAGCAGCACCCTATTGTGGTTAAAGAAAGAACTGACATGCCCATCCCAGAGCACCCAGAGACCGATGGCAGTGTGCGCCGCCCCCAGGCCACGCCACTCTCGTCCCTCTCTAACACCAGTCTCCTCTCAGAGCAGACCCCAGTGGAACGCATGTCCTTCCCATGTCTCCTCTGTCAGGACGTGGCTGATGACTGTGCCCCCACACAGGGCTATCAAACACATGTTTGATAGCCCGTTGACCTCATGTTGACACATGAGACACATGTTGACCTCCCACGTCTGGGCCGGTCACGCCGCCTCGCTGCCCCACCCGGGGTACGTCTGTGGTTCGCATGACCCCGCTGGTGCAGTTTTTGGGAGCCTGGCTTCAGCTTCCTGGACTGTCCCGCTGGGTCGCGAAGACCATCAGGCTCGGCTATGCGATTCAGTTCGCTCAGGCTCCTCCCCGTTTCTGGGGGGTCCGATACACCATGGTGGGGCCCAGCGCCCCTGTCATGCGTGCGCAGTCACTGCTGACTTGCCTCCGTCAAATCGAGAGCAAGAGTGTGGTTCCACTGAAGTTATTTCAGAGGCTCCTGGGGCATATGGCATCTGCAGCCGCGGTAACGCCGCTCGGATTGCTTCATATGAGACCGCTTCAGCACTGGCTTCGCGATCGAGTCCCGAGATGGGGATGGCAGTCGGGCACGCTCCGGGTCCCAATGACTCGGGCCTGCCTGCAGACCCTCACCCCGTGGTCGAACCTCAGCTTTCTACGGGCCGGTGTTCCCTTAGAACGAGTTTCCAGGCATATTGTTGTGTCAACAGATGCCTCCACCACGGGCTGGGGTGCCATGTGCAATAGACATGCTGCCGCGGGCTCCTGGACAAGACCCCAGCGCCTTCTGCATGTCAATTGCCTCGAGTTGCTGGCAGTACGATTCGCCCTGCACCGCTTCCGGGCGTTGCTCAAGGGTCAACACGTGTTAGTCCGGTCAGACAACACGGCCACAGTAGCGTACATCAACGTTCCCGCCGTATGTCTCAACTCGCCTGCCTGCGTTTTATGGAGTCAGAAGCATCTGAGGTCGCTTCGGGCCATCCATGTCTCGGGAGTCCTGAACCGTGCAGCTGACGAGCTCTCACGGCTTCAGCCACTTCCTGGAGAATGGGACTCCATCCTCAGATGGTTCAGCTGATTTGGGAACAGTCGGCGACGCACAGGTAGGACCTCCTTTCTCAGAGACGGGGCACCCTTTGGCACCCGCGTCCCGATCTTTGGAACCTCCACGTGTGGCTCCTGGATGGGACGCGGCAGGTTTGAGTACCCTACCACCTCAGGTGGTGGCTACCATCACTTCCGCTAGGGCCTTGTCTACCCGACACGCCTATGCGTTGAAGTGGAACCTCTTCGTCACCTGGTGTTCTTCTCGCCAAGAAGACCCCTGGAAATGCCCGATCGGGTCCGTGCTCTCATTCCTCCAAGAAGGGTTGGAACGAAGGCTGTCTCCTTCCACCCTCAAGGTTTATGTGGCTGCTATATCAGCCTACCACGACCTTGTGGAGACGAAAAAGGTAAGTCAGCACGACCGTCATCAGGTTCCTGAGGGGAGCGAGGAGACTGAATCCTCCTCGCGCTCCCCTCGTACCCATTTGGGACCTCTCAGTAGTCTTAAGTGCTCTGCAGAGGGCGCCCTTCGAGCCATTGCGGTCAGTCGAGCTTAAGTTCCTGTCTATGAAGACAGCGCTCCTGATCGCTTTGGCCTCCATCAAGAGGGTAGGGGACCTGCAGGCATTTTCGGTTGACGAAGCATGCCTGGAATTCGGGCCGGCCAACTCTCACGTGATCCTGAGACCCCGGCCTGGATATGTGCCCAAGGTTCACACCACTCCATTCAGGGACCAGGTGGTGAACCTGCAAGCGCTGCCTTTGGAGGAGGCAGACCCAGCCTTGGCACTGCTCTGTCCAGTACGCGCCCTCCGTGCTTACGTAGACAGAACGCAGTGTTTCAGGACCTCAGACCAGCTCTTTGTCTGTTATGGTGGGAGGCTAAAGGGAAAGGCTCTCTCCAAGCAAAGGTTGTCTCACTGGATAGTGGACGCTATTGTCTTGGCTTACCAGATGCAGGGGCGGCCATGCCCCCTAGGGGTCAGGGCGCACTCCACCCGGAGTGTGGCCTCCTCTTGGGCTTTAGCGCATGAGCTGCAGAGCTGCAGGCTGGGCGACACCCAACACATTCACCAGATTCTATAATCTCCGAGTGGAGTCAGTGTCCTCTCTTGTACTCGCCTCTACTAGTGGCCGGTAATGGACTAGGCTCAGGTGTCTTCGTTTGCTCGCCATTCCACTCCATGGACTGGATACGTGTGATATTTTCCTCAGGTAGTTTCCCTAAAGCCCTGAATTCCTCCAGCACTGTCGATGCCGACACCAGTGCGTCTGCCCACTCGGCCAGGCCCTCGTGTTAGGCTAGGTGCCACCGTGTGCATGGTTCCCACCATGGGCGACCCCCACATGTGTATTTCCACTCTAAGCCTCTCCGAGCATGTGTATTTCCCTCGGCAAGCCTTGCCTCCCCTGGGGGTAAAATTCTTCCACCTTCGGCTGGTTACCCCAGAGTTCTGCCATATGCAGCCCCTCGTGGTCATATGTGTATCCTTAAGTCCTCCCTACGAGTAGGCACTTGGCGCATACTTCCACCTGGAATATGCTTCCCAGTGTACCTTGGTATTCCTGTGTTAAGTGGGAGTCCTTCGTCCATACTAGCTTACGACAGGGAGCTCACGCTTACGCAGGGCACTGGATGACAGCCGAGTGGCGTGATTACATTGGGACCCCCATTCGTCAGTCACTGACGTTACTCGGAGTGACTGAACGAAAGGGAACGTCTCGGTTACGTATGTAACCCTCGTTCCCTGAGGAGGGAACGGAGACGTAACGTCCCTTTGCCACTTCCGCTGTACCGCTGGAACGGCCGGGAGTTCAGTCTTGGCTCCTCAGCAGGTAAACATAATGCAAAGTTGCCAGCGTACTTCCTTATATACCCACGCTGTGGGGCGGAGTCACGCTATGCAAATTCCGCATGCCCATGGCATTGGCACTGCCATTGGCCGTTTTCTAGATCTCGAAGATGATAGGCTTCTAGGCGAAACCCCCATTCGTCAGTCACTGACGTTACGTCTCCGTTCCTTCCTCAGGGAACGAGGGTTACAACGTAACCGAGACGTTAACGAGTTTACTGAAAGATTCAGTAAAAGTTCAAAGAACGAAATCAAGACTGGACATTGTATTCTTTTGCACCATACAAGGGTTTTTTACACCTTATACCTTTCTGGCGTAAAGGGTTATTTATCATTGAGTCAAGAACTTTATAGTTGAAGTTCTATACAAAACCCCATTGAACCTTTTATTTCAGGGTAGTCTAGAACAGGGCTTTTCAAAATTTTAGATGCCACGGACCCCCAAATATTAACATGTGAGGGACCCCCATCCTGAAAATTAAAAAGACATCTGTCTTTTATAAACACCCAATTAATACACCAAAAAAAAAATTATATTATATATCTAACACTAGTTTCTATTAAGTTACTTTATTATATATAATTTCTACTCACTATAAGAACTGTACTATTAATTGCATCATTTATTTGTATATTTAAATCCAATTTTTATTAATTTAATTAAGTTCATTTAATAGATTAATACTTTTTTTATTTTAATCACATTTTTATTAATTTATTTTAATCTAATTTATTTATTTATTTATTTGTTTTACATTTTATTATATGTTAATTTAACATTTAATCATTTATTTATTTATTTTAATCTAATTTATTTATTTGTGTACTTAATTTAATATACAGTATATGTTTTTTCTCTAAACTTTTGCAGGTTTATTTAAGCTTATTTATTTATTTATTTATTTATTTTGTTATTATTATTATATTCACAGTTTTACTCTAGGCTTTTCAACATATATTTATTTTAATCTCATTTATTAATTAATTAATTTACTTTTTACATTTTTATCACGTTAATTTACCATTCAATCATTTATTTATTTATTTATTTTAATCAAATTAATTTATTTACTTAATTTTATACTTACTTTTCTCTACACTTTTAAGAACATTCATAAATAAGAAATTAAATGTATAAATAAGAAATTAAGCAAATTTATTTATTTACTTATTTTATTATTTATTTTTGTGCATGATTTATATGTTAATTTAACATTTAATCGCTTATTTATTTATTTCAATCTTATTTATTTATTTACATTTTTTATGTTTATCTTTTCCACGGACCCCCGTCACTCCTTTGCAGCCCCCTGGGGGTCCCCGGACCCCAGTTTGAAAACCCCTGGTCTAGAATGTACTGTAAAAATAAAGGTTCCAAAAGGGGGGTTTCACAGTGATGCCACTGAATAACCATTTTAGGTTCTCAAAGAACCTTTCAGTGAACAGTTCTCAAAAGAACCATTTTTTAGTGTGAAAAACATTTTAATAATCTAAAGAACCCCTCTAAAAGAGTCCTTTGTGCAGTGGAAAGGGTCCATGGATGTTAACCTTAGAACCATAGAAACCAATAAAGAAATTTTATTTTTTAGAGTGTGGGGGGCAAGGCTGGTAGACCATCTTGGTCAAGCTATAGAACACCTTGTACCATCAACAAAATGCAGCTTAGGGGGCTAAACACGAATCTTGAGCTCTGTCCACATTTTTTTTTTAAATAATTATTGTTGTTCTATGTACAACGCCAAATCCATAAAAGTTGGGACATTTTGTAAAATGTAATAAAATCAAGAATGTGTGATTTCTTTAACCCTTATTTAACTGACAAAAGTACCAAGAAAAAAGCTTTCCAGCATTATACCAGTTCTAACCAGCATAAACCAGCTTTGACCAAAATGGAATTCATGCTGGTTTTTGCTGGATTTTTCAGCAGGGTCTACTAATTATGTTAACATAAATTATACTTTTTATTAATAGAAAACATTTAAAAAATATAGTGAAATGTTGCTGACCTCATAGAGGGCCACACTGAAGCCACCCTGTGATAATTCCATCTGAAAAGAGCTGAAGTTCCCTGTGTCAGTTCCTACAGCAACAGAGAGAGAGAATGTTAAGGATTCATCCAATCAGAGCACTGTTTAATGAGTGACGTCAGTCAGTACGTAGCAGTCAGTAAGAGATGAACTATGAATGCTCCGATGCAGAATTAACATCTTTGATAGCAGATTTATGTACTTTATTGAGTTACTCCGAGCTCATTTGCTCACCAAAGTTTGCTCCCAAAGTTCACCCGTTATGTTATATACAGTGCATCTGGAAAGTATTCACAGCGCTTCACTTTTTCCACATTTTGTTATGTTACAGCCTTATTCCAAAATGGTTTAAATTCATTATTTTCCTCAAAATTCTACAAACATTACCCCATAATGACAACGTGAAAGAAGTTTGTTTGAAATCTTTGCAAATGTATTAAAAATAAAAAATATCACATGTACATAGGTATTCACAGCCTTTGCTCAATACTTTGTTGAAGCACCTTTGGCACCAATTACAAGCTTGGCACACCTATTTTTTGACAGTTTCTCCCATTCTTCTTTGCAGGACCTCTCAAGCTCCATGAGGTTGAATGGGGAGCGTCGGTGCACAGCCATTTTCAGATCTCTCCAAAGATGTTCAATCGGGTTCAAATCTGGGCTCTGGCTGGGCCACTCAAGGACATTCACGGAGTTGTTCCGTAGCCACTCCTTTGTTATCTTGGCTGTGTGCTTAGGGTCGTTGTCCTGTTGGAAGATGAACCTTCGCCCCAGTCTGAGGTCCAGAGTGCTCTGGAGCAGGTTTTCATCAAGGATGTCTCTGTACATTGCTGCATTCATCTTTCCCTCGATACTGACTAGTCTCCCAGTTCCTGCCGCTGAAAAACATCCCAACAGCATGATGCTGCCACCACCATGCTTGACTGTAGGGATGGTATTGGCCAGGTGATGAGCGGTGCCTGGTTTCCTCCAGACATGACGCTTGCCATTCAGGCCAAAGAGTTCAATCTTTGTTTCATCAGACCAGAGAATTTTGTTTCTCTTGGTCTGAGAGTCCTTTAGGTGCCTTTTGGCAAACTTTATGGGGTATTGTTTGTAGAATTTTTTGGAAAATAATGAATTTAATCCATTTTGGAACAAGGCTGTAACATAACAAAATATGGAAAAAGTGAAGCGCTGTAAATACTTTCCGGATGCACTGTATAATGAGTAATTTCATAGTGTGAGTAATATCTCTGGGTGGATTTATGTTGTTATTTGTTTAGTTTATATTTGTGTTTATATTTGAGTTATGTGCAGTTTCTTATATCTGCCGTTACTGCCTGTAATGAGATTCTATAATGGCGTGTCATTATCTGACGCTATATGAGCACCCTAGATGCCATCATGTGGAGTACTGCAAGTACTGCAACACCTTTAATTATTGCCTATGTGAATGTTATTGATTTAACTGTATATCTAATATATTTGATATTATATGCTATTTTCAGACCACTTACTGTTATCACTCAAAACAGTAAACAACAGTAAACTTCTTCTCTGGTGTGGATACAAATCCACCTGTTCCAGCACAAATACAGTCCTTACCTAATTTTCCACAACAATTTTGGTCATTCAAGCCAGAGGCTGTGTCTACACTGGACTAATGATGCACTGGATAATGATCTGACTGTTATCAGTTTGTAGCAGTAAATGAAGAGATGATATACCGATCACAAGTTCAGTATGGAGTACCGCAAGGCTCAGTACTAGGACCGTTGCTTTTCACCCTGTACATGCTACCATTGTGAGATATCATTAGGAAGCATGGTATTAGTTTTCACTGTTATGCTGATGATATATGACATATGCTCTCAATGCAAAATGCTGAACAGTTAGTTCATGCGTTCATGACCTCAAGGATAGATTATTGTAATGCTCTACTGGGTGAATGCCCTGCACGCTTAATAAATAAATTCCAGCTGGTCCAAAACGCAGCAGCTAGAGTTCTTACTAGAACCAGGAAGTATGACCAGAGCCTGGTTCTGTCAACACTGCACTGGCTCCCTATTAAACATCATATAAATTTTAAAATCTTGCTTATTACTTACAAAGCACTAAATGTTTTAGCTCCCCAGTACTTGAGCGAGCTCTTAACGCATTATAGTCCTTCACGTCTATTGCAGTCTCAAAATTCCGGCCTGCTGATAATACCTAGGATATCAAAATCAACTGCTGGCGGTCGATCCTTTTCCTATTTAGCACACCTAAACTCTGGAACAGTCTTCCTAGCATTGTTCGGGAAGCAGACACACTCTGTCATTTTAAATCTAGACTAAAGTCACATCTCTTTACTATGGCATACACATAGAACATTATCAATTTCTATTATTCAAATCAGTTAAATGATTGTTTAGGCTGCATTAACTAGGTCAGCCAGAACCGGGAACACTTCCAATAACACCTGATGTACTTGTTTACATCATAAGAAGAATGGCATCTATGCTAATATTAGTCTCTCTGTTTATCCGAGGTTTACTGTAGTCAGCCGGATCCAGGCCATATCCAGATCAGATGGCTGACCTGCGCCTAGACACGACCACAATGCTGCCCTGAAGTGTCTGCAGGGATCGTGTCAACTAGATTCTCCTCTGTGAAGGCCTCATCGACACGACATCCAGTGGCACTGATTCTCAACAAGCTCATCTCCTGCGTGATGACTCCGATCTTCAACTAGATGGAACTGGACAAATATTCTGAATATTCCGATCTAATCTGACTTCTAACTTGTAATGTTGCCTGAATCATAATCGTACACTGTTTGTTCATTGGCCAGAGGAGAAATGGCCCCCCCGACTGAGCCTGGTTTCTCCCAAGGTTTTTTCTCCATCCTGCCACCTTATGGAGTTTTGGTTCCTTGCCACCGTCGCCTCTGTCACCTTTGGCTTTTGGCTTGCTTGGTTGGGGACACTAAATATTCAACTGTATTACTGTTCTGCACGCATTGACACTATATGATAATTGAACTGAGCTGGATGACATCACTGTTTTCTTCAGAGCGGCTGTAGAGCCGAAACAAATTCTGTTGCATTATTTTCCTGTTACCACTGTGAAGCTGCTTTGAAACAATCTCCATTGTAAAAAGCGCTGTATAAATAAAGGTGACTTGACTAGAGGATCAGAGTGCAGAGTATCAAGCTAAAGGAACAAGCCCTAGACGTCCAGTTCATCATCAAGCTTACTTATCAACTTCAACTTCAACTTTATTGTCAATTCTACTATATGTGCAAGACATACAGAGGATTGAAATTCCGTTTCCCTCAGACCCACGGTGTAAAAACGGCAACAACATAAAAGACAAGTATTAAAAATAAATAGATACAATATATACGTTAAAAACATCAAAAAACATCACAAAACATGAAAGTTTTAGGAATATTATTAAGTGCCAACAATATGCAAACAAGATAGCAGCAGTTGTAAAAGTGCCTTATGCATTATATGATCAAATGTGTGTGCGCATGTGTGTGTATGCATGTGCGTGTGTTTTTACAAGGGTAGAAAGTTACAGTTCAGTGCATCCGAGGGCAGAGAGTGAAGAGAGTTCAACTTCCTGACAGCCTGGTGAATGAAGCTATTCTTCAGTCTAGTGGTTCAGGCCTGGAGGCTCCGAAACCTCTTCCCAGATGGCAGAAGACTAAAAAAGCTGTGTGAAGGATGGGTGGGATTCCCCACTATACTGAGTGCTTTCCGGGTTAATCGGATATTGTAAATGTCCTTAAGGGAAGGTAGTGTGGCACCAATGATCTTTCCTGCTGCATTTACTATGCGCTGCAAGGCTTTCTGGTTGTAGGTGGTGCAGTTTCCAAACCACACCGTAATGTAGCTGGTCAAGATACTTTCAATGGTGCCACGATAGAATGAACACATGATGGTTGCCGGGACGGACTGACTTAACCGACCGCCTGCTAGCTGTCTCACGTCACAGAAGTCAGATAAATCCCAGCACATAGAGACTCTTTCACCTAGATATTATCATATAGAGACTGTGTCTGTTCCCCGATTTAGTAAATACAAAAAACCATCAAAACCATTCAACGGTAAAAATTTAATTGATGTCCAAAAAATAAATAACAGATATAATACAGATGAACAAATGATAAAGCTCGGGCTACTGAATATTCGATCCCTTTCCCCAAAAGCGCTTATTGTTAATGATATGATTACAGATCATAATCTAGATGTGCTGTGTTTGACAGAAACCTGGCTAAAAACCTAACGACTACATTACTTTAAATGAGTCCACCCCCTAAGATTATTTTTATAAACACGAGCTGCGTCTGAAAGGTAAAGGGGGAGGTGTTGCTGTAATTTATAATAATATCTTCAGTACTACTTAGAAGTCTAGTTTCAAATATAATTCCTTTGAAGTTCTGGTGCTTTATGTAACGTTATGTAGTGTAATTGTTAAATCCCGTTTGACATTTGTGCTGGCTACTGTATACAGGCCATCAGGGCACAATACAGACTTTACCAAAGAATTTGCTGATTTTCTATCAGAGTTAGTACTGGCTGCAGATAAAGTACTAATTGTTGGTGATTTTAATATCCATGTAGACAATGAAAAAGATGCATTGGGATTGGCATTTAGAGACATTCTAAACTCTATTGGAATTAGGCAACATGTGTCAGGATCCACTCATCGCCGTAATCATACTTTAGACCTATTATTGTCACATGGAATAAATGTTTATGCCGTTGAAATTCTGCAGCAGAGCGATGACATCTCAGATCATTATCTAGTATCATGTATACTTAATTTAGCAAAGGCTGCAAAGCCGTCCCCTCACTTCAAATATGGTAGGACTATCACCGCTGCCACTAAAGATTGCTTTGTAAATAATCTTTCTCATCAGTTTCATCTCCTCAGCATCCCAGATAGCCTAGAGGAACTCGATGTTGCAACAGAAACTATTGACTCTCTCTTTTCCAGCACTTTAGACACAGTTGCTCCCCTGCGCTTAAAGAAGATTAAAGAAAATAGTCCAACGCCGTGGTACAACGAGCACACTCGGGCCCTTAAAACAGCAGCCAGAAAAATGGAGCGCAGCTGGAAGAAAACAAAACTGGAGGTTTTTCGCATTTCGTGGAAAGAGAGCATGATTGCATGCAGAAAGGCCGAAAAAACTGCTAGATCTGCTTATTTCTCGACTCTCTTAGAAGACAACAAACACAACCCTAGGTATTTATTCGATACAGTGGCTAAATTAACCAAAACACTTCTTTACGTGTAAGATTGATAATATTAGGAAAAAAATTATAACCATGCAGCCGTCTACTACAGTATCACATCAGACAGTGCATTGTAGTGTCACTGAGGAAAAATTACACTCATTCACTGCTATAGGAGAAGAAGAATTGGCTAAACTCGTTAAATCATCAAAATCTACAACATGTATGCTCGACCCTATACCGACTAGGCTATTAAAAGAGATGCTTCCAGAGGTCATAGATCCTCTTCTTAATATCATTAATTCATCTTTGTCATTAGGATATGAACCGAAAACTTTTAAGTTGGCTATTATTAAACCACTTATTAAAAAAATGCAACTTGATCCTACAGAATTAGTCAATTACAGGCCAATCTCAAATCTACCCTTTTTGTCAAAAATACTAGAAAAGGCAGTGTCCTCACAACTGTGCTCCTTTTTAGAAAGAAATGCTATCTGTGAGGATTTCCGTCAGGATTTAGACCGTATCATAGTACTGAGACTCCTCTTATCAGAGTTACAAATGATTTACTCTTATCATCCGATTGTGGTTGTATCTCTCTATTAGTGTTACTCGATCTTAGCGCTGCATTTGATACTATCGACCACAACATTCTTTTGAATAGACTCGAAAATTATGTTGGCATTAGTGGAATTGCATTGGCATGGTTTAAATCATACTTATCTGACCGTTATCAGTTTGTAGCAGTAAATGAAGAGATGTCACGCCGATCACAAGTTCAGTATGGAGTACCGCAAGGCTCAGTGCTAGGACCGTTGCTTTTCACCCTGTACATGCTACCATTGGGAGATATCATTAGGAAGCATGGCGTTAGTTTTCATTGTTATGCTGACGATACTCAGCTCTATATTTCTTCACGCCCTGACGAAACTTACCAATTCACAAGATTAACGGAATGCATAGCTGATATAAAAAAATTGGATGACTAGTAATTTCCTGTAACTTAATTCAGAAAAAACAGAATTTTTAATTATTGGACAAAAAAACTCCACAAGTAGTAACCTAGAACACTGTCTAACACTTGATGGCTGCTTCTTCGGCTGGCTGCACGTCCAGGTGGTGATAGATGATAGGCTGTTTTCACCACTGTCTCATCGCCGCTTCTGATGATGTAGCCATACCAGCGGAATTGGGCACATCTTGTCAACTATGGGTGCCACGCCCATGCGCCTTCGGACATCTTCGCTCATGGCGCGGTCGAATTGCGTGAGGCAGAGGGACCAGCGGAGCATCTTCATCTCCATAATGTGGAGGGCCTGCTCATGTTTGGTGGTGGCTGGCCAACACTTGGAACTGTACAACGCGACTGGGCATACGACGGCTTTATAGATCTTGCCCTTGAGTGGTATGGGCATTTGGTGGTTGCAGAGAATGCCTGTGATGCCTAGTCCCACTTCCTCTAAGAAATCCGCACTTATTGGGACTGATGGAGACGATCTTCAAGACACAGGCATCGAATACATGCTCGAATATCTTCATGGAGTGGCAGAGCAGGCGGATCGGGCAGTAGGTGTTGCATTCGTCGACGTCCCCTTTGCATTTCCAGATCGGGACCATAACGCTTGCAGCCCACGCTGAGTGTGAGTAGTGTCCTCGTTAAAGTGGTCAGAGTCATTCTGAAACATAAAGGACAGAGCCTAGATACTTGTGCTGTTCTTGATGATGGTTCTGAATGGACTATGTTGTTATTATCGGCAGCCTGGATGCTAGGACTCATAGGCCAGGCAGAGGACTTAAGAATTGAGACAGCCTTGAGAATTATAAGGCAAGACGTCACTAAGCTTTGCGGTGCCTCAGTGTCCTTTTAAATTTCAACTCCATCCCAGCCAGGCAAGAGTTACAGAATAAAGGGAGCCTTCATTGCAGAATTACTGAGCTTAGCTGAACATTCATACCCCTGTTGCAGAGCTTCAAGGACGTTACTGACATTTGGGAGGCTTACAATTACAGCCTATTCACAAAGCCTGTCCCGTTACTGATTGGAGCGTCATCCTCACGTTATCACTCTAATTGAACCAGTCCATTTCGCTTCACCTGGAGGTCCGGCAGCTGTCAAGATAAGACTGGGTTGGTCTTTACAGGGCCCAGCGTGAGTCACTACACCACTCCACTCCTTGTGGAGAACCGGTGCTTAATGTGCGGGTGAATGACACGTGAGGGCCCATTTTCACAATCTGAGAGCGACTGGTGAGGTACAGTGGGGAGAACAAGTATTTGATACACTGCCGATTTTGCAGGTTTGCCCACTTACAAAGCATGTAGAAGTCTGTAATTTTTATCATAGGTACTCTTCAACTGTGAGTGACGGAATCTGAAACAAAAATCCAGAAAATCACATTGTATGATTTTTAAGTAATTGATTTGCATTTTATTGCATGACATAAGTATTTGATACATCAGAAAAGCAGAACTTAATATTTGGTACAGAAACCTTTGTTTGCAATTACAGAGATCATACGTTTCCTGTAGTTCTTGACCAGGTTTGCACACACTGCAGCAGGGATTTTGACCCACTCCTCCATACAGACCTTCTCCAGATCCTTCAGGTTTCGGGGCTGTCGCTGGGCAATACAAACTTTCAGCTCCCTCCAAAGATTTTCTATTGGGTTCAGGTCTGGAGACTGGCTAGGCCACTCCAGTTTCGGGTCGTTGTCATGCTGGAAGACCCAGCCACGACCCATCTTCAATGCTCTTACTGAGGGAAGGAGGTTGTTGGCCAAGATCTCGTGATACATTGCCCCATCCATCCTCCCCTCAATACGGTGCAGTCGTCCTGTCCCCTTTGCAGAAAAGCATCCCCAAAGAATGATGTTTCCATCTCCATGCTTCACGGTTGGGATGGTGTTCTTGGGGTTGTACTCATCCTTCTTCTTCCTCCAAACACGGCGAGTGGAGTTTAGACCAAAAAGCTCTATTTTTGTCTCATCAGACCACATGACCTTCTCCCATTCCTCCTCTGGATCATCCAGATGGTCATTGGCAAACTTCAGACGGGCCTGAACATGCGCTGGCTTGAGCAGGGGGACCTTGCGTGCGCTGCAGGATTTTAATCCATGACGGCGTAGTGTGTTACTAATGGTTTTCTTTGAGACTGTGGACCTAGTTCTCTTCAGGTCATTGACCAGGTCCTGCTGTGTAGTTCTGGGCTGATCCCTCACCTTCCTCATGATCACTGATGCCCCACGAGGTGAGATCTTGCATGGTGCCCCAGACCGAGGGAGACTGACCGTCATCTTGAACTTCTTCCATTTTCTAATAATTGCGCCAACAGTTGTTGCCTTCTCACCAAGCTGCTTGCCTATTGTCCTGTAGCCCATCCCAGCCTTGTGCAGGTCTACAATTTTATCCCTGATGTCCTTACACAGCTCTCTGGTCTTGGCCATTGTGGAGAGGTTGGAGTCTGTTTGATTGAGTGTGTGGACAGGTGTCTTTTATACAGGTAAAGAGTTCAAACAGGTGCAGTTAATACAGGTAATGAGTGGAGAACAGGAGGGCTTCTTAAAGAAAAACTAACAGGTCTGTGAGAGCCGGAATTCTTACTGGTTGGTAGGTGATCAAATACTTATGTCATGCAATAAAATGCAAATTAATTATTTAAAAATCATACAATGTGATTTTCTGGATTTTTGTTTTAGATTCCGTCACTCACAGTTGAAATGTACCTATGATCAAAATTACAGACCTCTACATGCTTTGTAAGTGGGCAAACCTGGAAAAACAGCAGTGTATCAAATACTTGTTCTCCCCACTGTATATTCAGACCACGGCACTAACTTCCACGGAGGACAGAGAGAGTTGCAAGAAGCCATTGCATCGTTCACTCCACAGATCCAGCTACATTTAGCTAAACATAAAATCTCTTTCCTCTTTAACCCACCTGGAGCCTACACTTTGGAGGTGTGTGGGAAAGAGTGATTTGGTCAGTGAAAAATTCTCTTCGCGCCACAGTCAGCTCCCAAGTTGTAAAAGAAGAAGTTCTCCAGTCCTCATTGAAGTAATGTAGCTGACCTTGACCCCGTTACGCCAAATGATCTGCTTATGGGCGGCTGGATAGCTCACTACCCTTTGTAGTTTATCTTGCTACAGAGCTTATAGATCAACGGAGGCTGAGTCAAGTTCTGGCCAATCAATTCTGGTCAAGTTTCATCTATTACTAACTGCCTACACTACAGACTCTCAACAAGTGGCACACAGATGCCAGTGACATTTCTACCGGAACCGTAGTAATGCTCATTGATCCACAACTAACACAAACATTATGCAAAGTTGTGAAGACTTTCCGAGGTTCTGATGGCCATAGCAGAGCTGCCGAGATTAAGGTTAAGGATAAGACCTAACCCCCAACCAGTTACTCGCCCGATCCCCCTTCCCGCATTCACAGATCAAGAGGAACTGATCTTACCCCCCTCAGACTGATTAATTCTATAGAGTACCAATATGTATAGCATATTTGGGGGTGGCAATGTTAGAAGGATTCATCCAATCAGAGCACTGTTTACTGAGTAATGTTAGTCAGTGCCTAGAAGTCAGTAAGAGATGAACTATGAATGCTCTGATGCAGAATTAATATCTCCTTTTCCTTCAGTAGTGGACTGAATGAAAGTGAGCAAGTTAATGACAAGAATGTAAGCTGTTTTATTTTCTATTATCCTGTGATCTTTACGATGTATTTGAAAGTAGATTTGTTTAGCTCATTTGCTCGCCATCACGCCGATTCCCGCTAAGCGCCACAGTTCACCTGTTATGTTATATATAATGTGTTAAATTAACTCTCCTCAGAGTTTATTTGAGTCCATACTCAAGAGTGTTAAAAATAGCAGTCAAGAGAGAAGCAGTCAAGCAACAGGACGGGATAGTAACTTTAAGTGTTTTGTGTCTTTTTCTCATTTGATTTTAGCACAGTTGTCATTACTAGGAAACATTGTTTGTTTATTGTGTTCACGTTCTGTAGTCACGTTGCTGAAGTTGCATTTGTTCTTGTTTGTTCATGTTTGTTCTCGTTTGTAAACAGTTTTGGTCTGGTAAACAGTGAGGCGTGGCCAGCTGAATTCAATAATGACATTTCAGATGAGTATATAATCAAATAGTATACCACGGCAGCCCTCGTGTGAAGACTGAAAAATGTGTAAAGACCAGCGCTCTGCCTGCGCGACTCCACCGAGCAAGGACACCGACAAGGCACTAGAGTATTGTTTTTTTTCTTCTTTCCTTTCTCTTTTACACAACTGTTTGTTTTTGTGACCAGTTTTCACTATGTCCTTCCAAATCCCTACTATTACGAACATGAGTAAATCTCATGTCACACGTAGGAAGCAGCACAATCCTAACAACCTGCGTATTTTCCCTGTCTTCTAGTACATTACTTTCTTTTCCTATTGGTCTCTGGAATTGCCAGTCTGCTGTAAACAAAGCAGACTTCATTACATCTATTACTAGTCATTCAGGTCTCAACCTCATGGCCCTTACTGAGACCTAGATCAGACCTGAGGACACTGCCACACCTGCAGCCCTCTCCACAAATTTCACTTTTTCACACACCCCTCGCCTGACTGACATTCTCTAATGAATGGAAATTTAATCCTTTACCATCTCTGTGTGACAACAGCTTATTTGAATTACATGCAATTACTATCACCAGCCCTATTAAAATCCATTTTGTAGTTGTTTATCGTCCCCCAGGTCAGCTTGGCAGTTTCTTGGAGGAGTGGGATGTGTTACTCTCATCCTTCCCTGAGGATGGTACTCCTCTGGTAGTTCTTGGAGACTTCAACATCCACCTAGAAAAGCCTCAGGCTGCTGATTTCCACACTCTGCTTGCCTCATTTAACATCAAACGAGTACCTACTGCGGCTACGCACAAATCAGGTAACCAATTGGACTTTATTTACACACGCTACTGCTCCACTGACCATACGCTGGTCACTCCACTGCACACCTCAGATCACTTCCTCCTCACTCTTAACTTCAACCTGGCTCAGGAAACAGCACACACTCCTCCACAGGTCACCTTTCGGCGTAACTTACACTCACTCTCATTCTCCTGCCTATCCTCTTTGGTCTCTTCCACACTCCTCCCCCTAATCAGCTCTCATCACTAGATACTAACAGTGCAACTGTTACTCTTTTCTCAACTCTAACATTGTGCTTAGACAACTTCTGCCCCCTTTCATTCATTTCAAGGCACTGCTGTTTGCCTACAGAACAACTCAACCCAAGCTGCTAAGTCTTTAGACATTTTCAAGAAACTACTGAAGATGCATCTTTTTCGGCAACACTTGACCCGTTAATACTACCACTTACTATTCTATATCTATTTTTTTTTTTTAAATCCTTGCTACGTGTACTGCACTGGACTAACTGGGCCTGGTCACATCACTTGCATATTGTTGCCCTATTGTTAGTTTGATTGATTTGATTGCTCTCCTCATTTGTAAGTCACTTTGGATAAAAGTGTGCTGCCTTCTTTATGACTTTTATGAAAACTTTTATTTTGAAGTTAATGTTTGAGTAACACTGCCATCTAGTGGCTGTTCAGCCATTTTGTTTAGTTGAAAGTAGGAAGCAGCCAGAGCACACGGCTTGATAGATGGTGCATCTAATTCTTTTCTTTGCGCTGTTTCTGGGACACTATTTGTCTGTAAGTGACTGAAAGTTATTATTTTCATATTAACATCAGCAAAGGCGGCGGCACCTTAACATCGTTTTTTTTTTCTTATCAGTGCGGAAGAAACTCAAAATACTCTGTCAATTTTGGTCATTCAGGCAAGTGTTATACATTATAATCTGTTAAAGGGTTAGTTCACTCAAAAATGAAAATTAGCCCATGATTTACTCACTCTCAAGCCATCCTAGGTGTATATGACATTCTTCTTTCAGACGAACACAATCAGAGTTATATTAAAAAATGTCCTGGCTCTTCCAAGCTTTATAATGGCAGTAAATGTTGCTCTGTTTTTGAAGTCCATAAAAGTGCATCTATATCCATCATAACTGCTCCACACGGCTCCGGGGGGTTAATAAAGACCTTATGAAGCGAAGCTATGCATTTGTGTAAGGAAAATATCCATATTTAAAACTTTATAAAGTAAAATTTCTAACATCCGGCGGACCGTCTTCTGTTTTTGGAGTCCATAAAAGTGCATCTATATCCATCATAACTGCTCCACACGGCTCAGGGGGGTTAATAAAGGCCTTCTGAAGCGAAGCGATGCGTTTGTGTAAGGAAAATATCCATATTTAAAACTTTAAAACAGAGCAACATTCACTGCCATTATAAAGCTTGGAAGAGCAAAACAAATATTCTCTGTTTATGTAATCAGTTTGAAAAGAGAGAGATTCGCGAGCCTCTTCATTATCCACTAATGCGTTCTTTTGAAAGTCAAATTCTGACGCAATCCATGCGAGTATCCCCGCCCGCATCAACTCGAATAAACACATCAAGTTTAGTGCATGTACTTTACATCGTTTTGAGATGCAGTGAAGAATAATCCTGGAATAATTTACCTCAGAAGAAAAGCTGTTAAATTTCATGTAGCAACGGATCCAGCCTATGATTGTGAGGTAAGTTTATTCTGTTAGTGTCTGTGAATATTAAACAGCAAAAAGACTGTTTAAATATGAATCCTGCATGTGTCTATGTGACGTATTAAACTGCAGATTAACATTTATAGGCTCTATAATATAACAAATACGTTACATAAAATGTCATAGACGTAAGACTGTTTAAACAAGATTTCTTTGGCCTGTTTTGGACAGATTTTGAAGTATTTATTGTAAAATAGCCTAGTGTCACATCAAAAAAAGCTTTTGTTTGTAAATTTCTGCTCAGATGCTATAAATATAGTACCAGTCAAACGTTTTGTGTACAATAGGCTACTTGTTGTAGCCATTAAAACGTATTTTGTTTCATATTTATGTTTAAATATTATAGCCTAATGTTATTTTTTAATTTAATCTATGTTGATTATGAAAAGTGAACAGCGTGAGTAAGAAAGGACACATCATAAGATGCGCAATATGTCGGGAGACATGGATCAGACATGATTTTGACCACTTCATTAAGTTTTGTTTTGTAGAAAGCCTTTCTTTAAAGTGAATTTCGTTTTGTATAAATTGTATCTTAATTTTAATTAATGTTTCATCTGCCAATTGCCTGGATTTAATAAATAAGAAGCAAATATTGCAGACAATAGCCTATAATATGTGCCGGCACGATCATGCATTGCATGTGAACTGGAGCGCACACATTACTATGTAGGGTAATGTGTTCTGCAAAGGCTGCAAAGCCATCCCCTTGTTTAAAATATGGCAGGACTATCACCACTGCCACTAAAGACTGCTTTGTAAATAATCTTCCTCATCAGTTCCATCTCCTCAGCATCCCAGACAGACTAGAGGAACTCGATGTTGCAACAGAAACTATTGACTCTCTCTTTTCCAGCACTTTAGACACAGTTGCTCCTCTGTGCTTAAAGAAGATTAAAGAAAATAGTCCAAGGCCGTGGTACAACGCGCACACTCAGGCCCTTAACCCCCTGGAGTGTGATCAACTCGCTTTTTTTCTTATCAGTGCCAAAGAGACTCAAATAACTCTGTCGATTTTTATAATTCAGGCAAGTGTTATACATCATTATAATATGTTAAGTTTCTATATTTTTTTGTGTATAGTCACAATAAAAACAGATTGTTGTGCTTTTTGCAAAATAAAGAAAACAAACATGCTGCAGCCTCTCTCTCAAAGACGTTCATTCAGAAAGTCTTCAGAAAAGGAACTCTAACTTAGTGAGCACTTGTCACACAAACATGAGACATATGTCTAAAGAAATGTCAGGTTTTAAATAATGTAAATAAAATCGAAAACAAATATTCTGTGTTTATGTAATCTGTTTGAAAAGAGAGAGATGTCAGTCGTTCGCGAGTGTCTCATTATCGTCTCATTATCCGCTAATGCGCCATGCCCACGGAGCGCGCATTCTTTTGAGATTCAAATACTGACCGATCCACGCGAGAGCACAGTGCCCACATCAACTCAAATAAACGCATCAAGTGTAGTGCTATACTTTAGCTACATCGTTTTGAGACGCGTTGAGGAATAATCCTGGAATAATTTACCTCATGAAAACTGTTTATTTCTAAGAGCAACGGATTCAGCCGCTGATTGTGAGGTAAGTTTATTCTCTTAGTTTTCTGTGAATATTAAACGCAAAAAAGATATGAATCCTGCTGCAACATAAAATGTCATAGACGTAAGACTGTTTAGACAAGATTTCTTTGGCCTATTTTGGACAGATTATGAAGTGTTTATTGTAAAATAGCCTAGTGTCACATCAATAAAGCTTTTATTAGCAAATGTCTGCTCAGATGATATATAGTACCAGTAAAACGTATTTTGTTTCATATTGATGTTTAAATATTATAGCCTAATGGTATTTTTTAATTTAATATATGTTGATTGTGAAAAGTGAACAGGACGAGTAATAAAGGACACATCATTTGATGCGCAATATATCAGAAGACATGGAGTTTGTCAGAAATTATTTTGACCACTTCATTAAGTTTTGTTTTGTAGAAAGCCTTTATTTAAAGTGAATTTCGTTTGTATAAATTGTATCTTAATTTTAATCAATGTTTTTAATATATTTGCTTCTTATTTAATAAGAAGCATAGCAGACAATAGCCTTAGCGCTGGCGATCATGCATTGCAGGCATGTCTCATAAATGAACCAACGCTTGAAATGATATTTGAGTATTGTGTGTATCGGATAGTTTACAAAATCAAATGATTCAGAAAATGTTTGCCATTGAAATGACTGGGGAAAAAGTGTCCCAAACAACCTGAATTCACCCTATACTCTTTGAAATCATAATTGCATTGCATTTAAATCCCAAATATTTTACTTATAACATTCATCATCACCAGTTATTCAGTTATTTGTATTTACTGAATACTGAATTGTGTTCAGTGTCACAATATTACTGTTTTTTTAGCATGAGACTTATTTTAAAAAAAAAAAAAAAAAAAAAAGTACACTGCCAAAAATGCTCTTCTTAGTATTTTTGTCTTGTTTCTAGTCTAAATATCTACAAATTCTTAAATCAAGATGCATTTACTAGACAAGTAAAATGACATAAGATATTCTTTCTTGTTTTGTTGAAAGTAAAATCAAAATGAAGTGAGTTTTTGCTTAAAACATGCAAAATTATCTGCCAATGGGGTAGAAAAATAATCTTGTTTTTGATTGAAATCTTGTTTCTTGTGTCTTTCCCAAACAGAAATAAGATTATTTTTCTTACCCCATAGAAAATTTTACTTATCTAGTAAATGAATCTTGATTTAAGAATTTTTAGATATTTGGACTGGAAACAAGAAAAAATACTAAATAAGAAGAGCATTTTTTGCAGTGTAGTCAAATCTTTTGATAATTTAAAATATAATAGGCCTTTTTAATGTGTCTTTGTTGACTACATTCTAAATAAACTACAACAAAATATATTTCCTTTGTCCTGTTGCTTAGCTTTCTCAGTCACATACCTGAGGCTCATTCATTATGCAGCTCATTATGCGGCTCATTATGAGTTCTTTTGTTCTCTCAGGTGTGAATCACAGCATTATTCATGATCATTCACGCCTCGTCGCATACAGCCTTTGTAAAGAAAAAGTGTCTTACAAAATGTAAATCAATATATTGTGTTGTGGGAATAAGTAGGCACAATGATTCTCACATCAGTTTGAAGCAAAAACTCTAGGCAACAACACCCATTAGTCTAAAGTCTTGTGGACACATATCTACTGTGTTTTGAGGCCTTAATTTTAAAACAAAAATTTTAGTTCCCTTTCAGTCAGTACACTACGAGTTACGTCAGTTACTGATGAAATGGAGGTTTCGCTTAGAAGCCAATCGCCTTTGAGCTCTACAAAACGAGCCAATGGCATGAAGATGCCATGGGTCTGCGGAATTTGCATAACGCAACCCCGCCCCACCGCGTGGGTATAAAGGGCGTTGCGTGGCAATCTCGCATTATGTTTCTGCTTCAGAGCCGAGTGTTACTGCCTGAGCATTTTTCTCTTCAAGACGAGTGTCTCTCCAGAGTGTTGGTGTTACGGCGCGTTCTAGCGAGTTCCGCATTCCTGTCTGATCTGTGCAGTGATCTAGCACAGCGTGTGTGTTCTCCCTAGGCGCTTCGGCATTCTGCAGAGCAAAAACTCTTCTTTAAAAGAGCTGCACACGGCACGTCTGTTTCAAGATGTCTTGCCCGTGCTCCGTGGAAGCGGAAGGAAGGCGGCCCCACCCGTCCCAGCCCCCCAGCCTGCTAAACGGCAGTCTAAGCGGCGGTCCTGAGACGGGCGGCTCGGAGGTGAACTCGGTTCTTTCCCAGGAGATGGTAGCAGGGCCACTCCTTCCCCCAGCGGTACCCTATTTCATGGTTAAAGAAAGAACTGACTTTTTCACCTCCGAGCCTCAAGAGGGCGCGGCTGGCAGTGTGCGACGCCAAGCAGCCTCGCCACTCTCGGCCCCCTCTGTCGCCAGCCCCCTGGCAGACGAGACCCCCGTGGTACGCTGGTCCTTCCCTGGTCTCCTCTGTCAGGGCGTGGAATTCAGACTGGCTGATTCTAGGCCACCTCGGGATCAGGTTTGCGAACACAGGGACCTGGTGCTTCAGCACCTCGCCCGCCTGGGCCTTCGGGTCAACTGGGAAAAGAGCAAACTCTCCCCAGTGCAGAGGATCTCTTTTCTCGGTATGGAAATCGACTCGGCCGCCATGTACGCGCAGCTTACGAGCGAGCGCGCGCAGTCACTGCTGACTTGTCTTCGCCAGTTCGAGGGCAAGAGTGCGGTTCCACTGAAATATTTTCAGAGGCTCCTGGGGCATATGGCATCCGCAGCCGCGGAAACGCAACTCGGTTTGCTTCATATGAGACCGCTTCAGCACTGGCTTCGCGATCGAGTCCCGAGATGGGTATGGCAACACGGCACGCTCCGGGGCCCAGTTACTCGGGCCTGCCGTCAGACCTTCACCCCGTGGGCGAACCTCAGTTTTCTACGGGCAGGTGTTCCCCTAGAACGAGTTTCCAGGCATGTTGTTGTAACAACAGATGCCTCTGCCACGGGCTGGGGCGCCATGTGCAATGGACATGCTGCCGTGGGCTCCTGGAGAGGACCCCAGCGCCTATGGCATGTCAATTGCCTCGAGTTGCTGGCCGTACGTCTTGCCCTGCACCTGCACACGCTTGTCCCTGCTCAAGGACAAGCACGTACTGGTCCGTTCAGACAGCACGGCGACAGTAGCGTACATCAACCGACAAGGTGGTCTACGCTCCCGCCGGATGTCGCAACTTGCCCGCCATCTCCTCCTATGGAGTCAGAAGCATCTGAGGTCGCTTCGTGCCGTTCACATCCCGGGAGAACTGAATCGTGCAGCCGACGAGCTGTCACAGTTTCAGCCGCTTCCGGGGGAATGGAGACTCCATTCCCAGGCAGTTCAGCTGATTTGGGAACAGTTTGGCGACGCACAGATAGATCTGTTTGCCTCCCACGACTCTTCCCATTGCCGCTGGTATTATTCCCTGACCAAGGGGACCCTCGGCACGGATGCACTAGCGCACAGCTGGCCGCGGGGCCCACGCAAGTATGCGTTTCCCCCAGTGAGCCTTCTCGCACAGGTTCTGTGCAAAATCAGGGAGGACAGGGAGCAGGTCCTTTTGGTTGCCCCATATTGGCCCAGCCGGACCTGGTTCTCAGAACTCATACTCCTTGCGACAGCCCCTCCCTGGTCGATCCCTCTGAGGAAGGACCTCCTTACTCAGAGACGGGGCACCGTATGGCACCCACATCCCGACCTTTGGAACCTACACGTGTGGGACCTGGACGGGACGCAGTAGGTTTGAGTACCCTGCCACCTCAGGTGGCGGCTACCATCACTTCCGCTAGGGCCTTGTCCACGAGACAGGCCTATGCGTTGAAGTGGAACCTCTTCGTCACCTGGTGCTCTTCTCGCCAAGAAGACCCCACAAAATGCTCAATCGGGTCTGTGCTTTCCTTCCTCCAAGAAGGGTTGGAACGAAGGCTGTCTCCCTCCACCCTGAAGGTCTATGTGGCCGCGATTTCGGCTCATCATGACCTGGTGGATTCAAAAACGGTAGGTCAGCACGACCTGGTCAGCAGGTTCCTTAGAGGAGCGAGGAGATTAAATCCTCCTCGTCCTCCTCAAATACCCTCTTGGGATCTTACAGTGGTTTTATCTGCCCTGCAGAAAGCTCCCTTTGAGCCTCTGCAGTCTGTGGAGCTGAAGTTCCTTTCAATGAAAGTGGCGCTCTTGATTGCTCTGGCTTCCATCAAGAGGGTAGGGGACCTGCAAGCATTTTCGGTTGACGAAGCGTGCCTGGAATTCGGGCCGGCCAATTCTCACGTGATCCTGAGACCCCGGCCTGGATACGTGCCCAAGGTTCCCACCACTCCCTTCAGGGATCAGGTGGTGAACCTGCAAGCGCTGCCTGTGGAGGAGGCAGACCCAGCCTTGGCACTGCTCTGTCCAGTACGCGCCCTTCGCGCTTACGTAGACCGAACGCAGTGTTTCAGGACCTCAGACCAGCTCTTTGTCTGTTACGGAGGGCAGCAGAAAGGGAAGGCTCTCTCCAAGCAGAGGTTGTCTCACTGGATAGTGGACGCCATTGTCCTGGCATATCAGGTTCAGGGCATGCCATGCCCCCTTGGGGTTAGAGCACACTCCACTAGGAGTGTTGCTTCCTCTTGGGCTTTAGTGCGTGGCACCTCGCTGACAGACATTTGTAGAGCTGCAGGCTGGGCGACACCCAACACACTCGCAAGATTTTATAATCTCCGAGTGGAGCCTGTGTCCGCTCGTGTACTCGCCCCAAGTGGCCAGTAACTGGACAGGCTCAGGTGTCTTCGCTTGCTGCGCCATTCCACTCCACGGACTGGATGCGTGCGCATTGTCTCTCAGGTGAGCTTCCCAGTAAGCCCTGAGCTCCTCCAGCACTGCTGATGTCGACACCAGAGTGCATGCCCGCTTGGTCAGCCCTCGTGTTCGGCTAGGTGCCTCCGTGTGCATGGTTCCCCCGTTGGGCAACCCCCACATGTGTATTTCCACGGTAAGTCTCTCTGAGCACGTGTCTTCCCTTGGCAAGACACCTTGCCACACCTGGGGTTGAAAAATTTTCCACCTGCGGCTGGATACCCCAGAGTGCTCCATATGCAGTCCCTACGGGGGTCATATGTGTTTACTTAAGTCCTCCCTTCGGGCAGGCATTGTGTTGCATTTCTTCACATGGGATATGCTTCCCAGTGTACCTTGGTATCAGCGTTGAGCCTAGCCCGTCGTTCGTGCTAAGACTCACGGCAGGGAGCCCTCATCAGCGCAGGACGCTGGAAGACAGCCGTCGTGGCGAGATTGTATTGGGACCCCCATTTCATCAGTAACTGACGTAACTCGTAGTGTACTGACTGAAAGGGAACGTCTCGGTTACGTATGTAACCCTCGTTTCCTGAAGGAAGGGAACGGAGACGTTACGTCCCCTTGCCACTTCCACTGTACCGCTGGAAAGGCCGGACGCTCATGCCTCGGCTCTTCACCAGGTAACATATTGCGAGATTGCCACGCAACGCCCTTTATACCCACGCGGTGGGGCGGGGTTGCGTTATGCAAATTCCGCAGACCCATGGCATCTTCATACCATTGGCTCGTTTTGTAGAGCTCAAAGGCGATTGGCTTCTAAGCGAAACACCCATTTCGTCAGTAACTGACGTAACGTCTCCGTTCCCTTCCTTCAGGGAACGAGGGTTAAATACGTAACCGAGACGTTTTTCAAAAACCACGCATTCATATTATTCTCTCAAAAATACAAGCATGTACATACATGTTGCTCACGTATTATGGTAGCCCAGTTTGTGCTGAATACAGTGTATTACACTTTTTCCATTAATGTGTTTATAAGCAACTGAAAAAAGCACAAATGTCAGAGCATGCCAAAACTTCTAAAGGGCCCCAAAACAGCTCAGACTCCAGAGGGTTAAAACAGCAGCCAGAAAAATGGAGCGCAGCTGGAAGAAAACAAAACTGGAGGTTTTTCGCATTTCGTGGAAGGAAGAAGCAGCCCGTGCTCAGCTGTCCTTTGCCGAACAAGAAGCAGATGTAATGAAGAAAAAAGCTGATTTAGAAGCAAGTCTACATCTTCTCAAAAGTCAAAAGGCAGTTGCTGTTGCATTAGCGGAGGCTGCAGCTTATGAAGACGCAATTGAAAGTAAAGAGTTAGTAGAGGAACCCCAAGTCCCAGAACAACCTCTTAGCCCAGCTGAACGGACTAGTATAATAATAACATAGGGTAATAATAACATAGGGTCCGCAAAATAACATAGGGTTCATAGACAATTGGAAAAGCTTTTGGGGCAGACCTGACCTGTTGAAAAAAGATGGTATTCATCCTTCCTGGGATGGTGCCGCTCTTCTCTCTAGTAATTTGGCACATAGTCTTAGAGCTAAACATTGACTAACTGGGGCCCAGGTCAGGAAGCAGACGGACTGGCTTACCCGACCGCCTGCTAGCTGTCTCACGTCACAGAAGTCAGATAAATCCCAGCACATAGAGACTCTTTCACCTAGATATTATCACATAGAGACTGTGTCTGTTCCACGAATTAGTAAATACAAAAAGCCATCAAAACCATTCAACGGTAAAAATTTAATTGATGTCCAACAGATATAATACAGATGATCAAATGATAAAGCTCGGGCTGCTGAATATTTGATCCCTTTCCTCAAAAGCGCTTATTGTTAATGATATGATTACAGATCATAACCTAGATGTGCTGTGTTTGACAGAAACCTGGCTAAAACCTGACGACTACATTACTTTAAATGAGTCCTTCGAGTCCTTTAAATGAGAATCTTCGGTATTACTCAGAAGTCTAGTTTCAAATATAATTCCTTTGAAGTTTTGGTGCTTTATGCAACGTTATGTAGTGAAATTGATAAATCCCGTTTGACATTTGTGCTGGCTACTGTATACAGGCCACCAGGGCACCATACAGACTTTACCAGAGAATTTGCTGATTTTCTATCAGAGTTAGTACTGGCTGCAGATAAAGTCCTAATTGTTGGTGATTTTAATATCCATGTAGACAATGAAAAAGACGCATTGGGATTGGCATTTAGAGACATTCTAAACTCTATTGGAGTAAGGCAACACGTGTCAGGACCCACTCATCGCCGTAATCATACGTTAGACCTAATACTGTCACATGGAATAAATGTTGATACCATTGAAATTCTGCAGCAGAGCGATGACATCTCAGATCATTACCTAGTATCATGTACACTTAATTTAGCAAAGGCTGCAAAGCCGTCCCCTCGTTTCAAATATGGCAGGACTATCACTGCTGCGACTAAAGATTTCTTTGTAAATAATCTTCCTCATCAGTTTCATCTCCTCAGCATCCCAGATAGCCTAGAGGAACTCGATGTTGCAACAGAAACTATTGACTCTCTCTTTTCCAGCACTTTAGACACAGTTGCTCCTCGGCGCTTAAAGAAGATTAAAGAAAATAGTCCAACGCCGTGGTACAACGAGCACACCCGGGCCCTTAAAACAGCAGCCAGAAAAATGGAGCGCAGCTGGAAGAAAACAAAACTAGAAGTTTTTTGCATTTCGTGGAAAGAGAGCATGATTGCATACAGAAAGGCCCTAAAAACTGCTAGATCTGCTTATTTCTCGACTCTCTTAGAAGAAAACAAACACAACCCTAGGTATTTATTCGATACAGTGGCTAAATTAACCAAAGATAAAGCTTCACCTTCTGATGTTTGTAAACAGCACAGCAGTAATGACTTTATGAACTTCTTTACTTGTAAGATTGATAATATTAGGAAAAAAATTATAACCATGCAGCCGTCTACTACAGTATCACATCAGACAGTGCATTGTAGTGTCACTGAGGAAAAATTACATTCATTCACTGCTATAGGAGAAGAATTGGCTAAACTCGTTAAATCATCAAAATCAACAACATGTATGCTCGAGCCTATACCGACTAAACTACTAAAAGAGATGCTTCCAGAGGTCATAGATCCTCCTCTTAATATCATTAATTCATCCTTGACATTAGGATATGTACCGAAAACTTTTAAGTTGGCTATTATTAAACCACTTATTAAAAAAACGCAACTTGATCCTACAAAATTAGTCAATTACAGGCCAATCTCAAATCTACCCTTTCTGTCAAAAATACTAGAAAAGGCAGTGTCCTCACAATTATGCTCCTTTTTAGAAAGAAATGGTATCTGTGAGGATTTCCAGTCAGGATTTAGACCGTATCATAGTACTGAGACTGCTCTCATTAGAGTTACAAATGATTTACTCTTATCATCCGATCGTGGTTGTATCTCTCTGCTAGTGTTACTCGATCTTAGCGCTGCATTCGATACTATCGACCACAACATTCTTTTGAATAGACTCGAAAATTATGTTGGCATTAGTGGAATTTCATTGGCATGGTTTAAATCATACTTATCTGACCGTTATCAGTTTGTAGCAGTAAATGAAGAGATGTCACACCGAACACAAGTTAAGTATGGAGTACCGCAGGGCTCAGTGCTAGGACCGTTGCTTTTCACCCTGTACATGCTACCACTGGGAGATATTATTAGGAAGCATGGCGTTAATTTTCATTGTTATGCTGACTATACTCAGCTCTATATTTCTTCACGCCCTGACGAAACTTACCAATTCACAAGATTAACAGAATGCATAGCTGACATAAAAAATTGGATGACTAGTAATTTCCTGCAACTTAATTCAGAAAAAACTGAATTTTTAAACATTGGACAAAAAAACTCCACAAGTAGTAACCTAGAATACTGTCTAACACTCGATGGCTGCTCTGTCAAGTCCTCGTCGTCAGTTAGGAACCTGGGTGTGCTCTTTGATACCAATCTCTCATTTGAAAGCCATGTTTCTAGCATCTGTAAAACTGCATTCTACCATCTTAAAAATATATCTAAATTACGGCACATGCTTTCAATGCAAAATGCTGAACAGTTAGTTCATGCGTTCATGACCTCAAGGCTAGATTATTGTAATGCTCTACTGGGTGGTTGCCCTGCTTGCTTAATAAATAAACTGCAGCTTGTCCAAAACGCAGCTGCTAGAGTTCTTACTAGAACCAGGAAGTATGACCATATTAGCCCGGTTCTGGCAACACTGCATTGGCTCCCTATTAAACATCGTATACATTTTAAAATCTTGCTGATTACTTACAAAGCACTAAATGGTTTAGCTCCCCAGTACTTGAACGAGCTCTTAACGCATTATACTCCATCACGTCTATTGCGGTCTCAAAATTCTGGCCAGTTGATAATACCTAGAATATCAAAATCAACTGCAGGCGGTCGATCCTTTTCCTATTTAGCACCTAAACTCTGGAACAGTCTTCCTAGCATTGTTCGGGAAGCAGACACACTCTTTACTATGGCATACACATAAAACATTTTTAATTTCTATTATTCAAATCAGTTAAATGATTGTTTTAGGCTGCATTAACTAGGTCAGCCGGAACCGGGAACACTTCCAATAACACCTGATGTACTCGTTACATCATAAGAAGAACGGCATCTACGCTAATGTTAGTCTCTCTGTTTATCCCGAGGTTTACTGCAGTCGGCCGGATCCGGGCCATATCCAGACCAGATGGTGGCCCTTAGCCTGGACATGACGACCATATCCCTGAAGTGTCTGTAGAGACCGTGTCAATTAAACTCCCCCCTGTAAATACCGCATCGACACGACATCCTCATTAAACCCGTCCCCGGCGTGACGACTCCAAGCTTTCGAATAATCCTACGAATATCTATTGATCTAATATGACTTCTGACCTGTAATGTTGCCAGAATCATAATCATATACTATTTGTTCGTCGGCCAGAGGAGAACTGGCACCCTGACTGAGCCTGGTTTCTCCCAAGGTTTTTTTCTCCATTCTGGCCCTGAAGGAGTTTTGGTTCCTTGCCACCGTCGCCTTTGGCTTTTGGCTTTCTCAGTTGGGGACACTTAAATTTCAACTATATTACTGATCTGCCCGCATTGACACTATATGATAATTGAAATGAGCTGGATGACATCACCGTTTTCACCAGAGCCGAATCAAATTCCGTTGCATTATTTTCCTGTTACCACTGTGAAGCTGCTTTGAAACAATTGCCATTGTAAAAAGCGCTATATAAATAAAGGTGATTTGATTTGATTTGACTAGTGATTATGTGCAAAAGCTCTCACAAGTATGTCTTGAAGACATCCCAAAGCTCAACGTCAAAGTTGAACAACCGGAACATGACCATGCTGATAACAACTGGTCATGAAAAGCATTTTTTAAGAGTGCTACAAAAGATCTTAACTTGACACCCCAAGAAGAGCTTGATTTGTTGACAAAATGGCTTGGACCGGAGTCATCAGAGCATGCTAAAAGAATTTGCTCCATACATATTATTCATCCTGAACCAGGCCTTAACATGTTATGGCAAAGACTGGAGGAAAGTTATGGACCAGAGATGGTGGAGCATGGTGGAGCATGCCTTGCTGAAAAAGCTAGCGGACTTCCTAAGACTTAGCAACAGACACAGTCACAAACTCAGAGAGTTAGGAGATATCCTACTAGAATTGGAATGTGCTATGTAGTGGACAGCACATTCCAGGGCCCAGTTTATGGCCGGACCCCTCTCTGCCCATAACAGTGGACAAAGGTTTGCTACATTTTGATTGGATCTTGGTGGACTAACACAAACAAACTGTCCAACACCATCAGATAAAGATGCTAGGACAACAGCCAGACACTTCTTAGAGGGCAAGAAGAAGACCTCTGGTACCAAGCCCAGGATGGACAGGACTTCTCATTGGTCCACATGCAGTTTCTGCCCTTCACCCATCTAGAGACTAATCCCTAATGTCCTGCTCAGTGACTGCCATAAAAAATTCCTCAGGACCTCAGCAGTAGTGGGTGAAACAAAGAAAGACCACAATGATCCATCCAAATCCATTCATAACTATGTTTGGAAACCTTAAGACTGATGTAAAATACACACATCAATTTCATACTTATTCAGAGAAATAAGCATTCTCAGTGACAGCTATTTGTAATGCAACATCTTACACAGATTCAGCTGCTAATGAACAAATTAATGAATGCATGACAGTTCAATCTTTTTCCATCATGTTTGGTGTCTATTTGTTTAGAATATTACCAAGGGTATTCTGGTGGTGGTTTGGAAAGTGAGAAATGCATTGGTAAACTTTAAAGGCACTTTAAAGAGTTCTAACTGTGTACAGTATGCAAATGAGTTCCACAGGGGAAAGAAGGGTGGGCCACACTGTGTGCCCCCTCTGATGCCAGCGGCCAATCACAGCACTGGAATGGAGAAGCGCCAAAGTGCAATCTCCTCCTCGTCGGAAAGGGATAAAGGTACCCTTTCAACAGACACTCCTTGTTCTGAGTCTGTCCGGCAAGGATGAGACTGTGACAGATCAACCCAGTTCTGAGTCTGTCCTGCAAGGATGAGAAATTAACAGATACAACGTAACATTCTGAGCCTCTGGTTTATCCAGAGAGACAACAAAAGATCCAAGGATCTAAGTCTACATATTGTGAGGCAGCAACAGATACGACCACGTTCTGAGCCTCCAGCCTGTGAAGAAAGAGACATTAACAAACACTACGTTCAGAATTTTAGTCCAGCTGACAACTGACACTGACACTGACACTGACAACTACAGCACATCCCGAGTCTCCATGCCTGAGAGACAAAAGCGGATTTACCAAGTCCTGAGTGTCTGGCCCAGAGAGGCAGAAGACACACAGAGACATTTGCAACAAGGTTAAGCTTAGGAGAGCAAACCTTCACTTCGAGGTTCCTTCGTCTGCGTGTTCCAGATTAAGGACCTTCTGCACCTACTTCAGGGCCTCATCTGCGTGTTCCAGATTTTAGAACCCTTTGGTGCTCCAGGAGATCAGCATCCCAAAGATCTTCGTGTTCAAGGCTGTTGAAACGGATTCCAGTTTTTTCCCCCACTGCATTGTCACCCAGCACAACCAGTGGAAGAAGTCACCGCCATCGGACTGCTTACTCAACCACATGGAACGTAAATATCACTTAACCAAACCTCTTTCCAGAGACCTTGGCATTGTTGTATATTATCAGTATATGATTTTCTAATTTACATTAGAGGTAATATAACTGATGCTAGTTAATAACAAATAATCTTTTGTTTATTTGTTTGATGCATAATAAGTTCTTCACCTTAGTTTCAGAGAAACAACAGTTTATCTTTTCATAAAATAACGCAACTCTTCCATAGCCACACTCAACTTAATCACATGTATTTTATGCATCTTATGCACTTTATTCCTTTATCGTTCATTGTATTCATTTAGTAGTTGTGTTAGTTATTCTAGTTTATCTTTTGTTAATAAAATTTATTTTATTACAATTGTGTCTTCCTTGTCCTGATAATACATAAGAGGCTACAAGTTAGAAATCTCACCAATCTTTCAGATAAATCAGCTGACCAACTCTCCCCACTTTACATTCATTCTAAATGATTGGACAGGATCCTGTTTGGAGTGTTCTCATTTATCATTTTAGCATTTATCAGCTATGCATCCAGGTCCTCCTGTTTCAACTCAAACAGTGGCTGAGCCAGAGAAAGAGGATGGAAACCAAATGAGGACACACCCCTCTCAGTCACATCAAATTGTACAGAAATCTGTGGTAAGGTTGACACACACAGTCCACGTTCATGCTCCAAAATCTGTCTAGTCAGAGTTTATCCAGCTGGTAAAAGGGAAGAAGCAGTAACAATGTATGCAATTCTTGATGAACAAAGCAACCGTTCTCTTGCAAAGACTGAGTTTTACGACATCTTTGGCATTAAGACTAATTCTAGCCCTTACACACTGAAAACATGCTCAGGGGTGACAGAGACATCAGGTAGAAGAGCTACCAACTTCATGATTGAGCCTAAGAATGGGAAGCTTCATCTCCATCTCCCTACTCTAATAGAATGTGACATAATACCTGATAATAGGTCGGAGATTCCCTCTCCGGAGGTAGTGCAGCACCATAATCACCGGCAGCCAGTGGCAGATAAAATTCCGGCTGTGGATTCCAATGCTCCTATCCTGATGCTGTTAGGACGAGATATCCTGAGACTACATAAGGCACGCGAGCAAATAAACGGGCCCCACAACACTCCCAACGACTCGACATAGGTTGGGTCATCGTGGGTGAAGTCTGTTTAGTTCACAAACCACCAGTCGTGAGTGTCTTCAAAGCAAATGTGCTTCTGAATGGTCGTGCATCCATCCTTACTCCTTGCCTAAATAACATCCAGGTAAAAGAACATTTCACCACTGCATCAAAGTCTGCACACTTCATCCTGTATGGAAGATACAAGCCTTTCGGTGAGTACAGACAGTCTATGTTCTACAGTGTTTCAAAGGTCCAAGGATGATGATAAACCAACATTGTCTGTGGATGACAAACAGTTCTTAGATATCATGCAGCAATCAGTATACCGAGATAAGGAAACAGCTTGGTGGCACCTCTGCCGTTTCGGTCTCCGAGACGTCGCCTACCAGGTAACAAAGTACAAGCAAGGAAGCGTTTCTGCTCTATTCAGAAAACATTGGAAAAGAAACCAGACATGAAACTACACTTCACAGATTTCATGCAGAAGATGCTGGACAATGACCATGCAGAAATTGCTCCACCCTTGGAGAAGGGCAAGGAACACTGATATCTTCCAACATTTAGAGTATATCACCCTCAAAAACCTGATCAAATAAGAGTCGTGTTTGATGCAAGTGCCGAATATGAAGGAGTGTCATTGAACGATGTGCTGCTTTGTGGCCTAGACTTATATGTCGATATAAGTACTTATATATCCTCTCTGCCCTGCTGCTGTGCTTGCATCTGCTTTGCTTGCTTTTGAATCTCTATTTGATATCATTCCCTGTTGTTTAAACTGCTAAATATAACTTACCCATCACCATATATTGTCTAATATTGCCTATCACATTAAATCTGACATCGCTAGCTTTTAATCTAAATCACTATCACGTGTTAGCATTTCGCTAGCCTGTTAACCTGCCATCTGTGCATCCGGGTCTCCTGTCTCCTGTTTTCTGAGTCCATCAAACAACTGTGGTGAGTTGGATTAGTCAACAGAGTCCATCAAACTGTGGTGAGTTGGATTAGTCAACAAACACGGTAAGCCATGTCATCTTCTCCTGTTATTGTCACTTGCACTGCCTGTTACATGATTAGCATTACCTTCTCTGTCAGCGAACAGGGCTTCACATGTGATAAATGGAGGGAGATAGTCAGGCTGACGGAGAAGATTTCAGAATTAGAGACACGCATCCAGACTTTATTTGAGAGTAGTGAGAATGTAAAAGCTTTAGACACTGCTTTGGATGCGACTAGCTTAGTGAACTCTGTACACTGTTCGGTTCCGGCTGTAGAGCCCATGCAGCAGGGCAACTGGGTGACTGTGAGACGGCATAGTCGTGGATCAAAAAAACACTCTTCCGTTCCGATTAGAACTTCAAACAGGTTCTCCCCACTCAGTCACGCACCCACTGAGAATCCTGTTGAAAGTGCCCTAGTTATTGACGATTCTATTACACGGAACGTGAAAATAGAGACACCAGCCGCCATAGTCACATGTTTACTGGGAGCCAGAGCACCTGACATCAAAGCAAATTTAAAAGTGCTGGCTAATGCTAATCGTAAATTCTCTAAAATTATTATTCTCGTCGGCACTAATGATGTTCGACTTTGCCAGTCAGAGATCGCCAAAATTAACATTAAAGAGGTGTGTGAACTCGCAAGTACAATGGCAGCTAAAGTTTTTTGCTCTGGTCCCCTCCCTGTTCGTCGGAGTGATGAGATACTTAGCAGACTATCATCACTCAATGGCTGGTTGTCTAAGTGGTGTCCGCAAAATAACATAGGGTTCATAGACAATTGGAAAAGCTTTTGGGGCAGACCTGACCTGTTAAAAAAAGACTGGCTTAACGGAGCTGTCTCACGTCACAGAAGTCAGATAAATCCCAACACATAGAGACTCTTTCACCTAGATATTATCACATAGAGACTGTGTCTGTTCCCCGAATTAGTAAATACAAAAAACCATCAAAACCATTTAACGGTAAAAACTGAATTGATGTCCAACAAATAAAAAACAGATATAATACAGATGAACAAATGATAAAGCTCAGGCTGCTGAATATTCAATCCCTTCCCCCAAAAAGCACTTATTGTTAATGATATGATTACAGATCATAATCTAGATGTGCTATGTTTGACAGAAACCTGGCTAAAACCTGACGATTACATTACTTTAAATGAGTCCATCCCCCAAGACTATTGTTATAAACACGAGCCGCGTCTGAAAGGCAAAGGGGGAGGGGTTGCTGTAATTTATAATAATATCTTCAGTATTACTCAAAAGTCTAGTTTCAAATATAATTCTTTTGAAGTTTTGGTGCTTTACGTAACGTTATGTAGTGTAAATGATAAATCTCGTTTGACATTTGTGCTGGCTACTGTATACAGACCACCAGGGCACCATACAGACTTTACCAAAGAATTTGCTGATTTTCTATCAGAGTTAGTACTGGCTACAGATAAAGTCCTAATTGTTGGTGATTTTAATATCCATGTAGACAATGAAAAAGACGCATCAAGAAATAAACAAGAAAGAAAGATAACAAGAAATAAAGCTTCAACTTCTGACGTTTGTAAACAGCACAGCTGTAATGACTTTATGAACTTCTTTACGTGCAAGATTGATAATATTAGGAAAAAAATTATAACTATGCAACCATCTACTACAGTATCACATCAGACAGTGCATTGTAGTGTCACTGAGGAAAAATTCCACTCATTCACTGCTATAGGAGAGGAAGATTTGGCTAAACTCGTTAAATCATCTAAATCAACAACATGTATGCTAGACCCTATACCAACTAAACTACTAAAAGAGATGCTTCCAGAGGTCATAGATCCTCTTCTTAATATCATTACTTCATCCTTGTCATTAGGATATGTACCGAAAACTTTTAAGTTTGCTATTATTAAACCACTTATTAAAAAAACGCAACTTGATCCTACAGAATTAGTAAATTACAGGCCAATCTCAAATCTACCCTTTCTGTCAAAAATACTAGAAAAGGCAGTGTCCTCACAACTATGCTCCTTTTTAGAAAGAAATGGTATCTGTGAGGATTTCCAGTCAGGATTTAGACCATATCATAGTACTGAGACTGCTCTCATCAGAGTTACAAATGATTTACTCTTATCATCCGATTGTGGTTGTATCTCTCTATTAGTGTTACTTGATCTTAGCGCTGCATTCAATACTATTGACCACAACATTCTTTTGAATAGACTAAAAAATTATGTTGGCATTAGTGGAATTCCATTGGCATGGTTTAAATCATACTTATCTGACCGCTATCAGTTTGTAGCAGTAAATAAAGAGATGTCACACTGATCACAAGTTCAGTATGGAGTACCGCAAGGCTCAGTGCTAGAACCGTTGCTTTTCACCCTGTACATGCTACCACTGGGAGATATTATTAGGAAGCATGGCGTTAGTTTTCATTGTTATGCTGACGATACTTAACTCTATATTTCTTCACGCCCTGACGAAATTTACCAATTCACAAGATTAACGGAATGCATAGCTGATATAAAAAATTGGATGACTAGTAATTTCCTGCAACTTAATTCAGAAAAAAATGAATTTTTAATTATTGGACAAAAAAACTCCACAAGTAGTAACCTAGAATACTGTCTAACACTTGATGGCTGCTCTGTCAAGTCCTCGTCGTCAGTTAGGAACCTGGGTGTGCTCTTTGAAACCAATCTTTCATTTGAAAGCCACGTTTCTAGCATCTGTAAAACTGCATTCTACCATCTTAAAAATATATCTAAATTACGGCACATGCTTTCAATGCAAAATGCTGAACAGTTAGTTCATGCGTTCATGACCTCGAGGCTAGATTATTGTAATGCTCTACTGGGTGGTTGCCCTGCTCGCTTAATAAACAAACTCCAGCTGGTCCAAAATGCAGCAGCTCAAGTTCTTACTAGAACCAGGAAGTATGACCATATTAGCCCGGTTCTGTCAACACTGCACTGGCTCCCTATTAAACATCGTATAAATTTTAAAATCTTGCTAATTACTTACAAAGCAATAAATGGTTTAGCTCCCCAGTACTTGAGCGAGCTCTTACCACATTATACTCTATCACGTCTATTGTGGTCTCAAAATTCTGGCCAGTTGATAATACCTAGAATATCAAAATCATCCGCAGGCAGTCGATCCTTTTCCTATTTAGCACCTAAACTCTGGAACAGTCTTCCTAGCGTTCGGGAAGCAGACACACTCTGTCAGATCTAGACTAAAAACACATCTCTTTACTATGGCATACACATAGAACATTATCAATTTATATTATTCAAATCAGTTAAATGATTGTTTTAGGCTGCATTAACTAGGTCTGCCGGAACCGGGAACACTTCCCATAACACCTGATGTACTCGTTACATCATAAAAAGAATGGCATCTACGCTAATGTTAGTCTCTCTGTTTATTCCGAGGTTTACTGCAGTCAGCCGGATCCGGGCCGTATCCAGATCAGATGACGGACCTGCGCCTAGACATGACCAACGCGTCCCTGAAATGTCTGCAGAGACCGTGTCAATTAGAATCCCCACTGTAAATGCCTCATCGATACGACATCCTCAATAAACCCGTCTCCAGCGTGATGACTCTGATCTTTCAAATATTACGATCTAATAAATGCCTCATCGACACGACATCCTCAATAAACCCGTCTCCGGCGTGATGACTCCGATCTCCGATCAATGTTGCCAGAATCATAATCATACACTGTTTGTTCGTTGGAGTTTTGGTTCCTTGCCACCGTCGCCTCTGCCGCCTTTGGCTTCTGGCTTGTTCAGTTAGGGACACTAAATATTCAACTATATTACTGATCTGCACGCATTGACACTATATGATAATTGAAATGAGCTGGATGACATCACTGTTTTCTCCTGAGCGGTTGTACAGCCGAATCAAATTCTGTTGCATTATTTTCCTGTTAACACTGTGAAGCTGCTTTGAAACAATCGGCATTGTAAAAAGCGCTATATAAATAAAGGTGACTTGACTTGACTTAAATAACACTCTTTTTTTTGGGGGGGTCCTTCTGTGCTTTAGGAGAGAGCCTATAGCATTCTCAGCAAATGTGCAACAAATGTTCTATTGTTTCGTCGTTCAGCAAGAAAATGCAGCCATCTACTGCATGAGGAAAGCAGCTCAAGAGGGTGAGAGAGAACACGGCACTGGCGCCAAAAGGTTAGTGGAAAGACAATTTTTTGTAGATGACTGTCTTGCCTCCGTAGCTACCCCTGAAGAGGCAATTGATATTATGACAAGAACCAGAGAAATGCTCGCAGAATACAATTTGTTATTACATAAAGTCTCCTCTAACAAGAAGCAAGTGATGAAAGCTTTCCCAGTGGAAGATCGTGCAAAGAGTATAAAAGATCTCAACCTCAGTGCAGATTCCTTTCCTGTCCAGCGAAGCTAGGGACTGTCATGGAATTTGGAAACCGACAGCTTTACATTCCAGATCGCTTGTGATGAAAAGCCCTACACAAGAAGAGGCATTCTCTCAATAGTGAACAGCATCTATGACCCTTTGGGATTCGTGGCACCCATAACTATGCATGGTAAAGCTATCATCAGAGAACTCACACTTGAACAGCATGAGTGGGACACACCACTTCCATCTGAAAAACAGTCAGAATGGAACAAATGGAAAGAATCACTAGATGCCGTTGAACAAATCAATATTCAAAGGTTGAAGATTTCTAGATGGAAGACTCTCATTCACACTCTGGCCAAACTTATTCATGTCGCTACATCCTTCCAAGAATTAAACAATTCAGGTCTCAAAAGATGGCAACGGTACAGAGATTCATGCAGTCACAGAGCTTGCCAGAGCTAAAAATTAATTTTAAAGTTATTGGCTCTGTTCAGCATGAAGTATTCAAAGAGGAATACAAATGTCTACAGAAGGGAAAACCAATCTCAAGACAAAGCTCACTCAAAAGGCTCAACCTAGTTGTGGATGAAAATGGGTTACTCAGGATTGGAGGTCGTATAGCTTATGCAGATGTTTCCAGAGAAGAGAAACACCCTCTCATTCTTCCACGATCACATCACATTTCTACACTTCTTGCGAGATATTACCATGAGCAAGTAGCACACCAGGGACGTCATATTACGGAAGGAGCCATCCGAGCTGCAGGGTTTTGGATTGTTGGAAGCAAATGTGTAGTGTCTGCAGTCATTCATGAATATGTAACATGTCGTAAGCTCAGGGGACGCTTAGAGTGTTAAAAAATGGCAGATTTACCTGCAGACAGACTTTCTCAAGAACCGCCATTCACTAGCGTTGGACTTGACATCTTTGGTCCTTGGACAATTGTCACACGACGTACAAGAGGAGGTAGTGCTGAAAGCAAACGCTGGGCAGTAATCTTTACATTTATGTCTACCAGAGCCGTGCACATAGAGCTTATCGAATCCATGACCACATCCAGCTTCATCAACGCATTAAGGAGATTCTTCTCTGTCCAAGGTCCAGCCAAACTTCTCCGTTCCGACAGAGGAACAAATTTTGTGGGTGCATGTAAAGAACTAAAAATGGACACTGATGATCCGTCCCTAAAAAATTACCTGAAAAAGAAAGGGTGTACATGGCTGTTTAATCCCCCACGTTCGTCACACATGGGGGACTCATGGGAAAGACTAATTGGTTTGAGCAGACGTATTTTAGATGCCATGTTGTTAAAGACCAGGCCCGGTCGACTCACTCATGAAGTCTTGAGCACCTTAATGGCAGTGGTAATGGCTAATATGAATGCAAGGCCGTTACTGCCAGTATCTATAGACCCTGAGAATACAACAGTTTTTAGCCCAGCAATGATTCTAACCCAAAAGATGAGTGCCTTGGCAGCCCCTTCTGGTAACTTTGATACGTCGCACCTGCATGAGAAACAGTGTAAGCAAGTACAATGTTTGGCAGATACCTTTTGGGCATCTTCGCTAATGTTAGTCTCTCGGTTTATCCCGAGGTTTACTGTAGTCTGCCGGATCCAGATCAGATGGTGGACCTGCTCCTAGACACGACCACAACCCAGCCCTGAAGTGTCGGCAGAGACCGTGTCAACTAGACTCTACCCTGTGAAGGCCTCCTTCCCTTCCCTTCCCCTCTGTACAGATAAAAACACATATGCACACATACGTATTTAAACGCGCTTGCCTATAGGCTAAACATGTAATGCTTGCGTACATGCTGTCGTCGTTTTCACAGACCTTTTTTGGGGTTTGCGCGGGGATGGTGGTGGTATAGTTTCAAAACTATTTCAAATCTATTTCATGGTTTCGTTCTCCTGCCACCAGGTGCTGTTGCCATGCGGATGGGGTCCGGAACGCATTGGGGGTTTTCTGTTTTAGTTGAGGATGGTGTTGTTTACATAGCGCCAAATTACAAACCCGATTCCAAAAAAGTTGGGACACTGTACAAATTGTGAATAAAAACAGAATGCAATGATGTGGAAGTTTCAAATTTCAATATTTTATTCAGAATACAACATAGATGACATATCAATTGTTTAAACTGAGAAAATGTATCATTTTAAGGGGAAAATAAGTTGATTTTAAATTTCATGGCATCAACACATCTCAAAAAAGTTGGGACAAGGCAATGTTTACCACTGTGTGGCATCCCCTCTTCTTTTTATAACAGTCTGCAAACGTCTGGGGACTGAGGAGACAAGTTGCTCAAGTTTAGGAATAGGAATGTTGTCCCATTCTTGTCTAATACAGGCTTCTAGTTGCTCAACTGTCTTAGGTCTTCTTTGTCGCATCTTCCTCTTTATGATGCGCCAAATGTTTTCTATGGGTGAAAGATCTGGACTGCAGGCTGGCCATTTCAGTACCCGGATCCTTCTACGCAGCCATGATGTTGTAATTGATGCAGTATGTGGTCTGGCATTGTCATGTTGGAAAATGCAAGGTCTTCCCTGAAAGAGACGACGTCTGGATGGGAGCATATGTTGTTCTAGAACTTGGATATACCTTTCAGCATTGATGGTGCCTTTCCAGATGTGTAAGCTGCCCATGCCACACGCACTCATGCAACCCCATACCATCATAGATGCAGGCTTCTGAACTGAGCGCTGATAACAACTTGGGTTGTCCTTGTCCTCTTTAGTCCGGATGACATGGCGTCCCAGTTTTCCAAAAAGAACTTCAAATTTTGATTCGTCTGACCACAGAACAGTTTTCCACTTTGCCACAGTCCATTTTAAATGAGCCTTGGCCCAGAGAAAACACCTGCGCTTCTGGATCATGTTAAGATATGGCTTCTTTTTTGACCTATAGAGTTTTAGCTGGCAACGGCGAATGGCACGGTGGATTGTGTTCACCGACAATGTTTTCTGGAAGTATTCCTGAGCCCATGTTGTGATTTCCATTACAGTAGCATTCCTGTATGTGATGCAGTGTCATCTAAGGGCCCGAAGATCACGGGCATCCAGTATGGTTTTTCGGCCTTGACCCTTACGCACAGAGATTGTTCCAGATTCTCTGAATCTTTGGATGATATTATGCACTGTAGATGATGATAACTTCAAACTCTTTGCAATTTTTCTCTGAGAAACTCCTTTCTGATATTGCTCCACTATTTTTCGCCGCAGCATTGGGGGAATTGGTGATCCTCTGCCCATCTTGACTTCTGAGAGACACTGCCACTCTGAGAGGCTCTTTTTATACCCAATCATGTTGCCAATTGACCTAATAAGTTGCAAATTGGTCCTCCAGCTGTTCCTTATATGTACATTTAACTTTTCCGGCCTCTTATTGCTACCTGTCCCAACTTTTTTGGAATGTGTAGCTCTCATGAAATCCAAAATGAGCCAATATTTGGCATGACATTTCAAAATGTCTCACTTTCAACATTTGATATGTTATCTATATTCTATTGTGAATAAAATATAAGTTTATGAGACTTGTAAATTATTGCATTCCTTTTTTATTCACAATTTGTACAGTGTCCCAACTTTTTTGGAATCGGGTTTGTAAATAACTAATCAGTTTTTACAACAGAAATTAATCAATCAAAAACTTACTTTATCTTTTCATCTAAAACAAAATTAATTTCCTATTATCACTGTAAAGCTGCTTTAAAGCAATCTGTTTTGTGAAAAGCGCTATATAAATGAAGGTGACTTGACTTGACTTGACCTTTTGGAAGTGATGGCGGGGAGAGCATTTGTCCTCCTTACAAAGCCACAGAAAGTGGACAGAGAACAGGCCTGACATTAAAGTTGAAGATGTAGTATTGATCAAAGACAGTCAGGTACAAAGAAATGAATGGCCTGTGGTTCTCATTGTTAGCACATTGCCAAGTCGAGATGCAAAGGTACGCAAAGTGGAAGTGAAAGTTGCAAAACAAGGAACTGTTAAAACTTTCTTGAGGCCAGTTACAGAAATCATAGTTCTTCTGTTGCAAGAAAAGACTACTTAAGACCGTGTTACTAATATTAAAGTTCAATGGTGGCATTAAGTAAAATAGTGCCAAGCGGGGAGTGTGCTTCCTTCTTTATGACTTTTATGAAAACTTTTATTTTGAAGTTAATGTTTGAGTAACACTGCCTTCTAGTGGCTGTTCAGCCATTTTGTTTAGTTGAAAGTAGGAAGCAGCCAGAGCACACGACTTGATAGATGATGCATCTAATTCTTTTCTTTACGCTGTTCCTGGGACACTATTTGTCTGTAAGTGTCTGAAAGTTATTATTTTCATATTAAGGACACTTCTATAAACTATAGCATGTACATTCATATTCAGAAATGTGCAATATACCTGCCAGTAGTTTTTGTATTTAACGTTTTATTTGTGTGTATGTATATTGATATGTGTATTTTGTGTGTTCTGTATTTTCAGTTTTACAATATAAAAAGGAATTCCAATTAAAATCATGAAAGTTACACCTTGAGGCATTATTGGAGTTCTATCCCTCATGTTAGCTCACTGTCTAGCCTTGCAGAGCAACGCATCGTGAGGACAGTATAAAAAGCGTCTGCTAAATGATTAAATGTAAAAGTCTAAATAATAGAGTAGTTCAAAGTAATCAATAAGGACAGTGCAATACAGTGGCCCTCTAGTACAGAGTTTGCCCATCCCTGCTCTAGAGTGTGGACTCAAACTCTGAGGAGAGTTAATTTAACACTGGGGTTTTTGCTGTGTAGTGTGAGTAATATCTCTGGGTGGTGATTTAAATTATTTGTTTACATTTGTGTATATATTTGAGTTATGTGCAGTTTCTTATATCCACCGTTTCTGCCTGTAATGACACGTTATAATGCCGTCTATCATATCTAACGCCATGTGCACATCTATAGATGCCATCTTGTGAATTAACTAAGGTTGTGTTCGGAATGGCACACTAACTTACTACTTACTGCCCAGTATACAGTGCATACTGCCTGTGTATACAATATGCTACAAATAATGTTTCAGAGTATTACGCTACAGTGTTGTCACATGACAAACATTGAACATTAATTCAGCACAACTGTCCAGCTTGTTACCTTACAAATAAATTTGCTTTTTTAACGCGCAAACCTGAGTGAAAATGTCCTACCTTTCGACTGTCCTCACCAACGGTCTTGATCTAACCCATAAAAATTCAGTTTGTTGGTGTAAAGTCAAGTTGATTCAGTGAAATTAAATAATGTTTTTCACTTAAAATCAGTTGTTTAGATTTTATTTTGCTCGACAAAAAAAATATACACTGAAAAATGTGCTTTGTAAATTATTTGTAATTTGTAAATTTGTGTTGATGTAAATTAACTGGTTTGATTTCAAGTCAAAAATATGTTTGAATCAGATTGACTATATTAGGTTAGCTAATTTTAAGGGTTCAGGTAACAATATAACTCCTTTCAGGAACACCTACCACTTTGTGTAGAATACTTAAATTATAGGTAAAAAAAAAAAAAAAAAAACTCATCATAGCTGTGTTAAATAGGCTATATTTAGTGAGCATAAAAAGGTTATTCTAAATAGCCTAAGTGGTCTAAGGCTCTCTGTAATTTACAAAGGGTTCAACTATTAAACAATGATGCTTTATAGCCGAATTGAACTCATTTCATAATTGATTAACTTTACACAGTTATCAAACAGATTTGAATAGACACTAAACTGAGCTTTTTATAGCTCTGTTGAGCACTGAACTCTGTTTGCATCACTGAATCATTATTTTCCTGTCTATCACTGTAAAGCTGCTTTGAAATCTGTATTGTATAAAGCGCTATATAAATAAGGGTGACTTGATTGGAATCGTAACAGTTGTGTTTCAGAAACACAACTAGTTTGTACTTTACAGTAATATGTGTACTTATAAACGTGTTACATCTATAATTATTCCCCGCCTCCAGTTCACTCACGCCGCACTCTTCACAAAGAGGAAACATCATGTGGACCGCTTTGCATTGTGAGAAAAAACAGTATCCCATGCAGTGTCCTCCGATGCATATATCAGATTTCAGCAAATATAGTAGGTAATCTGGGGATTCCATGCATAGAGAAAATTCACATACTATTCACAGTATACACATTGCATACTGTCTGCAGTATAGTAGGAGTTGTATGGTAGTATGCCATTCCGAACACAGCTTCCATACTGATTTTAGTGTTCTTGAGTTGTATTTAGCAGATGCTGGCAAATATAGTAGGTCATCCGGGTATTCCATGCATACAGAAAATGTGCATACTATGCACAGTATACATACTGGATACTGCAGAAATAGTAAGAGTAGTATGACAGTATGCCATTTCGAACACAGCCTAACTGCAACACCTTTAATTATGTAACCAGGTTTACTGCCTATGTGAATGTTTATGTTATTGATTTAACTGTATATCTAATATATTTGGTATTGTCTGCTATTTTCAGACCACTTACTATTACCACTCAAAACTGAATCAACAGTAAACTCGAAACTCCGGAAACTCTTGCCAAAACACCAGTGCGGATAAAATTCCTGTTCCAGCACAAATACAATCCTTATCTAATTCTCCACAACAGAGAGAGCGTGTAGGATTTCCTTTATTGAGACTTATTTAAATATGTTAGTTCTCTACTGTTGCCCAGTACCTTCAATGGAGAATATTTTTTCCCTTAGCTGATTTAGTATCGTGGTGAGAGCACTGAAACTCTCGGTCTCAAACACAAACTGAGGAGACGAAGCGATCACCTCCAGCTCAGGATAAGAATACTCCTTACCAACCTGACAAAAAAAAAAAAAAAAAAATGTATTAATTAAAAATAAGATACCAGGCATTTATGGAATAGAATGATCTTTATTTTTTAATGAAATCTATTCAAAGGAATATTATAGGTTAAAAATTAGCCACTTTTACACAATAAATACTGTAAATTACTGTAAAATGGCCATATTGACTTTTCCGGAAAATACACCATATCTGCCATTTAAAATTTTTATTTGGAAAATTAATCGGCACTGAGTTCATTATGTGATGCAAGACAAAAACAATGATTTCGGAGATTAACTCATTATGTTTTCTTTTCTTTTCTTTTAGTTTGTTTGTTATTTATAACTTAATGCAAAACTGGCCATGATGTAAAGTGGTTCTATTGGATTTGAAAACGTCTCGGTTACGTATATAACCCTCGTTCCCTGAAGGAGGGAACGGAGACGTACGTCGGAACTGACCGACGAATTGGGATCTATTTTCAGAGACCAATCTACTTCGAGTGTTTAGAAACGAGCCAATGAAGATTGGCATGCGGTTGACGCATTCCACGATCCGCCCCGCATTGCGAGTATAAATACGGAAGTGGAAGTACCGCATATCTCTTTTCAACTGAGGAGCCGAGACGAGTGCCTTCCAGCACCCTGCCTGAGCTCGCTGGACCACACCTATGTTGGAGTGGGAGTCAGGGCTCCCGGCAGGGAAGGTCAGTCACTGCTGTTCCTGCAAGACCCACTCAGTATGACTATTGCATAATGCTGGGAAAGCGTGCCTGTCTCGTGGAGATGGTACACTGCGGAGCCACGTCCTTCAATGGTTTAACTCTGCAGACTGTAAAGGCTCAAAGGGAGGACCCTGTAGTGCTCTGAGCACCAGGGCTAGGTCCCAAGAGGGTACCGAGGTTGAACGAGGAGGATTCAGTCTCCTCGCACCTCTGAGGAACCTGACGATTAAGTCGTGCTTCCCTAAGGACTTACCTTCCACTGCATCGTGATACGCCGCTATTGCAGCGACGTACACTTTGAGGGTGGAGGGAGACAGCCTTCGCTCCAGCCCATCTTGCAGGAAAGAAAGCACGACATTAATCGAACACCTTCGGGGGTCTTCCCGGCGGGAAGAACACCACTCAACGAACAGGTTCCACTTCAGTGTGTAGAGGCGCCTCGTAGAGGGGGCTCTAGCAGAAGTGATGGTGTCTACCACTGCTTGTGGCAGGTCACCTAGAATCTCTGCGTCCCGTCCAGGGACCAGACATGGAGTTTCCAGAGGTCTGGACGCGGGTGCCATAGAGTGCCCCGCCCCTGAGAAAGCAGGTCCTTCCTCAGGGGGATCGGCCAGGGAGGGGCTGTCGCGAGCAGTGTGAGTTCGGAGAACCAGGTCCGGTTGGGCCAGTAGGGCGCAACTAACAAGACCTGCTCCTCGTCCTCCCTGACCTTGCACAGTGTCTGTGCGAGAAGGCTCACTGGGGGAAACGCATATTTGCGTAGGTCCCAGGGCCAGCTGTGCACCAGTGCATCCATGCCGAGGGTGCCCCCAGTCAGGGAATAGTACAACTGGCAATGGGTCAAGTCCGGAGAGGGGAACAGGTCTACCTGCGCGCCTCCGAAGAGGTCCCATATCAGCTGGACGCTCCGGGGGTGGAGTCGCCACTCTCCCGGAGGTGTCGACTGACGAGAGAGCTCGTCGGCTGTCTGGTTCAGTGCACCTGGGATGTGAATGGCCCGAAGCGACCTCAGACGCTTCTGACTCTACAGGAGGAGATGGTGGGCGAGTTGGAGCATGCAACGGGAGCGTAGACCACCCTGACGGTTGATGTACGCAACGGCCGCAGTGCTGTCCGTACGGACCAGTACGTGCTTGCCCTGTAGCGGCTTTTTGAGGCGACCCAGGGCAAGACGTACTGCCAATAACTCTAGGCAATTGATATGCCAATGCAGTTGGGGCCCCGTCCACAGACCCGAAACTGCGTGCCCGTTGTACGTGGCCCCCAGCCCGTGGATGAGGCATCCATGAAGACCACAGCATGCCTGGACACCTGTTCTAAGGACACTCCCGCCCGTAGAAACGAAGGGTCCACCCACGGGTTGAAGGTTTGGCGACAGTAAGGAGTAACTGAGACCCGGTACTTGCCGCTCTGCCACGCCCATCTCGGGACTCGGTCGTGAAGCCAGCGTTGAAGCGGTCTCATATGAAGCAATCCGAGCGGCGTTACCGCTGCTGCAGATGCCATATGCCCCAGGAGCCTCTGAAAAAATTTCAGTGGGACCGCTGTCCTGCCTTTGAACGTATTCAAGCAGTTCAACACTGACCGGACTCGCTCCTCTGTGAGGCGCGCAGTCCGGTTGACCGAATCCAGCTCCATACCGAGATAAGAGATCCTCTGTGTGGGACAGAATTTGCTCTTCTCTCGGTTGACCCGAAGGCCCAACATGCTGAGGTTACGGAGCACCAGGTCCCTGTGTTCGCACAACTGATCCCGGGACTGGGCCAATATGAGCCAGTCATCGAGATAGTTGAGAATCTGAACGCCGCATTCTCTGAGCGGAACTATGGCTGCCTCCACGACTTTCGTGAAGACACTCGATGGCGTCGCCGAAGAGGCCGGCCTGGCAGACAGGGGCGTTGAGGAACCGCACCTTGTCGGTCTCACGCATATCCGCCAGGTTCAGCCACAGGTGGCGTTCCTGGACCACAAGTGTGGACATCGCCCGACCCAGGGAGCGTGCGGTGACTTTCGATGCCCGGAGGGCGAGGTCCGTCGCGGTACGCAGTTCCTGCATAACCCCTGGGTCGGAACTACCCTCGTGCAGTTCCTTAAGCGCTTTGGCCTGGTAGACCTGCAGGAGCGCCATGGCATGCAAAGATGACGCGGCTTCTCCACAGGCTGTGTAAGCCTTGCCCGTTAGTCCGGACGAGAACTTACACGCCCGGGAGGGGAGACGCGGATTTCCCCGTCAGTAGCGGTCTTCGGACACAGCTGCATCGCTACTGACCGCTCTACTGGGGGGATCTCCACGTAACCCTTAGCTGCGCCACCATCGAGGGTAGTGAGGACGGAGGAGTCAGTCGATCGGTTTCTAGCGTTGTAAGGCGCTATCCACGACTTCGTGAGCTCCTGATGCACCTCTGGAAAGAAAGGCACTGGGGCGGGGCGCTGAGAACCAGCACGGGCCGTCCCGAGATACCAATCGTCGAGCCGCGAGGGTTCGGGACACGGTGGAGGGTTCCACTCGAGCCCGACACTCGATGCGGCCCGGGAAAGCATAGCCGTGAGCTCCAGATCAGACTCAGGCAACACTACCACACCCGAAGGGGGGAGCGCAGCTGAATCCTCATCTCCGGAGTCCATTAGCTCGTCCCCTGATGCAGCTATCGAAACCATGTCCTCAGCCGGAGCCCCGAAAGTAACAGTCGGTCCCCCACGGGAAGGATCAGGAAGCTCCACTGGCGCAGCGGAGGGGAGAGGGGCCCGAGCAGCCTGTTGACCCGGCGGGAGTGCCCTCACAGTAACCCTCAGGTCTCCACCAAAGGCATCAGCCAAAGTAGCAGCCCTCTGCTCTGCAGCGGGAGGACCACTAGATCGGGGGATGTGCAATGGGACTCCACCCCGTCTGAGGTATTCGAGCCTAGCCCATAATACTGCGATGGTCATGTTCCCGCAATGGGAACATGAGTCATCCACGAAAGCCGCCTCAGCATGCTGAACGCCCAAATACGTGAGACAGCGATCGTGTCCGTCAACTGGGGACAGATAACGACGGCATCCAGAAACACACGGCTTGAATGACATCTTGAAAAAGACGCAGGGTCAAACCGTTTTGCTCTTTTAGAAAAGGAAAAAAACGCTCCGATCAGTGCCGAGGCACACAGGGGAAATGGCCGCGGCTCGCAGCGGTTCAAAGGTGCAAGCCCGCTGAGAGCACTCAAAGGGAAAAAACGCCCAGCGAGCTGTGAAAACAGCTGTTTGCTTCTTCCTCGCGACCACCGCTGTTGGGCACCGTCACACCGACACCGGAACACTGGAGCGATCCTCTTCACGAGACTCACTTGAAACACTCTTCGTAGGAACACACACAAAGGTACTGTTCGGCTCTGAAGTTGAAAGTGATATGCGGTACTTCCACTTCCGTATTTATACCCGCAATGCGGGGCGGATCGTGGAATGCGTCAACCGCATGCCAATCTTCATTGGCTCATTTCTAAACACTCAAAATAGATTGGTCTCTGAAAATAGATCCCAATTCGTCGGTCAGTTCCGACGTACGTCGAATGTGACCGACTGAAAGGGAACTACATGCATGTTTGTTAGAGCAGTGTTGGAACTAAACTCTGCAGGGCTGTGGCCCTCCAGGAACTGAGTTTTGCACCCCTGCTGTATTGCATTAATAGAAGGTCATTTATAATAGTATTTTTGTGAGCATTCCAGTGGAAAGATTTTACTCCCTCTCAGGTCTTGTTCACACATGATCTCCAAACTGAAATTTAAGCTGTATTTAACCTAGAATATTCCTTTAATTTTATTTCATTATTCATGTTTACCCCAATGGCAAATCGTGTGATGTCTCGTTCATTGGCTTTCGGGATTACATTCTTAAATTTCTCTTTGGGGTCATTTGATTTTCCATCAGTGATCACCAGCAATAACTTCTGAGAGTTGCTTCGCATTCCCACCTTCTTAGAAAACATCTCTTCACTGAGGGGGAATGAGAAAGCAATAAACAGCAACTGTTTGGCTTCATATCATAGCAGAACTCATGTATATTACAATTATGGCTGCACTCACAGTACAAAACGTATTGCAGAAGGCGTGTATGTATTTCCCTGTGCCTGGGTCACGTCTTTCATTAGTTGGTCAGGGTCTCGATTCACTGCAAAGTTCTCAAAATGAAAGACAGCCGACACTCTGGTGGAGAACTTGGCCACAGCCACCTGAGACACAGAAACAATATGAATATGATACCATAGTAATATAAAATCTTGAACAGACTTTAAATCATAACTAGGCATCATACATTTGCTGAGTCAAAGGTAGGGTAGGCATTTTTTTATAAACACTTTTTCGTTATACTGGTTGAAACTCTCTTCACATTCTGATAGCAATCAATAATAGAAGTGGTCTAAATATTAAAACATGTACATATATCGTCTAATCATTGTATTCGGTCAGATTTGCATTTCATTCATATGATGTCCTACCCACCTGTCAACATATGTATTTCCATACCTCCATGCACCCTGCTCGTGCAGACATCACATGTCATCAGTGGAAAGTAAAGCTATGAGTTGTAGACAGACCGTCACTGAGCGCCACAAAAAAACAGCAGCCGCTAAGGGTTGTACGACTAATCGCAATTGATTTTCAATTGATGAACGATTATTCCGCATTCCATCCAGCACACCATCCTTTCCTTCCCTTCACAGCAGTGTGCTTTCATTCCACCCTAAAAGCCCAAACTTAACATCCAAATCAGCCAAATAAGTGAGTGTTGTAAAACTGCGGGACATGATATTGATATTAAACAGTGTTATTAAAAGCACATTAAGCAGCAAAAGAGAAACTGTTCTATGCACTATGGTGTTCCCCAGGCGGCTTTCTGTGTGCGTGCTCCGAGTCGGAGCCGAACGTGGATAAGCCAATGGGCTTCGGCTATGCGCCTAAACGCATACACAAAAATGTCAAAATTCCTTTTTGGAGAGTATTCACGTAAACACAGTGGGGTTTATTTTAATGATCAAGCAACAACTCACTCACTGATCTTGACTGAATAACTTAATAAGGATTATTTACAGTGTACAGTAAGACTATGCAATGTTATTTTACATTTGATTATTCAATTTTTTTTGTAGGCTATTACTTAACTGAATACCACTGTTAGTACATCTCCCTGAAAAACTCTGATTAGAACATCAAACATGTTGTGTGCCGCTCTTCTCTCTAGTAATATGGCACATATTCAACTTAGAGTTGAACCTTGACTAACTGGGGCCCAGGTCAGGAAGCAAACAGACTGTGTGCTGTTCCCCCGAATTAGTAAACACAAAAACTCTCGAACCCATTTAAGGGTAAAAATGTAATTGATGTTCAACAAATGAAAAAAGAAGATAAAGAAGATAAAAGAAGATAAGATAGAAGATAAAATAGTCCAATGCCATGGTACGATGAACACACTCGGGCCCTTAAAAGAGCAGCCAGAAAAATGGAGCGTAGCTGGAAGAAAACAAAACTAGAGGTTTTTCGCATTTCATGGAAAGAGAGCATGATTGCGTACAGAAAGGCCTTAAAAACTGCTAGATCTGCTCATTTTTCGACTCTCTTAGAAGAAAACAAACACAACCGTAGGTATTTATTTGATACAGTGGCTAAACTAAAAAAAAAAAAATAAAGCTTCAATTTCTGACGTTTCCAAACAGCACAGCAGTAATGGCTTTATGAACTTCTTTACTTGCAAGATTGATAATATTAGAGAGAAAATTATAACTATGCAACCATCTACTGTCTACTGCTATAGGAGAGGAAGAATTGTCTAAACTCGTTCAATCATCTAAATCAACAACATGTATGCTAGACCCTATACAGACTAAGCTACTAAAAGAGATGCTTCCAGAGGTCATAGATCCTCTTCTTAATATCATTAATTCACCTTTGTCATTAGGATACATACCAAAAACTTTTAAGCTGGCTATTATTAAACCGCTTATTAAAAAACGCAACTTGATCCTACAGAATTAGTCAATTACAGGCCGATCTCGAATCTACCCTTTCTGTCTAAGATACTAGAAAAGGCAGTATCCTCACAACTATGTTCCTTTTTTAGAAAGAAATGGTATCTGTGAGGATTTCTAGTCAGGATTTATACCATATCATAGTACTGAGACTGCTTTCATTAGAGTTACAAATGAACAAATTGCTCTTATCATCCAACCATGGTTGTATCTCTCTATTAGTGTTACTTGACCACAACATTCTTTTGAATAGACTTGAAAATGATGTTGGCATTAGTGGAATTGCATTGGCAACCTGCGTGAAGTTGGCCCCCCACCCAACGCAAAACGTTGGCAAAATAGTCTCAGTCGTTTGTGCGTCGTTTGTGCTGCTTCGGTTTTTTAGATATTAAATGAATATTTATAGGTCATTCTGAGGTCACCCAGCCCCCCTCACATGCTCCAAATTCACCCCAAATAGTCTCAATCGTTTGTGCTTCATTTGTGCTGGTTTGTGCTGGTAAAAGTTTCGTTTGTGCTGCTTCCGTTTTTTTAGATATTAAAAGAATATTAGGTGGTCATTCTGAGGTCACTCAGCCCCCCACATGCTACAAATTCACCCCAAATAGTCTTGTTTGTTTGTGCTCTGTTTGTGCCGTTTTGTGCCGGTAAAGGTTTTGTTTGTGCTGCTTCGGTTTTTAAAATATTAGAATTATAGACATGACGTCACCAGCCCCCTGACCTGCTACAAATTCACCTCAAATAGTCTCAATCGTTTGTGCTTCGTTTGTGCTGGTTTGTGCAGGTAAAAGTTTCGTTTTTGCAGCTTTCTTTTTTTTTTAACAATACAGAAGTAGCCAGGTAAGATTCAAATGGCAAACCAAATCACATTAAACAGTAGCATTCACTTAACTGTTACTGTGCATTTTCAACTTTTAACGGACACAGCGCATCACAGGATGTGTGTAATGTAAAACAAAATCCAAGGTAGATTTTACTTTTTAAATTGAATTACTGTTATCGAACATCCATTAACACAAATAATGGACCTTTAAAACTTGAACATAAAAACACTTAATACTGACAAGCTACTATCTGTCTTCAAACCAAAAATACCACACATAATAATAGACTTGAGTGCAAACAACATCAAGCCTGACTTCCAGAAAAGCAGATACTACTTCTCCAGGAATAGGAAAACACGGTTGTGTGGCATACAACAAAAATACTTGTACTTGTGAAATTAAATTTAAACAATGCAATTAGTCTTTTGTGTATAATACTTCTCATATATATATATATATATATATATACTCCACTTCTCAGGTCGTCATACATCTCCCAGACACATGGAGACCTCCTGCAGTAGGCCACATAATGTCCAAGAGCATCCTGGGTTAAGCCTCCTCTGAAAGCAATGACTGCCCTTAAAGTAAATCTCTCTCCTTGGAGCATCATATTGGAGGGAAATTCACACAAAGCAAATTCTGTGGAGTTGCTTCCCAGGTCAGTGTCAATCCACAGAAGTTCTCCCAGACTGTAACTGTGAGAAACTTTTCCTGCACAGAGCACTTTCCCTGAGGTACCTGTCTTGAATGCAGAGGGACACTGTGACGGACTTTGGATTGGCCTGAGGCAGGGGGACTCCGGAAGGTTAAGGCCTTCTTTCACCGCGGTCTGAAGATGAGCCATGTCAGAAGCCTGCAGTACAGCAACAGAAGTACAAACAAATGGAATTTCCCTTGTGACTTGTTTGGTGAGACCACAATACTGTGAGGAGCACTGTTTTGTGAAGGAAACACACGCACGTTTTGTCATTGAATTTTCAATGATAGTGGAGATGTGGCACTGTGCATCGATTTGGAGAGCACCAGATTTCAGTCGGACAGCTTTGAAAATTCCACTCAGCAGCTCTGCCCTCTGTATGTAGGCCTGTGCATTCAGACCCTTTGTGGTGATGTATTTCACTAGCTGGAAGAGGTTGTTGGAATCCTCACCGCAAACAATATTTTCAAAAGTGACACTATCGCAGAAAGCACAACATAAGGATTGACAAAAAACATCGAATGCACGTGTTCAGCACAGAGATTTTTGATTTCCTAAGTTTAACAGGCTGTTGATATATTTTTCAACAGGTCCACTTTCAGTCTTTTCCCCCTCACAGATGGATCTGCATGGAGCCATTCAGGACAAGGAGAGAGGTATGAATTCCTCTTCCTCTTTTTGTGTGGAACTGCTAGGCCTCTCCAGTTTTCAACAGCGTCTTCATCTGTTGGATGGATGTTTGTTACAGTGTCAGACTTCCCAGAACACTAAGCATTTCTGTCTTTCCATCTACACTACAGGTTGTAGTGGGTAGTGGATTGGCGCCTGTGATGATCACTGTTGAAACAGCTGTATTCTCTTCACCTTTTTCCTCAGCTTTTTGTTTTTCAGAACAAATTTGCATATTGCCTTTAATGAAGGACAGATGTCGAGCAATGAATCGATCCACCCGAATAGTCAGGTTTTCATGCTTGAAAAGGCAGCGTTTAATGTTTTTGAACTCTGCTTCAACATTGGCTGAACTTGCGGTGATAATGGTGCTTCGGAAGTGAGGGATCATTACTCCTGTCCAGAGTGGTGAGTAACTTGCAAGCCAGATTATATTGCGAATAATTTCAGGGAGGAAGTGCATATTGTCATGATCACCATTAGACACGGCAAGTGACCTGCTCTCCTCACATATGTCTGTCACCCACTGCCGTAGGTCTGTCTGTGTTTGGTCACATGGATCCACTTCTTCCAGGTCCTCACCCTCCACATCTGGAATGATGACACACTCTTCAGCAATTCTGGCTTTCAGGTGTTTCTTGCACCTCTCTGATACAAAGAGGGCTCCAGAGCTGTCACTGCCCTCTGCTTCGCTGAGAGCCACAACAGTAATGCTGCGTAGTAGCTCTCTTGCATCGTCCATGGATTGTGACATGAGAAGCTGTGCCATTGACCTCACAAAAAAATCTTTGATGCGATGTGGTTTCTTCTTCAAGCAGTCCCACTGGCAGATCATCTTGATGCAGTGAGCAACATCAACCAGAACAAAACAAGGTGGCACTTTTGCTGACTGTTTGCAGAGTGAGGAGCTTTGTAAAGGAAAACAGTGCTCCTCACTCATTGACGTAGGTCTTTAGATCAGGATGAGAAGTAAAAGCCTTGACCAGAGCTCCAAGCAAAGCCAGAGAAAAGTCACTGACAACCTCCTTTGGAGTTGGTGCACCTGCGCGTATCCATTCTCTCAGCCAATGTGTTATGGCATTAACATCATGTCTCTCTGATAGCATTTGCACCACTGGGACACTTGAGTTCTCATCTCCTGCCAGAACGCCCTGATATAAAAATATATGGCCAGATTTACCACTTGGTCTCTGTAGTTTCCTCACGACTGAGCCAGTTGCATCAAAACTCACAGTGGGGTTAGTAGATGTCTTTGATAATGACTTGTACATATACATTTGTGTTTGACTCCAATAGTGACAGAAAAACTTGTCCAGTCCAGTGTCTTTAATGCAACCACTGTGAGGTGCACTGTATTTTAACATCTGTAGTGACAACCTCCTTGTCACCTAATTCGAAGTCATTTCTCTCTTGCTTTGCTTTGCGCAGGGTGGTCAAATTAGACAGATGGCTTGGCTCAGGATCTCCAAACTCCATCAGCTTTGTTGCCTCTGATGCCCTCCATACATGGGGTTCCATTCTACCCTCACACAGTTCTTTGGATATCTGCACACGCAAGTTACCAGACATTGCACGTTTGGAACAGCCAGTGTGCAAGGAGTCATCAGTGTTTTTAATTAAACACTTGAACACCATTGGGCTGTTTTTCATTTCAGGCTCTCTGTCACATTTTATGTGAATGTGGCCACGACACTCCTTACAGTTGCCTCTGATTTATATGTATTTATCTGTGGCTGATGGATAGACCTTGGCTCTTTTAAAGACAAATGTGCAGGGGCATTTCACTTCTTGCCAAATGTGATGATTTATCACATGCGTCCAGATGCCAGGCTTCAAAATTGTGTATTCCCTTTTTTGTGTTTTAGAGAACTTGTTTTTGTATGTAACTTCAAGATCAAAAGTCCAGGCATCTTTTGGTCTGGGGAAAATGGACCCTGGCTCAAAATCAGTGTCATCACGACTGCCACTTGTTTCATGATCACTTTCATGAGTAAACCCTAAAGCAGTCCAGATGTTGTGTCTGTTTAGTTTAACAAAAGTGTATAGAGCCTTTGCAGTGATCTTGTTTTCTAGCTGCTTACTAAGCTCTGTCCAGATGCTCTGATTAGGAGTAGCTATGTTGCCATTTTGGACTATGGCCTCTTTTGATGAACACAAGACAGAATCTCTGTGGAATCTCAAATGGAATCTCTGTCGACTGCTGTTTTTTTTGGGCATCTGGCATAAACAAACATAATTACCCACTGAAATAATCCTGACTCAAATGTCATGTACAGTATAAACTTTATGTATTACTGTATTGGTCCGAATATAAGGATAATATAATATAGTAATAATATATAACGAAAATGAATCTTATATAATCTTATATTAGGACCAAAGATCCTTTGTTGACTCGATGCACAATGATGCACAATGTATTCAAAAAACTAACATGTGCAGCTGTAATTACCATTTCATAGTTGTATTATCAACGAGTTTTACTGACAATCTTAACTTTTGAAAGTTGTACCGTTAATCTTGAAGTTAACTAATAATATTGTAACTGACAGTGTTAAAACATTGTACTTACATTTGCCAGATTTGATTTAGTAACGACTTTTGTAGTTTGATTTATATCGACTTTTGCCTCTACTAACTATGCTAATTTCCACTAGAGCATCTTGAACAGAAGTGTCACTTGCGCCAAGTGGTGGCAGTGAATGGTAGCAGATGAAACTCCTTGTACAAACCCGATTCCAAAAAAGTTGGGACACTGTACAAATTGTGAATAAAAAAGGAATGCAATAATTTACAAATCTCATAAACTTATATTTTATTCACAATAGAATATAGATAACATATCAAATGTTGAAAGTGAGACATTTTGAAATGTCATGCCAAATATTGGCTCATTTTGGATTTCATGAGAGCTACACATTCCAAAAAAGTTGGGACAGGTAGCAATAAGAGGCCGGAAAAGTTAAATGTACATAAAAGGAACAGCTGTAGGACCAATTTGCAACTTATTAGGTCAATTGGCAACATGATTGGGTATAAAAAGAGCCTCTCAGAGTGGCAGTGTCTCTCAGAAGTCAAGATGGGCAGAGGATCACCAATTCCCCCAATGCTGCGGCGAAAAATAGTGGAGCAATATCAGAAAGGAGTTTCTCAGAGAAAAATTGCAAAGAGTTTGAAGTTATCATCATCTACAGTGCATAATATCATCCAAAGATTCAGAGAATCTGGAACAATCTCTGTGCGTAAGGGTCAAGGCCGGAAAACCATACTGGATGCCCGTGATCTTCGGGCCCTTAGACGGCACTGCATCACATACAGGAATGCTACTGTAATGGAAATCACAACATGGGCTCAGGAATACTTCAGGAATACTTGTCAGTGAACACAATCCACCGTGCCATTCGCCGTTGCCGGCTAAAACTCTATAGGTCAAAAAAGAAGCCATATCTAAACATGATCCAGAAGCGCAGGCGTTTTCTCTGGGTCAAGGCTCATTTAAAATGGACTGTGGCAAAGTGGAAAACTGTTCTGTGGTCAGACGAATCAAAATTTGAAGTTCTTTTTGGAAAACTGGGACGCCATGTCATCCGGACTAAAGAGGACAAGGACAACCCAAGTTGTTATCAGCGCTCAGTTCAGAAGCCTGCATCTCTGATGGTATGGGGTTGCATGAGTGCGTGTGGCATGGGCAGCTTACACATCTGGAAAGGCACCATCAATGCTGAAAGGTATATCTAAGTTCTAGAACAACATATGCTCCCATCCAGACGTCGTCTCTTTCAGGGAAGACCTTGCATTTTCCAACATGACAATGCCAGACCACATACTGCATCAATTACAACATCATGGCTGCGTAGAAGAAGGATCCGGGTACTGAAATGGCCAGCCTGCAGTCCAGATCTTTCACCCATAGAAAACATTTGGCGCATCATAAAGAGAAAGATGCAGTTGACAGTTGAGCAACTAGAAGCCTGTATTAGACAAGAATGGGACAACATTCCTATTCCTAAACTTGAGCAACTTGTCTCCTCAGTCCCCAGACGTTTGCAGACTGTTATAAAAAGAAGAGGGGATGCCACACAGTGGTAAACATTGCCTTGTCCCAACTTTTTTGAGATGTGTTGATGCCATGAAATTTAAAATCAACTTATTTTTCCCTTAAAATGATAAATTTTCTCAGTTTAAACATTTGATATGTCATCTATGTTGTATTCTGAATAAAATATTGAAATTTGAAACTTCCACATCATTGCATTCTGTTTTTATTCACAATTTGTACAGTGTCCCAACTTTTTTGGAATCGGGTTTGTAAATAAATAAAAAGTTCAATCAGGAGAGACCAGTGAATGAAGTAAAAATAATTGTTTATTGAACAAAGGATGTGATGATTAGTCTTGACAAAGTCTTTGGCAATTTGATTTTTAAAGTGTGTTCACACCGAGGAGATTTATGCTTTTGTTCTCGTGCCCGACAGCTGATTTAGTTACATAAAACTACGACTTGATGGCACTCGCGCACAAATCCATTTTGCCCAGAGAGAAAGTGAGTGACAGAAAAAGAGTCCGACACCAGATGAATATTGAGCTGCTGCTGTATATAGACCTACATTATATAATGTCTGAGCACCAAGAAGTTTTTAATAAACACCACAGCGACTACAAAAACACTGATAAGAAGGAGTTGCTGTTCTATTAAAACATCTTTACTAGCAGCATTTTGGTAAGAGATTGAATACATTACAAACCCGAAATAAAATGCTCACTGCTCATAAATCGTACTGACTACACACAAAACAATATAACCTAATATATAGTAATCAGAATGACAGAGACTGCTACCAAGTTATATTTGATCTTTGTGACCAATTAAGTGATCTGTTTCTATCAGTATTGTATTCAATAGCCTACTAAATATCAGCATTTAATTCGCCTATAATTCAGTGTCTAATATTTTAAAAACCGAAGCAGCACAAACGAAGCACAAACAAACGAGACTATTTGAGGTGAATTTGGAGCAGGTCGGGGGGGCTGGTGACATCATCGTCTATAATTCAGTGTCTAATATTTTAAAAACTGAAGCAGCACAAACGAAACCTTTACCGGCACAAACCAGCACGCACAAACAAAACTATTTGGGGTGAATTTGTAGCATGTGGGAGGCTGAGTGACCTCAGAATGACCACCTAATATTCTTTTAATATCTAAAAAACCGAAGCAGCACAAACAAAACTTTTACCGGCACAAACCAGCACAAACAAACGAGCCTATTTGAGGTGAATTTGAAGCAGGTCGGGGGCTGGTGACGTCATCGTCTATAATTCAGTGTCTAATATTTTAAAAACCGAAGCAGCACAAACGAAACCTTTACCGGCACAAACAGAGCACAAACGATTGAGACTATTTTGGGTGAATTTGCAGCATGTGGAGGGGCTGGTGACGTCATCGCCTATAATTCAAAGTCTAATATTTAAAAAACGGAAGCAGCACAAACAAAACTTTTACCGGCACAAACGAAGCACAAACGATTGATACTATTTGGGATGAATTTGGAGCATGTGGGGGGGGCTGGGTGACCTCAGAATGACCTATAAATATTCATTTAATATCTAAAAAACCGAAGGAGCACAAACAAAAAATTTTAAGGCACAAACCAGCACAAACGAAGCACAAATGATTGAGACTATTTTACCAACGTTTTGCGTTGGGTGGGGGGCCAACTTCACGCAGGTGCATTACCATGGTTCAAATCATATATATCTGACCGTTATCAGTTTGTAGCATTAAATTAAGAGATATCATACCGATCACAAATTTAGTATGGAGTACCGCAAGGCTCAGAACTAGGACCTTTGCTTTTCACCCTGTACATGCTACCCTTGGGAGGTATCATTAGGAAGCATAAGTTTTCACTGTTATACTGATGATACTCAGCTCTATATTTCTTCGCACCCTGGCGAAACTTACCAGTTCACAAAATTAACGGAATGCATAGCTGATTTAAAAAATTGGATGACTAGTAATTTCCTACTCCTTAATTCAGAAAAAAACAGAGATTCTAATTATTGGAACAAAATCCTCTGCACGTAATAACCTAGAATACTGCCTAACACTTGATGGCTGCTCTTTCAAGTCTTCGTCGTTAGTTAGGAACCTGGGTGTGCTCTTTGCAATCTTTCATTTGAAAGCCACGTTTCTAGCATCTGTAAAACCAAATTCTTCCATCTTAAAAATATCTAAACTACGACATATGCTCTCAATGCAAAAAGCAGAACAGTTAATTCAAGCGTTTATGACCTCAAGGCTAGATTATTATAATGCTCTACTGGGTGGTTGCCCTGCACGCTTAATAAATAAATTTCAGCTGGTCCAAAACGCAGCAGCTAGAGTTCTTACTAGAACCAGGAAGTATGACCATATTAGCCCGGTTCAGCTAACACTTCATTGGCTCCCTATTAAACACTGCATACATTTTAAAATCTTGACAATTACCTACAAAGCACTAAATGGTTTAGCTCCCCAGTACCTGAACTTGCGATCTCAAAATTCTGGCCAGTTGATAATACTGTAGGATTATGCATGAACGAAGCTCATCAAACAAACACAACATCACATTCCAAAGATCACAGAGACCCCCTTTACCAAACCATTAGCGAGTCAGAAAACTAGTCAATGGGGCCAAAATGGCCAAAGGAGGGACCTTTTCCCCATGCCTGCCTAATCTCAAACCAGCGTTGCAAGGACAGTGCTGGTCAATAAAGAAGTCTTTTCTTTGTTCCACAAACATAAAACCCCTGTAAGACCACATGGGCAAGAAACACAGCTGTGACCCTAATGAATAAATCCACAGTCTTATCTGGAAACGAAGGTTTGCGAAGATGGTCCCATGGCCCGAAATCACTACAGACCCTAAGCATTGACACCTCGCTTCCCCCTGGACACCTCCTCTCTCTCAATCTGCACATTCCAGAGATTCTCTCTAAAACCCAACAGAGACCTCAAAGAACTCACTCATGGTTTTAAAAAACAACGGTCTCAAAATCACTGCCAATAATATGAATGAATCACCAGTAGGTGCCTGACATATGTCTTATATCTTATGTATAATGTATATCTTATATAACCTGTGAAGTTCTTTCTGTGTGTCAAACATTTATTACAGCCGATAATAAATGTATGTTTTTCCACCTCAATTATATGAAGTAATCACCAGAAGTTGCTTTAAAATATATCTCAATGTATCATGTGTGTTTTATATAACCTGTGGAGCTCTTTCTGTATGTTAGACATTTTTCACAGCTAAATTCTTATTAACTTCTACCTAAATTATGGGAAATATATGTTATTTGGTATCTGTTTAATGGGTAAATGATTTCCAGTATTTTGATGCAAAGTAGATTTGTGTGTGATGCACCATATTTACACTATGACAGTTGGTTTCTTAAAGTGTTTACTAAAACTCTCAAAAGTTTGGGTGCACGTGGCCATGTGGACATTATGCTAATTACATGCAAAAACAAGAGAACTGGGCATAGGACCCGCCCAAGACAATATCTGATTGGTTGAAACACCTTCAAGGACGGACCAGATGGACATGCTTATAACCGAATGACAAGCGGTTTGGCTTTGCTTTTTGCCTTGGTTTTTGCAGTGACTTTTGCTCTTGCTTTGATTCATGCTGACCTTTCCATCGTCCTGCCAGCATGTTTACATGCTCTTCGAACCACCAAGAGCTCTTTCCAAAACTCATCAACTCTCCCATCTGAGCCGTTTGAACCTCGCTGAAGAAAACTTCTCAAAGTCTGTGCATCCAGCACCTCACCGAGACGCAGAAAACCGGCACACGAGGCTCCACCCGGCAACCGAGTTTTGTCCCTCAGAACGCAACATGAACCGACTGCCAGCCAATCAGCGCCGCCGATATCCCTCCAGCAACTTCGTCACGAAAGGGAACCCACGCTCACAGGAGCATCCAAACGCAAGTACACAATCTCCTCATTCTTGCTGAACTGGTGCAAATCTTATTAAGCAAACGAACTACGGTTGAATTGCTAGTATATTGATTCTCTCAAGTTGCGGTCAAGAAATAGTGTCTAACGCTAGACATTTGGGACTCCATTCCTCCTTTCCACCTTTTTCCTATTTAGCACCTAAACTCCCTAGCACTGTTCGGGAAGCAGACACACTCTGTCAGTTTAAATTAAAATCGCATCTCTTTAACCTGGCATTCACATAGAACATTATCAATTTCTATTATTAAAATCAGTTAAATGATTGTTAGGCTGCATTAACTAGGTCAGCCGGAACCGGGAACACTTCCAATAACACCTGATGTACTCGTTACATCATAAGAAGAATGGCATCTATGCTAATATTAGTCTCTCTGTTTATCCCAAGGTTTACAGTAGTCTGCCGTATCCAGTAGTCTGCCGTATCCAGATCAGATGGTGGACCTGCACCTAGACACGACCACAATGCAGCCCTGAAGTGTCAGCAGAGACCGTGTCAACTAGACTCTCCCCTGTGAAAGCCTCCTTCCCTTCCCTTTCCCTCTGTACAGATAAAAACATTGTCAGGGTGATTCCCGTTCACATGGATCCGCGGAGGCAGCTGGAAACGCTGTGTTATGCATGTGGACAAGTGACAAGTGATTTGGCGGTCATTTTGTGGAGAGGAGCTATGCACTTGCCTATAGACTAAACACGTGGTGCTTATGTGTATGCCATCACCGTTCTCACAGATTCATGTTTTTTGAGGTTTGCACGGTAGCGCGGTAGCGGTGTCGTTTCAAAACTATTTCAGAACCTATTTCGGGGTTTGCGTTCTCGGGCCACCGGGCACTGTTGCCGTGCGGATGAACAGCCAGAACGCATTAAAAGCTTTCTGCTTTAGTTGAAAATGGCGTCATGTAAGTGGCCCCAAAGTAAATAACTAATGATTTTTTTACAACGGAAATTAATCAGAAACTTACTTTAGCTGGACAGTAACATTTTTCTAGAGCTGCTGTACAGCCAAAACAATCTCTCTTCCATTAATTTCCTACTGTAAAGCTGCTTTGAAACAATCTGTATTGTAAAAAGCGTTATATAAATGAAGGTGATTTGACTTAACTTGACTTCCTCCTGAATCAAAACAACGAGCTTATGCTGCGTTCATGTCATGTCGTAACCGTCTATTCACGTCACGTGTTGCCATAGACAGAGCTATTCAAGTCCTCAGACTCAGATTCGTTTCTACACTATCAACGCCAAAATTAATCAGTCAGGTGGTACAAGTAAGAGCTCTGTAAGTTGTTTACATTCATTATTATTGTAATGTTATGTGCTTTGAGACATGAGGTAATTTAATGCCTCCAGAAAGAAAATGGGGAAAAAATATGGGCAAAAGTTGTGTAATCCAGCCTTAAAAGGCATAGACATACACGTGTAGATACACACCTGGGCTTGTGTGTCCAAGAACATGGCAATCAAGTTCTTGATGAATCTGATCATTGTTTCAAAATTTTCAGCAGTGATACTGCCAGAGTCATCAAACAGAATAACTGCATCCAGCGGGGGACTAACATGACACTCTGAAACACACAAAAACACAATCAGAAGAATCACCTGAAAAATCTATAGCATATATTTGCACATACTATGATTTGTCCACTAATTGTAATCTTGCAAATATTTAGGATGGATATTATAGTTGGATATCCATCCACAGGCTTTTTCTATAAAAGGCTATAGTTGATATAGTTGACGAAAAATGCAAAATACGTATGTCAAGGGGATACACACACAAAAATCCAAATCCATGTCCCATATTCCAAAAAAAAATTACATTCCAAAAATATTCAAAAAAATGAATATCTTTATTGAAAATAGTTTAATAAAATGATACAATAAAGGTAACATATAATTATATTTATATTATGTAATAATTTTTTTCCCCATAAAACGCAAAAATAACAATCAGATTTTTATTAGGAAAGAGACACATATTAGAACAGTAATATTGTGACTGAGGAATTGTATTATCTGTTAAGTGTTGTGATACCCTGAAAAGCTGGCTTCATTGTGTTAGCAGCAGTGAAGTGAGGGCTGATCTCCACACACTGACCATTAAGATAGTTAAAACCCTCACATTTATGCATCAAACGAGGACCACACACCTGGAAGAGAGCCAGAGAGATGTTAAAGAAGAACCTGAGCTTTTAAATTAGGAAAATAATAAATAAACTAATGAAATCAAAATTAGAGTTAGAATTCATTAAAAAAAAACTTAAAGCACTATATTGAAAATAAGAAAGAAACTATATTGGACACAACTGCAAACATACAAACTGTAGGCGCTGATCTTCTTAAGACCTTTTTTTTTGGTCCGCATTTGTCTTTGTACTTGAGCTTATTTCGGTCTCAGACTAAGAGAACTCTGGATTTTATCTCAAGACCGGTCAAGACCACAACTGCGAGGATATCACTAAATTGCCGGTACACTGTCTGATTTCATCATTAATCATCATTAATGTGGTTTGATGTAAAACTTACTGCTTAAAATGCAATCAATAACCATTTCGGTAACACTTTACATTAAGGTTCCCTTTGTAAAGGGTTTATAAAGGTGTTTGTTAATGACTAATAACTCATTTACAAATGCATTATAGATCGTTGATAAGCAGTTATAACGGCATGAATAAAAAGGGTGACTTTAATGCAATACCTGCCAAATAGTGAGCCCTTTTTAACTCGTTATAAATGCTTAATAAATGTATTTATTCACACTTATTTAACTCAAAACCAGATTCCTGATTTATTTCATGATGCAGCAAAAATAGACTATCTTAGTGAGACTGAAGGGTGTTGTATTTGTTGTTTTCTCATTAATATCTCATGACTGCCACTTTTCTTAAAATGTTTCTTACCAAAAGTTACTGTCTTACCCATGATATTCCACAAAAGGCTCATGCCTATCCACAGCAGTGTATAAAACTGATTTCTTGCTTATCATGATGAAATTATCAAACTTTATTTTGAAATGTAAAGTGAACACATGTGAACCATTTATTAATGAGTTACAAACATTAATAACCTGTGAAAAGTGCACCTTAATGTAAAGTGAACACGTGTGAACCATTTATTAATGAGTTACAAACATTAGTAACCTGTGAAAGTGCACCTTAATGTAAAGTGAACACCTGTGAATTATGTATTTATTAATTATTAATGCACACACAGAAGATAGTATTTTTTCTGATGAAATATTTTATTGTTGATGCATTGTATCCGTAAACACAACTTTAAACTTGAACATTAGCATATTAATACGCAATCAATAATTATTTTTGATATCATGATAAAGGCCACTGTAACCTGAGCATCTGGCCATCCACACTTACAGTAACGTTACATGCCCGTGACAGAACCGTCCAAGGGAGCGCTAGAGCGGTTATTTGTGTATGGTAACTACAAACTAACACAGCGATTACACAATTAATATAAACACTTGAAAAACATAGTCTGCAGCGATGTCACCTCAGTTAGCTTACCCATCAAATCAGTAACACTTAAAATTTCGCTTCAGAGCACGATGGAACATCGTGACTTCTTCTCCTGAAAAGTAAGTTTATCTTTATCGGATGCTCACTAGCGGCAACTCCTGTCACACGCCAGAACACACGTGCTTTAGTGATGTGATCCTGTAAGAGTAGAATAAAGACTAGCCCACGACTACTACTTCCACTTATAAAAAGAATACATTGCATATTACAAACCCGATTCCAAAAAAGTTGGGACACTGTACAAATTGTGAATAAAAAAGGAATGCAATAATTTACAAATCTTATAAACTTATATTTTATTCACAATAGAATATAGATAACATATCAAATGTTGAAAGTGAGACATTTTGAAATGTCATGCCAAATATTGGCTCATTTTGGATTTCATGAGAGCTACACATTCCAAAAAAGTTGGGACAGGTAGCAATAAGAGGCCGGAAAAGTTAAATGTACATATAAGGAACAGCTGGAGGACCGATTTGCAACTTATTAGGTCAACTGGCAACATGATTGGGTATAAAAAGAGCCTCTCAGAGTGGCAGTGTCTCTCAGAAGTCAAGATGGGCAGAGGATCACCAATTCCCCCAATGCTGCGGCGAAAAATAGTGGAGCAATATCAGAAAGGAGTTTCTCAGAGAAAAATTGCAAAGAGTTTGAAGTTATCATCATCTACAGTGCATAATATCATCCAAAGATTCAGAGAATCTGGAACAATCTCTGTGCGTAAGGGTCAAGGCCGGAAAACCATACTGGATGCCCGTGATCTTCGGGCCCTTAGACGGCACTGCATCACATACAGGAATGCTACTGTAATGGAAATCACAACATGGGCTCAGGAATACTTCCAGAAAACATTGTCGGTGAACACAATCCACCGTGCCATTCGCCGTTGCCGGCTAAAACTCTATAGGTCAAAAAAGAAGCCATATCTAAACATGATCCAGAAGCGCAGGCGTTTTCTCTGGGCCAAGGCTCATTTAAAATGGACTGTGGCAAAGTGGAAAACTGTTCTGTGGTCAGACGAATCAAAATTTGAAGTTCTTTTTGGAAAACTGGGACGCCATGTCATCCGGACTAAAGAGGACAAAGACAACTCAAGTTGTTATCAGCGCTCAGTTCAGAAGCCTGCATCTCTGATGGTATGGGGTTGCATGAGTGCGTGTGGCATGGGCAGCTTACACATCTGGAAAGGCACCATCAATGCTGAAAGGTATATCCAAGTTCTAGAACAACATATGCTCCCATCCAGACGTCGTCTCTTTCAGGGAAGACCTTGCATTTTCCAACATGACAATGCCAGACCACATACTGCATCAATTACAACATCATGGCTGCGTAGAAGAAGGATCCGGGTACTGAAATGGCCAGCCTGCAGTCCAGATCTTTCACCCATAGAAAACATTTGGCGCATCATAAAGAGGAAGATGCGACAAAGAAGACCTAAGACAGTTGAGCAACTAGAAGCCTGTATTAGACAAGAATGGGACAACATTCCTAACTCATTAAAAAATGGTTCACAGGTGTTCACTTTACATTAAGTTTCACTTTCACAGGTTACTAATGTTTGTAACTCATTAATAAATGGTTCACATGTTCACTTTACATTAAGGTTCACTTTCACAGGTTATTAATGTTTGTAACTCAATAAATGGTTCACATGTGTTCACTTTCACAGGTTATTAATGTTTGTAACTCATTAATAAATGGTTCACACGTTCACTTTACATTAAGGTTCACTTTCACAGGTTACTAATGTTTGTAACTCATTAATAAATGGTTTACACTTAAGATTCACAAGTAACTAATAATGGAATTAAAATATTCATTATTAAGATCTCATCAAGTTATGGTTGTGCTCTTGTGTTTTGTTTTGTTTTTTTTTCAAAATAAAGTTTGATAATTTCATCTTGATAAGCAAGAAATCAGTTTTATACACTGCTGTGGATAGGCATTAGCCTTTTGTGGAATATCATGGGTAAGAAATTAACTTCTGGTAAGGAACATCTTAAGAAAAGTGGCAGTCATGAGATATTAATGAGAAAACGTCTCGGTTACGTATGTAACCCTCGTTCCCTGAAGGAGGGAACGGAGACGTACGTCGGACGTCACCGACGAATTGGGATCACTTCTGGGAGCCCCTATCAGCTTCGAGTGTATACAGAACGGGCCAATGGCCATTGGCGTGCGGGATTTGCATCTCGCGCTCCGCCCCGCACCGCGGGTATAAAGCGGAAGGAGATGCAGCGCACCTTTGTTTTTCACTGAGGAGCCGAACTAGTGACTCGGCCATGCAGTGATGGTACAGGAACTGTGGCGATGGGACGTACGTCTCCGTTCCCTCCTTCAGGGAACGAGGGTTACATACGTAACCGAGACGTTCCCTTTCAGTCGGTCACATTCGACGTACGTCGGACGTCACCGACGAATTGGGATCCCTATGGAAAACGCCACAGTTACTACCACTTCCAGCGCCCAGCGAAGCCCCTCAGACCCCCGTCTGTTCGGGGCGGGGAACTCACGCAGGGAGAGTCACTGCTGCTGTTCCGCAAGACCCACTCAGCAGAGTATTGGATAACGCTGGGAAAGCGTGCCCCAGGGGGGCCGCTGCGGAAGCCACATCCTACCCGTAGGGAGGTATCATGTGGAATATACACGTATGGACTGGCCGTGGGCAGTACAACATACGGAAGTCCCAGGGGTGGCCCCGGCCAATGCAGGCGGGAGACTACACCGCACAGAGACGGCAGAGCGAGCTCTGCCAAGGGAAAGACACGGGCTCGCCGTAGGGAGCCGTACCGTGGAAGAATACACATATGGGACCGCCGTAGGGGTCACAACATATGGATACCCAGCCTAACACAAGTTCCACCAATGCTAGACCTGTGTTACACCAGTGTTAGACCTGGCGTCGGACGCTCCGCCACGCCGGGTTACGGAGGACTCAACAGGGTTCGCCGTTCTGGGGAACTCGACTGGAGCATATCAGCACACGTATCCGGTCCATGAGGAGGGGAATGACACAGCAAGCCGACACTAGAACAGGCCCTTCGGTGTTACTGGCTATTTGAAGCGAGCACACGGGAAGAAACCGGCTCTACACAGAGGCTATAGAATCTAGCGAACGTGTTAGGTGTCGCCCAGCCCGCAGCTCTACATATATCTGTCAGCGAGGCGCCGTGCGCCAGCACCCAGGAAGAGGCCACACTCCTGGTGGAGTGGGCCCTCAACCCAAGCGGGCAGGGCACGCCTTGGGTTTCATACGCCAAGGCGATGGCATCCACTATCCAGTGAGCCATCCTCTTCTTGGAGACAGCCTTTCCCTTCTGCTGGCCTCCGTAACAGATGAAGAGCTGTTCTGAGGTCCTGAAGCTTTGCGTTCTGTCCACGTAAGTCCGCAGAGCGCGAACGGGACAGAGAAAAGCCAGGGCTGGGTCTGCCTCCTCCGAAGGTAGCGCTTGCAGGTTCACCACCTGGTCCCGAAAGGGAGTGGTGGGAACCTTGGGCACATATCTGGGCCGGGGTCTCAGGATTACATGAGAGTTACCCGCCCCGAATTCCAGGCACGATTCGTCGACCGAAAATGCCTGCAGGTCCCCTACCCTCTTGATGGAAGCCAATGCAGTCAGGAGTACTGTCTTCCAAGACAGGATTTTTAACTCTGCTGACTGCAAAGGTTCAAAGGGAGCCCTCTGCAATGCGGTTAGCACCAGAGATAAGTCCCAAGAGGGTATAGAGTGAGGGCGAAGCGGATTTAATCTCCTCGCCCCCCTCAGGAACCTGACGACCAGATCGTGCTTCCCTAGGGACTTACCATCAACCATGTCGTGATTTGCAGCGATAGCGGCAACATACACTTTGAGGGTGGAGGGAGACAGCCTTTGCTCCAACCCTTCTTGCAGGAAGGAAAGCACAGAGCTGATCGAACATCTTCGGGGGTCTTCTCATTGAGAAGAACACCACTCGACGAACAGGTTCCACTTCAACGCGTAGAGGTGCCTCGTAGAGGGGGCTCTGGCGGAAGTGATGGTGTCTACCACAGTCTGTGGTAGGCCACCTAGAACCTCCGCGTCCCGTCCAGGGACCAGACATGGAGTTTCCAGAGGTCCGGACGCGAGTGCCACAGGGTGCCCCGTCTCTGAGTCAGGAGGTCCTTCCTCAGAGGAATGGGCCAAGGAGGTGCTGTCGTGAGGAGCACTAGTTCCGGGAACCAGGTCCGGTTGGGCCAGTATGGCGCAACTAACAAGACCTGCTCCTCGTCCTCCCTGACCTTGCACAGTGTCTGCGCAAGAAGGCTCACTGGGGGAAACGCATATTTGTGTAGGCCCCGGGGCCAGCTGTGTGCCAGCGCATTCGAGCCGAGGGTCCCCCCGGTCAGGGAATAGAACAACTGGCAGTGAGACGTGTCCGGGGCGGCAAACAGGTCTACCTGTGCGGTCCTGAAGTGACTCCAGATCAGCTGGACCACCTGGGGATGGAGTCTCCACTCTCCTGGGAGCACTTGCTGTCGTGAGAGCTCGTCGGCTGCACGATTGAGCAGGCCCGGAATATGAGTGGCACGAAGCGACCTCAGATGCTTCTGACTCCAGAGGAGGAGATGGCGGGCGAGTTGTGACATGCGGCGGGAGCGTAGACCACCCTGTTTGTTGATGTACGCAACGGCCGCAGTGTTGTCCATACGGACCAGAACGTGCTTGCCTCGTAGCGGCCCTTTGAGGTGGCCCAGCGCAAGACGAACCGCTAACAACTCGAGGCAATTGATATGCCATTGCAGTTGAGGCCCCGTCCACAGACCCGAAACTGCAAGCCCGTTGTACGTGGCCCCCCAGCCGGTGGATGAGGCATCCGTGGAGACAACAGCATGCCTGGACACTGTTCTAGGGGAACTCCTGCCCATAGAAACGAAGGGTCCAACCACGGACTGAAGGTTTGGCGACACTTCGGTGTTACTGAGACACGGAACGAGCCGCTCTGCCACGCCCATCTCGGGACTCGGTCGTGTAGCCAGTGTTGAAGCGGCCTCATATGAAGCAATCCGAGCGGCATCACTGCGGCTGCGGATCCCATATGCCCCAGGAGCCTCTGAAAATGTTTCAGTGGTACCGCTGTCCTGCATTTGAACGAATTCAAGCAGTTCAACACCGACTGGACACGCTCCTCTGAGAGTCGCGCTGTCAGATTGACCGAGTCCAACTCCATACCGAGAAAAGAGATCCTCTGCACGGGGCAGAGTTTGCTCTTTTCCCAGTTGACCCGAAGTCCCAACAGGCTGAGGTGACTGAGCACCATGTCCCTGTGTTCGCACAACTGCGCCCGCGACTGAGCCAGAATCAGCCAGTCGTCGAGGTAGTTGAGGATGCGAACACCACGCTCTCTCATGGGAGCAATGGCCGCCTCCGCGACTTTCGTGAAGACACGGGGCGACAGGGACAGCCCGAAGGGTAGGACTCTGTACTGATATGCCCGTCCCTCGAACGCAAAGCGTAGGAACGGTCTGTGTCAAGGGAGAATCGAGACATGAAAGTACGCGTCCTTCAGGTCGATCGCTGCAAACCAATCTTGGGGACGGATGCACCTGAAGATGCGTTTCTGCGTTAGCATTCTGAACGGCAGCCTATGAAGGGACCGATTCAAGAACCGCAGGTCCAAGATTGGCCGTAACCCGCCACCTTTCTTGGGTACAATGAAGTACGGGCTGTAGAAGCCTGTCTTCATATCGGCTGGAGGGACCGGCTCTATCGCGTCCTTCGCCAGTAGGACTGCGATCTCCGCCTGTAGCACGGGGGCATCCTCCTTCAACACTGAGGTGAAGTGAATGCCCCTGAACTTGGGGGGCCACCGGGCGAACTGAATCGCATAGCCGAGTCTGATAGTACGGATGAGCCAGCGGGACGGGCTGGAAGCGCTAGCCAGGCTCCCAGCGACCGAACCAGCGGGACCAACGGCACCACAGACGTACCCGCAGCGGGGCAGCGCAGCGGAGTGCAGGGACCCGACTCGGACGGCATAGCGGCCCGAAGTGGGGTCTGAGTGTGCAATGCAACACTTACCTGCTTCCGCTGAGGGGGCGCACGGGTATGAGGAGGCCTCTTGTGTGCGTCCTGGACACAGCCAGCACCCCCTGCTGGCGATAAGAGAGGCACCGGAGGGTGACAAGGCATGGGAGCGTCGTACACCACCAAGCGCGCTCTCTTGGCACCCAGAGATTTTGGAAACAGCTCTAGTGAAGTTTTGGGTACCACTGGCATGAAGGCCAGTGGCGGAACAGAAACAAAATTTGAACAAAGGATTCTCTCCCGGCCCTCCTCCGGGAGAAGGAGCTGTCCCCTCCATCTCTGGGTGCCAAGGGTGTTTCTGGACCAGGGTGGACATCGTCTGGCCGAGGGCCAGCGCTGTGACTTTAAATATGATCAGTCACTGTGCGCAGCTCAACCTCGGCTCAGAACTACCCTCGTCTCTTTTTTAAGAGTGCAGGGCAGAGGTGGCCTGCCAGTGGCACTGCCACCCCACCGATGAGGGAAGTGAGAGAGAGGAAAACTTTATACAGAATTATGGCCCCCTTGGTGTTCCATATTTTGGCACCAAATAGTTCCACACTGCCAAAGCTTTCCAATGCACATCCGGGGAAAAGGCAAGGGTAAGGCGATTTACGCGTTGCACTACGCCTCAGCCACCCGGGAAAGCATGGCTGTCAAGTCTGAATCTGATTCAGCATGAGCACACACTATTATAGTGGGAATCTCAGCCTCATCTCATTTCCAGCACATAACAGCCCTCTCTCCGATGTAGCGATTGACATCTGTCCTCTGCTAGAGCCCCAAATGAAACGCTAAGTCCCTTTTTTAAAGACCAGCAATTCCATCTGAAAGCTACCAGCAGGCATGTGAGACAGTGAGCGTGGCCGTTAGACGGCACACAGCGCGCTGGACACTCAAGCCCCTATGAAAAAGGCAAGGCAAACAACGCGCTGACGTGGCCATGCTCTCATGAGAGAACATGACCACCCACGAACACAGTCTCAACATGCTCGCGATGCGATAGAGGAGTGGGGGCCCACGGAGATGTACTCGCCAGGGAAGCCCCACTGTAATCCTCAGGTCACCCAGGCTTATTAGCCGAAGTAGCTCTTTTCTGGTGCACCAGAAGAGAAACTAGATCGGGGAATAGGCGAAGGGACTCAGCCCCGTTTGAGGTTGCGAGTCTCGACCGCGCATCTAAAGCGCCGAGTGACGCGCTGGGTTGCCGTGACAACTCGCGCTGTCAACTGGCAGCTAGACGGCACACGGCGCGCTGAACGCTCAAACCTTACGAGGAAGGAGAAACGAACAGCACGCCGACGTGATCACATTCTCCTTTTCTGAGAGAACATGGATCACCCACGAACACAATCTCAACATGCTTATGTGAGAGAGGTCGTGGCCTTCAATAAGGACAGGAAACAACCGCATCCATCTTGAAAAAGACGCAGTGTCACACCCGTGTACTCTTTTAGGGAAAAAGCTCTTTTAACGTGTTGAAGCACCCAGGGAGATAGCCGCGGCAAAAACACAGGGAATAGTGCAGCCTGTGTTTTGCACTCAGAGTAATGTGAACGCCCACCAAACTGAAAGTTGCTGTAATAACAGCAGTTTTTGCTCTCAGTGAGCTCGTGGTCCTCGCTGCTGTGCCTTCACACCAACACTCAGAACTTCTCCTCTCGCGTTCTGATTATCTCTGTATAATACAGGAACACTCTTCAGCAGCACACAATCGGCTCTGAAGTGAATGACAAAGGTGCGCTGCATCTCCTTCCGCTTTATACCCTCGGTGCGGGGCGGAGCGCGAGATGCAAATCCCGCACGCCAATGGCCATTGGCCCGTTCTGTATACACTCGAAGCTGATAGGGGCTCCCAGAAGTGATCCCAATTCGTCGGTGATGTCCGACGTACGTCGAACGTGACCGACTGAAAGGGAACCACAAATACAACACCCTTCAGTCTCACTAAGAAAATAAATCAGGAATCTGGTTTTGAGTTAAATAAGTGTGAATAAATACATTCAATAAGCATTTATAACGTGAGTTAAAAAGGGCTCACTATTTGGCAGGTATTAGTCACCCTTTTTATTCATGCAGTTATAACTGCTTATCAACGATCTATAATTCATTTGTAAATTAGTTATTAGTCATTAACAAACACCTTTATAAACCCTTTACTAAGGGAACCTTAATGTAAAGTGTTACCACAATTTCTAATGTGATTTCTTTTGTTACTGTGGTGCCAGGTTCGGAATCAGTGCAGGATTGTTTAAAAAAAGTAAAATGCCCAAAATTAATATAAAAGCCCATATAAATTCAAGATATGATTGCAAAAATGTACTGTATGATGTTGTACTGAAAAATGTATGAGATGTTGTTTTTGATATAACATAGGATGCAATCAAGCAATATTAAAAGAGCAAGAGAGCTGTTTTCACGAATATGAGCATGATTGCAAATGTGATATTGATTTTATACAAACGTTCACAAACAATCATAAACAAGAAGTTAATATTAATTGACTTAAAGCTGCTTTGAACAAATGGGTTGAATAAATGATTCCGTAACTCACTCATTAAGTGTTTTGATTTCAGTTTCATATTTAAAAGTAGACCTATCATTTTATTTTTCCATCACATTCTATATTCAAAATGTTCTTTTTTAAAACATTAATCTCAACATTATTTATGCAGGGTGTAATTGTACCAATTCAGATGCAACTTGTCCCACCTCTGCAACACAAAGATGAATTTTATTATTTGATTGGTAACAGCTCTATAGTGTCTTATTATTCTAAGTGTATTTATTGATTAAATATAAGACATTTCTCAGACAGTAGATATGGATCTTTTAGATGAATTAGAGGAGTGCTGATCTGGTCTTGGTCTTGACTCTGTCTCACCCTACCTGTCTCAAACTGTTTTCTTGAAGATGACAATGAGTTCACTATACTCAAATGGCCTCCACAGTCACCAGGTCTCAATGCAGAAGAGCACATTTGGGATATGGTGGAATGGGAGATTGGCATCATGGCTAGGGCAGCCAACCAATCTGCAGCATTCTGGATCTAAGTCACACAGTCTATGAAATCCACAAGGCCATGTCCTATTTGTTATTTTATGATTCAGGAGGGTCCTCGATATTCCCTTTTACAAACTGGTATGAACTTGTGGACTACTACACAACTATGCACCACCAAAGTGTGGGGTGAGGGCGCAATGTTCGTGTGTAAGGGATAATATACATTCAGCCAGTCATTACAGTAAGATTATTTAATCTGGAGAGTCATGTAATATGTCCACATTAATAATAATATGTACATTAAAAGTGTAATTTTTTTTTAGAAACTGTAGTTAATAATCTATATTACCATAATTAAATAATACTACTTACAATAGCTTGATCTTCATCACAGGCAAGAGACAAGCCAAACGCAATGCCTGGATCAACTGAAAGGGAAATATAAATTACAATTACAATGAACAGGGAAATCTGACATCAGGTTTTTTACATTTATTAATTTAGCATTTATTTAAGTTGTATTTGACCATGAGCTATGAGCACTGTTAATGCTACATTTCAGCAGTTAATGTCAATTCCAATACCAAAAACTACTGTAAAACTGTTTAAATGTAAACTTACTTTAAATGTAAATGTATAGCATCTCTCAAAATACAATTACAATCACATAACTTTAATAGCTTTACAAGAAGTAGTGCTGATGTTAATGGCATGTGTTAGGACTTTTCCATTTCAACATTGTTTTCTGCAGTGTTGAAATGTTCAAACAAAAGTTGGCAATTTACTTCCTTTTTTGAGTGAGGAAACAATCCATTTGTCGTAGTTCTGAATGTCAAAGATGTTGATAGCAAAAAACAAAAAAAAAATGCAAGGAAATATCCATTCATACTCAACAGTATCAGTTTAACACTTCCATTATGTGATTACTGTGGCTGTATTACCAAAGCAAAACCCATTAAAATAAATGTGACAACTTTTATATTTTCCATCTCATATAATGTTACATGTCTAGTCTGTTTTGCTTGTTTTTGAGTTTGTTCCTTTGTTCAGTTTTCCCGCCATTGTCATTATGAGTTCATTTGTCCCAGCTGTGTCTTGTTAATTAGTCTAGTCATCACCTTGTTTGCCCTGTGTATTTAGTCCTCAGTTTTCCCTCACTGTTTGTTTGTTGACTTTATGTATACTGGTGTTTCTGAGTGTTCCCTGTGAGTTTCTTCATTAAAGTTCCTGTTCCAAGTTTTCCTTCTCCTTCGCCTTCGTGAGTTTTGATACACCTAGTTTGTAACACATAAGTGGATGTGAAAGCACTAAACTGAGGTCAAACCAAAACCCAGCAGAGCAGTTGTACATTCATCTGATGGTGTTGGTAAGCTTATTTAACCTGATGGTAACCTAATGTCTAACTGCCTAGAAGGATATGATTTCATCTGCTGGGCTCATGAGTTTGAGTTTCAAATTAGTTTCCAAGTATGAGTTTCCAAGGTGCACTTGAAGGATGCGTTAGACAACCCCAGATGGTTAGTGCTCTTTTTGGAGGAGAGTCTTTAGTACGCTGAATAAACTGTTTTTTTATTTGAAGGAACAGCTTATTACTATTGGCTATCTTCAACAAGTTTGCCATTAAACATTTATCTTGGATTTATCTATTTTTGGAGTTTACACTGAACTAAATTGTTCTTTTCACAAGAGGAGTCGCAAATCATTTTGTGACTGGTAGGATTTGTCAGTGTTGTTGTAGCACTTGTCATTCATTTTTATGGTATCCACAAACAGTGATTGACTGTGTTGTACAACTCTGACAGCAATTCAATAACATCAATACTATAATGTGTTTGGTTATCAAGTCACAACTTGTTCTCAACCGCGGAGGTTGGTATATCTCACTATAATAATATCTCGTCCCTGAAATGGATGGGTCAGATAAGGGGGACATCCAAAATGTGTAGGGAACAGTTGAAACACGTTAAATAATGTGTGTGCACCTGACCCCTAATTTTTGCTCCACAAATGCATACCAGTGTCCTCTTTAATTAGGGAAAATTTAAAGGACATAGGTTTCTCTAATCTGAAGATATAGGAAAAGGTCTATTAGGGGTAAGAATTTTACTTCACCTCTCTTTAACATTGAAATGTTCGTAAAATTAATCGTAAAACTAATCTTTAATGTTTGATCTTTAGTCTGTCCTTAAATTTTAAATATTTCATAACATGGTTTCTTTTAGTGTTATCGGGCAATTTAGAGAAATATGCGGGGTGGTTAGCAGGGTACAGTTGAAATTGTTACAGTTAATTGTTCAGTGATTTACTGATAAACTGTGGGCTATTTAACTCTTAGATGTTCTTGCTATTGAATAACAAATTATTAGTTGTATACAGTTTTAACTTAGTTTTAAGACATTTTAACATTTAAAAATTATTTGTTTAGGTCAGTTTAGAGCAGGGGTAAGCAACCTATGGCACATGTGCCAACCATAGACTGTAAAAAAAATATGGATTTGTACCAGGTTGTAAACATGTTTTTTTTCTGCTGTAAAGTTGGGCATTTTAACATGGGGTTAAATGAGATTCTGCTCCCTTTTGGAGCCTGTCCCTAGCGGCCAGTCGATGAATTGCAGTTTAAGTCACTTCCGTACTGGCTTCAAGAGAAACTGGGGGAGGTTGCCGCTTGGTGCCAACACTGGCGCGCGGAGGGGTAATCGCTGGCACGAAAGCAAAAGCGAGAGAGGTGTATGTATTTTATTTAAAGTACCTCGTACCTGCATACAGATCTACATTTTGAGGTAATCATTCCTCATATTAACACTGCTTGTTTTATTAAGTTAGGAGTTATAAATACTATTATTACACAGCTCTGTGGAATACTTGATTCTGATTGGTCAATTGCGCCATCCAGTGGTATGTTATCCCCGATAACAACCGGTAAAAACTGATAACACAGGCTCATCTGGGTAACTGAAGTCGGCACTATGTGCTTGCTAGGAATAGTTCCCTTTCAGTCGGTCACGTTCGACGTACGTCGGACGTCACCGACGAATTGGGATCACTTCTGGGAGCCCCTATCAGCTTCGAGTGTATACAGAACGGGCCAATGGCCATTGGCGTGCGGGATTTGCATCTCGCGCTCCGCCCCGCACCGAGGGTATAAAGCGGAAGGAGATGCAGCGCACCTTTGTCATTCACTTCGGAGCCGATTGTGTGCTGCTGAAGAGTGTTCCTGTATTATACAGAGATAATCAGAACGAGAGAGGAGAAGCTCTGAGTGTTGGTGTGAAGGCACAGCAGCGAGGACCGCGAGCTCACTGAGAGCAAAAACTGCTGTTATTACAGCAACTTTGTCAGTTCGGTGGGCGTTCACATTACTCTGAGTGCAAAACACAGGCTGCACTATTCCCTGTGTTTTTGCCGCGGCTATCTCCCTGGGTGCTTCAACACGTTAAAAGAGCTTTTTCCCTAAAAGAGTACACGGGTGTGACACTGCGTCTTTTTCAAGATGTCATTCCACCCGTGCGTTTCTGGATGCGGTTGTTTCCTGTCCTTATTGACGGCCACGACCTCTCTCACATAAGCATGTTGAGATTGTGTTCGTGGGTGATCCATGTTCTCTCAGAAAAGGAGAATGTGATCACGTCGGCGTGCTGTTCGTCTCTCCTTCCTCTTAAGGTTTGAGTATTCCCCGATCTAGTTTCTCTTCTGGTGCACCAGAAAAGAGCTACTTCGGCTAATAAGCCTGGGTGACCTGAGGATTACAGTGGGGCTTCCCTGCCGAGTACATCTCCGTGGGCCCCCACTCCTCTATCGCATCGCGAGCATGTTGAGACTGTGTTCGTGGGTGGTCATGTTCTCTCATGAGAGCATGGCCACGTCAGCACGTTGTTTGCCTTGCCTTTTTCATAGGGGCTTGAGTGTCCAGCGCGCTGTGTGCCGTCTAATGGCCACGCTCACTGTCTCACATGCCTGCTGGTAGCTTTCAGATGGAATTGCTGGTCTTTAAAAAAAAAAAGGGACTTAGCATTTTATTGGGGTCTCTAGCAGAGGACAGATGTCAATCGCTACATCGGAGAGAGGGCTGTTATGTGCTGGAAATGAGATGAGGCTGAGATTCCCACTATAATAGTGTGTGCTCATGCTGAATCAGATTCAGACTTGACAGCCATGCTTTCCCGGGTGGCTGAGGCGTAGTGCAACGCGTAAATCGCCTTGCCCGCCCCCTTGCCTTTTCCCCGGATGTGCATTGGAAAGCTTTGGCAGTGTGGAACTATTTGGTGCCAAAATATGGAACACCAAAGGGGCCATAATTCTGTATAAAGTTTTCCTCTCTCTCACTACCCTCATCGGTGGGGTTGCAGTGCCACTGGCAGGCCACCTCTGCCCTGCACTCTTAAAAAAGAGACGAGGGTAGTTCTGAGCCGAGGTTGAGCTGCGCACAGTGACTGATCATATTTAAAGTCACAGCGCTGGCCCTCGGCCAGACGATGTCCACCCTGGTCCAGAAAAACCTACTGGCGAAGGACGCGATAGAGCCGGTCCCTCCAGCCGATATGAAGACAGGCTTCTACAGCCCGTACTTCATTGTACCCAAAAGAGGCGGGTTACGGCCAATCTTGGACCTGCGGTTCTTGAATCGGTCCCTTCACAGGCTGCCATTCAGAATGCTAACGCAGAAACGCATCTTCAGGTGCATCCGTCCCCAAGATTGGTTTGCAGCGATCGACCTGAAGGATGCGTACTTTCATGTCTCGATTCTCCCTCGACACAGACCGTTCCTACGCTTTGCGTTCGAGGGACGGGCATATCAGTACAGAGTCCTACCCTTCGGGCTGTCCCTGTCACCCCGTGTCTTCACGAAAGTCGCGGAGGCGGCCATTGCTCCCATGAGAGAGCGTGGTGTTTGCATCCTCAACTACCTCGACGACTGGCTGATTCTGGCTCAGTCGCGGGCGCAGTTGTGCGAACACAGGGACATGGTGCTCAGTCACCTCAGCCTGTTGGGACTTCAGGTCAACTGGGAAAAGAGCAAACTCTGCCCCGTGCAGAGGATCTCTTTTCTCGGTATGGAGTTGGACTCAGTCAATCTGACAGCACGACTCTCAGAGGAGCGCATCCAGTCGGTGTTGAACTGCTTGAATTCGTTCAAATGCAGGACAGCGGTACCACTGAAACATTTTCAGAGGCTCCTGGGGCATATGGCATCCGCAGCCGCAGTGACGCCGCTCGGATTGCTCATATGAGGCCGCTTCAACACTGGCTACACGACCGAGTCCCGAGATGGGCGTGGCAGAGCGGCTCATTCCGTGTCTCAGTAACACCAAAGTGCCGCCAAACCTTCAGTCCGTGGTCGGTCCCTTCGTTTCTACGGGCAGCAGTTCCCCTAGAACAAGTGTCCAGGCATGCTGTTGTCTCCACGGATGCCTCATCCACCGGCTGGGGGACCACGTACAACGGGCTTGCAGTTTCGGGTCTGTGGACGGGGCCTCAACTTCAATGGCATATCAATTGCCTCGAGTTGTTAGCAGTTCGTCTTGCGCTGGGCCGCCTCAAAGGGCCGCTACGAGGCAAGCACGTTCTGGTCCGTACGGACAACACTGCGGCCGTTGCGTACATCAACAAACAGGGTGGTCTACACTCCCGCCGCATGTCACAACTCGCCCGCCATCTCCTCCTCGCTTCGTGCCACTCATATTCCGGGCCTGCTCAATCGTGCAGCCGACGAGCTCTCACGACAGCAAGTGCTCCCAGGAGAGTGGAGACTCCATCCCCAGGTGGTCCAGCTGATCTGGAGTCACTTCGGGACCGCACAGGTAGACCTGTTTGCCACCCCGGACACGTCTCACTGCCAGTTGTTCTATTCCCTGACCGGGGGAACCCTCGGCTCGGATGCGCTGGCACACAGCTGGCCCCGGGGCCTACGCAAATATGCGTTTCCCCCAGTGAGCCTTCTTGCGCAGACACTGTGCAAGGTCAGGGAGGACGAGGAGCAGGTATTGTTAGTTGCGCCATACTGGCCCAACCGGACCTGGTTCCCGGAACTAGTGCTCCTCGCGACAGCACCTCCTTGGCCCATTCCTCTGAGGAAGGACCTCCTGACTCAGAGACGGGGCACCCTGTGGCACCCGCGTCCGGACCTCTGGAAACTCCATGTCTGGTCCCTGGAGGGACGCGGAGGTTCTAGGTGGCCTACCACAAACTGTGGTAGACACCATCACTTCCGCCAGAGCCCCCTCTACGAGGCGCCTCTACGCGTTGAAGTGGAACCTGTTCGTCGAGTGGTGTTCTTCTCGACGAGAAGACCCCCGAAGATGTTCGATCAGCTCTGTGCTTTCCTTCCTGCAAGAAGGGTTGGAGCGAAGGCTGTCTCCCTCCACCCTCAAAGTGTATGTCGCCGCCATTGCTGCACATCACGATGTAGTTGAAGGTAAGTCCATAGGAGAGCACGATCTGGTCGTCAGGTTCCTGAGGGGGGCGAGGAGATTAAATCCGCCTCGCTCTCACTCTATACCCTCTTGGGACTTATCTCTGGTGCTAACCGCACTGCAGAGAGCACCCTTTGAACCTTTGCAGTCAGCTGAGTTAAAAATTCTGTCTTGGAAGACAGTACTCCTGACTGCATTGGTTCCATCGAGAGGGTAGGGGACCTGCAGGCATTTTCGGTCGACGAATCGTGCCTGGAATTTGGGCCGGCTAACTCTCATGTAATCCTGAGATCCCGGCCCGGATATGTGCCCAAGGTTCCCACCACTCCCTTTCAGGACCAGGTGGTGAACCTGCAAGCGCTGCCTTCGGGGGAGGCAGACCCAGCCCTGGCTTTTCTCTGTCCCGTTCGCGCTCTGCGGACTTACGTGGACAGAACGCAAAGCTTCAGGACCTCAGAACAGCTCTTCATCTGTTACGGAGGCCAGCAGAAGGGAAAGGCTGTCTCCAAGCAGAGGATGGCTCACTGGATAGTGGATGCCATCGCCTTGGCGTATGAAACCCAAGGCGTGCCCTGCCCGCTCGGGTTGAGGGCCCACTCCACTAGGAGTGTGGCCTCTTCCTGGGCGCTGGTGCATGGCGCCTCGCTGACAGATATTGTAGAGCTGCGGGCTGGGCGACACCTAACACGTTCGCTAGATTTTATAGCCTCCGTGGAGAGACGGTTTCTTCCCGTGTGCTCGCTTCAAATAGCCAGTAACACCGAAGTGCCCGTTCTAGTGTCGGCTTGCTGCGCCATTCCCCTCCTCATGGACCGTATACGTGCGCTGATATGCTCTAGTCGAGTTCCCCAGAACGGCGAACCCTGTTGAGTCCTTCGCAACCCGCGGCAGTCAGACGTGGCGGAGCGTCCGACGCCAGGTCTAACACTCGTATGCATTGGTGGAACTTGTGTTAGGCTGGGTATCCATATGTTGTGACCCCTACGGCGGTCCCATATGTGTATTCTTCCACGGTACGGCTCCCTACGGCGAGCCCGTGTCTTTCCCTTGGCAGAGCTCGCTCTGCCGTCTCTTTGTGGCATTTGTGGCACAGTGATTAACTCAGAAACTTATAAATGGCACTTCATGACAAAAAGGTTTCAACTCTACCTGACATGGGTACAATTGGAACAAAAGTACTTCTGTGGAAAATATGAACTATATATAGGTGTTATTGGTAATAATTTTGGTAGTAGACAAAAGAAATATCACATGAAAAAACAACACGTTCTCACTCTCAACTCGTCAATTTTTGAATGTGTTCATGATCTTTGGCGGATGGAGACGCTGGTCGCTTTTGGAGATTTTCTTCACACAAATCAATCGTTTGGCCTCGGAACACTTGGAATATTTGTACTTTTTGAATAAATTGTGCCTGCAGTCGTATCTGCCTGTTATATCCTGTGTTTTAGATCATATAATACACAAATGGGTAGGTTTAGGGATGGGATGGGATGGGGTTGGGTTATGTGTTCAAAAGTGTCTAAATAGCGTAAATAAAAAAATAAAAAAAATGTAAATAAAAGTATGCTGGTTGATTAAATTGAGAATCACACTCTAACATATCATAATGGCAAAATCATAACCCAATATATGATTTCATCATGACGATAATATTTCCCATGCCCTGTGTATGACGCCAAAGGTTTCTCATTGAAATCAATGGAGCACCCTGCGTTAGGGGTGCCCTGTGCGTTAAAAAGTGACGCCAAGGGGTCCTGACCAAGCCTCAATATGTGACGAGTTGGGCGTGAGAACGTGTTGGAAAAAATAAAATGTGGTAAATACTAGTTTTTGTATGTAATGCAAAAAGTGTTCCAACTGTACAGTCTACCCTACTGTTGATGTGCCTCCGCTTCAAAGCACACTACAGTACTAGCATAATATGAGTTCAGTGTTTTTATGTACTGTAATAGTGTTGTGCAGTCTCACCTGTCACTGGGAGCAGCATGCATTTATTACCACTGTAAGAACACCTGTAAAGACCACCAGTCCCATTATGAAGATGAGGGGCTGTCACCAACACACTAAAAGAGAACAAGAGAATTATGCAAAGGGAGGATGTGCAGTGGTGAAACAGTATCTTTATGCAACATTAGCTGTGTCTCATTTGGAAGGTTGCACCCTCCGGAGGTTGCATTTGCAGGCTGCATGCGTCAGGATTTCTCATTTCAGAAAAGTAACCATTATAAAACTGACTGTTATACCTCATGGAGTATAAATTACAGTAATATCTCACTGGCTTTGGAATGGAATGGTTAAAATGAGGCAGATTCAATGTCGTATGTGGCAAACAAATGCGACCTTCGAGGTCACAGCCTTTGAAATGAGGAACAGCTATTATTACAAAAACATCATAGTGTTGTTCACTTTTGCCATACACTGCATGTTCTGAGATGTACTGTCTGGGGGAGAAGGCGGAGGAGAAAATTTTCAGTAAATTTCCTCCCAGAGGATTACTTAAGCACAGGGGGGAACCGTCAGAGAGGGCCTAAACTATTGTAAAAAATAATATTTACAAACGTTTAAATAATAGTTTAAAGAGTAAAATTTTTTAATAAGTCATAAGTTCTAATGTTATTTTAGTAATTTATAATTTGACAATAAACATCTAAATCTTTTTGAGGAAATAAACCCTTCAAATCTGCCCATTCAGTTTGTGTTGTGTTGAGATTGGAAAAGGAAGACTATGGCGGCATTTTAATGCCATTAATAACCGAGCGCACAACTGATGCTTGCGCGTGCAGTAAATCACTCCCGCGAGAGAATAACAGATCTATATGGCAAGCCAAAAGGGTCAGAATTACGCTATAGATCAATCGCGTTTACAGTCAAACGCTGTAAAATACGGTGTTTTAAACAGTATTTGCGCCGCAAAATACGCCGTTGTGATTACAAACATCGCTCGAAATACGTCAATGACGCCGTATTTGATGGTGTTTTAGTGTGCCTGAAAAGCGCCGCTTTTTAAGCTGTTCATCTTGCCATATGACGGCGTAAAAAACGCCGTTTTGGTTGCACAGAGTGCGCGTTATTTACGGCGTTTTGCTTATAGTATAATGAGCCACACCCACTGATTTTCACAGCCAGTAAATTTGAACTGTTCTCACCCAATCAATGATGAACTGAGTCAGACCAGACAAATTCAGCACGGATCATTTTAGCCAAAGGAGTGCCTATGAATTGATAGGGTATATTTATCTACAATAGCCTATAACTATTTGGATATATTCATCTCTACTAACATTAAACATATTAATTAAAGATCACACCTCTTTATCATACTTTAATGTAATTGCAAAGATTTCATGTTCAGCAATTATCCTACCTACCCCATGTATTCAACTTATTACACTGAATATGGGAGGAGCTGAATATGATTTAGGCTATTTTTGTTGACCCTCACTCTAGAACAAATCCTTTAAAATTAATGGTATTCAGAACAGAACAAGAATGAGAAAATTTAGCCTATATATGAAGCCAAAACGAATTCGTTTAAAGCTGAACTGAAACAGAAACGCGCGTTATAGCCTTCCCTCTCATTTGTCACAAATACAAATATTTCCATATTCACAATGTATTTGGATGCTAAACTATATTTATTATTTACAAGTTTTGTACTTCGTGTTCCAATACAGACGACAACAAACATGCGCAAAAATATGCTTGGTATAACAGCACAGTGAACGGCACAGATTGTACACACGGACTATTTCAAATGAGCAGTGTAACTTTTTATACATTAAGTTGACTGCATTTTATTTTGACAACGAACAGGCATTTCTTAAATATCTGCATTGGCTTAACACGGCACATTTCCATCTAGATCCTATAGAGAAATCCAATATAATGCCCTATGAATTTGTGTTTTAAATATAGGCCTTGGAAAATATCAGACGAATGTAGGCCTATTAGCCTGTTTGACATTTCTAAAAAATGTGGCAGGTTTGTTGGTATAATAAGCTTCTCCTTCCGGGATTAAATAGTGTTTCGATTGTTTACTTAAATTCATGTTTTATTCATATTACATTGATTATATAGCTTAAATAACATTATTACATTTCGTTATATCCAATATATTTTTGTAATATGACTCAGACAAGTAATAGGCTAAACGCTGAGTGTCGGTTCAAGTTTGGAAAGGAAAGCGGCAGTGTGAGTGTACACAAATAATAGTTTACCCTTCACAGATTCGAATGATACTCTTATGGCCATAAATTACGGAGTATTTAAAAAAATTTAAGTGATCGAGGCGGCGCCTCACCCGCACACACAACATCTATCAGTTAACTTGACATCGCAGCTGTCGTTATCAAAATAAAATACACTTAATATATAAAAAGTTACACTGCTCAGTTGAAATAGTCATTTTTACAATCTGTGCCGTTCACTGTGCCGTTATGCGCGTGTTTGTTGTCGTCGGTATTGTACGCATTGCCACATACAGTACATATTATTTTTTCCACTCAATTATGTCATAATAACGAGATGTTATGTCGTTTTAACGACATATTTTTCTCATTAAAACGACATATATTTTCTCCTAATAAGGACATATGTTGTATAGTGATGTGTACAAAATATGTCTTTATCCACATTAGAGAATGTATATAGCCTATGTGCCTTTGTCACACTGAGTTGTACCTGAGTATGCACTGGGTAAGACTTAAGTTGTTAAGAGGAAAAAAAAAACCCAGGTAAATCGCACTGGTGTGTCAGTCGCATTTTATTAAAAATACTGGTAAAAACTAAATGTTTACAAACATTATCGCGTTATAGCCTACCTCTCTGTCACAAATATTTCCATATTCAAGATGTATTTGGATGCTAAACTATATTTATTATTTATAAGTTTTGTAATAACGAGATGTTATGTCGTTTTAACAACATCTTTTCTGTAATAACGAGATGTTATGTTGGCCAGAGGAGAACTGGCACCCCGACTGAGCCTGGTTTCTCCCAAGGTTTTTTTTCTCCATTCTGGCCCTGAAGGAGTTTTGGTTCCTTGCCACCGTCGCCTTTGGCTTTTGGCTTGCTCAGTTGGGGACACTTAAATTTCAACTATATTACTGATCTTCCCGCAGTGACACTATATGATAATTGAAATGAGCTGGATGACATCACCGTTTTCACCAGAGCGCTGTACAGCCGAATCAAATTCTGTTATTTTCCTGTTAATACTGTGAAGCTGCTTTGAAACAATTGGCATTGTAAAAAGCGCTATATAAATAAAGGTGATTTGATTTTGATTTTGATATAAAAACGACATATATTTTCTCCTAATAAGGACATATGTTGTATAGTGATGTGTACAAAATATGCCTTTATCCACATTAGATAATTTATATAGCCTATGTGCCTTTGTCACACTTCCATGTTTGAAAAGCAGAAGCAAGCTCAGCGTAAAATAGGCTCTTCCGCTGCCTGTAACAGTGGAGATATCATAAATATCTATAGGCCTACTGTAATTAAGACATATATTCAAGAAATGTATTAAAAACAGAAAGACGCTATAGTTTCAGCCTTACTCAAAGGCCGTGGAAACAGGCCAGTGGGTTTGTTACGCATGTCAATCCATTCCGACGTTCTTGGTTTGCTTCTTATTTATTGAATATACAGGCAATTAGTTGATGAAACATTGATCAAAATGTAAATACAATTTATACTCACTTTAAAATTCACTTTAAAGAAAGAATTTCTACAAAACAAAACTTAATGCAGTGGTCAAAATCATGTCTGACCCCACTCCATGTCTCCAGATATATTGCGCATCTTATGATGTAGCCTATCTTACTCTGTCATGCTGCTCACTTTTCATAATCAACATATGAAATTTAAAAAATAATATCATAGGCTATTATTTAAACATAGCCTAACTATGAAACTAAATAGGCTACGTTTTCTTTAACCCATGGCCGGCGAAGGCGCTGGCGCCTTCTGATGGATTTTTTTCCTTTATGACAGCGGAAACAACTCACAATACTCCGTCATTTTTAGCCATACAGATAAGTGCAAGACATAATTATAAACTATAAACCGTCTACTACTAAATGTTCTAAATAATTATGCACATAGCCTAATAATAATAATAAACAAATACACAACTTATAATAAATAAACTCAAATATGCTACAACAGGTAGCCTATAGGCAAGCTACAATACCATACATGACAGAGTAGGCTATATTAAGTTGTTATGCGGCTATGCCTAAGGGAAAAATCCAAACTTCACAGTCTATTCATCATCACACTAAAAATGCAGTCAACCAAATAGAAAAAGTTATTTGGCTCAATTTATATTGTCTGTTGTAGCCTATACAATCGTGACTACAGGTCAGTGCAATGGTGTTATTCCAAACACGTTTTTGCTCATGTGAATGCTGTTTTAGACTGCGACACGAGTCATACAAAGCATTGTTACCATAATAAATAGTTTAGCATCCAAGTGCGAATATAGAAACATTTGGATTTGTGCACAATGAGAGAGGAGCAACTCTGGTTTCAGTTTCTCTTTAAATAGGCTGGCCTAAATTCGTTTAGGCTTTAAAATAAATATTGTTTGAAGGCTAATGAATGACATTATAATTTATGTTTGTTTTACATTTTTATTTTTCATTCTTGTTATGAATTTCGTTACATTTAAAGGACTTGTTGTGGAAATAGCCTAAAATACATGTTTGTAAACATTTAGCTTTTACCAGTATTTTTAATAAAATGCGACTGACACACCAGTGCGATTTACCTGGGTTTTTTTTTTCCTCTTAACAACTTAAGTCTTACCCAGTGCATACTCAGGTACAACTCAGTGTGACAAAGGCACATAGGCTATATACATTCTCTAATGTGGATAAAGACATATTTTGTACACATCACTATACAACATATGTCCTTATTAGGAGAAAATATATGTCGTTTTAATGAGAAAATATGTTGTTAAAACGACATAACATCTCGTTATTATGACATAATTGAGTGGAAAAAATAATATGTACTGTATGTGGCAATACGTACAATACCGACGACAACAAACACGCGCATAATGGCACAGTGAACGGCACAGATTGTAAAAACGGACTATTTCAAATGAGCAGTGTAACTTTTTATACATTAAGTTGAGTGTATTTTATTTTGATAACGACAGCTGCGATGTCAAGTTAACTGATAGATGTTGTGTGTGCGGGTGAGGCGCCGCCGCGATCACTTTAATTTTCTTAAAACAGCGGAAATTTTTTTAAATACTCCGTAATTTATGGCCATAAGAGTATCATTCGAATCTGTGAAGGGTAAACTATTATTTGTGTACACTCACACTGCCGCTTTCCTTTCCAAACTTGAACCGACACTCAGCATTTAGCCTATTACTTGTCTGAGTTTCTTTCATTCATTTTGTTAATCTGTTAATTACTTAAGTTAAATACATTTTGCGTATAGACAGGCTATTTACTCCTTTTATATGATTTTATCCTGTTTTTTCTCCGTTCACAGAAGCGCTGCAGGTGCGTGATGATGATGAATCCTTATGTTCTGTTGTTTATGCTGCTATTTGTGCATGTAGGCTAAAATTAATCCCTGGAAAAAATGTTTGGGTATTTTAATGGGTCACAGACACTTATCCATTCTAATATAATTTAATTCTAATTTAACATAATCTTGTCGGTTAATGAATGGAGAATGATCGCGTCGGTTGAAGGTCGCAGGAAAAAAAAATCCCGACATGAATACAGTTTATTGACAAAAGGAAACATTTCTAATTTTCGGTTTAAGTTTTTCAACTAGGCTAATATTTATATTTTTTTATTTCAGGTTTATTTCGATTAGCATACATGTTTTTAATAATTTTTGTTTTTGTTTTAGTTAACTATAATAACACTGCATGCAAAACATCCACAGAACTGCACTGTTCAATTTTCCAGCTGTTTTAAGCCACGAATATTTACAAATATTCACGAATTATTTAATGACCGGGTGTCTGACTCAGACAGAGAGCCTCACACTCATATAGGTCAATAAACAGCGTAAATAGCCTACCCGTAAATAACGGGCTCTGTGCAACCAAAACGGCGTTTTTTACGCCTTCATATGGCAAGATGAACAGCGTAAAAAGCGGCGCTTTCAGGCACACTAAAACGCCATCAAATACGGCGTCATTGACGTATTTCGAGCGATTTTTACGGCGTTTGTAATCACAACGGCGTATTTTGCGGCGCAAATACAGTTTAAACGCCGTATTGTTTGACTGTAAACGCGATTAATCTATAGCGTAATTCTGACCCTTTTGGCTTGCCATACGCGCGCGCATGACATCTCCTCTACGCGCGTCATCATTCCCCACACTCGAGCTCGATCTTCTATTTTGCCTGCGCGAAAACTTTTTATTTTTGGCAGTCGTGGGGTGGGACTTTACTTATTTCATTGTAACCTGAAATGTCATTGGTTAATTCCGTGTTTCCAGAAGTCAGTTGTGATTGTTGTAAAAACGATTAGACATGGCTTCATCAATGGACCAGATGCAAGTGAGTTAAACTTTATTTACTGACTGATTGATTGCATTATTAATATAATATGTCCTTACCAGATAGATACTATATTAACTTTATTTATTATTTTTATGGAGCTGTAGCTACTGGGGACACATAGTTATATTTGCTGTAGTTCACCGCTACATTACCAAACAGTACCTATGTTTACCCAGCCACAATTATATCAGTTCTGAGAACTTCAGAAATGTGAAAAGTGTCCATTAAATAGTTGTAACTATGATTCTAAATTCAAAATTGCTTAATGTGGCTTTGGATGAAAGATAAATCACTTGTTCATATCAGTAAGTAAGAGTTGTTGTGTAAGCTTTTTGTTATCATTCTTTGTCAGTTTTGAGTGGTTAATATATTTTCCATTAAATACAGTATAAAAGGGTTTCAGCACTTTACCCCGTTGAAAGGTTGCAGTTACAGTTACAGTACACAGCATGAATGATCATACCCCTCTGAAACCCAATTTAGAAATTAATCTTTATATCCAGGACACATTTAGTTTTTTTTTTATAATAATAATAATAATATGTTCAGATGTGGTCAGGTGTAGTCATACTGTGCACAGTGCACAGTATGACTACACCTGACCACATCTGAACATATTATTATAAAAAAAAAAAAAAAAAAAAAATCATAGTTACAACGATTTAATGGACACTTTTCACATTTCTGAAGTTCTCGGAACTGATATAATTGTGGCTGGGTAAACATAGATACTGTTTAGCGGAAGTATAGTGGTAATGTAGCGGTGAACTACAGCAAATATAACTATGTGTTCTCATTTTTCCCCAGTAGCTACAGCTCCATAAAAATAATAAATAAAGTTAATATAGTATCTATCTGGTAAGGACATATTATATTAATAATGCAATCAATCAGTCAGTAAATAAAGTTTAACTCACTTGCATCTGGTCCATTGATGAAGCCTTGTCTAATCGTTTTACAGCAGGCGTCCAATCACAAATGACTTCTGGAAAAACGGAATTAACCAATGACATTTCAGGTTACAATGAAATAAGTAAAGTCCCGCCCCACGACTGCCAAAAATAAAAGGTTTTCACTCAAGGGCTTGATTTGCGCGCAGAGGAGATGTCATGCGTGCGCGCGGGTTTAAAAGGAGCTTGCGGGCTGCCGTTTCCTCGCACGTAGATCTGTTATTCTCTCGCGGGAATGATTTACTGCGCGCAAGCATCAGTTGTGCGCTCGGTTATTAATGGCATTAAAATGCCGCCATAGAAGACCTACACCAGAGCTTAATTTTGAGCAGAAAGTCAAAGCTGTTCATTTCAACCACAGCAATTATAAGCGATACAACTGGAAGAGAGCATCAATCAAGAAGCTAAAGCTTACTGCTGGAATTGTTTGCTGTTTGGGTAAGTTTTTTTTTAAATCTAATAGGTTACGATTTTATTTTGGCCACCGCTGCCACTGTTTTATATGTTAAGCTTTAGTTGAGAAGTTATTTTGCAGAATTACTGGTCAGTCTGTAAATTTACTATCTGAGTGACCATGCACATTTGCTGTAATTCTGCATAATAGTTACATTTTCCCCAAATCATAAGTTTAATATGGTCTGTTACATATATTTAAATGGCTGCTGTGCCAGTCTAAGGGAAGTTTTTTTTAATGCGGAAAGTATCTGTCGCTAATGTTTGCTTTGGTCTGAGCGCTGTCATGATGCATCGGCTTACATTAAATTTAGTTTAATTTGATGGTTTTGTGGCCAGTTGTCACCATATTCCGTTGAAATAACACACCGATTGTGTGATAAAATTATTTGTAATGATGATTTGCATTTTTATTACGTTTATTTGTGTGTGTGTGTGTGTGTGTGATAACTCTCACGCTCAATGATGTTTGCTTGTGGCATTTCTTGTCAAAGGTAACGTGCAGTGTTAGCTGACTTTAAGGCTTTAAGGCTGATTTTAGGCCTAGTTTACCTTTTTCCCAGAGAAAAAAGGGGGTGAGAGGGTCAAGGTCTAAGAGTCACGGTTCGCTACTGCTTAAGCACAACCTCATCATTTTCCAGTCAACAGACTTTTTATCGTAAAGATCAATAGAGCCAAAAATTAAAGGTTATTTTGGTCACATTGTAAAATAATAACGCAAAATAATCTGTATGCATCTCAAACAATGAAAAGTCCACATGTGCCATATTATTCTATTCTATTCTATTATTCTATCTTTTGCAGAAATTCATAAAACACATGCATTCTCACCTGTCTCCTTGTGTTGGTCCAAAATGACAAACCCTATGTCCGAAATGAGAGCCTGCCTCGGGCGCAGTGAAAACTCTGGGATGCAGTGTCTCTAAACTAAATCCCAAAGAATGATGTGCCACTGGAAAAAAAAAAAGAAAAAAAAAAAGCCTTAACTCAAAAGAAAACAAATTGAACGGATTAAAAATCACTAATAGAGTGCCACAAATTATTGTATTGTGGTGTATAGTGATGGTATCAGATAGTAATATCATGGTACTTTTACATAGTCAGTGACTGGAGCTAGTTGTCCCACAGTTTTCATAGGTGCTGAAAAGCCTATAAGAGCCAGTTTGATAACTTCCATTGTAAAAGCTTACTGCATATAGTGTGAGTGACAACATGTCCCATTGAATATGTGGTTAAAAAAAAAAAAAAAAAAAAAAAAAAAGTAGTTTCTGAGAAATAGTTTAGTTCTTGAAATAATACAATCCTAAAATACAGTGTATTGATTAAAAACTCCTTCAGACCCTGTGACCATTGGAAAGGACATCACATGGTTTTTGGTTTAAACCTGTAAGATTTTATGCTTTTATAATATGTACTGCCTGGTCACTGATTGGTCCCTGATCAACCAATCACAATGAAAGTATGACCCATGATCTTTCCCTATCCGATCTTTTTTTTCCCTCTTCTCAAGAAATATCTGCATACACACGAAACCACTGAACCCGACTCAAACCGATGTAGTGTACATGCCAGACCAGTATGTGGTGCTGTAATTCTGCCACAGAAATACACTAAAAACAGAGAAGAAGACTTGTAGCATGCACACTGTTTCACAAAATATACGGATTGGCTGTACACACGAAAACGCAAGGGTGTCGGTTTCAGATTTATCCACTCTGGGACCGGTTTCAAAAAATACCGGTTTCAGGCTCCCAAAACGCCGGATCCATCTGGACGAAACAAAATTTTTACATATACAGCTAAACGCGTCTCTGTGTGGATGGGGCCTTAGGCATCACATAAGACATGAATGGCTAACCACCTTGTCATGGGTAGGTCCACAAAGGATGTCGAAAAAGAAGGTTTCACGTAAATTGTAGCTTTTTAACAAACTAAAACGTAAAACTAATCCATATGAATCAAGCGGTTTTGTCAAAATTTTCTGAAGAGACACGATCACTTTATTTGATGAACATATTGAATTTGGGCTTTTATTCACTTATAAACATTGATCAGTGAACAAAAACAGAAGCTCAACCATACTTGCTTGACACACGAGAACAAACGTCACTGGTTCTTGTGAAAGCTCATCGCAATGGACATTAGGTTTTAATCAAATTAATTATTAATATTATTAATATGATTTTATTAACTGCAACCAACAAAAAGAATCAAACTAGTTTGAGACTTCCTCTTATCATTACTTTTTTCTACATTTTTATTGCATTGCTCTGTTACAGTATGTGTTCTTTTCAAAATTTTCAATGCTAATTCACATACTGTTTAAACTCTCTTTCATAGTATATGGTTAAAATATGAATATGAATATGAATTTGTTTTCTTCAGACCTGGTGTCCATTGACATGAAAAAAAAATCTAATAATTTTTTTTTGCACAAGTCTTGTTTTTTAGACTATTTATACATTGGAGAAGAGCAAATATCAAGTGGATAATTTTTATTTATTTTTTTGCTCAGTAGAAATTCACGTCTGAATGGGTTCACTACAAGATCACTGCAATAAAAAAATATTTTAATTGCTGTAAAAGTTTTGTAAACGTGTCTGGAAAAGGCCATACATCCTGTAGCCCTAAAAAGTATTTTATAAGAAAAGAAAACTTTGAAAACCAACTTTCTTTTAAGATCATGTTAGTGCATGGATTTATACATTTTATATGGCATTCGTAAATTTTCAAGTGTTAGTTAAGTGTGCAAAAACAGTGGGGCCACTGTATTTAAAAAGATAATAGACAAATTAGATTACTTACGCAAGGGAAATCCGAAAAAGAAATAAATAAAAATCAATTGACGTAGGTGAAAGATCCAGTACAGGGTCGGTTTAGGCTGCAAGGATGGTTTAAATTGATACATATTCATATTTGTCAGAGATTGTTGAGGATAAAGAGAAATGTTTTGAGTGAAAGCAAATCCGTTCACTGTACATAAGTTCCGCAATGAGAGGGAAGTGAAACTAAGCTGTAATGCTGTATTTGATGTGAGTTATCATGTGGGGGTTGCAGCATGAGAAAGTTCCGAGAAGGGCAATGAAACCGCCCACCAGCTATGGCAAGCCATTTTAGCATATAAAACTAGGGTTTGACTATCAATAAATATATTTTGGATAGTTACAATTGTATTTTGTCGAGTCATAATTAAAATTTGACTAGTCAGAATGATATTTAGAGATAACTGTAATTATAATTGCACTAGTAAGAAATCTGATTTGGCTGGACTTCCGGTTATGGTGGTGCTAGAGTGAGACGTGGTGCATGGTGCTCCTAAACAATTTCATCTAAATAATCCTCCCTAAAGCCTTTTAACATGACGAAAGTACTTTCTTTAAAATAAGGCACTTCAGACATTCCGATAAATATGCCGAATCCAAAGAAAACGGACAGTAAGAAAGAAGATGCTCAAGACACAAGACTGCCGTTATCAGACCTTCGGCCATGGTTTCATGCAGAAATGGAAAAGGGATTTCTCAGAATTCAGGAGTTAATCGACGGACGCCTGAGTAAATTCGCAGAATCCTTGGAGAAAATGAGTAATGAACTACAATCAATAAATCTGAGAATGGTGGAGGTAGAAACAAAGCAGATGGAGATGGAAGAAGCAGTAGCTAACAGGGCTTCACAAAGATGTCGCAGATATCAAGTTGATGTCGCTGTTGACAGTGAAATTAAACCGCTGAAAGACAAAATTGATGAACTCGAAAATCAATCTCGCCGTCAGAATTTACGTCTTGTCGTTTTTCCAGAGGGAGTGGAAGGTAGACACCTGGTGGAATTTTTGAAGGAATAGCTACCTAAGATTCTGGGGAAGGAGGACGAGATTTACGAAATTGAAAGAGCTCACCTCACTTTGCAACGACGACCAGTGGAAAATGGCAAGCCATGGGCGATTCTGATCCGCCTACTTCGGTATGGAGACATATGGTATTACGGACGGACATTACGTACGGACATCCGGTATTAAGATCCTCAATGCGGCCAGAGAAAAAGGCAAGCTCACCTATGGCAACTGTACTATCATAATTTTTCGATTTTTCGATGTCATCGACCTTGTTCAGAAGGCGACAAGAATTCAGCGCTCTCAGAAGACATCTAGGCAATAACAACGTTACTTATGCTATGCTTCATCCTGCAAAGTTGAGGATTCAGCTGCCGGAGGGACAAAGATCCTATAACTCCAAAGCATCAGCAGAGACTTATCATCGACAACAACATTCACACTTGACTGTCGGATAAGACACCAGCTAATGGCAAGAATGCAGAGGATTCACGGTAAAATCTACTAAAGTAATCACCCAAAAACTATGCAAGAATAACTGTTACCAAGGTGAGTGTTTTTTTTTCTGGATGAACATTAATGACACAATTCTGTATACTATATAACTATATAAATTTTATTTATTATATTTTGGATTTTGATCAGTTTCTTACCTTGAAAGTACATAATTTAGGTCAAACATTTGACTGGATATGACAGTACTTGGGAGCTATTTGGACAAGGAAGAGGAAGTCAAGTTCGACTGTAGGTTGCCGCGCACAGTCATGGGGGTTCAAAGTTTTACACTTCGTTTGGGGAAGTTGTGGGTGTGGGTGTGGGGGTGGTGGGGGTTGGTTGGGCAGAACACATGTTTTGTTTATTTCTGGGCTGCTTGGAGATAATTTCTTAAGATGCCCCTAGATGTAAATATAACGACTAATCCATAGTTAAGTGCACTGAAATATAAGTATGTTCCCTTTCGTTCAGTCACTCCGAGTAACGTCAGTGACTGACGAATGGGGGTTTCGCCTAGAAGCCTATCATCTTCGAGATCTAGAAAACGCCCAATGGCAGTGCCAATGCCATGGGCATGCGGAATTTGCATAGCGTAACTCCGCCCCACAGTGTGGGTATATAAGGAAGTACGCTGGCAACATCGCATTATGTTTCTGCTTCGGAGCCAAGAGCATCTATCTCTTCACTCCTTAAGAGTATATCGTCAAGCTTCTTCGAGAAGAGCAGCTTTCCAGTCGGTGTTGGTGTTACGGCGCATTCCAGCGAGTGTTTACTTCCTGCCTGCTGATCTGTGCAGTGATCTGCATCCAGCTGGTATTTGTTCCCTGGGCGCTTCGGCATCGCTGTGAAGCTCCCTCTCACAAAAGAGCTCGCACGTGGCATGTCTTTTTAAAGACGGTTTGCCCGTGCACTTCTGGGTGCGGTCGATCTCTGTTGCCATCTGATGGGCACAATCGCTGCGTGACGTGTTTGGGCTTCAGCACGTCTAAGCAGCGTTTGTGGGTGAGTCATGTTCTCACTGCGGGAACATGACCATCGCGATGTTGCGGTCGAGACTCAATGACCTCCGCAAGGAAAGAGAGTCCCCTCTGCCACACCCCAATCTACCGTCTCCGAGAGAGATGGTACTTTGGCTGGTGGCCAGGGTGACCCGAGGGTTACGGTGTGGAATAACCCTGACGATCATTCCTCGGGCCACACCCCCCTCTCGCACATCGCTACCCGCGAGTGATCGGACTGAAGCAGCGGACGCCCCGTGTGTTTCGTTCGGCGCTCCAGTTGGTGATGAGATGTCGATCACCGCATCTCAAGGTGGGCTGGAGTCCTCTTGGGATGAAGATTCGGCTATGCTGCTGCCTTCGGGCGTGCCAGCATTGCCCGAGTCCGACCCGGAGTTGACAGCCATGTCATCTCGGGGGATGTTTGGTCTTTGGGTGCGACGCATCCTGACAGCTGTTGGGCCCCGCCCCCAATTTCTTTCTCTCCCGGGATACATGAGGAGGTCACGTGGTCCTGGAAGTCCCCGTTGTCTTCCTGCGACCGTTCGGCGGCCTCCTCCGCCTTCTCTGCCCTCGATGGGGCCGCGGCCAAGGGTACACTGGGGTCCCCCCTGTTGACGCTCAGTTGCAATCACGGTCGAGACTCAATGACCCCCGTATGGAGGGAGAGTCCCCTCTGCCACACCCCAGTTATCCCCTTAACGTGACGGGATGTTTGGCTGGTGGCCAGGGTGACCTGAGGGCTGCGATGTGGCATAAACCCCGACGAGTATTCCTCGGGCCACACCCCCCCCCTTGCACAGAGTGCTTCAATGTGGCGCGGTGATCCTAAGCACCCCTCCAAGGCCTGTAGTTCTCGTCTACTCTGGTGGCGAGGGACTACAGAGCTGCTGGGCAGGCCGCCGCCTCTCAGCACGCCATGGCCATCCTTCAGGTCTACCAGGCCAGGATGCTTGTGGCATGCACGAGGGTAAAGCTGTCCCAGGGCTTTTAATGAGCCGCGTGCCGCCACCGACCTCGCCCTCCGGGTGACGAAGGTGACCGTGCGCTCCCTGGGTCAGGTGATGTCCACAGCTGTGGTCCAGGAGAGACGGGGCTCAGCCTGGTCGATATGAGAGAGGCTGAGTGAACCCGGTTCCTCAACGCTCACATATCCCAGGCGCCCAACAGTTCTCGGCTGCCCAGTAGCAGACTAAGGCCATTAAACATGTACTGCCCCGGCGGCTGTTACTCAGTCTGTTACTTGAGGCTCAGTCGCCTCAATCTGCTTGCCGCCGAGGGCACCCTCCTGCGGCTTCGACCCTCCCGCCGCCCTTTCCGGGCCGTGCTGTAGGGGTGGTCGCAGGAAGGCGCCAGGCTAGCGGCGCTCCTGACGCGGACAGCTCAGGGATGGGCAGTTCTTCCAAGGAGTTGGTAGCAGGGCCACTCCTTCCCCCGGTGGAGGGCCGGGGGAGAATCTTCTGTTCACCCTATGTGGAAGAACTAACTCACCCATTCCTGAGCACCCAGAGACTGATGGCAGTGTGTGCCGCCCCCGGGCCACGCCACTCTCGTCCCTCTCTGACGCCAGTCTCCTCTCAGAGCAGACCCCAGTGGAACGCGCGTCCTTCCCTGGTCTCCTCTGTCAGGACGTGGCTGATGACCGTGCCCCCACACTGGGACGCTACGCCTCCCACGTCCGGGCCGGTCACGCTGCCCCACCCGGGGTACGTCTGTGGTCCGCACGACCCCGCTGGTGCAGTTTTTGGGAGCCTGGCTAGAGCTTCCCGGACTGTCCCGCTGGGTCGAGAGGACCATCAGGCTCGGCTATGCGATTCAGTTCGCTCAGGCTCCTCCCCGCTTCCGGGGAGTCCGCCACACCATGGTGGGGCCCAACGCCCCTGTCATGCGTGCGGAGGTTGCTACCTTGCTGGCGAAGGGTGCGATCGAGCCTGTCCCTCCAGCCGAGATGAAGTCCGGCTTCTACAGCCCTTACTTCATTGTACCCAAGAAAACCGGTGGGTTACGACCGATCCTGGACCTGCGCATCCTGAACCGATCCCTTCACAGGCTTCCGTTCAGGATGTTGACAGCGAAGCGCCTTTTCCAATGTGTTCGTCCAGTAGATAGGGTTGCAGCGATCGACCTGAAGGACACCTACTTCCATATCAGTACGCGGTCCTCCCATTCAGGCTAGCTCTGTCCCCTCACGTCTTTACGAAGATTGTTGAGGCAGCCCTTGTGCCACTCAGGCAACACGGGGTTCGCATCCTGAACTACCTCGACGACTGGCTGTTCCTGAGTCACTCTCGAGAGCAGGTGTGCGAACACAGAGACCTGGTGCTCCAGCACTTAGCCCGTCTGGGCCTTCGGGTCAACTGGGAAAAGAGCAAACTCTGCTAGTGCAGAGGATCTCTTTTCTCAGTATCGACTCGGTCGCCAGGTGCGCGCAGTTTACGAGCGAGCGCGTGCAGTCACTGCTGACTTACCTCTGTCAAATCAAGAGCAAGAGTGCGGTTCCACTGAAGTTATTTCAGAGGCTCCTGGGGCATATGGCATCTGCAGACGCGGTAACGCCGCTCAGATTGCTTCATATGAGACCGCTTCAGCACTGGCTTCGCGATCGAGTCCCGAGATGGGCATGGCAGTCGGGCATGCTCCGGGTCCCAGTGACTCGGGCCTGCCTGCAGACCCTCACCCCGTGGTCGAACCTCAGCTTTCTACGGCCGGTGTGCCCTTAGAACGAGTTTCCAGGCATATTGTTGTGTCAACAGATGCCTTCACCACGGGCTGGGGTGCCATGTGCAATGGACATGCTGCCGCTCCTGGACAGGACCCCAGCGCCTCCTGCATGTCAATTGCCTCGAGTTGCTTCCGAGCGCTGCTCAAGGGTCAACACGTGCTAGTCCGGTCAGACAACACGGCCACAGTAGCGTACATCAACCACCAGGGTGGTCTACATTCCCGCCGCATGTCTTAACTCGCCCGCCATCTCGTCTTATGGAGTCAGAAGCACCTGAGGTCCCTTCGTGCCATCCATGTCCCGGGAGTCCTGAACCGTGCAGCCGACGAGCTCTCACGGCTTCAGCCACTTCCTGGAGAATGGAGACTCCATCCCCAGATGGTTCAGCTGATTTGGGAACAGTTCGGCGACGCACAGGTAGATCTGTTTGCCTCCCTCGACTCTTCCCATTGCCGTCTGTTTTATTCCCTGACCGAGGGCTCCCTCGGCACGGATGCTCTGGCGCACAGCTGGCCGCGGGGCCTCCGCAAGTATGCGTTTCCCCCAGTGAGCCTTCTCAAGGACAAGGAGCAGGTCCTTTTGGTCGCCCCGTATTGGCCTGGCCGGACCTGGTTCTCCGAACTCGTACTCCTTGCGACAGCCCCTCCCTGGTTGATTCCTCTGAGGAAGGACCTCCTTTCTCAGAGACGGGGCACCCTTTGGCACCCGCGTCCCGATCTTTGGATCCTCCACATGTGGCTCCTGGATGGGACGCGGCAGGTTTGAGTACCCTACCACCGCAGGTGGTGGCTACCATCACTTCCGCTAGGGCCTTGTCTACTCGACACGCCTATGCGTTGAAGTGGAACCTCTTCGTCACCTGGTGTTCTTCTCGCCAAGAAGACCCCTGGAAATGCCCGATCGGGTCCGTGCTCGCATTTCGCCAGGAAGGGTTGGAACGAAGGCTGTCTCCTTCCACCCTCAAGGTTTATGTGGCCGCTATATCAGCCTACTACGACCTTGTGGAGACGAAAAAGGTAAGTCAGCACGACCTGGTCATCAGGTTCCAGAGGGGAGCGAGGAGACTGAATCCTCCTCACGCTCCCCTCGTACCCTCTTGGGACCTCTCAGTAGTCTTAAGTGCTCTGCAGAGGGCTCCCTTCGAGCCATTGCGGTCAGTCGAGCTTAAGTTCCTGTCTATGAAGACAGCGCTCCTGATCGCCTTGGCCTCCATCAAGAGGGTAGGGGACCTGCAGGCATTTTCGGTTGACGAAGCGTGCCTGGAATTCGGGCCGGCCAACTCTCACGTGATCCTGAGACCCCGGCCTGGATATGTGCCCAAGGTTCCCACCACTCCGTTCAGGAACCAGGTGGTGAACCTGCAAGCGCTGCCTTTGGAGGAGGCAGACCCAGCCTTGGCACTGCTCTGTCCAGTACGCGCCCTCCGTGCTTACGTAGACAGAACGCAGTGTTTCAGGACCTCAGACCAGCTCTTTGTCTGTTATGGTGGGAAGCTGAAAGGAAAAGGCTCTCTCCAAGCAAAGGTTGTCTCACTGGATAGTGGACACCATTGTTTTGGCTTACCAGACGCAGGGGCATCTATGCCCCCTAGGGGTCAGGGCTCACTCCACCCGGAGTGTGGCCTCCTCTTGGGCTCTAGCGCATGGCGCCTTGCTAACAGACATTTGCAGAGCTGCAGGCTGGTCGACACCCAACACATTCGCCAGATTCCATAATCTCCGAGTGGAGCCAGTGTTCTCTCATGTACTCGCCGCTACTAGTGGCGGGTAATGGACTAGGCTCAGGTGTCTTCGCTTGCTTGCCATTCCACTCCACGGACTGGATACGTGCGATATTTTCCTCAGGTAGTTTCCCTGAAGCCCTGAGTTCCTCCAGCACTGTTGATGGCGACACCAGTACGTCTGCCCACTCGGTCAGGCCCTCGTGTTAGGCTAGGTGCCACCGTGTGCATGGTCTATTTACACCAAGTGCAAATAGCGTGCCTTGTTGGCAAGTGCTATTCGCACTAGCTCCTCCTAACAATGCCTGGTTGGGACAAACAAGATTAAGAAAAGACGCACATAGTTCAACGTCTTCAGTGGTGTAGTCAGTAAAGTGTAAGGCTTAAAGATCTAGGTTTTGACGCAATCGACCCGGGTTCAAATCTGCCTTTTGCCGAACTCGCTCTTCTCCCTTTTCCCATCACATATCACATCGGAAAGGCATTTACTTTTAATAAAAATTAAGAACATTTTCTAAAAATGGAAATAAAGTGCCTAACGAAATGTTTAATAATAATAAAAAGCATTTATTGGGTAGGGTTAGGGGTAGGTGTAGGAAGGGCTTTTATTGTTCCATTAAGGCGGCATCCATTTAATAATTTTAATAAATATAATCATTTGCACTCTGTTAATATATTGCATCCTGTTAATGTACAACAATACGTTTTGGAAAGAGCTCTTGGTGGCTTGAAGAGCAGGTAAACTTGCAGGCAGGATGATGGTACGCTCAGCACGAATCCAAGCAAGAGCAAAAGTCACTGCAAAAATCAAGGCAAAAAGCCAAGCCAAACTGCTTGTCATTGTAAGAATGGATTTCACCTAAGACTGAACTCAAGAAATCTAACCTGCAATAAAACAATAAAACTTCACTCATCTGAAAAGGAGATCTACAAGAAAACACAAGACCCCACCTGGCCCAATCTTATCAAAGCTGTATAAATATTTGGGTGCTAAATGTTTATTGTTCTTTTGTCCTATTTGAGTATTAAAAGGGAATTTGACCACTCAAGGAAGCATCTGTAAACAGAACTTCCCACACTGTTGCAGTGTCTCTATTGCCAGGTATGAGGACTCTTTAAAACTATTTTCATATTACTTTGTAATTGTGTTTTATATTTTATGCTGATCAGTTGTGTACCATGGATTCTTGTTTGGTTCTTTTTATTTTGATATTCTGCCTGGCTAAAATAAATGTTAATCTTGATTTAATCTGTATCTTTCTGAAATCATTATTTTAGTAGTGACCAATTACTCTGCTAAGTAGGTATTTCCTCAAATCATTCTGCCAGAGTAGATCATACCGAGGACCCAATGAATGGAGCATGGAGCACATCATTCAGGGCAATCCAATTTCTGACTATCACTGTTATTAGCAAGTTGCAGCTTTCGCGACTATTACTAAAATTACACTTGTTATGAGTAAGCATGTGCGACCTGACAAGGTAAAATAGTCGCTCTGCCTCCTCTGTAATATCAGAACTGGCTAATTTGTGTCTGTGAGATAATGTAATTCACGAACGTTAAGTCTCTGTGCGAGTACCGGGTCCCGTGTTGGAACGGATATTTGAAAATAAGCTATACTAAGAAAAATCAGTGATCTAAATTAAAATCACAACTAATCTTATGATCAGCTGTTAAGTTACAAACATAACAAATTTAACTAAGTCACATACAATTGGAGTCAGATTAAATCATTCATGGATTCAGATTTAAAAGCGCCAGAAAAGACATACACGCAGAATTCCTTCAACCACGCTGTTGGATTCCGTTGTTGGGCTGACGGGTGGAGCTTACAAAGTGGTGACCACTCCCTCCGAGTCTCAGGCGAGTGACGTCTTTCGGTGCGACAATTCAAATCCAAACTGACCGAGCATGAGGTTTGAGGTTCTCCTTCTCTGTCTCCAGCTGTCCTGGTAAGTCCATTTTGTTTATCTTTTGGAAAGTGTTGAGGGAGAACCTAGACGCACCCAATATAGACACATTGGTAGAACGGGTCGGTATACCCACGATAGACCGGAGACCGTAGAAATCCGGTGGTGTTTAAGATATTACAAAAACAACATAGCTTATCAGGGAAACGGTAGTTCGAGTGTAGATAAGGATGTGATGGAATCTCTTGCATTGCAAATTAAAGATCTCCTTTTTCGCTTGCGTAACAAGGGTGTAGATTTTGACTGGAATAATGACCAAATTTTAGCCTGGTACGTTACCGAGGACCGCAAATTGGAAACTAAGGCTCCTTTTAAGAAAATTCTGATCGCGATCGTCTATGTGCTACGTCGAAATGATTTGGCAACTATTGCAGAAAATGAATGTATGATAGCAAACATAAAAGTGCTAGAAACACAGCGATCAGACGAGCTGAAAAAGCTCAGAGCACAGGTCAACGCATCTGTGTATGATAAACAAACTTGGGCAAGACAGGGCGACGCGATGGAATCACAAATGAAAAAGCTTGAAAAGAAGCTTCGATTAGATAAAAAATACACATCCGCACTTGAGGATTGTTGCGAATCAGCAGGATTTCCTATATCTGCAGTCAAAATCACGGCGATAAATACTAAAATTGGTAGCGAGATAAATAGCGATAGTGATAGCAATAGCGATGAAGATGATGTTGCAGCTCTATCAAGCAGTATGCAAGGCCATCTGGACCTGAGAGAGTGTGAGCTTTCTCCAGGACCCGTAAGTGAGCCAAATAGTCCCAAAAAGCCGAAACAATGTAGTCCGGGTGCTGTTCTCCGAAAACCAGTAAAAGTGGCTGTGCTTAAGACAATGACTAATGCAGATGATAAAGTCACTACCATTAGCCGCCCTTTAACTTGCGAAGAATGCTCCAAACACAAAGAAGTTGTGGGAATGATGCCACGAAAAGGCCCTTTCCAACCCTACTGGGACAACTTAATGTTACAGGCATAAATAGAGGTGTATAAATTAGAGGTCAGGGATGTTTGGCAAATAGCCCCTCTCACTATTCCAGAGAAATGGAGAAATTATAATCAAACAGGAAGATGAGGTAGAAGATGGTGTATGAAAGATGAAAGAAACTCTATTAGACTTAATTGGACCAATGCACACTGAGTGGAATAGGATTTTAGAAATAAAACAGGCCAACAAAGAGCCGATTTAAATTTATGCTGAACGCTTATGTGTAACATACAAAGAGCATTCAGGGTTAGAAGATGCACAACGTGATCAGGAAGTTTTATTACAACTCCTGAAAAATAACGCTGGACCCCATATACAGCAGGCATTAGTTCATGGAGCCGATCCATCTGAGAATACCTACTGGTCATTGGTGGATTGGGCTTCCAAAATAGAAACCGACTAAAACAAACCAAAGCTTGTTTCGTCGCAACAACACAATGGTTGGCCGAAGGAAAAGATGCTAAAAATCCTAGCCCTAAACCTCAGGTACCATCTCGGTGTCATTATTGCAAGAAAATCAATCATACTATTCAGAACTGTCTTAAATTAAAACGAGTGCAAAACAATCAAACAATGTACTCTAAAAATGACAGTGAAATTCTCAGGCGCCTAGGAAATATGATTACAAGGGATAATACTTCAGAGAACAACTTAAAGCAAACTGAAGAACAACCATTGAACCAAGATAGACCGTATAACAACAGATCTCGTTATCCTGCTAGCGAAATATAACAATCCCCAATAGGGGTGCGTGGCCTCCGTTGCTATAGGAAGCGTTATCACAAGCAGCAACCGAATCAAAATAAGAGCTAACCTAGGAGGCCGGTTAGTTAACATTCTCATTGATTCTGGGGCCGCCTGCACAAACATTCTGATACCCCTAAGCATGAGAACAATTCAAATTAAAAGTATAGGCAATACTGTGATGACCGCAACGCAAACAAAACCAGTTAAACTCGATCTAGGCATGGTAGTGCTAACAGAACAATTCTGGTATTTACCAGATAATAGTGAAGGAACTGTGCTGGGAATGGACATTATGAGAAAGCATGGTTTTGTAATTCATTGTTTTGAAAAGCAAATTGAACTACAAATGAATAAAACTACAAAGAAATGCTTGCCTAAAGGCAATGCAAACGTTATGTCCATATCCAGTACAGATACAATTCAACTTCTCATCAGCAAACACAGCAATGTTTGGGCTAATCATGAACACGACTGCCAAATTAGCGGCCTTGTTGACTTTGAGGTGTGCATCGAGGGAGAGCCCCCTCCCCCGCAAAAACAATACTGCATCAAGCCAGAGGCAGAGGTTGCTGTTCATGAGTTAGTACAACAGCTTGAGGCAAGGGGCATAGTTTGGCGATGCAGTTCAACTACAAACTCTCCATGTTAAATGGCAGTAAATGGCGTCTGTGCATTGATTATCAGTGTCTCAACAAAGTTTTACCCAAAGCGACACCAATAGTGGCAAATCCAGCTACAATCTTATCGTAAGTTTCAACCAATGCACAGTGCTTGACATCAAAAATGGTTTCTGGTCTCTTAAAGTTAAACGAGAAGACCAATGGAAGCTAGCATTTACTGTAAATCAAATGCAGTATACATGGGAACGAATGCCACAGGGCCTTCACAACAGCCCAGCCATTTTTCACAGAGCTGTGGCAGATGTGCTCAGTCCCTTATTAGGGACTGGCAAAGTAGTTCACTATGTAGACGACATATTGATAGCTACAGAGGAACCACTTGAGAACCAGTTGCAGCTGGTTGACAAGTGATACAAGTGCTAGGTGATGCAGGCTTTAAAATGAATAAAGAAAAGTCACAGAGCCTTAACAGACAACAGAAGGAAAATGCATTGCCGAACTGCATTTAAACCTCATACTTTAAACTTGTTGCAAAAAGTATTAGGAACAGCAAACTATTTACAAGATTTCATCCCTGATTTTGCAAACACCACTGCACCGTTGTATTCGCTTCTAAAAGGAAAAACAAAACCAAGTGATGTCCTTGAATGGACTGACGAACACGAAAAAGCTTTTAGTGATTTGAAACAGCGTTTGTGCTCCACACCTGCCCTGGGATTGCCCAGCAAAAGTTTTCCACATTCAAGTAGACGCGCATGAAATCACATTAAGCAGAGTCTTAGCTCAGGAATATGGGGGAAAACTGCGTCCAATTGCCGGAAAAAAACTCTGGTCGAGCAAGGATTCGACCCATGTACACAGCATGTGCTAGCGGTGCATTGGATGCTAAAAACAATAGAACCCATTGTCGGTTTTCAACCTGTTGTTGTACACACAATGCACACGCCTGTACGAATGCTGTTACAGGGCCGAATAAAGGGAGTTTCCGCCCAAAGATTAGCGAGATGGCTAGCAGACATTTAAGCGCATGAAATTACAATAAAGAACACACAAATTTTGCCACATCTGCTCGGGAATGTTGTTGAGGTAAATCCACACACATGCCAGCCCGAAAAAGAGCCTTGTACATGACCAGCCATTACTAGGCCAAGAGCCTGTGTACATAGATGATTCTCGATTCTGTCAAAATGGTCATTTTTATACTGGATGTGCAGTGTGGACATCATCCTCATCCTCCCGAGACAGATGCTAGACAGCAATTGTTGTGTATACAGACAGTCGGTATGCGTTCGGAGTTGTAACTGATTTTATGGCTCAATGGCAGTTGCGAAAATTCCTCACTTCTGCCGGAACACCTATAAAACATTTCAGTACTATAACGTCAATATGGCAAGCAATACAAGCGCGAGAAACCCCCATTTCCGTGGTGAAAGTGCGCGCACACATCAACAAAAACCCAGATGTGCATGAGGAAAACAATAATATTGCTGACCAATTGGCTAAGCTGGCTGCAGTGAAAGGCGACCAATGGCAAAACGAGACACCCTCTGTCCCTGTAGCGAGTGCTGTCCAAGTCACACCCATTGACCTCAAACAGTATCAACAAGATCTGTGGGTCTCTGATGGAGAACTTGTACCACACTTGAAACATGATCAGATGGTGAACATAATTGAAAGGCATAGTAATCCGAGATGGAAAATTTGTCATTCCAGAAGCCCTCCAAAAGCCAATAATCAAATTATATCATGATTATGCGCATGTATCGGCAACAAAAACAGCACAGTTGATACAAAATCAGTTTTGGTGGCAGGAAATGACAGCCGACATTGAAAGGTGGTGCAACACCTGCATGGTGTGTGCTACAATCAACCAGGTGAAGCTAGGCCGAACAAACCTACGTAGGCCAGAACCACCTAAAGGGCCCTGGGAGTCCTTACAATTGGATTTCATTGGTCCGCTATCCAGTACCAAAGGGGGGTATCGGTATTGCCTCGTGATAATTGACAAATTCTCAAAATGGGTTGAAGCAATTCCCACTCGTAATACAGCAAATACTGTGGCACGCGTGATGGCAAACCAAATCATCCCTCTTTGGGGAGCACCAGTTCAAATTGAATCTGATCAGGGGACTCATTTTACTCATTTTAAGTCATGAAAAATATGTGCAAAATGCTAAACATCAAGCAAAAATTTCACATTCCATATAGACCACAAAGTTCTGGAATGGTTGAACGTGCAAACCTCACCATAAAAGAAAATCAGGTGGATTGATGTCTTACCCACAGTTCTGACTGTGCTGCGAGCAACCCGATCAAAAGCTACAGGCATTAGCCCATATGAGCTTAAGACTGGAAGTTCTGGAAGAAAGATTGAAGGTGCTGCACGCACAGGCTGTACTGAAACAACAACAGTCAGACCTGACAAATGATGCACAATTTAACCCAATCTCTGAAACCAAATTTTCAGAAGGAGACATTGTGATGGTACACGTCTTTGTAAAACAAAACGCATTTTCCCTTAGATGGCACGGGCCCTATGAAATTAAAGCTGTTTATAACAGTTGCATGGCCGTGACAATCAGAGGAAAATTAAGATGGTACCACATGTTCCAGTGTAAACCGTTCAAAGGTTCAGTGAATTAATTATGATCTTTTTCCTTCTCAGGACAGTCACTGCAATTCCATGGAGGCCGGATACCAGGGTAGTATCTGGACCAACCTGCATCGAATTGGGACAACGCGTCACACTCACATACACCCTAGGATGCGAGAGATGGGTATGGAACTATACCAAGGGGTCATTCGCATCTTACACTCACATACAAAGAAATAGTCACATGGCCCCCCAGATTAGCACCGGAACCAAATTGTATCACAAAAATCTGCTGTAAGACAGGTTCTACCCATCTCCCAGACCAAACCATCACCGGCTACACACATGCACCACAATATCACCATAACATTACTGCCTGGTATCAACTTAAAGAGTTCCCAGGTTCAAAAATTGGTAGTATGCACACATTATATGAGAATAACAATTATGGCATAGATCCTAAAAAATGTTATTCCATTACGGATCTAGAACCAACAACATATAGGTGCACACACAACAACGCTTAACAGTACACACTTGAAGTTTACTGAACTTATTTTTAATCTAACAAAGAAGACATCTAATAACAATTTAAAAACATTTGTTTGGACTGGTCAGAAAGAAGGAACATACTGTGTGGGAAAATGTGAGGCAAACATGGACAATTTTACTAGCCCTCACAATTGTTCATGGACTATACACCATTGCTTTAAATGGCCTAGCAGCTGTGTGACAACTGACAGCAGACGTTTGTGAGGGGATTTTAAAGACAGAAATGGAGGCAGAAAAGTTGATTTCTTTTTTTTAATTAACTTTTTTGATTTTTTTCTTGGATTTTGACATGCTTCAAAGTCTGCGACGACGGGAGACCGGACCATAACCAGATAAATTATATACAGTGGGGAGAACAAGTATTTGATACACTGCCGATTTTGCAAGTTTGCCCACTTACAAAGCATGTACAAGTCTGTAATTTTTATCATAGGTACACTTCAACTGTGAGTGACGGAATCTAAAAATCCAGAAAATCACATTGTATGATTTTTAAGTAATTAATTTGGATTTTATTGCATGACATAAGTATTTGATACATCAGAAAAGCAGAACTTAATATTTGGTACAGAAACCTTTGTTTGCAATTACAGAGATCATATGTTTCCTGTAGTTCTTGACCAGGTTTGCACACACTGCAGCAGGGATTTTGGCCCACTCCTCCATACAGACCTTCTCCAGATCCTTCAGGTTTCAGGGCTGTCGCTGGGCAATACGGACTTTCAGCTCCCTCCAAAGATTGGGTTCAGGTCTGGAGACTGGCTAGGCCACTCCAGGACCTTGAGATGCTTCTTACGGAGCCACTCCTTAGTTGCCCTGGCTGTGTGTTTCAGGTCATTGTCATGCTGGAAGACCCAGCCACGACCCATCTTCAATGCTCTTACTGAGGATTGCCTCCTGTTTGTCCTGCTGACTGCTGTGCTCGCGTGTGCGCTTTGCTTGCTTTTGAATCTTTATTTGATATCATTCCCTGTTGTTTAAACTGCGAAATATAATTTACCCATCACCATATATTGTCTAATATTGCTTACCACATTAAATCTGACACTGCTAGCTTTTAATCTAAATCACTATCACGCGTTAGCATTTCGCTAGCCTGTTAGCTTGCCATCTCTGCACTCGGGTCTCGGGTTATTCACGTCGGCACAAATGATGTTCGACTTCGCCAGTCAGAGATCACCAAAATTAACATTAAAGAGGTGTGTAAACTCGCAAGTACGATGGCAGATGACGTTTTTTGCTCTGGTCCCCTCCCCGTTAAAAGGAGTGATGAGATACTTAGCAGACTTTCATCACTCAATGGCTGGTTGTCTAAGTGGTGTCCGCAAAATAACATAGGGTTCATAGACAATTGGAAAAGCTTTTGGGGCAGACCTGACCTGTTGAAAAAAGATGGTATTCATCCTTTCTGGGATGGTGCCGCTCTTCTCTCTAGTAATTTGGCACATAGTCTTAGAGCTAAACATTGACTAACTGGGGCCCAGGTCAGGAAGCAGATGGACTGGCACCCCGACTGAGCCTGGTTTCTCCCAAGGTTTTTTTCTTCATTCTGGCCCTGAAGGAGTTTTGGTTCCTTGCCACCGTCGCCTTTGGCTTTGGCTTGCTCAGTTGGGGACACTTAAATTTCAACTATATTACTGATCTGCCCGCATTGACACTATATGATAATTGAAATGAGCTGGATGACATCACCGTTATCACCAGAGCGGCTGTACAGCCGAATCAAATTCCGTTGCATTATTTTCCTGTTACCACTGTGAAGCTGCTTTGAAACAATTGCCATTGTAAAAAGCGCTATATAAATAAAGGTGATTTGATTTGATTTGATTTGACTGAGGGAAGGAGGTTGTTGGCCAAGATCTCGCGATACATGGCCCCATCCATCCTCCCCTCAATACGGTGCAGTCGTCCTGTCCCCTTTGCAGAAAAGCATCCCCAAAGAATGATGTTTCCACCTCCATGCTTCACGGTTGGGATGGTGTTCTTGGGGTTGTACTCATCCTTCTTCTTCCTCCAAACACGGCGAGTGGAGTTTAGACCAAAAAGCTCTATTTTTGTCTCATCAGACCACATGACCTTCTCCCATTCCTCCTCTGGATCATCCAGATGGTCATTGGCAAACTTCAGACGGGCCTGGACATGCACTGGCTTGAGCAGGGGGACCTTGCGTGCGCTGCAGGATTTTAATCCATGACGGCGTAGTGTGTTACTAATGGTTTTCTTTGAGACTGTGGTCCCAGCTCTCTTCAGGTCATTGACCAGGTCCTGCCGTGTAGTTCTGGGCTGATCCCTCACCTTCCTCATGATCATTGATGCCCCACGAGGTGAGATCTTGCATGGTGCCCCAGACCAGGGGAGATTGACCGTCATCTTGAACTTCTTCCATTTTCTAATAATTGCGCCAACAGTTGTTGCCTTCTCACCAAGCTGCTTGCCTATTGTCCTATAGCCTATCCCAGCCTTGTGCAGGTCTACAATTTTATCCCTGATGTCCTTACACAGCTCTCTGGTCTTGGCCATTGTGGAGAGGTTGGAGTCTGTTTGATTGAGTGTGTGGACAGGTGTCTTTTATACAGGTAACGAGTTCAAACAGGTGCAGTTAATACAGGTAATGAGTGGAGAACAGGAGGGCTTCTTTAAGAAAAACTAACAGGTCTGTGAGAGTCGGAATTCTTACTGGTTGGTAGGTGATCAAATACTTATGTCATGCAATAAAATGCAAATTAATTACTTAAAAATCATACAATGTGATTTTCTGGATTTTTTAGATTCCGTCTCTTACAGTTGAAGAGTACCTATGATAAAAATTACAGAGTAGGAAAACCTGCAAAATCGGCAGTGTATCAAATACTTGTTCTCCCCACTGTATAGTTCAGATATTTAATGCCACGTATATCGTTAGCAACTATTAGCTACTTAACCTAGTTTATTTCTTTATAATACAATTTATTCTGTGAAATGTAACTGTTACAATATACTTTTACATTTATACATTTACTCTGTATTTAAGTTCAAATCTTTATTTAAGTACTTATTTTTATTCAACTCCACATCATCTCAGAGGCATATATTGTACTTTTTATGACATGGCTGCCGTCGACTGAGTCAGCCCTGCAAACCTGTTAGTCAACGCAGTGGACAGTGGAAATATGCGCTTATCCCAGATGATGTCCCGCTGGCAGAGGCCTTACCAGGGTCTCTATTGTGCAGCCCATCCCGGTCCAGCAGCAGCACCAGGGTCTCCCGCTCAGCTCAATAAAAGTGTACATACAAATGTTTTCTAATGTTTTTTTTTTTTTTCTGATGTTAAACTTGTTTTTCTGATGTTAAACTTGTTATTTTGTAAAAAGTAGACCTACTTTAAGTAATGTATGACAAGAAATGTATGACAAGAAAATAAATGTATAGAAGAATTTGTTTCATGTAAAAATTATAACTTGCATTACAAAAATAAACAATGTACAGATCAATCACTTCTCTTTTATTTACACATTTCAAGTTACATAACGAAAATAAACAATGTATCACTTTGTTCATTTACAAATAACTTGCATTACAAAAATAAATAATGTATAGTATAGGTGTCACAGCTATGCTCATGTTAGTTTCATTTGTCTGCTTTGCTCCCGTTTGCCTGTCTTCTTATTAGTCTCCTAGGTTACTCATTTCAATCTTGTTTGTTACTATGGTTAC